>OX453267.1:0-1357207 GCA_949709985.1 Luffia ferchaultella
CTAACCTAACCTAACCTAACCTAACCTAACCTAACCTAACCTAACCTAACCTAACCTAACCTAACCTAACCTAACCTAACCTAACCTAACCTAACCTAACCTAACCTAACCTAACCTAACCTAACCTAACCTAACCTAACCTAACCTAACCTAACCTAACCTAACCTAACCTAACCTAACCTAACCTAACCTAACCTAACCTAACCTAACCTAACCTAACCTAACCTAACCTAACCTAACCTAACCTAACCTAACCTAACCTAACCTAACCTAACCTAACCTAACCTAACCTAACCTAACCTAACCTAACCTAACCTAACCTAACCTAACCTAACCTAACCTAACCTAACCTAACCTAACCTAACCTAACCTAACCTAACCTAACCTAACCTAACCTAACCTAACCTAACCTAACCTAACCTAACCTAACCTAACCTAACCTAACCTAACCTAACCTAACCTAACCTAACCTAACCTCTAACCTAACCTAACCTAACCTAACCTAACCTAACCTAACCTAACCTAACCTAACCTAACCTAACCTAACCTAACCTAACCTAACCTAACCTAACCTAACCTAACCTAACCTAACCTAACCTAACCTAACCTAACCTAACCTAACCTAACCTAACCTAACCTAACCTAACCTAACCTAACCTAACCTAACCTAACCTAACCTAACCTAACCTAACCTAACCTAACCTAACCTAACCTAACCTAACCTAACCTAACCTAACCTAACCTAACCTAACCTAACCTAACCTAACCTAACCTAACCTAACCTAACCTAACCTAACCTAACCTAACCTAACCTAACCTAACCTAACCTAACCTAACCTAACCTAACCTAACCTAACCTAACCTAACCTAACCTAACCTAACCTAACCTAACCTAACCTAACCTAACCTAACCTAACCTAACCTAACCTAACCTAACCTAACCTAACCTAACCTAACCTAACCTAACCTAACCTAACCTAACCTAACCTAACCTAACCTAACCTAACCTAACCTAACCTAACCTAACCTAACCTAACCTAACCTAACCTAACCTAACCTAACCTAACCTAACCTAACCTAACCTAACCTAACCTAACCTAACCTAACCTAACCTAACCTAACCTAACCTAACCTAACCTAACCTAACCTAACCTAACCTAACCTAACCTAACCTAACCTAACCTAACCTAACCTAACCTAACCTAACCTAACCTAACCTAACCTAACCTAACCTAACCTAACCTAACCTAACCTAACCTAACCTAACCTAACCTAACCTAACCTAACCTAACCTAACCTAACCTAACCTAACCTAACCTAACCTAACCTAACCTAACCTAACCTAACCTAACCTAACCTAACCTAACCTAACCTAACCTAACCTAACCTAACCTAACCTAACCTAACCTAACCTAACCTAACCTAACCTAACCTAACCTAACCTAACCTAACCTAACCTAACCTAACCTAACCTAACCTAACCTAACCTAACCTAACCTAACCTAACCTAACCTAACCTAACCTAACCTAACCTAACCTAACCTAACCTAACCTAACCTAACCTAACCTAACCTAACCTAACCTAACCTAACCTAACCTAACCTAACCTAACCTAACCTAACCTAACCTAACCTAACCTAACCTAACCTAACCTAACCTAACCTAACCTAACCTAACCTAACCTAACCTAACCTAACCTAACCTAACCTAACCTAACCTAACCTAACCTAACCTAACCTAACCTAACCTAACCTAACCTAACCTAACCTAACCTAACCTAACCTAACCTAACCTAACCTAACCTAACCTAACCTAACCTAACCTAACCTAACCTAACCTAACCTAACCTAACCTAACCTAACCTAACCTAACCTAACCTAACCTAACCTAACCTAACCTAACCTAACCTAACCTAACCTAACCTAACCTAACCTAACCTAACCTAACCTAACCTAACCTAACCTAACCTAACCTAACCTAACCTAACCTAACCTAACCTAACCTAACCTAACCTAACCTAACCTAACCTAACCTAACCTAACCTAACCTAACCTAACCTAACCTAACCTAACCTAACCTAACCTAACCTAACCTAACCTAACCTAACCTAACCTAACCTAACCTAACCTAACCTAACCTAACCTAACCTAACCTAACCTAACCTAACCTAACCTAACCTAACCTAACCTAACCTAACCTAACCTAACCTAACCTAACCTAACCTAACCTAACCTAACCTAACCTAACCTAACCTAACCTAACCTAACCTAACCTAACCTAACCTAACCTAACCTAACCTAACCTAACCTAACCTAACCTAACCTAACCTAACCTAACCTAACCTAACCTAACCTAACCTAACCTAACCTAACCTAACCTAACCTAACCTAACCTAACCTAACCTAACCTAACCTAACCTAACCTAACCTAACCTAACCTAACCTAACCTAACCTAACCTAACCTAACCTAACCTAACCTAACCTAACCTAACCTAACCTAACCTAACCTAACCTAACCTAACCTAACCTAACCTAACCTAACCTAACCTAACCTAACCTAACCTAACCTAACCTAACCTAACCTAACCTAACCTAACCTAACCTAACCTAACCTAACCTAACCTAACCTAACCTAACCTAACCTAACCTAACCTAACCTAACCTAACCTAACCTAACCTAACCTAACCTAACCTAACCTAACCTAACCTAACCTAACCTAACCTAACCTAACCTAACCTAACCTAACCTAACCTAACCTAACCTAACCTAACCTAACCTAACCTAACCTAACCTAACCTAACCTAACCTAACCTAACCTAACCTAACCTAACCTAACCTAACCTAACCTAACCTAACCTAACCTAACCTAACCTAACCTAACCTAACCTAACCTAACCTAACCTAACCTAACCTAACCTAACCTAACCTAACCTAACCTAACCTAACCTAACCTAACCTAACCTAACCTAACCTAACCTAACCTAACCTAACCTAACCTAACCTAACCTAACCTAACCTAACCTAACCTAACCTAACCTAACCTAACCTAACCTAACCTAACCTAACCTAACCTAACCTAACCTAACCTAACCTAACCTAACCTAACCTAACCTAACCTAACCTAACCTAACCTAACCTAACCTAACCTAACCTAACCTAACCTAACCTAACCTAACCTAACCTAACCTAACCTAACCTAACCTAACCTAACCTAACCTAACCTAACCTAACCTAACCTAACCTAACCTAACCTAACCTAACCTAACCTAACCTAACCTAACCTAACCTAACCTAACCTAACCTAACCTAACCTAACCTAACCTAACCTAACCTAACCTAACCTAACCTAACCTAACCTAACCTAACCTAACCTAACCTAACCTAACCTAACCTAACCTAACCTAACCTAACCTAACCTAACCTAACCTAACCTAACCTAACCTAACCTAACCTAACCTAACCTAACCTAACCTAACCTAACCTAACCTAACCTAACCTAACCTAACCTAACCTAACCTAACCTAACCTAACCTAACCTAACCTAACCTAACCTAACCTAACCTAACCTAACCTAACCTAACCTAACCTAACCTAACCTAACCTAACCTAACCTAACCTAACCTAACCTAACCTAACCTAACCTAACCTAACCTAACCTAACCTAACCTAACCTAACCTAACCTAACCTAACCTAACCTAACCTAACCTAACCTAACCTAACCTAACCTAACCTAACCTAACCTAACCTAACCTAACCTAACCTAACCTAACCTAACCTAACCTAACCTAACCTAACCTAACCTAACCTAACCTAACCTAACCTAACCTAACCTAACCTAACCTAACCTAACCTAACCTAACCTAACCTAACCTAACCTAACCTAACCTAACCTAACCTAACCTAACCTAACCTAACCTAACCTAACCTAACCTAACCTAACCTAACCTAACCTAACCTAACCTAACCTAACCTAACCTAACCTAACCTAACCTAACCTAACCTAACCTAACCTAACCTAACCTAACCTAACCTAACCTAACCTAACCTAACCTAACCTAACCTAACCTAACCTAACCTAACCTAACCTAACCTAACCTAACCTAACCTAACCTAACCTAACCTAACCTAACCTAACCTAACCTAACCTAACCTAACCTAACCTAACCTAACCTAACCTAACCTAACCTAACCTAACCTAACCTAACCTAACCTAACCTAACCTAACCTAACCTAACCTAACCTAACCTAACCTAACCTAACCTAACCTAACCTAACCTAACCTAACCTAACCTAACCTAACCTAACCTAACCTAACCTAACCTAACCTAACCTAACCTAACCTAACCTAACCTAACCTAACCTAACCTAACCTAACCTAACCTAACCTAACCTAACCTAACCTAACCTAACCTAACCTAACCTAACCTAACCTAACCTAACCTAACCTAACCTAACCTAACCTAACCTAACCTAACCTAACCTAACCTAACCTAACCTAACCTAACCTAACCTAACCTAACCTAACCTAACCTAACCTAACCTAACCTAACCTAACCTAACCTAACCTAACCTAACCTAACCTAACCTAACCTAACCTAACCTAACCTAACCTAACCTAACCTAACCTAACCTAACCTAACCTAACCTAACCTAACCTAACCTAACCTAACCTAACCTAACCTAACCTAACCTAACCTAACCTAACCTAACCTAACCTAACCTAACCTAACCTAACCTAACCTAACCTAACCTAACCTAACCTAACCTAACCTAACCTAACCTAACCTAACCTAACCTAACCTAACCTAACCTAACCTAACCTAACCTAACCTAACCTAACCTAACCTAACCTAACCTAACCTAACCTAACCTAACCTAACCTAACCTAACCTAACCTAACCTAACCTAACCTAACCTAACCTAACCTAACCTAACCTAACCTAACCTAACCTAACCTAACCTAACCTAACCTAACCTAACCTAACCTAACCTAACCTAACCTAACCTAACCTAACCTAACCTAACCTAACCTAACCTAACCTAACCTAACCTAACCTAACCTAACCTAACCTAACCTAACCTAACCTAACCTAACCTAACCTAACCTAACCTAACCTAACCTAACCTAACCTAACCTAACCTAACCTAACCTAACCTAACCTAACCTAACCTAACCTAACCTAACCTAACCTAACCTAACCTAACCTAACCTAACCTAACCTAACCTAACCTAACCTAACCTAACCTAACCTAACCTAACCTAACCTAACCTAACCTAACCTAACCTAACCTAACCTAACCTAACCTAACCTAACCTAACCTAACCTAACCTAACCTAACCTAACCTAACCTAACCTAACCTAACCTAACCTAACCTAACCTAACCTAACCTAACCTAACCTAACCTAACCTAACCTAACCTAACCTAACCTAACCTAACCTAACCTAACCTAACCTAACCTAACCTAACCTAACCTAACCTAACCTAACCTAACCTAACCTAACCTAACCTAACCTAACCTAACCTAACCTAACCTAACCTAACCTAACCTAACCTAACCTAACCTAACCTAACCTAACCTAACCTAACCTAACCTAACCTAACCTAACCTAACCTAACCTAACCTAACCTAACCTAACCTAACCTAACCTAACCTAACCTAACCTAACCTAACCTAACCTAACCTAACCTAACCTAACCTAACCTAACCTAACCTAACCTAACCTAACCTAACCTAACCTAACCTAACCTAACCTAACCTAACCTAACCTAACCTAACCTAACCTAACCTAACCTAACCTAACCTAACCTAACCTAACCTAACCTAACCTAACCTAACCTAACCTAACCTAACCTAACCTAACCTAACCTAACCTAACCTAACCTAACCTAACCTAACCTAACCTAACCTAACCTAACCTAACCTAACCTAACCTAACCTAACCTAACCTAACCTAACCTAACCTAACCTAACCTAACCTAACCTAACCTAACCTAACCTAACCTAACCTAACCTAACCTAACCTAACCTAACCTAACCTAACCTAACCTAACCTAACCTAACCTAACCTAACCTAACCTAACCTAACCTAACCTAACCTAACCTAACCTAACCTAACCTAACCTAACCTAACCTAACCTAACCTAACCTAACCTAACCTAACCTAACCTAACCTAACCTAACCTAACCTAACCTAACCTAACCTAACCTAACCTAACCTAACCTAACCTAACCTAACCTAACCTAACCTAACCTAACCTAACCTAACCTAACCTAACCTAACCTAACCTAACCTAACCTAACCTAACCTAACCTAACCTAACCTAACCTAACCTAACCTAACCTAACCTAACCTAACCTAACCTAACCTAACCTAACCTAACCTAACCTAACCTAACCTAACCTAACCTAACCTAACCTAACCTAACCTAACCTAACCTAACCTAACCTAACCTAACCTAACCTAACCTAACCTAACCTAACCTAACCTAACCTAACCTAACCTAACCTAACCTAACCTAACCTAACCTAACCTAACCTAACCTAACCTAACCTAACCTAACCTAACCTAACCTAACCTAACCTAACCTAACCTAACCTAACCTAACCTAACCTAACCTAACCTAACCTAACCTAACCTAACCTAACCTAACCTAACCTAACCTAACCTAACCTAACCTAACCTAACCTAACCTAACCTAACCTAACCTAACCTAACCTAACCTAACCTAACCTAACCTAACCTAACCTAACCTAACCTAACCTAACCTAACCTAACCTAACCTAACCTAACCTAACCTAACCTAACCTAACCTAACCTAACCTAACCTAACCTAACCTAACCTAACCTAACCTAACCTAACCTAACCTAACCTAACCTAACCTAACCTAACCTAACCTAACCTAACCTAACCTAACCTAACCTAACCTAACCTAACCTAACCTAACCTAACCTAACCTAACCTAACCTAACCTAACCTAACCTAACCTAACCTAACCTAACCTAACCTAACCTAACCTAACCTAACCTAACCTAACCTAACCTAACCTAACCTAACCTAACCTAACCTAACCTAACCTAACCTAACCTAACCTAACCTAACCTAACCTAACCTAACCTAACCTAACCTAACCTAACCTAACCTAACCTAACCTAACCTAACCTAACCTAACCTAACCTAACCTAACCTAACCTAACCTAACCTAACCTAACCTAACCTAACCTAACCTAACCTAACCTAACCTAACCTAACCTAACCTAACCTAACCTAACCTAACCTAACCTAACCTAACCTAACCTAACCTAACCTAACCTAACCTAACCTAACCTAACCTAACCTAACCTAACCTAACCTAACCTAACCTAACCTAACCTAACCTAACCTAACCTAACCTAACCTAACCTAACCTAACCTAACCTAACCTAACCTAACCTAACCTAACCTAACCTAACCTAACCTAACCTAACCTAACCTAACCTAACCTAACCTAACCTAACCTAACCTAACCTAACCTAACCTAACCTAACCTAACCTAACCTAACCTAACCTAACCTAACCTAACCTAACCTAACCTAACCTAACCTAACCTAACCTAACCTAACCTAACCTAACCTAACCTAACCTAACCTAACCTAACCTAACCTAACCTAACCTAACCTAACCTAACCTAACCTAACCTAACCTAACCTAACCTAACCTAACCTAACCTAACCTAACCTAACCTAACCTAACCTAACCTAACCTAACCTAACCTAACCTAACCTAACCTAACCTAACCTAACCTAACCTAACCTAACCTAACCTAACCTAACCTAACCTAACCTAACCTAACCTAACCTAACCTAACCTAACCTAACCTAACCTAACCTAACCTAACCTAACCTAACCTAACCTAACCTAACCTAACCTAACCTAACCTAACCTAACCTAACCTAACCTAACCTAACCTAACCTAACCTAACCTAACCTAACCTAACCTAACCTAACCTAACCTAACCTAACCTAACCTAACCTAACCTAACCTAACCTAACCTAACCTAACCTAACCTAACCTAACCTAACCTAACCTAACCTAACCTAACCTAACCTAACCTAACCTAACCTAACCTAACCTAACCTAACCTAACCTAACCTAACCTAACCTAACCTAACCTAACCTAACCTAACCTAACCTAACCTAACCTAACCTAACCTAACCTAACCTAACCTAACCTAACCTAACCTAACCTAACCTAACCTAACCTAACCTAACCTAACCTAACCTAACCTAACCTAACCTAACCTAACCTAACCTAACCTAACCTAACCTAACCTAACCTAACCTAACCTAACCTAACCTAACCTAACCTAACCTAACCTAACCTAACCTAACCTAACCTAACCTAACCTAACCTAACCTAACCTAACCTAACCTAACCTAACCTAACCTAACCTAACCTAACCTAACCTAACCTAACCTAACCTAACCTAACCTAACCTAACCTAACCTAACCTAACCTAACCTAACCTAACCTAACCTAACCTAACCTAACCTAACCTAACCTAACCTAACCTAACCTAACCTAACCTAACCTAACCTAACCTAACCTAACCTAACCTAACCTAACCTAACCTAACCTAACCTAACCTAACCTAACCTAACCTAACCTAACCTAACCTAACCTAACCTAACCTAACCTAACCTAACCTAACCTAACCTAACCTAACCTAACCTAACCTAACCTAACCTAACCTAACCTAACCTAACCTAACCTAACCTAACCTAACCTAACCTAACCTAACCTAACCTAACCTAACCTAACCTAACCTAACCTAACCTAACCTAACCTAACCTAACCTAACCTAACCTAACCTAACCTAACCTAACCTAACCTAACCTAACCTAACCTAACCTAACCTAACCTAACCTAACCTAACCTAACCTAACCTAACCTAACCTAACCTAACCTAACCTAACCTAACCTAACCTAACCTAACCTAACCTAACCTAACCTAACCTAACCTAACCTAACCTAACCTAACCTAACCTAACCTAACCTAACCTAACCTAACCTAACCTAACCTAACCTAACCTAACCTAACCTAACCTAACCTAACCTAACCTAACCTAACCTAACCTAACCTAACCTAACCTAACCTAACCTAACCTAACCTAACCTAACCTAACCTAACCTAACCTAACCTAACCTAACCTAACCTAACCTAACCTAACCTAACCTAACCTAACCTAACCTAACCTAACCTAACCTAACCTAACCTAACCTAACCTAACCTAACCTAACCTAACCTAACCTAACCTAACCTAACCTAACCTAACCTAACCTAACCTAACCTAACCTAACCTAACCTAACCTAACCTAACCTAACCTAACCTAACCTAACCTAACCTAACCTAACCTAACCTAACCTAACCTAACCTAACCTAACCTAACCTAACCTAACCTAACCTAACCTAACCTAACCTAACCTAACCTAACCTAACCTAACCTAACCTAACCTAACCTAACCTAACCTAACCTAACCTAACCTAACCTAACCTAACCTAACCTAACCTAACCTAACCTAACCTAACCTAACCTAACCTAACCTAACCTAACCTAACCTAACCTAACCTAACCTAACCTAACCTAACCTAACCTAACCTAACCTAACCTAACCTAACCTAACCTAACCTAACCTAACCTAACCTAACCTAACCTAACCTAACCTAACCTAACCTAACCTAACCTAACCTAACCTAACCTAACCTAACCTAACCTAACCTAACCTAACCTAACCTAACCTAACCTAACCTAACCTAACCTAACCTAACCTAACCTAACCTAACCTAACCTAACCTAACCTAACCTAACCTAACCTAACCTAACCTAACCTAACCTAACCTAACCTAACCTAACCTAACCTAACCTAACCTAACCTAACCTAACCTAACCTAACCTAACCTAACCTAACCTAACCTAACCTAACCTAACCTAACCTAACCTAACCTAACCTAACCTAACCTAACCTAACCTAACCTAACCTAACCTAACCTAACCTAACCTAACCTAACCTAACCTAACCTAACCTAACCTAACCTAACCTAACCTAACCTAACCTAACCTAACCTAACCTAACCTAACCTAACCTAACCTAACCTAACCTAACCTAACCTAACCTAACCTAACCTAACCTAACCTAACCTAACCTAACCTAACCTAACCTAACCTAACCTAACCTAACCTAACCTAACCTAACCTAACCTAACCTAACCTAACCTAACCTAACCTAACCTAACCTAACCTAACCTAACCTAACCTAACCTAACCTAACCTAACCTAACCTAACCTAACCTAACCTAACCTAACCTAACCTAACCTAACCTAACCTAACCTAACCTAACCTAACCTAACCTAACCTAACCTAACCTAACCTAACCTAACCTAACCTAACCTAACCTAACCTAACCTAACCTAACCTAACCTAACCTAACCTAACCTAACCTAACCTAACCTAACCTAACCTAACCTAACCTAACCTAACCTAACCTAACCTAACCTAACCTAACCTAACCTAACCTAACCTAACCTAACCTAACCTAACCTAACCTAACCTAACCTAACCTAACCTAACCTAACCTAACCTAACCTAACCTAACCTAACCTAACCTAACCTAACCTAACCTAACCTAACCTAACCTAACCTAACCTAACCTAACCTAACCTAACCTAACCTAACCTAACCTAACCTAACCTAACCTAACCTAACCTAACCTAACCTAACCTAACCTAACCTAACCTAACCTAACCTAACCTAACCTAACCTAACCTAACCTAACCTAACCTAACCTAACCTAACCTAACCTAACCTAACCTAACCTAACCTAACCTAACCTAACCTAACCTAACCTAACCTAACCTAACCTAACCTAACCTAACCTAACCTAACCTAACCTAACCTAACCTAACCTAACCTAACCTAACCTAACCTAACCTAACCTAACCTAACCTAACCTTGCTTGCTTGCTTGCTTGCTTGCTTGCTTGCTTGCTTGCTTGCTTGCTTGCTTGCTTGCTTGCTTGCTTGCTTGCTTGCTTGCTTGCTTGCTTGCTTGCAAATTATTCCTTTTGTGAGCTTCCGTTACGCGTGCTGCGTAAACCGTTGACGTTAAGCAAAAATCATGTAATACGGAATTGTTTCCTTTAAAAGCCCTAACCAAAAGTTTGCATTAGCTTATGTGTATCTATTAAGGTTGACTTACTTTAACCTTTTTTATGGCAATCAAATTTGTTGCTAGACGCGCCAGAGAGTTTCTTCGTTTGAATGATGACGATGATACCATAGTGTAATGATACTATATGGTTGGACTAGCGACCAACCTCGACTTCGCACGGGTGCATTGTAATGCGTGGAGCGTGAAGAGGAACGTTTCCGTAGTCCACCCGGGCTAAACCGGGTACGACCGCAAGTTAACCATCTGATGATATTTCGGCATTTTCCGAGCTTATGCCTAAGCGATGAAATCTATGAGAGTTTACAAACCACACGTGGCTGAAACTAATTTTCGACTGATGTACTTTGCTGGGACGAACTTACAATTGTGTTTTAATACACTCTTCCAGGACCTTGACAGTTCACTATCACTAATTCATGCGAACTTGCGAAGGGAACGGCAAGAGTTTGACAGAACTTTCAGCAAAGAGCTGTTTTGACGACACTTTTTTACACATACGATGCTTCTTGAGAATCAATAAGTCCTAATTCAGATTATCACCGGCTGTGGCGGACGAAGGTGGACTAAAATACTCTCACCCGTGCGATTGACAGATGCTACCAAGGAGGCAACGGGAGCCACCTTATAAGCAGCAAGCATACAGATGGTACAGATGTATGTTTTATTCAGAAACAAAGGTTCTTGTAAATATTCGTTAAAACATAATCATTTGATTCATTATGACAACTACAGTAATGAAAAACCTTCAAATATTATAACTGACGGAAATATTAATTAATGTAACACGGACGGATCAAACTGATATTCTTGGCGAAGTTGGGCAGAAAGAAGTTTTAAGCACGAGTAATTTAAATAATTCATTTTCGAAGTTAAATTCGGTTTATGTTTTGCCAACGGTACAACTAGACGTTTTAGACAATACCGGTAAAAACACTTATGTCGCGCACTGTTAGGCTCTGGCACTAAACTCCGTATCTAAAAATTTTGTACAATAATTGCATTTAAGTATCAACCCTCGGATTTGACAATTATACGTTTCAATTTCAATTATTATTTCATTAAAAAAAACGGATACAATTTCCCATAAAAGATATACACAGGTACAAGCCACGGTTTGTATCGAGTTTTCGACGTGAATACATAATCGTCTTCTTTTTCAGAAAGGGGGTGCACGCCAGAAATTCGAGCGACATATAAATTGTGTAGGTACAAAAACACGGCGATTTCTCGGAAACTATAATTGATAGTGAAAAAGTAAAGTCACCATCGTGAAGTTCGTTTTGGCGACTCTTCTAAATGGTGTAACGTCATGCGTCCGGGGCTTAGAAATATGACGATTACGTCTTAGCGATTAGTAATTCTTGTTTATCCCCGCTTGCAATACCATGGTGCACTCTTCGTATCACAGGAAAAAATGACGAGATGCTGTTGATTTAAATACGATATATTTCTGTCTGTCTTGTAACGAAAAAAAAAGATGTTAATGGTGTCTAATGAAGGGTGACCAACTAATTTTACCACGGCTAGTTCCTTTCAGCGGGGCCCCATATTTTGGGCGCTAATTTGCCACCCAGGCCATATGCGCGGGTTCGGGTGCCTTGCGATTTAGGTGGCAAAGTTCGTCCTTATTCAAGGACGGCTTTCGCTTGTTCTATGAAAGATTTATTGCAGCACATATTTAAGTTATATACACAAAATACAGATGAATACGTTGACGGCTCAGAAGTTAGTTACCTAATTCTATTCCCCATGGAATCTCAATTCCACGGATCGATAATTACGACAATGCGACTTCGCATCTTTCGTTTGAGGGCAATTCATGTCCCTAAGCATACATAGATCATGAGCTAACTAAACCGCGGGATGTTTTTCATCCACCCCCTACAGTCACTCCCTTACCACCTTGAGATGTAAGGACTTTCTGATTCCCGTTCTTTCTTACCCACCATAACGCTCATTCATAAGCCTAGTGATAATTAGCTCAACTCGTTAGAATATGCAGTTCCTCACGTTCTCAGCTAATACCTGCTAGATTTGACTCTTTATTTTCACCTGATCTGCCTTACCATGATGACAACATTTTACTTCCTTTGTTATGTGCAGATATGTTTTTTTCAATTTACTTGTCTATGGTTATTTTTGTATTAAAACGGCGGCTCATCTTAAGTACTTTTGTGAATAATTATCATGGCTGTGTCCGTAAAATAATACAAGTATAAATATTACTTTGTTTTGTCCATGATGACTTTTGTAGCAATATGGTTCTGAGACTAATTTTAATTTAGGTTTTTTTTCTTACTGTTTACTTTGATATTGTTTAATAGATAATCAACTGTCGTTAAAAGTCAGATTTTTATGCATTCTTTTATAAATATTTTGAAGTTATGATTATCTGGTTTAATTCATCAATATCCCAACTTATAAAACATAAAATACCTAACTGTTTAAGATAATTATTAAAATGCATAGTTCTGTTGTAACTGCAAAATAGTCACTAAAGTTTTGAGGTTAACAAATCACTTTAAAATTGTAGTATATCAAATTTTTTTTTGCAATATGTACGCAACTAAAAATAATATAAAATTTTGAAAGCTCTGTTTTATCCAAAACCGTCTTATGTCAAAATTTTTAAATTACCGTTACTCTGTGTATTTTTAAAATATCAGATATGCATAATACTGTTTTTATCCTAGTAATAAATGTCATACAATACTAAAAACTTAATAAACTATATTTGGAAGTAATTGGTTTTTCGTCGGTTTTGAAAAAAAAAAACACTTGTCGAGTTAACACAGTATTGTGATACCTATCAGTGCGATATCATCAGCGTATTAATGTCCCACTACAGGGACTTAGGCCTCTCCTAGGGATGAGGGTGCTTGGAGTTTAATCCACCGCGTTGCTCCAGTGCGTGTTGGTGGATTTTAACGACTGCCATCTATTGATGGCAAGCGGGACCGACGGCTTATAGTGCTCTCCGAGGCATAGGGTCCGTGATAGTTATGTACATAAGTTGGAAAAAACTCATAGGTACATGCCTTGAGATTTGAACCACGGTCTTGTAAACAAGAAGCGGGCTCGAAGTAAAATAAACTTAAAACGCTTAAATTCCATAGAGTAAATTAATTCGACAGCAGCGTTTGATTTTAAGTGTCATAAATGTCAGTTTATAGTATCGAAGTGACATTTCACATTTTCGGGGGTTGAAACCGTTTTGCGGAGATTTCTCGGGGTGAAGAGCGCCGCGCGGGAATCTTGCGCACTGAAATTCGGACTAAAACTCCCCATCATGCACCGGCTATCTATAGTATGAGTGGTTAGACGGTAAACGCAGAGGGCTTCTAGTCAATATGTACTTTTATGTTAAATTCTATATATAACATATTTTGGTTTTATATTTCCTCGATGCCATATTTGACTTACAGCCTTCGATAGAATATCCATCGGCTGTTAATTAATGGTACACACTTTGACGCTTTACCTGTGATAGATTCGGACTTCTTTTATGTTTGTCTGTCTGTCTGTCTGTCTGTCTGTCTGTATGTCACAGCCAGTTCACTCGTAAACTATTACTGCTTTAAAGCTGAAAGTTGGCTTAGTTATACATATTTGTAACCGCTATGTAGATAACTGTTAATAGGTTAAATATTTTATAGCGGCAGGATAATACAGTTTTCATTCCATTCCATCAGCCTTTTTTATACCCCACTGCAGGGGCTTACACCTCCCCTCAAGGTGAGGGGTCTTGGAGCTTAATCCGCCACGCAGCTGCAGTGCGGGTTGGTCGATTTTAACAACTGCCATTTGTTGATAGCACCCGGGACCGACGGCTAAACGTCCTCTCCGAGGCACGGATTCAGTGATAGTTATGTACTTCACACAACATTCACTTATATGGAATTTTAAATTTTACATTTTTTTTGTTAGCAGACAGATATACGTGGAGATCAATTAAAATTAGAACAAACTTTACCAGATAACATCATAAAACAATAAAAACAAAAAAACTACACAAAGCAACAGTAAAATATACACAAAGTAGGCAGAATTAAATATAATTACGCGGGTTTTATTCCCGCCCGAGACAAATATTTCTGTGCATAAACATGTCTATTTGTGTCATGTCTGAGTATAAAATATCTATATACATATGTATATATTACTAATATTATAAACGCGAAAGTTTGTATGTATGGATGTTTGTTACTCTCACGCAAAACTACCGAATGGATTGTAATGAATCTTTACAATAAAATAGCTTATATACCAGAATAACACATAGGCTATAATTTAAAAGCTAGTACTATATTGTAAAGAATTTAAGTATGTACCTATATCAGTTGTCTAGTAACCCGTAATACAAGCATAATACTTGCTTCATTTGGGACTAGATAGCACTATGAGGTATGTTGACCCCTATAAAATAAATTGACACTTATTTTACAAGGTGTTATAGGTACCTAAGTTGGATACTTACCCTAGGCGACAAAGTAGGCGTGCAACCGTCTAACACAGCTTCCTTCACCGCCTCGTGCCCCTCGAACGGTTGTCTCAAAGACATTATTTCATAGAGCAACATTCCGTACGAGAAACAATCCACCTGTAATTAAAATATCAAACACGATAAGCGTTTTTAATCTTTAATGTACACTCTCTAACATTTGTAGGGTTCTCCGCCATGCGGTTTCATCGCATGACAAACCTTCGATATGTGTACTTTTGTGTAGGTATCCCATATAGGATAAAAAATATATTTAAAAAGAAATATTGAAATCACATTGAGGTCACTGATTTGGACTTTAGTATAAGCGGTCAATACCCTTATAGTATCCCCCTACGCTTTTGAAAAAAATTGTAAAAATTTTTTAGTCAATATTTAAACTGTCTAAAATGTGGCAGTAGCATAACATATTGTGAAATATACACATTGATATAAGATAAATGTCATTGAGTATACAAAATGATATATGACTAATTAGGTCATAATAACAATACCAAAAATGTGCGTGAATGCAAAAAGTGCGGTCATTGACATCGACTTGCGAGAAATGCTTAAATCAACATAATTGTAGTATAATATTAACACATAGGTAATTAGAAATAAACACGTGAATTCAACATCGTAAATACAATTCAAACTTTCTTAAAAATTAGAAAATGCATGTATTGTTTGTAGTATATTTTCCTATAAAACACCATACACTTTTAGTTTTATGGTTTCGAAACTTTAAACATAAAATGACACCGTCATAACTTAGTTAAAATCAATAAATTATTAATAAAACTGAGCTCGCACTTGACGCACTGCTCTTGTCTCTGACTCAGTTTTATTTTACGTGCTTATTGAACCATCTTTACATCTTCAAAACTATAAACTTTAACAATTAACAAAATTGGTTTATCTCATACAAAACCGGCGCGACGTTAAGAATGTAACATACCTCGTAATACCTTGAGAGAAATGTGACCTCTATAACTTTGGGTTTAAGTACCTTTGTCGTATAAAACATTTGAAATCGAAAGTTCTAGAATTATTCTTACTAAATGTGAATTCACGGTAGAATTCAAACGCTGCCCGCTCATTGGCTGAGCCGCGAGGAGCGCGCCGATTCCCGGTGGTAATAATACACACACCACACAATCGTATTTCAAAGGTCGAGGATTGCCGTTTGCCGTGTTAGCGGTTACCGTCATATATTTTTGACTAGCCATATTCGTTACAACTGGGTAGTGGGTAGGTAGGTACCCTTTGAAGATATACATTTCTTGTCATAAATAAGCAAAGTGTGGCGTCATAAAGTGATGTAGTACATCTTCGACGGAACAAGCTGATACGACACTACGACAGAAAAAACATTACGGCTTATATGCTCTACAACCCGTGCGAAGCCGGGGCGGGTCGCTAGTACATTAAATAATAATGTTTAATTAAAAAAAAACTAAAATAGTTCGTATCGAAGATACGACGGGTATGAAAATTGAAATCGTTAACAAGGAATTGTTGTTATCGTCTATTTGTCTAAATAAAGTCCTAATTCAAAATACTAATTTTATTTGTTTTCTTATCTATCTGCCCTTTCGAAGCCGGGGCGGGTCAATAGTGATATATAATTTTATTTATGTGTTGAGTCATCGAAAAAGAGCAATTTTTTTTTGGGTTTTGGCGATATAAAGTTGATTTAGGTACTTACGTTGAAACAACTCAGAAATTATGACATGTATTAAAACTATAGAAGGACTTTTATAAAGGTTCTAAAATATAGTAGCGCGAGTGGTTTGTATATATGAGATTTTATTTGTTAGAATGTGAATGTTTCAATTTGGGACTAGATGCGAAAACCAAAATTCGACCAAAGTCTTAAAATTCAGCACGTATAAAATCTTGATGACTTATGGTATTCTGCTGTATACAATCTGTATACAATCTTCGTGCTTCAGTAGCTGTTCGAACAATTTTTAAACAAAGGCGTAAAGTATCACTTATAGACAAATTTAAGGAAATTAACACAATGAAATTGTCGTCTCAATATATATTTGAAAACATTATCTATAAAAAAAATCTGTTGAATCTGCAGGCCATCTCTGAAACTACCCGCTATTTTCGAGTTCAAAGCGCTCGAAATTTAGAAAGCTATTTAGCTCTTCGAACTCAAAATATCGATTTTCGTAGTTTTTGAGCTCTTTGAGCTCATGATATTGCATTTTCCGAGCTCTTCAAGCCCAAAAACAGAATTTCTATACATTTACAGTGAGTTGTACCAAAAGAGATTACGCCAACGTATATCGTATGAAGTCTATATGAAGTACTAGCGACCGCCCGCAGCTTCGCTTGCGTAGACTACAAATTCCTGTTATAGGTACTATTAACGTTCGAGATGGTTTATACGTATTTTTTGCTGGAACCAATTTTGGTCACACCCATTCAAACTTTCAATATTCATTCCCCTTCCACCCTTTAAAAAACCGATACAATTTTTCATCTCCCGTTTCCCACTTTTCAAATGTGAAAATCTAAAAACCCTGAAACACGTCATTATTTAAGTCCCTCCATTCCCATCCTTAAGTTTGAAATTTCTAAAAAAGCCTTTCTTAACTTTATAATGCTCACGTTATAAAATAAACTTATGTTCCAAATTTAAGCTTCCTAGACTTAGTACTTTCGGCTGTACGTTGCTAGATCAGTGAGGACAACCGACAGACAGATAGACAGACAGACAAACACAAAAAGTAGCTTATGACACTCTTGACAACCTTCTTTCACGTCTGCAAAGTTTCATTAAAATCTGTTCAGCCGTATTAGAAATTAGCTCGAATAGATAAAATTGAATTGAATAGACACATAGACGTACAGACAAACAGACGGACAAAAAGTAGCTAATGTCAAATATCTTGACAACCTTCTTTCCCGTCTGCAAAGTTTCCTTAAAATCTGTTTAGCCGTTTTGGAGATTAGCTCAAATAGACAGATATACGTACAGACAGACAGACGGACAAAAAGCAACATTTGTTAGTTTTAACGACCTTCTTTTCATATTCATTGATGTTTCATTTAAATAGGTTTAGACATATGGACGTACAGACAGACATACAAAAAGTTCTGTATGTCACATATGGAAAGGGTGTAGTCAAAAGATTACATCCTGTTATATGTGTAAAGTTTCATCAAAATCGGTTAAGCCGTTTTGGCCGAAGCCGATTTGCTCGAATAGACAGACAGTTCGTTTTCATGTATATAGCCTATAACTCTCCGCTAGAATCAGGCTATCGAAGGCAAAAAGAATTTTTCAAATCCGACTGGTTTTCAGAGATTAACAAATTCAAACAAACAAACAAACAAACGAACGAACGAACGAACCAACCAACCAACCAACAAACAAACAATCAATCAACCAATCAATCAATCAATCGATCAATCCATCAATCAATCAATCAATCATTCAATCAATCAATCATCAAATCAATCAGCGCGCACGACGGAAGCTCTCAAAAGGAATAATTTCTCCCGTTTTTGCAACATTTTTCATTGATGCTCCACTTCTATTGGTCGCAGCGTGATGTAGTATAGCCTATAGCCTTTCTCGATAAATGGACTATCCAACACAAAAATAATTTTTCAATTTGAACCAGTAGTTCCTGAGATTTGCGCGTTTAAACAAACAAACGAACGAACAAACGAACGAACGAACGAACCAACCAACCAACCAACCAACCAACTAACCAACAACCAACCAACCAACCAACAAACAAACAATCAATCAATCAATCAAACAATCGATCGATCAATCAATCAATCAATCAATCTATCAAACAAACAAACAAACAAACAAACAAACAAACAAACAAACAAACAAACAAACAAACAAACTCTTCAGCTTTATAATAAGTATTTCTATTATATAGATTAATAGATTATAAGATAATAAGAAAATAAGATATTATTAAAAACCGTATCAAAGTCTATTGGTTTGGAAGTAAAAAGTTAACGAACAGAGGCAGACAGCGAATTTATTTTCTCCCGCTATAGTTTTTAAATTTCAATAAAAACTGTTAAGATATTAATTTAAATTGTATGATGTAAAGGGCAATTATAATATGCATGAAATGCTTAAGACAACTAACGTATTTAATTTGATAAGGATTAATATTACGTATAAAAAACATCTTCGCAAATAGTACATTATGTTAGAACAAATTTGACTGTCATAAAAAAGGTTATAGTAAGCTAACCTTAAAAGATACACATATGTTGTCGCGGACTTTTGGTTAGAACTTTTAAAGGGGAACAATTCCGTAATACATGATTTTTGCTTAAAATCAACCGTTTACGCAGCGCGCGCGACGGAAGCTCTCAAAAGGAATAATTTTTCCCGTTTTTGCAACATTTATCATTGATGCTCTACTCCTATTAGTCGTAGCGTGATGTAGTATAGCCTATAGCCTTCCTCGATAAATGGACTATCCAACAAAACAATAATTTTTCAATTCGAACCAGTAGTTCCTGAGATTTGCGCGTTCAAACAAACAAACAAACAAACAAACAAACTCTTCAGCTTTATAATATTAGTATAGATATATGAAGTCGGTGCCAACTCAGACACTTTAAATGGGTACTTACCAGGTAATAACAATTACAACAATGATATATTTATAAGTATAACAAAAATAGAACACAATTTATAGTGTCTGAGTGAGTAGGCACCGACTTCACTAACTATATGCCGCCTGTTAATGCTCATTTCTTTAAAGTGAAAATTTTATTTTTAACTTTTTAGTTTATGTTTTTGAAGTCGGTTTTTTTTTAAATTATTTTATTTTTTAATTTTTAGTTGAACGCATTTGTAACTTATTTGTATTTAGTATAAATGGGGCTTCTAAACGCGCTACTCTAATGAGACAGCACCGCGATTACGCATCGTAAATTCAGTGTCAAATTGACGCATCAGCTTGCCTAGTAGGCAGTGGTATTCCTATGTAAAACTTCATTCTTAATTATTATTTTTGTGCGAACTGAACATTTTGGCATATTGAACCGTATGAAGGAAGCCCAACAAAAGGTAACTGCTGTAAATCGTTAAAGAATTCCCTCGACTGTTTACGGTCTTCATCATCAGACCTGTAATGGCACTTATAACCCATTTGAGTGCAAAGTTCTCTTCAATAGAAATGAATTAAGTCCAAACACCAAGTAATTGATGTAAATGGTTAGGGAGTTCCTTCGACTGTGTGTGGTCTCCATCATCAGACCTGTAATGGTACTTATAACCCATATGGGTGCAAAGTTCTCATTAAAAGAAATGAATTAGTCCAAACACCAGGTAATTGCTGTAAATCGTTAAGGAGTTCCTTCGACTGTGTATGGTCTCCATCATTAGACCTGTAATGGTACTTATAACCCATATGGGTGCAAAGTCCTCATTAATAGAAATGTATTAAGTCCAAACACCAGGTAATTGCTGTAAATCGTCGAGGAGTTCCCTCGAATGTGTATGGTCTCCATCATCAGATCTGTAATGGCACTTATAATTCATATGGGTGCAAATATCTCATCAATAGAAATGAGCCAAGTCCAAACACCAGGTGATTGCTGTAAATCGTTGAGGAGTTCACTCGATTGTGTATGGTCTCCATCATCAGATCTGTAATGGCACTTACAACTCATATAAATGCAAAGTTCTCATCAATAGAAATGAATTAAGTCCAAACACCAGGTAATTGCTGTAAATCGTTGAGGAGTTCCCTCGATTGTGTATGGTCTCCATCATCAGACCTGTAATGGCACTTATAATCCATATGGGTGCAAAGTTCTCATTAATAGAAATGTATTAAGTCCTAAAACCAGGTGATTGCTGTAAATCATTAAGGAGTTCCCTCGATTGTGTATGGTCTTCTTCATCAGATCTATAATGGTACTTATAACCCATTTAGGTGCAAAGTTCTCATTAATAGAAATGAATCAAGTCTAAACACTTGGTAATTGCTGTAAATCGTTAAGGAGTTCACTCGATTGTGTATGGTCTTTATCATCAGATCTGTAATAGTACTTATAACCCATATAGGTGCAAAGTTCTCTTTAATAGAAATGAATCAAGTCTAAACACCAGGTAATTACTGTAAATCGTTGAGGAGTTCCCTCGATTGTGTATGGTCTCCATCATCAGATCTGTAATGGCACTTATAATTCATATGGGTGCAAATATCTTATCAATAGAAATGAATCAAGTCTAAACACCAGGTAATTGCTGTAAATCGTTACGGAGTTCCCACGATTGTGTATGGTCTCCATCATCAGATCTGTAATGGTACTTACAACTCATATAAGTGCAAAGTTTTCATCAATAGAAATGAATCAAGTCTAAACACCAGGTAATTGCTGTAAATCGTTAAGGAGTTCCCTCGATTGTGTATGATCTCCATCATCAGACTTGTAATGGTACTTATAACCCATATAGGTGCAAAGTTCTCATTAATAGAAATGAATCAAGTCTAAACACCAAAAAATTGCTGTAAATCGTTGAGGAGTTCCCTCGATTGTGTATGGTCTCCATCATCAGACCTGTAATGGCACTTGTAATCCAAATGGGTGCAAAGATCTCATCAATAGAAATGAATCAAGTCCAAACGCCATGTAATTGCTATAAATCGTTGAGGAATTCCCTCGACTGTCTTTCAGCTCCATCATCAGATCGACTCCCGACCTTCATTAAATAGTTCTAGTAGTAGTACTTAATCAAAATACTTAAAATACGATACTTTAAAATATGATTTTCGAAGGTTGCCCTCGATTTCTCTGAGATGCCATCATCAGATCCTGGTTTCCTTATCATGGTACCAATCCGGAGATATCTCCCTTCCACAAAAAAAAATATCATCCAATTCGGTTGATAAACAACGAAGATATGCCTGAACACACATAAAAAAATATATATATATATACGGTCGAATTGAGTAACCTCCTTCTTTTTTGAAGTCGTTTAAATAAAAACATTAAAACTCAGACAATGTTAGTGACATATGAACAGACAACTAAAAGAGAACAACACGATTTTGTTTCACCTATCTATAAATATATAATAAATATCACTTATAAATGCCTAGAACACGATAGTCTGTGTCGCTTGTTTTTTTGCCTAGATGTTTATGGGATCTTGGTATTTTTTTTACTGAAACAGGTAGCAAAGAACCACTGCTGGAACAAAGAGTGTAGAGTTGGGTAGGACATACAAGAAGCACTACAAATGTCGCATACAAATTGATCATTTGTAACATCACCTCAAAAAAATAAATTGTACCACTTCATTTCAAATGTCATACTCACCATGAAGTATTGCTCACCTCGTTACAATGTCCCGGTCGCGGTACATGTCACGTTCATGCCGTTCATGTAGTCGTTACTACGTCGTGCGAGCACCACTTCAATTCAAATGTCATACTCACCATAGAGTATTACTCACCTCGTCACAATGTCCCGGTCACGGTACATGTCACATGCATAGATAGTAGCGTCGTTCGAGTATGAGTGCGACGGAAACGTTACAAATGAATGAATGTAGGTACCATTGAGGTGGCGAACGAATGTCGCACAAGCTCGGAACTCGCTGGGGTATCAAAAGAGCTACCTGAGGCTATTTTAATAATCGTTAGGTATGTCATATTGTCAGATAATAGCTTTCTTTTTGTTGGATTGAAGAGCAACAATGTATTAAACTAATCTAAAATTTTGTAATAAAAACGTTAATTTCAAATTGAAAAATAATGTTTTTTAGTGCAAAATCGTTGTTGGAGCGCAATGTATTACGCTTACTACGGTAACACGTTACAAACACTTATTTGACTTTTTGGTATAAAACTTTCAATGCCTCAATACTTCTTCTGCCTCGATTGTCACAATATCAAATAGTACCTCATTTTCTGGGACAAATGAAGTGGTACAATGTACCACTACATTAATTGATTTGAGTAACACATACAAACTCGTTTGAAATCCGTGTCCTACCCATCACTAAAAGAGTGCCTGCTATGTACTTGGCTTACGAAGAATGCGTGACACACCTCGCCGTCGAGTTGAAAGAACCAGTTAGGAGACACGATGAATATAAAAAAATGGTAAGCATTCAGATGTATTTTCTACCCCATTTAATAATAATAATAGTATCGGGACATCCGCCATCTAGTCCCAAAGTAAGCAAGTATTGTTTGTATTATGGTGTACAGATACTTTTACACACATACTTACGGAACTATTAAACATATTCATGCGCACAAATATTTGTCCCGTGCGGGAATCAAACCCGAGATCCTTGGCTCCACAGTTAACATCTCTAACCACTCGGCCAACCTAGCCAACCGGTCAGTCAAGTAAAGAATAGCATTTTGAAGTTTTCATAAACTTTTTAATTCATACTTTGCCCCTCCCCTTGCGTCGCTTAAGGACTACCTTCGTAAGTGAAAAAAAATCTATTAAATAAATATTTTAAAATTTGAAAACGTAAATATTCCAGCTTTGCTCTTTGGACGACAAAAAAAAATGTTTTTATTTTTTGAAAAATGGTGTAATATCGGTCTGAAATCCGATTTTTTAATATGCAGGTGACGCAATATATTATGCAGCAGAAAAATCATCGTATGTTCCGAGACGCGGCGGAACTGCACCGAGCGACAATGTTCCTACACGAAAACTAGTTCAGTGCCTAAATAGGCCTTTCACCCGAGGTAAACATTTTGCTTTTCATTACGAATATGAGGAAAGTAAAAAAAAAAACGCGTAAAATCCATATCTGAATCTGACAAACTCATTTTATATTCTTACTTACTTACTTACTACTTACTTACTATTATACTTTTATACTAACTGTATACGTAAATAATTAGCCCTCGTCAAAACAACTGAAGATCCAATTGCCACTTTCTCGCCTTATATATGTTTCTTTTACTGTGGCATTCTACCAGCCAGTATCTTTTATCGTTGATGATGGTTAATATTTAGCTGAAGTGTATGTAAATTAAATAGTAATTTATTTCAAAGCAAATATTACAATTTTACTCCGCGATTCAACAGAGTTGTATAAAAGTTGGGACATGGCTTGTATAGTTTTTTTTAAAGTTTATTGGACAGCAGGGAAAATAGTTTCCCAGAGACAAAAAGTACTACTTTCATCCCTCTTATCGGGTAACTTCAAGCGTACTTTCCGAGTATGAGTAAAGAAAAATTTATTTTTTACTGCGTGATAAGGGCTGATTCGTGTGAGTTCACCTCCAGGCGGCGCACATATAGCTGAGGGCCTATTGACATGAACTTTTCACTTTGTAACACAAGCATGGAACTTGGCACATGTGTTCCCTGTATAAAACAAATCAGATTGAGCTCAGTTCCCAGCAGTTCCAGCCGCAGGAGGGTGTGGGGCGCGCTCTAAACAAAAAAATTCTCACTGATGCAGTTTTACTATTTTCGTATAAAATAAGGTCGTGGCTTTCATTTCTGATGGCAATTTAGTATACAGCTATACAAAAAATGATTTTATTTGAAATAAAGTAAAAATCTTGTCTGGCATTTTTTTCTTTAATTTTCTATAATTTTTTAAATCGTAAATATTTTATAATAAAAAAATTTTTTTTAATTACATTATTTACTCTAGTTTATAAAAATATATACTAAGAAAAAATTCCGGAAGGTGACGCGGCGAATCGATGCATTGACAGGCGACCGCGCGGGCGGTGCGGCGGTGGAGTGCGGGCGCCTTTGAATTCGAATCTCAGTGCGTGCAGTAAACTGTTTAGTTTTCCGGGTGTTTGGACGGATTGGGCGCAAAGTTTGTTATCAAAATAACCGTTTATCAAGTTTAAATAAAAGCGGTTTAATTGTTTTTTTTTTGTGTTTGTGGCTGCAATTTTATTTGATGTTTTGAAGTCAATTCATGTAAGTATTTATTACGTTTTTTAAATCAGTTTTGCACTTTAACTTCAATTTTTACAGCGCCCAATCATTGGCGCCCAATGATCTTGTGGAGTAACGCCCAAAAAGTACCCAGTAAAAGTACCCTATAGAAATAAACGGAGTATTTAACTTTTTCAGTATTTAACTTTCTGCGAGGAAAGAATACAATCTAACAATAAAATTATTCACGACCACATCGCGTTAAACAAGTATGCTTTATTTACAACAATCAAACAGACAGATAGAAAAACACAGGCCAAAATTAGCCGATTCGGTCCAATGTGACATGTAAAAAGCTTCATTAACATTACAAAAATTAATGAATGCGGAAAACATTTATTTACTTAAAAAGATCGGCAATTGGACAATGTTCCGCCGAGAGAAAATGCGCTGCATCTACATATTATTGCGTGCAGTGTATCTAGGTGTACATGTGTAGGGTCAGTTAACGACACCACAACAAATTCTACCCAACTACCCAATCCCCAGAAATACGGTTGGACAAGAGAAGGAGATGTATGGGTTGCCAACTGGACAACTGTGGCCATTGCTGCACGCGCATGCTTAGAACATAAAAGATGCAAGTGTAAGCAAAAGTGCGGCAACAGGTGTAGTTGCAACAAACAAGGACTGAATTGCACTGACTTGTGCATATGTAGTGGCATACGCAAAGTTTAAATGATTCATCTCACCGTAATAATCTACTTTTATTTATTTTTCAAATTTTAGTTGAGATTCACTCTAAAATGCAGAAATTTACCGTTTGTTAAAATTGTATTTATTTCACAGTCGTTGAATATTAACCAAAAATATTTAAATCATTCTAATAAATTTCACAAATTTAAAGTCACTCAGCGTGCTATGGAGCGGGCTATGCTCGGTGTTTCTTTGATGGATAAAATCAGAAACACTGAAATCCGTCAAAGAACTAAAATTGTCGACATAGCCGAAGCGATCAGCAAGCTGAAGTGGCAATGTGCCGGTCACATTTGCCGTAGAACTGATAACCGATGGGGTAGACGAGTTCTCGAATGGAGGCCACGTACCGGAAAGCGAAGCGTTGGACGCCCCCCGGCCAGGTGGACAGATGACCTGAAGCACCATACCGGGGGTAGTTGGATGCGAAAGGCGGAGGACCGTGTGTGGTGGCGAGCCTTGGGAGAAGCGTATATCCTGCAGTGGACAGACACGGGCTGATGATGATGATGAATAAATTTCAGCTGTGTCACCTCAAACCGCTGCTAGCGACGCGCTCGACCCCGACTTCGCGTCACATTTCAGTTTTTTTCCTACAAATTTTTGTTAATTAAGTGTGAACATATTATGTATTTTTATAAATTAGAGTAAAGAAGGTAACTAAACAATTTTTTTTTATTATAAAATATTTACGATTTAAAAAGAAATAGAAAATTAAAAAAAAAAATGCCAAACAAGTTTTTTACTTTATTGCAAATAAAATCATTTTTTGTATGGATTTATTCTAAATTGCTATCAGAAATGAAATCCACGTCCTTATTTTATACGAAAACGATACCAAAAATGTCTTAATAGTAAAACTGCATCAGTGAGAATTTTTTATTTGGAGCACGGCGGATGCAAACTTTGCGTACCCCCCCACACCCCCTTGCGGGTGGAACTGCTGGGAACTGAGCTCTATCTAATTTGTTTTATGCAGGGAACACATGTGCCAAGCTCCATGCTTGTGTCGCAATGTGAAGGGTTTCCATCAAGAGGTATCAATAGGCCCTCGGTTAATAGAGATATTGCAATATAAAAGTTGCTCAAAAGTACTTTAACACTTAATTCAATCAGATATCGGTAGCTTAAATAATTGATTTTAAAACTTAAATACCTATGACGTAACAACTACGGTTTATAGCTTCCATGTTTGATATAGTTCCAATCAAACTTTATGGCGGATCGGAATACAACGCTTTATGCATGCTTGCGCAGGTTCAATCATATGCCCCTCGCTCCACTGCGTCCCGCTGCACCTAAAACTGGTTACTGCGACGCGACTTGTGCCTGTGTTCACATCCTCCATAAAAATTGATTGGAACTATACCTGAAATTATTTTACATAACTTTAAATCACCGACAGTTAGTGTTGTGATATTATTGATAGGTACACGTACGTCATTATACATTTCTGTTATTAGACCTCCAAAAAATATAATTGTCTTTTTACTTAAAAATTTAGACCATGTTGCTAAATGTTGACCAAATTGTCATTTTTATGTATAACTGTAGACAGACATTTCAATTTTATTCCTTGAGAAATATATTTTCAATATTAGCCTCCTATCGTATAGTGACGTCTATGCTTAGAAGCACGTCGACGCATTGTGGAATGTACTCGAATTGTCACACGCTTTCACAAACATGTCGACTAGGTACAGAAATTACTAGAAAATCGAAATAAAAATAAAATAAATGAAATTCTATTTTAGAAGCGGCGCAAATCAAAAGGGTTGCGCTGCTCGGATTCATATTTTTGAGGCAGCGTCGCGTGCACTCACAGGTGGTGCCGAGCGCTATTAATTATTCCCACGATTAATTGTAATTAGAATTTCAAATTGGAATGTTCGATGATGGAAACTTCTAGATGTTGCGGGTGATGAGTTCGGCGCACATATAACAAGGCTAGTGCGCTGTCAACGTGTCAGTTTTTGGAAGAGTCAATAGCGAACATAACTGCAAAGTGCGACACAAGTGTGATAAAAGTTTTGCGATTATGTTTCGTAATAAAGTATAAATACAACTTAAGGTAGGACGACGCCTGTTTAGTAAGACTATTTAATAATAGATGGAGCCACCATATAAAGAAATGAAATTTCTATAGAGTTTCTTACATGTAAGAACCTTTTATTGGTAATCTGATATTTTAATCCATTGTTACTCTAAAATAATACAGCTGTTGGTTTTCCTCATAAATAAATAAATAAATAATTTTTATTTTTTCATAATACATTTCTAGGTTTCTGTTGATAAAACATAGCATGCGACTATCAAAAATATTTCTCTTTAAAGTTTTTAACTGACATTATTGATTGTTTCAACATTTTCCAAGTATTTGTACAAAAACCTAAAATTCGTGGAAAATAAGGTTTTTTCGACTGATTAAAATTATGGTTTTTTCAATGGTTTGGAAGCGTTTATCAAAAAACCTTATTTTCCCAAAAATTTAGGTTTTTGTACAAACGTTTCGAAACTGTTAAAACAATCAGTAAAGTCAGTTAAAAACATTAAAGAAAAATATTTTTTACGGTCGCATGTTATATTTTATAAACTGAAACCTATAAACGTGATAATAAAAAAATAAAAGTAATTTCTTTATGTGGTGGCTCCATCTATTATTAAATAGCCGTACTAGACAGGCGTCGTCCTACCTTAAATCGGTGTTCTAGTGCATCCTAAATATATGGACCTACTACCAGCTCATAACATCTTTAACAGCACGGTTTCATCAACAGGTATAATGAAGCTAGACGACCTAGCTCACGTTTTCAAGGTGAGTCCGTTGTTGAGGAGAGGTGAAGAGGCGCGCGCCCTCTGTGTCTCGCTGTTGAACAAATTCGAGTTGGCACTGGCTTGGGATGGCCGGGCGCTACTGGTACTTACCTCCTTTGTTACCCGCCCGCGAGTCCAATGCCCAGGTGTGTATACATATTCATGCTCCTTATAGAGAAACCGCTAAAGTCATGCATAGTCTTATGTGCGGGGCTAGGCGTCAAGGGTGGCGGGCAGGTAGCAATATAATAATGCCTAGGACATCCACACAGGGCCATCTAGTCCCACAGTATAGTTCCAATCAAACTTTATGGCGGATCGGAAAACAACGCTTTATGCATGCTTGCGCAGGTTCAGTCATATGCCCCTCGCTCCACTGCGTCCCGCTACACCTAAAACTGGTTACTGTGACGCGACTTGTGCCTATGTTCACATCTGCCATAAAGGTTGAATGGAACTATAGAACTATAATCCAGTACCATTATCCCATCAATACCCCACTGCAGGGGCTTAGGCGTCTCCTCGGGATGAGGAGCTTGGAGCTCAATCCATCACGCTGCCCTCGTACGTGTTGGTGGATTTGCCATCTATTGATGGTAACCGGGACCAACGGATTAAAGTGCTCTGCGAGGCACAAAGTTAGTGATAGTTATGTTACATAAGTTCATCATCATCATCATCATCAGCCCGTGTCTCTCCACTGCAGGATATAGGCCTCTCTCAAGGCTCGCCACCACACACGGTCCTCCGCCTTCCGCATCCAATTACCCCCGGTATGGTGCTTCAGGTCATCAGTCCACCTTGCCGGAGGGCGTCCAACGCTTCGCTTCCCAATACGTGGCCTCCATTCGAGAACCCGTCTACCCCATCGGTTGTCGGTTCTACGGCAAATGTGACCGGCCCATTGCCACTTCAGCTTGCTAATCACTTCGGCTATGTCGACAACTTTAGTTCTTCGACGGATTTCAGTATTCCTGATTTTGTCCATCAAGGAAATGCCTAGCATAGCCCGCTCCATAGCGCGCTGAGCGACTTTAAATTTGTGGACCAGTCCTGCCGTGAGAGTCCATGTTTCGCGGTGCCGAATATGTCATTGTTACATAAGTTAGAAAAAGCTTATTCGTACATGCCCTGGGGAATTCGACTTACGGCCTTCTAAACAAGAAATGGGTTCGCTACCACTCGGCTATCACGACACGGCAACTGAGCAAGTAATATGTTTCTGTTATGGGTACTAGAAAATCGATATAAATACTTAAATATTTATACCAATTGTCTAGTAAATCCAGACACGGAACAAATAGACTTGTTCATGCACACAAATATGTGTCTCAGGCGGAAGTGGAAGCCGCGACCTTTGGTTCTGCAATTACGGTCTGTAACGTGCACGCCTGGATCCCGTCCAATTTATCATCAGCACTAACGGAGCCTAGTTCGTCCGGCACATATTCCCCGAAACTTGTCAGTGAGTACACCCACCTGCAAAATAATGATACACAAACACCTGTCTCGGTATGCCCCGTGGTTATAGAGTCAAACTTAATTTTCAATTAGTTTCATCAACAAAAGTTAAATGAAAGAACACTCTAATGGCTTTATTTTTTATATGTTACGCTAAAATTTCGAAGATGCTCACCGAGCGAAAAATTGCTCAAAACGCTTAGTGGTCACTGTAAAACATCCACATTCGTGTAATGGTTCTTATGAAAACGCTCACGATGCGTTGTGGTAATCACAGAAAGGCCACATAGCGAAGTTTGTGTCAAGGCTATTATGTTATACGACCACAACGCATTGTGGCAATGAAGAAAAGCTATGACGCTAATTGACTTAAATTACATTGTGTCGTGATAGCCCGAGCCGCAGCGAACCTGTTCCAAATCTATAAGGCCATGTGGTCGTGGTTCGAATCCGGGTGTGTACCAATGTTTTCTGACTTAAGTACATTAACTGTCACTGACGCCGTGGCTCGGAGAGCACGTTAAACAGTCGGTCTCGGTTGCTGTCAATAGATGGCGGTCGTTACAATCCGCAAACCTGCATTAAAGCAGCGTGGTGGATTTAAGCTCCAAGCCCCCTTATCTTGAGGGGAGCCCTAAACCCCTGCAGTGGGGTATAAAAAAGGGCTGATGGAACTAAATGGAATGGAATAGATGAATGAATCATGGTGTAGAAAGAAGGGGCATACTGCGCTTGCGAATCCTCACCCAGTTTTACGCACAAGTTAGGCGGTGCCTACGTACGATAAGCCTTCTTCGGGCTGGCTTGGGATCGTTGAATGAAAAGCACAGCCCCGAAGTATACGCGCTATGTAGATTTACATGTTGTCTTTGCAGCCAAGCTCCGTGAATGTAGTTCGACCATCATGCTAAGTCTCATTTAAGCCCCTAAAAAGGGCTGATGGAATGGAATGAAAACTGTATTATCCTGTCACTATAAAATATTTAACCTATTAATAGTCATCTACGTAGCGGTTACAAATATGTATAACTAAGTCAACTTTCAGCTTTAAAACAGTAATAGTTTACGAGTGAACTGGCTATGACATACGGACAGACAGACAGACGACATAAAAGAAGTCCGAATCTGTCACAGGTAAAGTGTGTACCATTAATTAACAGCCGATGGATATTCTGTCGAAGGCTGTAAGTCAGATATGGCTTCGAGGAAATATAGAACCATGCAGAGGATATATAGAATTTAAGCATTTTAAGTTTATTTTACGTCGTGATAGCCGGGTAGTTGCGAGCTCGTATCTTGTTTAGAAGACCGTGGTGCGAATCCCAAGGCATGTACTAATGAGTTTTTCTACCTTATGTACATATAACTATCACTGACCCTGTGCCTCAGAGAGTACTTAAAGCCTTCAATCCTGGTTGCCATCAATAGATGGCAGTCGTTAAAATCCACCAACTCTCACTGGAGCAGCGTGGCGAATTAAGCTCCAAGCGCCTTCACCCCTAGAGGATGATATAAATATACTTTCTTATTTTATTTGTTTACAATAAATTGAGAAGAAAATTATTTTTCAGTTGAATGATGAAAAACGGTTTTTGTATCTAAAACAGGCTACTCTGGTCAGCTGGGTTTCAACAGGCTGGATGATTGTCCTCATATTCTTCGTTCAGGAGTTGCAGTATCCCAGCTGCATGTTGGAGCTGATGCGTCGTTGCCGGTCCACCGCACCGGAACACAAGCCCTGTTCTTTAGCGCTGGTCTCTCTGACTGCCGCCCCGGAGTACCTACACCCCACTCCAAGACGCGTGCAGCGCCAGGACTGCGGTCTGCGCACATGCAGTGCCGATCGCTACAGTGACCGGTAAGTGAAATATTTAGTTGATATAAAGCATATTGCTGTTGAAGGATTATTTGAGTAGATAAGGAATGGGTGTGAAGTTGGCAAATGTCTGGCATTTACAAATACTTAAGTGAAGTATTTCATGTATTTGTTTTATTAAATCATGGGTTATTTTAAACTATATTCAATTTTTCTATGTAGTAAATATGAGTAGGTAGGTAGAGGAATTTTCACAGCATATTATAGGCAACTATTTATTCCTCAAATGTTTAAGTTTCCTGCGTGACCTGAAAAAAAACTGAAAATTATGAAAACGAAGACGCAGGCGTTTGCTGGTCTATCTATATGAATAAATAGTCCAGTCAATGAAGGTTTTCATTTCACCTCCGATTTCGTTGAATCTCCATCGATTTTCATAAAAATTATTGAGTAGGTGGGGGATACCTTAAGAAACAAAAGTGACATAGTGTCAACTTGCGCTTTTGTACTGAGGGTGGATGCCACCCCTTCTCGGGGGTGAAAACTATTTTAATAAAAATAACTACAGGAATCGATAGAAAATTTCTAAGCAAAATTTATTATATAAAGTTTTTAGAATAAATCAATACTTTCTGAGTTATTAAAGATCAAAGATTGTGATTTTTCGTAATAAAAATACATGTTTTAAAGCGGTTTTTTATAAATAACTGAAAAACTATGAGTTTTTGCATAAAATGTGTCATTCCTAAAATTAAAGCTAATAAAAAAACAAACAAATCTCTACTTTGAAAAATCTTCTAAAATTAATTCAAAGCGAGCTATAGGTAATTGTATGTATAATTTTTTTTCGGCGAGTTCTTAAATCTAAGTATTCACACTTAAATAACGGGAATCCGATACATTTTAAGACATATACTTTCTGAACATTTTTTAAAGTAAGTACTTAAAAATACCTTTCTAATGAGCATTGTAAAAAGTTAATAGCATCAAAATTGAGCAAGTTATGATAAAAATAAGGTGACTCTATCGATTTATTTTTTTTTGGAAAAAACGAAAAATAAAACCTTCACCATTTCCATAAAAATTCAAATTTACGGTTATCCCTGAAGGACTTAAAGGAAAAAAAGTATGATTTAATAAAATCGAAGTTTTTCAAATTTTCGTAAATTTAATTTTTTTTGAAAATAACTTCAAAAATATTCGATATTCGTAAAATCTGATAAAGAACGAAATTCGAGTTCGTTTTTTAATAAAGATTTTGGTTTTTACGATGAAAAAAACCTAGATAAAGACGTTTATCTCGGTTTTTTTTTATATATGTTATAACTTATATTATAACCATATATTATAACTTTTACTTCTAGAACCATGTAACCGGAAGCCTTTAACCTTTATTAAAAAAAATAAGGGCTTTAAAAAACCTAATTTAAGACGATCTTATAGCTCTTGAAATTACCTTTCAAATGGTTTTTGGATGAACCTGATATCTTAAAAATTTACGGAGTTATTGTAAAAAAACAAATTATATTTTTTTGGTAAAATTTTTGGAGCAGATACTTGGTATGCATATTGCATATATTTTAGGAAAACGTTTCAATAGGTACATGCTTACTAAATACACATGTATGTGTGTTTTGAAGATAGAGAAAGTGAAAAGAATGGTAAACATCTGCTCGAAAACGTGGTGGGGCTTTCTAGAATGATGTGTGTTTATTGAATATATCAGTATATTTCCAAAAGTGGACTAAAATACACGTGGTATTTTTTAGTAGTTTAGTACTCTCTGACTAATAATTAAAAATTCGTTTCATAATTAACCAAAGAATTGTGTAAAAATAAAAAAATAAATGTAGATTTGTCAGTCCTTTATGATGGCTACATAATAACCATATGTGTGTGTAATACACAATTATATGCGAAACCGCTTCAGAAGGAAATTTCAGACTTGAATTGTTTTATTTTTATTTCAGGATATTGTCCAAAAATGTTACTGGATATAGTTCGGTAAAGTTTAGGCCACTCCTCAAGATAAGAGGGCTTGAAGCTTAAATCTACCACGCTGCACGAATGCGGGTTGGCGGATTGTAACGACCGCCATCTATTGACAGAGATCGGCACCGACTGCATAACGTGCTCTCCGAGGCACGGAGTCAGTGATAGTAAATGAACTTAAGTCAGAAAAAACTCATTGGTACACGCCTGGATTAGAAACCGCGGCCACATAGCCTTATGGATTTGAAACAGTTTCGATGCGCTGGCTATCACGACAGAGCCTACCGTTTAGTGTCAAATTAAAATTATTAACTGTCGGATTTTCGTACGTTTAACATCGTTTTGAATACACTAACAAGCCAGTTTTATAAGTGCTCATAATAACTTATGGTCTGTCTTATCACCGATTCGAATATTTTGCTCACGTTTTCGATTGTTTCGAAGGACGAGACGCTCTATCCTGATTATTATGCTATCTACGGTCAAATTGTCGACACTCGATCACAATGTAAATATAATTCTTAATGCGGTGTTTTAATGGTAATTGGGATTCAAGTATGAAACTACCGTCGTAGCTCTAGCTACAGGCCATTTTGAATGAAAATTAAACCTCGTGGCAAAGTATATGGAGCAAGCGGCCCGAGTAAGTAATTAATTCTTCGATACTAGCGCCGGTTTACGAATATGTAGCGCGAGACAAATGTGTAGGGATGTCGACATATTAGACACACGTAAACTTCTGTGACATTTTAGTATCTTTTTTTAAATTTACTAAACCTTTTGGTCCGCTCCCCCGATGCCCGTGATAGTGATCGTAGAGAAGCATCTTCTGCCCCACCGCACCGCTTCTTCCCACTTGTGTCGCTTATTTATCGCGAAGCTGTTCTACTTATAGAATCTCAAACTGCTTTGGTACAATAAAGATGAGAAACGTTTATCGTGTTTGATATTTTAATTACAGGTGGATTGTTTCTCGTACGGGATGTTGCTCTATGAAATAATGTCTTTGAGACAACCGTTCGAGAGGCACGAGGCGGTGAAGGGAGCTGTGTTAGACGGTTGCAGGCCTACTTTGTCGTCTAGGGTAAGTATCTAACTTAGGTATAACACCTTGTAAAATAAGTGTCAATTTCTTATATACAAAGTTATCGAATGAACGTGAGCTTATAAAGCGTGTAGACCTTCAAAAAAACATAAACTAAAAAGTTAAAAATAAAATTTTCACTTTAAAGAAAGGAGCATTAACAGGCGGCATATAGTTAATGAAGTCGGTGCCTACTCACTCAGACACTTTAAATTGTGTTCTATTTTTGTTATAGTTAAAAATATATCATTGTTGTAATTGTTATTACCTGGTAAGTACCCATTTAAAGTGTTTGAGTTGGCACCGACTTCATTAACTATATGCCGCCTGTCAATGCTCCTTTCTTAAAGTGAAAATTTTATTTTTAACTTTTTAGTTTATGTTTTTGAAGTCGGTTTTTATTTTTTTTATTTAATTATTTTATTTTTTAATTTTTAGTTGAACGCATCTGTAACTTATTTGTATTTAGTAGAAATAGGGCTTCTATACGCGCTACTTAAATGAGACAGCACTGCAATTACGCAACGTAAATTCAGTGTCAAATTGACGCATCAGCATACTTAGTAGGTAGTGGTATTCTTATGTAAAACTTCAATCTTAATTATTATTTTTGTGAACAATTTGGCATATTGAACCGTATGAAGTAAGCCCAACAAAAGGTAACTGCTGTATATCGTTGAGGAATTCCCTCGACTGTTTATGGTCTTCATCATCAGACCTGTAATGGTACTTATAACCCATATGAGTGCAAAGTTCTTATCAATAGAAATGAATTAAGTCCAAACACAAGGTAATTGCTGTAAATCGTTAAGGAGTTCCTTCGACTGTGTATGGTCTCCATCATCAGACCTGTAATGGTACTTATAACCCATATGGGTGCAAAGTTCTCATTAATAGAAATGAATCAAGTCCAAACACCAGGTAATTGCTATAAATCGTTGAGGAGTTCCCTCAATTGTGTATGGTCTCCATCATCAGACCTGTAATGGTGCTTATAACCCATGTGAGTGCAAAGTTCTCTTCAATAGAAATGAATCAAGTCCAAACACCAGGTAATTGCTGTAAATCGTTAAGGAATTCCCTCAATTGTGTATGGTCTCCATCATCAGATCTGCAATGGTACTTATAACCCATATGGGTGCAAAGTTCTCATTAATATAAATGAATTAAGTCCATACACCAGGTAATCTCTGTAAATCGTTAAGGAGTTCCCTCGATTGTTTATGGTCTCCATCATCAGACCTGTAATGGCACTTATAATTCATATGAGTGCAAAGTTCTCTTCAATAGAAATGAATCAAGTCCAAACACCAGGTAATTGCTGTAAATCGTTGAGGAGTTCCCTCGATTGTTTATGGTCTCCATCATCAGACCTGTAATGGCACTTATAATTTATATGAGTGCAAAGTTCTCTTCAATAGAAATGAATCAAGTCCAAACACCAGGTAATTGCTGTAAATCGTTGAGGAGTTCCCTCGATTGTGTATGGTCTCCATCATCAGACCTGTAATGGCACTTATAACCCACATGAGTGCAAAGTTCTCTTCAATAGAAATGAATCAAGTCCAAACACCAGGTAATTGCTGTAAATCGTTGAGGAGTTCCCTCGATTGTGTATGGTCTCCATCATCAGACCTGTAATGGTACTTATAACCCATATGGGTGCAAAGTTGTCATTAATAGAAATGAATTAAGTCCAAACACCAGGTAATTGCTGTAAATCGTTGAGGAGTTCCCTCGATTGTGTATGGTCTCCATCATCAGACCGGTAATGGCATTTATAATCCATATGGGTGCAAGAAGTACTTTATCAAAATACTTAAAATACGATACTTTAAAATACGATTTTCGAAGGTTGCCCTCGATTTCTCTGGGATGCCATCATCAGATCCTGGTTTCCTTATCATGGTACCATTTCGGAGATACCTCCCTTTTACAAAAAAAAATCATCCAATTCGGTTCATAAACAACGAAGTTATCCCTGAACACACATAAAAAAAAAACAAATATACGGTCGAATTGAGTAACCTCCTTCTTTTTTGGAGTCGCTTAAAAAAGATAACTGATAAAAATGGAAATTTAACATGTTTTTCTCGATAACCGTTAGTTTGCACCATCTGTTCACTTTAAACTTTTTCTTTAGTTTGAGGAGCTCTTCACGCTCTATGAGCTCGGTACTTTCTGCCGAACAAACGTGTATAATATGTACAATATACCGCGTGTTCGGTTGAACGTAGTCCAAATTTATAGAGCTTGTAGAGTTTACCTAAACAAAAAGTTTTTAAAAATTGTGTAAAAAAATTAAACTTTCAATATATTTTTTCGGTAACCGTTAGTTTGCGTTGTCTGCTCACTTAAAACTTATTGTTCAGTTTGGTAAACTTTACACGCTCTATAAGTTTGGACTACGCCACTCACCAAAAAAAAGGCGCCACCCGTGAAAAGTTATTTGTCAATAGTGATTGTGTGTATTTGATGACCGGTTGGCCGAATGTCGCGGGTTCGATTCCCGCCTGGGACAAATATTTGTGTGCATGTCTATTTGTTCCATGTCTGGGGGTAAAAAAATATATGTATGTAAATGTATTATAAATATGGATTATTCAAGTAATTATATCAATTGTCCGGTATCCATAGTACAAGCTTTGCTGAGTTTGAAACTAGATGGCGCTGTGTGGGGTTTCTGAGGTAGTATTATTTGTATTGTTGTTTAAGTTTTCATTAGGCGCGGCAGAAGTTTTTGGGTCTTGAATGTTGAATATTTTGCTGACGATATTTGACATTTCCTGATCATACTTCTTACGCATTATCCCTGCCCGGTGGTGTGCACAAGAGCTGTTATCCCCATTGATGGTATCACATAAAGATAAAACCTCAAAAACTAGTTAAGTGCGCTTCGGACTCGCACACGAAGTGTTCCATATCACCGTACAATATAAAACAACACGTTTCTTGTATGGGATCTCCTTTGATTTCTAACTTTATTTTATTTTTATTATTTGTTGTTATAGCGGCCATAATGATACACACGGAATATTTCATGTGTCTACCTATTACGGTTCAAGGGATATAGCCCTGTGACAGACCGACGGACGGACAGCGGAGCCTTAGTAATAGGGTACGGAAATTTAAAAATTATTTTTGACAGGAGACAACAGCCTATACATGTTCGCTCAGATTTTGAACAGTCGTTTTAAATACAAGCTTTTAAATAACTACTGTGAGATCATCGTGAACCATCAAGAACTTTCCGTTATTGTATCAGAAAAAAAATGTAGTCAATGAATCCATTTCCACCAGCCCATTATGCCCCACTGAAGGGGCTTAGGCCTCCCCCCAGGTTGCGAGGGGATGAGGTCAATAAATACTCATTACCAAAGTTATGGGATTATTCAATTAATTGGATCTGCTTTAGCTTGTCAACTATTTGACCCTAAGTTATGATAATTTCCTAGTAAATTCTATTAATAGTATTTAAGATAGGTAATACCTGCGAATAATAATATTTAGGGAATTCCTCACAGCGCCATCTAGTCCCAAATGAAGCAAGTATTATGCTCGTATTATGGGTTACTAGACAACTGATATACATATTTCACACCCAGACATGGACCAAATAGACATGTTTATGCACAGAAATATTTGTCTAGGGCGGGAATCGAACCCACGACCCTTGACTTCGCAGTTAGGGTCGTTCGCCGCCTCTAACCGTTCCTCCCATTGGTCAGTTAACTGTTTTAATAACATAAGTAATTATATTTAAATTGTTTAGTGGTGTATATTTTACTGTTGCTTCGTGTAGTTTTTTGTTTGTATTGTGTTTTGACGTTCTCTGGTGAAGTTTGCTTTTAACTTTAATTGATTTCCACGTCTATCTCCCGCAGTGGAGAGACACGGGCTGATGATGATGATGACGTCTATCTGTCTACTAAGAAAAAAATGTAAAATTGTAAAATTCTATCATATATAAGTGTATGTTGTGTGAAGTACAACTATTACTTACTCCGTGGCTCGGAGAGCACGTTAAGCCGTTGGTAACGGGTGTCATCAACAGATGGCAGTCGTGAAAATCCACCAATCCGAATTAGAGCAGCGTGGTGGACTAAGCTCCAAGCCACCTCGCCCTGTGGGGACTGAGGAGAGGCCTAAGTCCCTGCAGTGGGGTATAATGGGCTGATGGAATGGAATGAAATATTGTGTTATTTCAGATTTTAAAAAATAATGGTTCAAGAGTTAGGAGGGAAGGACATGTCCTTCACGTAAAAAGGCAGCTTCACTGTCGAGTGTTTCGTAAACGGAACGATATTTTGAAAAACTATCAATGGACCTCATGACGATTTTAAATTAGCTATACAACGATATCCCAATTAAAAGAGAAAGTAAATAATTGCAGTAAAGGCACTGCATTATCCTCTTTCTATAAAATATTTAACCTATTAATAGTTATCTATGTAGCGGTTACCAATATGTTTAACTAAGCCAACTTTCAGCTTTAAAGCGGTAATAGTTTACGAGTGAACTGGCTATGACATACGGACAGACAGACAGACAGACGAACAAAAAAGAAGTCCGAATCGGTCACAGGTGTCAAAGTGTGTAACAGGCGATGGATATTCTGTCGAAAGCTGTAAGTCAGACATGGATGGCATCGAGGAAATATAGAACCAAGCTAGCCGAGTGGTAGCGAGCCCGTTTCTTGTTTAGAAGACCGTGGTTCGAATCCCAATGCATGTACCAAGTTTTTTCTAACTTATGTACATAACTATCACTGACCCTGTGCCTCGAAGAGCACTTCAAGCCGTCGGTCTCGCTCATTAAAATCCGGCAACCCGCACTGGAGCAGCGTGGTGGATTAAGCTAACAGCAGCCTCACCCTTAGAGGACTTTCTTATTATATTTATTTATTATAAATTCCGATGAAAATTATTCTGCAGATGAATGATGGAAAACGGTATTTGTATCTAAAATAGGCTATTGTGTCATGGGTTTGAACACGCTGGGTGATTGTATGCAACTGATGTATGTCAATTGCTCATTTACATATATATGTATAATTTCTTTGTTCAGGAGTTGCAGTAGCCCAGTTGCATGATGGAGGTGATGCGTCGTTGCTGGTCCACCGCACCGGAACACAGGCCCTGTTCTTCAGCGCTGGTCCCTCTAACTGACGCGCCCGAAGTACATCGCACTTCAAGACACTCCAGGACTGGGTTTGCGCACATACTGTGCCGATCGCTACAGTGACCGGTAAGTGAAATATTTAGTTGTTGTAAAGCATATTCCTGTTGAAGGATTATTTGAGTAGGAAAGTAATGAGTGTGAAGTTGGCAAAGGTCTGGAATCTGCGATTACGTACGTGAAGTATTTCATATATATTTTTTTTCTTAAATCATTAGTTATTTTAAATTATATTATATTCAATTTTCCTATTTAATAAATATGAGTAGGTAGGTAGAGGAATTTTTACAGCATATTATGGACAACTATTTATTCCTGAAATGTTTAAGTTTCCTGCGTGAACTGAAAAAAAAAAAACTGAAAATAATGAAAACGAAGACGCAGGCGTTCGCTAGTCAATCTATATGAATAAAGTAGAAGTGTCTGAAATTTCAAAACAAACGCTTTTTTTATAATACGAGCTTATTATATATTATTATACGACAGTCTCCAAGCTGCTAGAGTTGGGGTTGGAAGTTCTCCCTCATCCGCTATACTTACCAGACCTTGCACTTACCGGCTATAACTTAATTCAAAATTTGGACAACTTTTAACGAAAAAAAAATTCAATTCCCGAGAGACAGTACAAAATGCCTTTGAAGAGTTTGTTGCCTCTCGTCCAGTTGATTTTTACAAGAAGGGCATCAATAAACTGCCACTGCGTTGGCAAAGATGCATCGATTGCACGGGTGAGTACTTTGAATAACAGAAATAAAGATGTTTGAAAAAAAAATACTTTTAAAATAATTTCATTCCAAACGGCAACTTCATTGGTATGACCTAATATTATATATATTTTTGTATTAATAAAGATGACTTGTCCGACAGGCTGTTTTTGGTGTCGTCGTCGCGGCCCGCCGCGGAAGGCAGCTTCGTGTTGAACGAGCTCGGCGCCGCCAGCGAGCTACGGTGCCTAGCCGACGTGCCAAGACCGCACGAGTACGCACCGACATAAAAACAATCTTGATCTATTGATGTCAATGACATTTCATGTACTAAAAACGGTGAATATGGCATTATCGCATCGAAACTGAGGAGCTTTTTTTATCTATTTTTTATTTATTTTCATGTTTTCCATTTCACAGTTTATACATAATTTTTTTTCATGTGTTTCAATACCTGGGACATCCTACACAGCGCCATCCAGTCCCAAACTAAGCAAAGCTTGTATTATGGGTACCAGACAACTGATATACCTACTTAAATGTTCTTTTTTTATATATTATAATACATATATAGATACTTTTACACCTAGACACGAAACAAATAGACATGTTCACGCACGCAAATATTTGTCCCGGGCGAGAATCGAACCCGCGACCCTTGGCAAGTGGGAAGGCGCACGCTTGCTAAACTCAACGACTCAAAATCGATAAATTATGACATCTTTTTTTTAAAATCGGCATTCGGTTTTTGACGACCGCTTAGTCTAGTGGGCAGCGGCCCTGCCTGCGAAGCTGGAGGTCCCGGGTTCGAATCCCAGGTCGGGTCAGTATTTATATGATGAATATTAATACTGGCACCGGGTCTTGGTTGTTAAATGTATGTGGTGTCTTCGCTTGGTACCCAAAATACAAGCAAATGCTTAGTTTGGGACCTGTGTTGTGATTGTGTGTGTTATTATTATTATTATTATTATTATTATAAATCGGCATTCGTCTTTTATTCAATCGTATGTAACTAGTTGTAATGGGAAAGCGTCTCGTCAGGCCGATGCGATGACATAAAAAAGGCGGCAGGTCGCCTCTGGACGCTCAGAGCGGAGGAGGATCACGTCACGTGGCGTGCTGTGGAGGAGGCTTATGTTCAGCAGTTGACAGATATTGACTGAAATGATGATATTGAACTAGTTATGACGAATAATTCACAAAGACTTAGACACAACAGTAGCATCTAGGTAACCAATCTTGCTTAAACTCTTGTCTGTCTGTGGCATTGAAGCAAATGTGGCTTTACAACGGAATAACCGATTTCAGTGCTTTTTTTTGTAAATATCGATTATTGTTAAAACATTTTTTTATTGTTCTACTTTGGTTTTGCTTTTTATCCAGGTTGCGTGTTCCAACAGTGGTCGGTGCGTACGCGCGAAGTGGCAGCTCGTCTCAACTGTAGCAAGCTGGTGTCATGCTCCGAGAGTCTGCAGTCCATAGCGATTGACGAACACCACCCTGACAATTGCTAGGTATTGACTTGAGTCTGTAGACAAAGTTCTTATGAGGCGAGTTTTGTTGCATCACTATCGAAACGTGTGAACGCCGCGGCGTATTCAACTGGAGCAATTTTTATTTTCAATTAGCTTTCCGCCCGTGGCTCCGCTCACGTGGACTACACAGTTGTACCGGGACCGCTATAATTTATTACATAGGTATAGTTCATAAGTTAAAGAGTGATATAGGCTACTTTTTATCCCGGAAAAAAGGATCCCTTTACAACTGTGTAGTCCACGCGAGCGGAGCTGTAAAGTGTTAGTGATACTAGTGGAATCATTAAAATTACAAACTGCTATTCAATTGCTTTCAGCTTACAAATTATAAAATGTGTATGTAACTAATAGAGTGAGCTCACACAGTGGCATTTTTCTTACTTCTAGCATTTTTATACCCGTATTCGACCTTGATTAGGAAACAATTTAGTCGGATAAGGATTAATTTTATGATACGAATGTCATCATCTTTCGATTCTATTGAGTGATTAAAAAAAACTGTTATTGTGACTTAACTATCATAGTTAAACATATATGTACTATAAATATGCAGTACATTATTTTATGTCTCATCAATAATTTTCACTGCGTACGCCAAATCTGCGATTTTTTTGAAAATTAAATATAGCTCATCTTACTTGTTGGTGATATAGCTTTTCTATAATAAAAAAAAAAAACTTTTAAATCAGTTTAGGAGTTTCTGAGGTTATCCATAACGAACATACAGAAAATCAAATTTTTCCTCTTTATAATAATACCTAAGATTTATATTTCAATATCGAAAATCCACAGAAACGCAAGTACGTACAACTTCGGACGGCGTCATTTTGAAATTGTGATTTTTTTTTCAATTCGTATTGACGGCCGCTTAGCCTGGTGGGTAGCGACTCTGCCTACGAAGCTGGAGGTCCGGGGTTCGAATCCCAGGTCGGGTCAGTATTTATATGATGAATATTGATACTGGTACCGGATCTTGGTTCTTATATGTATGTGATGTCTTCGCTGGGTACCCAAAATACAAGCTAATACTTAGTTTGGCACCTAGACTTTCTTGTGATTGTGTGTGTTATTATTGTTATTATTCCCCATCTATGTGCCCAGTTGTAAGGGCACGTTGCCCGCATTACTAACTACCTACTGCCCGGCGGCATTCGACGGCATATATGTATAACTAATTGCGATTATACTATAAATGTGGACGAAGCCGCGAGCGGAAAGTTAGTGTTTAATATACTAGTGACACGTCAAGCAATTGCGGCGATCATGAAGCCTTTTCGTATTATTAAAATGTAACCGCGTCGGCAGGTCGGCGGCATTGTGCGCGCACAAGTCCCAATTGTACGCCGGCACTGCTAGGGGCTGCATCGTGGTGGCAGACGCGGCCACTTTGCGTCCAATCACCGTGTCCCGGCCCTACGACTACGAGGTCAGTCAAAATCTGTTTATATAAATAACACCGCTCAGTTTTTTTTATTTTTTCATAAATTGATAATTGCATACATGATGACGTCGGACTGTATAAAACATTCTTAAATTCCGTTTAGCGTGAAAGAGTTGCCAGCAAACTTTTGATAGCTTAAAAATTTTGCATTTATCAGCCGATTTTAATTTTGTTTTTAGATTTTAACCCTATTAACATGGCTTTTATAACAGGTACGAGGTGCGAGCGATAATCCTACTGGTATGGCGGCGGCGCACGAGGCGGTCGACGGTGCGAGTCGCCTCGCCACACTCGGCTATCGCCCTTTACTGCCCATTTATGCGCCCGCGCAGGTCGGTGTTGACAACAAACACATTCTGTATACACGCTGCAATTTCGTTTGTCTTAAAACCGCATCTACTTTATAAACCCTATGCTAAGTACCTATTCATATGCGACGAAGATTTCAAATGATGACTGAAAATGAAAATCAATTCAATTCATTAAGAAACAGGTATGGTCCCAATTCAACACAGGGAATGCGGAATCTTACTCAAAATAACTTCGCTGGCGCCTAATTGGTTGTCTAGTCCACGCGACTTTCACTCCCCTCGGGATGAGGGAGGATTTATTGTGCGTTATTGAATTTTAAATGGTACCGATGCACACTGTTTCATTTCACTAAAAAAAATTCCCTATGCTGTTTATCGCATAAATCGATTAAGACATGCTTTTTAAATGCAGGAGTAAAACACCCACCTGTCTATTTAACATACTTTTTTTTTTTAAAAATAACTTGTGTCGTGACTTCGACGTAAAAAAAAGATTAAATAAATTCTGTAAGCGTGTTTGATCAAAATATATCTTTTTGATTAATATGGTTTGATAAAAGACCTTCAGGCGCATATTTTCCAGTTTTTATTTTTTAAAGATCACTTTTGGTTACCGAGTTATTAATTTTTATTCAAATTTTTGTTTTTATTTTTTTCTCCCAAAAACCGCAAAAGTGCGACTTGTGACTGGCACTCAAAGATTCCTCATAAATGCGTTTATCAGTGATAAAAAAATCAAGTCGCACTATGGAAGCGTTTGGGAGTTACGGATAAAGGTTATATAGTACATTTTAGGGTTGTCACTAAAGGTCAAACAATTGTAATATTTGTAATCAATAAAAAATGTAAGACTCATACAAATAATTTTCAATTACGAGTATCAGCATGCTGTCGTCAACATTATCATGTTGGAACTTCGTCAGCCACTTCTTCCAACTGCAAGTTTTCTTCATTAACCGGCTTCAGAAGTTCACGAACAGCTGCTGGCAGACAAATCCTATTGGACAATCTTTGGCGCTGTCTATAGTGTGCCATAGACACAAACGGACCCGACGATTCAAGTGCATGGTGGAAGAGGTCAATCATAGTTTTTTTCCTGTTCATTTTCCGGCAGTGGCGTTCCCTATCTGAGCGCCAAAATTTATTGCGCGATTCAGCCGCTTGTTCTGAGAGCACACCTACAGGAAGAGAACATGATTCTACGATCTCTTTACCATGGGACTAGAATTTTGTGTACCGTCACAGTCATCGACTGCCAATTAAATGACTGGATGTACTTTTCCGTGAGCGTGCGACAGAAAATGCCAAACTTTACACAGTGCCGTCTTTACAAGGTATGAGGCCCTAGGCCCAAGTATCGACGGGGCCCGCCCCCAATAAATGTAGAATAAATTAAACCTTTCGAATATCAAAACCTTAAGTCATAGCGTAACACTATAGTTGTAAGTCGCTTTTATAGAAGCTTAGATCATAATCACTTAATTATGCACATAAGCAACTATTTCAAATGACACCAGACACAAATTTTATTTAAAAATAACCCTAAATTATTTGTGAAATGATTTTACATAGAGTAAGATATTTGCTATAGTGTAGATAAAAAAATTCTGCGTAATAAATCTGTAGATTTTATTTGTGTAAAAATATCTGTTTAGAATTATTTCAAGTTCGGTTTAAAATTATCTTCGTGTAAAGTTTGTCCAGTGTCTTTCAATACTTTCAAATTTACCGCGTGCTCTGCTCTGGTAGCGCGCGCATGCGCGACTGGACTGCCATATGCGGCGCGGCGCGGAAGTTCCGCGCCGCGCAATTTTTTTTAAACATGATGATCATGAATTGTAGCAGCGAGAGATCATTTTCAGCCTTAAAATTTATAAAAAATGATCATCGAAATGCCATGTTAAATCCTCGATTGAATTATCTTTCGATTATGGTTATAGAATCGTACATTTAAATAATATAAGTTTTGAAGACATAATTTCTGATTTCGCTCACAAAAAATAAAGAAAAAAATTGTTACATTTCCATATTACATAATAAATATTATATTATAAATTAAATGACTAACGTAATTAATTACTTTATTTTTATTACTATGGGGGTTTTAAAGCTTACGATTTGTTATTCAACGTTCTTTCTAAAGGATGATTGTAAATGATTTTTTTGCGATTGGGGGGCCCCCAACATGCCTGGGGCCCTAGGCCCGGGCCTATTAGGACTTTGCGTAAAGACGGCACTGACTTTACAGTGTCAATAGGAAATTCACAAGATATGGCTACAAAGATAGTATGCAGCCCGTCGATCAAACATGCATCTAGACCTAATATCTCTGCAAATATAGCACGGTATTTGTCTGATAGTGCTGTGCGGGCTGAATTGCCATCATTTGTGGTTCCTGCATTGGGTTTAACAACGTCCACCAACAATCCAATCCGATTTCTTCTATCAGCCTGGATATGTTTTTCCGTTCTTTCACAATTTGACTTTCTCTGCTATCTTTTTTGATTCTCCATTTCCGTACTAACGAATCGTGTTTGTAACTGAGATGTTATAAAAATTCGAAAATACGTATCCATACATGAAGTGGATTGATGCCGTGTTGCATATTTTCTTTTACAGTTCGTCTTGTTTACGATGTTGACAAATCATTGAACTGACGGGCAGTAGCTTTGCAAAATGGGCACCTTAACTGTGAAGACGTACCAGTTTAGGACTTTGCCGTCGATCACACTCAAAATTAAATTAGAAACAAACGTAATAAGTATGATGCCCTTCGGAGGTTTAGGTCGTAATTCCTATTACGACCCAAACCTCCGAAGGGCATCATAAAAACTTTGATAGAGAAGCTTTTTCCTTAAGAATAAGATTAGTGTCTTTTTTTCTATACTGAATGTGGAGCGGCCGACAAAATCTATACGACTGGAGTGCAGGATAGTGCCATGAAATATATTTTTGTCCATTACTATACTCAAAGGAATAAAAGTCGAGGCAAAAAGACTATTTTCGTTCACGGAAATGTCTTCGTCTGATCCTGAGAAGTGTTGTTTATATAATGCTTGGCCTGTGCTTCCATCAAAACCCCAAGACCCTTCAAATACGCATGAGACTTCTTGCTTGCCTGTTCTGTTACAATACTCGATAAAATTCTCATCATAACTTCGAACAATTCGTCGCAAAGTATATGTAAGAAGTTTATGCAATGAAACTGACGCTTCTATTTCCGAAACATCTAGCTCTTTTGCTGGGTAACATGCTTTTCTTGCTCTTATTAGTTTTTCTAAGAAGGGTGGATAAGCTGAATAAACTAGACTTTTCAAATCCTGTCTTAAAAGTTTATATGTTTCCACATTCAGTCTCCTGTCGATAACGAAACCTAGAGCTTCCTCAGGTGTATAGGGTTTCGTCAACGTAGATACTTTTTTTAAAACTTTGAATCGTTTTTTTGGTGATGTCAGACAAAGTTTTATTACGTCATTAGTTAATTTAGAAGATCCCAACAATAACGACTTGCCAGGCGATTCTAAGCGCGGTGGTGCGGACTGTGTGACATCCAGTGGATTTGTCTGCCAGCAGCCGTTCGTGAACTTCTGAAGCCGGCATAATGTTAATACAAGAAACAAAGATAAACTTGCTAATCATGTCAGCTGCATCAATAAAATCACGAAATCTTTTAAAGGGCAATGTATACGCTTTTACAATAAGATCCCAGCTGACATTCAAGATCTACCCCTTAATAAGTTTAAAACTACACTAAAACGAAAGCTTTATGCAAAAGTTTATTATAAAGTATCAGACTACTTAGATGATAAAAATCCATGAGTGTAAGCCGCTCGCCTATCAGTTTGTTTCAATAATATTATTCTTTAAGCACTTATTGTAAAAATTTATTTAATATTTAGAGGAACCAGCATTTTTGAATGCGCCTTTGTGGTTACGTTCTTCCACAAAGTAATAAAATTCACTCTTATGACGTATTTCAAGATTATGTTACATAACTACGAAATAAAGATATTTTGATTTGATTTGATTTGATTTGGTTAATGAAGGAAACTTGCAGTTGGAAGAAGTGGCTGACAAAGTTCCAATATTAGATGGACCTTCATCATCAGACGATGATGAAGATCCATCTATTGTTGACGACAGCATGCTGATACTCAAAAATGAAAATAAAATGAAATCTATTGACAGTGTCCGGGACCGACTGCTTAACGTGTTCTCCGAGGCTCGGAGTCAGTGATAGTTATGTACTTGAGTCAGAAAAACTCATTGGTACACGCCCGGATTTGAACCATGGCCCTATGACCTTATAAAATTGAGACAGGTTCGTTGCGCTTTGAGATATCATGACTATCACGACACGAAAAATTAATAACTCGGTTACCAGAAGTGATTTTCAAAAAATAAAAACTGGAAAATATGCGTCTGAAGGTCCTTCATCAAATCATATTAATCAAATATATATACATATATATTGATGAAACAAGCTTACAGAATTTATTTAATCTTTTTTTTACGTCGAGGTCACGAAACACAAATTATTAAAAAAAAAGTATTACAGATAGACACGTGGGTGTTTTAGTCTTGCATTTAGAATGCATTTCTTAATCGATTTATGCGATAAACAGCATAGGGATTTTTTTAGTAAAATGGAACAGTGTGTGCTGTCGTCAACATTCGAACTTCAGACGATGATGAAGATCCATCTAATGTTGGAACTTCGTCGTCCACCTATCCCAACTGCAAGTTTTCTGCATTAACGGGCTTCAGAAGTTCACGAACAGCTTCTGGCAGACAAATCCCATTGGACAATCTTTGACGTTGTCTGTGGTGTGTCATAGACACAAACGGTTCCGCCAATTCCAGTGGAAGGTGGAAAAGGTCAATCATATTTTTTTCCTGTTCATTTTCCAGCAGGGGTGTTTCTTATCTGCGCCAAAATTTATTGCGCGATTGAGCTGCTTTCTCTGAGAGCATACCGACAGGAAGAGAACGTGATTTTATGATCTCTTCACCGTGCACGGTCACAGTCATCGGATGCCAATTAAATTACTGGATGTACTTTTCCGCGAGCGTGAGGCGGAAAATGCCAAAATTTACTGTGTCAATAGAAAATTAATAAAAAAAAACTAATAAAAGTTAAAAAAAAAAACTTCTAAAGTAATTAACGAAGTAAACGATGAAAGGGTAGATATTACAAAGTAGAAGCCGCTTAGTGATAAAATTTTGTCGACACTCTAATTGTAAATAACTAATATGCAATTGTAAATTTTTTTTAAATAAATAAATGTAAATAAGTAAATAACAATAAAAATAAAATAAGTAAACAATGTAGAATTTTGTAGTTAAGGACAAAATTGAATTAATTTAAACAAAAATAAAAGGTCAAGTTGAGTGACACCCCTAACACCATATTTTGAAATTCGATTACTCGTAAACGCTTCCATAGTGCGACTTGAGTTTTTTATCAATGATAGACGCATTTATGAGGAATCTTTGAGTGCCAGTCACAAGTCACACTTTTGAGGTTTTTGGGAGAAAAAAAATAAAAACAAAAATTTGAATAAAAATTAATAATTCGGTAACCAAAAGTGATCTTCAAAAAAGAAAAACTGGAAAATATGCGCCTGAAGGTCCTTTATCAAACCATATTAATCAAAAAGATATATTTTGATCAGACACGCTTACAGAATTTATTTAATCTTTTTTTTACGTCGAGGTCACGAAACACAAATTATTTTTTTTAAAAAAAAGTATGTCCAATTGACACGTGGGTGTTTTACTCTTACATTTAAAATGGATTTCTTAGTCGATTTATGCGATAAACAGCATAGGGAAATTTTTTTAGTGAAATGAAACAGTGTGCGATGGCTGAACGTGCTCTCCGAGGTATGTACATAAGTTGGAAATAACTCATCGGTACCATATCGTTGGATTCGAACCACGGCCTTCTAAACATGAAGCGAGCTCGCTACCACTTGGCTATCACGATATTTACACGACACGGCGTTCGTTTTGTTGAGTGGATATTAGCATTAATCTGCTCTTCACTTGAATATACTTAAAATGCTCAGGTGCCTTACAGGAATTCTCCACCAGGTGTAATAGTAGCCCACATCACCTTCCGATCGTTAAATCATCACCATGTCAAAATCATGATCGCTCGGTTATGAAACGGGGAAAGGCAAACAAACAAACTCTTACTTTTATAATATACTAGCGACCCGCCCCGGCTTCGCACGGGTAGCAGAGCATATAAGCCGTAATGTTTTTTCTGTCGTAGTGTCATATCAGCTTATTGCGTCGAATATGTGGATTGGATTTAATTATATTTAAATGTAACGTAAGTTCATCCTATTTGGAGTATTTTTAAAGTAATTTACTTCCAATTCTATAAATATTTGACAAAGTAAAGTATATATATAATAAAGTCGGTGCCAACTCAGACTATATATATATATAGTCTGAGATGGCACCGACTTCATTAACTATATGCCGCCTGTTAATGCTCCATTCTTTAAAGTGAAAATTTTATTTTTAACTTTTTAGTTTATGTTTTTGAAGTCGGTTTTTATTTTTTTAACTGTAACTTATTTGTATTTAGTAGAAATAGGGCTTCTATACGCGCTACTCAAATAAGACAGCACCGCAATTACGCGACGTAAATTCAGTGTCAAATTGACGCATCAGCATGCCTAGTAGGTAGTGGTATTCCTATGTAAAACTTCAATCTTAATTATTATTTTTGTGCAAATTGATCATTTTAGCATATTGAACCGTATGAAGTAAGCCCAACAAAAGGTAACTGCTGTAAATCGTTGAGGAATTCCCTCGACTGTTTATGGTCTTCATCATCAGACCTGTAATGGTACTTATAACCCATATGAGTGCAAAGTTCTCATCAATAGAAATGAATTAAGTCCAAACACCAGGTAATTGCTGTAAATCGTTAAGGAGTTCCTTCGACTGTGTATGGTCTCCATCGTCAGACCTGTAATGGTACTTATGACCCATATGAGTGCAAAGTTCTCATTAATAGAAATGAATTAAGTCCAAATACCAGGTAATTGCTGTAAATCGTTAAGGAGTTCCTTCGACTGTGTATGGTCTTCATCATCAGACCTGTAATGGTACTTATAACCCATATGAGTGCAAAGTTCTCATCAATAGAAATGAATTAAGTCCAAACACCAGATAATTGCTGTAAATCGTTAAGGAGTTCTTTCGACTGTGTATGGTCTCCATCATCAGACCTGTAATGGTACTTATGACCCATATGGGTGCAAAGTTCTCATTAATAGAAATGAATTACGTCCAAACACCAGGTAATTGCTGTAAATCGTGAAGGAGTTCCCTCGATTGTGTATGGTCTCCATCATCAGATCTATAATGGTACTTATGACCCATATGGGTGCAAAGTTCTCATTAATAGAAATGAATTACGTCCAAACACCAGGTAATTGCTGTAAATCGTGAAGGAGTTCCCTCGATTGTGTATGGTCTCCATCATCAGATCTGTAATGGTACTTATGACCCATATGGGTGCAAAGTTCTCATTAATAGAAATGAATTACGTCCAAACACCAGGTAATTGCTGTAAATCGTGAAGGAGTTCCCTCGATTGTGTATGGTCTCCATCATCAGACCTGTAATGGTACTTATGACCCATATGGGTGCAAAGTTCTCATTAATAGAAATGAATTACGTCCAAACACCAGGTAATTGCTGTAAATCGTGAAGGAGTTCCTTCGACTGTGTATGGTCTCCATCATCAGACCTGTAATGGTACTTATGACCCATATGAGTGCAAAGTTCTCATTAATAAAAATGAATTACGTCCAAACACCAGGTGATTGCTGTAAATCGTGAAGGAGTTCCCTCGATTGTGTATGGTCTCCATCATCAGATCTATAATGGTACTTATGACCCATATGGGTGCAAAGTTCTCATTAATAGAAATGAATTACGTCCAAACACCAGGTAATTGCTGTAAATCGTGAAGGAGTTCCCTCGATTGTGTATGGCCTCCATCATCAGACCTGTAATGGTGCTTATGACCCATATGAGTGCAAAGTTCTCATTAATAGAAATGAATCAAGTCCAAACACCAGGTAATTGCTGTAAATCGTTAAGGAGTTCCTTCGACTGTGTATGGTCTCCATCATCAGACCTGTAATGGTGCTTATGACCCATATGAGTGCAAGTTCTCATTAATAGAAATGAATTACGTCCAAACACCAGGTAATTGCTGTAAATCGTTAAGGAGTTCCTTCGACTGTGTATGGTCTCCATCATCAGACCTGTAATGGTGCTTATGACCCATATGAGTGCAAAGTTCTCATTAATAGAAATGAATTACGTCCAAACACCAGGTAATTGCTGTAAATCGTGAAGGAGTTCCCTCGATTGTGTATGGTCTCCATCATCAGATCTATAATGGTACTTATGACCCATATGGGTGCAAAGTTCTCATTAATAGAAATGAATTACGTCCAAACACCAGGTAATTGCTGTAAATCGTGAAGGAGTTCCCTCGATTGTGTATGGTCTGCATCATCAGACCTGTAATGGTACTTATGACCCATATGGGTGCAAAGTTCTCATTAATAGAAATGAATTACGTCCAAACACCAGGTAATTGCTGTAAATCGTGAAGGAGTTCCTTCGACTGTGTATGGTCTCCATCATCAGACCTGTAATGGTACTTATGACCCATATGAGTGCAAAGTTCTCATTAATAAAAATGAATTACGTCCAAACACCAGGTGATTGCTGTAAATCGTGAAGGAGTTCCCTCGATTGTGTATGGTCTCCATCATCAGATCTATAATGGTACTTATGACCCATATGGGTGCAAAGTTCTCATTAATAGAAATGAATTACGTCCAAACACCAGGTAATTGCTGTAAATCGTGAAGGAGTTCCCTCGATTGTGTATGGTCTCCATCATCAGACCTGTAATGGTGCTTATGACCCATATGAGTGCAAAGTTCTCATTAATAGAAATGAATCAAGTCCAAACACCAGGTAATTGCTGTAAATCGTTAAGGAGTTCCTTCGACTGTGTATGGTCTCCATCATCAGACCTGTAATGGTGCTTATGACCCATATGAGTGCAAGTTCTTTTTAATAGAAATGAATTACGTCCAAACACCAGGTAATTGCTGTAAATCGTTAAGGAGTTCCTTCGACTGTGTATGGTCTCCATCATCAGACCTGTAATGGTGCTTATGACCCATATGAGTGCAAAGTTCTCATTAATAGAAATGAATTAAGTCCAAACACCAGGTAATTGCTGTAAATCGTGAAGGAGTTCCCTCGATTGTGTATGGTCTCAATCATCAGATCTATAATGGTACTTATGACCCATATGGGTGCAAAGTTCTCATTAATAGAAATGAATTACGTCCAAACACCAGGTAATTGCTGTAAATCGTGAAGGAGTTCCCTCGATTGTGTATGGTCTCCATCATCAGACCTGTAATAGTACTTATAACCCATATGGGTGCAAAGTTCTCATTAATAGAAATGAATCAAGTCCAAACACCAGGTAATTGCTGTAAATCGTTGAGGAGTTCCCTCGACTGTCTTTCAGCTCCATCATCAGATCGACTCTCGACCTTCATTAAATAGTACTAGTAGTAGTATTTTATCAAAGTACTTAAAATACGATACTTTAAAATACGATTTTCGATGGTTGCCCTCGATTTCTCTGGGATGCCATCATCAGATCCTGGTTTCTTTATCATGGTACCACTCTGGAGATATTTCCCTTCAACAAAAAAAATATTCAATTTGGTTCATAAACAACGAACTTATCCCTGAACACACATAAAAAAAAAAAACATATACACCGTCGAATTGAGTAACCTCCTTCTTTTTTGAAGTCGCTTAAAAATAGGTATAGTAAGCTATCCATAAAAGATAGATATGTCGCGGACTTTTCTTTAGTCCTACAAAAGAGACACAATTCCTCCATATATTATTTTGTTATATTTCAAAGGTATTAGCCAGTGTTTTTTATGAAAGCTCTTAGCCGGCTTGATTTTTTTTCGACTTCTACAACAATAATCGTCATATTTCAACAAATTTCCACAAAACTTTAATAAATTATACTTTATACATATATAGAAATATACAATACCTTCCTCTTGAATCAGTCTGTCCATTGGTGTCAATAATATGCTAATCCGTTCGGTAGTTTATTGCGTTCAGATAGACAGACAGACGCGGCGGGGGACTTTATTTTATAATATATAGTGATGGATTTTTTTTCTTCCAGGCAACCGCGTCGAACACATACAGTGGGATGTACTGTCTGTTATGGAGACTGGACCGTTGTGTTGGCTGCCCGACTGAATAGAATTTTTTCCGGGAAATAACTACAATGGAAGTAATCCGATGAAGAACATGTAGAATGACCGGCCGATATACGTACTTGTGTATATTATAGTATTTCATAGACGCCCTCTCTGATTATTTGTATGCAGTGGTGGATTTACACAATTGCCACCAGTAAGCTATTAAAATTTTGCCGCCTCTAATGACCTCTACAATTCGACATCCTAGTTCACAAATATATTTATTACAATTTTTTTTATTAATTATATTGTAATGTTATGATTTTTGCGCAATCGATCGTCCTGATTACACCTCTTTTTTCTCGTAATTAGTATGATTGTGTACTAAGGGCTCGGTGTGTCAGTTCCTAGATTATTTTAACAATCCAACGATTTAGTTGAGATTGCACGAGAAATAGTTTTTGGGTTTCCGCTAGTAAAAGCTCAATCGTGTATTACTAAGAAGGCGGGGTAAGGTATGTCTTAATACTACTTACACAATAAATAACGTACATTTGGTGAACGTAATTCAATAGTGTTTATTGCGTTTACTTACAGTGTAAAACAAAAAAATATTTTGGTCCCAGATTTGCCGCCCTATAGGCTCCAACTTATTTAGCCTGTTAGTAAATCCACCACGGTTTGTATGTTATTTTAATTATAAAAGTCTGATGCAGTATTGTTTCGAATAAGCGTTGTGTTATTCCTGGACGTTACAAGTTCGCGATAACTTCGACGCGACCAAAGCGTCGTTCTCGTTGTAGTGAATTGTGAAACTAACGAGCGATTCAAGTAGACCTTGGCGCTCTGATTTATTGACGACTAGCTTTCCGCACGCAGCTCTGCTCGGTCGGACTACACAGTTTTGCCGGAACTCCTTTATCCATAATAAAAAGTAGCCTATGTGTCACTCTTCAGCTTACAAACTATATCTATGCTAACAATTATAGCGGTCCCGGTACAACTGTGTAGTCGTGGGCGAAAGCTGTTTAAAAATAAAACATGACCCATGTTACTCGCTGTTAATGTAGCTTTCTATAGGGAAGAAATTTTTAAAATCAGTGTACAGCTGTGTAGTCCACGCGACCGGAGTTTCCACGCGACCGGAGTTTCCACGCGGCGACTGGATGGACCCTGGCAATACAATGTCGAGAAAAACTTTTACATACTTGTGTGCGTGACTCAACAGACCGCATACACATACATTCGCTACATTATACTAACCATGTACAAACCGTTTCTGTGTGCGTGAATTCTAACCGAACGGTAGGGGATATTTTTATCTACGTTTTTTGACGCCGACTCTCTCTATCCAGACATTATATGTAATCAAAGGTAGATCTATACGCTCACAGCATAAAGGAATCAAAATTGATAACAGCGTCCATTTCAGTACAGTCCAATCACCTAAACACTAATTTACTGGTGTATATGTTGCCAGTTCGTAAGCGAAACAGCTGACGACGACCACCCGCGAACACGTGCACAACCGTTTTCGCATCAGTTTTCTTAAATTTCAAATCTATTTCGCCGTTTTAGGGTGAACTTGTTAAACGTATTAAATCAGAGATATTCCAACCCGACACTATCTGTGCAGAAGATCGGGTGCAGTTGTCTGTACACAGATTCGGCCCTCATTACAAAAAAAGGCACGCATTAACTAGATGTTATGTTAGCCGATGTGAGAATGACCACACCGAATTTCGCTAAAATACGTTGAAACTCTTCCAACTTTAATAGGCAACTTGTTCCATGGTTTAGCCACTGCCATTAGCAACAACAATCGTTATAATTTGGGGTTCGGGAATAGAAGCGATTCGTTCAAGTAGGTATAACTATTATGAAATCTCATTTACCGTTTACAATTTTAAGATTACATATCGTCCCCGTATTTTGGAAACTCGGTATGATTCTGTCTACGATAAAGATGAAATACAAAAAAGAAATTACCTACACTAGGAACCAGAATCCTTCAGTTTTAGAGAAAAATTACAAAAAATAAGATTTTTTTTTTTTCAAATTAAGAAAAATGAACTTGTAGACAAACACTGTCAACTATTGTATTCTTATTGTACCTATGTCGTCTATACTTTGGCTAATAACCGTGTTCACATTATTGTGAATAAAATTTTAAAATTAAATCATATTTCACACTTTAGTTTGAAATATAAACAAAAATATAAAATAAGTTGTGTTTGTTGTTGGATTTTCACAATGGAGGCAATGATTTGTTGTTGAATGATCTCTAGAAATATGACTTTATAGCTTTAGCATGTAAAAATGTTATGAACAATGCCTTTGTATTATGTTTGTAGGTGAAATAAATGTATTTTAGCACGTTTTATGTGTTTCATTTGTCTAGTCGACTGACCTGTTCATCTAGTGGTCAGAGACCACTAGATGAACTACTGTAGAACCAAAGGTAGCGGGTTCGATTCCCGACTGGGGCAAATATTTATTTATGTCCATAAACATGTTTGATTGTAATGGTGTAAAATATCTATATACTGATATAAGTACTAGTGACCCGCCCGTAGCCCTGCTCGTCGTATAGTTCTTGTTCTGGACCTCGGTCCCGTCCCATTTTCGGTTCCATTCTTATCAAAGCAAAGTGAGCGGGGATGGGGGCATAGGGAATTTTATAATGTTCGTTTATATCAAATAAGATATATATTTAAGAATATCTTATTCTATATTATAGATTTAAAACATTCCGGAAGAAATTCTTTAAATGATTAAAAACTGTATCAAAATCTTTTTCACGGTTTAGAAGAAGTGAGCGAAGAAACAGAAGAAATGAATCCCGTAGCGTTGTCTACTCGCGCCCAGGCTGCGTACCAGAGAGCTCCAGCAGACTCGCCGGCGAAGAATGATGCAAGGAGAGCGCCGCGTTATGTTGATACTAACTTAATCACGCACTTAGGTCTATTTTATACCTGGTGTTTGGCTGAATAGAACATGTAGAGCTTATCGAACTAAACCAAAAGATTAAAAAAAAGAATTTTTAAACATGTTTTTCTCGATGACAGTTACTTTGTGCCATCTGCTCACTTGAAACTTTTTGTATGGTTCGGTAAGTTCTACGTGCTCTATATGTTTGGATTACTTTCAGCCGAACACCTGTTATAGGTTTTTTACTTTTATGCAAAAATATAAATATATTTAATTAAAGAATATAATATGACTAGCGATCGCCCGCAGCTTCGCTTGCGTAGACTACACATTCCTGTTTTAGGTAGTATTAACTTTCGAAATGGTTTATACATACTTTTTGCTGAAACTAATATTGGGTACACCCATTCAAACTTTCCATCTTCATTCTCCCCACTTCTTTAGGAAAACCGATACTCCCATATTTTTCACCTCCCGTTTCCCACCCTTAAAATGTGGAAATCCAAAAACCCTGAAAGACATCATTATTTATTTATGTCAAAATTTTTATGTTTCTAACTTTAAAGAACAAAGACTCATACAAAGCCCTTCCGTCCCTCCCTCCTTAAATTTGAAATTTCCAAATATTCCTTTCATAAAAAATTGATACGTTATAAAATAAGCCACTGTTCCAAATTTCGGCTTTTTAGACTTAGTAGTTTCGGCTTTATCTACGTTAATAGATCAGTGAAGACAAACGACAGACAGACACAAAAAGTAGCTGATGTCACTCTTGACAACCTTCTTTCACGTCTGCAAAGTTTCATTAAAATCTGTTGAGCCGTTTTGAAGATTAGCTTGAATAGGCACATAGACGTACAGACAAACAGACAGACAAAAAGTAGCGTATGTCACTTTTGACCACTTTCTTTTCATACCCGTGAAATTTCATTAAAGTCGGTTTAACCGTTTTCGAGATTAGCTCGAATAGACAGATGGACGTACATACAGACATACAAAAAGTAGTGTATGTCACTTTTGACCACTTTATTTCTATATCTGTGAAGTTTTGATCAAAATCAGTTTAGCCGTTTTGGAGATTTGCTCAAATGGACAGACAGACAAATAGTATTATTTTATACATATAGCCTATAGCCTTCCTCAATAAATAGACTATACAACACAAAAAGAATTTTTCAATTCGAACCAGTAGTTCCTGAGATTTGCGCGTTCAAACAAACAAAAAAACAAACAAACAAACTCTTCGGCTTTATAATATTAGTATAGATTTACTTTATTTTGAAGGTAATATTTATAAAAAACCATTACCTTACTGTTATACAAATTTTCACCCTCATTTACTCCTATTTTTCCTTCACCCCTTTTTATACCCCACTGCAGGTACTTAGGCCTCGCCTCAAGATGAGGGCTTGGAGCTTAAATTCACCACGCTGCTCCAATGCGGGTTGGCGGATTGTAACGACCACCATCTATTGACAGCAATCGGGACCGACTGCTTACAGAGTCAGTGAAAGTTATATACTTAAGTCAGAAAAACGCCCGGATTTACATGGCCTTGTTTTGAAACAGATTCGCTGCGCTCGGGCTATCACGACACTCAGATGTGTATATGAGAATGTAATAAGTATAGTATAAGAGAATGTAATAAGTGTAGTATATGAGATACATATTCATACATACACATTCAGTGCAGAAAGCTAAAATTTATATACAGGTGAGTTTTTGAGATGAGACTGCCAATGGCCAAATTCTAAACTATGAGAAATAGCGAAAAGTGTTGAAAGGCATCATGAGCTTGATTTTTGAGAAAACGAAAACTACATATTCACATTTTTGAAGAATCTGTCTACTTCAAAATGAAATTAAACCATTTGATTTGATAACTATATATTTAATACGTTAAGAAAAAACTTTTGACCCCTTTTGACACCCGAGGCCGCACCTTTTTCATATGTTTACGTTTTACTTAGTTACCAAATTGTACCGATAATTCTTAAGCCTAATGCTTAGAATAAGTTTGAAAAGTGATCAGATCCCACTGCTAAAATCATAATATTTTGTTTTAGTCCATTTGCATAAGACCAGACTCATGTGAAAACGGCATTTAAATGTAATTATATAATTGTAATTAAATTCGCACGTACGGATGTCGACGCTGGGTTTTTGGCAGGCAACTGCTTTTATAGGTATCTATTACGGGCACTCGTGATTAAGTTTTTCGTACCTACGATGGTATATTTTTGTTCACATTTTCTTTCAGTTCGGAGGACTTGCTTGTGTTTGTAGAGACACTATTTGAAAGCGTCACAATCTGAAAATAACGGCCAACTATAGAACTTGATCTTACTGTACTATTGGTTCATTTTATATTTTATAGAATAATAGTGACCACATGAAAACTACTTTTTCATCAATTCAGTAGAGTTTTTTTCCACTTGTAATGTAAATGAAACCAAACCTACACTGTGTCGCACACAAAGTATATTTATTTCGGAACGTGAACTAAAAACAGTAGGCCCATAAATGAAATTCAGTTGTCAAAATCTAATTAAATTTAATTTAAGTGAAAACGTCGATGGATCGAAAGCAATCGCTTTTGGGACATCCACGTAAACATTCAAGGCTATACAGAATTTGTTTTGAAAAATCCTACTTAACAATAGACCGCTGATCGACAGCTGAATTTTATTGAAAAGCAGTGGAATAGAATCTTAATGTTTGGGAGTATATTTCGATTAGTTATGCTTAATTGTATCCTCATTAAAAGTTCTAGATATGTGGATACATTAGCTTATTAAAAGGTGTGCATTCGTCATTTCAGTGGTTTGATCGAAATTCGGTAGCAAAAAACTTTTTAAAAAGTGGCATTGCAGCTTAAAGTATTTGTTCAAAAGAAATGCCTTGTACATCATTTTTTTGCATTCCAGAGCCTTTCTTATTTTTAATAATTAAATTGATAGTTTGTTTTGAAAATGTGCTACCGAAATGACGAAAAAATCGTACTTCAAAGATTTACCCCCGTATGACATAAGATGATAAAATTATGTGTTGTGTTTTAATTTAAGCATTTCTATTCGTTTAATTAAAACTAAAATCATGTTATGTGGCCTGCTATTTATAAATCTGGAACTGGCCCTTATATTTGGAGCTTTTTTACTGTTGAAAACTATTTTTTTTTGCACTAACCGATACGAGACTGTTCTTGATCTATTATCAAGTTGTGCAAATTCCAAGGGAAACAAATTTTTTTCACAGTCAAATGTCCTTGTACTTTCTTATATATTCTCGTCATACTTAAGCCCAGGGACGTCTCTATCTCACGATATGTAACACGACGATCTTGCAATATTAATTCCCGCACAGAATCGATATTTATACCGCCGATTACCGCCTGCAATTAAACTCACTGAACCCGTGATACACAGTGGCATTCAATGGTGTTTCATTCTCAAAACTCGAAGTCAGTTGATCGATGCACTGTTTTTGAGTTAGCTTACGTCGAAAACCGTAATAAAAATTGTCAGTTATACGAAACAAATTGTATTCTACAGCTAAAGAGTTAGATGTCTTAATAACTTTTTGAATAATTTTTGGAAATGGCCAGAAATAGCAACCCTTGTATCATGGAAACATTCATTCACAGACATACAGAGCATATTTTATTAGTGTTGAAAATGATTTAATCTGACTAAAGGATTTTTCGAAATTTCACCCCTTAGATATTAAAGTTACAGCGGGTAAGTTTGTATTGCACCCCTAAGGTGCTAAAAACGGGGGTAAATTTGGATAAAAATCTGTAATTTTGAAGTTGAATGCTTGAAAATCAGTAGTAAACGTCAGTGTTTAAAATTTTTTGAAGAATTAAACCTTAAGAGAGTAAATTAAAGCATGATCATATGGGAGTTCCGTTAATTTTCAATTTAAATGTATGATAATTGGTATTTGCCTTTTGGGTCGTCACCGAGTTGAGATCAGCGACCGCTGACCGCTGTTTGCTGCTATCGCGTTCAACTCCAAGGTATGAAAGATTGACTGGTACATATACTTTTTCCTTACATAAAACTAGCCAAAAAAAATGAACTAGAATCGTAGGCGCATCGCGCCTTAGCACACCAGCTGAGTGGACGCAAATACGTGAATGAATACTGTGTAGCGCTGATCGCTTAGAAAGCGATCACCAGTGTGTTCGGAACCATGAATATACGCTCCGAATTTGGTTTGAAAATTCGGAGATATATTTTGTTTTTAGAACGTTTTTTTTGTTTTACCCTTGCGATGGGAAGCCTTGTGTGGTTGTCTGTCTGTTTTTTTGTTCTGGCTGATCTCCAAAATGACTAAACCATTTCTAGGGATCTTCGCAGACATAGAAAGGAGGTTATCTGGAGTGAAATAAGTTGGTTTGTGTCTGTGTGTTTGTTACTGCTAATCGTCGAAATGGCTGATCTGATTTTACTGAAACTTTAAAACATAAAGAATGCGTTGTCAGGAGTGAAAAACTATTTTCTTATATACATATAAAAAATCGTTGTGTCTGTTAGTCTGTCTGTCTGTTCCGGTTAATCTCCAAAACGGCTGACTGATTTTGGGAGCGATTTGTGGGATAGCTATTCTTCATGCTAAAATGGCTAAATGGATTTTTATGAAATTAAGTACAGAGATTTCTTAGGTAATTAATTTTCAGAATGTTCTAGAAAGTTTTACAATTTTCTGGAGCGTCGCCTTCCTTTAACTGTCCCGGTACAATTGTGTAGTCCACGCGACTAGTTATATAATAATATGTAATGCTAGTAATCACATTAAGTTTTATTGCATACGTCTGCACCCGCTTTGTGAACTCATTTTGTAATCGGTTTGACTCTGACGTTTTTTTTTGGAATTTGACCACTTTTTTGGAGTTCGAAATATGGAACCTTGAAATCCTTCCAGATGTCTTAAAGTAGGCCTTTATTTTTATGCTGTTTTTGCTTTACAACCTTACAAACCTGCTTTTATTTTATGATTGAGTGGTTGGTTGAGTTTCTTGTGTCGCCAGATTTCTATGTCGTGTTTGGCTTGTAACTGCAGCTGTTGGGTTTTTCAGTTTGGATACAAGTCTCCAGTTTTTACGAATAATCCTAACCAATATTATTTAAATACGAATGTGAGTGTGTTTGTTTGTTACGCTTTCACGCCTAAACCTAATGGGGTTCAGTACAGAAATAGATTAGACATTGGAAAAGAACATAGGTCACTTCTTGTCTATCTTTGTTTGTCTGTTTGTCCGTCCAAACTGATCTCCGAAATGGCCGAACCGATTTCAATAAAACTTTGCAGACATAAAAAGGACGTTGTCACGAGTGAGCTTTTTAACATTGAAAATGTTTATCTGTTCGTTTTCGTGGGGGAGTGTAATTCGGTTATATTTCAGAAATTTAGGATGATAGAAAATAGGCAGTGGTATCAAAAGATGCAAGGGTTTGTGAGGCATCGTATGACATCAAATTTTTTAAAATTGGTTTGTAACTTTTTTCGGTAAATCGAAAATGATGAAAATAAAGACGAAATTATCTAATGTTTCAGACAAAAAGTTAATAAATATTTCAAAAACAAAAGCTAATATCGAAAAAATAAAAGAACTCCCGATTTTTACCATTTGGGAAAAGGAATTTGGATTCGGTCAAAAACTGTGGGCTGGGAGGTTCCCCTTTTCGTTGAATGACTATCAGATCAGTTACACCGGAGAAAGAGATTCGGCTATATTTCAGAAAGTTATAAAGGTAGACGAAAGGCAGTAGTGTGATAATTGTTTCCGTTTATATTTAAAATGAAATAATAATTGAAATTGATACATATAATTGTCAAATCCGAGGGTTAATACAGAAATGCAAAGATTGTACAATTTTTTTAGATATGGAGTTTTTCTCACTGCCAGAGTCTAACAGTGCGTGACATAAGTGTTTTTACCGGCATTATCTAAAACATCTAGTTGTACCGTTGGCAAAACATTAACCTGAATTTGACTTTGGAAATGAATTATTTAAGTTACTCATGTTTAAAATTACTTTCTGGCCGACTTCGCCAAGAATGTTAGTTTGATCCGTCCATGTATGTGAAAAATATTAGATTAGTTCTAATTCAATAACCGCAAAATGCAAACATACCTATATTAAAAATATAACGTTTCTAAAGTAGACTCTATGTACAGTCAAGAACAAGTTAAACACATTCGTCAAAGCTTTCTTACGACGTAGGTAGGTACACTTCTCGAATATCTGACTTCACAAATATTTCACACGAGTATATGGTGCCAAGGAAAAAAGTAGTTTAGGGTAGGCAAAAATCGATTTAACAACTCAACTACGAGTCCGCGGCCCGTCTAAACACAGCAAATACACAATTTCGAAACAATCCTATACCTTCGCTCCTTTTACTGTGACGATGACCGGCTGTTGGAGTTTCAAGGCCCAAAATTTGATTAGGAGCGTCGGTCGCTGACTTATATAGAGGGTTGTGACTCCCGCTCTGTGTCGTTTCGGGCACAGAGGCTCGCTATAGCAATACGATACGGTAATGCCGCAAGCGTTATGGAGATTAGCTCGAATAGACAGATAGACGTACAGATAATACAGACACTACAGATAATACAGATAGTACAGATAATGTCGTGTGTCATTTCTGAACACCTCTTTGTCATACCTGTGAAGTTTCATTAAAATCAGATCAGCCGTTTCGGAGATTAGCTCGAATATACAGTTAAACGTGCAGACCGACAGACAAAAAGTAGTATATCATTTTGACAACGTTCTCTTTGTATCTGAAAAGTTTCATTAAAATCGGAACAGCAGTTTTCTATAAAATGTATTAGCTTTGTTGTCATTTTTAATTTCCCAGCCTACTTCACCCCACTGCAGTGGCTTAGACTTCTCCTCAGGATGAGGGTGCTTGGAGCTTAATTTACCACACTGCTCCAGTGCCGGTTGGCGGATGTTAACGACTGTTATTTCATAATTATAAATTAACTGTCTTTATGTTTGTGATATAAAAATCAGACGTGAACTTATCCATAAGTTTAACAAATTTTTGGGTCTAGTATGTTCTGGTCACAGGTTCTGGTAGTATGGTATAAAGTTTCCAGTATGACTATCCCAGTATCGTTTTAATAATAGAGTAAATTAATTTGAGAGCCGCGTTTGGTTTTAATAGTGTCATAAATGTCATTCACAATGTCGAAGTAACATTACGCAAATTTGCAGGGTTGAAGATTGGCACGCGCGGATTTCGCGGGGGTGAAGACCGGTGCACGGGGACCTTGCACACTGAAACTCGGACTAAAACTCACCATCTTATACGAACTAGCTAGAGTATGAGTGTTTAGACAGTAAAAGCAGAAGAGGGCTTCTAGTCAATTAGTTCTTTTATGGTTTTAAGGCGGATTACCTAATGATTCTTGAGGATTTAGTTCAACAAAAAAAAATATCACCATGTTATTTTAGAATCACTAGAATCAACTATTACTAATATGATAAAATATCAAAAATTGCACAAAATATCTTTAAAATTAATACAAAACAATCCATTTTGTGGAATTCCCTGTAAAAAAATTAATAGTGCGAATAAATTTTTTTTCGTGGTCTTTTCATTCAGAACTTGCTTAATCCTTATTTTCCTAGATTTTTTTTTAATTTACGTATTTAATCTACTTTCTATTGGTAAATTTATTCGCACTATTAATTTTTTTACAGGGAATTCCACAATTGTTATTTAGTTATGTATTATTTTGTATGTTTGTATGTATTATTTTGTAGTTATGGTTATTGTACTGTTATGAATAGTTTGAATTATGGTATTTGAATAAATGAAACTACGGATAAATAACAATTTTATTTTATTTGATTATTTTAATTTTATTTTTTGAAGTCAAATTTTTCATCGTATTTTGACATAGTTCTTAAAAAAATATTAAATATTTTTAGCATGAACACACTGTTGCATTCCAGTAAAGTGAATTTATCGAAAGAAATTCGCAATAAAACTTGCAATGTATCAGAAGGTCATAGTTTCGATTTAGAAGTGAAATTACTGAATCATTTGTAACAGAACGCACAATTTTATCGTTGCGTGTTAAGGAAAAATATCTCCATGTGTTAATAACAGTGTTAAATTGTTTTTAAATATGTAAAACCCGCAAGTAAAAGGCAACAGGGTGAACATATTAAAGAAGTAACTTTTCCTAAATTGTATAGACATGCCGTTCTTGCATTTTTATTCTACTGGAAGTAGCATCGGTTCGGCTTTCAAAAAATGAAACAATTGTGTGTAAAAGAACTTTATATCGGAGTCATAAACCTTAAAAATACTAATAGATTCTATTCAGCATTTTCCATGGTCTCTGTGGTACACGGCGTTCAATCAATATTCAAATTGCTAGATGAATTTAATTTTTTTGTTAAGTAAATGGCCAGCATTTTCTCGTGTTGTGGTAGATTTTTCGTTTACCATGTTGAATGCTCTTTGTAAATCTTTTAATAATTGTAGTTTGATAGATTATTTGAATTTTTATTTTGATTGCTATACGTATAATACTCGTAACCGAAATTCGAATTTTTCGCGCTATTAAATACCATTAAATTTATGTTGTGCTCATTTTGCCTAAAGAATATGTGAAGATATTACTCGAAATAAGAATCAAGAATATAAATTTTTTGAAGATTTAATTGTTAGTTTTATGCTGTTTTCATATTGGAAAAAAAGAATGATTTTGTTAAAAACTTATACATTCTATTAAAATCATCATTCATTGACCGTCAAGTTATTAATGCTAAAGAAACACTGAAAGTTTTGTGTAAAGCAAAAAATATTTATACAAACTTCGATGACCATGCATCGGAAAACATTCAAAATGATTCAAATTCCTCTATACATAAATCGAGTCTCTTTTACCTACAAACACTTTATGAAAATTGTTGCTAAAATAGATATAGTCAAAGCCGGTGCGATAAAGAACCCGTATTTTAAAATAAGTCTTTTGTATTTTTTGAGAAATATTTACCATACCATTATGGACAAGTTTAACTGGGGAAGGCAGATTAAACAACGCAACCGTAGAAAAATATTTTGAGCAATTAAAAAAAAACTTTCTATCGAAACGAAGAAATTTGCAATGCACACAATTTCTAAGAAAAGTAAGACATGGCACTTTGGCTTTCATTATGAAAATTTACTCAAAGTACCTAAAAAACATGATACGGAAAATAAAGCTAAAGAAAAAAATGTGAAAGTTGGAATAGACGCCCGAAATCTCAATTTTCACACTTTGAAGGACGATATTTAATTCATTACAAATGTTTTCTCTCTCACAAAAACCTATTGAAGGACGGCAAGAGACCCGATGGTGTCACTATGGTTCCATACAAAAGTGATAAAGCTCTTGTTTGGGATGTAACTTGCGTAGATACTTTGTTTCAAAGTTATATAAAAAATGCATCTAAAAAAACTGGAGCAGCTGCTGAGACAGCAGCTCGCAGGAAAACAGCCAAGCACATGGAACTTTTAAATCGTTACCATTTCATCCCTTTTGCTGTCGAGACGATGGGTCCCTGGTCCAAGGATACCAAATCATTTGTCCACGATTTGGGTGTCGCGCTGTGTCTGTTGACAGGGGATCCTTTGAGCAAGGAGTACCTACTTTGTTCAGAGGATCAGTGTCGCAATACAGCGCGGCAACGCGGCAAACATCCTTGGTACCCTGAACCCATCGTCTCTTTAAAATTTTGTCATTTATCATAATTTACATAGTATTTTTTAATTTGTAAATACTCTTAGTTTTTAATTGGTTTTTAACTATTGAAGGAATATCATTAGAAAATAAAATAAAGTGTCTTTGATTCGTGTTCAATGCATCACAAACACACAAATACTCATTAAAACTATTTCTTGATCTCTAGAGAGAAGAAACCCAATATAAAATTTGCAAAGTATTTGAAAAAATATAACAGCTGTTGTTCTTTGTCGATTTCTAACAGAAACTCGAAAATTTTAGATAATTTATTTTTGCCCGATATAGTGAGAATTTTGAAAAATTACAAAAAAAATATACGACACACAAAATATTTATTTACCGCCCATATAAAATATATAGATGCAATAGCATTTGAGGCAGTGTCTATAAATTTCGTAAAGGTTTTGTGTAAATTGTCATAATTTAAAAGCTTACTTCACCTTCAACTTTTCTTGGCAATTTTTTATATTTGAAACGTTGCCTTAAAAGTATCTTTATTGTGACTATGATTTAGTGTCACTTACAACTTTTCAAATTGAACTTGCTCATAACGACGTATAATAAATGTTTTTCAAAAAAGATTGTAAAGAGATTTTTATAATCAAGATCCTTTACGTAACAGACTTGGACGAGTTAGCGTTTACGTACAGCACTTAAAATAAAATTTTTATTATATGTTCTTTAATCATTTTTCATCATTTATGAATGGCCGAAAGTCTTCAGTAAAAGTTTTTCAGGAAGACATTTTTGATGTTGGCTGTAGGGATCCCAAAGAAACGTAGCTTTGGCACTGTTTACAGCAATTAAATAAAAAACTTATATGTAATATTACTTCATAATTTTTTATTATAATTTGCAAATGTCGAAATACTTAAGACAGTTTCATCAGAAAAACCGTTTCGATATTGTTTAAAATAAAAGATGATGGGCATTTTACTATGGGAGCTGGGCGTAAAACCAACAGAAACATATGTTGTGATGTATTCCAAGTCTAAATTACGTTTACATATATTTTATGTTCGATATAGATGGGGTGGTGATGAACCAAGGCATAAAAAAGGATAGAATAAAACACTTAAAATACTTTTAAAAAGTTATTTAATCTATATATAAATACGTGAAGGAAAAGCTTTAGAGACCCCTTTTTAAGCATAGAAGAGTGTGAGATTTGGCATTGTAAAAGTTTGTGTGGATTATAGGAGTGCAGAAACGTAAAATATATATACAGGTGAATTTTTGAGATGGGACTATATGGCCAAATCCTAAACTATGAAAAATAGCGAAAAGTGTTCAAAAGGATCATGAGCTCGATTTTTAAGAAAAGAAAACTGCAAGTTAACATTCTTGAAAAATCTTTTATTTTAAAAGGGAATCGAAACACTTCATTTGATATCTCTATGTATAAATACGCGAAGGAAAAGTTTATATGGAAAAGGAATGCCAAAGCTTAAATCTATATATACTTAATATGTGTTATAAATACTGTCAACCATACGAGTTTAATAGTCTGTCGTTTGATGCAGTTTGAATTGACTTACTCTCAATCACAAATCAGTAAGTTTATACCCGTAAGTTGACGTTTGTATAAAACATTAGTTGAAAAACGTTTAAAATGGCATAACATACAGATATACATTACATGATAATTAAAATTATGTTACACTGCTCATAATTAATTTTTACCCAAAAAGATAAATCATCGTTGTCTCCTTCCGTCATTGTATCGAAATCAAATCTCGTAGTAGGTACGTGAAACAAATTCTTTAAAAATACTTACTAATGTACTAACTAAACTGAGCTGAAACGAGGAGTTCGCTCGTGCGAGCAAATTATCCTAGGTGCATCATCAGTTTATGGTGAAAATTATGCTTAACCATTAGAACCATCAAACGTATATACAAAATTTTGTGTTCGCGCTACTAACTGTTGAGGACTGCCCCTTATGAGGAGACAATTTTGGCTGTAGCATCAAGTCATGTTTATCATTTTAGTGTATTGCCATCGAAATTACATATTTTCAAAATTTTAGCCCGGTAGCTTCAGTGGAAGTGGGTGAAATATTGATCGCCAAATTCCATATACAAGTGAAGTTAAATAAAAGTTTTTTAAAGTTATATGTTATTTGTAACCCCCTCCTCCAAAAGGCATTTCGGGAAAAACCTAAAGTGTTATTTATATAATTGAAGAATTAAAAAACACAAATATTTTAATAAAATAAGTATATATTTCGGTATTTGCATCATCCCTTCTAGAATTTCAATTTCATTTGTGTTACTATCACGTATCAGTATAAGTTACAGTTCCAGTTAAATATGTAACGAAACCCCCTTCCTCAAACTAAGGGAGGCCTAAGCCCCTGCAGTGGGGTAAAAATAGGCTAATGATGATGTAACGAAATTCCTTAAACTTCATTTCCTCCGAAAATACCCAAAAGAACGCTTCCGTCCAAATTTACACAAACGACAAATTTTTGAGTTCAATCTAATAGTTCCAGAGGTCACCTTGGACAAACGAAACTCCCAAGCACCTCTTTATTATATTATATTTTTATATTATCCCTGTTCTAATCCTAGAAAATATATAATAAAACACTTTGAAGTCAGTAAATTTAGTTTTGGTGTGAAACATCTGTATTGGCGACTTTGGCGAGGGTACCTAATAACTGATTGTTGGCGTGGCGATGGCTATATACTTAGAAGAAAAAAAATAAAAACCGACTTCAAAAACATAAACTAAAAAGTTAAAAATAAAATTTTCACTTTAAAGAAAGGAGCATTAACAGGCGGCATATAGTTAATGAAGTCGGTGCCAACTCAGACACTTTAAATGGGTACTTACCAGGTAATAACAATTACAACAATGATATATTTATAACTATAACAAATATAGAACACAATTTAAAGTGTCTGAGTAAGTAGGCACCGACTTCATTAACTATATGCCGCCTGTTAATGCTCCTTTCTTGAAAGTGAAAATTTTATTTTTAACTTTTTAGTTTATGTTTTTGAAGTCGATTTTTATTTTTTTTTTAAATTATATTATTTTTCAATTTTTAGTTGAAAACATCTGTAACTTATTTGTATTTAGTATAAATAGGGCTACTAAACGCGCTACTCTAATGAGACAACACCGCGATTACGCAACGTAAATTCAATGTCATATTGACGCATCAGCATGCCTAGTAGGCAGTGGTATTCCTATGTAAAACTTCAATCTTAATTAAGTATTATTTTTGTGCGAACTGAACATTTTGGCATATTCAACCGTATGAAGGAAGCCCAACAAAAGTTAACTGCTGTAAATCGTTGAGGAATTCCCTCGACTGTTTATGGTCTTCATCATCAGACCTGTAATGGCACTTATAACCCATATGAGTAAAAAGTTCTCTTCAATAGAAATGAATTAAGTCCAAACACTAGGTAATTGCTGTAAATCGTGAAGGAGTTCCCTCGATTGTGTATGGTCTCCATCATCAGATCTATAATGGTACTTATGACCCATATGGGTGCAAAGTTCTCATTAATAGAAATGAATTACGTCCAAACACCAGGTAATTGCTGTAAATCGTGAAGGAGTTCCCTCGATTGTGTATGGTCTCCATCATCAGATCTATAATGGTACTTATGACCCATATGGGTGCAAAATTCTCATTAATAGAAATGAATTACGTCCAAACACCAGGTAATTGCTGTAAATCGTGAAGGAGTTCCCTCGATTGTGTATGGTCTCCATCATCAGATCTATAATGGTACTTATGACCTATATGGGTGCAAAGTTCTCATTAATAGAAATGAATTACGTCCAAACACCAGGTAATTGCTGTAAATCGTGAAGGAGTTCCCTCGATTGTGTATGGTCTCCATCATCAGATCTATAATGGTACTTATGACCCATATGGGTGCAAAATTCTCATTAATAGAAATGAATTACGTCCAAACACCAGGTAATTGCTGTAAATCGTGAAGGAGTTCCCTCGATTGTGTATGGTCTCCATCATCAGATCTGTAATGGTACTTATGACCCATATGGGTGCAAAGTTCTCATTAATAGAAATGAATTACGTCCAAACACCAGGTAATTGCTGTAAATCGTGAAGGAGTTCCCTCGATTGTGTATGGTCTCCATCATCAGATCTATAATGGTACTTATGACCCATATGGGTGCAAAGTTCTCATTAATAGAAATGAATTACGTCCAAACACCAGGTTATTGCTGTAAATCGTGAAGGAGTTCCCTCGATTGTGTATGGTCTCCATCATCAGATCTATAATGGTACTTATGACCCATATGGGTGCAAAGTTCTCATTAATAGAAATGAATTACGTCCAAACACCAGGTAATTGCTGTAAATCGTGAAGGAGTTCCCTCGATTGTGTATGGTCTCCATCATCAGATCTGTAATGGTACTTATGACCCATATGGGTGCAAAGTTCTCATTAATAGAAATGAATTACGTCCAAACACCAGGTAATTGCTGTAAATCGTGAAGGAGTTCCCTCGATTGTGTATGGTCTCCATCATCAGATCTATAATGGTACTTATGACCCATATGGGTGCAAAGTTCTCATTAGTAGAAATGAATTACGTCCAAACACCAGGTAATTGCTGTAAATCGTGAAGGAGTTCCCTCGATTGTGTATGGTCTCCATCATCAGATCTGTAATGGTACTTATGACCCATATGGGTGCAAAGTTCTCATTAATAGAAATGAATTACGTCCAAACACCAGGTAATTGCTGTAAATCGTGAAGGAGTTCCCTCGATTGTGTATGGTCTCCATCATCAGATCTGTAATGGTACTTATGACCCATATGGGTGCAAAGTTCTCATTAATAGAAATGAATTACGTCCAAACACCAGGTAATTGCTGTAAATCGTAAAGGAGTTCCCTCGATTGTGTATGGTCTCCATCATCAGACCTGTAATGGTACTTATGACCCATATGGGTGCAAAGTTCTCATTAATAGAAATGAATTACGTCCAAACACCAGGTAATTGCTGTAAATCGTGAAGGAGTTCCTTCGACTGTGTATGGTCTCCATCATCAGACCTGTAATGGTACTTATGACCCATATGAGTGCAAAGTTCTCATTAATAAAAATGAATTACGTCCAAACACCAGGTGATTGCTGTAAATCGTGAAGGAGTTCCCTCGATTGTGTATGGTCTCCATCATCAGATCTATAATGGTACTTATGACCCATATGGGTGCAAAGTTCTCATTAATAGAAATGAATTACGTCCAAACACCAGGTTATTGCTGTAAATCGTGAAGGAGTTCCCTCGATTGTGTATGGTCTCCATCATCAGATCTATAATGGTACTTATGACCTATATGGGTGCAAAGTTCTCATTAATAGAAATGAATTACGTCCAAACACCAGGTAATTGCTGTAAATCGTGAAGGAGTTCCCTCGATTGTGTATGGTCTCCATCATCAGATCTATAATGGTACTTATGACCCATATGGGTGCAAAATTCTCATTAATAGAAATGAATTACGTCCAAACACCAGGTAATTGCTGTAAATCGTGAAGGAGTTCCCTCGATTGTGTATGGTCTCCATCATCAGATCTGTAATGGTACTTATGACCCATATGGGTGCAAAGTTCTCATTAATAGAAATGAATTACGTCCAAACACCAGGTAATTGCTGTAAATCGTGAAGGAGTTCCCTCGATTGTGTATGGTCTCCATCATCAGATCTATAATGGTACTTATGACCCATATGGGTGCAAAGTTCTCATTAATAGAAATGAATTACGTCCAAACACCAGGTAATTGCTGTAAATCGTGAAGGAGTTCCCTCGATTGTGTATGGTCTCCATCATCAGATCTGTAATGGTACTTATGACCCATATGGGTGCAAAGTTCTCATTAATAGAAATGAATTACGTCCAAACACCAGGTAATTGCTGTAAATCGTAAAGGAGTTCCCTCGATTGTGTATGGTCTCCATCATCAGATCTATAATGGTACTTATGACCCATATGGGTGCAAAGTTCTCATTAATAGAAATGAATTACGTCCAAACACCAGGTTATTGCTGTAAATCGTGAAGGAGTTCCCTCGATTGTGTATGGTCTCCATCATCAGATCTATAATGGTACTTATGACCCATATGGGTGCAAAATTCTCATTAATAGAAATGAATTACGTCCAAACACCAGGTAATTGCTGTAAATCGTGAAGGAGTTCCCTCGATTGTGTATGGTCTCCATCATCAGATCTATAATGGTACTTATGACCCATATGGGTGCAAAGTTCTCATTAATAGAAATGAATTACGTCCAAACACCAGGTAATTGCTGTAAATCGTGAAGAAGTTCCTTCGATTGTGTATGGTCTCCATCATCAGATCTATAAAGGTACTTATGACCCATATGGGTGCAAAGTTCTCATTAATAGAAATGAGTTAAGTCCAAACACCAGGTAATTGCTGTAAATCGTTGAGGAGTTCCCTCGATTGTGTATGGTCTCCATCATCAGACCTGTAATGGCACTTTTAATCCATATGGGTGCAAAGTTTTCATTAATAGAAATGAATTTCGTCCAAACACCAGGTAATTGCTGTAAATCGTGAAGGAGTTCCCTCGATTGTGTATGGTCTCCATCATCAGATCTATAATGGTACTTATGACCTATATGGGTGCAAAGTTCTCATTAATAGAAATGAATTACGTCCAAACACCAGGTAATTGCTGTAAATCGTGAAGGAGTTCCCTCGATTGTGTATGGTCTCCATCATCAGATCTATAAAGGTACTTATGACCCATATGGGTGCAAAGTTCTCATTAATAGAAATGAGTTAAGTCCAAACACCAGGTAATTGCTGTAAATCGTTGAGGAGTTCCCTCGATTGTGTATGGTCTCCATCATCAGACCTGTAATGGCACTTATAATCCATATGGGTGCAAAGTTCTCATTAATAGAAATGAATTTCGTCCAAACACCAGGTAATTGCTGTAAACCGTGAAGGAGTTCCCTCGATTGTGTATGGTCTCCATCATCAGATCTATAATGGTACTTATGACCCATATGGGTGCAAAGTTCTCATTAATAGAAATGAATTTTTTCTAAACACCAGGTAATTGCTGTAAATCGTGAAGGAGTTCCCTCGATTGTGTATGGTCTCCATCATTAGATCTGTAATGGTACTTATAACCCATATGGGTGCAAAGTTCTCATTAATAGAAATGAATCAAGTCCAAACACTAGGTAATTGCTGCAAGTCGTTGAGGAGTTCCTTCGACTGTCTTTCAGCTCCATCATCAGATCGACTCTCGACCTTCATTAAGTAGTACTAGTAGTAGTACTTTATCAAAATACTTAAAATACGATACTTTAAAATACGATTTTCGAAGGTTGCCCTCGATTTCTCTGGGATGCCATCATCAGATCCTGGTTTTCTTATCATGGTACCATTTCGGAGATATCTTCCTTTTACAAAAAAATCATCCGATTCGGATCATAAACAACGAAGTTATCCTTGAACACACATAAAAAAAAAAACATATATACGGTCGAATTGAGTAACCTCCTTCTTTTTTGAAGTCGCTTAAAAAGAACCTTACGTTTTTAAAGTTGGGTATCAATTCCTAAGTTCCATTCATTTATATTTTTCTATTTATTTATGTTTTATTAAGTATGTTATTAAATATTAATTTTGTTTTTTTTTTTAACTCGCTTTAATAGTATCGAATCAACTAATCAACTGCCGGCCAGTAACTAAATGTTAGCATAAGCAACTTGAAATATTTTCAAAATTTTTGTTTTTAATAAAAATAAATGTTTAGGTATTCATATTCATAATTAGTCATAATTTTCTGAAAAAAATCAACGAATCTCCTGCTTTCGCACGAACTTTTTACGACATTGGAAATGAACCTAACGAAATAAAGTAAACACACATATTTTGGATAATATTTTTCGAAAAAAATTATCACTTTGTTAAACCCATAGAGTAAAAAAATTTGACAGCAGCGTTTGGTTTTAATAGAGTCACAAATGTCATTTCACAGTACCGAAAATGCCAACCGCTAATTCGCGGGGCGAAGACCGGCACGCGGGGATTTCTCAGGGTGAAGCCCGGCGAGCGGGGACCTGCGCACTGAAATCTATGAGGGCTTCTAGTCGATTCGTACTTTTATGGTTAAACCTAAAAAAATATTAACATAGTACAGAAATCTCATAAGCATTACATTTCTGTGATGCAAATAGTTAAGTATACCTATAGAATATAATTATTATAGTTCATTTTGGCAAACACAAAACTTTTATATAATTCTAAATTTCAGTTAGATTCTCCGATGTTTCACAAAAAGAACTGTACGTGTAAAGTCTGTTTGTCTGACTGTAAATTCAAAAACTACCCACCGGATTTTCATACGGTTTTCCCCAATGGACGGAGTGATTCAAGAGGAAGGTTTGTGTATAAAGTTTATTAATGTCTTGCTTAATTAAATTGGTTGAAATATGACGATGATTGCTGAAAACAAGCCTATTTTATTTTTAAAAATGTCACATATGATGTGATAATTGGAAAGCTATTTACAAGGATACTCTGTTAATCTTTATCAAATTAAATACGTCAAGTACCTTAAACATTTCATGCACTATATAATTGTCCTTTATACGCCAAATAATTTAAATTAATATCTTAGGAGTTAGATTTATTTGTATGTATTAACCATTGTTACTTAATTTATTTAACTGGCACCTCTTAGGAGTTACAATTTTAAGATATTAAGTTAAATTAAAACCATCGCGCCATAAAATAAATTCAGTGGTCCTACAACTGACGTGACACGCGTAGACAGCACTTATCATTGTTGTATACAAAGAAATACCTAAATATTTTAGTTTGTTTTTATGTTTCATAACGTATTCTTTACTTTGTCAAAATAAAATACATTAAAAATACTCCAAGTAGGGTAAACATAACAGCCACTTGGGGGTGCTGTATCAGGCGTGCTTCTATGAAAATACTAGGTTGAATTTGATGAGGTGTTTTGCGTTACATAGATATGATCTCAGGTCAGATTCTTAGATAAGGTTTACAATTATAAACCACCAGGAGGTGCTGCATTAAACGTGTTTTTATTATAAAAATGGACTGATTTTTATGAGGTTTTTTGGCGTTGCATAAATATAATCTCAGATCAGTTTCTTAGATAGGCTTTACGGTTGAAGACTACTAGAAGGTACTGCATCAGGCGTGCTTCTCTGAAAAATTAACGGATCTCCTGCTTTCCCACGAACTTCTTACGACATTGGAAATGAACCTAACGGAATAAATTAAACACACATATTTTGGATAATATTTTTCGAAATAAATTTTATTCGCAATAAAAATAACACAACTGTATCTGAATAAGCTTAAAACTTCGAAATATAACATTCTGTACGACATTTCGATCGAACAAACCGAATCAGTACGAAATGTAACACCGACGCATGTCCGACTTCCAACTAAGGGCACACTTAACCACTACTTCCGGTGTCCGATTCTAACAATTTTAGTCTCAATCGACCCCCCGCTTAATTACCCCTAGTCGTTTTTTACTTTTTTCTTATTCGGACCTAGTTCTCGAGATATCGGGCTTCCAAAATAAAAATCGGGGAAAAAAATGCGAATTTTTCCGTTCTTTGCCAATTTTTTTTTTGTTTTTGAACTTTTTCCAAATTGTCTTTTACCATCTTGTAGAGCTCGCCGAGCTTTGTCTTTTGACAACACGTTCATCCTGATATCTCGAAAACTCTTCGTGTAATCCTAATCTGCCTGTCTCACAAAACTCCCAAATGACCCCATATACTCCAACGAAATGAAAGTCATTTCCATTTTCAATGACAAAAAATTAGGTGGAATTTGATGAGTTTTTTTTGCGTTAAATAATAATCATTTCAGATAAGATCGATCACCAGAAGGTGCTGCATCTGGCGTGTTTCTATGAAATAACTATGCTGATTTTAATGAAGTTTTTTGCATAACATAAATAACATTACAAATCAGATTCATGGATAGTCAAAGTCAAAGTCAAATATCTTTATTTCGTATTTATGTAACATGGTCTTGAAATACGTCATAAAAAAGGAATTTTTTATTTTGTGGAAAAACGTCACCACAAAGGCGCATTCCAAAAAATTGTGATTTCTCTCTTATTCCTCTCTGTAATAGGCTTACATAGGGTCACATAGATATCTTCTTAATTCAGATTCTTTGATACGTTGTGTGGTTATCAGACACTAGGGTGTGCTGCATTAGACGTGTTTCCATAAATTAACTTGACTGACTTTGATGAGGTGTTATGCGTTACATGGACGTATGCTCACATATTCTTAGATACGTTTTATGGTTATCAGCCACTAAGGCGTGCTGCATCAGTTATATTTCTATAGAAAAACTAGGTTCATTTTGATAAGGTTTTTGCGTTACATAGATATTATCTCAGTTCAGATTCTCAAATAGGTTTTACAGTTACAGACTACCAGTATGTGCTGTATTAATCGTGTTTCTATAATACAAATAAAGAATGATTTTGATGAGGTTTTAGCGTCACATATATATTATTATAATATTATGTACTTAACTTATATCACATCCTCAGATGAGAATCTGATAGGCTTTACGGTTATAAACCAGCAGGAGGTGCTGCATTCGGAGTGTTTCTATAAAAGAATCTGCAGGCTGGTTTTGTTGAAATTTTTAGCGTTACATAGATATCATCTCAGGTCAGATCCTTATATACTAAGGAAACTTCAAGTAAACATCAAAAACTAAAGGGGGTTCCCATACAAGAAACGTATTTTCGACGTTTTGTCATCGAAAATGACTATCAAATCCATTTCACAGGAGACGCATTTTTGGCCATAACTCCGAGGGTTTAGCCAAGATTTTAAGGTTTTAAAAGATCAAGAATTCAGTTGCGCATCTTATAACACCAAAATTTTGGAAATTTGGAAATTTTTTGTAAAAAATTGGAAAATGTAAAAAAATCGGGATTTCTTCGGTTTTTTTTTACTAAATCCAAAATATTTCGAAATCGGGGACCGATATCGAAAATAAAAAAAAAATTCTGTCTTGGCCATTGACGTAGCTACAATTTGAGACCAAGTATTTGGAAATCGGTTGGTAATTGTAAGAGAAATTGTTTCCGAAAGATGAGATTTTTTGGTCGATCGCTGGTGTTTGTGTATATAAGTTACATAGTTATAAGTTATAAATATATTTCAGAGGGTATTCGTCGGATCACTTCAAAGTGTTGTACAAAAGGTTAGAGGGCGTCAGTAGCTACAGTTTGAGACCAAAATTTTGGATATCGGTTGGAAATCGAACAAGAAATTTGACATCACATGTTAGATTTTATGGACGATCGGGAACTTGTTAACATTACGGTCATCGCCTTTCGGCCTGTATTCGTTCGAATGCTTCATTATCGAGTTCAAAACGTTTAAGGATATCAGATGCTGCAGTTTAAAACCTAAATGTTTCAAATATGTTGAACAAACGAAAATTTTTTTTTCGTTGATTTATTTCTGAGTTTAAAGAGTTGAAAAGAATAGTGCCACGTTTTCGTGGCAAAACCACTATTACGTGGCAATGCCACGATTTCGCGGCAATAAAATAAAATAATCTGTGAAAATCGGATTTGGGTAGGTTCATTTTCAATGAAACCGATGGTTACGGGGACTGCAAGATCTGTGGATTTTTTTCCGACGTTTTTGGTGATTATTGGTTGTGAAATCATTTCTTATACTTGAAATTTTCATGAAAGATGTATCACTATGATCGCTACAAATCGCAAATAATAAAATAAAACTAAAAAATTTTCCGATGTTTTTGGTGATTGGTGAGTGTGAGAGCGTTGCTCACACTTCAAATTTTTATGAAATGTGTATTACTGTACTTGTTAATATTAAAAATAATAAAACCTAAATAAAGTTAAAAATTAAAGGGGGTTCCCGTACAAGGAACTTAATTTTTCCGACATTTTTGGTGATTTTTAGTTGTAAGATCATTTCTTACACTTGATATTTTTACGAAAGATGTATCACCACAATAACTATAATACTGAATAATAATAATAAAGTAAAGTAAAAATTGAAAGGGGGTTCCAGTACAAGGAACTTAATTTTTCCGACGTTTTTGTTGATTAGTGGTTGTCTGATCATTATTTACACTTGATATTTTTGTTAAAAATTGAAGCACTATGTTCGCTATTAAAACTAATAATAATAATAAGATAAAGTAAAAAATTAAAGGAGGTTCCCATACAAGGAACGTAATTTTTCCGATGTTTTTGATGATTAGTGGTTGTCAGATCATTATTTACACTTGATATTTTTGTGAAAGATGTAACACTATGTTAGCTATTAAAACTAATAATAATAATATAAAGTTAAAAGTTTAAGGGGGTTCCCATACAAGGAACGTAATTTTTCCAATGTTTTTCTCATTAGTGTTTGTCAGATCTATATTAACACTTGATATTTTAAAGAAAGATGTACTACTATGTTAGCTATTAAAACAAATAATAATAATAAAATAAAATTAAAAATTAAAGGGGGCTCTCATGCAAGGAACGTAACTTTTCCGATGTTTTTGATGATTAGTGGTTGTCAGATCATTTTTACACTTAATAATTCAATTAAAAATGTATTACTATGTTATCTATTAAAACAAATAATAATAATAAATTAAATTCAAAATTAAAGGCGGCTCTCATACAAGGAACGTAACTTTTGCGACGTTTTTGGTGATTATTAGTTGTAAGATCATTTCATACACTTGATATTTTTAATGAAAGATGTATTACCACAAAAGCTATAATACTGAATAATAATAATATAATAAAGTTAAAAATTAAAGGGGGTTCCCGTACAAGGAACGTAACTTTTCCGACGTTTTTGTTGATTAGTGGTTGTCAGATTATTTCATACACTTGATATTTTAATGAAAGATGTACCACTATGTTATCTATTAAAACAAATAATATTAATAAAATAAAGTTTAAAATTAAAGGCGGCTCTCATACAAGGAACGTAACTTTTCCGACATTTTTGGTGATTTTTAGTTGTAAGATCATTTCTTACACTTGATATTTTTATGAAAGATGTATCACCACAATAACTATAATACTGTTATAAGTTAAAATTGAAAGGGGGTTCCCGTACAAGGAACGTAATTTTTCGGACGTTTTTGTTGATTAGTGCTTGTCAGATCAATATTTACACTTGATATTTTTGTGAAAGATAAAGCACTATTTTAGCTATTAAAACAAATAATAATAATAAGATAAAGTAAAAAATTATAGGGGGTTCCTATACAAGGAACGTAACTTTTCCGATGTTTTTGATGATTAGTGGTTGTCAGATAATTATTTACACTTGATATTTTCATGAAAGATGAACTACTATGTTAACTATTAAAACAAATAATAATAATAAAATAAAGTTAAAAATTAAAGGGGGCTCTCATACAAGGAACGTAACTTTTCCGACGTTTTTGGTGATTATTAGTTGTAAGATCATTTCATACACTTGATATTTTTAATGAAAGATGTATTACCACAAAAGCTATAATACTGAGTAATAATAATATAATAAAGTTAAAAATTAAAGGGGGCTCTTATACAAGGAACGTAACTTTTCCGACGTTTTTGGTGATTATTAGTTGTAAGATCATTTCTTACACTTGATATTTTTGTGAAAGATGTAGCACTATGTTAGCTATTAAAACTAATAATAATAATAATATTAAAGTTAAAAATTGAAGAATTCCCATAAAAGAAACCTAATTTTTCCGACGTTTTTGGTGATTGGTGAGTGTGAGAGCATTGTTTACACTTGAAATTTTTATGAAATATGTGTTAATGTACTTGTTAATATTAAAAACTATAAAACATAAATAAAGTCATAAATTAAAGGGGGTTCCCATACAAGGAATGTAATTTTCCCGACGTTTTTAGTGATTGGTGGTTATAAGATCTTTACTTACACTTGGAATTTTCATGAAAAAAGTATCACTATGATCGCTATAATAACAAATAATAATAATAAAATAAAGTTAAAAATTAAAGAATTCCCATAAAAGAAACCTAATTTTTCCGACATTTTTGTGATTGGTGAGTATGAGAGCGTTGCTTACACTTCAAATTATCATGAAATGTGTATTACTGTACTTGTTAATATTTAAAATAATAAAACATAAATAAGGTCAAAAATTAAAGAATTCCTACAAAAGAAACCTAATTTTTCCGACATTTTTGGTGATTGGTGAGTGTGAGAGCGTTGTTTACACTTGAAATTTTCATGAAAGATGTATCAGTATGATCGCTATAATAACAAATAATAATAATAAAATAAAGTTAAAAATTAAAGAATTCCCATATAAGAAACCTAATTTTTCCGACGTTTTTGGTGATTGTTGAGTGTGAGAGCGTTGTTTACATTTGAAATTATTATGAAATATGTATTACTGTACTTGTTAATATTAAAAACAATGAAACATAAATAAAGTCAAAAATTAAAGGGTATCCCATACAAGGAATGTAATTTTCCCGACGTTTTTTGTGATTGGTGGTTGTAAGATCATTACTTACACTTGGAATTTTCATGAAAAAAGTATCACTATGATCGCTATAATAACAAATAATAATAATAAAATAAAGTTAAAAATTAAAGAATTCCCATATAAGAAACTTTTTCCGACGTTTTTTGTGATTGGTGAGTGTGAGAGCGTTGTTTACACTTGAAATTTTCATGAAATGTGTATTACTGTACCTGTTAATATTAAAAATAATAAAACATAAATAAAGTCAAAAATTAAAGAATTCCCATAAAAGAAACCTAATTTTTCCGACATTTTTGATAATTGGTGAGTGTGAGAGCATTGCTTACACTTGAAATTTTTTTGAAATGTGTATTACTGTACTTGTTAATATTAAAAACAATGAAACATAAATAAAGTAAAAAATTAAAGGGGGTTCCCATACAAGGAACGTAATTTTTCCGATGTTTTTGATGATTAGTGGTTGTCAGATCTATATTAACACTTGATATTTTGAAGAAAGATGAACTACTATGTTAGCTATTAAAACAAATAATAATAATAAAATTAAAGGGGGCTCTCATACAAGGAACGTAACATTTCCGACGTTTTTGGTGAATATTAGTTGTAAGATCATTTCTTACACTTGTAATTTTTAATGAAAGATGTATCACCACAAAAGCTATAATACTGAATAATAATAATATGATAAAGTTAAAAATTAAAGGGGGCTCTCATACAAGGAACGTAACAATTCCGACGTTTTTGGTGATTATTAGTTGTAAGATCATTTCTTACACTTTTTTTCTTAATAAAAGATGTATCACTACAAAAGCTATAATACTAAATAATAATAATATAATAAAGTTAAAAATTAAAGGGGGCTCTCATACAAGGAACGTAATTTTTCCGACGTTTTTGTTGATTATTAGTTGTAAGATCATTTCTTACACTTGATATTTTTAACGAAAGATGTATTACCACAAAAGCTATAATACTGAGTAATAATAATATAATAAAGTTAAAAATTAAAGGGGGCTCTCATACAAGGAACGTAACTTTTCCGACGTTTTTGGTGATTATTAGTTGTAAGATCATTTATTACACTTGTAATTTAAAAAAAAAAAATTTATCACCACAAAAGCTATAATACTGAATAATAATAATATGATAAAAATAAAAATTAAAGGGGGCTCTCATACAAGGAACGTAACTTTTCCGACGTTTTTGGTGATTATTAGTTGTAAGATCATTTCTTAAACTTGATATTTTTATGAAAGATGTATTACTACAATAACTATAATACTGAATAATAATAATATAATAAAGTTAAAAATTAAAGGGGGTTCCCGTACAAGGAACTTAATTTTTCCGACATTTTTGGTGATTTTTAGTTGTAAGATCATTTCTTACACTTGATATTTTTATGAAAGATGTATCACCACAATAACTATAATACTGAATAATAATAATAAAGTAAAGTAAAAATTGAAAGGGGGTTCCAGTACAAGGAACTTAATTTTTCCGACGTTTTTGTTGATTAGTGGTTGTCTGATCATTATTTACACTTGATATTTTTGTTAAAAATTGAAGCACTATGTTCGCTATTAAAACTAATAATAATAATAAGATAAAGTAAAAAATTAAAGGAGGTTCCCATACAAGGAACGTAATTTTTCCGATGTTTTTGATGATTAGTGGTTGTCAGATCATTATTTACACTTGATATTTTTGTGAAAGATGTAACACTATGTTAGCTATTAAAACTAATAATAATAATATAAAGTTAAAAGTTTAAGGGGGTTCCCATACAAGGAACGTAATTTTTCCAATGTTTTTCTCATTAGTGTTTGTCAGATCTATATTAACACTTGATATTTTAAAGAAAGATGTACTACTATGTTAGCTATTAAAACAAATAATAATAATAAAATAAAATTAAAAATTAAAGGGGGCTCTCATGCAAGGAACGTAACTTTTCCGATGTTTTTGATGATTAGTGGTTGTCAGATCATTTTTACACTTAATAATTCAATTAAAAATGTATTACTATGTTATCTATTAAAACAAATAATAATAATAAATTAAATTCAAAATTAAAGGCGGCTCTCATACAAGGAACGTAACTTTTGCGACGTTTTTGGTGATTATTAGTTGTAAGATCATTTCATACACTTGATATTTTTAATGAAAGATGTATTACCACAAAAGCTATAATACTGAATAATAATAATATAATAAAGTTAAAAATTAAAGGGGGTTCCCGTACAAGGAACGTAACTTTTCCGACGTTTTTGTTGATTAGTGGTTGTCAGATTATTTCATACACTTGATATTTTAATGAAAGATGTACCACTATGTTATCTATTAAAACAAATAATATTAATAAAATAAAGTTTAAAATTAAAGGCGGCTCTCATACAAGGAACGTAACTTTTCCGACATTTTTGGTGATTTTTAGTTGTAAGATCATTTCTTACACTTGATATTTTTATGAAAGATGTATCACCACAATAACTATAATACTGTTATAAGTTAAAATTAAAAGGGGGTTCCCGTACAAGGAACGTAATTTTTCGGACGTTTTTGTTGATTAGTGCTTGTCAGATCAATATTTACACTTGATATTTTTGTGAAAGATAAAGCACTATTTTAGCTATTAAAACAAATAATAATAATAAGATAAAGTAAAAAATTATAGGGGGTTCCTATACAAGGAACGTAACTTTTCCGATGTTTTTGATGATTAGTGGTTGTCAGATAATTATTTACACTTGATATTTTCATGAAAGATGAACTACTATGTTAACTATTAAAACAAATAATAATAATAAAATAAAGTTAAAAATTAAAGGGGGCTCTCATACAAGGAACGTAACTTTTCCGACGTTTTTGGTGATTATTAGTTGTAAGATCATTTCATACACTTGATATTTTTAATGAAAGATGTATTACCACAAAAGCTATAATACTGAGTAATAATAATATAATAAAGTTAAAAATTAAAGGGGGCTCTTATACAAGGAACGTAACTTTTCCGACGTTTTTGGTGATTATTAGTTGTAAGATCATTTCTTACACTTGATATTTTTGTGAAAGATGTAGCACTATGTTAGCTATTAAAACTAATAATAATAATAATATTAAAGTTAAAAATTGAAGAATTCCCATAAAAGAAACCTAATTTTTCCGACGTTTTTGGTGATTGGTGAGTGTGAGAGCATTGTTTACACTTGAAATTTTTATGAAATATGTGTTAATGTACTTGTTAATATTAAAAACTATAAAACATAAATAAAGTCATAAATTAAAGGGGGTTCCCATACAAGGAATGTAATTTTCCCGACGTTTTTAGTGATTGGTGGTTATAAGATCTTTACTTACACTTGGAATTTTCATGAAAAAAGTATCACTATGATCGCTATAATAACAAATAATAATAATAAAATAAAGTTAAAAATTAAAGAATTCCCATAAAAGAAACCTAATTTTTCCGACATTTTTGTGATTGGTGAGTATGAGAGCGTTGCTTACACTTCAAATTATCATGAAATGTGTATTACTGTACTTGTTAATATTTAAAATAATAAAACATAAATAAGGTCAAAAATTAAAGAATTCCTACAAAAGAAACCTAATTTTTCCGACATTTTTGGTGATTGGTGAGTGTGAGAGCGTTGTTTACACTTGAAATTTTCATGAAAGATGTATCAGTATGATCGCTATAATAACAAATAATAATAATAAAATAAAGTTAAAAATTAAAGAATTCCCATATAAGAAACCTAATTTTTCCGACGTTTTTGGTGATTGTTGAGTGTGAGAGCGTTGTTTACATTTGAAATTATTATGAAATATGTATTACTGTACTTGTTAATATTAAAAACAATGAAACATAAATAAAGTCAAAAATTAAAGGGTATCCCATACAAGGAATGTAATTTTCCCGACGTTTTTTGTGATTGGTGGTTGTAAGATCATTACTTACACTTGGAATTTTCATGAAAAAAGTATCACTATGATCGCTATAATAACAAATAATAATAATAAAATAAAGTTAAAAATTAAAGAATTCCCATATAAGAAACTTTTTCCGACGTTTTTTGTGATTGGTGAGTGTGAGAGCGTTGTTTACACTTGAAATTTTCATGAAATGTGTATTACTGTACCTGTTAATATTAAAAATAATAAAACATAAATAAAGTCAAAAATTAAAGAATTCCCATAAAAGAAACCTAATTTTTCCGACATTTTTGATAATTGGTGAGTGTGAGAGCATTGCTTACACTTGAAATTTTTTTGAAATGTGTATTACTGTACTTGTTAATATTAAAAACAATGAAACATAAATAAAGTAAAAAATTAAAGGGGGTTCCCATACAAGGAACGTAATTTTTCCGATGTTTTTGATGATTAGTGGTTGTCAGATCTATATTAACACTTGATATTTTGAAGAAAGATGAACTACTATGTTAGCTATTAAAACAAATAATAATAATAAAATTAAAGGGGGCTCTCATACAAGGAACGTAACATTTCCGACGTTTTTGGTGAATATTAGTTGTAAGATCATTTCTTACACTTGTAATTTTTAATGAAAGATGTATCACCACAAAAGCTATAATACTGAATAATAATAATATGATAAAGTTAAAAATTAAAGGGGGCTCTCATACAAGGAACGTAACAATTCCGACGTTTTTGGTGATTATTAGTTGTAAGATCATTTCTTACACTTTTTTTTTTAATAAAAGATGTATCACTACAAAAGCTATAATACTGAAGAATAATAATATGATAAAGTTAAAAATTAAAGGGGGCTCTCATACAAGGAACGTAACTTTTCCGACGTTTTTGGTGATTATTAGTTGTAAGATCATTTCTTACACTTAATATTTTTAATGAAAGATGTAGTATCACTACAAAAGCTATAATACTAAATAATAATAATATAATAAAGTTAAAAATTAAAGGGGGCTCTCATACAAGGAACGTAATTTTTCCGACGTTTTTGTTGATTATTAGTTGTAAGATCATTTCTTACACTTGATATTTTTAACGAAAGATGTATTACCACAAAAGCTATAATACTGAGTAATAATAATATAATAAAGTTAAAAATTAAAGGGGCTCTCATACAAGGAACGTAACTTTTCCGACGTTTTTGGTGATTATTAGTTGTAAGATCATTTATTACACTTGTAATTTAAAAAAAAAAAATTTATCACCACAAAAGCTATAATACTGAATAATAATAATATGATAAAAATAAAAATTAAAGGGGGCTCTCATACAAGGAACGTAACTTTTCCGACGTTTTTGGTGATTATTAGTTGTAAGATCATTTCTTAAACTTGATATTTTTATGAAAGATGTATTACTACAATAACTATAATACTGAATAATAATAATATAATAAAGTTAAAAATTAAAGGGGGTTCCCGTACAAGGAACTTAATTTTTCCGACATTTTTGGTGATTTTTAGTTGTAAGATCATTTCTTACACTTGATATTTTTATGAAAGATGTATCACCACAATAACTATAATACTGAATAATAATAATAAAGTAAAGTAAAAATTGAAAGGGGGTTCCAGTACAAGGAACTTAATTTTTCCGACGTTTTTGTTGATTAGTGGTTGTCTGATCATTATTTACACTTGATATTTTTGTTAAAAATTGAAGCACTATGTTCGCTATTAAAACTAATAATAATAATAAGATAAAGTAAAAAATTAAAGGAGGTTCCCATACAAGGAACGTAATTTTTCCGATGTTTTTGATGATTAGTGGTTGTCAGATCATTATTTACACTTGATATTTTTGTGAAAGATGTAACACTATGTTAGCTATTAAAACTAATAATAATAATATAAAGTTAAAAGTTTAAGGGGGTTCCCATACAAGGAACGTAATTTTTCCAATGTTTTTCTCATTAGTGTTTGTCAGATCTATATTAACACTTGATATTTTAAAGAAAGATGTACTACTATGTTAGCTATTAAAACAAATAATAATAATAAAATAAAATTAAAAATTAAAGGGGGCTCTCATGCAAGGAACGTAACTTTTCCGATGTTTTTGATGATTAGTGGTTGTCAGATCATTTTTACACTTAATAATTCAATTAAAAATGTATTACTATGTTATCTATTAAAACAAATAATAATAATAAATTAAATTCAAAATTAAAGGCGGCTCTCATACAAGGAACGTAACTTTTGCGACGTTTTTGGTGATTATTAGTTGTAAGATCATTTCATACACTTGATATTTTTAATGAAAGATGTATTACCACAAAAGCTATAATACTGAATAATAATAATATAATAAAGTTAAAAATTAAAGGGGGTTCCCGTACAAGGAACGTAACTTTTCCGACGTTTTTGTTGATTAGTGGTTGTCAGATTATTTCATACACTTGATATTTTAATGAAAGATGTACCACTATGTTATCTATTAAAACAAATAATATTAATAAAATAAAGTTTAAAATTAAAGGCGGCTCTCATACAAGGAACGTAACTTTTCCGACATTTTTGGTGATTTTTAGTTGTAAGATCATTTCTTACACTTGATATTTTTATGAAAGATGTATCACCACAATAACTATAATACTGTTATAAGTTAAAATTGAAAGGGGGTTCCCGTACAAGGAACGTAATTTTTCGGACGTTTTTGTTGATTAGTGCTTGTCAGATCAATATTTACACTTGATATTTTTGTGAAAGATAAAGCACTATTTTAGCTATTAAAACAAATAATAATAATAAGATAAAGTAAAAAATTATAGGGGGTTCCTATACAAGGAACGTAACTTTTCCGATGTTTTTGATGATTAGTGGTTGTCAGATAATTATTTACACTTGATATTTTCATGAAAGATGAACTACTATGTTAACTATTAAAACAAATAATAATAATAAAATAAAGTTAAAAATTAAAGGGGGCTCTCATACAAGGAACGTAACTTTTCCGACGTTTTTGGTGATTATTAGTTGTAAGATCATTTCATACACTTGATATTTTTAATGAAAGATGTATTACCACAAAAGCTATAATACTGAGTAATAATAATATAATAAAGTTAAAAATTAAAGGGGGCTCTTATACAAGGAACGTAACTTTTCCGACGTTTTTGGTGATTATTAGTTGTAAGATCATTTCTTACACTTGATATTTTTGTGAAAGATGTAGCACTATGTTAGCTATTAAAACTAATAATAATAATAATATTAAAGTTAAAAATTGAAGAATTCCCATAAAAGAAACCTAATTTTTCCGACGTTTTTGGTGATTGGTGAGTGTGAGAGCATTGTTTACACTTGAAATTTTTATGAAATATGTGTTAATGTACTTGTTAATATTAAAAACTATAAAACATAAATAAAGTCATAAATTAAAGGGGGTTCCCATACAAGGAATGTAATTTTCCCGACGTTTTTAGTGATTGGTGGTTATAAGATCTTTACTTACACTTGGAATTTTCATGAAAAAAGTATCACTATGATCGCTATAATAACAAATAATAATAATAAAATAAAGTTAAAAATTAAAGAATTCCCATAAAAGAAACCTAATTTTTCCGACATTTTTGTGATTGGTGAGTATGAGAGCGTTGCTTACACTTCAAATTATCATGAAATGTGTATTACTGTACTTGTTAATATTTAAAATAATAAAACATAAATAAGGTCAAAAATTAAAGAATTCCTACAAAAGAAACCTAATTTTTCCGACATTTTTGGTGATTGGTGAGTGTGAGAGCGTTGTTTACACTTGAAATTTTCATGAAAGATGTATCAGTATGATCGCTATAATAACAAATAATAATAATAAAATAAAGTTAAAAATTAAAGAATTCCCATATAAGAAACCTAATTTTTCCGACGTTTTTGGTGATTGTTGAGTGTGAGAGCGTTGTTTACATTTGAAATTATTATGAAATATGTATTACTGTACTTGTTAATATTAAAAACAATGAAACATAAATAAAGTCAAAAATTAAAGGGTATCCCATACAAGGAATGTAATTTTCCCGACGTTTTTTGTGATTGGTGGTTGTAAGATCATTACTTACACTTGGAATTTTCATGAAAAAAGTATCACTATGATCGCTATAATAACAAATAATAATAATAAAATAAAGTTAAAAATTAAAGAATTCCCATATAAGAAACTTTTTCCGACGTTTTTTGTGATTGGTGAGTGTGAGAGCGTTGTTTACACTTGAAATTTTCATGAAATGTGTATTACTGTACCTGTTAATATTAAAAATAATAAAACATAAATAAAGTCAAAAATTAAAGAATTCCCATAAAAGAAACCTAATTTTTCCGACATTTTTGATAATTGGTGAGTGTGAGAGCATTGCTTACACTTGAAATTTTTTTGAAATGTGTATTGCTGTACTTGTTAATATTAAAAACAATGAAACATAAATAAAGTAAAAAATTAAAGGGGGTTCCCATACAAGGAACGTAATTTTTCCGATGTTTTTGATGATTAGTGGTTGTCAGATCTATATTAACACTTGATATTTTGAAGAAAGATGAACTACTATGTTAGCTATTAAAACAAATAATAATAATAAAATTAAAGGGGGCTCTCATACAAGGAACGTAACATTTCCGACGTTTTTGGTGAATATTAGTTGTAAGATCATTTCTTACACTTGTAATTTTTAATGAAAGATGTATCACCACAAAAGCTATAATACTGAATAATAATAATATGATAAAGTTAAAAATTAAAGGGGGCTCTCATACAAGGAACGTAACAATTCCGACGTTTTTGGTGATTATTAGTTGTAAGATCATTTCTTACACTTTTTTTCTTAATAAAAGATGTATCACTACAAAAGCTATAATACTAAATAATAATAATATAATAAAGTTAAAAATTAAAGGGGGCTCTCATACAAGGAACGTAATTTTTCCGACGTTTTTGTTGATTATTAGTTGTAAGATCATTTCTTACACTTGATATTTTTAACGAAAGATGTATTACCACAAAAGCTATAATACTGAGTAATAATAATATAATAAAGTTAAAAATTAAAGGGGGCTCTCATACAAGGAACGTAACTTTTCCGACGTTTTTGGTGATTATTAGTTGTAAGATCATTTATTACACTTGTAATTTAAAAAAAAAAATTTATCACCACAAAAGCTATAATACTGAATAATAATAATATGATAAAAATAAAAATTAAAGGGGGCTCTCATACAAGGAACGTAACTTTTCCGACGTTTTTGGTGATTATTAGTTGTAAGATCATTTCTTAAACTTGATATTTTTATGAAAGATGTATTACTACAATAACTATAATACTGAATAATAATAATATAATAAAGTTAAAAATTAAAGGGGGTTCCCGTACAAGGAACTTAATTTTTCCGACATTTTTGGTGATTTTTAGTTGTAAGATCATTTCTTACACTTGATATTTTTATGAAAGATGTATCACCACAATAACTATAATACTGAATAATAATAATAAAGTAAAGTAAAAATTGAAAGGGGGTTCCAGTACAAGGAACTTAATTTTTCCGACGTTTTTGTTGATTAGTGGTTGTCTGATCATTATTTACACTTGATATTTTTGTTAAAAATTGAAGCACTATGTTCGCTATTAAAACTAATAATAATAATAAGATAAAGTAAAAAATTAAAGGAGGTTCCCATACAAGGAACGTAATTTTTCCGATGTTTTTGATGATTAGTGGTTGTCAGATCATTATTTACACTTGATATTTTTGTGAAAGATGTAACACTATGTTAGCTATTAAAACTAATAATAATAATATAAAGTTAAAAGTTTAAGGGGGTTCCCATACAAGGAACGTAATTTTTCCAATGTTTTTCTCATTAGTGTTTGTCAGATCTATATTAACACTTGATATTTTAAAGAAAGATGTACTACTATGTTAGCTATTAAAACAAATAATAATAATAAAATAAAATTAAAAATTAAAGGGGGCTCTCATGCAAGGAACGTAACTTTTCCGATGTTTTTGATGATTAGTGGTTGTCAGATCATTTTTACACTTAATAATTCAATTAAAAATGTATTACTATGTTATCTATTAAAACAAATAATAATAATAAATTAAATTCAAAATTAAAGGCGGCTCTCATACAAGGAACGTAACTTTTGCGACGTTTTTGGTGATTATTAGTTGTAAGATCATTTCATACACTTGATATTTTTAATGAAAGATGTATTACCACAAAAGCTATAATACTGAATAATAATAATATAATAAAGTTAAAAATTAAAGGGGGTTCCCGTACAAGGAACGTAACTTTTCCGACGTTTTTGTTGATTAGTGGTTGTCAGATTATTTCATACACTTGATATTTTAATGAAAGATGTACCACTATGTTATCTATTAAAACAAATAATATTAATAAAATAAAGTTTAAAATTAAAGGCGGCTCTCATACAAGGAACGTAACTTTTCCGACATTTTTGGTGATTTTTAGTTGTAAGATCATTTCTTACACTTGATATTTTTATGAAAGATGTATCACCACAATAACTATAATACTGTTATAAGTTAAAATTGAAAGGGGGTTCCCGTACAAGGAACGTAATTTTTCGGACGTTTTTGTTGATTAGTGCTTGTCAGATCAATATTTACACTTGATATTTTTGTGAAAGATAAAGCACTATTTTAGCTATTAAAACAAATAATAATAATAAGATAAAGTAAAAAATTATAGGGGGTTCCTATACAAGGAACGTAACTTTTCCGATGTTTTTGATGATTAGTGGTTGTCAGATAATTATTTACACTTGATATTTTCATGAAAGATGAACTACTATGTTAACTATTAAAACAAATAATAATAATAAAATAAAGTTAAAAATTAAAGGGGGCTCTCATACAAGGAACGTAACTTTTCCGACGTTTTTGGTGATTATTAGTTGTAAGATCATTTCATACACTTGATATTTTTAATGAAAGATGTATTACCACAAAAGCTATAATACTGAGTAATAATAATATAATAAAGTTAAAAATTAAAGGGGGCTCTTATACAAGGAACGTAACTTTTCCGACGTTTTTGGTGATTATTAGTTGTAAGATCATTTCTTACACTTGATATTTTTGTGAAAGATGTAGCACTATGTTAGCTATTAAAACTAATAATAATAATAATATTAAAGTTAAAAATTGAAGAATTCCCATAAAAGAAACCTAATTTTTCCGACGTTTTTGGTGATTGGTGAGTGTGAGAGCATTGTTTACACTTGAAATTTTTATGAAATATGTGTTAATGTACTTGTTAATATTAAAAACTATAAAACATAAATAAAGTCATAAATTAAAGGGGGTTCCCATACAAGGAATGTAATTTTCCCGACGTTTTTAGTGATTGGTGGTTATAAGATCTTTACTTACACTTGGAATTTTCATGAAAAAAGTATCACTATGATCGCTATAATAACAAATAATAATAATAAAATAAAGTTAAAAATTAAAGAATTCCCATAAAAGAAACCTAATTTTTCCGACATTTTTGTGATTGGTGAGTATGAGAGCGTTGCTTACACTTCAAATTATCATGAAATGTGTATTACTGTACTTGTTAATATTTAAAATAATAAAACATAAATAAGGTCAAAAATTAAAGAATTCCTACAAAAGAAACCTAATTTTTCCGACATTTTTGGTGATTGGTGAGTGTGAGAGCGTTGTTTACACTTGAAATTTTCATGAAAGATGTATCAGTATGATCGCTATAATAACAAATAATAATAATAAAATAAAGTTAAAAATTAAAGAATTCCCATATAAGAAACCTAATTTTTCCGACGTTTTTGGTGATTGTTGAGTGTGAGAGCGTTGTTTACATTTGAAATTATTATGAAATATGTATTACTGTACTTGTTAATATTAAAAACAATGAAACATAAATAAAGTCAAAAATTAAAGGGTATCCCATACAAGGAATGTAATTTTCCCGACGTTTTTTGTGATTGGTGGTTGTAAGATCATTACTTACACTTGGAATTTTCATGAAAAAAGTATCACTATGATCGCTATAATAACAAATAATAATAATAAAATAAAGTTAAAAATTAAAGAATTCCCATATAAGAAACTTTTTCCGACGTTTTTTGTGATTGGTGAGTGTGAGAGCGTTGTTTACACTTGAAATTTTCATGAAATGTGTATTACTGTACCTGTTAATATTAAAAATAATAAAACATAAATAAAGTCAAAAATTAAAGAATTCCCATAAAAGAAACCTAATTTTTCCGACATTTTTGATAATTGGTGAGTGTGAGAGCATTGCTTACACTTGAAATTTTTTTGAAATGTGTATTACTGTACTTGTTAATATTAAAAACAATGAAACATAAATAAAGTAAAAAATTAAAGGGGGTTCCCATACAAGGAACGTAATTTTTCCGATGTTTTTGATGATTAGTGGTTGTCAGATCTATATTACCACTTGATATTTTGAAGAAAGATGAACTACTATGTTAGCTATTAAAACAAATAATAATAATAAAATTAAAGGGGGCTCTCATACAAGGAACGTAACATTTCCGACGTTTTTGGTGAATATTAGTTGTAAGATCATTTCTTACACTTGTAATTTTTAATGAAAGATGTATCACCACAAAAGTTATAATACTGAATAATAATAATATGATAAAGTTAAAAATTAAAGGGGGCTCTCATACAAGGAACGTAACAATTCCGACGTTTTTGGTGATTATTAGTTGTAAGATCATTTCTTACACTTTTTTTTTTAATAAAAGATGTATCACTACAAAAGCTATAATACTGAAGAATAATAATATGATAAAGTTAAAAATTAAAGGGGGCTCTCATACAAGGAACGTAACTTTTCCGACGTTTTTGGTGATTATTAGTTGTAAGATCATTTCTTACACTTAATATTTTTAATGAAAGATGTAGTATCACTACAAAAGCTATAATACTAAATAATAATAATATAATAAAGTTAAAAATTAAAGGGGGCTCTCATACAAGGAACGTAATTTTTCCGACGTTTTTGTTGATTATTAGTTGTAAGATCATTTCTTACACTTGATATTTTTAATGAAAGATGTATTACCACAAAAGCTATAATACTGAGTAATAATAATATAATAAAGTTAAAAATTAAAGGGGGCTCTCATACAAGGAACGTAACTTTTCCGACGTTTTTGGTGATTATTAGTTGTAAGATCATTTCTTACACTTGATATTTTTGTGAAAGATGTAGCACTATGTTAGCTATTAAAACTAATAATAATAATAATATTAAAGTTAAAAATTAAAGAATTCCCATAAAAGAAACCTAATTTTTCCGACGTTTTTGGTGATTGGTGAGTGTGAGAGCATTGTTTACACTTGAAATTTTTATGAAATATGTATTACTGTACTTGTTAATATTAAAAACTATAAAACATAAATAAAGTCATAAATTAAAGGGGGTTCCCATACAAGGAATGTAATTTTCCCGACGTTTTTGGTGATTAGTGGTTGTAAGATCATTACTTACACTTGGAATTTTCATGAAAAAAGTATCACTATGATCGCTATAATAACAAATAATAATAATAAAATAAAGTTAAAAATTAAAGAATTCCCATATAAGAAACCAATTTTTTCCGACGTTTTTTGTGATTTGTGAGTGTGAGAGCGTTGCTTACACTTCAAATTATTATGAAATGTGTATTACTGTACTTGTTAATATTTAAAATAACAAAACATAAATAAAGTCAAAAATTAAAGAATTCCCATAAAAGAAACCTAATTTTTCCGACATTTTTGGTGATTGGTGAGTGTGAGAGCGTTGTTTACACTTGAAATTTTCATGAAAGATGTATCAGTATGATCGCTATAATAACAAATAATAATAATAAAATAAAGTTAAAAATTAAAGAATTCCCATATAAGAAACCTAATTTTTCCGACGTTTTTGGCGATTGGTAAGTGTGAGAGCGTTCGTTGCTTACACTTCAAATTTTATTTTGTTTATATTAAAAATAAAGTCTTTCGACCGACGGGGTGTACTGCCAGGCATTCAAGCACGATGTGGTGCTAGTGTTCACGGGCGACGCGATCGGCGAAGTGCTGGACCAGGCCCTGGCAACTTGTTCGCCGCGGTCATGACATACCTACGGGGGCCAGGAGCAGTGATACCAGTTACTGTGTGCCAACTTTTCTTTTTTATTGTAGCAACATTATTTGCCAATAATACCAGAAACACAATTATCCTATATTTTCAAGATTTTTTTCCCGAGATCGCAGCAGAAGGTATGAATGACTGTAACAAAAATGTTTTATTCGACTATGAACGATGTATATGGAACAATTCATAAACTATGCGCGTGCAGTGAGCAAATTAATTAAGAATTTAACAAAATCATTGTCCATCAATCAAATAAATTATCTATTTTGTTTATGTTTGTTTGTATGTATGTTTGTTATTAAAATTGCATATTCTTTAAAAAAAATGTATTGTAATTTATTTAAAAATTTTGGGAATGGTCAATTCGATAGAATCACTTTTTATAGTGTACCTTTTTTGTTTTATGTCCAAAATATGGTTAAAAATTAAAAAAAAAAAAACATAAATTAGTTCTTTTGATTTTTTAAAAAGGTGATTGACTGACCGAAACCTGACGACCAAATGACGACATATTAACAAGTCCATTGAGAGTATAGAGTTGAAATGGATTTCCAGTCACTGATTTACGACTGCTTGATTAAGATTTTTTTCGGAATGGCGCATGTGAAGTTTAGGTCATTTTGATAAAAAGTTTGTATAAACTGTAAAGTTGCCTTCTTTTAATAAACCATTCAAAGCATAAAGTGCAGAACCATTAACATATTATACCAATATGTTTCCAATTGATCATAAATACTGTACGTTAGAAAATATGGTCTTACCCTTACCCAGTCACTTTTATGAAACATGAATTAAAAAATTATAAGTGTATGATAACGAAATTGAATTATACAAGTAATAAGACAGTTTCCATAATACTTTGTTCTATCTAACGAACTTAAGTTGAATGGAAATTAATCTTAACAGCGCCACCTAGTCCCAAAGTAAGCAAGTTTTTGCTTGTATTATGGGCACTAGACAACTGATATACATGCTTAATATTCTTTGCAGTATATACATACATAGATATTTTGCACTCAGGCACCAAACAGATAGACATGTTGATGCACACAAATATTAGTCTCGGGCGGGAGTTGAATCTGTGACCTTTGGTTCTGCGATTAGGGTCTCTAACCTTTCGGCCAATAAGTCAGTCAATGTTTTTTATCGTCTAACAAAATGACTTAATTTTTTCGGATGCTTATGGTGTAATCCACATTTCCTACCTCCAGAAATGAAAAACTCTCAACAGCGAATGTTATTTCAATTTGTGAACCGTTTTCATAAAATATTTATGAAAACACTTCGGCATTTCACGATGAAACAAATTATCTTCTACGTTCCACCAGGACAATGCACAAGTACAACATTTTTCGAGATTACCTAGGTACTAAGTTAAACATAAATTCACGCAAGAACGGTGCGACTGCGAGTTACAGTGAGGGGTATCGCACAAATGGCCGCTGACCGCTACAATGTTATTGTTAGTCAGTGGCGCGTCGCCACAGCGCTGTATCTCAATATTTTAGTCATAATATTAAAGTTTTACAGATGATGAATAAATCTAATGTAAATATTTTACTCACATATACATAACATGTAGACAACTACACAAACAAATTTTTGTAAATAATAATTACCTACCTATATATATTTATTTGATTTTACGTCACTGATGTTCGATTTCTACATCCTTATCTTCAAATTGTATATTAGATTAGACCTTTGATTACGACTGCTAAATCACAAAAAGTTTTACCGAAATAGGTTCACTAGTTTTTGTGTTAATTATGGTGTTTATACAAATAGATGAAAATTCCCAAAACGATTGTTTTAAGTATTGTCTACCCACACTAATAATAATAATAATAATAATAATAACGTCTACATCACAACAACGTCTTAGCCCCAAAGGGCGCTTAAGCAATCTAAGCATTAGCTTGTGTTTTAGGTACCAAACGAAGGCAACACATACATATAACAACCAAGACCAAGATTACCGGTACCAGTATCAATATTCATCATATAAATACTGACCCGATCTGGGACCTCCAGCTTCGTAGGCAGGGTCGCTACCCACTAGGATAAGCTGTCGTCACAACCCATAACAATTATTGTTTTGGAAAAATATCTTATGTACAGGGTTGACCATACGAATATGTTACAATTTAATTTATAAATTTTTCATTACATAACTATATAGTAAGATAATAATGATTTTTTATTAGTAAAATTATAACAAAATATTTTATTCGGTGTTTTACATAACTAAAAATTCTCGTAGTTATTCAGTACTGATATTATTATTCGTAATCATATAATCCATCTAAATAACATATAATATCAATTTGCGATCTGTATCTCTTAAACTAGGTAAGAACTGGTAAGAACTGTAACTATAGGAATTCTACCTCAAATACATGAAAATATTATTGCACATTACTACATGGTAACACTGCAAGTTTGACTGATTATTCAGTTATGTATGGGGGCCAGTGGGGGCTAATAATTTTACGTCAAAAATAAGTGTGTGTGTGTTTGTGTGTGTTTAGATACAGGAGTGTGAGGCATGAGGTTTGTGATTGCTGTCATTGCTGACAATTAAATGGTTCTAGGGGCAACCAGTAGTTGGCGCTGTTATGTTTTCGTTTTGTACATTCTCATTTTTTTGTTTACAAAGAGTTAAAATTTTGTTGTTATGCGTTGCAACGTGACGTATTGTAATTAAAAATAAAAATCGTTTATTTATATTGTTTTATTTATTACTTGGCTTGTATTCAACTAAATATTAAAATTTACATAATGATGTAAACGCTTTCTTTTCTTCTGCAAATTTTTCATTATCAACTATTAACAAAAAAAAAATATTTATTGGAGTAAAGGAAATGGCATTTGAATTGACTGATTGATGATTTGTCATTTTAAAAAACTAAAAGTTAGGAAAAGTAACTCAAAACAAAAATTATGTAGTATAGCAGATTCAAAATAATAAATAGGATTGCCGATTTCGACTTATGATATCGCGGTAATTTCAACGACACATTATCATGAAAGTACTACGTGCTATCGATAATATAAAAAACACCCATGCACATCACTAAAACTGGCTCAACCACATGTGAATTTTGCACACATACTCATTTCCGTTTCGGTCATGCGATGTTTAGATGTCAGTTGGTCTCCTACGCTAGTATATATATGTCTATGGTTTAACTTTATTGCTTTTGTTTTGTGACTTTTGATCTTCTGATCGTCAATCATTGTCAATCGTTGCGTTGTACTTTTACTTTATTGCCGGCCGAGGGCCTGGAGTCAGGTTATACAGTCCGGTTGCTTTCGCAAATAGTTGTTATAGTATAATTTCTATATTTGTTCTATTCTTTAGCTATAAACACTCACCTGGCTGGTGGATGATTTTTTTTACTTATTTAATTATAATATTTTATTAGTATTTAATTAAACATAAACATTTGTTTTGTATAGTAGTATTCAACTCAATAATGACACACTGTGGTTATATTAGTGATTCCGACAGCTTCGTCACGGCGACTAGTTATGACAGCTTCAGTAGCATTCCTTCACTGGCTGATACTCTAGAGTCTCATTTTTCGGACGTTCCAGATAACTTTAATGTAGTCCATATAAACGCACAAAGTGTTCCGGCTCATTTCACCGATATGCTGGCAAGTTTTTACTGTAAGAACATTCATGCTATCCTTGTCTCTGAGTCGTGGTTGAAACCTTGTCTACCTTCTACTTCATATTCCTTACCTGGTTATCAACTAATCAGAAATGACCGCTCGTTTGGTGGAGGTGGTGGTGTTGCCATTTATCTCAATAGAAACATTCCATATACCGTTGTTGAAATGTCTCCTCAGTCACCTTCGTCAAATGCGGGCGAGCATCTCTTCATTGAAATAAATACCCGCCATTGTAGGGTCCTGCTGGGTGTTTACTATTGTCCCTCCTCACGCATTGACTTTTTTACATCTTTTGAAAACATCCTCGAAAACTTGATTCCTTCTTACAGTCACACCATAATCATGGGAGATTTTAATACCTGTCTACTTAAAAACGATTCTCGTAGTTCCGCACTCCACTCTCTCTCTCAGTCCTGTAACTTGTCTATTCTCCCTTTAAGTGCCACCCATCATTTTCCTAACTGTATCCCCTCACTTCTTGATCTTATTTTCATCTCCTCGACTCAGCATGTCGCTAAGTACGGGCAATGCCCAGCTGATGCATTTTCGTATCACGACCTTATCTTCCTTTCTTATAAAATTCGACTACCAAAGGAAAAAACTAAAATGCTTATGCAACGCAATTTCCGTGGTGTGAACGTGGATGAGCTCCGTAAGGATGCGGGCGGGATCGATTGGGCGCCTCTTACGGCCTCTGGATCTGTCGATGATAAAGTTAGAAAGTTCAATTTTGAACTCACTAAGTTATACGATGTTCATGCTCCGATTCACCCGGTCAAAATGAAACACCTCTCTACGCCATGGTTGACAGCGGAACTCAAAACGTTAATTAACAAAAAAGCGGCAGCCAGAACTCGGTTCAAACGGAATCCTACACCTTTTAACCATGATAAATATGTAGCTGCCCGCAATCACTGCAGAAGGGTGTGTAGGGATGCTCAGCGCCACCACATTCATGCTTCCGTTGAAAACGGTGATCCAGCTAAAGTCTGGAAATTTCTTAAATCACTGGGAGTTGGGAAAACACGACAAAACACTATCCCTCAAGAATTAAATATTGAGTTATTAAACCAACACTTCTCTTCTTCATCAAATTGTGATAGTGCCGCTAAAGCGAACACAGTGAATTTTCTTTCATCTTTCCCGACTCCAGATTACTCACAGTTCTTCTTTAGTCAATTCTCTGATTGTGATGTTAAAAAGAGCGTAGTTTCTATTGCCTCCAATGCCGTTGGGAGTGACTGTATCAGCCGTAAAATGATACTTCCCATCCTTGACGAAATTCTACCAGTTATTACTCACATCCTTAACTACTCTATTTCTTGTGGGGTCTTTCCATCTACATGGAAGGATGCTCAAATCATACCCTTACCCAAGAAGGCAAACCCCATTTCTTTTTCCGAGTACCGTCCTATTTCTATATTGCCATTCCTTTCTAAAGTTCTTGAGCGTCTTGTCCATAATCAACTCATTGCCTTCCTTTCCAAAAATTGTCTTCTAAATCCATTCCAATCCGGGTTTCGTCGTGGTCACAGTACTGTCACCACCCTGGTCAGGATTACGGATGATATAAGACTAGGTATGGAGGGGGGGAATTTAACAGTCCTTGCACTACTTGATTTTAGCAATGCATTTAACACTGTTGATTTCGATATCCTTCTTAGTATACTTCGCTCTCTTAACATATCTCCGACAGTAATTGATTGGTTTCGTAGTTACCTATTGGGCCGCCAGCAACGTATCTGCCTCGAAGGTATATTTTCTTCGTGGTGTAGCACTACTGCCGGTGTACCCCAGGGTGGCGTTCTCTCTCCCTTGTTGTTTTCTATATTCATAAATTCTATCTCAAATCAACTTCTTTCATCCTATCACCTGTATGCAGATGATTTGCAGATCTACTCGCAAGCCTCTTTGGCAGAGCTATCAGTGGCTATTCGAAATATTAATTTGGACTTAGCTCGAATATCAGAATGGAGTGTGGCACATGGATTGAGGGTGAACCCCGCGAAGACCCAAGCCATTGTTATTGGCAGTTCTAAACTTAGCTCGAGAATTGACTGGTCGCTTATACCTCCACTTGTGCTGGATGGTGTTACTATACCCATAAGCAACTCTGTCAAAAGTCTAGGAATACAGATAGACAAAAATCTCTCTTGGGGTCCTTACATTCAAGAACTAAGTCGTAGGATTTTTGCGTCGGCGGGGTCTTTGAGGAGACTGCGCAATTTCCTTCCAACTTCCACCAAAACTGCACTTGTCCAATCCTTGCTTCTCCCTATACTTGACTATGCTGATGCCAGCTATTCTGATCTCACCGAGTCACAACTTGATAAGCTTGAGCGACTCCAAAATTTCTGCATCCGATTTATTTTTGGATTACGCAAATATGATCATGTTTCTGAATTCCGCAATAAGCTTAAGTGGTTACCGATTCGCCTTCGCCGGAACGCTCACATGTTATCGCTTCTCTACAGTATATTGTATAATCCTGCAACCCCTTCATACCTCAAAGAACGTTTTAAGTTCCTTCATGACACACATTCTCGTCATCTAAGATCGTCCGAGAACTTGGGACTGGTGATGCCTAGGCACTCTTCCAATTTTTTTGATAAATCTTTCACTGTGCAAGCTATTCGCCTGTGGAATGGACTCCCTACAGTTATAAGACGCGCACAATCTATATCAGAATTCAAGAGAATGGTGAAGGATCATTTATTGTGCCCTTCTTAGCTTATCTGATTGTGTGGTATGTATGTGTTTAGTGTTTAAATATTATAATAAGTTTTAAGTGTCATATTTGTGTATTGTTCTGAAATGTATTGTGTGGTATAGATATATGTATCTTGTTTAGGTAGCTTAAATTATTCTTAGTTAGTACATCATAACCATTTTGTTGTCTCAGGCCTACCAATCCATCCAAAGGTTGTCTGGAAGAGATTGCTCTTAGCGATAAGACCGCCCACTGTACCTACCAAACATAGATATAAGAGATACCTACATCATTTATTTTTGTTCTAACTTTTGGTGTACAATAAAGAATATATTATTATTATTATTATTGTCGTTTTTTCCCCCCACAGAGTTACATTTCTTCTTCCCGTAGGGAAGTATAAATTGTTCTGTGTGCTGGACAGTGCCGGCGATGCTATCCATCTAGTTAGTAGGAATTCTTTATTAAAATTTAAAAAAACAAAACAGATTACGGGTTTAGTATTTCCAGTTTCTTTTTGCAGTGCAAATTTAAAATACTATGTAAAAACTAATATATTCTTGTATAGTAAAAAATATGTTTAAATTTATAGACGTCACAGCATAGTTCTTACGTACAAAAATACCCAATAGAGCATCAGAAGGAAAATCTAAAATGTCTAATTACATAACTGCGAAAAGGAATCAGCAACAGGAATCAGTTTAGCGCAGGCAAATGTTTCAGCGTAGTATGATGTAGGAACACATAGACAATAAAAAATACAAAGCAACATTCATTATATAGATGGATGACACACCGTAAACAGGATGATGATCATTCGACCGATCGCGGCATGTAGTACGATTTGTTTTCCATGATGACGATGGATCAAAACGTTCACCGTCCCAAATGTGACCTAAAACGTTATCACGTTAGTACTAGCATTAAAAAGTGTTACTTTTGGTTTTATTAGTTAGTAAGTTAAAATCAACTTATCAATTGAAATTACTGGGTTCTTGAAAATTTCTCCTGCATTGGTTTTTTGTGGAAGAGAATCGGTGGGTCGTTGTGGCAATTTTTTTAGCAGATGACTTGAAATACAGTTTTAAAAAAACTGGTCAGTAGTAAATCTTACATTGTGGAATTTAAAGCAGTCCCGTGGAGAAAACCAAGAACAAGTTTTGGAAGGTTTCTAATAATAAATTGCGATTTGCTTGTAATTTATAAAATAAAAGTGTCATTATTCATCAGTCATCATTAACGTCATTACGGAAACTGTATTCTCCTTTAGATAAATACAAAATAAGTAATAGATCCATCTTCCATATAAATAAAATCGTAGTGTCTGTCTGTCTGTTCCGGCCTAACCTAACCAATATTTCTTATCTCTGAGTCCCGCACCAGCACTCAAGTGCAAGACATTTCGGCCCTAGAAATACTGTTTCGGAAGCTTGGGTATTTTATATTAGTTTTCATCCACTGGATTATTGGGGATTTTTGGAATTGTTGGTTGTTTTTGGAAAGGAAAGGAACTGGTCACCTGTAAAAAATTATATTTTTAGGTGCCCACATTCGTATAAGGCAGTAAAGCGTGACAAAATGTATGAGAAATATATTTTATATACTGATATTTAGAAAATCCCATTCTAGGGTGCAGTGTGCTTAGGCCTATTGGGATCCTTTAACGAGATATTTCTTAAGTGATGGGTCTTAGGGACACGGGCGTGCAAACATACGTAACTTATCGTGCTTGGCTTCTTACTCGTGTAGGACTTAATTACTTTGTAAATAGAGGCGGTCAGCCATCTAATTATAAATCACAATCTAGATACCGTTATTTCTGTGATCGAATCGGAGATTTATATTCAAAGCGGTATTGTATATAAGGGGAGTCTGTCGCTAATTTATTAAGGCGATTAATGTATCTATCATTAAAGCTTTGATTTTTAAGAGTCCTAACTGCTTCACAATTTATTTTGGAGGTGATATTTCTCTGCCGAAGGATCATATTTTAATACGGGTTGCCGCTTTTAGTGACTAGCTTTCTTGAACTACTTTTTAGAAAAATATAAAAAAGTTTCCTAATAGGTAATAATAAAAGATAGCATAAATACTATACAAACACTTATGACGAACCATAATCAAAAGTTTGATCATAGTTATAGATTTCTGATTATTTTCTGGTTTAGGCACTTGACTTCATTGACTTGAAGCACTTTTTGATGACTTTGTGATTAATTATTGTTCTTGGTATGGCTACGAAACCATGTGATTCGACACGCAATTGTTGTTCTTCCGCAGTTTTTTAAGGTGTCGGCAATTTGATTTCAATTTAAATTTTTCGCTTACTTTTTTTTAATCTTTCAAAATCTTTCTATATCTGCCAACTTTTCCATCACGCACATCCGCTATTCAGATTTTTGTCATCTTTTCTCGTTTAATCTCGTTCTTTTTAAGTAAACTTGATATTATAGTGCACTAACAACAAAAGTCAAGATGAGAGAAGAAAAAAATGAAAATAAATTATTGTCGCCCTAGAAGAAAAGAGACAAAGGGACTTGGACCTCGCTGTTTCATCTCCTCGTTTCGCAAAGCCGAGTTCACTGTCCTGAAACTAGTATTACGTCCATGAGAAAAACATAACTTGGCATTAATATGTATTGAATTTTAAAAATTTTGAACTCAATGAAGGTAAGTGACTATATTTATATTGCTTTCATAATTCCATTCCGACTTTAACTCATATTTTTCGTTTAATATAGATGGAGTTATGCAAAGTGTAATGATCAAATGACTAAGACAGCTTGAGACGTTTTGCGGTGAACTATTAGGAGCCTAATAAATCTACGTCGTGTGACGTCGACTATCTATCCAGACAATAATACACCCATGACTAATAGGATTAATAATAATAAGTTAATGATAGCCCGCACATTTTATCCAACTAAATCGTCCAACGAATTAATTGGACACCGATCGTACCTATCAGAACCGAGATTCCCTTCAGATTAGGCACAAATAAAAAGTTGGCATGCAGTTTAGAATACAGGGTATGATGTTTCCCCTGTTCTAATCTGTCACTGAATATAGGTGACCCAAAATTTTCAGTTTCGTTTTCGTCTTTTATTATCAATATAGCAATTAGAGCGTTCTTTTCCTGCATTTTCATGCAAACGTCAACTCACTAGCAACACCGACTAGAGTCGGTGAGAGTGTTGCTACAGAGAGAGTGCTATCATGATTTGTCATCGAGGATCATGGACGTAATAATAAAATCAATTAGGTCTGCGGCTGGCAGCCAACACAATAAAGTTGGCCGATTTCAATAAAGTTGTGAAAGTACGCAATTTAGTTGTTCGATAGTCGGCCACCTAGAAATTGTAAGACTGCGAGGTCTCTAACCAGTATCATAATACTATATTTTTGCATCTACAGATACGGCGGCGTTTTATGCTCAGTGGCATTTGAAGAAATTACATTTTATATTATTCTGCCTATTTTTATTTCAAAATACCGTATATTCAAACCATTTCATATATTTTTTTAACGATCGGCAACACTAGTACAGTGTTTTCGGTGCGCTCATTGTTTGTTCTGTGGCTAGTTCTGTGGTCTGTGGTATGCATAGAGATAATAGAATGAGAATAGAATAGAGTAGGCCATGGAACTAATAAGTCACTTTTGAAGTAGAGGGTAAAACATACTCAATCCCAAATTTTCATCCAAATCTATGGAGGTTCAACGAAATAGGAGGTTGTAGCTGATTTTTGCCTTCATTGACTGTACTACAAGTGAAATTAAATAAAAGTTTTTTTAAAGTTATAACAAAATAGGTGATTTGTACTGGAGCAACTGTGAATTACTAAAATGAATAAAACTTGTCTATTTTCAGTTACTTACACCACTAGATTACGTTATTTGTATTGTATTAGATTGGTAATTTTCATATCTAAATGAGGTGGCATAAATTAAAAGATGAAAATATAAACTTTAGCTTTCGGCCTTTGGGTAAATCTTCTCATTGCTATTTTCTAAATCCAGAGGTTTTCAGTTCAGCCAAAAGCGATTTTATAATAAATAATACCTATGAAATGATTATGGAAAAAAATGCATTTTCAAAATTCTCCCTCTAGTACGATCGCCTAAATTCTTGGGTAGAATATAATTTTTTGATATCTCTCATAAACTCAGGAATACAATAATACGCACGGATCTTTGCCGCCCTGAGTGGAAACATTAATTTTAATTTTTGTAGTTACATGTTATGGCAACATTTTTTTCTCATCATCAAATTGAAACTAAGATGTAAGCCCAGAGATGTAAGTTATTGCCGCCATAATTCGGCAGTGCAACCAACCTTCGGTGCAAACGCAACGCCACATTCGTCAAGATCAAGAGACCAGTCAGTTGGTAGCACGACGTACCAACCAATCACTCATCGAGAAAAATCGTAAGTGATGCAAACTAGCGCAAACGTCCAATAACAAGATCTCGTCGCTCTCATTGATTGGTTGAAATAAAAGTGTTTTGATAGGTGCGCTTAAAAACGAGCGCCTCGTTTAAAGTTTCGTTTCGTGAATTAGGCATGATTAGGCTGGATTAGGCTACGATTGAAGCGAACTTCGTTTGTTAAAATTATTACATTGTTCTGTAATATTTACTGATTCTCTCTCATTGTTTCCGGTACATGTGCATTGCTGTGCATGGTTTATATAATTTCATTCATATAATTTGTGTCGATTTGCATGGCCACGAGGAAGTTTAAGTTTTCATAGATCAGCAGTGTTTTAGCGTTAAAAGTACTGTTGTCTTCTGTTGTCTGTTCTTTATATTTTGTTTATTTGTTGCTAATTTTATTATTTCATTATTCCTAATTATAAGTTGTTGACATGTTTTCGAACATGAAACATGTGAAAAAAGATAGCAGAAAGTGTGCCAAACGCGGGAAGTCCATGGCTGAGGAACCAAGTTTAGTTCTATACCATTTCCCTAGACCTGGGCTATAAATTATTCGCCGGTAAGTACATATGACATTGTTTAATTGAAAAATGTAACCTACCCTTAATTTGTTATAACCGAAAGGTATAAAAACCGTTCAAATACGTTTGTACAGAGTCCTTACAAAGACAGGCCTCTTTTGATTCTTTGACTAGCGTATTTACACTCACGCAGTTTTAGAAGACAGAAATGAAATTTTTATAAAACAAAGTCCTCAGTGACATTGTGACTTGGATTATAATTTTGTTTTCTATTCAATGATCCTAACATTAATTTGTTTTCATTTATTTTGTTTATAGCGCTCAAGAATAGGCAAGATTTCGCTACCCCGACCAAGACTGAACCTCAAATGAATTTTAAAGAAAACTGTTCAGTAGTCATAAAATTTTATGCTATAAGCATTTTAAAGGAAATTCATTTGTCGACAATGCAAATAAGAAGTTGCATATGTATGTTGTTCCCTGTCACAGTGATAACCAAGAACTTTCAACTTCGGTAAGTACTCGTTAGTACATAATACAATACAATATGTCTTTTGCTTATTTTTACAATGCAGTATAATATAGTACTACCTTGTTCACTACAAATTAGGCATGCTTATATGCATAAGGTCACAGACAACATCGATGATTGTCAAGAGTGAAAAAACCAAACTGTTAGCATTTTAATCACATATCTACTTACACTTTTTATGCATATATCAGCTAAAATTGTTTAATGCTCATAAGAAAATCTTACGCAACAGAGTTAAATTTATTTATGAACAGCATTTATGTGTGCAATACCATACCATCAGCCCATCAATGCCCCACTACAGGGCCTTTGGCCTCCCCTTGTGATGAGGGGACGTGGAGCTTAATCTACTATGCTGCTCCAGAGCGGGTTGGTGTATTTTAACGATTGCCATCTTTTGCTGGCAACCATTACCGACGGCTTAACGTGCTCTCCGAGGCACTGAATCTGTGATAGCTATGTACATAAGTTAGAAAAAACTCATTGGTATATGCCCTGGGATTTGATTCTACGGCCTTCTAAACAAGAACCGGGCTCGTTACCACTCGGCTATCACGACATTTAAATGTGTGCAATAAATTTTATTAATTATACGATTTCAGACTCAAGTTGACTTGCGTGTGAATATGCCGTCTGTGCAAGGCTTAACTCCATCAACTTCTACAAGTCAACCGGAAGTAGGTACCTGTTCTGGCCACTGATACTCAAGTATATCCCACTACAATGAATTAGTTGCTAGAAATTTTTGCTGCCACAACTGGAACACCTTCAAAAGTGTTACCTCCAGAAGTTTTTTCAGCTCACAAGTTCAAGGTTCAATCAAAACGAGAGAAAAAGTTGTACAATACACGTAGAAAAAACTTAAGACTAATATACAAACTCAAAAATAAAATGAATACAGATGCTATTCTACAAGAATTATTAAAAGATGAAGTTGTTGACAAAGCACCTAACAAGCTCCTTTGCAGTGCTTTTACGAGGCCAATTAGGGAACTTTAAAAAATATCACAAGGGAAGAAGATATCAAAATGTATGTATCAAAAAATAATAACTTTGAGGATATATAAACGTTCACCAGCCTGCTACAGGTTATTAAGACGTTTATTTCCGTTGCCCTGTCAAACAACTATTAAAAGTTTATTAAATCACCTGCCATTGAACAATAAAATAAACCATCACATATTTGAAGCTTTAAAAAAAATTACACAAAATGAAATATCAGGTCAATATTAATGTTTGACGAAATGTCCATAAGAAAAAAATTATCGTACGATAGAAAACGATTAGATTTATGGCTACCAGGACCATGGCAATTAAGGACGTGATCCGTAAATAGCAAGTCATGCTTTAGTTTTTATGATAGCAGCCATAAGAGACGATTTCAAACAACCAGTGGCCTATTATTTATCTGGAGAATATGTTAACGCTGATAAGCGGGCAGTACTAGTCAAAGATGTATGTCGTATTATTGGTCCTTTAGTTGTTGAAAATACTCCATTTTTACATTTCCATTACTTATGTAATGGAACTTTATTATTCTCGTTTTATCGTCTGTCTGTTCGTCAACCACAGTGAAATATCTTATAAACTTTAAGAGCCAGGAACTTGAATGTCTAATGAAACTTATTATTTCTATGAATATAGACATAATAAATTTGAAATATTTTAAAAAAATATGTAGAAGGTTAAAATTTATATTAATTTTGTTTATAATGGGCTATATAATTTATATCTATTTTTCTATACTTTTATATAAAGCGAAAGAGTTTGTTTGTTCGTGTATTTGTTTGATTGTTAGAACTCGCTAATCTGTGGAACTACTAACCGGATTCTAAAATTCTTTTTGTATTTCATAGCCCAATTTTCGAGGAAGGTTATAGGCCATAATATATAAAATCGTAGTGTCTGCGCTCGCGCATACTTCAAGACAGATGGCGCCAGCAGTCGCTAATTGCATTTGACGTGTGCTCTGTGTTGTAGCAAATATCACTCCGTAACATACACATGTACTTGAAATCGTAATACACCTTCTTGTCAAGTTAAAAAGTCCTTTTATTACATTACCATACATAAAAAAAACTGGCGACCGTGACAGGACCTACAAAATATCATCATCAAAATAGATCATCAAGAATCTCGGACGGATTATGGTACAAGACCGGCCGGTCAGCCAAGCAGCGCCGCAGCCAAGGTTTATCATGGAAGTCTGAGGAAAGTGGTCTAATCCAATTCATTACCTTTGTCCTATATCCGACTTATTCAGTATTTGCTACATCTTTTACGATATTAATTTAATTATTTCAGAAAATAAAATATTTTTATTTGCTTAGTAGGTACCTACCCCCAAAATATTTTAGTTAATTTTATTTTTATATGAAATTAAATTACGAAAAAATAATTTATCTACACCAGTAATCACTCGCTATTAACATCTTTTCAAATGATTTAAGCCAAAATAAGCTAATTATTATTGTAAAACGTTTTCAGTAACAAATATCAGTCGATGTCGCACGTCAACATTTTTGCCGAGTAAGCAGGACACGCTTATTACATTGCTGCGTCGCGTGAGTGAGACGTCGATACCGACTTGCCGAACAGTAATCTAACGATTCAGGTTTTTTTGTTTACATTTTACGTGTCAATTTAATTCATACATTATGGAAGAATTACGAGATTTATTTGTAAAAAGAAGCTCAGTTAAGGGTCAGATAACGAAATTTCGTAATTATATTGATTCGTTACAAAAATCAGCGCCAATATCTTCATTGGTTATCAATGCTTTCAATTTAAGATTAAGTAGATTTCAAGAAATGCTTTCAAAGTTCGATGAACTTCAAGATCGTATCGAAATTCTAAATGGAGACAGTTTGCAAGACGAATTAGATGAGCGGGAAAACGTAGAAAGTTCATTTTATGTTGCGATTTCCATGGCTCAGGATATCATAGACCATCATCCTACTAGGTTGAAAATTAACAGTGGTGAAAAAACAAATTCTCTTTCATCTGTTGCTCATGTCTCTCACTGTGACCACGATCATGATATGGGTTTTCGACTACCATTAATTAAAATACCTAATTTCGACGGCTCATATCATACATGGTTGGAATTCCGTGACACTTTTAATTCATTGATTCATCATAATGACAGAATTAAAATTATTCATAAATATCACTATTTAAATTCATATTTAGTGGGTGAAGCAGCCAGAGTCATCAGCAATTTGGAGGTCACCGAGGCCAACTATCCTGAGGCATGGAAACTACTTTGCGAGCGGTATGAGAACAAAAAACAACTTATTAAAAAACACCTCATGTCTCTTTTCAATTTAGAATGTATACAACGTGAATCTGAAAAACCTTTGAGATTCTTAGTAGATCATGTCACAAAGAATTTGCGAGCGTTAAACACGCTTGGCCAGCCCACTGCACATTGGGATACACTCATCATTTTTATGGTATCAGCCAAGTTAGATCAAAGCACTATTTTGAAATGGGAAGAATATAGCAATACGTTGAAAGAGCTACCTACACTTGACGATTTCAATACCTTCTTAAAAAATCGCGCAAATATTTTAGAAAACTCTTCTAAACGAGACGGAGGCAATAAATTTGTAAGTACATCATTAAATAATAATAAAAACAAGTCGTTCATAGTGGCCACGACACAAGAAAATATTTCACGTACATGCATTGTATGTAAAGGTGATCATCGTATTTTCGATTGTTCTATTTTTAAATCGAAATCAACAGAGGACAGAATCAAACAGGCTACTGATCTGGGTCTTTGTCTCAATTGCTTACGTCGCGGCCACGACATACAACATTGTAGATTAGGCGCATGCCGTATTTGTAAAAAGAAACATAATACAATGCTTCATAAGTCCCGCCATGAGGACTCAATTCCACCAGCAGCTGACCCTATCGCAAATCCAGTGATTATGTCAGCGATTTCAAATAGTAACGAGATCCTTCTTTCCACAGCTTTAGTACAGGTTGTCAATCCAGCCACAAATATCGCTACAGTAGCTCGAGCCTTGCTCGACAGCGGGAGCCAGTCTTCATTCATCACCGAGTCAATAATGCACAAGGTGAACCTGACTCCTCAGCCATCAGCAACAACTAAAATCATAGGCATAGGTAATGTCTCTTTAAATATACCTGTGCAGCGGTGCAACCTACAATTAAAATCCATAGCTACGAGCTATACTACATCTACATTATCTTGTCTAGTTTTGCCAAAGATAACAAACAAAATGCTTAGCTTCAGCTTTGACTTCAATCGTTTAAATTTGCCACCGGTCGGCCTCGCAGACCCCACTTTTCACCAATCTGGACCTATTGATATGCTTATTGGGGCAGATTTATTTTGGGACTTATTGTCTTCAGAGCAACAATCGCTCGGACCTAAAAGGCCTCTTCTACAAAATACTAAATTAGGTTGGATTGTGGCAGGGCCTATGCCTACACATATCAAATCGCAAATACATTGCAATTTTGTATCTGCCGCGCACCTAAATAAAACTCTAACAAGATTCTGGGAGCTTGAGGAATTACCACACAAAGTGGTCATGACGAAAGACGAAAAATCTTGTGAAGAACATTTCGTTCAAAATACTATACGTCTGCCAAATGGTAGATTTTGCGTTCGTCTCCCACTCATATCCACTCCAGATTGTTTAGGTGATACTTACGAGCTAGCTAGAAGACGATTTTTAAATCTAGAAAGACGCCTTATGAAAAATACGAAGTTGAGAAAGTCCTATACCGAATTCATAAACGAATATCGCGAGCTAGGTCATCTTTCTGAATCTGCAGTCCATAGACCAGATTTAGCCTTCTTCCTACCGCATCATCCTGTCATCAAAGAAAAGAGCGAGTCAACTAAATTACGCGTCGTCTTCGATGCATCAGCTCGATCTACTTCTGGCCTATCAGTCAATGATATTCAAATGATAGGGCCAACGATTCAAGATTCTTTATTTAATATACTTATCAGATTTCGTCAACATAAATATGTTATATCAGGTGACGTAGAAAAAATGTACAGACAAATTCTTGTGAATAAATCAGATCGCAATTTGCAACTTATATTATGGCGTGAGAACGAAAATAAACCTATACAAACACTTCAACTAAACACAGTGACGTATGGTTTCGCAAGTGCGAGCTTTCTTAGTACTAGATGTTTGTGGCAGCTGGGCGAAGAGTGTACAGACACTTTTATCAAAACAATCATACAAAATGACTTTTATGTCGACGACCTTCTTACAGGTGCTGACACTGAAGATCAGCTGCGATATATTCAGTCAGCTGTGTCCGCAGCTCTTGCAGCAGGTCATTTTAATCTCAGAAAATACAGGTCAAACTTACCATTTTTATTAAATTCTGATTCTGTTAATTTACACGATAATTTAACCATTAGTGATACAACGCACACTCTTGGCCTAGGCTGGCAGCCCACAACAGATACAGTACATTTTTTATTTGATTGCAATAAAATTAATAAACATACGAAGGTCACCAAACGATCTATATTGTCCGAAACATCTAAAATTTTTGACCCACTAGGTTTATTATCACCATGTACTATCAAAGCTAAAATATTGATTCAACAGTTATGGCTCGACAAAACTGATTAGGATCAGCCGGTTACAGGCAATTTAAATTCACTTTGGTGTCAGTTCATAGACAATATACATTTCATAAAATCAATTAAATTAGCCAGACACATTACGTGCGACGCACCGTCTTCTACTCAACTTCATTGTTTTTGTGACGCGTCTCAGGTGGCTTATGGCGCGTGCATCTATATCAGAAGTATAGACCAGTCTCATAACGTTCACACAAAATTATTATGCGCTAAAGCTAAGGTCGCGCCTATTTAGGCGACTACTATACCTCGTTTAGAGCTTTGCGGAGCTTTACTAGCCGCAAGATTAGTCTCTAGTGTTCTTAAGGCGTTACGTTGTCATATAGCAAAGGTTACGTATTGGACAGACTCTAGTGTGGTCTTAGGCTGGATAAACACTTCTTCGCATAAGACTAAAACATTTGTGGCTAATAGAATTGCAGCTATAACGGAGCTCAGTGATCCCAGTTTGTGGCGTCACGTTTCTACTGCATACAATCCAGCTGACATAGCTTCACGCGGCATCGATCCGCACCTTTTACAAAGCTGCGATCTTTGGTGGCACGGACCACCATTCCTATCACGAGATGAATCCCAGTGGCCTGTCTCACATGTTGACAAAATGGTCACTGACTTGCCTGAAATAAAAATTATTTCTTTTACTATAAGCGCCACACCCTCCTTTATAAATTTTAATAGATTTTCTAAGTTGAACTTTATTAAGCGAACATATGCTTATGTCCTACGCTTTATACATAATTGTAGGAATCCTAACTACAAATATACAGGTAGTTTACTATCAGAAGAATTAAACAACTCTTTTGAAATATTAATAAAATTTGCACAACTTAATTCCTTTTCTAATGAATTACATCTTTTAAAAAACAAAATTTCTCTTCCGCATAAATTATCTATTATTTCATTGTCCCCATTCATTGATTCGAAGGGCATATTGAGGGTCGGCGGGCGAATTAACTCGTCTAGTTATCCCTATGATAAAAAACATCCGATTTTATTGCATCGCGAACATCAGCTTACCAAGTTAATATTCGACCAAGAGCACCTCCGCCTCCTGCACGCAGGTCCACAATTGCTTCTGGCTTCTATTCGTGAATCCTTTTGGCCTATAGGCGGCCGGTATTTAGCACGCCAGACTGCTCGAAGCTGCGTCAAGTGTAGGCGTATGAAAGCTCAAACTATGAATACGATCATGGGTAATTTACCTACTCAGAGAGTAGAACCTGGCTTTCCATTTCAATGTGTTGCAGTTGATTTTGCAGGTCCGTTCATGATCACAGATAGACGTGGTCGCGGATGTAAAATCACCAAATGCTATTTATGTCTATTTATTTGTTTGAAATACAGATGCGTTCATTTAGAAGCTGTGAGTGAGCTAAGCAAAAATTCTTATTTATTATCTCTGCGACGGTTTATATCACGCAGGGGAAAACCATCGGAGATTTTTTGTGACAATGGTCGTAATTTTACAGCCGCTGCTAAGGAAATAGGTGATTTTTTAAAATTGCAGTCTGACTCCATTATCGAAATTGCTTCGGACGAAGGAATTAAGTTCACGTTCATACCGGCATACTCTCCTCACTTCGGAGGTATATGGGAAGCGGGAATTAAATCAGCGAAATTTCATATAAAACGTATATTAGGAATCACGCATTTAACTTTCGAAGAATTATCTTCTCTATTTTGTCAAGTAGAAGCTATACTGAATAGTCGTCCTTTATGCCCTCTATCCTCATCTCCCGATGATTATTCACCCTTAACTCCAGGCCACTTCCTTATAGGCAGACCGCTACGAGGTTTGCCAACGCACGCCGTCGAAGACTGCAACTTCAATCGACTTGACCGATTCGAACGATTGGAATACCTGCGACAACATTTTTGGCGTCGCTGGCAAAATGAATATATCAGCGAGTTACAACAGCGAACTAAATGGCGTACGCGTCGCCCTGATTTGCAGGTTGACGACATGGTTCTCATAAAAGAACCCAGCGCACCTCCACTCTTCTGGCGCATGGGACGCATCACTAAAGGTCATCCAGGCTCCGACGGCGTGAGCCGCGTGTACGATATTCGCACCGTAAAGGGAACGATCCGAAGGGCCTTGAACAACATTTGCCCGTTGCTGCCTGACGAAAGAAAAACTCCTCCTGAAGAACAAACAATTGAAGCTACATCTTCAATGGGCCCGGCTATGTCTGCGCTCGCGCATACTTCAAGACAGATGGCGCCAGCAGTCGCTAATTGCATTTGACGTGTGCTCTGTGTTGTAGCAAATATCACTCCGTAACATACACATGTACTTGAAATCGTAATACACCTTCTTGTCAAGTTAAAAAGTCCTTTTATTACATTATCATACAGTAGTGTTTGTCTGTCTGTTTCAACTAATCCCCAAAACGGTTGAACCGATTGTAATGAAACTTAGTATAAATAAAATTAACGTTCTCAGAAGTCACATAGGTTACTCTTTGTCTGTCTGTTTATTCGAGCTGATCTGAAACGGCTGAACAGATTTTAATGAAACTTCACAGATCGACGGTCCCTACGTCCAAAGCGACATGTCAAAAGCTAAGATTAACAGAAGAATGTAATAAAGGTTCAAGATGCTCTAGAAAAAATTCTAATTACAATTATAAATACATCTTTTATATAATGTTTTGCTATCTTTAAGAAGTTTAAAGTAGTTTTTATTCATATTTAATTTTTGCACATATTCTGGGTAAAACTGCTAAATAACTGGTTCTACACTGTCATGTAAATAAAACCATCTCAGACAAATGTAAGATACCTGTTTATACGTCGGAAATAACATAATGTTTTGAAATATAATGTAAGTAAATGTTTTATGAAAACGTAGAATTTTGTTATTTTCAAAAGAATTCCATAAACATCCTTATATTGACACCCATTTATATTTAAAATACATTAATGGGGACATATATCTTTTTATTCATGGCTATATAATAATAATATTATTAAAATTATAAAACATTAATATTAAAAACAAAAAAACACACCACGAAACTGTATCACAACCATAATCACAACAATATTCAACCGCGCGAACGGGCACAAACCAACACGTTTAATTGGAGAATTTCATGCAAAATACGTTAAGTTTGACAAGACCGCGGCGTTCACACCGAGTGGCGCGCTTTTTTAAACGCAGAACAAACCGACGTGTCTAAGATATCCGCATTTACGACACCAATTCGTAGTAATTATTATACTTGTTCCCTTCTACGATTCATATATTTATATAGTAAAACCGTTAATATTTGTAAAAAAATCTTATATGTTTATATACTTACTTTGACTGTAATGGTGGTGGGCGCGGCCACGCACACAGCAGAAGCGGGGCGTGAGCAGTTATAAAGATTGGATGCATTCATAGAGTAAATAAATTCGACAGCAGCGCCACCGAGCGTATTTTTATATATGCATTTGAATAGAGCCGCCATTTGTTTTTTTTACTGGTCCGCTTCCACTGTATGGCTGCAGCCGAGCGCACCCGACCAACTAATTATTGCATTTCTTTCCTTATTTTTTTTAAGCCGTCCCTTTATTCACTAGTTTCTTCCAAACGGCGCTGTCTCGTTTGAATAGCGCGTTTAGAAGGTCTCGATTATACCAGCCCATTTATGCCCCACTGCAGGGGCTTAGGCCTCCTCTCAATGTGAAGGGGCTTAGAGTTTAATCCACCACGCTACTCCAGTGTGGATTGGTGGATTTTAACGAATGCTAGATAGCAGTCGTGCCATCGTGGGTGCCATCAACAGCAGCTTAATGTGCTCTCCGAAGTACGGAGTTAGCGATAGTTATGTACTTAAGTTAGAAAAACTCATTGGTAAACGCCTGGATTCGAACCGCACGCAGGGCCGCACGGCCTTGTAAACTTGAAATAGCTTCGCTGCGCTCGGATTATCACGACACTCAGACACACAGACGACTCACTTAGAAGGTCTACTCTTACTAAATACAAATAAGCTACAGTTACTGGACTAAACTTTTTTTTAGTTCGGTAAGCTCTACACGCTCTATAAGTTTGGACAACGTTTAACTAAATATCCTGTACGTAACAATTTTCAAATCAACTTGCATCTTCACAATATTTTGTCGCATTACGGTTGTCGGTGGACGAAGCAGAGGCTCTCCTGAAGCGTCACGAGGAATTGGAGGCGAGACTTCACGCCCAAGACGACCGCTTACGCGCGTTCCTTAACAACGCCAAAACACTTCTGCGAATACTTCACGATGCTAATGAACAGTACGTACTTACATGTCGTAGTTAATTACATAAATTAATCGATCATCATTGGTGTTGTACAGTTTTTTTTTCGATATAAAAGCGTTTTAATACATTCTACTCGACAGTGGTGAAGGATACCAGTCACAATAATTTAGGCGCTAGACACCTGTGGCGTAGGGTCTGATCATAAACATTAGAATAGACTATCTCAATATTAGAAATAATAATAATAACGTATACATCACAACAACGTCTAGGCCTTAAACAAAGCATTAGTTTGTGTTTTGGGTACCAAGCGAAGACACCACATACATATAACAACCAAGACCCGGTACCAGTATCAGTATTCATCATAAATACTGACCCGACCTGGGATTCGAACCCAGGACCTCCAGCTTCGTAGACAGGGTCGCTACCCACTAGGCTAAGCGGTCGTGACTGTGTGTTCATTACCTAGAACCTTGGATCGTCACGTCCGGGCCAGGTTACATTTTTTATACTCGTATACCACCCTTCGCCACTGCTATCTATATGATACACAATACTTTAAGCAGTCACATCGGAAGATGCTGAATAATAATATCTGCGCTTACAAAAGGTCATCTAGTCCCAAACTAGACAGAGGCCTGTATTATTGGTACTAAACAAAATATATTTTTTAATACATATATAGATATTTTACACCCAGACACAGAACAAATAGACATGTTCATGCACACAAATATTTGTACTGGGCGGGAATCGAACCCGCGAACTTCGGTTCTACAGTTGGCGCCTCCGACCACTCGACCAACAGGTCAGTTATACAACAACAACAACAGTCAATCTATATAAATACCTTGATTTTTTTTTTTGTCACGAGACAGCAGGTAAATGAAATAGATAATTATTTTTTATGGTTTATAAATTCAAAGCGTAGTCACAAGGTGCCTGATTTAAACAATTTCACTCATTTTTACTAAGAATGAGGCAGAACATACACCTGATGAAAAACTGAAAGGTTAGTCCTGTTATTAACGTCAAACTAGATTTATACCTGCAGCTGTACACCGCCCTCTTTACAATATAAATACCTGGGCCATCCCACACAGTGCCATCTAGTTCCAAAGTTAGTAGAGCTTGTCTTATGTACTTTTCACACCCACACACGGAACAAATAGACTTATTCATGCAAACAAATATTTGTTCCGGACGGGAATCAAATCCGCGACCCTCGGCTCCGCAGTTAGGGTGCCTAACTGCTCGGGCAATCGGTCAGTCGCGCAATACAACGAAAGAGTCTGTTAACAAAGTAATCGAACTGTAATGACGATAATTTACTTTTAGTCCAGTATTGAAGTAAGTAACACGCCGCGATGCGGTTCGAAGTGTCGCCGCCGAACGACGTCGAGAGCTCCAAGCCAGTCTGGCACATCAGCTGTTCGTAGCTGCTGCGGAGGAGCTCCGTGCCAACTGCCAACGACCAGAGTTATAGGTGATTGTGATTAGATGTTTTTTTAAGGTCTCTTTTAATTTGCCGCTATATAAATTTCCATGTAGACTTTTGACTGTTTAAGACGATAATTTTATTTGAGAGGAGGCCTATGTCCAGCAGTGGACTTCCTATGGCTGAGATGATGAAGATGATTTAGTTAATGGTGATGGTGATATCTTGAGATTTATATTTATGTTTATTGAGAATTTTAAATTCTCATCATCAGCCGATTTTTAACTTATGTTTGACTGACGACGACAACTCGACGACCGCTTAGCCTAGTGGGTAGCGACCCTACCTACGAAGCTGGAGGTCCCGGGTTGGAATCCCAGGTCGGGTTAGTATTTATATGATGAATATCGATACTGGTTTCGAGTCTTGGTTGTTATATGTATGTGGTGTCTTCGTTTGGTACCCAAAACAAGCTAATGCTTAGCTTGGGGCCTAGACGTTGTTATGATGTATACGTTATTATTACTGAACATATTTATTTATTTTTTCAAGTAATACACTCTGCTGTCATTTTTGACCATCCCATAGCTAAGTTCAGGCTCGTACAGGCAGGTTCGTACGCGACCACTCTAAAAAGAACACTGCAAGAAACTTGAATGGCTTATTTTTTTTTAGTGACGGCACTAGAAACCATTGTCTTAAAAATTAAGTGGATGCTTGAGACATAAGTTATCGTTTCACATAATTCTTGAATTTATTTATTGACAAGTCTATTATATTGCTTGGAAGTTTATTATGAAATCGTACACAGTTACCTTTGAATGAATTACTTATTTTATGGACTCTAGGGGTGGAAACGGCGAGTTTTTGTTTTTTTCTAATATTTACAATAGATATCTATACTAATATTATAAAGCTGAAGAGTTTGTTTGTTTGTTTGTTTGTTTGTTTGAACGCGCAAATCTCAGGAACTACTGGTTCGAATTGAAAAATTATTTTTTTGTTGGATAGTCCATTTATCGAGGAAGGCTATAGGCTATACTACATCACGCTACGACCAATAGGAGTGGAGCATCAATGAAAAATGTTGCAAAAACGGGAAAAATTATTCCTTTTGAGAGCTTCCGTCGCGCGCGCTGCGTAAACGGTTGATGTTAAGCAAAAATCATGTATTACGGAATTGTTCCCCTTTAAAAGTTCTAACCAAAAGTCCGCAACAGCATATGTGTATCTTTTAAGGTTAACTTACTATAACCTTTTTTATGACAATCAAATTTGTTCAACATAATGTACTAATTGCGAAGATGTTTTTTAAACGTGATATTAATCCTTATCAAATTAAATACGTTAGTTTTCTTAAGCATTTCATGCATATTATAATTATCCTTTACATCATACAATTTAAATTAATATCTTAACAGTTTTTATTGAAATTTAAAAACTATAGCGGGAGAAAATAAATTCGCTGTCTGCCTCTGTTCGTTAACTTTTTACTTTCAAACCAATAGACTTTGATACGGTTTTTAGTAATATCTTATTTTCTTTTTATCTTATAATCTATAAATCTATATAATAGAAATACTTATTATAAAGCTGAAGAGTTTGTTTGTTTGTTTGATAGATTGATTGTTTGTTTGTTTGTTTGTTTGTTTGTTTGTTTGTTTGTTTGTTTGTTTGTTTGTTAGTTGGTTGGTTGGTTGGTTGGTTGGTTGGTTCGTTCGTTTGTTTAAACGCGCAAATCTCAGGAACTACTGGTTCAAACTGAAAAATTATTTTTGTGTTGGATAGTCCATTTATCGAGGAAGGCTATAGGTTATACTACATCACGCTACGACCAATAGGAGTGGAGCATCAATGAAAAATGTTGCAAAAACGGGAAAAATTATTCCTTTTGAGAGCTTCCGTCGACGTCGATTGATTTGATGATCGATTGATTGAATGATTGATTGATTGATTGTTGTTTCTTTGTTTGTTTGTTGGTTGGTTGGTTGGTTGGTTGGTTTGTTCGTTTGATTGTTTGTTTGAATTTGTTAATCTCTGAAACTATCAGTCGGATTTGAAAAATTCTTTTTGCCTTTGATAGCCTGATTCTAGCGGAGAGTTATAGGCTATATACATGAAAACGAACTGTCGGTCTATTCGAGCAAATCGGCTTCGGCCAAAACGGCTTAACCGATTTTGATGAAACTTTAGACATATAACAGGATGTAATCTTTTGACTACACCCTTTCCATATGTGACATACAGAACTTTTTGTATGTCTGTCTGTAAGTCCATATGTCTAAACCTATTTAAATGAAACATCAATGAATATGAAAAGAAGGTCGTTAAAACTAACAAATGTTCCTTTTTGTCCGTCTGTCTGTCTGTACGTGTATCTGTCTATTTAAGCTAATCTCCAAAACGGCTAAACAGATTTTAAGGAAACTTTGCAGACGGGAAAGAAGGTTGTCAAGATATTTGACATTAGCTACTCTTTGTCCGTCTGTTTGTCTGTACGTCTATTCAATTCAATTTTATCTATTCGAGCTAATTTCCAATACGACTGAACAGATTTTAATGAAACTTTGCAGACGTGAAAGAAGGTTGTCAAGAGTATCATAAGCTACTTTTTGTGTTTGTCTGTCTGTCTATCTGTCTGTCGTTTGTCCTCACTGATCTAGCAACGTACAGCCGAAAGTACTAAGTCTAGGAAGCTTAAATTTGGAACATAAGTTTATTTTATAACGTGAGCATTATAAAGTTAAGAAAGGCTTTTTTAGAAATTTCAAACTTAAGGATGGGAATGGAGGGACTTAAATAATGACGTGTTTAAGGGTTTTTAGATTTTCACGTTTTAAGAGTGGGAAACGGGAGATGAAAAATTGTATCGGTTTTTTAAAGGGTGGAAAGGGAATGAAGATTGAAAGTTTGAATGGGTGTGACCAAAATTGGTTCCAGCAAAAAATACGTATAAACCATCTCGAACGTTGATAGTACCTATAACAGGAATTTGTAGTCTACGCAAGCGAAGCTGCGGGCGGTCGCTAGTATTACAATAAAGATTGTACCGAATTTTTAACACAGTTTTTATTTTTTTCCCCAAAAATATAGTCCAACCTATACCTTCCCCTTAAAATAAAAATCTAAGGCGTTAATTTTCTTAATTATTTTTTTCCGAAAAAATATTAAATATGGTTATGACGTCAAATGTTAAGTCATAATATTTCTATTGATTCATGAGGATTACAATTCATAATCGCAAACGATAGCAGGTTGTTTAACCGCATATTGCAGTACGGGCCTTCTCGTGTTACGAACCACTATATTAATCTCGTCATTCGAATTTTATTACGAGCGACTTTATCATGATACTCTACTGCATGACGAATTTATTCGGTTGGCGTTCAAAATGTATAGTTATAATGACACCTGTAAATATTACGGAACTACGACTCCTCCCGCCTCGCTGCACGTATACCTATGAGGTAGTCATGCTTAGCCATGCTTGGCAATGCTTAGCCATGCTTCGTCATGATTAGACTATTTGACCGAACTATTTTACTCCACGATTTTACCATGATGTAAACTTATTTTCAGGACAAGAAATTGGCTACTTTGACCCACCCACAGCGACAAACTGCTAGTACAGAACCACGTGGAAAGTCTACGCATATAGCTGATGAGCTTCAAGCCGTCAATGCATGCAGGAAGAAGGTACGTTTAAAATAATGAAAAAAAATCTTGCTCTGAACGTCTGATTTTCGAGTGATTTTCGCATATGCTTCGAACCGTTTACCGACCGCTGAACCGACCGGAGTTTTGGTGCCAGTTTCTACATAAGGGAGTGTCTCAGCTGCTGGCGTTGTGTCCCGAATTGGCTGCAGGCGCTGACTTTGGACAAAAATTAGAAATGGGGTTGGCAATTTAGCGTACAGAACAGATAGGCGATGTAGGCATAATAAAAAAAAAACATGTATAATAAGTATTGTTTTTTTCCATTACATAATTATTATATCTCCATAATCAATAATTTCCACATTCTAGTCATTAAATATAATAGTACTATTTATTTCTAACGCTTCTTTTTTTTACGGTTTAAACCTTTTACGGTAAAGCAAAATAAATATACAATAAAAATTGAATATATGGGCACACCGATTACTGTTCCAATCCACTGGAAATATAAAAATCGGCTATGGTTCGAATCCGGGCGTGTATCAATGAGTTTTTCTGACTTAAGTACATAACTATCACTGACTCTGTGCCTCGGAGAGCAGGTTAAGCAGTTGGTGCCGGTTGCTGTCATTAGATGGCGGTCGTTACAATCCGCCAACCCGCCTTGGAGCATCGTGGTAGATTTAAGCTCCCTACACCCTTACCCTGGAGGAGGCGTAAGCCCCTGCAGTGGGGTATAAAAAGGGCTGATGGAATGGGAAGAAATATTGCTTGCTATCATACTTTGTTTTACTACAACACAGTTCACTCCGTACTAGCTAGGGTAGATTGTTTTTTTACCCACAACGAATCGGAGGCAGCAGTACGTTTAAACGATGACTTTAAAAATCCACAGGAGGAGTGACGCCTTTCGACGACAAAATCAAGAAACTAGAAAAGCATCAAGCGTTCAGAGCGGAATTAGCAGCTAAGGAAGCTACAGTAGCGGAAATTGCAGCGCTGGCAGCGCAACTCGGCCCAGAATAAGAAGTCCAAGCCACGCTTAAAGCGCTGCAATTGGAATGGAGGCAGCTTATTGCAGCGACCGAACAAAGAGGTGGGTTGTATTTTTAGTATTTCTCGAAAGAATAACTTCACTATGGAAACTCTTCTGGTTCAAAGACGGACAAATCAATAAAACAAGAGCGTTTTATTATAATCGAAGTGAGATGTTACAGGAATAGCCAGAAATAAATACACTTCAAATAAATATATATCAATACAAATAAATAAAAATGAAATTTATGTATATAATTTCAAAATAAAGGCTTTTTTTGTGCTCATATGTTTATTTGCTCGTAGGTTAAGTCAAACAGGCGTATTAATTATTTTTTTGTTTGTATGACTGTTAGAGCTGATCTCTGAAATAGAACAAATTTTGATGATAGTTTCACTTGCAAGTAAAGGACATTCCAGAGAATATTATTGGCTACATTTTATTCTAACTAAACTAAACTTCAGGTTAAAGGACACCGCTGATTGGCCAGGAGTATTAAATTTGTTTTTCTGACTCAAGTATATAACTATCACTGACTCCGTGCCTCGGAGAGAACGTTAAGCCGTTGGTCCCGAGTGCCATCAACAGATGGCAAACATTAAATCCACCGACCCCCACTGCAGCAGCGTGGTGGATTAAGCTTCAAGCCCCATCACCCTGGGGGGAGGCCTAAGCCCCTACAGTGGGGCATAATGGGCTGGTAGAATGGAAATTAAATTCAAAGTTATTATATTAATTTTATCATTTTAATAAGTAAAATACATCGTAAAATTGTCGTCAAATTATTAAAATGGTTTTTCTAACAGAAAATACTTCTAATTTTGGTGTTTAAAGTTCAAAATTTTCCATTTAGATATGTATGTGCGAGTGAGTTTTTTCGAATACCAGAATTTAGAAATGCTTGGTTTAAGAAAGAACATATTTTATAAATTCAACGATAGGTTTATGATACACTTATCTTATTAAAATGGTAAAATAAACACAACAAAATGTAGTTCTTTACTTTTGGTCAAATAAATTTTGTATGAAATCAGCGTTATCGTTTAATCTTAAATTTGAAAAACTGTAGAATTTCTGAAAACCACGCGACCGCAGTTGCGGGCTTTCGCTAGTACTATATATTTACAAGTATTATAATTAATAAAATAGATATTTTTTTGTAGTTTTGCAAAATTATAGCTTTTAGTTAATTAAAATCGGAATACGTTGTATCACGCATTGTTTAAAGTTCATTTAGAATTGAACCCTTTGTAGTTAGTACTTTAGGCGAATTATTTGTTAAATAGGATACTGAATGAGAACACCATAATACAAACTTGTGTTAAAAAAATTCTTGTTCTGTACATTTAACAAGGATATCCGCCATGTTCACAAGCACGGAGCGCAGGCATGACTTGGATGCGGCTAGAGAACTGCGCAGGCGTCACTACCTACTCGTTGACGGCCGGGGCGGGTGCCGTCAAAGACAAGATCATGACAAGATAAACGTTTTGGAAAAGCAGGGCAGAGCGTTGGCTGCTCAGTAAGTGATTATCTTTCGGTTATCACGACATTTACACGACACGACGTTTGTACTTGTTAAATGTATATTAGCATTCATCTGTGGTTCACTTATATACTACACTTAAAGTACCCAACTGCTTTACGGGCATCCTTCACGTGGTTTAATAAAGCCCACATCACCCTTCGATCCTCAAATCATCAACATATCAAAGATCATGATCCCTCAATTATGACACGAAGAAAGGCAAACTGACTTTTGCTTATATAATATATGATTTTTTTCTTCCAGGCATCCGCTTCGAGCATATACAGTGGGATGTACTTTCTGTTATGGAGAGTAGACCGTTGGCTGCCCGACTAAATAGTAATTTTGGCGGGAAAATAACTACAATGGAAGTAATCTGATGAAGAGTATATAGATTGGCCGATTGATATTCTTACTATTTTATATTATGGTCACCCTTTCTAATTATTTGTATGCAGTGATGGATTTACACATTTGCTGTCGCCAAGGTCAAACACTTACCATTTTTTTGGCGATATTCTTGCCTGAAATTTTGTCTGAAAGCCGTCCTTGAGTGTCTGTTATATGAAAGATTTATTGCAGCACATATTTAAGTTATATGTCGTGATAGCCCAGAGCGCAACGAACCTGTCTCAAATTTATATGGCCCCATAAGGCCATGGTTCGAATCCGGGCGTGTACCAATGAGTTTTTCTGACTTAAGTACACAATATCACTGACACCGTGCTTCGGAGGGCACGTTAAGCAGTCGGTCCCGGACGCTGTCAATAGATGGCGGTCGTTACAGTTCCCAACCCGCAGTGGAGCAGCGTGGTGGACTTAAGATCCAAGCCCCCCTCCTCACCCTGGGGGAGGCCTAAGCCCCTGCAGTGGGGTAAAAATGGGCTGATGATGATGATGATGATGATATTTAAGTTATATACGCAAAATACAGATGAATACGTTGACGGCTCAGAAGTCAGTTACCTAATTACATTCCCCATAGCATCTCAATTCCACGGATTTACAATTACAAAGATGCGACTTCGCATCTTTCGTATTGGGGAATTCATATCTCTAAGCATACGTAGATTATGAGTTAACTTAACCGCGGGATTTTTTATCCCTATAGTGACCTCCAACTACCCCTTACAGTCACTCCCTTACCACCTTTAGACGTGAGGACTTTCTGACGCCCGTTCTTTCTTATCCACTATCACGCTCATTCATAAGCCTACTGATACTTAGCTCGACTCGTTATAATATGCAGTTCCTTTCGTTCTCAGCTAACATCTGCTGGGTTTGACTCTTTACTTTCTCCTGATCTACCTCACCATGATGACAACATTTTTTGTTATGTGCAGATCTTGTCACCTAACCTCTTGTTCCTACAAGTTTCTAATATTCATTTTCAATACGTTTGCTATTAATACGGTCTTTACGACATCGAAACTTGTACCGTAATGTTGTATTTTAGAGTACTAGGCCTTTTTACTTTACACCAATCACAAACGAGCATTCTTTTTGTGACGCATGCGTAAACCGCGAAAAGCAGTTCCGTTCCCGCCATTTTTACATTAAAGTATCTACCTAATTTTGATCGTAAATGTATTGAAAAACGTCGTATGATGCTCGTACACTGTAAGCTGGCTATTATAGTCATCGGTTTATTATACACATTCGACTTCGTTTCGTACCTATAAACACCTCGACTATAATATGCAGCTTACCGTACTTGCATCATAATGTACCTACTATTAAAAATGCTTTCCTCTATAGAAAGCTACAATATCATTGAGTAACATGGGCTGTATTTTATTTTCAAACTAGCTTTCCGTTCGCGGCTCCGCTCGCGTGATCTACAAATTTGTACCGGGACCGCTATAATTGTTTGCATAGAAATAGTTCATTGGCTGAAGAGTGACATAGGCTATTTTTACTGTGGAAAAAGGTGTCCCGGTACAAATGTGTAGTCCACGCGAGCGGACCCGCGGGCGGAAAGCTATTCGTCAATAAATTAGGGCGTCAGGAACTACCTGAATCACTCAAACATTGGATTTTTGCACAAACTCTACGAAACTGTTGAAACAATCAATGATGTCAGGTAGAAACATTAAAGAAAAATATTTTTTATAGTCGCATGTTATGTTTCATCAACTGAAACGTAGAAATGTGGTCATGAAAAATATAAATAATTTCTTTGTATGGTGGCTCCATCTGTTATTAAACAGCCGTACTAAACAGGTAGCGTCCAACCTTAATAGGTACCATGTTCCATGGTTTAGCCACTGCCACTTATTAATTAACAATTATTATTATTATTTGGGGTTCGGGAATACAAGCGATTCCGATGCGCCTAATCAACGTCGTTCAAGTATGTAAACTATTTTAAAATCTCATTTAACATTTACAATTTTAAGATTACATATCGTCCCCTTATTTTGAATTCCGATATGATTCTGTCCATGATAAATATGAAATACAAAAAAGCAATTACCTACATTAGCAACCAGAACCTCTCAGTGTTAGAGAAATGTGACAAAAAATAAGATTTTTTTCTCCAATTTGCAGAAATATGAACTTGTAGACAAACACTCAACTGTTGTATTCTTTTTGGACCTATGTCGTCTACTTTGGCCAATAAACGTGTTTATATTATTGTGAATAAAATTTATAAGTAAATATTTGTTGGATTTTCGCAATGGAGGCAATAATGTATTTTTGAATATCTCGAAATATGACTTTATAGCTTTAGCATGTAAAATGTTATGAACAACGCCTTTGATTATAGTTAATAAATTGTGATTAAAGATTTGATTTTAGAAACCAAAGATATTTGTAAGTGAAATAAATGTATTTTAGCATTTTTTATGTCTTTTATTTATCTAGTCGACTGACCTGAACCAAAAATAGCGGGTTCAACTCCCGCCTGGGACAAATATTTATTTATGTGCATGAACATGTCTGATTGCTCCTTGTATGGGTGTAAAATATCTATATACTGATATAAGTAACTAGCGACCCGCCCGTAGCCCCGCTCGCCGGTTACTCGTTTCTTATAGTATTCACTTATTTATTTCAGTTTTATACCCGCTATTTTCTTTCTCATTTTCATTAGGCCATTATAGTTCTTGTTCTGGACCTCGGTCCCGTCCCGTTTTCGGTTCCATTCTTATCAAAGCAAAGTGAGCGGGGATGGGGGCATAAGAAATTTTATAATATTCGTTTATATCAAATAAGATAATGTATATTCAAGAATGTCCTATTTAAATTAAATAAATATTACAAAACCTACACGAAGCAGGAAGCAAAAGCGTGTGTATTATAGGTAAATTTAAACATTCCGGAAGAAATTCCTTAAATGATTAAAAATGGTTTAGAAGAAGTAAGCGGAGAAACAGAAGAAATGAATCCTGTAGCGCCAAGGCGGCGGCGACGACTCGACGGTTGCGAATGCGAATGATACGAGGAGAATGCCGCGTCATGTTAATACTAACTCAATCACGCACTTAGGTGTATTTTATACCTGGTGTTCGGCTGAATGTAGTCCATACTTATAGAACATGCAGAACTTACCGAACTAAACAAAAAGTTGCAAGTGAGCAGATGGCGCAAAGTAATTGTTATCGAGAAAAACATGTTTAAAATATCTTTATTTTTAATCTTTTGGTTTAGTTCGGTAAGTTCTACATGCTCTATAGTTTGGACTACGTTCAGCCCAACAGCTGTTATAGGTTTTTTACTTTTATGCAAAAATATTAATATATTTAATTAAAGAATACAATTTTTTATAAAAAACCAGTACCTTACTGTTATACAAATTCACCTTCACCCTCATTTACTCCTATTTTTCCTTTAGCTTTTTTATACCCCACTACAGGCACTTAGGCTTCCCTTCAGGCTGAGGGGGCTTGGAGCTTAAACTCACCACGCTGCTCCAATGCGGGTTGACTATTCACCAAAATCTATTGACAGCCATCGGGACCGACTGCTTAACGTACACTCCGAGGCACGGAGTCAGTAAAAGTCATGTACTTAAGTCTGAAAAACGCCCGGATTCAAACCACGGCCTCATGGCCTTGTAAATTTGAAACACGTTCGCTGCGCTCAAGCTATCACGACGCTGAGATGTATATATGATAATGTAATGAGTGTAGTACCTATATGAAATACATATTCATACATACACATTCAGTGCAGAAAACTAAAATCTATATTCAGGTGAGTTTAGAGATGGGACTGTATGGCCAAATCCTAAACTATGAGAAATAGCGAAAAGTGTTCAAAGGCTCATGAGCTTGATTTTTGAGAAAACAAAAACTACATATTCACATTTTTGCAAAATCTGTTACCTACTTCAAAATAAAATCAAACCACTTGATTTGATAATTATATATTAATACGTTAAGAAAAAACTTTTGACTCCTTTTAAAGTGCATTGCAGGTATGGAAGAATGTAAATTTGGCATAGTTTATATGCAAAAGGAGGGCCAACATAATTCTACTGGTGTACCTACGTGCTAATGTGAAGTAGGAAAAGCGCGTTCAAAAAAATACGCAACAAACTGAGGGACGCGCTTTTCTATAAAAAAAAACATATAAACAATTGTTGTTAACGAACTTTTACAATATGTACTTGAAAATTAAATTTAAATTTAAAAAAAACCTCGGCAAAAAAAATCTTTAAAAAGTGGGAAATAATACAAGTTTGTTCATTGTCAAATGATTTTTGATTGTTAAAGGCGTCTGGGACCGTTAATTATTAGGCAAGTATTTTAAGTTTACTGAGCGGTCCCAGACGCCTTTAAGGATCAAAAATCATTTGACAATGAACAAACTTGTATTATATCACACTTTTTAAAGGCTATTTTTTTATCGGGGGTTTTTTAAATTTAAATTTAAGTTATATTTCAAAATTTTTAAACTTAGTCATTTAGTTAAACTAATTCATACATGATCAGACAAAAAAATAATTTTCAAGTTTTTAATTTTCATTTCGTAAATTAAAAATCCTCATTCCCTTTCAATGTAGTGCGCATTTGCTGAGGGATTTGTGAAAAACCCATGTTGATGGATTTGTGAAAAAAATGTAATTCGCCATTTTGTAGTGGCGGCCATCTTGGATTTGAACTTTATCATAGTATATAGTATTCTGCTAGTTAAGCTCTTTCATTTGATACCCATATTGATGGAGTAGTGAAAAATATTCGCCATTTTGTGGCGGCGGCCATCTTGGACTGATTTTCATCAAGCATAGCTAAAAACACTCCCGATTAATTCACCTTTCATATTAAAAAATTCGCATCCAAATCGGTTCATCCGTTTGGGAGCTACGATACCACAGACAGATACATAGATACACACACACGTCAAACTTATAACACCCAGTTTCAGTTAAAAACAGAACCGTACTTACTTGATGAAAGAATACTTTCCACTAAATGGACGTAGCAGAATTAATAGGGATTTATTTCTAATGGCAAGTTATTTTTGTTTTAGAGTATACCTAGGTAATTTTCTAAGACTGTCGGCAGCGTGGGCTTTATAAATCAATATAAATCCTATATCAAAATAACTATTTTAAAGTATGATATTTATGTATTAGTGTTTTTTGCGTCATTGATTTTTAATATATGTTTCAGAAAAGAAAAGAGATTCTTTGTGGTAAATATATTTTGTTAAAATAAATTTTTGAAAAGGAAATCGCTGCCAACAAAACACAAGGAAAAACGAATATCTTTATATTCACAATTTTACTAAAAAAAATATAATATCCTATAATATCCCTATAACTAAATTGAAGAAAACTTTTCAAAGTGTTAATCATAAAGAATTCTGTTAGGAACTAGTAACATAAAAAAACAGACATTGAAAAATGACGACGTTACGACAAACTACCTCTCTACCAAAATTATAAAGTACCAGCCGCATCGGCGAAGTTTTAATAAATTATAGAGTAGGCATTTTGCATTGCATATTTGCAACGCTGTTCGCAAATCAACAGGTGGCTCGTGAAAACAATCACAATCACACGATTTTCAATATTTACTCAAAGTTTGTTATTTATTATATATTTTGTACATTTTAAGTAATCCAAGATATTCGGTTGCTGACGAGGCTGAAGTTCTCTAACATAATTAGATTCTAAATACGTTACAGTAACAATAGTTACCATACCACATCAGCCCAATAATGCCCCACTGCAGAGGCTCAGGCCTATCCTCAGGATCAGAGTGCTTGGAGCTTAATCCACCGCGCTGCTCTAATGCAGGTTGGTGGATTTTAACGACTGCTGTTTGATGATGGTAACCGGGACCGACAACTTATCGTGCTCTCTGAGGCACGGTGTCAGTGATCTACGTACTCAAGTCAGAAAAAACTCATTGCTACAAGCCCTGGGATTCAAACTACGACTTTCTAAACAAAAAGCGTGCACAACACTAATAATATTTTATTTCAAATTTAAGTTAAAACTTTACGAATTGCTGGATTCATTATTTATATCGAAAAAATCATTCGATATTAATAATGAGTAGAGTCAAACCGAGAAGGAGTATCCAACAGACGGCCCCCGACTGTGCCCGTCGGCGGGATATCCCTTTCCACGAGACCCGAGGCTACACCTTTTTCATATGTTTACGTTGTACTTGGTTACCAAATTGTACTGATAATTCTTAAACCTAATGCTTAGAATAAATTTGAAAAGTCTAGGATCAGATCCCACTGCTAAAATCATAATATTTTGTTTTAAGACCAGACTCATGTGAAAACGGCATTTAAATGTAATAATATTAAATTCGCACGTGCGGATGTCGTCACCGGGCTTTTGGCAGACAACTGCGTTTATAGGTATTATGGGTACTCGTGATTCAGTTTTTTGCACGATGGTATATTTTTGTTCACATTTTGCGTCAGTTCGGAGGGACGTGTTTGCTTGCGTTTGTATAGAGACACTATTTTAAAGCGTCGCAATTTAAAAATAACAGCCAACTAGAACATGACCACCCTGTACTACTTATTGTTTTTATTTTATATTTCATAGAATAAAAGTGACCACATGAAAACTGGTTTTCCAATTAGTTTGATGGAGTTTTTTCCACTTGTAATGTAAATCAAACCAAATCTATACCATGTCGCACACAAAGTATTATTTATTTCGGAACATGAACAAAAAACAAAAGGGCCCATAAATGAAATACAGTTGTCAAAATTTAATTTAATTAATGTGAAAACCTATGGATCGAAAGCAATAGCCTTTGGGACGTTTACTATTAGACAGCTGGATTTCATTGAAAAGCAGTGAAACAGAATCTTAATTTTGGGAGGTGTTTGGGAGTAAATTTCGGTTAGTTATGCTTGATTGTATCTTCATTAAAAGTTCTAGATGAATACATGGATACATTAACTTATTAAAAAGTGAAAGGTGTGCATTCGTAATTTCGGTAGCACAAAATTTTTAAAGCGCACCTTTTTTTATTCCAGAGCCTTTCGTTATTTTTAATAATTAATTTGATAGTTTGTGAGAAAAATGTGCCACCGAAATAACGAAAAAATCATACTTCAAAAATTTACCCTCGTCTGACATCTGATGATAAAATTATTTCCGCATGTGTTCCAATTGAGGCATTTATATTCCTTTAACTAAAACTAAAATCATATTATGAGGGCTGGGCATAAATCCGGAACTGGCCATTTACAAAAAAATATTTGAAAGGTCCACAAGCCTGTTTTTGATCAATTGTCAAGTTGTGTGAAATCTAAGGCGAAGAAATTTTTTTTACAGCCAATGTGCTTGTAGTATCTTATGTATTCTCGCCATACTTATGCCCAGGAACGCCTCTATTTCACAAAATGTAACATGACGATCTTGCATTATTAATTTCCGCACAGCATCGATATCTATACTGCCAATTACTGCCTACAATTAAACTCACTGAACCAGTGATACACAGTGGTATTCGATGGTACTTCATCGTCAAAAGTCGAAGTCAGAGTTAAACATTTTCAGAACGATAATGTTCACGAGTCGAATCCATGGTGATGAAGACACGCAATTTTCAAAATAATGCCACAATGAAATAAAATTTGACGGTTATACGAAAGAAACTGTATTCTACAGCCAAAAAGTTAGATGTTGTAGTTACTTTTTGAATAATTTTTGGAAATGGCCTGTTCCGGGTCATAAATAGCAGCCCTTGTAGAATTAAAACTTTCCTTGATGGTTTCAATGTGGTTTATTCATATTAAAAGATTTTTTGATATTTCACCCATACTACGCTCAATATATCGAGTAAGTTTGTATGGAGAATCCGTCATTTTTGAAGTTAAATGTCTGAAAAAAGCAAATTAAATCATGAACGTATGGGACTCCCGTTAATTTTCAATTTAAATGTATGATAATTGGCATTGGCCTTTTGGGTCGTAGCCTAGTTGAGATCAGCGACCGCTGACCGCCGATCGCTGCTATCGCGTTCAATTCCAAGGTATGACTAACTGACTGGTACATATACTTTTTGCTTACGTAAAACTTGCCAAAAAATATGTTTCCCAGCTGAGTGGACGCAAATACGTGAACGAATACTGCGTAGCGCTGATCGCCGGGAATGATATAGGCTCCGAATTTGTACTTGGCAATTCGAAGCATGTATATGTTTTGTTTTAGAAGGGATCTCCAGCAGTCGGTCGAGAGTATTCTGGTCTAGAGCTGAAGTTGAGAGACCTAGATTTTTAGAATAGTCTGATTAGAAAAGTCAAAAACTTTATTAAAAATAGAAAGGGGAAAAATATTTAAAAAAAGATAGACCAAGGGAGTGTAAAGTGACGTGAAAGGTAACCCAACGCAAAATCTTTGTGTCTATGGCACTACAATCATTATATAATAATATGTAATGCTAGTAATCACATTGAGTTACATCGCATACGTCTGCACCCGCTTTGTGAAGTCATTTTGTGATCGATTTGACTATCTGGTTTGACTCTGAAGGTTTTTTGGCATTTGAAATATGGAACCTTGAAATTCTTCCAGACGTCTTGAAGTATAACTTGGTTACCTATTTTTATTTTTATGGCGTTGACTAACTAGTTTCTTGTCTCATAAAATTTATATGTCGTGTTTGGCTTGTAACGTACTCGTTGGGTTTTTCAGTTTGGATCCAAATCTCCAGTTTATACGAATAATCTTAACCAATACCTACTATAAATGCGAATGTGTGTTTGTTACGCTTTCACGCCTTAACCGATTTTAATAGAATTCGGTACGGAGATAGATTAGACTTTAGAAAAGAACATAGATTACTTCTTGTCTCTGTTTGTTTGTCTCTTTGTCCGTCCGGGTTGATCTCCATAATGGCTGAACCGATTTCAACAAAACTGTGCAGACATAAAAAGGACGTTTTCAGGAGTGAGCTTTTTAACTTTGAAAATGTTTATCTGATTGTTTTCGTAGGGGAGTGTAATTCGGATATAATTCTGAAATTTAGAATGGTAGACAAAAGGCAGTGGTTTGAAAATATGCAAAGGTTTGTGATGCATTGTATGTATACAATTTTTTTTAAATCTGTTTATAACTTTTTCCGGATAATCGAAAATGGTGAATTAAAGACGAATTTTTCTAATGTTTCAGACAAAAGTTAATAATATTTCAAAAACAAAAGTTGGCTTTTGTTATTGAAAAAAATTAAAAAAATTTCGTTTGTTTACCGTTTAGAAAGATTATAGAAGAAAATATTGGAATGGGTCGAAAACTGTGGGCTGGACAGGTGTTCTTTTCTTTGTAGGAACTTGGTAGAATTTTGATGAATAACATAGAGTAACATAGTTCAAATTTAATACTATACCACCTTTTACCGGCTACTTTGCTCGTGATTTTTTCCTGATTTCGATTATTTAATTTAAACTGTATAAATAGCACCAAATATTTCTTTCGAAGGAAAAGCTTTTAATCCCTTTTAAGCAGGCATATTCCTCACAGTTACAGTTTATGTGGAGTAGGAGGGCAAGATGCTAAAATATAATATATACAGGTGAGTTTTTAAGATGGGACTGTATGGATAAATTCTAAACTATGAGAAAAAGCGTAAAGTGTACAAAGGAATCATGACCTTGATTTTTGAGAAAACAAAAACTGCATAAGCATTCACGCTTTTAAACAATCTATTACTTTAATAAGGAAACCACTGATTTGATAATCTTCTATATCTTACTACGTGAAGAGAAAACTTTGTATTCCTTTTAAAGCATATTGTGGGTACGGAGATTTGGTATAGTTGAAGTTCGTATCGAAAAGGAGTGCCGAAAGAAAAAATCTATATAATAAATATAACATGCGGTATAAATACTGTCAACCATACGGGTAAACGGGTGTGTCATTTGATGCAATATGAATTGACTTAATCTTTCGACCACTAAGCGATCACTTGTATCTGTTAAACATGCAAAGAAAATGATTAAGATTAGAAGAAATTTGGTTCAGGGTCGACTTGTTAGTCTATTATAATAAATTTTCCATCAATAGTTTCGGTGAAACGACACAGTGCTTCGTAGCACATCACGTATCACTTTATAGCTGGCACATATAAAACAAGGCTGTCCTTTCTATTCGCTCTTCTTTTCAAAGAATACCATTTTTTATTTCAGGAATTCGTAACATAAAACAAGAAAGTGACACAGTTTTAGTACTACATTTGTAAATGGATTAGCAAGAAATGAATATGTCGTATGTAAAATCAACAGCATCTCGTCATTTTTTCCAGTGATATAACACTTTTACGAAAAAAGTAACACTAAAGAAAAAAAACCGACTAGTACAAGAAAAAGTTATGAACTAAAAAGAGAAAAACAAGCCATATTCTATAGAATTTGATTTGAACAACGCAACGTAGAGTGCACCATAGCATTGCAAGCGGGGACAAACAAGAATTACTAATCGTTAACACGTAATCGTCATATTTTTAAGCCACGGACACATGACGTTATACCATTTAGAATCAATTATAGTTTCCGAGAAATTGCCGTGTCTTTGTACCTACACAATTTATATATCGCTCGAATTTCTGGCGTGCACCCTCTTTTTGAAAAAGATGACGATAATGTATTCACGTCGAAAACTCGATACAAACCGTGGCTTGCGCCTGTGTATATAACTCTTTCATGGGAAATTGTATCCGTTTTTATAACGAAATAATAATTGAAATTGAAACATTATAATTGTCAAATCCGAGGGTTGATACTTAAATGCAATGATTGTGGAACATTTTTAGATACGGGGTTTATCTCACTGCCAGAGCCTAACAGTGCGCGACATAAGTGTTTTACCGGTATTGTCTAAAACATCTACTTGTACCGTTGGCAAAACATAAACCGAATTTAACTTCTAAAATGAATTAAAAACATCAGCTCGGAAAATGCCTAAATATCCTCAGATAGTTAACAATACAACGAGCGGTCGTACCCGGCTTTGCCCGGGTGGACTACGGAAACGTTCCTATTCCCGTTCCACGCATTAGTACACTGCACCCGTGCGAAGTCGGGGTGGGTCGCTGGTCCAACCATATAGTATCATACTATGGTATCATCGTCATCATTCAAACAAAGAAAGTCTCTGGCGCGTCTAGCAACAAATTTGATTGCCATAAAAAAGGTTAAAAAACCTTAAAATACACTCATATGCTGTCGCGAACTTTTGGTTAGAACTTTTAAAGGGGAACAATTCATTAATACATGATTATTGCTTAACATCAACCGTTTACATTTTTCGATATATGAACTACCCCACACAAAAAGAATTTCTCAATTCGAACCAGTAGTTCCTGAGATTTGTGGGTTTAAACAAACAAACAAACTCTTCAGCTTTATAATATTAAGTATAGATGAGTAATTGATCATAATGTTTACAAATCTAATTACCATTTATCTAATTACCGTTGATTCCTGTCCACACTATTTGCGAATGATAATGAGCTGTTATGAATGATAATTAGGTGTCATTTTTTTTTCAGACCATTATGACTAGAAAAAGAAGAAGTAAATTAAGAACAAATTCTGGAATAAGCATATGTCGCGAAGAAGATCTTGTGTCCCATGCATGTGCCTCGCGAGGCGTATGGTAGATGGAACACGTGCAGGAGGCTCCTGGCGTTGCCCTCTTCGCGAACACAGCTATATAAGAACTCCCCAGTAGTGAGAGCTATAGAAATAGTCAATTCTTTTGACTTGAGTGCACCCGACTGAGATATATTTCTATGTGGTATTGTGCGTCTGGTAATCGAATGTAAGAGGATGCTAGAATACACATGTAAATTTTCGTTTTTTATTTCTACAATTTATTGTTGTGTTTAAGATGGAATATTTTATTCTGTAAATAAATAAATTAATTAAAACTAAGATGTAAGCCATCGGTATTTTATTAAATATACTTAATATTAACTTATTGCCGCACCTCTCCAGACCTAAAATCAATGCATTTTAAACTGAGCTGTCTGTTAATGAGACAATCCGCAGGTGCAGCGAGGGGAATTAGTGGGAGGGGGACACCACGCGCGAACGAGTAGTGCGTGGACAGTCATCTGTTTTTTGGATGTCCACTTTTTATATTTGTATTGTATGATTTAATTTTACAGTACTTAATAGTATTACATAAATTAAAAATGATGCCAAATAATCTGGGTCTTTTAATCCTCCTTTTGTTGTTCTTGACGAACAAGACTCCGTTGGAAACGACATGCTTTCAGAATTCAAATATTTTTAGCTAAAGCAATGAGATTCGGTTATAAAATTCATTGAAACGCTACACTTCTATTGGTTGAAATATGACCATGATTGTTGAAAATCTGGGAAAAAATCAAACCGACTGGGAGCTTACATCGAAAACGCTGCCTAACCTCTTCGAGGCATAACGAACCAATGTATAAAGGAAGCTTTTCTCTATAACAGGTCTAAAGGAAAATCCGCTATGGCAAGTCTATCTTTAAGTGATAGCTTACTAGACCTATTACAATTTTTAAAAAAATGTCATATGATGTGATAATTAATTGTCCTTTACGCCATACAATTTAAATTAATATCTTAGAAGTAATAATTATAAGATATTAAGTTAAATTAAAACTGTCGCGCGATAAAATCCATTCAGTGGTCCTACAATCGACGCGACATGCGTAAGCGGAAGTTATCATTGTTGTACGCAAAGAAACATTTAAATGTTTTAGTTTATTTTTATGTATATAACGTATTCTTTACTTTTTCAAATATTTGCAGAATTGAACATAAAACACATTAAAAATACTCCTAGTAGGGTGATGATAACAGCCACTTGGGGGTGCTGCATTAGACGTATTTCCATAAAACAACTGAGTTGATTTTGATGAGGTTTTATGCGTTACATAGATATCTCAGATCAGATTCTTAGATATGCTTTATGGTCACCAACCACTAGAGGATGCTGCGTTATACGTGTTTCTAATAGAAAAACTAGGTTGATTTTAACGAGTTTTTTTGCGTTACAGAGATATTATTTCGGGTCGGAATCTTAAATTGCTACTTCAGGCGTGTTTCATTGAAAAACGGAACTGATTTTGACGAGGTTTTTATCGTAACATAGATACCTACCTATCATCTCAGATCAGAATTATAGTTATCAGCTACTAGGGGATGCTGCGTTATACGTGTTTCTAAAAAAAACAGAGCTGATTTTAATGAGGTTTTTTGCGTTACAGAGATATGATCTCAGGTCAGATTCTTAGATAGGTTTTACAGCTAAAGACTACTAAAAGGTGCTTCATCAGACGTGCTTCTATGAAAAAACTAGGTTGAATTTGATGAGGTTTTTTGCGTTACGTAGATATTATCTCAGATTAGATTGTCAAATGAGTTTTACGATTTTAGACCACCAGTATGTGCTGCATAACCCTGTTCATATAAAAAAATATAGACTGATTTTGATAAGGTTTTAGCGTTACATAGATATTATATATTATGTATCTCAGGTCAGATTCTCAGATGAGAATCGGATAGGCTTTACGGTTATAGACCAGCAGGAGGTGCTGCATCCGGCGTGTTTCTATAATATAAAAACTGCGGGCTTGTTCTGTTGAAGTTTTTAGCGTTACATAGATATCATCTCAGGTCAGATACTTAGATACTAAGGAACCTTCAAGTAAAAATAAAATTTAAAGGGGGTTCCCATACAATAAACGTATTTTTTTCGACGTTTTTGGTGATTATTGGTTGTAAGATCATTTCTTACACTTGAAATTTTCATGAAAGATGTATCACTATGATCGCTATAATAACAAATAATAAGATAAAATTAAAAATGAAAGGGGTTTCATGGGAATCCTCTTCAAGTTTTAACTTTTTTGTATGGACAAGAATCGTAATTTTTCGACGTTTTTAGTGATTGGTGAGTGTGAGATCGTTGTTTCGTCGTTCGGTAAAAAAACCCCAAATGTTTCAAAGTTTTATAAGAACAGGCTTCCTACTATAACTTATGTGGTGTCGTGACAGCACGAACGCAGCGAACCTAATTCAAACATATAAGGCCTTGTGGCCGTGGTTCGAATCCGAGCGTGTACCAATGAGTTGTTTCTGACTTAAATACATTAACTACCACTGACTTCGTACCTTGGAGAGCACGTAGCAGTCGGTCCCGGTTGATGTCAATAGATGGCGGTCATTACAAACCGTTAACCCGCATTGGAGTAGCGTGGTGGATTAAAGTTCCAAGCCCTCTAATCTTTAGGGGAGGCCTAAGCCCCTGCAATGGGGTATAAAAAGGGCTGATGGAATGGAATAACATAATATACGTGATGTTCGTCTCAAAAATAAAGCGAACCCTCTTATACAACTATTGAAGAAATTCATACTCACTGACGAATTTATTCAAGATGTTTAACTATACTTTTAAATGGATGACATAACAATAGGTCAGTTTTGGAAATGGTTAGGCATTAATTAGGCAGTAGTCAGCTGGCCTACTATCAGCCAACCAGATTCAACGAATCACCGGGATATCTCAAATACGCGACAATCCAATTCCGCATTAAGTAGTAGGTAACTACATACATCTAGAAAAAAAGTATTTTAACAATTCAGTCTTTTAATTGATTTGAAGCGAAGCCATTTTAAAAAGAATTCTGAGTTATTTATTTTTAAGAAAATAACGCATATGTTATTTAATGCGGAACAAAAAACATTCCTGAAATTTTTATTTGAAAATTTTTGTAATTTAAAATTTGTTGAATTTAATATAGTTAATACTATTTATTCTGAATCATCGTTGTCCCGACAGATTGTTTTTAGTTCAGACCACTCATAATTTCGTTCCGTGGAAGCAATGAAAGAACGGCACTGAGTGCTACCCTTCTTACATTTTTCGGTTGCTGGCATTTACTTAGTTCTTCCCAACCGGCGCCTTTTAGCCCATTTGACTTTATTATAATTTCTGTAGTTGGAAACATTTTGGTGAGGGCTTTCATCGCATACGATTTTGTTTTCTTACTACTCGTACACCAGTATAATTATATTGGCACTCCTTTTGCATATAAACTTTTAACATTCTTCCATACCTGCGATATACCTACTTTAAAAGGGGTCTAAAGTTTTTTATTCACATGTTAATATATAATTATCAAATCAAAAGGTTTTGAGTCCCTTTTGAATTAACATATTTTTCAAATATGTGGGTTGTTTTCGTTTTCTCAAAAATCGTGGTCATGATTCCTTTAAACACGTTTCGCTATTTCTTATTGTTTAGGATTTGGCCATACAGTCCCATCTCAAAAACTCTCCTGTATATAGATTTTAACTTTCTGCACTGAATGTGTACCTATGCATGAATATGTATTTCCTATACTTACAGCTGAGTGTCGTGATAGCCCGAGCACAGCGAACCTATTTCAAATATACAAGGCCATGTGGTCGTGGCGCGAACCAATGAGTTTTTTCTGACTTAAGTACATAACTATCACTGACTCCGTGCCTCGTACAGTACGTTAAGCAGTCGGTCCCGGTTGCTGTCAATAGACGATGGTCGTTACAATCCACCTACCCGCATTGGAGTAGCGTGGTGAATTTAAACTCTTCATCTTGAGGGGAGGCCTAAGTCCCTGCAGTGGAGTATAAAAAGGGCTGAAGGAAAAATGGGAGTACATGAGGGTGAAAATTTGTATAATAGTAAAAGTACTGGTTTTTCATAAATATGACCTTCAAAAATGAAGAACTTACCGAAGTATACAAAAAGTTTCAAGTGAGCAGACGGCGCAAACTAACGGTTAACGAGAAAAAAATGATTATTTTTTATTAACTTTTGGTTTGGTTCGGTAAGTTCTACATGCTCTTTAAGTTAGTATCAACATGACGCGCGGCGCTCCCCTCGCATCATTCGCCGTCGAGTCGTCGCCGCTTTGGCGCTTCAGGATTCATTTCTTCCGTTTCTCCGCTCACTTCTTCTAAACCATGTAACAGATTTTGATACAGGTTTTACTCATTAAAGTAATTTCTTCCGGAATGTTTAAATTTACACACATCAAACAAGTCTAAGCAACACATACTATTTCAAATTATTAATCAAGTATTATATCATTTCTTACCAAGTAGGTAATACCTATGTAAACTTTTTTGATCTAGAGGACATACTGGCTGGTTGTAAAAAAAATCTAGTATCATTTGTTTCAACCACCCGAGATATAGGTATAAGGCTACAAAATTCAAGTGGTGTTGTTGTTAGATGCCAAACTGTGCGAAATCGACTGCATGAGTATGGCCTACGAGCATGATGGCCAATTAGGTGCCCACCGATACGTTACGGGAATCGCGCTCGTCGAAATGAATAGTGTAGCGAACACATTACATGGACCCGGGAACAATGGGATAAAATTTAATTTTATATTATTAAATCGATGAGTCTCGATTTGGGTTCAAGCCTGATACTAAAAGGGTAAGAGTGTACCGTCATCCTGGAAATACTGAAAGACTGAGGTGCGTTCAGGAACTGCACCAGTCACGTTATAGATGAATTAAAGAAATGTAGTAGTGATCTCAGGGTTGTGACATAAAAAAAAGAGATAAAGGAAAAATGAGACGAAAGTTAGGTCAGTCATTTACTACAGTAATTTAACGCAGATTTAGATACAGACAGAATTCACTAATTTAAATATTAATTACGACCATGATACGACCTCTTAAGACGTAAATTTATCTTCATCCGAGTTGAATTTCCTCTCGCTTCTCAATTTTCAAGCTCTTCATATATTATACGTAACGAACATTGAAGGTGTGAAGTGATGTTGAACTGAAGGCCAGGAGGTGTTTTGCAGAAACTTTCAATCGAACCATTCCATAGCTTTTTGTGCAATTAAACAATCAGGTACGGCTTTCCAAAACTACCACGCATTTTTTACAAAATTACATTATAAACAGATCACTGTGTATAACAAAATTCCTAAAATATCAATTTTGATTCCAAACCATTTTCTCCTCCACGACAGCTGTCCAATCCTCTCCAATTTTCATCATTCCTATTTTAAAATTCCAGAAAATCATAAACTACTCCACAGAGGTCGATCAGCCCATACATATACAGTAAACAAAGAGAACAAAAACAGGAACACGTACAGGAGTAGTGTAACACGTCCATACAACGGCTCAACAATTATGGCATGGGCGGGTATTATGAAGAAGAGACGAACTGAGCTCGTTTTTGTAAATGGTAACATCAACGCTGTAAATTACGTTGAGCATGTTCTAACGCCTTATGTCCATCCAATCGCTCAAACGCTTTGCTTCGATTTCACGTTGATGCATGACAACGCGCCTTCGCATACAGCTTTGTACACACGGGAGTACTTGGCAAGGGAAAACATTCTGGTATTGTCTTGACCTGCACAATCGCCAGACTTCAACCCCATCGAGCATGCATGGGACATGCTCCAGAGACGTGTTTTAAAGGACTTGGATGGAGTGACAACAACCCAACAACTGATGGACTTACTAAAATTTCATTGGGAGCAATTGCCGCAGGATAACATTAACAGTCTCATCGATTCTATGAATAATCGGTGCCAGCAAGTTCTCCATAACAGAGGAGGCCATACTTTGTAATAATTTATGCAATTTTTGTACAACCATTTAATTTTAGTTTAAGTTTAGTTGATTAGGCACCTTACTTTGTACTACATACATACAGTACTTACTCGTAATTATTGTTAAATAAGATTATTAAAAAAAAACAAAAAAAAAACAAGTGTTGTTTAATATCAAAAAAGAAATAATAAAATAAGAAAATACTAAGGATTTAATGCGAAAACACATTGTAAAATTGAAATTTGTATGTGTTGCTTAGACTTTTTTGATGTGTGTATTATACACACGCTTTTGCTTCGTGTAGGTTTTGAAATATTTGTTGAATTGTAATAGGATAATCCTGAATATGTATCTTATTTGATATACGAACATCGTAGAATTTCCCATGCCCCCATCCCCGCCCACTTTGTTTGATGAGAATGGAACCGAAAACGTGACGGGACTGAGGTCAAGAACAAGAACTATAATGGCCTAACGGATACGGGAAAGGGAAGAGCGGGTACAAAACTGAAATAAATAAGTGAATACTACAAGAAACGAATAACCGGTGAGGGGAGCTACTGGCGGGTCGCTAGTAGTTGCTATCGCTAGTAGTAATAGCAAGGAACAATCAGACATGTTCATGCACATAAATAAATATTTGTCCTGGGCGGGACTCGAACTCTCCTCTTTAGCTCAGGTCAGTCAACTAGAGAAATAAAACACATAAAACGTGCTAAAATACATTTATTCCACTTACAAATAATCAAATCCTTAATCACAATTTATTAATTATAATACAAAGGCGTTGGTCATTCAACACTACATTATTGCCTCCATTGTGGAAATCCAACAATAAACATTACTTATAAATTTATATTTTTGTTTATATTTCAAACTGAAGTGTAAATTATGATTTAATTTTTAAATTTTATTCACAATATTATAAATACGTTTATTAGCCAAAGTATACGACATAGTTACAAATAGAATACAATGGTTGACAGTGTTTATCCATAAGTTCGTATTTCTGAAATTCGAGAAAATAAATCTTATTTTCTGTCATTTTTCTCTAAAACTGAAAGGATCTGGTTGCTACTGTATTAGGTAATTTCTTTTTTGCATTTCATTTTTATCATGGACAGAATCATATCGGGTTTTAAAAATACAGGGACGATATGTAATCTCAAAATTGTAAACATTAAATGAGATTTCATAATAGATATACCTACTTGAACCACGTTGATTAGGTGTATCGGAATAGCTTGCATTCCCGAACCCTAAATTATAATAATTGTTGCTAATGGCAGTGGCTTAACTGTGGAACATGTTACCTATTAAGGTTTAGTACGGCTGTTTAATAACAGATGGAGCCACCATACAAAGAAATTATTTATATTTTTCATGACCACATTTCTACGTTTCAGTTGATGAAACATAACATGCGACTATAAAAAATATTTCTCTTTAATGTTTTTACGTGACATTATTGATTGTTTCAACAGTTTCGCAGAGTTTGTGCACAAATGCAATTTTTAAGTGATTCAAGTAGACCCTGGCGCCCTAATTTATTGACGAATAGCTTTCCGCCCGCGGCTCCGCTCGCGTGGTCGTCCCGTTCCCGCCGTTTCAATTGTACCGGGACTTCTTCTTCCACAATAAAAAGTTGCCTATGTCACTCTTCAGCCAATAAACTATATCTATGCAAACAATTATAGCGGTCCCGGTACAAATGTGTAGTTCACGTGAGCGGAGCCGCGGACGGAAAGCTACTTTGAAAATAATATACAGGCCATGTTACTCACTAATAATGTAGCTTTCTATAGTGGAAAACATTTTAAACAGTACATTATAATGCAAGAACGGTAAGCTGCACATTATAGTTGAGGTGCAACCGATGCCTATAATAGCCAGCTTGCTGAGTACGAGCATCATACGACGTTTTTCAATACATTTACGATTAAAATTCAATGTAATAATGGCGAGAACGGAACTGCTTTTCGCGATTTACACATGCGTTACAAACAGAACGCTCGTTTGTGATTGGTGCTTAGTATTGTAAAATACAACATTACAGTACAAGTTTCGATGTCATAAAGACCGTATTAATAGCAAATTTATTGAAAATGAATATTAGAAACTTGTAAGAACAAGAGGTTAGGTGACAAGATCTCCACATAACAAAGGAAGTAAAATGTTGTCCTCATGGTGAGATAGATCAGGAGAAAGTAAAGAGTCAAACCCAGCAGGTGTTAGCTAAGAACGATAGGAACTGCCTATTATAACGAGTCGAGCTATGTATCAGTAGGCTTATGAATGAGCGTTATGATGGATAAGAAAGAACGAGAGCCAGAAAGTCCTCACATCTAAAGGTGGTATGGGAGTGACTGTAGGGGATGGTTGGAGGTCACTATAGGGATAAAAAAATCCCGCGGTTTAGTTAACACACGATCTGTGTATGCTTCGGGATATGAATTGCCCCAAAACGAAAGAAGCGAAGTCGCATTGTTGTAATTGTAAATCCGTAGAATTGAGATTCCACGGGGAAATGTAATTAGGTAACTAACTATATGTGTGTGGTGTCTTCGAAAAAAAAAAATTATATATGTATATATTATAAAAAGAATATTTAAGTATGTATATCAGTTGTCTAGTAACCCATAACACAAGCATAATATTTGCTTACTTTGGGACTAGATGACGCTGTGTGGAAAGTCCCGTGTATTATTATTATTATTATTATTATTAACTTCTGAGCCGTCAACGTATCCATCTGTATTTTGTGTATATAACTTAAATATATTCTGCAATAATTCTTTCATAGAATGGGCATTCAAGGACGGCTTTCAACAGCATCTCAGGCAAGAATATCATCAAAGAAAAAGTAAGTGTAAGTATTCGGCCTTGACGACAGCAAATGTGTAAATCCGCCACTGCATACAAATAATTAGAGAGGATGACTACACACATCAAAAAAGTCTAAGCAACACATACAAATTTCAATTTTACAATATGTTTTGGCATTAAATCCTTAGTACTTTCTTATTTATATAATTTTTAATGCTTTTTTGATATTAAACAACAATTGTTAAAAAAAAAATTGAAAAATCGAGTATCTTTTTGTTTTTTTTTTACAAATTCAAAAGCGAATGCATTTGTTCGAATTTTACAGCGTTTTCTTTGATTATTAAAATTTGGTATTCCGTATCAATTTTATGATTTAAACAATAATTTGAAAAAGGTTTTGAACAAATTTAACGCTAACACGGGAGATCCTGCTAAGCAGCACCCAGGTTGAGGAAGGTGTACAACCACACGGCAAGATCGATACATACAACTGACTACAAGACGCCAGCCGATGTTAACCGCCCGAGAGATAGGTTTAAGGCTACAAAATTCAAGTGGTGTTGTTGTTAGATGCCAAACTGTGCGAAATCGACTGCATGAGTATGGCCTACGAGCACGACGGCCAATTAGGTGCCCACCGATACGTCACGGGAATCGCTCTCGTCGAAATGAATGGTGTAGGGAACACATTACCCCGGGAACAATGGGATAAAAATTTATTTTGCGATAAGTCTCGATTTGGGTTCAAGCCTGATACTAGAAGGGTAAGAGTGTACCGTCGTCCTGGATATACTGAAAGACTGAGGTGCGTTCAGGAAGTGCATCCATACAACGGCTCAGCAGTTATGGTATGGGAGGGTATTATGTAGAACAGACGGACTGAGCTCGTTTTTGTAAATGGTAACATTAACGCTGTAAATTACGTTGAGGATGTTCTAAGGTCCATTCGCACAAACGCTTGGCTCCGATTTCACGTTGATGCATGACAATGCGCCTTCGCATACAGCTTTGCACACACGGGAGTACTTGGCAAAGGAAAACATCCTGGTATTGCCTTGGCCTGCACAATCGCCAGACCTCAACCCCATCGAGCATGCATGGGACATGCTCCAGAGACATGTTTTAAAAGACTTGGATGGAGTGACAACAACCCAACAACTGATGGACTTACTAAAATTTCATTGGGAGCAATTGCCGCAGGATAACATTAACAGTCTCATCGATTCTATGAATAATTGGTGCCAGCAAGTTCTCCATAACAGAGAAGGCCACACTTTGTATTAAGTTATGCAATTTTTGTACAACCATTTAATTTTAATTTAAGTTTAGTTGATTAGGCACCTTACTTTGTACTACTACATACAATACTTACTCGTAATTATTGTTAATTAAGATTATTAAAAAATTAATATAAAAAAACAATATCCTCTTCATCAGATTACTTTCATTGTAGTTATTTTCCCGCCAAAATTTTTATTTAGTCGGGCAGCCAACGGTCCACTCTCCATCCCACTATATGTGTTTGACGTGGATGTCTGGAAGAAAAAAAATCCATATTAAAGCAGAACTCAGTTTGCATTTCCTCGTATCATAACCGAGCGATCATGATCTTTGACATAATGATGATTTAAGGATTGGAGGGTGATGTGGGCTACAATTACACCTGGTGGAGGATTCCTGTAAGGCACCTGAGCCCTTTAAGTATATCCAAGTGAGAAGCAGATGAATGCTAATATTCATTTAACAAAACGAACGTCGTGTCGTGTAAATATCGTGATAGCCAAGTGGTAGCGAGCTCGCTTCATGTTTAGAACGCCGTGGTGCGAATCTCAGGGCATGTACCAATGAGTTTTTTTCAACTTATGTACATACCTCGGAGAGCACGTTTAGCCGTCGGTACCGTTTAAAATCCACCCAACCCGCAATGGAGCAGCGTGATGGATTAAGCTCTAAGCCCTCTCATCCTAAGGAGAGTGAAAGCCACGTGAATTAAGCAACCATTTAGGCGCCAGCGAACTTATTTTGAGTAAGATTGAATGACTTCCGCATTCCCTGTGTTGAATCGTGACCATACCTGTTCCTTAATGAATTGAATTCATTTTCATTTTCAGTCATCATTTGAAATCTTTGTCGCATACAAATAGGTACTTAGCATTGGGTATATAAAGTAGATGCAATTTTAAGACGAACAAAATTACAGCGTGTATACAAAATGTGTTTCGATCGAAAAGCCATGTTAATAGAGTTAAAATCTAAAAACAAAATTAAAATCATCTGAAAAATGAAAAACTTTTAAGCTATTAAAAGTTTGCTTGTAACTCTTTCACGCTAACCGGGATTTAACATTGTTTTATACGGCCCGACAACATCGTGTATGCAGTTATAAATTTATGAAAAAAAAATCTGAGCGGTGTTATTTATATAAACATGTGTATGTAAAATAATAAAATTGGCCAAGTGCGAATCGGATTCGCACACGAAGAGTTCCGACCTACGTAAAATGTTAAATAACATGTTCCTTATATGGGACCCCTTTCATTTTTAATTAAGATTTTGACTGACCTCGTTCTCGTAGGGCCGGAACACGGTGATTGGACGCAAAGTGACCGCGTTCGCCACCACCATGCAGCCCCACGCAGTGCCAGCATACAATTGGGACTTGTGCTCGCACAAGGCACGCACCTGCCGACGTGGTTACATTTTAATGATTTATAAGCACACGAAATAATGTAGTTGTCTATTTTCAAACTAGTTGGAGTCTGTATTATGGGTACTCGTGTTTTGTTGATGATTTAACCATCAAAGGGTTCATGAACGCCGCATTTACTTGGCGTGTCACTAGTATATTAAACGCTAACTTTCCGCGGCTTCGTCCACATTTACAGTATAACCGCAATAAGTTATACATATATGCCTTTGAATGCCGCCGGGCAGTAGTTAGTGATGCGGGCAACGTGCCCTTACTACTGGGGACATAGCTGGGGGACACGCTGCTAATGTAGATACAATCTTCATGTGTGACATACGTGTCAGTTTTACGTACAATAGTTATCACTTACAATTGACCATTCCCAAATTTTTGAACTGAAGTCCGTTATAATTTTTTTTAAGAATAGGCAATTTTAAGAAACTACTTTGAATTTTTCCTTTTGGATCGGTATTTACGTCACTATATCACTCTTTAACTTATGAACTATACCTATGTAATAAATTATAGCGGTCCCGGTACAACTGTGTAGTCCACGTGAGCGGAGCCACGGGCGGAAAGCTAATTGAAAATAAAAATTGCTCCAGTTGAATACGCCGCGGCGTTCACATGTTTCGATAGTGATGCGACAAAACTCGCCTCGTAAGAACTTTGTCTACCGACTCAAGTCTATACCTGGCAATTGTGAGGGTGGTGTTCGTCAATCGCTATGGACTGCAGACTCTCGGAGCATGGCACCAGCTTGCTGCAGTCAAGGCGAGCTGTCACTTTGCGCGTTTAAAAAATGTTTTAACAATAATATCTGATTTTTACAAAAAAAAAACGTACTGAAAGCGGTTATTCCGTTGTAAAGCCATATTTGTTACAATGCCATAGACAGACAAGAGTCTAAGAACCAAAATGAAGACACCAGCTTTCAAATAAAAAAAATACTATACTAAAATGGTTCACCAGTTTAGGATTTACAATGCCACGGACAAACAGACAGGCAGAAAAAAGTGGCAACACGAGTACATACTTAAAAAATATTTATATCTCACAAATCACTTAATGAATCATTCATTTTTGTATTTGTCATCATTTCATTACAGGATATTACTATTCCATCAAATTAAATAATAGTTATGTGAATATCGGATTTATGTCAATAATTTACGTATGATCGCCACTCACCAGGCTGCAAATGGGTAAACACATAGAGCTCGTCGTTAGCGGCTGCAAGCAGCGCCATCCTTCCAGGCGAATGTAGTTCTTCAGCGCCGCAAGTGCCACTGGCGTTCACAGCATAAGCGTACAGGCCTGCGCCACCAGCCCACACCTCCCAACTAAGGGTCATAACATTAAATTTATACACAAGCTGGAAGGGTATTGCTCCCCGAAGTTTATTACATTTGAGCCATAGGATGAAGAAGGGCGATGGGCAAGACGCGCGATTGGTTACCTAGATGTCTATGTTGTGTCTAGGTGTTAGTGTATTACTTGTCATAACTAGTCCATCATCATCATTTCACCCTACACCTGTCAACTTCTGAACATAAGCCTCCTCCACGGCACACCACGTGACCATGGCCACCATGATCCTCTGCTCCAAGCATCCAGAGGGTAAAGTTGTCATAATTTATCGATTTTGAGTCGTTGAGTTTAGCAAGCGTTTGCGATTTGCTGATTAAACTTACCGAACGACCAAGTGGTTATAGACTCTAACTGCGGAGTCAAGGGTCACGGGTCGATTCCCGTTCGTGACAAATATTTGCGTGCGTGAACATATCTGTTTGTTCCGTGTCTGGGTGTAAAAGTATCTATATATGTATATTATAAAGAACATTTAAGTAGGTATATCAGTCGTCTGGTACCCATAATACAAGCATTCTTTCGGTATGAATGCTGGTAGTATACGAAATCTACTTATCATAACAAAACGATCAGTTTTGGTGAGATAATGGGTAAACACCTTCACTACCTTTAGTACATAAAATATCATTGACTTCAATAGGTCAAGATTGTTTTTATGTCGGTACGCACCCATGCGGTCTTAGCACGGCGGCTAGGCACCGTAGCTCGCTGGCGGCGCCGAGCTCGCTCAACACGAAGCTGCCTTCCGCGGCAGGCAACGACGGTAAGACCAAAAATAGCCTGTCGGACAAGTCATCTTCATTAATAGAAAAAATATATACATACCTGGTGTGCGGCCAAACGTAGTACAAACTTTTAGAACGTTCAGAGCTTACCGATTTCAACAAAAAGTTTAAACAAAAAAAATGAAACTTTCAACATGTTTTTTTAGATTGCGCAATGTGCTACCTTGAAACTTTTTGTTTATTTCGGTGAGCTTTATACGCTCTATAAGTTTGAACTACGTTCAGCCGTTTACCTGATATGTATATAAAAATATTACTTTATATAAACTTTAGGGCCGCCGCTCATTGTGACTTTTTGTTCGAATCGAAATATTCATATTCATATTCATTTATTCCACAAAGTAAGTGCTACATAAATTGGTAAATGTTCCAGAACTTACATGTCTTACAGTGTAGTCGTCAACAAAAGGAAAAATATAATTACAACTATGTCAAAAAATAAAAATAAATTAGAATAAAACTTCATGAAATATAACAATAAACAGTAATAAAATTCACGAAACACACGTGAAATACATAGAAAAACAAAATCTTAGAACACATAGGTGCGATCTATCCGTCACAAAGTCATATTCATATACTCATTGACTGAGTACAATGGGTTTTTCAATAGGAGGTCTCTCAAGCGGCGCCTAAATGCTTCGTCCGTTTGTTCATTTCTTAGTTCCGCAGGGAGCCGCTCGTAGTAAGTCGGCCCAATTATACGAGGATTCTTTTCAGCGAGTGCCAAACGATGGGGAACTATTTTTAATCGCCCATTTGATCGGAGTTTCTCTACTGTGACTCGTTGAAACTTGGAAATATTTGTTCTTATGAACATTATTACTTCAAAGAGGTATAATGAGTACAACGTCATAATCCGGTGTGTCACGAACAAGTTTCTACAAGAGTGTCTGGGCTTCACTCCTGCTAGCGTTCGAAGTACCCGTTTTTGTATAATTAATAATAGAAGGATCCCATACGACATCAACGAGTGAAAGTGCGCGAAATATACTTGTCTCAGCGAGTCATCCGATATTAAGGGCTTAAGCTTTCGTAACGCAAAAGCAGCACCGCTCAATCTATTACACAGTGCGCCAACATGACATTTCCAGTTTAAATTTGAGTCTAATGTCAGACCAAGAAATTTGCACTCAGTACATAATGGCATAGGACTCCCACCGATATATGCAGACACTGCGGTTTTTTTACCGGAAAATATCATTATATTCGATTTTGTGACATTTAATATCAACCCATTAGCAGTGAACCATCGCTGTAGTTGTTCACAGGTTTCACTAATTCCACGTCCGAGTTGTTCATATGTACGTGCTCCAACTATCACAGTGGTATCATCCGCAAACAGTACACATTGACCAGTAGTAATAGATGACGGAAGGTCATTTATAAAAGCCAAAAACAGCGTATTTCCAAGGGCGGAACCCTGAGGAATACCCAGATTTACTGTACCGTCATCTGATTGGTTAATTCTACCGTTCAATTGCATCTTTACAACCTGCTTGCGATCCCGCAAAAAAGACTCAAACAACCGGTAAATGTTGCTGTTAATGCCATATTGGCGCAGCTTATCTAACAATAATCTATGGTTGATCACATCGAAGGCCTTGGATAAATCGCACAAGATACCAGCCATTTTATATCCTTCATCCAGACCAGTTACGATGCAATCAAATATTTTGTTTGTCGCGGCCGTAGTTGACATTTTTTGTCTATATGCGTATTGGTTTTCTGTCAATAAACTATTTGTTTCAAAATGTTGCATTAAATAGGACGATAAGATGGACTCCACAATTTTAGATACAGTTGGTACTATCGTTATTGGTCTATAATTATTTACATCACTTTTATCCCCTTTTCCCTTATAAATTGGACAGACTCTTGAGTATTTTAACACGTCAGGATATATGCCGGTTTCAAACATATTATTTATCAGAACAACAAGAATGTCCGATACGATAGGCCATATACACAACAATAAGTTTATTGACATTTCAAATGCGTCTATAGTTGTACGTTTTTTTAGCATCTGCTTTATTGTCGCACCTAAAACTTCACGCGTAACAACAGGTAATGAAAATACCAGGACGCCATCATATTTACTCAAATAATTGAGCAAGTAACGCGCGGATAGTGTCTTATCACCCTGTGTGGCGTACTTTGATGCTGTACTAAGAAAATGGGAATTAAACACCTTAGGTACTTCACTTTCTGAGATGTTTACATTATTAACTTTATCCCTAAGGTAAATATTTTGTGGACCGTCTTTTGTCCCTATTTCATTATTAACTAAACGCCATATTTCTTTTGAAGGGTTTTTACTTTTGAGCAAACTTTTTTCAATATACGCTTGCTTGGCTCGTAGTGATTCATACTTGATTTTGTCAGCATAATACGCAACACAATCCGACATCAACTGACTGCTGGGGTACTGGCGTACAATTTCAATGTAATTATTATATTTATACATGAATTCAGTTAACGCATCGGTCATCCATGGGATATTACATTTTTTACCATTTTTTTTAATTTTTTTCATTGGGAAATGTATATCTATATAATATGTCAGTATATTGAATAATTTATTAAACTTATTATTAATGTCAATAGTATCGTCTTGTACAAAATTGAAGTCATAATTGCAAATGTCACAGGAAAATAAATGTATTGATTCATTATTAAACAATCTCTTTTCAATAAAACCGATATTTCGGTTTTTATTTTCAACTTGAGTAACGGTAAGCTCAAAGCGTTGGGCATTGTGGTCGCTTATTGCCATGTCCACTGGCGACACGCTAAGACACTCGCTAATGTGGTTTGCTATCCCGCAGTCGATGGATGTCGCGCAATCCGCCGTCACGCGTGTAGGGAACGTTACAGTATTAACGCATCCGTAGCTACTGATAATGTCGTCGATTCTCTGCTTGGAACTTGTGTCAGTTAAAAAATCCACATTATGATCGCCAACCATGAGAAACCTCTTATTTTCGTCAGTTATCTTATTCAATAATAATTCTAATTTTTCTAAATATATGTCAAAATTTCCGTTTCCCGTCCTATACAATACTACAATTACTAGTTTATATGTATCAATTTCAATCGCAGTAAATTCAAAGTGATACTGAACGCAGAGACTGTGTAGGTCGCTCCTTTGTTTATATTGTATATTGTTACGGATGTATATTGCGACGCCACCATGGGCGATGCGCGTGCGGCAGAAACAGTTTGCAAGTGCATACCCGCACAACCTCACGCGTTCTATCTCACTTTTTCTACACCATGTTTCACTCAATGCTAAAACATCCGGATCTTCTATGTTTGTTAACAAATCCAGTAAAGAAGTTTTGCCGCAAAGTGATCTAACGTTTTGGTGTATTCCAACAAACTTGTTAATTATTTTAGTTTTTTTAGTCCGTATTTCGCAGGGTAGTTTTTTGGACGTATTACATTAAAATATCGAACTGATACACCTTCTGGCCAATTTTTTATGTTTCGTGCGATTTTTTGCTTGTCAGCGGGCACATCCAGACGGAACGATGAGTACGTGCCTCTAGTCACTATAAGCTGTTCACATACCGGTGTTTGTATATTCATATGGGTCTGAACGTGGCGCACCACATCTTCTGAGGTCGTGTCCTCACTCAGGTTGAAAATCGAATGCTATGAAGTTTTATGGGAGTGTGCTGACTGTGGTGACGTGACATTACGGTGACAAATAGTTCCAGCGACTTGGCGACACTAGGTGACGTGACTGTCACCCGACCTGTACATTTACATGAAAGTGCGCTCACTAGGCAACTTTTTGTCACTCGGGCTGCGGACGCGCATGAAATAGACGTGTGTTGCATTGTATAGTTCTTATTGTTACGATGGCGGTTTCTCTACAAGAGGAAGATATTGAATTGACAACCAGCAAACGGAACAAGGACCAGCGAACGGAACTTATACAATTGCGAAGAGGAGTGCGACAGGGGGATGTTATATCCCCGAAAGTGTTCAGCAACGCATTGGAAGATGTTTTCAAGACGCTGGACTGGAAATATTGTGGCATTCATGTCAACGGCGAATACATCTCTCACCTCCGTTTTGCTGACGACATAGTCATCATGGCAGAGTCGCTGGAGGAGCTCAGCGGAATGGTTAACGACCTCAATATCGCCTCTCGACGGGTGGGGCTCGGGATGAACTTGGACAAGACGAAAGTCATGTTCAACGAACATATTCTCCCGAGACCGGTAGAGGGTGCGACTCCAGAAGTTGTGCAAGACTATGTCTATTTAGGACAGACTGTCCAGTTAGGCAAACATAACTTCAACAAAGAGGCCAACCGAAGAATTCAGCTGGCCTGGGCTGCTTTCGGGAAGCTTCATCATCTGTTCTCGTCGCCACTACCACAATATCTGAAGACCAAGGTCTTCAACCAATGCGTCTTACCTAAAATGACGTACGGTGCCGAAACATGGACTCTCACGGCAGGACTGATCCACAAATTTAAAGTCGCTCAGCGTGCTATGGAGCGGGCTACGCTCGGTGTTTCTTTGATGAATAAAATCAGAAACACTGAAATACCTCAAAGAACTAAAGTTGTCGACATAGCCGAAGCGATCAGCAAGCTGAAGTGGCAATGTGCCGGTCACATTGATAACCGATCGTCTACCCCATCGGTTATCACAACTGATAACCGATGGGGTAGACGAGTTCTCGAAAGGAGGCCACGTACCGGAAAGCGAAGCTTGATGACCTGAAGCACCATACCGGGGGTAGTTGGATGCGAAAGGCGGAGGACCGTGTGTGGTGGCGAGCCTTGAGAGAGGCCTATATCCTGCAGTGAAGAGACACGGGCTGATGATGATGATGACCTTCCAGAATCGAGAGCAACAGCGACGCGAGCCAACGACGGCAGCGGCTGCATCGCCGCGACTGACGCTCGCGGTCCTCCACCCACAGACTCTTGCACGCAGCAGCCCCAGACGTAAGCGCGCGGTCGAAGCGCTGTAAGCGTAAAGGGAACGAAATTATACTGTCATATCCGAATAAAGTATACCTGTGTTTGTACACTTGGCTGAAATATTTCCGTGTACACAAATGCTAACTAAATTGGATTTACAATCTTAGAGACCCTAAATACGGAGTGAAGGGTCGCGGATTCGATTTCCGCTCGGAACAAATATTTCTGTGCATTCTTTCTTTTTATTCAGTGTCTGGACGTAAACGTATCAATTTATGTATATATCTATAGGTATTGCAAATAATATTTAAGTATGAATATATATATATTATGTTGTGCCCATTACACAAGCATAATACTTTGGGCCTAGACGGCGCTGTAAGGGATGTCTCAGGTATTATTATTATCTATATGGATATAGACAAAGATTTGACTAAATATAGATTCAAGAAAAAAATATCAGATTAAGCGCGTAAATAGATACTTATTCTCGTGGTTGAATTGTGTGTGTGAATTAAAGTGAGATGACCAAGATATAATTTAAACAATATAATAACAATTGTGCATCAGCATGAAGATTGTCCTGTTTAAATAAAACCTTTTGTCAAGTATTCCTTACTAGTGCAGCAGCCTGTGGGTCAATTATACTCAGAGGGCTTACAATGCCTTCAGGGAGCTGTTGCGGCTGCCCCGATTCTGTAGCGCATTACTAATGTTTGCGCAGGAGTACACCGACGACTTCTAGGGCGTAAGGCGGAAGCGGGTAGTCAGCAAGGTGGCCTCCTTGCCGGGCAGAGTGCGGGCCGGCCGCGGCAGCGCCCTGTTGGTCATTGCAGACAGAATTGATAGCCCATTTTAAAGCATTGGGTGAGGCTGTTAATTAACTAACTATGTAAATTATTGTAAATAATTGACTAATTGTAAGTACATTTGATACTAACATTAAAGTAAGTCTACTATTAACACATACAAAAAAACAAATTCTAATGTTATGACATAGTTTCGCGTGATCAGTTCTCGAGGCTCGTTTATGTAGTAGATAGTTGAAGTTTCATCGGATGTACCAAAAATACAAAACTTATTTAAGCTCATCGGCTGTGTACGTCGGCGTTTACTATTAAACGGTCTGTGGCGTTGTCAGAAAGTTACGCCATTTACTGTGCGGAGTTCTAAACGCGGCGTATGACACCAATCGACAATAATAATACCTGATACATCCCACACAGCGCCATCTAGTCCTAAAGTGAGTAATATGCTTGTATTATGGATTACTACGGATTGGATTACTACGGATAATGGATTGGTTGAAGACCTTGGTCCTTGGACCTTGGACCAATGCGTCCTACCTACAATGACGTACGGTGCCGAAACATAGACTCTCACGGCAGGACTGATCCATAAATTCAAAGTCGCTCAGCGTGCTATGGAGCGGGCTATGCTCGGTGTTTCTTTGATGTCAAAGAACTAAAGTTGTCGACATAGCCGAAGCGACCAGCAAGCTGAAGTGGCAATGGGCCGGTCACATTTGCCATAGAACTGATAACTGATAGAGTAGACGAGTTCTCGAATGGAGGCCACGTACCGGAAAGCGAAGCGTAGGACGCTCCCCGGCCAGGTGGACAGATTACCTGAAGCACCATACCGGGGGTAGTTGGATGCGAAAAAGCCCTAATTAGTCCGCTGAAAATGGTGCGAAAAGTAGCTGAAAACGTGGGAAAATTGTAGATAGAGTAAATAAAAAATATGTGAAAATAGAGTATAAAAGGGCGAACGATCCACCATGCCGACACTTCTAATTTCAAGCTCTGCATAGTCAGACCTCTGAAACAGGTCATGAAGAGCAAGTACTAGCAAGCTGGCGGGAGGCTATACCTGAAAAGTGATAATGGTGTTTTGAATCGTATCCAGCAGTAACCAGCACCGGTACAAGGTCGTCCATCGAGCTATCCTGGCCGGACCGAGCTATCTATGGCATAAAATTCTGAACGTGATAGTCCATCGTTTGTTGCAGTTTAATTGTCTTACTCTTGCCATCAGTTCTTGCCTAATTATTAGTGGTTTCAACAAAGTGAATACGGTCGAATTTCGACCACTAGTAAATGTAAAAGTATGTTCATTTGTTTGTCCTTTCTTCATGTCGTAATAGAGCAACGAAACGAAACAACTTTTTGCATAATATAGAGTACTGTGGAGCTGGCTCGTTGTAAGCCAAGCGCTCGATTTAAAATAATTTGAAATGTCAATGTCAAACACAATTTCGCGGTGGTGAATGCCGGCGAGCGGGGACCTCGCGCATTGAAACTCGCCATCTCGCCAAACGGTTACACCAGTTAGCGAGAGTATGAGTGGTTAGACATTAAGCGCAGAAGATGGCTTCGAGTCAATTCGTACTTTTATGAAATCATGTATGCGTTTAGAATGAGAGCAGGGGATGTTCGATTTTTTGACATAGGATCGCACGCACGGACTATGTGACGTCAGCGTTGCCTTTTGTGGTTTCTACCATTTATCGATAAGATGTTTGGACATATCCGCAACGAAACCTAACTGGAACGATTGGTGGTGCAAGGAAGAGTAGAGGCTCAACTTTTTCGTGGTCGATTACCTACTAGATGAACAAACCTCATTAAATCGTCTACGAAGTGTTCCCTTACTGAGTGTACACGCAATGCCACGGATAGAAAAAGATGGAGGTCTCGCAAAGGTCGCAACCCATCTATCAGACAATTTATCAGAACGGCCACTCCGCCAGGAGTGTACGACTGAGAAGAAAAAACTTGTATCCTTATAGTTGTGCTCACCTGATGATATTTTGAGCGAGTGTTGGTAGGTGAAGGCAGTGGGCGTGGCCAGCAGCGTGTGCACACGCTCCCCTTCCCCGCCGCACCACACCTCCCAGCCGCCTCAACCATCGTCTGTCCACATAATAAATTTCATTAAGAAACTATCGACCGCCATTCTTTTCCTACTCATATAATCCTTCAACAGGAATATGCTTTATTTCAACTAAATATTTCACTTACCGGCCACTTTAGCGATCGGCACTGCATGTGCGCAGACCGCAGTCCTGGCGCTGCATGCGTCTTGGAGTGCGGTGTAGGTACTCCGGGGCGGCAGTGAGAGAGACCAGCGCCAAAGAACACGGCCTGTGTTCCGGTGCGGTGGACCAGCAACGACGCGTCAGCTCCAACATACAGCTGGGATACTGCAACTCCTGAACGAAGAATATGGAGACAATCATCCAGCCTGTTTAAACCCAGCTGACAGAGTAGCCTGTTTTAGATACAAAAGCCGTTTTTCATCATTCAACTGAAAAATAATTTTCTTCTGAATCTATTGTAAACAAATAAAATAAGAAAGTATATTTATAGCATTTCATTAGCCCATTAATGCCCTACTGCAGGGGCTTAGGCCTCCTCTAGGGGTGAGAACGCTTGGAGTTTAATCCACTACGCAACTCTAGTGAGGGTTGGTGGATCTTAACGACTGCCATCTATTGATGGCAACCAGGAGTGAAGGTTTATGTGCTCTCTGAGGCACAGGGTCAGTGTTAGTTATATGTACATAAGGTAGAAAAAACTCATTGGTACATGCCTTGGGATTCAAACCACGGTCTTCTAAACAAGATACGAGCTCGCTACTACCCGCCTATCACGACGTAAAATAAACTTAAAATGCTTAAATTCTATATAACCTCTGCTTAGTTCTATATTTCCTCGAAGCCATATCTGACTTACAGCCTTCGACAGAATATCCATCGGCTGTTAATTAATGGTACACACTTTACCTGTGACAGATTCGGACTTCTTTTATGTTCGTCTGTCTGTCTGTCCGTATGTCATAGCCAGTTCACTCGTAAACTATTACTACTTTAAAGCTGAAAGTTGGCTTAGTTATACATATTTGTAACCGCTATGTAGATGACTGTTAATAGGTTAAATATTTTATAGCGGCAGGATAATACAGTTTTTATTCCATTCCATCAGCCCTTTTTATACCCCACTGCAGGGGCTTAAATGAGACTTAGCATGATGGTCGAACTACACTGACGGAGCTTGGCTGCAAAGACAACATGTAAATCTACATAGCGCGTATTCATTCATTTTTTCATTCAACAATCCCAAGCCAGCCCGAAGAAGGCTTATCGTACGTAGGCACCGCCTAACTTGTGCGTAAAACTGGGTGAGGCTTCGCAAGCGTAGTATGCCCCCTTCTTTCTACACCATGATTCATTCATCTATTCCATTCCATTTAATTCCATCAGCCCTTTTTTATACCCCATTGCAGGCTCCCCTCAAGATAAGGGGGCTTAGAGCTTAAATCCACCACGCTGCTCCAATGTGAGTTGGAGGATTGTAACGATTGCTATCTATTGGAGTCAGTGATTTAAGTCAGAAAAACTCATTGGTACATGCCTAGATTCGAACAACGGCCCCATGGCCTTATAGATTTTTTTAAACAGGTTCGCTGCGTTCGGGCTGTCATGATCATACAGTAAGGGACATTACTTACCATCTCGTTTGGGTTATCGTTGTATAGCTATTTTAAAATCGCCATGAAGCGATTTGATAGTTTTTCAAAACTACTACGTTCCGTTTACAAAATACTAGACAGTGAAGCTGCCTTTTTACGTGAAGGACATGTCCTTCCCTCCCAACTCTTGAACCATTATTTTAAAAATCATAAAAAATCCATAATAGCTAGGTATTCAGAATCTTTATTTTCCATAAGAACATAACAATCCAATCGATTCCACCAACCCATTGCGCCCCACTACAGGGACTTAGCCCTCTTCCCAGGGTGAGGGGTCTTGGAGCTTAATCCACCACGCTGCTGCAGTGCGGGTTGATAGATTTTAGCGACTGCCATCTGTTGCAGTAACCGGGGCCGACGGCTTAACGTGCTTTCCGAGGCACGGATTCAGTGATAGTTATGTACTTCACACAACATTTACTTATATGGAATTTTACATTTTTAATTTTTTTTTGTTAGCAGACAGACGTGGAAATCAATTAAAATTAAAAGCAAAATTTAGGCAGAATTAAATATAATTACGCGGGTTCGATTCCCGCCCGAGATAAATATTTCTATGCATCACATTGTGTCATGTCTGGGTGTAAAATTCTATATGCATACGTATATATTACTAATATTATAAACGCGAAAGTTTGTAATTATGGATGTTTGTTAATTTGTTTAAAAGCTTGTATTTAAAACAGCTGTTTAAAATCTTAGCTAACATTTTGAGCTGTTTTCTAATGTCAAAAGTAGTTTTTAGGGTTCCGTGGCCAAAGGGCACCAACGGCAACTCTATTAGGTACTAAGGCATCGCTATTTGTCCGTCGGATGCTGCTATAACAATAAATAATAAAAGTAAAATAAAGTTAGAAAGTAAAGAGGGTACCCATACAAGAAACGTATTGTTTTATATTGTACGGTGGTATAGAACCCTTCGTGTGCGAGTCCGAATCGCAATTGGCTAGTAAAATATTCAACGTTCAAAACCTAAAAACTTCTTCCGCGCCTAATGAAAACTAAAACAACAATAAATATTGACAAATAACTTTTCACAAGCGCCCTCATTGTGTGGGTGGCGCCTTTTTTGGTGATTGGCGTAATCCAAACTTATAGAGCGTGTAGAGTTTAGCAAACTGAACAATAAGTTTTAAGTGAGCAGACAACGCAAACTAACGGGTACCGAAAAATTTATTGAAAGTTTAATTTTTTTACACAATATTTAAAACCTTTTGTTTAGGTAAACTCTACAAGCTCTATAATTTTGGACTACGTTCAATCGAACACGCAGTGTATTGTACATATTATAAACGTCTGTTCGGCAGAAAGTACCGAGCTCATAGAGCGTGAAGAGCTCCTCGAACTAAAGAAAAAGTTTAAAGTGAACAGATGGTGCAAACTAACGGTTATCGAGAAAAACATGTTTAAATTTAAATTTTTCATCACTTATCTTTTTTTGAATCTTTTTATCCAGTTCGGTAAGCTCTAATTCTCTATAAGCTTCGAGCAAGTTCATCCGAACACCCTGTATATAAGAAATTGACTTTTACAAGTAGTATATCCAACCTAGATACTTACCCTAGGCGGCAAAGTAGGCCTGCAACCGTCTAACACCGCTTCCTTCACCGTCTCGTGCCCCTCGAACGGTGGTCTCAAAGACATTATTTCATAGAGCAACATCCCGTACGAGAAACAAACCACCTGTAATTAAAAATCAAACACGATAAACGTTTCTAATCTTTATTGTACCAAAGCAGTTTGAGATTCTATAAGTAGAACAGCTTCGCGATAAATAAGCGACACAAGTGGGAAGAAGCGGTGCGTGGGGCAGAAGATGCCTCTCTACGATCACTACCACGGGCATCGGGAGAGCGAACCAAAAGGTTTAGTAATTTTTTTAAAAAAAGATACTAAAATGTCACAGAAGTTTACGTGTGTCTAATAGATTTGATATGTATATGCGATGCAATGTCGACATCCCTACTCGTGTGTCTCGCACTAAATATTCGTAAACCGGCGTTAGAATCGAAGGTAACTTACTTACTCGAGTCGCGTGCTCCGTATACTTTGCCACGAGGTTTAATTTTCATTCAAAATGCCCCGTAGCTAGAGCTAGGACGGTAGTTTCATACTTAAATCCCTATTACCATTAAAACACCGCATTAAGAATTATATTTACATTCTGATCGAGTGCGCCTGAGTGTCTCGTCCTGGGGAACAATCGAAAACGTGAGCAAAATATCCGAATCGGAAACCATAAGTCTTTATGAATACTTATAAAACTGGCATTTAATTGTATTCAAAACGATGTTAAACGTACGAAAATTCGAGTCAATTATTTTTATTTCACATTTTTAATGGTAGCCTTTATATCCACAAACATTTTAGACAATATACTAAAATAAAAAATATTTAAGTCTGAAATTTCCTCTTCAAACGGTCAATAATAAATACAAAAACTTAAAAATTTATACATTACCGAGCATGTATTAAGTGCCTTTAACGTACTTTATCTATTTCTCTCTGTATTGTTTCGTATTTCGTCGGTTTAGAATTTAAATCGGTCTGATGATGGAGCCGGAAGGTAGGAACGGGAACTTCGCAACGGCACATCGTATCACAGCCGTGTTTGGGCTTATTAGAAACGTCTTGCAGTGAACTTTGACTATGATTAAGTTTCAAGGTCTGATGATGGAGCTGGAAGGTAGGAACTGGATCTTAGCAACGGCACATCGTATCATAGCCGTGTTTAGGCTTGTTAGAAAGGTCTTGCAGTGAACTTTGACCATGATTAAATTTCAAGATCTGATGAAGGAGCCGGAAGATAGGAACGGGAACTTTGCAACGGCACATCGTATCACAGCCGTGTTTGGGCTTGTTAGAAACGTCTTGCAGTGAACTTTGACCACGATTAAATTTCAAGGTCTAATGAAGGAGCAGGAAGATAGGAACGGGAACTTTGCAACGGCACATCGTATCATAGCCGTGCTTGGGCTTGTTAGAAAGGTCTTGCAGTGAACTTTGACCATGATTAAGTTTCAAGTTCTGATGATGGAGCTGAAAGGTAGGAACTGGATCTTAGCAACGGCACATCGTATCTTAGCCGTGTTTATGCTTGTTAGAAAGGTCTTGCAGTAAACTTTGACCATGATTAAATTTCAAGATCTGATGAAGGAGCCGGAAGATAGGAACGGGAACTTTGCAACGGCACATCGTATCACAGCCGTGTTTGGGCTTGTTAGAAACGTCTTGCAGTGAACTTTGACCACGATTAAATTTCAAGGTTTATTGAAGGAGCAGGAAGATAGAAACGGGAACTTTGCAACGGCACATCGTATCATAGTCGTGCTTGGGTTTGTTAGAAAGGTCTTGCAGTGAACTTTGACCATGATTAAGTTTCAAGTTCTGATAATGGAGCTGAAAGGTAGGAACTGGATCTTAGCAACGGCACATCGTATCATAGCCGTGTTTAGGCTTGTTAGAAAGGTCTTGCAGTGAACTTTGACCATGATTAAATTTCAAGATCTGATGAAGGAGCCGGAAGATAGGAACGGGAACTTTGCAACGGCACATCGTATCACAGCCGTGTTTGGGCTTGTTAGAAACGTCTTGCAGTGAACTTTGACCATGATTAAATTTCAAGGTCTGATGAAGGAGCCGGAAGATAAGAACGGGAACTTTGCAACGGCACATTGTATAACAGCCGTGTTTGGGCTTGTTAGAAACGTCTTGCAGTGAACTTTGCCCATGATTAAATTTCAAGGTCTAATGAAGGAGCAGGAAGATAGGAACGGGAACTTTGCAACGGCACATCGTATCATAATAACCGTGTTTGGGCTTGTTATAAAGGTCTTGCAGTGAACTTCGATCATGATTAAGTTTCAAGTTCTGATGATGGAGCTGAAAGGTAGGAACTGGATCTTAGCAACGGCACATCGTATCATAGCCGTGTTTAGGCTTGTTAGAAAGGTCTTGCAGTGAACTTTGACCACGATTAAATTTCAAGATCTGATGAAGGAGCCGGAAGATAGGAACGGGAACTTTGCAACGGCACATCGTATCACAGCCGTGTTTGGGCTTGTTAGAAACGTCTTGCAGTGAACTTTGACCACGATTAAATTTCAAGGTCTAATGAAGGAGCAGGAAGATAGGAACGGGAACTTTGCAACGGCACATCGTATCATAGCCGTGCTTGGGCTTGTTAGAAAGGTCTTGCAGTGAACTTTGACCATGATTAAGTTTCAAGTTCTGATGATGGAGCTGAAAGGTAGGAACTGGATCTTAGCAACGGCACATCGTATCATAGCCGTGTTTAGGCTTGTTAGAAAGGTCTTGCAGTAAACTTTGACCACGATTAAATTTCAAGATCTGATGAAGGAGCCGGAAGATAGGAACGGGAACTTTGCAACGGCACATCGTATCACAGCCGTGTTTGGGCTTGTTAGAAACGTCTTGCAGTGAACTTTGACCACGATTAAATTTCAAGGTCTAATGAAGGAACAGGAAGATAGGAACGGGAACTTTGCAACGGCACATCGTATCATAGCCGTGCTTGGGCTTGTTAGAAAGGTCTTGCAGTGAACTTTGACCATGATTAAGTTTCAAGTTCTGATGATGGAGCTGAAAGGTAGGAACTGGATCTTAGCAACGGCACATCGTATCATAGCCGTGTTTAGGCTTGTTAGAAAGGTCTTGCAGTGAACTTTGACCATGATTAAATTTCAAGATCTGATGAAGGAGCCGGAAGATAGGAACGGGAACTTTGCAACGGCACATCGTATCACAGCCGTGTTTGGGCTTGTTAGAAACGTCTTGCAGTGAACTTTGACCACGATTAAATTTCAAGGTCTAATGAAGGAGCAGGAAGATAGAAACGGGAACTTTGCAACGGCACATCGTATCATAGTCGTGCTTGGGTTTGTTAGAAAGGTCTTGCAGTGAACTTTGACCATGATTAAGTTTCAAGTTCTGATGATGGAGCTGAAAGGTAGGAACTGGATTTTAGCAACGGCACATCGTATCATAGCCGTGTTTAGGCTTGTTAGAAAGGTCTTGCAGTGAACTTTGACCATGATTAAATTTCAAGGTCTGATGAAGGAGCCGGAAGATAAGAACGGGAACTTTGCAACGGCACATTGTATAACAGCCGTGTTTGGGCTTGTTAGAAACGTCTTGCAGTGAACTTTGCCCATGATTAAATTTCAAGGTCTAATGAAGGAGCAGGAAGATAGGAACGGGAACTTTGCAACGGCACATCGTATCATAATAACCGTGTTTGGGCTTGTTATAAAGGTCTTGCAGTGAACTTCGACCATGATTAAGTTTCAAGGTCTAATGATAGACGCAGAAGGTAGGAACTGGAACTCTGTAACGGCACATCGTATCATAGCTGTGTTTAGGCTTGTTAGAAAGGTCTTGCAGTGAACTTTGACCATGATTAAATTTCAAGGTCTGATGATAGAGCTGGTAGGTAGGAACTGGATCTTAGCAACGGCACACCGTATCATAGCCGTGCTTGGGCTTGCTAGAAAGGTCTTGCAGTGGACTTTGACCATGATTAAGTTTCAAGCTTTGATGATGGAGCTGGAAGGTAGGAACTGGAACTCTGTAACGGCACATCGTATCATAGCTGTGTTTTGGTTTGTTATAAATGTCTGATGATAGATTTTGATTCATTAAAGTTAATTTTGGAAACGATGGTGAACAACTTGTCAAACCGATAGGCAATCAATTCCCGGCCAAGTAGAGCTACGGTACGGTGGAAAGACGCATGCTCTCAGTAATTTTAAGTTGGGCATCAACCGTTAACAAGATGCTACGCTGCACAGTAGACCACGCAGTGGTGTATTTAGGGTCCCATACTTTTGCGTCTGGGCAGGCATATGTTGCTCTAAGTATAGTAAAAACTCTTAGTAATCTTTAGATTGAAGAACTTGACTGTTCTAAGCTCACAGATAAAACACCATGCAATACAGATGCACTGGAGGAAATGGAGAGGATACGGGTTCAGTCGCCTTCTTGAAATAAATATTAATTTATTCTATTTCGTACAAAAAATAAGTTTACTAATGACTAAAAAGTATAAAATAAAATAATAGTTTAACAAACACTGAAAATAGACGCTTTTATAAGTGCACGTTTAAGCAAAATTAATATTTTGATTGTAAAATCTTGGGGCGCTTTTATTTGGATAACCTGTCAGAAATTAACAACAATCACTACCGTCGTTTCTTATAGTATAGTGGTTGGTCGTGTTTCGTTTGCTTCTGTAACTTTGCCATATAAATTGAGCTCGGAGCACCTTGTCCTCTGAGAGCAGAACTCAATTTTAAGATGATAATTAGATTTGAAGCGAAATAAGATTGTTAACACCCTGTATTTCTTTGAAATGTCATGAAAAAAGCACCCCACACTTTTTCAATCACAATATTATACCTATATGATTTACACTCCAACCCGGGGATAAAGATAACTTGAATAACTATAATTTATTTATTGCTTTTACGTTCACTTATAAAAGCGTGTATTTTTAGTGTTTTTCATTTAAATATTCTTTTTATTTTTATTTTTCTATTTTTTATTTAATAGCAAATACTTTATCATCGGGATCAATATCATCCCTTAATAACAGTATCTACAGGTGCATATATAAATTATATATTATTTTTCCTAGCAAAGGGCCTTACCCTATCATTCTATTTCGTACCGCGTTTGCCATCTAAGCACAAATACTCGTGTAAGATGCCGAGTTTTAGTCGGAGTTTTAGTGCGCATTCCCCATGCGCCAGTCTTCAACCCCGCAAAATTACATAAATTAAATATATATTAAAACCAACGCTGCTGTGAAATTAATTTACTCTATGATTTCGCCTGCATCATAGCCTTTGAGATGACCTACACTGTCCCCCAAAGATTATGAAACATATTGACATTATATGCTGTATAACCTCAAAACTACCTATTCTTACCTTCTAAGACTGCCTGGCTGCTCCATGTGCTCCAGGAAGCACCGGCTGAAGGACTTGCAATGAACTTTGACCATGATTAAGTTTCAAGGTCTGATGATGGAGCGTGAAGGTAGGAAGTCGCTGAGAGCGACAGATTCCAACGACCCTGATCGTCTCCATTCGGCGCACAGCACTACCCCGAAAGCACCTCGCCCGAGTAACCTTCCGCGTGTGATGCTGTCCCAGCGACATCGACGGTTCTCTTCTACATCTAGTAGAAGCTGATAAAAAAATAACTGGATTAGTATTGAATTATATTATAAATGCGAAAGTGTCTCTGTCTGTCAGTCTGTCTGTCTGTTACAGCTACTAATTACTGCGGAAAAGTGTTCAAATATTTGTTACGTCTAAGCTAAGCCGCAGAATCAATTCTTATAAAACTTGGTAACAAGACAGCCTGCGTTCTAAAGACGAACATATGTGACTTCTACCGTGGAAATACATCTGTATGAGTATTTTTTCACATCTAAACTACGGAACTACTTCAGCAAATGCTTCTTTGAAAATAATTGACTAATGTTTGTCGTAATTGCACTTCATACACTTACTTCGCAAATGCTTGCACTTAATTTTTTTTGACTTCAGAGACGATGTCACGTAACGTTTTATCTTTGTTGCAGCGCACGCGCGACTGGTCATTCGGGCGTGTGTGGGAAGTACATGAATGTTTTCCGTGCGGCCACTTTGAAGTGCCCAAGAAAACCGACACGCTATCACTAATAACAAATGTTTACCGCACAAGGCATTCCCGAATACGACTGACCTCTCACCCATGCGTGATGGTCAATATTCGGCATATTTGTCCACATGTGTGGGAGCGGGATAATACTACGCAATAAACGACTTTTTCAATAATTTCATTTGCTATTTAAAAAACATTTTTTTAAACGGAATAGTTTGACAATTTCAAAGTGGGCCAGAATCGGACCTGGTTAAGTTAGGCCATGGGGTGTCGCTAGTTTACGCAATCGGCATAGCTATCGTATAGTGGTATTAATTTTTTATTAGAAGCTGCAGCCTAGTTATTACTATCGCGATTTATCATTGTCACTTCTGTAAAAATCTATTCCTGTAAAAACCAGGCTGTAATACTTAAAAGGCGTCGTCGTCGTGTCATTTCGTACCGTAGCTGGTGCCAAATCGGCCACCCTCAGGTCGCCGTGTGTTGGACACTGCAGTCTACCGTTGCTGCATGCCGCAAGAATACACTCTTTGACAGTCCACCTATAAGCTATCGATGCCGTCTCGGGTTCGTCTCCCGCGTTTATACGAACGCTCAGAGCGCATTCCACCGAGCCCAGTCTCGATAATGCTGAAAGTAAAGAATAATAATACCTATTATACTTGCAATATGGGGTACTAGACAACTGGTATATTTATTATTATTATTATTTTCATGACATACCTACATGACATATTCGTGCACAGAAATATGTGTTGGCTCCGCAGTTAAGGCTTCTAACCACTCGGCTAATCGAACAGTCGAATTTTGATAATTCAGTTGAAAATCAGAATACTAATTAATATCAGTTGAAACAACTTTATCAGGTAAAATGAAATAGGTACTTTTATAAAATGTGTTCATTTATTTCTGAGTTTTTTTATGACTATACCTATTTTTTGTCCATTACCAGTGTAATATTCCAACTATATAAAGTGTGTATACAGTAAGTATTTACTACTCTATTTGAAAGTAATTTAATATATCAATATGCGTATGTTATTCTATATTTTTGGCTGCGTATTACTAATAAGTTTAATCATAAAAGTTGAACAAAAGAAGCTTGGAAATTGAAAATTATTTGAACAAATTACCTATAGCTCGCTTTGAATTAATTTTAGGTTATTCAAAATAGAGATTTGTTTGTTTTTTTATTGGCTTCGATTTTGGTAATGACAGGTTTTTTTGTAAAAACTCATAGTTTTTGCGTTATTTATGAAAAACCGCTTCAAAACATGTATTTTTATCACGAAAAATCACAATCTTTGATCTTTAATAACTCAGAAAGTATTGATTTATTCTAAAAACTTTATATAACAAATTTTGCTTAGAATTTGTCTCTCTATCGATTTATGTCGTTATTTTTAATAATAACAAGTTGACACTATGTCACTTTTGTTTCTTAAGGTATTCCCCACCTACTCACCAATTTTTATGAAAATCGATGGAGATTCAACGAAATCGGAGGTGAAAACCTTCATTGACTGGATTAATTTACCCAAAGAGGGATACCAATCTTCGAGCAGCAAATCCACATGGTCTGAAGTCAGAGCCAGCAACCGCGCCAGCGCTTCAGGGTTCGGCTCCAAAACTTATGCTCTGAAAGTAAAGAAGACAAAAATAAATAGCACACAACGAGTCAAATGAACGGGCTATGGAGGGTAGGTGACCGTCTTATATGAGGATCAAACTGAAAAAGTGTCCGTCATAAACCATTAAATTAGGATAGCGCTGGCTGGCTGAACTAAAACTCACGATGCTTTCATTAGTCATGTTTCCTTCAAATACAGAATATATTTTGACCCCTATCTCCCAAGGCGTAATTCTTCCTTATTCCAAAATTATTCGAATTTTCGACGTGTCTATGTTTGAATGCAGACACGATTACGAAAGCCATTGAAAAACAAAATATATAATAAATTTTAAATGCGCGTGCGCTTTTAATTTGCAGAACCAGATATAGAATAATAACAACTCTTCGACACTGAATAACCAGATCCTCATAAATGGTTGCCTAACAGAAATAAATGCACTACTTATATATAATCTGTATGAGTATTTAAATATATCCACAACAATATGTGTATGACAAAAGCAAACGGCAAGGAACAAGAGACGCACAAGAAGGGGACATTACAAAACCGGATGTCGTACTACAGACAAAAAATATAAAGTAGGTACAAATGTTACAAAGTATGATTTTTTACACATTACATAATTTGCCTAATTGATAAAAATCATTGTTTATTTTTTTAAGAAGGAGTGGGACGCGTGAACGCCCATACAAACGCACTTAAACGATTATGTCGCGTCGTCAATACGTTTTTTATTATTGGTTTTTTAAACTATAGTCTCACTTAGTTAGAACTAGGTTTGTGTAGAGCCAAAAATTCGAAATTCGTATAAACTTTCTAGTTATAGAATTTTGGTAATAAAAAAAAAACAAGATTAAAATACGTATTAACGTCGTAATCGTTTAAAAGCGTTTGTATGGGCGTGAACGCGTCCCACCCCTTCTTAACATTCACTTGTCACAGGCAAGCTTGCCCTCACCAACACCTATATTTATATCGCTCGCATTTCTTCGGAATACTAAGTGTGCCGAACTGGATTATTTACAATAGGAGTGGTGTACAGACCTGATAGCCCGCCATGGGCATGCCATCCTCTCGTCTCAGGACACAAACTTGCGCGGGCAGCAATATTTCCACACAGCTAGACGACTACGCGTCCAAGTCGCACCACACACCCTCCTGATGGAGTCTGAATCTGTGAAGATTAAATGCGTTTTAAACGAAACAACACACATCTCAGATATTAAAGGCCAACCGGTGACAGGACGATCTGAGTGATCTGTATCTATAACGTTATAACTTCCAGACTGAAAATACTTGAACGAAAGTTCCTTCAACTTTTTCTGGAAAACAAAATACAAATTGCGGAAAAATGTTTTTAAGGTTTCGTGCCCAAAGGGTACCAACGGGAACCCTATTACTAAAGCTCCACTGTCCGTCCGTCCGTCACAGGGTTATATTGTCTGAACCGTAATAGGTAGATACTTGAAATTTTCATAATGTGTACTACTATAGCCGCTATAACAATAATCAATAAAAATAAAATAAAGAGAAAAAGAAAAAGAACGTGTTTTTTAAATATTGTACTGTGGAACGGAACCTTTCGTGTGCGAGTCCAACTCGCACTTGGCCGGTTGTTTTTCATTTCATTTTAATTGTTTTTTTAGTATATAAAATGACGAGATGATGACCGCTTAGCCTAGTGGGTAGCGACCCTGCCTACGAAGCTGGAGGTCCCGGGTTCGAATCGCAGGTCGGGTCAGTATTTATATGATGAATATTGATACTAGTACAGGGTCTTGGTTGTTATATGTATGTGGTGTCTTCGCTTGCTACCCAAAACACAAGCTAATGCTTAGTTTGGGGCCTAGACGTTGTTGTGATGTATACGTTATTATTATTATCATTATTATTAAAAATTTTAATATGATAGCATTAAATTAAGGCAGATACTAACAGCCCAAATGTTTTTATTACAACTCATACGTTCAAGATATGTCAAAACGCCACCATTTATAATCTTTTTCTCTACTCGTTGGGTTAATACACATATGTATTTTAAAAAAACTTTGTAAATTAGTGGTTTTGCGTTATTGAGTTCATCATCAAACTAAATAGCTTGTAATGTTTGATTTATTTGATTTATTTATGGTGTGACAGCCAAATATAATTTTTGAAACGAACAAAACGATCCTAGTTGATGTATCTATTATGTATATAATATCTTTTTAAACTCGTATAATGAAATCAAGATTCTCGATAAGTATTGATTATAAGAATTTAGTATTAATGATAATTAGTTCATTTCTAATATGATTCCACCACTGAAAATATTAACTCTGCTAATTAAAGATATCGAGATATTAATTTGTGATATACGGCATCAGAGTATCGAATGTAATGGATGTTCATTATCGTCCATCATCATCAGCCTGTGTCTCTCCACTGCAAGATATAGACCTCTCCCATGGTTCGCTACCACACACGGTCCTCCGTCTTTCGCATCCAACTACCCCCGGTATGGTGCTTCAGGTCATCTGTCCACCTGGTCGGGGGGCGGTCAATGCTTCGCTTGCTGTTATAAAGTTATCATAAAAAATCCTAATTATATTTAGAATTATGTATGTAATAAATATTGAACTCGAATTATTCGAATAGGCGCAGGAATTTTCACATCTTTACTAGCCTACAGTTGATGAAGCTCTTTGCTTACCATACGACCCACTGCAGGGGCTTAGGCCTCCCTTGAGAGAGAGGGTGCTTGGAGCATAATCCCCCACGCTGCTCCAGTGCAGGTTGGTAAATTTTAATAACAGGACCGACGGTTTAACGTGCTCTCCAAGACACGGAGTCAGTGATAGTTATGTACCTACTCAAGTCAAAAAATCTCATTGGTACATGCCCTGGGATTCGAACCAGGACCTTTTCGCCGCCACGCGGCTATCACGACACACGTGCAATAACCAAGTTTTTTTAATCACCTCAGCTTTCCAAAGCTTTCTTCGTCGACGACTTCTTCATCGTTACTTAGCGGCAATGAGGAGCCCAAGAGTTGATCACAACGCGACGTCACCTCCCTCACGACCAGCAGCACCAGCTCGCCGCATGCCAACTTCAAGCCCGTCTTCCACAACTTCCATGCCCAATTGAAGTCTAAAGCCTTTGACGTCATTTCGTCGATTTCGATCTGTCGGATGCGTTAAACTGTTAAAAATATTGCCACGCAGTCGGATTTCGATCACGCTTGGGTCGGTGACGCTGAATCATTATGTATTTTAATTTGAATATTTTTTGTCCATTACTAGTGTAATATTCCAACTATATAAAGTGTGTATACAGTAAGTATTTACTACTCTATTTGAAACTAATTTAATATATCAATATGCGTATGTTATTCTATATTATTGGCTGCGTATTACTAATAAGTTTAATCATAAAAGTTGAACAAAAGAAGCTTGTAAATTGAAAATTATTTGAACAAATTACCTATAGCTCGCTTTGAATTAATTTTAGAAGGTTTTTCAAAGTAGGGATTTGTTTGTTTTTTTATTGGCTTCTATTTTGGTAATGACAGGTTTTTTGTAAAAACTCACAGTTTTTGAGTTATTTATGAAAAACCGCTTCATAACATGTATTTTTATTACGAAAAATCTCAATCTTTGATCTTTAATAACTCAGAAAGTACTGATTTATTGTGGTGTCGTATGCTTTTAAGCTACTGTGTAATCGTTAACTTTATTCTAATCTTTATCACTTGCTAGCGGAATGTGTTCGGAATGAACCTCAAAGAAGACAACTCAAGATTCAGTTAGGGGTTCAAGGTCACAAAATTGACTTCTATAACAGCATCCTGGCTTTGTTCTTCGGAGGCCGGGATGCTGTATAGATTCGTCAAAACATCGATTGAGGAAACAATTTAGGTTTAAATTAGGCTAATTATATCTGTTGTGTAATAAATAAGGCTTATATTGTCACAAAAAACCTTGAACAAAATACATTTAAAAACAAATTTTGTTGAAATCCAAAATAGATTTTTATATCACCTTAAGCGGATAGTTTAGTAAGCAAACCGTTTACTGTCTGTGGCGTTAAAGTATATATAATGAATATTTTTATGTGTATTTATGCGTTGGTCTAACGCCAGCAGAGAGGAGACACATTGTCAGCTAGAACTGATTACGCCCTGAAGCGTTCATAGTAGTCGGACAACGAATGGGGAGGAATACTGCAAATTGCTCCCGCTAGGTGACGTTTCGTCCCTGGTACCCAATTATCTGTCTATATCGTAGCTTATTAGCTTTTTCCGGACTTTATCGTAAAATCTAACGACGAAATCAAATTTTTCAATAAATTAACATAATACAGGCCCAACGTAGTGTGGGACTATGTGGTCGTATGTGAGATGTCCAGGTATATAAAAGTCTAAGCTTTTATTTGTTGTGATTTCTTTTTATTTATTTTTAAATATTTAGTATTTATTTAATTTGTCCAATTTCAATAAATACGCGATATGTTAGTGTTGAGAATGACCACCTTGCAAATAATGACAAGGTACCAACAATTACAGTGCCACCTGAAAAAAGCTCTGCCTTCTCCGATCTATTGGAAATTCGGATTCGATTTTTGAATTCGTCATCGGACTACGATTGACGCTTGGACGCATTTAATCGAAACAGCCATAACGTCCAGCGGAATCTTGATATTTAAGTTTTAAAATTAAAAACTCATGGTGGGAATCGAATCTTTGACCTTTGTTTGTATGAAAAACGGAATGCTTAGCCAGACATCGTAGCTTAGTCGTCAGGTTTTGCTGCGTGTCGTCTCTAGTTGGATATTGCCTACTGTTATTATTCTCACCTCTTGCGGAGGCTTGTAAAATGGCGGAGCGCATTCGGCGACGGCCTCGTTGGCTAGCACTAGCGAGCACAAAACCCGCACGACACGTACGAAAGAAGTAGCAGACGGCGTAATGCACGCGCGCCGTTCCTCGCTGTTATCGTTATACCGTTGTACATATCACCTGCGAATTAATTAAAAAATATTGAAGGTCTTAAACCATAAATCAACAGAAAAGGCGCGGATGGATCCTCAAACTTGCTACTGGATACGGCAAACCAAAACAACGAAGTGTGTGTTGGAATGACATTCCGATGACAATGGGTCTGTACCTAAATTCTTAACATATCACAAGATTTTTAAATAAAAAAAATTAGGTATATTTTAATTTTTTTCAAAAATTTGATTAATAAAATTGTCAATTCAATTAACGTTGGGCGAATCATTTCATTCAAACCTCATGGTGTTAATCGGAACATAGGCTTCCATTTCCTTTCATTTCGCACCTAAGTCATTCGTTCACTCACTTCTGGAACAATCTCAACTTCTGAGAATCCGCTCCCGGCTTTATTCAACAAATCCATGGTTTTCAACCGAATGAGTTCATAAAAGGTTCAATAATAGTTCAACTCAAAATCAACAATGTTCCATTCCATTCCATCGGCCTTTTTTATAACTCACTGTAGGGGTTTAGACCTCCACTCAAGATGGGGCTTAAATCCACCACGCTTGGAGCTTAAATCCACCACGCTGCTCAAATGCGGGTTGGCGGATTGTAACGACCGCCATCTATTGACAGCAACCGGGACCGACTGCTTAACGTGCTCTCCAAGGCACGGAGTCAGTGACAGTTAATGTACTTAAGTCAGAAAAAACTCATTGGTACACGCCCGGATTCGAACCACGACTACATGGCCTTATAGATTTGGAACAGCCAAGCGTGCACGTTACAGACCGTAATTGCAGAACCAAAGGTCGCGGTAGCCGTGTCGTGATAGCCGAGTGGTAGCGAACCCGTTTCTTGTTTAGAAGGCCGAAAGTCGAATTCCCCAGGGCATGTACCAATAAGCTTTTTCTAACTTATAATAATAATAACGTATACATGATATAATAATAAATAAATAAGAATAAAAATAATAATAATATAATAATATAAACTATATAATATAATAATAATAATAAACTTATGTAACATAACTATCCCTAACTTTCTGCCTCGGAGAGCACTTTAATCCGTCTGTCCCGGTTGCCATCAATAGATGGCAGTCGTTAAAATCCACCAACCCGTACGAGAGCAGCGTGGTGGATTAAGCTCCAAGCCCCCCATCCCGAGGGGACGCCTATAAGCTCCTGCAGTGGGGTATTGATGGGATAATAGTACTGGATTTCTTTGGGACTAGATGGCCCTGTGTGGGATGTCCCAGGTATTATTATTTTGCTACCTGCCCGCCACCCGTGACGCCTAGCCTCGTACATAAGACTATGCATGATTTGAGCGGTTTCTCTGTAAGGAAAATGAGAATGTATACATACCTGGGCATTGGAGTCGCGGGCGGGTAACAAAGGAGGTACCAGTAACGTCCGGCCATCCCAAGCCAGCGAATAATTCGAATTTGTGCAACAGCGAGACACGGAGGGCGCGCGCCTCTTCACCTCTCCTCAACAACGAACTCGCCTTGAAAACGTGAGCTAGGTTGTCTAGCTTCATTACACCTGTTGATGAAACCGTGCTGTTAATGATGTTATGGGCTAGTAGTAGGTTCATGTATTTAAGATGCACTAGAATATCGATTTAAGGTAGGACGACGCCTGTCTAGTACGGCTATTTAATAATAATAGATGGAGCTACCATATAAAGCAATTATTTTTATTTTTTTATTATCACATTTATAGGTTTCAGTTGATAAAATATAACATGCGACCATAAAAAATATTTCTCTTTAATGTTTTTAACTGACTTTACTGATTGTTTTAACAGTTTCGAAACGTTTGTACAAAAACCTAAAATTTTGGGAAAATAAGGTTTTTCTATAAACGCTTCGAAACTATTGAAAAAACCATAATTTAAATCAGTCGAAAAACCCTTATTTTCTACGAATTTCAGGTTTTTGTACAAATGCTTGGAAACTGTTGAAACAATCAATAATGTCAGTTAAAAACTTTAAAGAGAAATATTTTTGATAGTCGAATGCTATGTTTTATCAACAGAAACCTAGAAATGTATTATGAAAAAATAAAAATTATTTATTTATTTATTTATGAGGAAAACCAACAGCTGTATTATTTTAGAGTAACAATGGATTAAAATATCAGATTACCAATAAAAGGTTCTTACATGTAAGAAACTCTATAGAAATTTGATTTCTTTATATGGTGGCTCCATCTATTATTAAATAGTTGTACTAGACAGGCGTCGTCTCACCTTAAGTTGTACTTATACTTTATTACGAAACAAAATCGCAAAACTGTTATCACACTTGTATCATACTTTGCAGTTATGTTCGCTAATGACTCTTCCAAAAACTGACTCGTTGGCGGCGTACTAGTTTTGTTATATATGCACCGAAATCATCACCCGCAACATCTCGAAGTTTCCATCATCGAACATTCCATTTTGATATTCTAATTACAATTTATCGTGGGAATAATTAATAGCGCTCGGCACCACCTGTGAGTGCACGCGACGCTGCCTCAAAAATATGAATCCGAACAGCGCAACTCTTTTGATTTGGGCCGCTCCTAAAATAGAATTTCATTTATTTTATTTTAATTTCGATTTTCTAGTAATTTCTGTACCTAGTCGACATGTTTGTGAAAGCGCGTGACAATTCGAGTACATTCCACAATGCATCGACGTGCGTCTAAGTATAGACGTCACTATACGATAGGAGGCCAATAATGAAAATATATTTCTCAAGGAAGTATAAAATATGACTCGGTACAACACAAATTCAAATCGGGTGAAAAACAAAGAAATTATTATCTATACAATTAATTTCAGGTATCAAACATCGAAGCTATAAACCGTAGTTGTTACGTCATAGGTATTTAAGTTTTAAAATCAATTATTTAAGCTACCGATATCTGATTGTATTAAATCTTAAAGTACTTTTGAGCAACTTTTATCTCGCAATATCCTTATAGCCGAGGGCCTATTGACACCTATTGTATGGGAACCCTTCACATTGCGACACAAAAATGGAACTTGGCACATGTGTTCCCTGTATAAAACAAATTTGATTGAGCGCGGAAACTGTAGAGTTTAATCCGCCTTCCCACCGCAAGGGAAAAAAAAGCTCAGTTCCCAGCAGTTCCACCCGCAGGGGGGAGTGGGGTGGTACGCGAAGTTTGCATCCGCCGCGCTCCAAACAAAAAATTCTCACTGATGCAGTTTTACTATTAAGACGTTTTTGGTATCGTTTTCGTATAAAATAAGGACGTGGATTTCATTTCTGATGGCAATTTAGTATACATCCTTGCATCTTATAAGTTCTAAGCATGCGCGTGCAGCAATGGCTACAGTTGTCCAGTTAGGCACCCATACATCTCCTTTCCAACCGTATTTCTGGGGATTGAGTAGTTGGGTAGATTTTGTTGTGGTGTCGTTAACTGACCCTACACATGTACGCCTTGATACACTGCACGCAATAATATTTCTATGTGTCTGGTTGATTTTTGTAAATAAGGCATACTTGTTTAACGAGATGTGGTCGTGAATAATTTTATTGTTAGAGTGTATTCTTTCCTCGCAGAAAGTTAAATACTGAGTGACTCTGCTTATTTCTATAACAGGGTACTTTTACTAGGTACTTTTTGAGCGTCACTCCACAAGATCATTCGGCGCTGTAAAAATTGAAGTTAAAGTTCAAAAACTGTTTAAAAAAACGTAATAAATACTTACATGAATTGACTTCAAAACATCAAATAAAATTGCAGCCACAAAGACAAAAAAAAAAAACAATTAAACCGCTTTTATTTAAACTTGATTAACGGTTATTTTGATAACAAACTTTGCGTCCAATCCCTCCACATACACCCGGGAAACTAATGAACTAAACTGTTCACCGCACGTGGCACTGAGATTCGAATTCAAAGGCGCCCGCACTCCACCGCCGCACCGCCCGCGCGATCGCCTGTCAATGCATCGATTCGCCGTCTCACCTTCCGGAATTTCTTCGCTGTATATATTTTTGTAAACTAAAGTAAATAAGGTAACTAAAAAAATTTTTTTTATTACAAAATATTAACGATTTAAAAAGTTATAGAAAATTTTAAAAAAATGCCAGACAGGATATTGCAAATAAAATCATTTTTTGTATAGCTGTATACGAAATTGCCATCAGAAATTAATTCCACGTCCTTATTTTATACGAAAACAACACCAAAAACGTCTTAATAGTAACACTGCATCAGTGAGAATTTTTTGTTTGGAGTGCGACGGATGAAAACTATGAAAAATAGCGAAAAGTGTGCGAAACAAAAACGAAAACAAAAACGGCATACGTATTTACATTTTTTTTAAATCTGTTACTTTAACAGGGTATCAAACCACTTAATTTGATAATCTAAGTAAATATTAATATGTGAAGAAAAAATTTTGTACACATTTCAAAGCATATCGCGAGTACGGAGGAGTATGAGATTTGGCATTTTAGTTATAGTATATAGTAGATTACTGGCGCGGCCCGTAAGTGCAGCATAAGCGAACGATCGTGAGTCCGGTTATGCACAGTTGTGGCCAAGGCTTGTATAGTACTTTTCTCAAAGATGCATGTATTGAAACAATAACATAAATTTTTATTTAAAAACACAATTGGTAAAGGTACAGTTTTTGAAACTTAAACGTGGATCTCCCAGGAATATTAGTTTGTGACATTTCCAGGGATTTTTATATTATATTTCATTAGTATCGTATATTTTAACATGGAATGTAATACACGTACATACCCAAAATCTACATGGTTTTACTTTTGTAGCCATTTCACCAAAATAAGCTAAGAAAACGTTTTCAGACAATGATTTAGATTACCTTTCGTTTTTCCATTGAATAAAATTTCCATACGTTTTCATGTATCTGTCCTTCGATTTCGGTGGTAAGCACTTATTTCAGGTGGTGATAAAATGTCTTCATCACTCGTAAAACTCATTTTGAATAATTTATAGTAGATAAAGTTAACATAAACTAATTATATTGACAACTGTATTATAAGAATAAAACTAGTTCAAGTAATTTTGCCGCCAATTCGCCACGTTCCAATGTCGATACCTTACTTTTACTTTTTTAAATTCATTTAATGGCGCATTCTTTTTGTCATGCCAGTTCGAAATTTAATTAAAACTTAGATGAGTTATCTCTTCGGGTTTAAAAGAGTTCGTTCCATTTTCAAACTACATATGCGACCACACGAGCATGTCTGCTAAAACATTGTGGGACACTTTCTGGTCCGGTACTGCAAGTATGATTTATCCCAAAGAAGATTGTGCAAGATATATCTAGTATATCGTAGCATCTTTGAGAAAAAGTACCTATTGTATAAAAAATTAAAAAACGAGCAAATAATGAATTTGATTGAACAGTCAAGAACAAACGAATAGAAATAAAAAAAAATTAAAAATGAAACGTCAATTAGGTAAGATAGAATTTTTAAATATTGTTTATGAAAAATTGAAAAACGAACAAACAATGAATTTGATCGAACAATCAAGAACAAACAACGAACAAACGAATAAGTAAAAAAAATGAAATAAAAACATTTTTTGACCGCCAACTTAAGAGAGCCCTTTCAATCCACCTTCTAAAGCCTGGCATACACTATCTTGCGTAAGTCGCCTGTACATTCGAGGAAAGTAAATTATTGAATTTTAGTTGTTACACTGCAAACTGGAAGCGCGCTTCCGCTGTGTCCGTGGCCGCGTCCACTTCCATTACAATCAGAGCACAGATGGAAGTCTACCTCAAAATAAATCATATGCGCCCAAACACCTCACATCAGCTCCAGGTCACCATAATATTTTATTTTCTATGTATAGGTATACACCTATGTGCCAAGTTTGATTAAAATCTGTTAACGGGAAATAGGTGAAATTCAAATAAACGAGATTCGTCCTCTAATTTTAGTTTTCAAACGTGGAATATTTTCTTCAAAGTTAAATGGAACTATCGCGACATATATCCTATTTGACAATTAATTTAGATTTTCTTTAATATTCTATTATTTGATAATTGGCTCTTCAATCGATATTAGAATGTTCCCTCAGTAGAAATGTGTATATTACACAGAGTAGAAAAAGTACAGCAGAAACAGGATAGAATACACACACCAGCCTCCTTGTCTTGCACACTAAGTAAGTACGCCTCGTGTGCACCGCTTGATGCGTCTCTCTGTAGTGCTCTGTAGAACGTCTGAAGTTGGGCGCATTACTTCACATGCGCTTCTTTTTCAGCCCACTCTGTGAAATATATAAACAATTGTCTTTTATTTCTATTGGTAGATTGGCCAGATGGTTAGAGACCGTAACTGCGAATCAAAGGTCGCGGTTTCGATTCCCACCTGAGACAAATGTTTGTATGCATGAACATTGTTGAATAAATGCATAATTTTACGTAGATCCAGTAAAAGGGAGGGGGAACTTACGGTATTTCTGTAGATCACTTCATTTCACCCCTTTTCTCGTTTATTTTATGTTTTTAACGAATTTTGTTACTTCTTCATTTTATTTGCGCACCACTCGTTTCGTCTTACATATATTTGGTTTTGTCGACACGACCACAGAGGGCGCAGATTATTTGGTGGGAATTTCAAAATGAATGAAATAGGAATAGGATCTCTGTTTCCCCCCACCGAAATCAACAAGATTTCTGCATAGACATATAAATTGAATAAATAAAATAACTTTTCATTTTCAGGAATAAAAGTTAGTGGACTGTATCTTAAACAAAAAAAGAATAGTACTAAATTACATAGTAAATCTATTTTAATTGAAATAATTAAAGTAATAAATAAGTAAAAATCCACAGATCTCCTGCTTTCGCACGAACTTCTTACGACATTGGAAATAAACCTAACGGAATAAAGTAACGGAACACATATATATAATATTTTTCAAAATAATTTTTTTCGCAAAAAAATAACACAACTGATATCTGAATAAGGTTAAAACTTCGAAATATAACATTCTGTACGACATTTCGGTCGAACAAACCGAATTAGTACGAAATGTAACACCGACGCATATCCGACTTCCAACTAAGGGCACCCTTAACCACTATTTCCGATTGTCCGATTTTACCAATTTTAGTTTCAATCGATGCTTCGTCTAATTACCCCACACCATTTTTTTATTTTTTTCTTATTCGGACCTAGTTCTCGAGATATTGGGCTCCCAAAATGAAAATCGGGGAAAAATATTGCGATTTTTTTTCGTTTTTTGCCGATAATTTTTTTGTTTTTGATTTTTTTTCAAATTGTTTTATGCCATCTTGTAGATCTCGCCGAGCTGCGTCTTTCGGCGGCACTACGTTAATCCAGATATCTTGAAAACTCTTTGTGCAATCTGCCTGTTTCACAAAACTCCCAAATGATCCCCTATACTCCAACGAAATCAAAGTCATTTCCAATGACAAAATTAGTTTTCATTAAAGTCTTGTATCACTCCACCAAACATAGCCACATTAAAAATGTCCGGTGTCAACATTCCGTGGCAACATAACTATAAATATTTAGGTATTACGCTTGACAAGCATCTGCACTTTCGCAATCATGTCAAGGGTGTCTGTATGCAGATTCGGCCCTCATTAAAAAAAATCGTCTTGTATACGTAGTGGACAAATTTTAGACACTGGACGCTGAAGACTTAAATTTTTCGTACGCAATGTTACGACACGCACGCACTCTGCAATCAGAGCCAGGGTGCACGCGTTCCACACGGCCCAGTCTCCATTGTTGAGTGGGAGCATTTTCCGAATGCGCAAGCACTACGTCCCCCACAGATACTTTACACGACTCCGTGAACCACTTGTGACGCTGCTAGAGTGTATGTAAATAATCTCACTTCCTTCTATGCCAGAAGTGTTGAGTTGCTTGTTGTATAAAGTGCCGCCTAGACAAACGATACATGGGTTCCTCTGTTAAATTGTACTCCGGAGCAGAAACTAATTCGCGACCTATTAAGAAATGTCCCGGAGTGAGTATGTCGAACTCGTTCGAGTACATTAAAGATGAATGTATTAAAAATTTCCAAAAAAGAAATGTAATTGTTCCGACGTTTTAGGTGACTGGTGGTTGTAAGATCATCACTTACAACCACCAGTTAGATATATTACTGTACTTGACAATATTCAAAATAATAAAACCTGAACAAAGTTAAAAATTAAAAGGGGTTCCCATACAAGGAACGTATTTTTTTCCGACGTTTTCGGTGATTGGTGGCTGTAAGATCTTTACTTACACTTGAATTTTCTTACACTGTACTATACTTCTTTTTACACTGAAATTTTCATGAAAAATGTATCACTATGATCGCTAATTATAGCGATCATAGTGATACATTTATTAAGCAAATAATAATAATAGCAAATAATAAATAATCTATTAAGCAAATAATAATAATAAAATAATGTTAAAAATTGAAGAATTCCCATAGAAGAAATATAATTTTTCCGACGTTTTTGGTGATTGGTGGTTGTAAGATGGTTACTTACACTTGAAATTTTCATGAAAGATGTATCACTATAATCGCTATAATAATAAATAACAATAATACAATAAAATTAAAAATTAAAGAATTCCCATAGAAAAAACATAATTTTTCCGACGTTTTTGGTGATTGGTAGCTGCAAGATCTTTACTTACACTTGAAATTTTCATGAAATATGTATCACTGTGATCGCTATAATAATAATTAATAATAATAAAATAAAGTTAAAAATTAAAGGGGGTTCCCATACAAGGAACGTAATTTTTCCGACGTTTTTGGTGATTGGTGGCTGCAAGATCTTTACTTACATTTTAAATTTTCATGAAATATGTATCACTGTGATCGCTATGATAATAATTAATAATAATAAAATAAAGTTAAAAATTAAAGGGGGTTCCCATACAAGGAACGTAATTTTTCCGACGTTTTTGGTGATTGGTAGCTGTAAGATCTTTACTTACACTTGAAATTTTCTTGAAAAATGTATCACTATGATCGCTATAATAATAAATAATAATAATAAAATAATGTTGAAAATTAAAGGGGGTTCCTATACAAGGAACGTAATTTTTCCGACGTTTTTGGTGATTGGTGGCTGTAAGATCTTTACTTTCACTTGAAATTTTCATAAAAAATGTATCACTATGATCGCTATGATAGCAAATAATAATAATAAAATAAAGTTAAAAATTAAAGGGAGTTCCTGTACAAGGAACGTAATTTTTCCGACGTTTTTAGTGATTGGTGGCTGTAAGATCTTTACTTTCACTTGAAATTTTCATGAAATATGTATTACTATGATCGCTATAATAGCAAATAATAATAATAAAATAATGTCAAAAATTAAAGAATTCCCATAGAAGAAACATAATTTTTCCGACGTTTTTGATGATTGGTGGCTGTAAGATCTTTACTTTCACTTGAAATTTTTATGAAATATGTATTACTATGATCGCTATAATAGCAAATAATAATAATAATAATAAAATAAAGTTAACAATTAAAGGGGGTTCCCATACAAGGAACGTAATTTTTCCGACGTTTTTGGTGATTGGTGGCTGTAAGATCTTTACTTTCACTTGAAATTTTTATGAAATATGTATTACTATGATCGCTATAATAGCAAATCATAATAATAAAATAAAGTTAAAAATTAAAGGGGGTTCCCATAAAAGGAACGTAATTTTTCTGACGTTTTTGGTGATTGGTGGCTGTAAGATCTTTACTTTCTTTTGAAATTTTCATAAAAAATGTGTCACTATGATCGCTATAATAGCAAATAATAATAATAAAATAATGTCAAAAATTAAAGAATTCCCATAGAAGAAACATAATTTTTCCGACGTTTTTGGTGATTGGTGGCTGTAAGATCTTTACTTTCACTTGAAATTTTCATGAAATATGTATTACTATGATCGCTATAATAGCAAATAATAATAATAAAATAATGTCAAAAATTAAAGAATTCCCATAGAAGAAACATAATTTTTCCGACGTTTTTGATGATTGGTGGCTGTAAGATCTTTACTTACACTTGAAATTTTCATGAAATATGTATTACTATGATCGCTATAACAGCAAATAATAATAATAAAATAATGTCAAAAATTAAAGAATTCCCATAGAAGAAACATAATTTTTCCGACGTTTTTGGTGATTGGTGGCTGTAAGATCTTTACTTTCACTTGAAATTTTCATGAAATATGTATTACTATGATCGCTATAATAGCAAATAATAATAATAAAATAATGTCAAAAATTAAAGAATTCCCATAGAAGAAACATAATTTTTCCGACGTTTTTGATGATTGGTGGCTGTAAGATCTTTACTTTCACTTGAAATTTTTATGAATTATGTATTACTATGATCGCTATAATAGCAAATAATAATAATAATAATAAAATAAAGTTAACAATTAAAGGGGGTTCCCATACAAGGAACGTAATTTTTCCGACGTTTTTGGTGATTGGTGGCTGTAAGATCTTTACTTTCACTTGAAATTTTTATGAATTATGTATTACTATGATCGCTATAATAGAAAATAATAATAATAAAATAAAGTTAAAAATTAAAGGGGGTTCCCATACAAGGAACGTAATTTTTCCGACGTTTTTGGTGATTGGTGGCTGTAAGATCTTTACTTTCACTTGAAATTTTCATAAAAAATGTATCACTATGATCGCTATAATAATAAATAATAATAATAAAATAATGTTAAAAATTAAAGGGGGTTCCTATACAAGCAACGTAATTTTTCCGACGTTTTTGGTGATTGGTGGCTGCAAGATCTTTACTTACATTTTAAATTTTCATGAAATATGTATCACTGTGATCGCTATGATAATAATTAATAATAATAAAATAAAGTTAAAAATTAAAGGGTGTTCCCATACAAGGAACGTAATTTTTCCGACGTTTTTGGTGATTGGTAGCTGTAAGATCTTTACTTACACTTGAAATTTTCTTGAAAAATGTATCACTATGATCGCTATAATAGCAAATAATAATAATAAAATAATGTTGAAAATTAAAGGGGGTTCCTATACAAGGAACGTAATTTTTCCGACGTTTTTGGTGATTGGTGGCTGTAAGATCTTTACTTTCACTTGAAATTTTTATGAAATATGTATTACTATGATCGCTATAATAGCAAATCATAATAATAAAATAAAGTTAAAAATTAAAGGGGGTTCCCATAAAAGGAACGTAATTTTTCTGACGTTTTTGGTGATTGGTGGCTGTAAGATCTTTACTTTCTTTTGAAATTTTCATAAAAAATGTGTCACTATGATCGCTATAATAGCAAATAATAATAATAAAGTAATGTCAAAAATTAAAGAATTCCCATAGAAGAAACATAATTTTTCCGACGTTTTTGGTGATTGGTGGCTGTAAGATCTTTACTTTCACTTGAAATTTTTATGAAATATGTATTACTATGATCGCTATAATAGCAAATAATAATAATAATAATAAAATAAATTTAACAATTAAAGGGGGTTCCCATACAAGGAACGTAATTTTTCCGACGTTTTTGGTGATTGGTGGCTGTAAGATCTTTACTTTCACTTGAAATTTTTATGAAATATGTATTACTATGATCGCTATAATAGCAAATCATAATAATAAAATAAAGTTAAAAATTAAAGGGGGTTCCCATAAAAGGAACGTAATTTTTCTGACGTTTTTGGTGATTGGTGGCTGTAAGATCTTTACTTTCTTTTGAAATTTTCATAAAAAATGTGTCACTATGATCGCTATAATAGCAAATAATAATAATAAAATAATGTCAAAAATTAAAGAATTCCCATAGAAGAAACATAATTTTTCCGACGTTTTTGGTGATTGGTGGCTGTAAGATCTTTACTTTCACTTGAAATTTTCATGAAATATGTATTACTATGATCGCTATAATAGCAAATAATAATAATAAAATAAAGTTAACAATTAAAGGGGGTTCCCATACAAGGAACGTAATTTTTCCGACGTTTTTGGTGATTGGTGGCTGTAAGATCTTTACTTACACTTGAAATTTTCATGAAATATGTATTACTATAATCGCTATAACAGCAAATAATAATAATGAAATTATGTCAAAAATTAAAGAATTCCCATAGAAGAAACATAATTTTTCCGACGTTTTTGGTGATTGGTGGCTGTAAGATCTTTACTTACACTTGAAATTTTCATGAATTATGTATTACTATGATCGCTATAATAGAAAATAATAATAATAAAATAAAGTTAAAAATTAAAGGGGGTTCCCATACAAGGAACGTAATTTTTCCGACGTTTTTGGTGATTGGTGGCTGTAAGATCTTTACTTTCACTTGAAATTTTCATAAAAAATGTATCACTATGATCGCTATAATAATAAATAATAATAATAAAATAATGTTAAAAATTAAAGGGGGTTCCTATACAAGCAACGTAATTTTTCCGACGTTTTTGGTGATTGGTGGCTGTAAGATCTTTACTTACATTTTAAATTTTCATAAAATATGTATCACTGTGATCGCTATGATAATAATTAATAATAATAAAATAAAGTTAAAAATTAAAGGGTGTTCCCATACAAGGAACGTAATTTTTCCGACGTTTTTGGTGATTGGTAGCTGTAAGATCTTTACTTACACTTGAAATTTTCTTGAAAAATGTATCACTATGATCGCTATAATAATAAATAATAATAATAAAATAATGTTGAAAATTAAAGGGGGTTCCTATACAAGGAACGTAATTTTTCCGACGTTTTTGGTGATTGGTGGCTGTAAGATCTTTACTTTCACTTGAAATTTTTATGAAATATGTATTACTATGATCGCTATAATAGCAAATCATAATAATAAAATAAAGTTAAAAATTAAAGGGGGTTCCCATAAAAGGAACGTAATTTTTCTGACGTTTTTGGTGATTGGTGGCTGTAAGATCTTTACTTTCTTTTGAAATTTTCATAAAAAATGTGTCACTATGATCGCTATAATAGCAAATAATAATAATAAAGTAATGTCAAAAATTAAAGAATTCCCATAGAAGAAACATAATTTTTCCGACGTTTTTGGTGATTGGTGGCTGTAAGATCTTTACTTTCACTTGAAATTTTTATGAAATATGTATTACTATGATCGCTATAATAGCAAATAATAATAATAATAATAAAATAAATTTAACAATTAAAGGGGGTTCCCATACAAGGAACGTAATTTTTCCGACGTTTTTGGTGATTGGTGGCTGTAAGATCTTTACTTTCACTTGAAATTTTTATGAAATATGTATTACTATGATCGCTATAATAGCAAATCATAATAATAAAATAAAGTTAAAAATTAAAGGGGGTTCCCATAAAAGGAACGTAATTTTTCTGACGTTTTTGGTGATTGGTGGCTGTAAGATCTTTACTTTCTTTTGAAATTTTCATAAAAAATGTGTCACTATGATCGCTATAATAGCAAATAATAATAATAAAATAATGTCAAAAATTAAAGAATTCCCATAGAAGAAACATAATTTTTCCGACGTTTTTGGTGATTGGTGGCTGTAAGATCTTTACTTTCACTTGAAATTTTCATGAAATATGTATTACTATGATCGCTATAATAGCAAATAATAATAATAAAATAAAGTTAACAATTAAAGGGGGTTCCCATACAAGGAACGTAATTTTTCCGACGTTTTTGGTGATTGGTGGCTGTAAGATCTTTACTTACACTTGAAATTTTCATGAAATATGTATTACTATAATCGCTATAACAGCAAATAATAATAATGAAATTATGTCAAAAATTAAAGAATTCCCATAGAAGAAACATAATTTTTCCGACGTTTTTGGTGATTGGTGGCTGTAAGATCTTTACTTACACTTGAAATTTTTATGAATTATGTATTACTATGATCGCTATAATAGAAAATAATAATAATAAAATAAAGTTAAAAATTAAAGGGGGTTCCCATACAAGGAACGTAATTTTTCCGACGTTTTTGGTGATTGGTGGCTGTAAGATCTTTACTTTCACTTGAAATTTTCATAAAAAATGTATCACTATGATCGCTATAATAATAAATAATAATAATAAAATAATGTTAAAAATTAAAGGGGGTTCCTATACAAGCAACGTAATTTTTCCGACGTTTTTGGTGATTGGTGGCTGTAAGATCTTTACTTACATTTTAAATTTTCATAAAATATGTATCACTGTGATCGCTATGATAATAATTAATAATAATAAAATAAAGTTAAAAATTAAAGGGGGTTCCCATACAAGGAACGTAATTTTTCCGACGTTTTTGGTGATTGGTAGCTGTAAGATCTTTACTTACACTTGAAATTTTCTTGAAAAATGTATCACTATGATCGCTATAATAATAAATAATAATAATAAAATAATGTTGAAAATTAAAGGGGGTTCCTATACAAGGAACGTAATTTTTCCGACGTTTTTGGTGATTGGTGGTTGTAAGATGGTTACTTACACTTGAAATTTTCATGAAAGATGTATCACTATAATCGCTATAATAATAAATAACAATAATACAATAAAATTAAAAATTAAAGAATTCCAATAGAAAAAACATAATTTTTCCGACGTTTTTGGTGATTGGTAGCTGCAAGATCTTTACTTACACTTGAAATTTTCATGAAATATGTATCACTGTGATCGCTATAATAATAATTAATAATAATAAAATAAAGTTAAAAATTAAAGGGGGTTCCCATACAAGAAACGTAATTTTTCCGACGTTTTTGGTGATTGGTGGCTGCAAGATCTTTACTTACATTTTAAATTTTCATGAAATATGTATCACTGTGATCGCTATGATAATAATTAATAATAATAAAATAAAGTTAAAAATTAAAGGGGGTTCCCATACAAGGAACGTAATTTTTCCGACGTTTTTGGTGATTGGTAGCTGTAAGATCTTTACTTACACTTGAAATTTTCTTGAAAAATGTATCACTATGATCGCTATAATAATAAATAATAATAATAAAATAATGTTGAAAATTAAAGGGGGTTCCTATACAAGGAACGTAATTTTTCCGACGTTTTTGGTGATTGGTGGCTGTAAGATCTTTACTTTCACTTGAAATTTTCATAAAAAATGTATCACTATGATCGCTATGATAGCAAATAATAATAATAAAATAAAGTTAAAAATTAGAGGGAGTTCCTGTACAAGGAACGTAATTTTTCCGACGTTTTTAGTGATTGGTGGCTGTAAGATCTTTACTTTCACTTGAAATTTTCATGAAATATGTATTACTATGATCGCTATAATAGCAAATAATAATAATAAAATAATGTCAAAAATTAAAGAATTCCCATAGAAGAAACATAATTTTTCCGACGTTTTTGATGATTGGTGGCTGTAAGATCTTTACTTTCACTTGAAATTTTTATGAATTATGTATTACTATGATCGCTATAATAGCAAATAATAATAATAATAATAAAATAAAGTTAAAAATTAAAGGGGGTTCCCATAAAAGGAACGTAATTTTTCTGACGTTTTTGGTGATTGGTGGCTGTAAGATCTTTACTTTCTTTTGAAATTTTCATAAAAAATGTGTCACTATGATCGCTATAATAGCAAATAATAATAATAAAATAATGTCAAAAATTAAAGAATTCCCATAGAAGAAACATAATTTTTCCGACGTTTTTGGTGATTGGTGGCTGTAAGATCTTTACTTTCACTTGAAATTTTCATGAAATATGTATTACTATGATCGCTATAATAGCAAATAATAATAATAAAATAAAGTTAACAATTAAAGGGGGTTCCCATACAAGGAACGTAATTTTTCCGACGTTTTTGGTGATTGGTGGCTGTAAGATCTTTACTTACACTTGAAATTTTCATGAAATATGTATTACTATGATCGCTATAACAGCAAATAATAATAATAAAATAATGTCAAAAATTAAAGAATTCCCATAGAAGAAACATAATTTTTCCGACGTTTTTGGTGATTGGTGGCTGTAAGATCTTTACTTTCACTTGAAATTTTTATGAATTATGTATTACTATGATCGCTATAATAGCAAATAATAATAATAAAATAAAGTTAAAAATTAAAGGGGGTTCCCATACAAGGAACGTAATTTTTCCGACGTTTTTGGTGATTGGTGGCTGTAAGATCTTTACTTTCACTTGAAATTTTCATAAAAAATGTATCACTATGATCGCTATAATAATAAATAATAATAATAAAATAATGTTAAAAATTAAAGGGGGTTCCTATACAAGCAACGTAATTTTTCCGACGTTTTTGGTGATTGGTGGCTGCAAGATCTTTACTTACATTTTAAATTTTCATGAAATATGTATCACTGTGATCGCTATGATAATAATTAATAATAATAAAATAAAGTTAAAAATTAAAGGGGGTTCCCATACAAGGAACGTAATTTTTCCGACGTTTTTGGTGATTGGTAGCTGTAAGATCTTTACTTACACTTGAAATTTTCTTGAAAAATGTATCACTATGATCGCTATAATAATAAATAATAATAATAAAATAATGTTGAAAATTAAAGGGGGTTCCTATACAAGGAACGTAATTTTTCCGACGTTTTTGGTGATTGGTGGCTGTAAGATCTTTACTTTCACTTGAAATTTTTATGAAATATGTATTACTATGATCGCTATAATAGCAAATCATAATAATAAAATAAAGTTAAAAATTAAAGGGGGTTCCCATAAAAGGAACGTAATTTTTCTGACGTTTTTGGTGATTGGTGGCTGTAAGATCTTTACTTTCTTTTGAAATTTTCATAAAAAATGTGTCACTATGATCGCTATAATAGCAAATAATAATAATAAAATAATGTCAAAAATTAAAGAATTCCCATAGAAGAAACATAATTTTTCCGACGTTTTTGGTGATTGGTGGCTGTAAGATCTTTACTTTCACTTGAAATTTTTATGAAATATGTATTACTATGATCGCTATAATAGCAAATAATAATAATAATAATAAAATAAAGTTAACAATTAAAGGGGGTTCCCATACAAGGAACGTAATTTTTCCGACGTTTTTGGTGATTAGTGGCTGTAAGATCTTTACTTTCACTTGAAATTTTTAAGAAATATGTATTACTATGATCGCTATAATAGCAAATCATAATAATAAAATAAAGTTAAAAATTAAAGGGGGTTCCCATAAAAGGAACGTAATTTTTCTGACGTTTTTGGTGATTGGTGGCTGTAAGATCTTTACTTTCTTTTGAAATTTTCATAAAAAATGTGTCACTATGATCGCTATAATAGCAAATAATAATAATAAAATAATGTCAAAAATTAAAGAATTCCCATAGAAGAAACATAATTTTTCCGACGTTTTTGGTGATTGGTGGTTGTAAGATGGTTACTTTCACTTGAAATTTTTATGAAATATGTATTACTATGATCGCTATAATAGCAAATAATAATAATAAAATAAAGTTAACAATTAAAGGGGGTTCCCATACAAGGAACGTAATTTTTCCGACGTTTTTGGTGATTGGTGGCTGTAAGATCTTTACTTACACTTGAAATTTTCATGAAATATGTATTACTATGATCGCTATAACAGCAAATAATAATAATAAAATAATGTCAAAAATTAAAGAATTCCCATAGAAGAAACATAATTTTTCCGACGTTTTTGGTGATTGGTGGCTGTAAGATCTTTACTTACACTTGAAATTTTTATGAATTATGTATTACTATGATCGCTATAATAGAAAATAATAATAATAAAATAAAGTTAAAAATTAAAGGGGGTTCCTATACAAGGAACGTAATTTTTCCGACGTTTTTGGTGATTGGTGGCTGTAAGATCTTTACTTTCACTTGAAATTTTCATAAAAAATGTATCACTATGATCGCTATAATAATAAATAATAATAATAAAATAATGTTAAAAATTAAAGGGGGTTCCTATACAAGCAACGTAATTTTTCCGACGTTTTTGGTGATTGGTGGCTGTAAGATCTTTACTTACATTTTAAATTTTCATAAAATATGTATCACTGTGATCGCTATGATAATAATTAATAATAATAAAATAAAGTTAAAAATTAAAGGGGGTTCCCATACAAGGAACGTAATTTTTCCGACGTTTTTGGTGATTGGTAGCTGTAAGATCTTTACTTACACTTGAAATTTTCTTGAAAAATGTATCACTATGATCGCTATAATAGCAAATAATAATAATAAAATAATGTTAAAAATTGAAGAATTCCCATAGAAGAAATATAATTTTTCCGACGTTTTTGGTGATTGGTGGTTGTAAGATGGTTACTTACACTTGAAATTTTCATGAAAGATGTATCACTATAATCGCTATAATAATAAATAACAATAATACAATAAAATTAAAAATTAAAGAATTCCCATAGAAAAAACATAATTTTTCCGACGTTTTTGGTGATTGGTAGCTGCAAGATCTTTACTTACACTTGAAATTTTCATGAAATATGTATCACTGTGATCGCTATAATAATAATTAATAATAATAAAATAAAGTTAAAAATTAAAGGGGGTTCCCATACAAGGAACGTAATTTTTCCGACGTTTTTGGTGATTGGTGGCTGCAAGATCTTTACTTACATTTTAAATTTTCATGAAATATGTATCACTGTGATCGCTATGATAATAATTAATAATAATAAAATAAAGTTAAAAATTAAAGGGGGTTCCCATACAAGGAACGTAATTTTTCCGACGTTTTTGGTGATTGGTAGCTGTAAGATCTTTACTTACACTTGAAATTTTCTTGAAAAATGTATCACTATGATCGCTATAATAATAAATAATAATAATAAAATAATGTTGAAAATTAAAGGGGGTTCCTATACAAGGAACGTAATTTTTCCGACGTTTTTGGTGATTGGTGGCTGTAAGATCTTTACTTTCACTTGAAATTTTCATAAAAAATGTATCACTATGATCGCTATGATAGCAAATAATAATAATAAAATAAAGTTAAAAATTAAAGGGAGTTCCTGTACAAGGAACGTAATTTTTCCGACGTTTTTAGTGATTGGTGGCTGTAAGATCTTTACTTTCACTTGAAATTTTCATGAAATATGTATTACTATGATCGCTATAATAGCAAATAATAATAATAAAATAATGTCAAAAATTAAAGAATTCCCATAGAAGAAACATAATTTTTCCGACGTTTTTGATGATTGGTGGCTGTAAGATCTTTACTTTCACTTGAAATTTTTATGAATTATGTATTACTATGATCGCTATAATAGCAAATAATAATAATAAAATAAAGTTAACAATTAAAGGGGGTTCCCATACAAGGAACGTAATTTTTCCGACGTTTTTGGTGATTGGTGGCTGTAAGATCTTTACTTTCACTTGAAATTTTTATGAAATATGTATTACTATGATCGCTATAATAGCAAATCATAATAATAAAATAAAGTTAAAAATTAAAGGGGGTTCCCATAAAAGGAACGTAATTTTTCTGACGTTTTTGGTGATTGGTGGCTGTAAGATCTTTACTTTCTTTTGAAATTTTCATAAAAAATGTGTCACTATGATCGCTATAATAGCAAATAATAATAATAAAATAATGTCAAAAATAAAAGATTCCCATAGAAGAAACATAATTTTTCCGACGTTTTTGGTGATTGGTGGCTGTAAGATCTTTACTTTCACTTGAAATTTTCATGAAATATGTATTACTATGATCGCTATAATAGCAAATAATAATAATAAAATAATGTCAAAAATTAAAGAATTCCCGTAGAAGAAACATAATTTTTCCGACGTTTTTGATGATTGGTGGCTGTAAGATCTTTACTTTCACTTGAAATTTTTATGAATTATGTATTACTATGATCGCTATAATAGCAAATAATAATAATAATAATAAAATAAAGTTAACAATTAAAGGGGGTTCCCATACAAGGAACGTAATTTTTCCGACGTTTTTGGTGATTGGTGGCTGTAAGATCTTTACTTTCACTTGAAATTTTTATGAAATATGTATTACTATGATCGCTATAATAGCAAATCATAATAATAAAATAAAGTTAAAAATTAAAGGGGGTTCCCATAAAAGGAACGTAATTTTTCTGACGTTTTTGGTGATTGGTGGCTGTAAGATCTTTACTTTCTTTTGAAATTTTCATAAAAAATGTGTCACTATGATCGCTATAATAGCAAATAATAATAATAAAATAATGTCAAAAATAAAAGATTCCCATAGAAGAAACATAATTTTTCCGACGTTTTTGGTGATTGGTGGCTGTAAGATCTTTACTTTCACTTGAAATTTTCATGAAATATGTATTACTATGATCGCTATAATAGCAAATAATAATAATAAAATAAAGTTAAAAATTAAAGGTGTTCCCATACAAGGAACGTAATTTTTCCGACGTTCTTTACTTTCACTTGAAATTTTTATTAAAAATGTATCACTATGATCGCTATAATAATAGATAATAATAATAAAATAAAGTTAAAAATTAAAGGGGTTCCCGTACAAGGAACTTAATTTTTCCGACGTTTTTGGTGATTGGTGGCTGTAAGATCTTTACTTACACTTGAAATTTTCATGAAATATGTATTACTATGATCGCTACAATAATAAATAATAATAATAAAATAAAGTTAAAAATTAAAGAATTCCCATAGAAGAAACCTAATTTTTCCGACGTTTTTGGTGATTGGTGGCTGTAAGATCTTTACTTACACTTGAAATTTTCATGAAATATGTATTACTATGATCGCTACAATAATAAATAATAATAACAAAATAATGTTAAAAATTAAAGAATTCCCATAGAAGAAACATAATTTTTCCGACGTTTTTGGTGATTTGTGATTGTAGGATCTTTACTTACACTTGAAATTTACAACACTATGATCTCTTTGAAAATTAATAATAATAAATAAATAAAGTATAAAGTAAAAGGGATTCTTATACAAGCAACGAGGTTATTTGTGATCGGTGAGTATGAAATTGTGACTGTGTTTGGACTATATAATGCGTCGAGGCAATGACGATATTGAAGTAGCCAAATAAATGAAATGTACGAAAAATATTAACTTCGTGTAGATTTTGTGCTAGTATAGTGTGCTTGTGGAGAAAAACATAGGACCACTAATTTTCTTTAGGCATGGCACTCAAAATTAAACCTGGCAGTCGGTAAAAAAGCCCCAAAATATTATGCACTTCCTCAAAGTTTTACAAGAAGATGCTTCCTACATATGTGATGTTGTGATAACCCGAACGCAGTGAACTTGTTTCAAACCTATAACGTCATGTGGCCGTGGTTCGAATCCGGGCGTGTATCAATGAGTTTTTTCTGATTTAAGTACATTAACTATCACTGACTTCGTGCCTCGGAGAGCACGTTAAGCAGTCGGTCCCAGTTGCTGTTAAGAGATGGCGGTCGTTACAATTATAAAATTATAAAATTATTATTATATATTTATTATATATATTATATTATTATTATAAAAAGGGCTGATGGAATACTAAAACTTCGAATAGGTGACATAACAATAGGTAAATTTGTGGAAATAGTAAGGCATTAGGCAGTAGGGTCAGCTGTCATACTATGAGCCAACCAGATTCATCGAACCACCGCAATATCCCGACAATCCCATTCCGCTTTTGTATTACCGTTCATCTCTATTGAAAAAAAAAATTTAACAATTCAGTCTTGTAGTTGAATTGATGCGAGGCCATTTCAAGAAGTGGTCTAAATTATTTATTTATTTTAAGCAAATAACGCTTAAGTGATTTACTGCAGAGTAAAAAACATTTCTGAATAATTTTTGGTAAAATTTTGAATTTTATTTGTTGAGTATATTATAATCAATTTTATTTGTTCAGGATCGTCATTGTCCCGACGAATTATTTACTTCAGTCCTACCTTTCATACATTTTTCGGTTTACAACTGGCGCCTTTTAGCCCATTTAACTTTATCATAATTCTGTACTCATAGTTGTAAACATTTTGGTGAGGGCTTTCATCGCGTATACAATTCTGTTTTTCTATAACTCGTATCTACACCAGTAGAATTATATTGGCATTCCTTTTGACTATCTCACATTCTTCCATATCCGCAATATACTTTAAAAGGGGTCTAAAGTTTTTCTTACCATATTAATATATAATTATTGAATCGAGTGGTTTGTTTCCCTTTTGAGGTAACGTATTTTTCAAAAATGAGATTATGTAGTTTTCGTTTTCTAAAAATCGAGCTCATGATGCCTTTGAACACTTTTCGCTATTTCTCATAGTTTAGGATTTGGCCATACTGTCCCATTTCAAAAATTAATCTTGTAATAGATTTTAGCTTTCTGCATGCAGTCCAACTCTACATAAACTGTAGTTAATTTTGCCGATATCACACTGATCCGTGCGCGTATTGTGCTTAAAAAGTGGTCAAAGTGTTTTCTTACAAAACACGCAATTCGAGTGTGAAACTGTACTAAAGTAGGTGATTCTATTAAATAACTGTGTACTTTACAAAGTTAACGAATTGTGATGTATAACTGAAAAGAAGGCATGGTGCGATAGCAATTCAATTTTAATAATGTTAATGTGTTTCTATACTACAGATTCTATGAAAATATTGATTACATCGGGTAAGCGCGACAGTAAGCATCCCGCTACGAAATTATTCTAAATTCTTGTTTAATTTATTTTTAATCGTAATATTCAACAACATTGTAAAAGACGCTCTATCTTCTGCACAACCTTCCTGTCTTGAGCCTCAAGGTATCTTTCGGGGTGACGGCAAGAGACCCGATGGTGTCACTATGGTTCTATACAAAAATGGTAAAGCTCTTGTTTGGGATGTAACTTGCGTAGATACTTTATGTCAAAGTTATATAAAAAATATATCAAAAAAAACTGGAGCAGCTGCTGAGACAGCAGCTCGCAGGAAAACAGCCAAGCACATGGAACTTTTAAATCGCTACCATTTCATCTCTTTTGCTGTCGAGACGATGGGTCCCTGGTCCAAGGATACCAAATCACTTGTCCACGATTTGGGTGTCGCGCTGTGTCTGTTGACAGGGGATCCTATGTGCAAGGAATACTTTGTTCAGCGCGGCAACGCGGCAAGCATCCTTGGTACCCTGAACCCATCGTCTCTTTAAAATTTTGTCATTTATCATAATTTACATAGTATTTTTTAATTTGTAAATACTTTTAATTATTATATAGATATTTATAGTTTCGTATATAATAAATTGACTAAGCTGCGTCGCAGGGTAAATTGTATTAAATAATAATAATTATATATATATATAATTACATTCAGAGTTTTTTAAAATAAAGCAATAAGCTTCATCTTCATCGTAATATTTATGTCGTTACTATTAATTCATTTGGAGTGTCTTTAATTTATTCGAGTTATATAGAAACATTTGTCACATGTTTGTCTTATAATTTATTAGCGGCTGCTACATGTCCATCATATATATAGATTTAATATAGAAAACTAGTTGTCTACCAGTGGTCGACAATTCCACGGGATCTACTCAGTTTTTTGATATATATAGATTTTAGCTTTAGCACTCCTTTTCCATATAAACTTTAACTATGCCAATTCTCACAATCCTCGTGGACGACTTGATTTAACTGTAATCGAGGAGGCCGAGGCCAGCTCACAGCGGAAACGGGACGGGAGCAGTAAGATTTTGAACGGACCGTGGCACAAAAATGTTCACGAGGCAAAACCACGATTATACAGACATGCAATTTTCAAAATGATGCCACAATGGAAAAACAATTGACAGTTATTCATGAGACCATGGTGTTAAGGACTACTGAAAATTTGTACCTATAATAATTAAATATTTTTATATTTTTGCACAAAAGTAAAAAAATTCTATAATACGTGTTCGGCTGAACGTAGTCCAAACATACAGAGCAGGTAGAGCTTATCAAACTAAACAAAAAGTTTCAAGTGAATAGATAGCGCAAACTAACGGTTATCAAGAAAACATGTTTCAAATTTTGTTTTTTAAACTTTTGGTTCAGTTCGGTAAGCTCTACATGCTCCATTCAGCCGAACACCGAGTCACCGAGTGTCAACATGACGCGGCGCTCTCCTCGCATCATTCGCCATCTCGAGGCGTCGCCACCTTGGCGCTGCGCTGCTGGAGCTCTCTGGTACGCAGCCTGGGCACGAATAGACAACGCTACGGGATTCATTTCTTGTTTCTCCGCTTACTTCTAAACCATGCGCCGGATTTTGATACAGTTTTCATTCAAGGAATTTCTTCCAGAATGTTTAAATCTATAATACACTTGCATTTGCTTCCGACTTCGTGTGTGGAATTGTAGGTTTTGTAATATTTGCTGAATTGCAATTAGATATTTTTAAATATGTATTTTACTTGATATAAGAACATCATAGAATTCCCCATGCCCCCATCCCCGCTCACTTTTCTTGATGAGAGTGGAACCGAAAACGGGATGGGACCGAGGTCAAGAACAAGAACTATAATGGCCTAACGAAAATGGGTAAGAAAAGAGCGGAGCTACGGGCGGGTCGCTAGTACATATATAAGATGTTTTACACCCAGACAAGGAACAATCAGACATGTTCATGCACATAAATTAATATTTGTCCCGGGTGGGAATCGAACCCGCTATCTTTGGTTCAGGTCAGTCGAATAGACAAATGAAACACATAAAACGTGTTAAAATACATTTATTCCACTTGGAAATATCTTTGGTTTCTAAATTCAAATCCTTAATCACAATTTATTAACTATATTATAATATACAAAGGCGTTGTTCATAACATTTTTACATGCTAAAGCTATAAAGTCATATTTCGAGAGATCATTCAACAATACATTATTGCCTCCATTATGAAGATCCAACGACAAACATTACTTATAAATTGTACTCACAATAATATAACCCCGTTTATTGGCCAATGAAGACGACATAGGCCCAAAAAGAATACAATAGTTGAGTGTTTGTCTACAAGTTCGTATTTCTGAATATCGAGAAAAAACATCTAATTTTTGTCATCCTTCTCTAAAACTGAAAGGTTCTGTTTGCTAGTGTAGGTAATTTCTTTTTTGCATTTCATCTTTATCATGGACAGAATCATATCAGGTTTTTGAAATGCGGGGACGATATGTACCTAATCTCAAAATAGTAAACGTTAAATGAGATTTCATAATAGTTACACCTACTTGAACGACGTTGATTAGGCGCATCGGAATCGCTTCTATTCCCAAACCCCAAATTATAATAATTGTTGCTAATGGCAGTGGCTAAACCATGGAACAAGTAACCTATTATTAAGGTTGGAAGAGTATCAACGTACTTTAGCGAAAATCGATGTCGACGTTTTTCAATACATTTGCGATTAAAAATAGGTAAATATTATACTTCAAATGTAATAATGGCGGGAGCTAAGGGCAGCTGGACGCTGCCTGTTTAGTACAGCTGTTATATTAGGTGGAGTCACCATACATATGCGACTATAAAAAATATTTCTCTTTAATGTTTTTACCTGACATTATTGTTTCGTAGAGTTTGTGCAAAAATCCAATTTTAAAAAAGTAGCCTATGTCACTCTTCAGCCAATAAACTATATCTACTAAAGCTACTTTGAAAATAAAATACAGCCTATGTTACTTACTGATAATGTAGCTTTCTAGGGGAAAGAATTTTTAATAATACATTATGATGCAAGTACGGTAAGTCGAGGTGTTTATAGGTACGAGGCGAAGCCGAGTATAAGCATCACACGACGTGTTTCAACACATTTACGATTAAAATTAGGTATATACTTCAATGTAATAATGGCGGGAACGGGACTACTTTCCGCGGTTTACGCATGCGTTTCAAACAGAATGCTCGTTTGTGATTGATGTAAAGTAAAAAGGCCTAGTACTTACCGTACAATACAACATTACGATACAAGTTTCGATGTCGTAAAGACCGTATTAATAGCAAATGTATTGAAAATGAATATTAGGAACTTCTAGGAACAGGAGGAATAGAATTAGGTAACTAACTTCTGAGCCGTCAACGTATTCATCTGTATTTTGTGTATATAACTTAAATATGTGCTGCAATAAATCTCTCATAGAACAGGCATTCAAGGAAGGCTTTCGGACAGAATCGCAGACAAGAATATCGCCAAAGAATTGGTAGGTGTAAGTATTCAACCTTGGCGACAGCAAATGTGTAAATCCACCACTGCATACAAATAATTAGAGAAGATGACTATAATAAACAGTAGTGGTAAGAATATCGGCCGGCCACTCTATATACTCTGAAATCCGTCAAAGAACTAAAGTTGTCGACATAGCCGAAGCGGTCAGCAAGCTGAAGTGGCAATAGGCCGGTCACATTTGCCGTAGAATTGATAATCGATGAGGTAGACGAGTTCTCCAATGGAGGCCACGTACCGGAAAGCGAAGCGTTGGACGCCCCCGGCCAGGTGGACAGATGACCGGAAGCACCATACCGGGGGTATAGTTGGATGCGAAAGGCGGAGGACCGTGTGTGGTGGCGAGCCTTGAAAGAGGCCTATATCCTGCTGTGGAGAGACACGGGCTGATGGTGATGATGAAATTTATTTCTCAAAAACAAATAAATAAAAGTTTTAGTCAAACATTTTAAATGAGGCACAGCATAGCGGCGAATAGTTCCTAGCCAAAAAAGCTTCTACGAATCTTTTTTGCTTGTGTGAATTGTGCTTTGAATATTTTAAAAATAATTTTCGCCTTAACGACCCATTGATAAATATAATTGTTATTCTAATAAATTTTTTACTGTGGCCCAATGGGTTTTTGTTTAATTTTCACGTAAAACGAAAAGGTGGTAAACTTCCCGTGAAAATGATGGTTCGGCCCGCGTTTATTCGTCGCTAAATTTCTTAATTAATTTTTACAAAATTAATTTAATGTAATAAAAAAACCCTGTCATAAGGCGGGGTGGTTTTGTTTTTAAAGTATTATGTTTTAGAATAGGCGCCCTAGACAAAAAATTGATACGGCGCTCATTAGAGTATTGAACCTTTTTTGCTGTATGAAAGACTGAAATAAAAAAAAACACAGTAAATAGAGCATAAAGTTAATTAAGTAAGATTTATTTTTCTTGACTTAATTTTGGAATAAGTAGACATAAGTGGAAACCATAGATAGAGTTGATAATCCCACGAGTCTTTCTTGAGTCATTGTAGAAAAAAAGCGTTCAGCACTGGCCACAGATTGCCACTCCCCCTATGAGCTTGCGGCCGGCCCCGCTTCTATCTGGAAAATTAATTACGGTCAGCATTTTGGTTTCAATACCTATACCCACTTCGAAGGTGGCAAGAACCATGGCCCGTAAGCCGTTTTTGGGGCTCCAATTTTTCTGTCCACGCGTTTTCAAAGAGGAACTTTCGTCAAAATAATCAAATTTATCGATATTAGGGATATGCCTAATCATGTCCAATCGACTATATGAATACGATAATATTTAAAAAATGAAGTAATAAACTGGTCCGTATCAAGACTTTCTGCGCGTACTTTGAAAGGTCGTATTTTGGGAACTATTAACTACTAGCGACCGCCCGCAGCTTCGCTTGCGTAGACTACGAATTCCTGTTATAGGTACTATTAACGTTCGAGATGGTTTATACGTACTTTTTCCTTGAACCAATTTTGGTTACACCCATTCAAACTTTCAATCTTCATTCCCCTTCCACCCTTTAAAAAAACCGATACAATTTTTCATCTCCCGTTTCCCACCCTTAAAATGTGGAAATCTAAAAACCCTGAAACACGTCATTATTTGAGTCCCTTCATTGCCATCCTTAAGTTTGAAATTTCTAAAAAAGCCTTTCTTAACTTAATGCTCACGTTATAAAATAAACCTATGTTCCAAATTGTAGTAGTTTTGGCGGTAGTAGTTGATAGATCAGTGTGGACAAACGACAGACAGATAGACAGACAAACAAACACAAAAAGTTGCTTAGACACTCTTGACAATCTTCTTTCACGTCTGCAAAGTTTCATTGAAATCTGTTCAGCCGTAGTGGAAATTAGCTCGAATAGATAAAATTGAATTGAATAGACACATAGACGTACAGACAAACAGACGGACAAAAAGTAGCTAATGTCAAATCTCTTGACAACCTTCTTTCCCGTCTGCAAAGTTTCCTTAAAATCTGTTTAGAAGTTTTGGAGATTAGCTCAAATATACAGATACACGTACAGACAGACAGACGGACAAAAAGTAACATTTGTTAGTTTTGACGACCTTATACGTACAGACGGACAAAAAGTAACATTTGTTAGTTTTGACGACCTTCTTTTCATACTTGTGATGTTTCATTAAAATTGGTTTAGACAGATGGACGTACAGACAGACATACAAAAAGTTCTGTATGTCACTTTTGACTACATCCTTTCCATATGTGTAAAGTTTCATCAAAATCGGTTAAGCTGTTTTGGCCGAAACCTATTTGCTCGAATAGACAGACAGTTCGTTTTCATATATATAGCCTATAACCCTCCGCTAGATTCAGGCTATCAAAGGCAAAAAAAAATTCAAATCCGACTGGTAGTTTCAGAGATTAGCGCATTCAAACAAACAAACAAACAACTCTTCAGCTTTATAATAAGTATTTCTATTATATAGATTAATAGATTATAAGATAATAAGAAAATAAGATAATACTGAAAACCGTATCAAAGTCTACTGCGTGGTTTGGAACTAAAAAGTTAACGAACAGAGGCAGACAGCGAATTTATTTTCTCCCGCTATAGTTTTCATATTTCGATAAAAACTGCTAAGATATTAATTTAAATTGAGTGGTGTAAAGGGCAATTATAATATGCATGAAATGCTTAAGAGAACTAACGTATTTAATTTGATAAGGATTAATATTACGTTTAAAAAACATCTTCGCAAATAGTACATAATGTTAGAACAAATTTGATTGTCATAAAAAAGGTTATAGTAAGTTAACCTTAAAAGATACACATATGCTGTCGTGGACTTTTGGTTAGAACTTTTAAAGGGGAACAATTCCTTAATACATTATTTTTGGTTAACATCAACCGTTTACGCAGCGCGCGCGACGGAAGCTCTCAAAAAGAATATTTTTTCCCGTTTTTGCAACATTTTTCATTGATGCTTCACTCCTATTGGTCGTAGCGTGATGTAGTATAGCCTATAGCCTTCCTCGATAAATGGACTATCCAACAAAAAAATAATTTTTCAATTCGAACCAGTAGTTCCTGAGATTTGCGCGTTCAAACAAACAAACAAACAAACTCTTCAGCTTTATAATATTAGTATAGATGAAGAGAAATTTCAACGACCAAATTGTAGCTCTATTAGTTATGAATATACTTTTGTTATACACGTTTGCAGATCAGGATTTATTTAAAATAATTCAGCAAAATCTAATTTGATTTAATTTATGTGAAAACATCGATGCATACATTTAGCTTATTAAAAGGTATACATTCGTCATTTCAGTGGTTTTAGTCATAAAACTTTTTAAAGTGGTATTGCGGCTTAAACTATTTGTTTAAAAGAAGTACCTTATACACCATTTATTCTAATTCCACACCCTTTCGTTATTATTTTTAATAATTAATTTGATAGATTGTGAAAAAATGTGCCACTGAAATGACGAAAAAATCATTTTTCAAAAATTTACCCTTGTATGACTTCAGATGATAAAATTATTGCCGCATGTGTTTTATTTTTAAACATTTCTATTCGTTTTACTAAAACTAAAATCTATTATGTGGGCTGCTATTTATAAATAGGTAATTAACTGGCCATTTAAAAACTAAAAAAAAAATTTTGAAAAGTTATTACACCATTTAAAATGAGAAGTCTTTTGCTGTTGAAAACAATTTTTTTGCACCACTCGACACGAGCCTATTTTTGATCAATTGTCTAGTTGTGTGAAATACAAGGCGAAATTTTTTTTACAGCCAAATGTTCATTTGTATCCTAAATGTATTCACGTCATATTTATGCCCAGGTAGGTACCCCTCTATCTAACATAGTGTGACATAACGATCTTGCATCATTAATTCCCGTACAGCATCGATATTTATACGGCCGATTAACGCTTCCAATTAAACTAACTGAACCAGTGATACACAGTAATATTCGATGGTGCTTCATCGTCAAAAATCGCAGACAATTGATCGATGCACTGTTTTTGAGTTAGCCCATCTCAAAAACCGTAATAATCGTACGAAAATGTTTAACAACTCAAATCCATGACGAAGAAGACATGCAATTTTCAAAATGGCGCCACAATCTGTTAACAATTGACGATTATACTACAGTTATACAAACTGTATCATACAGGCAAAGAGTTGGATGTTGTAACTACTTTTTGAAAAAATTTCGGAACTGGTCAGTTCTAGATTCATAAATAGCAACCCTCGTAGAATCGAAACATTCACTCACATACATACAGAGCATATAGTTTTGAAAATGGTTTAATTACACTAAAGGATTTTTTCGAAATTTCACCCCTACTACGGTAATAAAATGCAGCGGGTAAGTTTGTATGAAATTCCGTCATTTTTTAAGTTAAAGGCCTGAATGTACGTATTAAATATCAGTATAATAAACGTTTTAGGTCAGAAACTATATATATGTTGTATTTTAAATGTTTTGAAAAATTTAACCTTATAAGAGAGCAAATTAAACATGAACGTATGGGACTTCCGTTAATTTTCAATTTAAATGTATATAGGTATATAAATGTATATTTAAACGTCATCATCATCATCAGCCCATTTTTACCCCACCGCAGGGGCTTAGGCCTCCCCCAGGGTGAGGAGGGGGGCTTGTAGCTTAAGTCCACCACGCTGCTCCACTGCGGGTTGGGAACTGTAACGACCGCCATCTATTGACAGCGTCCGGGACCGACTGCTTAACGTGCCCTCCGAAGCACGGTGTCAGTGATATTGTGTACTTAAGTCAGAAAAACTCATTGGTACACGCCCGGATTCGAACCATGGCCCTATGGGGCCTTATACATTTGGGACAGGTTCGTTGCGCTCTGGGCTATCACGACACTTTATTTATTTAAACGTATTTAGACATTTAAACGTATATATACCAATTGTCATTGGTATTTCCAATTGCCTTTTTGATCGTCTCCGAGTTGAGATCAGCGACCGCTGATCGCTGAGCGCTGATAGCTGCTATCGCGTTCAACTCCAAGGTATGATTGACTGACTTTTACATATAATTTTTGCTTACGTTAAACTAGCTAAACAAATATGTTTCAAGAATTTGATTTTTCGCCTATTCGTAGGCGCACCGCGCCTTAATATATCAACTGAGTGGACGCAAATACGTCAATTAATACTGCGTAGCAATGATCGCTCAGAATGATATAGGCTCCGAATGTGGTTTGGTTTCCAAATTCCAGGACATACAAGTGAAGTTAAATAAAAGTTTTTTATAGTTATAACAAAATAGGTGATTTGTACTGGAGCTGAATTAGTAAAATAAATAAAACTTATCTGTTTTCAGTTACTTGCACCATCAGATTACGTTATTTGTATTATATTATGATTATATTAGATTGGTGATTTTCATATATAAATGAGGCGGTGTGAATTAAAAGATGAAAATATAAATTTTAGGCTTATTAGCGCCATTTTATTTTCTTCTCATTGCTATTTTCTAAATCCAGCAGTTTTCAGTTCAGTCAAAAGCGATTTGATAAATAATATGAAATTATTTTGCAGAAAATGAATTTTCAAAATTCTCTAGTACAATCGCCTAAATTCTTGGGTAGAATATACCTACTATTTTTTGGTAGGTACAGTTCCAATCAACCTTTATGGGGGATGTGAACATAGGCACAAGTCGCGTCGCAGTAACAAGTTTTAGGTGTAGCAGGATGCAGTGGAGCGAGGGGTATATATGAAATCAAGGGTGTGCCATTTAAGGCAGATGAGAATTTATTTTCCATCGTTGATTCTATATGTAATAACGTTAGATACATGGTTCCTAAAACTCAGTTTAACTATATGGCCAGAGTGCCCACGTTCAACGAAAAGGAGAAATCAATTGTCGTAAGTTTTGTGAATCGTTATGTCAAAGAAGAGTTTATTGCAGCTGCTCGTGCCAAAAAGATCCTAACAGCTGATGACCTGGGCTTCAAGGGCAACTCCTACCGTGTGTTCGTCAATGACCACCTAACCCCTGAACGCAAGAAGTTATTATCTAAAACTAAAAGTGCGCTAAAAGACAAAGGATATCAGTATATTTGGGTGAAGTATTGTAAAATACACATAAGAAAAAACGATACTTCTAAAGTTAGCATTATCAACTCTGAGTCTGATTTAAACAAAATTATTTAATATGTCGTACATCAAATTTTATTTCAACTTATTTTAAGTACCAAAAGCTTGTCTTTACTAATATGTGTATGTTAACATTTTGCACTTATAATTGTAATTTTAATTTACTCCCGTGTATAACTTTAAAAATGTTTGTAACCTCTTCCCTCATTAGCGTTTCGCTGCCTAGTAACAGCCTATCCGCGCGCGTCTCGTTCGCCCTGCCGCTTATCTGTAATCTGCCTATCTCTTTTCTTATCATGTCGCATACAATAGTAACTAAATATTTTTCTCGCATATGCAATACACTCCACAGGTGTCTGCCTATATATTTATATTATAAACTATTCTACCCTCATTTAACTATAAATACATATCATGTTTTTATTATGATGCTAAAGACTGTATTTTTTCTCAATGGATAGTAAATACCTTAATATCTATTATCAGAATGTGAGGGGATTACGTTCTAAAACTTTTGAATTTCAGCGTAATGTACGATTGGCAAGTTATGATATCATTATGATAACGGAAACTTGGCTTTTGGAAGGAATCCATAACAGCGAACTGTTCGACAGTCGGTACACGACCTGGCGACGTGATCGTGATTACTGCACCACAGACCAGACTCGCGGAGGCGGCGTACTCATTGCGACTAGCAAACGCTTGTCGGTTACCCCACAACCGTCGTTTCATTCCAGCGCTGAGGATCTCTGGCTAACGATTACTCTCAATAGCACTGAAAAACTTAAGTCGCAAATTAAAATACACATTTGTGTATTATACTTATGCAATCAAAACCTAGGCAATACGTTTTCACAACAGTTATCTAATTTTTTGTCCAAGCTCAATACACACGTCTTAAATAATATAAACGATAAATTTTTGATTATAGGTGACTTTAACCTGAGTAAAATTCATTGGCAGTTGCAAAACAATATATATCTACCTTTGAATATGACTTCAAGTGACTCGTGCGTGTTAATTGATGAGATGAATACGTGCAACTTAATGCAATTTAATGGCGTGTCCAACAGGTACGGCCGGTTTCTTGATTTAGTATTTTGTAACGATATAGTTTCCGTTTCTGAATGTCAGGATCCACTTGTTCCGATTGACCCAAATCACAACGCATTGGTCGTTAATGTTCAGTTTGCACATGTGAGTTACCTAAAACCGGCGTTATATACTAAGTATTTATACAACAAGTGTGACTATCAATTGATTAATATTGAAATTTCTAACAATGATTGGATAATCGAACTAGACCAGCGCAGTAGGTCATTCTTAGATGCGATTGATTATTTCTATAGTGTTGTCGAGAAAATTATAGATGCCCATATCCCTTCCATTAACTGCTCTAACAAAGTGAACTATCCTAGATGGTACTCTGCTGCACTCATTAATTGCATAAAAGAAAAAAACAAGTTTCATACTAAACACAAAAAATATGGTAATCGTGCCGACTGGGAAACATTTAAATGCCTTCGTGACAGAGTGAAACGACTTGAGCAATCCTGCTTCGACCGATATATTTTAAAAGTTGAAGGCTCAATCGAAAAGTGCCCAAAATATTTTTGGACGTTTATAAAAGATAGAGCTAAAGGTAATACCATACCTAACAGTCTTACGTATGGTGATGCTCACGTTAACACTGGTCCTGACATTTGTAATGCCTTTTCTTCTTACTTCCATTCAACGTTTAATGATCCGTCTAGCTCTCAACGCAAATCTTTTATTCCAACTTCCTCCCCTTTATCTGTTTCCGATATTCACACTATCCACGTTTCTATAGATAACGTTCGTAACCTGATCAAGGCACTCGATCCATTTAAATCAGCCGGTCCAGACCGGATACCAGCCCATTTTCTTATTAATACTGCAGATTCGATTTCTGTCCCCATCTCACTCCTTTTTCAACGCTCGCTGCGCGAAGGTATAATTCCACCCATATGGAAATCTGCGTTTGTAACTCCAGTGCATAAAAAAGGTTCTGCAACTGATATACTCAATTATAGACCTATCTCTAAGTTGTGTATAATAGCTAAAGTTTTTGAGAGACTGATTTATAACCAACTTTATCCAGCAATTTCCAATTCGTTCAGCCCTACCCAACACAGTTTTCTCAAAGGAAGATCAACTACCTCTAATCTCATTCTTCTCAATGACTTTATTACAGAAGTTATGGATGCTAATGGTCAAGTTGACGTAATATACACAGATTACAGCAAGTGTTTCGATAGAATTGACCACAAGCTGCTGTTATTGAAATTAATGAATATTGGTGTCAGAGGCGATCTATTGAGATGGTTTACATCATATATAGATAGGAGATCGCAAGCCGTAGTGGTAAGTAATTATATGTCCAGCTGGGTTGACGTACCCAGTGGTGTTCCGCAAGGGTCCTTGCTAGGCCCACTCTTATTTACCATTTTCATCAGTGACATTGACAGCTGCTTTAACTACTCTCGTGTTTTGTGTTTTGCGGATGACATGAAAATATTTGGCAAAATTTCGTCATCTTTAGATGCTTCCAATCTTCAATTAGACTTGTGTAGCTTAGAGCAATACTGCTCAGCAAATAATTTAGATTTAAATCCTTCTAAATGTTCTGTTGTCACTTTCACACGTAAGCATAGCATGATTACCACTACATACTTTTTAAAAGACTTGCCACTCCAACGTCTCACATCGATCAGGGATCTTGGTGTCCATCACGATCAGAAGATGATATTTGATGTTCATATCAATAGTATTGTGGCAAGAGCTTCACGAGCTCTTGGGTTTCTAATGCGCAACTCGTCTTGTTTCAAAAGTGCAAAAACTTTAAAAATACTTTATTGCACTTTCGTTCGCAGCATTTTAGAGTATGCCTCACAGATCTGGAGTCCTCGATATTTTATTTACATTTCTCGTATCGAAAACATACAAAAGAAATTTATCAAATTTTTATGTCGTAAGCTAGCTATCCCCTATAATAGTGAACTTTACCTCCAGTTATGTAAACAACATCATCTGCTGCCACTGCAAAGGCGACGTGATATTGCAGACATTGTCTTTTTACAGAAAATAGTCTTGGGTTTAATCGATTGTCCTGATCTCTTAGCTAATGTAAAGTTAAATGTTCCCTCTAGATTCCTTAGACATTCCCCAACTTTATTTACACCTATCGTATCGAGTAATTATAGGCAGAATACATATCTGTGGCGAGCTTGCAATAATTTTAATAACATCTCCAAAACAGTCGATATTGACATATTTGATGGCAGGGTGGGTTGGACGCGGCGCGAATTATCACGGAGTTTCTTCGAATAGGATTTTTTTTTTCTTCTTCTTCTTATTTATGTATACATGTGTAATTTTTTTATCAGTTAAACTATAATTTTATAAACTAAGTGACCACGTACGTGTTTAAAATTTGTTCACTCCATCGATCTATTAATTTAATTCTATTTGTGAGGATCTGTAATTGGCTTTTTGTTTTTATTTGTAAATCTAGTATATAATAGTTTGCTGTTGATCTTCCTACAAAAAAAAAATAAATAAATAAATAAATAAATAAGTATATGAATGAACCTGCGCAAGAATTCTCATAGCGTTGTATTCCGATCCGCCATAAAGTTTGAAACTACCTATATAAACTATAGTAATCTGTGATTGGAACTATATCTTTCGTAAACTCGGGACTACAACAATACGCACGGATCTTTACCGCTCTGAGTGTTGGAAACATTAATTTTAGTTTTTGTTGTTTCATGTTATGGCAACGTTTTTCTCTTCAAAATACAACACTGATTTAATTAAATCTAAAATGTAAGTTATCGGCGTTTTATTAAATATGAATTAATTTATTGCCGCACCTCTCGAGACCTATAATCAGTGCATTTTACATGTGGTCCTTCGCGGAACCTGTGAGGGTAAGGGCAAGAAGAGGCTGCACAATTTCATAATTGACTCAGTGGTGAAATTCTTTTGATTTGTTGTTGTACCGTTGCGCCGCCATAATTCGGCAGTGCAACCAACCTTCGATGCAAAGCAAATGCACCATAAATGCAACGCCCTGAGGCAACGCCGCATTCGTCAAGAGACAAGTCAGAAGTCAGTTGGTAGCACGACGTACCAACCAATCACGCATCGAGAAAAATCATAAGTAATGCAAACTTGCATAAACGTCATCCAATAACAAGATCGCGTCGCTCTCGTTGGTAGATCCGATCAATCAAAGTGCTTCGATTGGTGCGCTTAAAAACGTGCGCCTCGTTTAAAGTTTCATTTCGTGAATTTGGCAACGATTGAAGTGAATGTGAATTGTGAACTTGTGTTGTGAAGTGAATTGAACAGCGTTGCCGCGGCGGAACTTTTGTTCCGATATCGGAACTTTTGGGTCATTGGCGGAACTTTGGCGGAACCTCGGCTCTATTGGAACTTTTCGGAACTATCAAACATTTTAGTATGGATTGGTATATTGGAACTGACTGCTACTAGGCGCTATTCCTAGACAAGTACGGGTGCTTCCGATTCATAGTAAAACGCACCTTACAAAACAGTTTACAACGTAAAAATTGTAATATTCTACGAAAGAGATATCAAAACGGTTAAACTTGCATCTCGTTTTTTCATTTCAGTCAGATTATAATTTCGTTCCTTTCCATGTTGTTGTCCTTTGCATGGCTGCTAAGCTAACTAGCACTTTTTTCCATCATGCGTTTCCACTTCTAGCGCTAAACCTAGCGTGTTTGAAAAATTTATTGTATCCCTTATTTTTCTTTTTTACAAATGAAATTAAATAGCAAACTTTGCAGAAGTGGAATGAGACAGTGATTTGATAACGTTTAACTACTCTCAAGTAGAATTTTTATTTTCTTGACTTTTAATTTAATGATTCAAGTTTTCACGCTATAGTTTAAATTTAATTATGTACTCGTATTCATGTATTAATTTGTGTCGTCTATTATTTTAAGCGAAATACGATAATAATTTGTTTATACGAGTATCAGTTCATTTATCTATTCTGAAATTGGCGCCGAATATAGCGCCTTTTTTACCACTTGATATTTTGCTCTTTGCATATCAGCGCGTTTTTTAGAATTACAATAGATCATAAGCCATTGACTACATACAATCGTAATCAATTTAATAATATAACACATCATATGAAACATCATACCGACAAATTGTCGGTATGATGTTTCAACTTGTCGGCGACAATACAAATTAAGAACTGCTTTTTATGAGCATGCACATTTTATTTATAAGAGCATGCACAACTAATCCTAATTCTTAACAACGTAACCAACATTGAATAAACTGGATTTATTTAAATAATTTATCGACATCATTACGATACTAGTGATTTTGGTCCAGAATGGTTAATTAGCTTATGAAGACACTCCGCGCATGTAGTATTAGTATTTTTTTTCCAAAACAAGTTATCAATATCAAAATTTCACAAAATCGAGAATCGAAAATCGATTGTTATTTTTTTTATCACACGGTCTTTTGTTTCAGATTTGTTGGGCTTGTGGTTTAAGTATACTAAATCTTCTTAGGCCCATTCGCACCAAGCCAGCACCTAGCCCAGGGTTAGCTAACTTTGTGCTTTGTCACTGCCATCTATAGTTTACAAGCCATGCTACTGAAATCTGGCAACGTACGCAACGTTAAAAATGTACTGTAATTTCCACCCAAACGTGTCAAGAATGTGACGTGAAACGAAAAACGATTATGGTGAAAATATCAACTTACTAATTAATAAATTACAAAACGTAATTTTTAACACTGATTTATTATTTTAAATCAATATCTCTGTTTACATAACGTTTAAATGGAAAAAAACGCGAATTAATGACCTGATTGATACTAAGGCTCGGATTACACGCAAAGTTGCCAGATTTCAGTAGCATGGCTTGTAAACTATAGATGGCAGTGGCTGACGAAATAAATCAGACTAGAAGTAACAGTTAATGCGACGTTGCCAAATCTAATAGCATGGCTTGTAACTATAGAAGGCAGTGGCTTTGTTCATAACTGTATGGTCTGATTTGAAAAGGACAAAACATAAAAAGCTACGTTATATCGAGTTAATTTCCATGGTGTTGATTTGATTGATAGCATTATGTAGGTACGTATTATATTAAAATTCACGAGTCTTATTTGAAGTTTCATTTTGTAAACAAGTAAATTGTTTATTTTACTCACTAACAAAAATTTGTGAGTCCTTAAACAGGTAAATTACTTTTTTTATTTATTTTGTCCTCAGGGGTGCGTTCTGTTTGAATACCGCTCATCACTGACAGCAGGATAGCATAATATAAAACGATCGCGTGCAAAAGAAATGTCATGATAGTCGAGCGTGAGCGAGCGATCAAACTGAATGAAGCCCAATACCTTAAGGCGGAACATTTCGGAACTTTTTAGGTGCGTTTTCGGAACAAATTGAAATGAGCTTGCGGCAACACTGGAATTGAAGTGAACTTCGTTTGTTATTGTTAGACGTTGGTTACTGTTTTCGGTGCGGAAAAGCGCGGGAAGCTTTACCGAAAAGGCGGATTTTTTTTTGTGAAATTGAAAAAATATAGTTAACTAAGTTTAAATTGCTTTTTTGTGTTTAAAATATAATAAAAATGGGGAAGAATGGTAGAAGTAGGAAAAAAAGGAAGAAAACATATGAAGAAAATACTGAAAATGTTGAAACGGATACCTAATTCTGTGGATAGTTCGGACGCTGAGTCTATTGAGTTAAATGCTGACAAATATACACCGTTCTTAGTTCCTGATTACCACAGAGTTTATAATGAAGATGCAACAGCTACCGAATTCATTGTATTTATAGAAAATAGCTCTCAAGAAAAACCGATTGGAGACAGAGACATGATGTCTTTGGCAAATATTTTACAACATAGCGTACAAGGTATAATCCAACTTAAAAGAATTAACAGACAGAAAATTGGGATTATATTTAATAAACCTAACTTGGCTAATGCCTTATTGCTTAATAAGACCTTCCTTAATCTAAATAAATTTAAGGCATCTATTCCTGCATCATTCTGTGAAGTCACTGGAATAATTTTTGGAGTTCCGGTTGAGCTATCCAATCACAAAATATATTCCACCATCACTTCTACTAAAAAGATCATTGCCATAAGACGTTTAATGAGACGTATAAGAACCGACGAGGGTTTTATTCTTCAGCCAACTCAGAATGTGACCGTTACCTTTGCTGCAACCTCTCTACCAGATAGTGTGAGCCTGAATTTGTGGAGGTTCAGAGTTTCAGTATACATTCCACCTGTAAAGCAATGCTACAAATGTTTGAGGTATGGACATTTAGCTAAATTTTGTAAAAACGCATTTAGATGCTCTATATGCTCCGGTAACCATAACTACAAGGATTGCCAAGTAGAAGTCTCGAAAGCCGTGTGTTTCCACTGCAAAGGAAATCATATTGCAATATCGTCTATTTGTTCAATAAAGAAAAATAAAATCGAGGAAAATAAGAGGAAAATAAAACCCCCATCTTTTGCTGATATTTTTGATGAAAAATTTTTTCCAGGTCTTACTTCACAATCTAAAAATAAAACACAAGAATCACAACAAAAAGATTTATTAAATTTCCTACACTCTGATAAAGTAATGAATTTATTGGTACAATCCTTAGTAAAAATCATGTCTTTAAATAAAGATAATACAAATGTTAGTACACAAAATATTAAAACAATTTTATCAGAAACTTTCAGTAATAATAATTTAAGTAATATATCAGTACGGCCCAGTTAAACATAATGCAATGGAACGCACAGAGTCTGTTGAGTAATCGACATACATTTATAAAGTATTTATATGATAATGACATACATGTAGCTCTCATTTGTGAAACGTGGCTTAAGTCAGAGCAGCGTTTCAACATAAAGGGCTATATTACAGAGCGTCTTGATTCAGGTAATGATCATAATGGTGTAGCAATCATAATTAGAGATAGTTTGTCATATCAAATTATTAATACTTTTTGTGATAACTCCATACAGAATTTAGCAATCAAGTTACACTACAATAATGAATATGTTCATTTAGTTACTTTTTATAGCCCCAATAATAGTCTGCCACAGTTTAATAAAGCTAAATTTGAAACTTTAATTAAAAATATTCCTGAACCGATGATATTTGCAGGTGATTTTAATGCTCATCACACTGTATGGGGTTGTGGTTCAATTGATATTAGAGGCAGAGATATTCTGGAAATTATAAATGATAATGGTTTTGTACTGCTGAACAATGGTCAGACTACTACCGTGGGTAGTCATATATGGGCGCCTAATGCGTTGGATTTAACCATAGTATCTCCTCAGTTGGCGTTGTTGTGTGCATGGGAAGTGCACGATGACCCATTGGGTAGTTATCATCTTCCTATACTGACAAAACTTGTAATTGGTCAGCCTATTCCTTTGGGTGATGAGAAGTCTTGCAATGATACAGTTCGGCCTAATTTCCGCTTGGTAGACTGGAAGATATATTCTGAAACAGTTAGTGATTTGCTGGTTAACTTTCAGTATAGTTCATCTGATCCAGGAGGCTCTTACAATAGCCTTTGTGATATTTTGAATGGTGCTTTAGTAAAATCTATCCCTTTTAAAACTAAAAGGTCTTGTTTAAATAAAAAAGATTTTGTTAAAAAACCAACTCTTCCTTGGTGGAACTCGAATTGCACTACAGCTGTGTCAAACTCTAGAGAAGCCTATGCGCTTTTTAAAGCTAGTTCTACATTAGACAATTATTTAAAATTTAAACGTTTGCAAGCTCTGAAAAAGTTGATTCTTAAACAAGAAAGAGACAAAAGTTGGTTAGATTTTTGTAATTCATTAAACAGGCTTTCTCCAATTAGCAAGGTATGGAAGACTATGAAAAAGTTTAATAAAACATTTGTTCCTAATAATAGCCATAATACTAATATTGCATGGATTGAACAATTTCTTAATAAATATACATCAGATACTGTTCAAAATATAACAGACCCTTCTTTCACAGACGCTTTACTGTTAAGAAAAGAAAATGATTATTTAATTAAAAAATTTACTTTGGCAGAATTAAAATCAGCATTAAATAGTAGAAAAGACACAACTTGTGGATTAGACAACATCTCATATAAAATGCTCTCTAGTCTTGATATACCCTCTTTGAAAATAGTTTTAGACATAATAAACCTATTATGGGACAGTTCTTATATCCCTATAGAGTGGAAAACTGATTGCTTAGTTCCGATTCTTAAGTCAGGAAAACAAAAAGAGTGTCCAGATTCTTATCGTCCTATCGCATTGACCTCATGTTTTGGCAAAGTTGTCGAACAATTAATTAAACAACGGCTTGAATTTTACATTGAAAGCAACAACATATTACCAAGTAATCAATTTGGTTTTCGACGTGGACGCTCAGCCCGGGAAAGTGTGTCTCAATTGCATTTGGATATACAGGAATCTTTTTCTAAAAACAATAAATTGATATGTGTACTTTTCGATGTAGTTGGAGCATTTAATAATGTGAATCACACTACCCTTGTTTCCATTTTGAAATCTCTTGGCGTCCCTGAAAAAATTATGAAATGGATATATAACTTTTTAAATGAAAGAAAAGTATTTGTTAAATATAATAATCAATTGATTGGCCCTCAATTATCTTATAAGGGTGTCTGTCAAGGAGGGATCCTTAGCCCTTTACTTTTCATATTGTATGTACACAAACTTAATTTGGTGTTGGGATCTAAGGTACTTAATTTGCAATTTGCAGATGATTTAGCTGTATATTGTATGGGTAATAATGTTGTTGAATTGGAGAAGGACCTCAATAAAGCTTTGAAAAATTTAAATGAATATTATAATTATTTAGGATTAGATATATCCACTGAGAAGAGTAAAGTGATTGTTTTTAGTAAACGAAAATTGAATCATAAATTTGATATTTCATATAATAACAATTGTTTGACATTGGTTGACAGTGTTAAATTTTTGGGTGTAATATTTACTTCCAAGTTATCATGGAGGAGTTATGTCGATTGCTTAACAGACAGAGCCAACAGAGCATTTAATATTTTAAAATCAGTAGCTAAAATTAGTTGGGGAGCTGACCCTAAAATTCTACTCATACTCTATAAGGCTTTGGTAAGAAGTCATTTCGAATATGCTTTTTTTTGTTATGCATCTGAGCCGAAGTTAATAGATAAAATAGAAAAAATTCAAAATAATAACTTGCGCCTCATTACAGGGGCAATGAAAACTACCCCAATCAATTCATTACAAGTCGAGTGTAATACACCTCCTATTCTTCTTCGTTTTAAATACCTAAAAATTAAATTTATTACTAGATTATACTCTATGTCTAACAATTTCTTATTTTCTAAACTTTGTAGACTTTCAATTTTACAAAATCATCCTTTTATTATTGAAGACTTTTCTGAAATTCATAATTTTATAAGTCTTAGTAACGTACATAAAAGTTCTTTCCATTGTTATAAAGGGGTTTTTGATAGTAAATTTCCTCAAATGAATATTGTAATAGACAAACAGCTGAAAACAAAACAAGAAGTTTATGAGAAATTGAACAAGTGGCAGGATTATCATCATTTATATACTGATGGAGCGAAAAATAAGGATGGTGTTTCTGCAGTATTTTATGATAAGAATATAAAAACCGGACATGGAGTTAAGTTACCAAACACAGTGAGCATCTATACGGCTGAAGCTTATGCAATATTGATGGCTTTACAATATGTGGAATCTGAAGTAGATGCAAATTGGTTAATTGCCAGTGACAGTATGAGCGTTTTACTAGCTATAAAGAATTCGAAGTTGGACGCTAACACTAATTATATATTACATGAAATAAGAGAGAAATGGTTACAACTACAAAGAATGATGAAAAACATACCGTGGAAATGGGCAACTATACCTAATTAAGTAACTTTACCTAACCTCGCCAAGGTACAAATGGAATGCCAAAAATATGGTAAAAAATTGTTTTTGTGCGTACAGAAATCATTCTGATAAAGGTTTATAATGTGGCAACATTATCCTGATTTTTGAAGTCTGTCAACACTTCAAGGCTGTCAAAATTTAACGGAAAGTAAGTGGCAGGTCAATTCACGTGTGTACTGTTTTGGTAAACTTTTAATAGCTGAAGGCTTGTTGTGCTAGGTAAGTCTTTGAATTTTATACTACTGTATTCTATCAGCCTTTCAATACAATGGATTTTTAAAAGCATCGCGATTCTTGGAAGTATTTTGAAAAAATAAATTTTGGTAATTATACTACACCTTAGGTCAAATTAACACTCTGTTTGAAGTGTCAACTTGACCTAAGGCTAGGGTTGTCGAATTTATTTCTGTTCAATATTAGTAGCATCAAAAAAATATTATTTTGAGCAATGTATTACAGGTAAAATTTATTTTATTGAAAAATAAATAGCTAGTGGTTTATTCACAATTCGGCGTGCACACATAGGTATACGCACACCCATTTATTTTTCATTGTTCCTTTATAGGTTCAAAATGGGACCATATCCAAAAAGATGCAGAAAACAACTTGGTAGCCGGCAATATAAAAACTATACACCTGAAATGCTAAAACTAGCCATGGATTTAGTCGCCACAAAGAAAATTACGTCTTACGATGCGGAAAAACAATTCGCCATACCTCGCCGTACCATCGAGAAAAAAATTAAGAGATTACATTCAGATAAGCCAGGCCGACCTTTTAAGTTAACCGAAGACGAAGAGTCGCAACTAGTAAATGTTCTCGTTGCTGCCGGAGAGTTCGGTTCTCCTCTGACAATATTAGATTTAAGATTGATAGTTTACGATTATTTATCGAAAAACAATAAAAATTATATTTTTAATGGTAAGGTTCCAGGAAATTGGTGGGCCAGAAATTTTATTGCAAGGCACAAGAAAAAACTATCATTACGGGCAACACAAAACATCAAAAGAAATAGAGCCGAGAAAAATGCGGATGAATTTACGGTTTATTTCGAAAATTTAAGGAAATCACTAGACGGAGTTCCGCCAACCAACATACTTAATTACGATGAAACCAATTTGAGCGACGACCCGAAAGCGACAAAATGTATTTTCCGTAGGGGAACCAAGTATCCTGAAAGAGTGCTAAACTCATCAAAAGGCTCTATTTCTATCATGTTTAGCGCTTCAGCTGATGGTACAATTTTACCCCAGTATGTCGTGTAAAAAGCAAAAGGGTTACATCACCAATGGTGCGAAAATGGCCCAAAAGGTGTACGCTACAACAGAACCGATTCGGGATGGTTCGATTTCATAACCTTTGGGGATTGGTTTAAAAATATCGTATTGCCTTGGGCAAGAAAACTTACAGGCACAAAAGTTGTCATAGGAGATAATTTGGCAACTCATCTTAATATTGAAGTTTTAGATATGTGTGCGGAAAATAATATTCGTTTCATTTTATTACCGCCCAACTCAACGCATTTGACACAGCCACTCGACGTAGCTTTTTTTCGGCCACTCAAACATGAATGGAGAAATATTTTACTTAAGTATAAAATAGAAAATCCTAAAGAAAACCAGTTGAACAAAAAGCATTTTCCGTTACTTTTAGATAAATTGATACAAAATATAAGCATTTCCGGTAAAGGTAATATAGTCGCTGGTTTTAGAGCAACGGGAATATTTCCTCTGAATCCACATGAAGTACTTAAAAAACTTCCAGATCACTACGATGATGCACATTACAAAATTGATTCTGCCGTCCTTGATTATCTTAAAGAAAACCGTTCACCAAAACCCATAATACAACAAAGAAATAAAAAACTCAATGTGGAACCTGGAATATCTGTCACATCTGATGATATTAAAATACTTTTAAAAACAAAAACACCAGTGCAAAATAAAAACAAGAAAGAGTGTACAATTACTGTAAAGACCAAAGAAACAATTAATTTTGAAATGCTTGATGAAAGTGATTTCGTTACAATACTCAATGAAGAAACTGGATTTTTTGAAAAACTAAATGATCATTACAATAAAAATCTAGAGAAACCTTCATCTGCATTCAATGAAATAACGAAAATAAATAGGAACGAAGAAGGTAATAGCAACACAGTCCTTAATGAAACTACGGGGCTTTTGGAGATATGCAATACTGTTAGTGGTACAATTGAAAGTTTTTCTAATTCGATTAAATTAAAAGATATTTCGGAAAAAACATTTGATTCCAGTGAAATGGTTAAACTAGACCAAGATATTCCTCAAAATATACTTAAGAAGGCAAAGATAGAAATCATATCTAATGTAATATATAATAAGAAATCTGGTACAAATGTGTCTAACGTAGATACTACAATAGCCAGCAATACAAGACTTAATGAAACTACGGGGCTTTTGGAGATATGCAATATTGATAGTGGTACAATTGATAGTTTTTCTAATTCAATTGAATTAAAAAATATTTCCGAAAAAACGTGTAATGGCAGTGAAATGGTTACATTAGACCATGATGTTTCTCAAAATACACCCAAGAAAGCAAAAGTGGAATCGGGAAGTAATTTTTATAAGAAATCTGACTCGAAAGTATCTAGAAAAAACGCGAGAAAGGTAGATTATGATTCTAATACGGATTCGACTGACGATTCTAACTATTCTATTGATGATTCTTCAGAATTTGACCTAAATGATTTAATAAATAACGAAGACGAGGAATTTGAAGATCAAAGACACAGTCATCAAGATGAGGGCACGGACGAAACAGAAAAGATAAAAAATCAAAATATCACTTTAGAGGATTTGCAATGTACAAAATACATTTTAGTACAGTTCGAAAGTATGAAAAACAACAAAAGATATTATGCTGGTCAAATTTTGGACATTGTAGGCACCGGAATGGTTAACGTTAAATTTTTAAGATCCAAAAGTAACGGGCTTTTCTATTGGCCGAAAGTGGATGACATAAGTGTCGTCATAATTAATGATATAATTTCTATATTAGAACCTATAACAGCTCGTCGTGGCATGATTCGTTTTAATTGTAAATTTCCGTATAAAATAGAATAATATGTCAGTGTTGTGAACAATAACTTAAATAAGCAATAAAAACAAAAATTTGCTTTTAATTAATCTTCTTTATTTGTTTTACTTTTTATCATGTAATAAAACCAAAGCTGACAACCCTTGCGTGCATTTTTTTTTTGTATGAATTGAAGCACCTAACTATAGGCAACTTTACCTGGTGTTTAACGTTGGCTTTCCTTAAATGCTATAGGTTTGTTTTTATTAATATCATATATTAGACCACTAGTAGCCTCATAATAAAAATTGTATTTTATCATATACTGACAACAGTCAGAATTTTAATGCACAGGTAAAGTTAAAGAAACATTCGTTAATTTGACCTATCTTTATTTTTTGTAATTACCACCTAAAAGCTAACTGTTTTTGTTAGTCACTTAGTAAAAGTTCAAAATAGCGATATTTATATAACCAATCCAAATGAGAAACATATAACATTACAAAAAAAAAACCATTTTTTATCTAATGAAATTAAAAAATGAGGTAATGTTGCCCTATTCCACGGTAATATTCTTTTGGACACCTGCACATGTTGGAGTCTGGGGCAATGAAAATGCTGACCACCTTGCAAAAGCTATAGTTGAAACAAATTTACATGAAACTACTCACAACCTAGATATTCCTCCTTCCGATTTTCTTGCTCAAGTTCGAAATCGTCTGAACATGGAATGGTACATGGACTGGTACGCCTCGCTACATGCTAAAGGTCGATGGTATGAGGAAATCAACAACATCATAGGAATTCCGTGGTTTGTTAAAAATAAAGTCCATTATCTAGGCAGAAGATTCTTTACAACTATTTGTCGTCTGAGATTCGGCCACTGCAAATTTAGAGCCCATCTAAAAAGAATGAAAATAGTCGAAAGCGACATTTGTGAAAATTGTCATCAATCATCAGAGACACTTCAGCATATTTTTTTCGACTGTAGTAAATTTGCCATTGAAAGACTGATTTTGATTGATAAATTATTAAACATCTTTAAAAGTGCTGAAAAAATCCCGCGCTCTATTCAGCAAATACTTTCTAATCCGGCAACATATACTTCTGTTTATGACTATGTAAAAAATACAATTTTAGATATTTAAATTACTATAAAATTTGATTGTAGAAATGTTTACCTAAGACTTGGCAGTTTTTGCCTAATTTAATGTTAAATAATTGAAAATTGTAAAATTCTGACCAGGCTGTATGGTCTTGTACCTTTGCCTTCCTTAAGGAAAATAAATTAAAAAAAAAAAAAATGTTTTCGGTGCATGTGCATGAATATTGTGCATCGTTTGTATAATTTTTGTAAAGTAAGAAGATGCCGAGCCGACATTGTGTTGTATTAATGTATTATATTCATATATTGTACAGATATATCAGAAAAGCAATAGGAATCGGTTAACATCAGACGCGCAGGTTTGCCCGAAGTTATGCAATGAAATAATTTTAATATGAAAAAGTTATAAATTATAACTAAAATACTGAAACAAAAACTTTATTAATAAAAAGGAACATTTATTTGGTTAAAATTGGCTTGCAAATCGCAAATTGCAGGTACGTCCAATCACATTACTTTTATAGATTTGTAATTGTCTTGTCATAATTTCATTGTTTTTAATATTTGCCCAAATCACGCAAATTGTTCGAAAATATCGCAAAACCGTAATAATTCAAGGTGTACCTACTGCACAATACCATATAGTATGTGTAAATAGCATGTATAATAAGTAGTTGATGTTGATGCTTCATATTTTTATTTATTTTTGCATCCAAAGTCTGCATTTTCCGTTAAAAATGATAGAAGAAGGTCAAAAAATTCGGTAGCGTTTTCCAATGTAGCCTGCTGAAAAGTTACAAAATATTTAATCAGACTTAAGGGGGAGGGGTGTAGGAACCTCATGCAGTAAATATTTTTTAAGGAAATGAAAAAAAATTATAAGGCTTATTTATTAGGGGCTCGTCGCTCCGCTCCGCTTTGTTTCTCGCATTATCACAAGTAAACCATAACCTAACCTATTTTTTTTTAATGATGGACCATCAACATATCTTAGCCAGATTTAAAATTGATCATTTTTATGAACATAATTTTCATCAGGCAACAATGGAAAGGCGATCTAAAAATTCTGAAATCTAATTGCAACGCCGTGAAGGGAACTTTGACAAGGATCAAAAATGGGTTTGCCGAGGATTTCCTCAAAGCGCAGGGTCTTCATTTCAAATGGCACTGGTTTTAGAAGATAAAGTCATCACTGCCTTCAGTGAGTATGAAAAATTAAATTTGGAATTGAACGATAATGATGATCCAACCACCACTGAAAATTGTTATTGTGATTGTATAGATGAGTTACGAACTCACATTGCCAAAAAATCTAGTGAAGGTGTTGAACATTCAAATGTCAAATCTAAGTAAATTAAAATTACCTTTTGTACAAATAAACAATTTTTATGGTAAATACCTTGGATACAAACCATTCATGGAAATGTTCACAGTCTTAATCCACAACAAGCAAGGCATCATCATCAGCCCATTTTTACCCCACTGCAGGGGCTTAGGCCTCCCCAAGGGTTGAGGAGGGGGGGCTTGGAGCTTAAGTCCACCACGCTGCTCCACTGCGGGTTGGGAATTGTAAGGACCGCCATCTATTGACAGCGTCCGGGACCGACTGCTTAACGTGCCCTCCGAAGCACGGTGTCAGTGATATTGTGTACTTAAGTCAGAAAAACTCATTGGTACACGCCCGGATTCGAACCATGGCCCTATGGGGCCTTATGAATTTGAGACAGGTTCGTTGCGCTCTGGGCTATCACGACATTAGAGCAGGGCATCGATGATACTCAAAGAAAATTTTATTTGCATCACACTTTCTCAAAAGTGAAGCATATGATATAATTAAAAACATGCCCTTACATTACATTGAAGCGCTCGATATTCTTAGTGAACGTTATGACAAAAAGTACAAAATTGTAAATGAACGTATTTCTAGTTTACTTGATATGGCTGTCATAAATAAATCCAATCTTAGAATGTTGCGCAAATTGGTTTCTGAAACAAAACAACACATTGCTGCACTAAAAAATTTAGGTCAAGCTGTAAATAAAATATGTGTCGTGATAGCTCAGAGCGCAACGAACCTGTCTCAAAAATTATAAGGCCATGGTTCGAATCCGGGCATGTATCAATGAGTTTTTCTGACTTAAGTACATTAACTATCGCTGACTCTGTGTCTCGGAGAGCACGTTAAGCAGTCGGTCCCGGAAGCTGTCAATAGATGGCGGTCGTTACAATCCCCAACTCGCAGTGGAGTAGTGTGGTGGATTTAAGCTCCAAACCCCCTCCTCACCCTGGGGGAGGCCTAAGCCCCTGCAGTGGAGTAAAATGGGCTGATGGTGATGATGTAGATAAATGGGACAGCATACTTGTGTGCCTGCTTACTAGGAAGCTTGATGCAGTAACTGCTAGTGCATACCACTTAGAACGTGACAAAACTAGAGAGCCTACATTCAATAATTTTATTAAATTTCTAGAAGATCGTGCCCTTGCCTTAGGAAACAGTGAATGCAATGAAGCTTTTGCATCCTTCTCACAAATACAAAACCCCGTGAGCTACACTGCAACGAATAAGGTCACCAATGCAGTCATAAAGTAAGTACAATGCTTGTTCTGCGGTAAGTCTGAACATAAAATATTTTCATGTCCCAAGTTTATGTTAGCTTCTGTCCAAGAAAGACTACAATTGTGAGAGATAAAAATTTGTGTAAAATTTTCCTGAATGCATATGCAAACAAGCGTGAGTTTCACTTTAGATGTCAGCATTGTAAACAAAATCACAATACTCTTTTACACTATGATAGCGATCAATTACCTCCAAAGAAAAGCAACAATAATATCTCACTTTTGTCCAAATTATGTAATAAAAATCAAATTTTGTTACCAACTCCAAAGATTAAATTAATTTGTAAAAATGGCATAGAGTCAGTTCTTAAGGTTCTGCAAGCTTCAGCGCATCAGTCATTGTTTGTCACATCAAAGCTTGCAAAGAAAATAGGAAAACAGCTAATGCCACATCCTACAAATATAATCGGCATAGCCAATACTGAAAAAAAGATGAAACATTCTTTGTGATTTGAAATTTTTTCATTTGTTTATCCGTATAAAGTTTCAATCTATTGTTTAGTAGTAGACAGAATAACACCAAATTTTCGTCAAAGTACATGTTTTTCTAAAACTATATTGCCTAAGGATGTGAAACTGGCCGGCGACTCCTTTCACATTACAAGTGAGATCGACATATTATTAGCTGCTGAAATATTTTTCCAGACATTGCTGCCGCAGCCTAAAAGACTTCAACGGTGTGATGCAGCTGTGCAACCCACGTTTCTTCACACACAGTTCGGGCACATCGTAGCCAGTAGCGTGCAAGGTTTTACTCCTCGAGATTCTGCTGTCACTCTTTTTTGCCAAGATTGTAATAGTGACCTTACAGCCATTAACTGGAAATAATATAACCAAAAGAGTGAGTAGTTACTCATTTGCTAATACAAAATGAACATTTAAAGTTGCCTCATGCAGGTCAAAAACATGTATTAAGTAATCTAAGTCGACGTTATTGGATAATCAATGGTTTAAAATTGGTTAGAAAGTTTACTCACAAATGTATGACATGTTTCCGTTTTAAAGGTATAACAGCGACACAGCTGATGGGTTCATTACCAGCTGACAGAGTTCACGAAAGCCGCCCATATAAAAAGATTGGGATAGATTTTGCTGGTCCAATAATGATGAAATAATCAAGAATATGTAATGTCATTACAACAAAGGGTTATATCTGTGTATATGTCTGCTTTGTAACAAAGGCTATACATTTAATATTGTTGTCAGATCTTACGACAGATGCATTTTTTGGCTAGTTTCAAAAAATTTATTGGCCGAAGAAATGTTCCCACTGAAGTTTATTGTCATAACGCTAGTACATTTATATCTGCCAATACACAATAAAATTATCAGAACTTTATAAATTAAATAATTATAAGTCCCATCAAACTCTAGTTCAAAGTGACACTGCAAAACTATGAATTAAATTTCATTTGATTGCCAGCTATTCCTCTGTGTTTGTTGGATTGTGGGAAGCAGCAGTGTTATGTTCACATGTGTTGACCTATAAACAAATGTATACGTTATTAGAGCAAATAGAAGGTATATTAAATTCAAGGCCAATTAACGCCCATGTCCTCCAACATTGAAGATTTATCTTATTTAACTCCTGACCATTTTTTAACCGGTGAGCCTCTCACTCGTTATCCAGAGCAAGACCTTGCTAATACACCTAATAGATTTAAATTTTGGAAGATGTGCACTTCTCTAAAACAACAGTTTATTTGTCAAAAATATATTTAAATGTATTACAAAATTGTCCTAAATGGAAGGGCACTTGCCTAAATATACAAGTAGGAAACCTCGTAATTCTGCGTGGGCTTGACACTCTGCCTATGACTTGGCCTATGGCCCGAGCCACAAAAGTTTTTCCTAGAAAAGGTGGTTGTGTTGCATTAAAAGTGAGAAAGGCTAATGGAAAATGTCATAAAACATCCATTCATTACATTAACCTTGTCTTGGTATGATTATATAACCTTAATTATACTATATTTAATTTTGTAAAATTTTTTTTATTCTTTCATTATATTCATTTCATCTGTTTTAAAATAGCAGTTTTGGGGTAATATTTAATTTTGTGTGGCATATGATCAGGCTGTAGAAATCACGCCCAGGGAGATCCATGGTAAAGTGCTTGTGTTCAAGGCAATCTGAGCTACATGTATGAATTCTGGCAAAAGGACATAAATTTTTTCATAAATTCATAAAAACCTTATTAATAAAAAAATCTGTTTCAATGCACTCTTCCCTCCCACGCTCACCACCACAGCGGTGGCTACCGATGGAAATCCACTCAGAAGCACCTAAGGAACAATTGCGGAAAATATGAGCTTTCTATAAAAAATTGTGTCCATACAAAGTCTCGCAGTAAAGTCTCCACTACCTAACGCTCTACATTTTTATATACATATTGTGACGTCTGAATGACGTAGAAGAACGTCCAAGTGTTATAAAAAGTACTCGAATAATCTCTTGAGGCGTCATAAACTCATCGATAGAATACAGAAATAACTAAAAATTCGAAATAAAATTAATTCACTAATGAAATTCAATTTTAGAGGCGGTAATATTCAAAGTGATTAGGCGCTCGAAAATTATCTTTTTGAGACAGGGCCGTGCACACTCAAAGTCTGGGCGCCGGCGCTATGAAATATTCGAGGACAGAAATTTACAGATGCTGCGGGGTGGGAATTTCAGCGTCTATATAAGGAGCCGGGCGTGGCGTCGTTAGTCAGTTTTCTTGGAAAGTCAAGTGCGAACAATTGTAAGTGCGATAAAAGTGATTTGTGACAGTTTGCGATTTTGTTCCGAAATAAAGTTTAAGTACAACTAGAATCGGTATTTTCGTGCATCTTAAATTATGGTCCGTAACAATATCATATCGCGCCAGCGCGGGAGTGTCGAATGGCGGTAGATCTTCGGGTATCGTTCCTTAATATGGCTTGCCTCCTACTTCAAGACTATATAGATATAGGTTCGCCTATGTTCGAGGCTCGTTTGACTTTTGACATTTGGTTTATAAATACAAATACATAAAACTTTTAATAATAAATCTTAAGTTTGCTATTCAACGTGGCAATGGGATCAGTATTTTGAGTACCATTTGAGTATTTATATGATAAAAGAAACTTGTTAGAATATTAGCAAATATAAAAAGCATTCAATCGTGTAAACCTTATTTTAATAAATATAAAATTTTAACTCTACCTAGCATCTACATTTTGGAGATTTGCAAATTTGTGAGAAAACATAATAATTTTTTTACAAAACATTCCGATGTAGTTACGAAATATTCTTTTCGACACGGCAATAGGTTGATGCCGCCATTTTCGCGAGTTGCCTTACATTCTACTAGCCCATATGTGATTGCAATAGAAGTATACAACAGGCTACCTGATGACCTGATAAATGAAGTAAAAGATTCAAATTTTACGCTGAAATTAAAATTATTATTGCACGAGAAATGCTATTATAACATACAAGAATATTTTACAGATTATTTTTGATTTACCTTCGAATAACCACAATATTAATATTATAAATTGAATGTATGTTCGGGTGTATGGGCGTGCATTCATTTGTATGTATATAATAATAATAATGGTAATAATAATAATAATGAATAATAATATAATAATGTGTATTATGCATAGTATGGATGTATGTATGTGTATTATTTATGTTGAAATATTGAATTGAGGAAATTAATGAACTTGCTTTAATAGTCTTATGTTTTTAAAATGTACAATTGGTATTCATTAATGGATAAGAGTCCTCCTCTCTCCTATCAATTCGCTATGCCCAACAGGCCAGGATATGCCAGTATCTGCTACATAAAATGCAATAAACATTTGAGTATTGAGTACCAACCTATCTTGGGCTACAAGGAGTGGATTATAAGATTACATAATACTGAAGCGCATTAAGTAATATATGGTAAATATTGTCATTCCAATTCGCACTGGAGCAGCGTGGTGGATTAAACTTCGATCCCCTTAACATTTTCAGACTTGGAGCTGAATCCACCACGCTGCTCTAGTTCGAATAGTGGATTTATTTTAGCGACTTCTGAGGCATAGAGTCAGTGATAGTTATGTACGTAAGTTAGAAAATACTCATTGGTACATGCCTTGAGATTCAAACCGAGGCCTTCTAAATAAGACGCGGGTTCGCTACCACTCGGCTATCACGACATATTCTTCCACTCCATCATTGGCATGTCAAATTCTCGTTCTGTAAATGTAAATGTGTAAATGGGCATTGTAAATCTTAAACTGGTGAACCATTTTAGTATAGTATTTTTTTATTTTATTCGAAAACTGGTGTCTTCGTTAGACTTTTGTCTGTCTGTGGCATTGTAACAAATGGGGCTTTACAACGCAATAACCGATTTCAGTGCGTTTTTTTTTTAAAACCTGGGATTATTGTTAAAACAGTTTTTTAATTTTTCTACTTTAGTTTTGTTTTTTATCCAGGTTGCGTGGTCCAACAGTGGTCGGTGCGTACGCGTGAAGTGACAGCTCGCCTCGACTGCAGCAAGCTGGTGCCATGCTCCGAGAGTCTGCAGTCCATAGCGATTGACCAACACCACCCTGACAATTGCCAGGTATTGACTTGAGCCAGTGGGCAACAAAGTTCTTCCGAGGCGAGTTTTGTTGATAAGAATCATCAGGCGAGTCCAAAAAAGAAAAAATTCAAAGTAATTTCTTAAAATTGCTTATTCTTAAAAAAAAAATATCTAACGGACTTCAGTTCAAAAATTTGGGAATGTTCAATTCTAAGTGATAACTATTGCACGTAGTACTAACATGTATGTCACAAATTCAAATAAATTGCTCGGACAGGCCGTTTCTGCAGCATGAAGATTGTATCTACTTTAGCAGCGTGTCCCCCAGCTATGTCCCCAGTTGTAAGGGTACGTTGCCCGCATTACTTACTACTGCCCGGCGGCATTCGAAGGCTTGTATAATTTATTGTGATTATACTATAAATGTCGATGAAGCCGCGGGCGGAAAGTTAGTGTTTAATATACTAGTGACGCGCCAAGCAAATGCGGCGATCATGAAGCCTTTGATGGTTAAATCATCAACAAAACCCGAGTACCCATAATACAGACTCTAACTAGTTTGAAAATAGACAACCACATTATTTCGTATTATTAAAATGTAACCGCCTCGGCATTGTGAGCGCACAAAACCCAATTGTACGCCGGCACTGCGTGGGGCTGCATCGTGGTGGCGGACGCGGCCACTTTGCGTCCAATCACCGTGTTCCGGCCCTACGAGAACGAGGTCAGTCAAAAATGAAAGGGGTCCCATATAAGAAACATGTTATTTAAAATTGTACGTAGGTCGGAACCCTTCGTGTGCGAATCTGATTCGCACTTGGCCAATTTTATTATTTTACATTCATATGTTTATATAAATAACAACGCTCAAATTTTTTTTCATAAATTGATAATTGCATACACGATGACGTCGGGCCGTATAAAACAATGTTAAATCCTGTTTAGCGTGAAAGAGTTACAAGCGAACTTTTTATAGCTTAAAAATTTTGCATTTTCCAGTCGATTTTAATTTTCTTTTTAGATTTTAACCCTATTAACATGGCTTTTATTACAGGTGCGAGCGATAATCCCTCTGGCGACGCACGAGGCGGTCGACGGTGCGAATCGGCTCGCCACTCTCGACCATGGCTATCGCCCTTTGCTGCACAGTTATGCGCCCGCGCAGGTCGGTGTTAACAACAAACACATTCTGTATACACGCTGCAATTTTGTTCGTTTTAAAACCGCATTTACTTTATATACCCAATGCTCAGTACCTATTCATATGCGACGAAGATTTCAAATGATGACCGAAAATGAAAATCAATTCAATTCATTAAGAAACAGGTATGGTCATAATTCAACACAGGGAATGCGGAAGTCATTCAATCTTACTCAAAATTCGCGGTTCGCTGGCACCTAATTGGTTGTCTTGTCTAGTCCACGTTACTTTCACCCCACTAGGGATGAGGGGGCTTAGAGCTTGATTTACCACGCTGTTCCATTGCGGGTTGTTGAATTTTAACCGGTACCGATGGCGGAACGTGCTCTCCGAGGTGTGTACATAAGTTGGAAATAACTCATTGGTACATGCCGTTGGATTCGAACCACGGCCTTCTAAACATGAAGCGGGCTCTCTACCACTCGGCTATCACGATATTTACACGACACGGCATTTGTTTTGTTAAATGGATCTTAGCATTCATGTGCGGCTCACTTACGGCTTACAGGAATCCTCCACCAGGTGTAATAGTAACCCACATCACCTTCCGATCCTTAAAGCATCACTACGTCAAAGATTATGATTGCTTGGTTATGACACGGGGAAAGGCAAACAAACGAACTCTTACTTTTATAATATACTAGCGACCTGCCCCGGCTTCGCACGGGTAGCAGAAAATATAAGCCGTAATGTTTTTTCTGTCGTAGTGTCATATCAGGTTGTTGCGTGGAACATGTGGATCGGATTTAATTATATTTAAATGGAACGTAAGTTGATTCTACTTGGAGTATTTTTAAAGTATTTTATTTCCAATTCTATAAATATTTGAAAAAGTAAAGAATCAATATATAATAACCTAACTGAACCTAACCATACGTGTCGTGTCGTCCCGTATGGCCGACCGGTGCCCGGCGGAGCCCGCTGGTCGCGCAATATTTTTATTTCGCGATAGCTCCTCAGATGTTAAAATTGTATAGTGTAAAGGACAATCATAATGTGCATGAAAGGCTGAAGGTAAATAACATTTTTAATTTGATAAGGATTAATACTGTATCTGTATAAATTGCTTTCTAATTACCTTATCATATAACACCATTTTTTTAATATAAAAATAGGTATAGTAAGCTATCCATAAAAGATAGACATGCCTTGGCGGACTTTTCCTATACAAAAGAAACAATTCCTCTATACATTATTTTGTTATATCTCAAAAAGATTAGGCAGCGTTTTCGATGAAAGCTCCCAGCCGGCTTGATTTTTTTCCGAACTCTTCAACAATAATCGTCAAATTTCAACAAATTTTCACAAAACATTAATAAATTATACACGTAAACCTTCCTCTTGAATCACTCTGTCTATTGATGTCAATAATATCCCAAACCGTTCGGTAGTTTTTGAGTTTATCGCGTTCAGACCGACAGACAGACAGACAGACGCGACGGGGGACTTTATTTTATAGTATGTAGTGATGGATCTTTTTCCTTTCAGGCAACTGCGTCGAACACATGCAGTGGGATGTACTGTCTGTTATGGAGAGTAGACCGTTGGCTGCCCGACTAAATAGAATTTTTGGCGGGAAAATAACTACAATGGAAGTAATCTGATGAAGAAAATGTAGAGTGACTGGCCGACATGCATACTTGTGTATATTATAGTATTTCATAGACGCCCTCTCTGATTATTTGTATGCAGTGGTGGATTTATACAATTGCCACCAGTAAGCTATTAAAATTTTGCCGCTTCTACTGACCTCTACAATTTGATATCCTAGTTCACAAATGTATTTATTACATTTTTTTTGTCAATGAAATTATAATTTTATGATTTGCACAATCGATCGTTCTAATTACACCACCTTTTTCTTGTAATTAGTATGATTGTGTACTAAAGGCTCGGTGTGTCAATTCCTAGATTATTTTACACAGTCCAACAATTTATTTGGGATTGCACAAGAAATAGTCTTTGGGTTTGGGCTAATAAGAGCTCAATCATGTATTACTAAGAAGGCGGAGTAAGGTATGCCTTAATACTACTTACACAATAACGTACATTTGGTCAAAGTAATACAATAGTTTTTATTGTGCTTTCTTACAGTGTAAAACAAAAAAAAATATTTGGTCCCACATTTGTCGCCCTAGGCTCCAACCTATTCAGCCTGTTGGTAAATCCGCCACTGTTTGTATGTTATTTTAATTATAAAAGTCTGATGCAGTATTGTTTCGAATAAGCGTTGTGTTATTCATGGATGTTACAAGTTGGCAATAACTTCGACGCGACCAAAGCGCCGTTCACGTTGTGGTGAATTGTAAAACTAACGAGTGATTCAGGTAGACCTTGGCGCCCTGATTTATTGACAACCAGCTTTCCGCCCGTGGGTCCGTTCGCGTGGACTACACAGTTGTATCGGGACTCCTTTTTCCACAATAAAAAGTAGCCTATGCCCCTCTTCAGCTTATAAACTATATCTATGCAAACAATTATAGCGGTCCCAGTACAACTGTGTAGTTGTGGGCGGAAAGCTGTTTAAAAATGAAATATTGCCCATGCTATTCGCAGATAATGTAGCTTTCTATAGGGAAGGAATTTTCAAAATCAATTAAGTCGTTTTTGAGTTTACTCATAACAAACAAAAAATAAAATATTTTCTCTTTATAATATTAGTACAGACTTACTAATTAAACTACTCAAAGTGTGATTAGACTTGCGTTCGGCCGGAACGGAAAAGGAACTTAATATTCATGTAAATTGAATAAAATATATATAACAGATAGTTCGACATGAACTGGCGCGAAAGATTTTCTAACACTTTCTTATTTACATGCGCGCAAAGGAGACAGACGATATTTTTCAATTCGTTTGCATTTATAGCATGTATTAAGCACAGTAGGGTAGTTGTTGGTTTTTTTTACTTATTATATACGAAAGAGTTTCCTAAATATATAAAAGTAAAATAATTTTGAACAATAAATCATTTAATGCCAAAGTTATGTTTAAAATGTCCTGTTAAACAGGGAAAGCAATATCACACGGCGTACTTAGCTGTGACGTCAGGTCATTTAAAATAATGTTAAATTTCGTTTTGCAAGAAAGAGACAGATAAAATTTTGATGGGTTATAATTTCCATATTGTTTAACCGAATATAATTTAGTTTATAAATTTTAATTATCGTATAAATTCTATTTTTATATTTTCTTGGTAAATATTTAATTTTGGTGAAATACCCTATCGGTGAGTTGTTTATATAGTTCAAATCAACCTTTATGGCGGATGTGAACATAGGCACAAATCGCGTCGCAGTAACCAGTTTTAGGTGTAGCGGGACGCAGTGGAGCGAGGAGCACATGACTGAATCTGCGCAAGCATGCTTATAGCGTTGTATTCCGATCCGCCATAAAGTTTGATTGGAACTATATCATAGGTTCAATAGACTTCCTTAGAAAGCTAAAATCGGTCTGACTGGTTTACTAAACAGAAGAAGTTATCGTGTTCACAGTTAACAGCTCGCCCCAGTACAACCGAAGCGATATAAATTAAAGTTAAATTGTAGATGGTTGATGCAGTTTCGTCTATTTAAATTGTGAATTTATTAACTTATTTTGACTGTATTTTGAATTATATTTTTGATTTATTTACGAATTTTTCATCTGAATCGCAGAGCGACGAGCGACACGCCTTTAGAATATAATCCCTCGTTATCTTATAATGTATAAAAATTTAAATACTTGGTGTTCGGCTGAAAGCAGTCCAAACGTATAGAGCACGTGGAGCTTACCGAACTAAACAAAAAGTTTCAAATGAGCAGATGGCACAAACTAACGGCTACCGTGACAAAAATATTTGAAATTTTTTCTTAAATTTTTTGTTTAGTTTTTAATCGATAGTTGGACCACGTTCAGCTGAACACCAGGTATATTTATATTGTGAAATAGATGGAATTGTTATGAATTTCATGTATGCCTTTGAAATGAAGATTTTATATAATTTTGCCAAGCAAATTATTTTTTCTTTTAATATTTAACTATTTATTAGTATAAATATAGATCTGTATAATTAAATAAGCGACATTGGACTCTCCATTTATCAAAAAAGTTCTGCAAAAAACTTAGGAATAAGATTCACTAAGTAGTTTTATTTATTTGGCAATGAGATCAAGCTAAGAAATATATTAGTAGAGTAATTAATTTTTTTACTAATTATTTCCCCGTATTTCGAAAACCTGATATGATATTTGTCTATGATAAAGATTAAATACAAAAATAAAATTGCCCACACTAGCAACCAGAATCTTTCAGTTTTGACAAAAATGACAAAAAATAAGATTAAATATTTTTTCTTTTCGAATTTCAGAAATATGAACTTGTAGACAAACACTCAACTGTTGTATTCTTTTTGGACCTATGTCGTCTACTTTGGCCAATAAACGTGTTTATATTATTGTGAATAAAATTTATAAGTAATGTTTGTCGTTGGATTTTCACAATGGAGGCAATAATGTATTGTTGAATGATCTCTCAAAATATGACTTTATAGCTTTAGCATGTAAAAATGTTATGAACAACGCCTTTGTATTATAGTTAATAAATTGTGATTAAAAATTTGATTTTACAAACCAAAGATACTAGTAAGTGGAATAAATGTATTTTAGCACGTTTTATGTGTTTCATTTGTCTAGTCGACTGACCTAACAAAGACAGCGGGTTCGATTCCCGCTCGGGACAAATATTTACTTATGTGCATAAACATGGCTGATTGTTCCATATCTGAGTGTAAAATATCCTATATACTTATATATGTACTAGCCCATAGCTCCACTCGCGAAGTATTCGTTGGTTTTCATTTTTCTATTTCACCTTTATACCCGCTCTTTTCTTTCACATTCTCTTTACTTTTCCCGTTCTCGACTTCCGTCCCGTTTTCGGTTTCCTTTCTCATCAAGCAAAGTGGGCGGGGATGGGGGCATGGGGAATTCTACGATGTTCGTATTCAAATAAGATACATATTCAAGAATATCCTATTATATAATTCAAGAAATATTACAAAACCTACACGAAGCAGGAAGCACAAGTGTGTCTATAATAAATTTAGACGTTCCGGAAGACATTCCTTAAATGAATAAAAACTGTATTAAAATCCGTTGCATGGTTTAGAAGAAGTAAGCGGAGAAATAGAAGAAATGAATCCCGTAGCGTTGTCTACTGGCGCCCAGACTGCGTACCAGAAAGCCAAGGTGGCGACGACTCGACGACGAATGATTCGAGGAGAGCGCCGCGTCATGTTGATACTAACTTAATCACGTACTTAGGTGTATTTTATACCTGATGTTCGGCTGAACATAGTCCAAATTTATAGAGCATGTAGAACTTACTGAACTAAAAACCAAAAGATTAAAAAAAAGAAATTTTAAACATGTTTTTCTCGATAACAGTTACTTTGCGCCATCTGCTCACTTGAAACTTTTTGTTTAGTTCTGTAAGTTCTACGTGCTCTATATGTTTGGATTACGTTCAGCCGAACACCTGTTATAGGTTTTTTACTTTTATGCAAAAATATAATAAGGAATATATTTAATTAGAGAATACCATTTTTGAGGGTCCTATTTAGGAAAAGTCAGTACTGTCATACAAATTTTCTCCCTCATTTACTCCCATTTTTTCTTTAGCCCTTTTAATATCCCACTGCAGGGACTTACGCGTCCCTTCAGGTTGAGGGGGCTTGTAGCTTAAATTCACCACGCTGCTCCAATGCGGGTTGGCGGATCGTAACGACCACCGTCTATTGACAGCAATCGGGACCGACTGCTTAACATACACTCCGAGGCACGGAGTCAGTGAAAGTTATGTACTTAAGTCTGAAAAACGCCTGAATTCAAACCACGGCCAAATGGCCTTGTAAATTTGAAACAGGTTCGCTGCGCTCAGGCTATCATGACACTCTGATGTATATATGAGAATATAATGAATGTAGCATACATAGCAAATACACATTCAGTGCAGTAATCAAAAATCTATATACAGGTTAGTTTTTGAGATGGGACTGTATGGCGAAATCCTAAACTATGACAAATAGCGAAAAGTGTTCAAAGGCATCATGAACTTGATTTTTGAGAAAACGAAAACTACATATTCACATTTTTGAAAAATCTGTCTACTTCAAAATGAAATGGAACCATTTGATTTGATAATTACCTATATAATAATATGTTAAGAAAAAACTTTTCACCCCTTTTAAAGTATTGGTATTGCGGATATGAAAGAATGTAGATTTGGCATAGTTAAAAGTTTACCTATATGCAAAAGGAGTGTCAATATAATTCTACTGGTGTACGTGGACGTAGCAGGATTAATAGTTGTAAATATAATTGCAAGTTATTTTTGTTTTAAAGAGAGTAAGAAGGTAATTTTCTAAGACTGTCGGTAGCGTTTCTTAAATTAATATAAATCTTTATACCAAAATAAGTATTTTAAAGTATGATATTAATGCATTAGTGTTTTTTGCGTCATTTATTTTTAATATATGTTCCAGAGAAGAAAAGAGATTGTTTGTTGTAAATAGATTTCGTTAAAATAAATCTTTGAAAAGGAAATGATTGCCAACAAAACACAAGGAAAAACTAATTTCTTTGTATTCACTATTTTACTAAAAATATATAAATAATATCCCTATAATAACTAAATAGAAGGAAAACTTTTCAAAGTTATAAATATAAAGAATTCTGTAAGGAACTAGTAACATAAAAAAACATCCATTTAAAAATGACGTTACGACAAATTACCGTACCAAAATTATAAAGTACCAGCCTCATCGAAGTTTTAATAGAGTAGGCATTTTGCATTGCATATTTGCATCGCTGTTCGCAAATCAACAGGTGGCTCGTGAAAACAATCACATGATTTACAATATTTATTCAAAGTTTATTATTTATTATATATTTTGTGTATTTAAAGTAATCCAAGATATTCGGACTGCTGACGACGCTTAAGTTCTCTAACATAATGGATTCTAAATACGTTGCAGTAATAATAGTTACCATACCATATCAGCCCATTAATGCCCCACTGCAGGAGCTTAATCCACCTCTAATGTAGGTTGGTGGATTTTCACGACTGCCGTTTGATGACGGTACCGGGACCGACAGCTTAACGTGTTCTCTGAGGCACGGAGTCAGTGATAGCTATGAACTCAAGTCAGAAAAAAACCAATTGGTACAAGCCCTGGGATTCAAACTACGACTTTCTAAACAAGAAGCGGTCTTGCAACTACTCGACCATCACGACAATATTTTACTTCAAATTTAAGTTAAAACTTTACGAATTGCTAGATTCATTATTTATATGGAAAAATCATTCGATATTAATACTGAGTGGAGTCAAACATTACGATCTTATGTATTCTCGTAATACTTATGCCTAGGGACGTCTCTATCTCACGATATGTAACATGACGGTCTTGCATTATTAGCTTCAGCACAACATCGATATTTATACCGCCGATTACCGCCTACAATTAAACTCACTGGACCAGTGATACACAGTTGCAGTCGATGGTGCTTCATCCTCAAAAGTCGAAGTTAGCGGATCGAGGCACTGTTTTTGAGTTAGCCTAATGGAAAAAAAGTGACGGTTATACGAAACAAACTGTTTTCTACAGCCAAAGATTTATATGTTGTACCTAATTACTTTTTGATTAATTTTCGGAAAGGGCCAATTCCGGATAGCAGCCCTTGTGGAATCGAAACATTCATTCACGTACATACAAAGCCATATTTTTCATATTTCCATAGTTTTGGAAATGGTTTAATCACACTAAAGGATTTTTCGAAACTTCACCCACTAAACACGAATGATGCATAATTTTTGAAGTCAAATGCCTGAAAATCGGTATTAAACCTCAGTGTTTAGAATGTTTTGAAAAAATTAAACCTTATTAAGAGAGCATATTAACGTATATTTCCGTTAATTTTCAATTTAAATGTATGACAAATGGTATTGATTGCCTTTTGGGTCGTCGCCGAGTTGAGATCAGGGCAGCTGACTCCAAGGTATGATTGACTGACTGGTCCTATATTTTATGTTTACATAAAACTAGCCCAAAAAATGTGTTTCAGGAATTTGAATTTTTATGTAATCGTAAGGGCACCGCGCCTGAGGGCAACACGCCACCTGAATGGGCGCAAATACGTGAACGCATACTGCGTAGCGCCGATCACTGAGAATGATATAATCTCCGAATTTGGTTTGGTTTGGCTTCGAAATTCGAAGCATGTATATGTTTTGTTTTTAGAAGGAATATGAGAGCTGAGGTCGAGTGACCAAGATTTTTGATAGAGAGATCATCACGAGCTTGAGTTGGAAGTATTGTCTTAAAATAATAAGAATAGTACAAGATATATCATTTTAATTTCAATGAGTCGTAGTAAAGAATATTTCAGCTTTTACTTTTCAGAGCTACGACCCCAGAATACACATTTAATTTACACCAAGCTCAATATTTAAAGAGCTTATAGTAGATAGCAATTATGCCAATCACCTGCCAAAAATTGAAATGTTTGTAACTCGTGAACGTCTCGAGTCACAGACTCCCTGACTATCTACAAAGACAGCCACTCTCCATAAGATTGCTAAAAACTAAAAATCAATTTAACAACTCAACTACGAGTCCGCGGACCCTCTAAACACAGCAAATACACTATCTTCGAACAATCCTATATCTTCGTTCCCTTTGTTGTGGAGACGACAGGCTGTTGGAGTTTGGAGGCCAAAACTTTGATTAGAACCATCGGTCGCCGACTTAGGTAGAGAGTTGTGATCCCCGCTCTGTTTCGCTTCTGGCACAAAAGCTCGCCATAGCGATCCGACGCAGTAATGCCGTGAGAATGGTCTGTGGCCGTGAGCGTTATGGGGACCTTACGCCGGGTTCGAGGCAAGCAATAGTTATTTTTAGCTATTTAGATTGTATATATAGATTTTATTTTATTATTACTATTGTTTTATATTCATTGTCTAGAATATCTGTTCAGATTTATATTTATGATATAAGCTAAAAATTGTTAAAAGCAATTGATTACGGATTCGACAATTTGAGGAGGATAGAGAAGTAATGACTTTAAGAAGTGACTTTAGTCGTGATAAACAAAAAGCTTCAAATATAAGAGATAATATGATTTGTGCTAATGCCGAAATACGCCTTTGAAGCTACGGCGAGTCTGCATTTATTTTTCGATAAAATAAATATGAATAGAACAGATAAATTAAAAACTTTATTAAAAATACAAAGAAAAAAATATATAAAAAGGGAGATCAAGCGAGTGTAAAAGTGGCACGAAATTCAACCCAACGCAAAATCTTTATGCCTATGGCACTACCACCATTATATAATATGTAATGCTAGTAATCACATTAAGTTCCATCGCATACGTCTGCACCCGCTGTGTGAACTCATTTTGTGATCGGTTTGAGTCTGATGCTTTTTTGGAATTTGAAACATGGAACCTTGAGATTATTCCAGACGTCTTGAAGTGGGCCTTGGTTACATACTTTTATTTTGATGTCGTTTACTGACTGACTAGTTTCTTGTCTCATAGGATTTCTATGTCGTGTTTGGCTTGTGACTGCAGCCGTTGGGTTTTTCAGTTTGGAACCAAGTCTCCAGTTTATACGAATAATCCTAAGCAATATTATAAATGCGAATGTGAGTTTGTTTGTTTGTTACGCTTTCACGCCTAAACCGATTTTAATGGAATTCGGTACAGAGATAGATTAGACATTGGAAAAGAACATAGGTTACTTCTTGTTTCTGTTTATTTGTCTGTCGGTCCGTCCGGACTGATCTCCGAAATGGCTGAATTGATTTCAATAAAACTTGGCAGACATAAAAACGAGGTTGTCAGGAGTGAGGTTTTTAACATTGAAAATGTTCATCTGATCGTTTTCTTGGGGGAAGGTAATTCGGCTATATTTACGAAATTTAGGAAAGTAGACAAAAAACGGTGGTGTTAAAAGATGCAGAAGTTTGTGATGCATGGTATGATATCAAATTTTTTTTAAATTGGTTTGTAACTTTTTTTCGGAAAATTGAAAAAGGTGAAAATAAAGACGAAATTTTCTAATGTTTCCGACAAAAAGTTAATTAATATTTCAAAAACAAAAGCCGATATCGAATAAATGAAAAAGCTCCCGTTTGTCTACTGCTTGGCAAAAGAAATTTTAAAATCGGTAAGAAAGTGTGTGCTGGTTAGGTGCCCTTTCATTGAATAACTATCTGATCAGTTACCTCGGAGACTGAGATTCGGCTACATTTCAGAAAGTTATAAAGGTAGACGAAAGGCAGTAGTGTCAAAAGATGAAGGAGCTCGCGTTGTATCGTATGTAACAAATTTTTTAAATCGGTTTATAACTTTTTTCGAAAAATGTGTTATAAGTTTTTATTTTTTAAGCGACTTCAAAAAAGAAGGAAGTTACTCAATTCGACCGTATATATGTTTTTTTTTATGTGTGTTCAGGGATAACTTCGTTGTTTATGAACTGAATTGGATGATTTTTTTGTGAAAAGGAGATATCTCCGGAGTGGTACCATGATAAGGAAACCAGGATCTGATGATGGCATCCCAGAGAAATCGAGGGCAACCTTCGAAAATCGTATTTTAAAGTATCGTATTTTAAGTATTTTGATAAAGTACTACTACTAGTACTATTTAATGAAGGTCGGGAGTCGATCTGATGATGGAGCTGAAAGACAGTCGAGGGAACTCCTCAGCGATTTACAGCAATTACCTGGTGTTTGGACTCGATTCATTTCTATTAATGAGAACTTTGCACCCATATGGGTTATAAGTACCATTACAGATCTGATGATGGAGACCATACACAATCGAGGGAACTCCTCAACGATTTACAGCAATTACCTGGTGTTTGGACTTAATTCATTTCTATTAATGAGAACTTTGCACCCATATGGGTTATAAGTACCATTATAGGTCTGATGATGGAGACCATACACAGTCGAAGGAACTCCTTAACGATTTACAGCAATCACCTGGTGTTTGGACTTAATTCATTTCTATTAATGAGAACTTTGCACCCATATGGGTTATAAGTACCATTACAGATCTGATGATGGAGACCATACACAATCGAGGGAACTCCTCAACGATTTACAGCAATTACCTGGTGTTTGGACTTAATTCATTTCTATTAATGAGATCTTTGCACCCATATGGGTTATAAGTGCCATTACAGGTCTGATGATGGAGACCATACACAGTCGATGGAATTCCTCAACGATTTACAGCAGTTACCTTTTGTTGGGCTTCCTTCATACGGTTGAATATGCCAAAATGTTCAGTTTGCACAAAAATAATAATTAAGATTGAAGTTTTACATAGGAATACCACTGCCTACTAGGCATGCTGATGCGTCAATATGACATTGAATTTACGTTGCGTAATCGCGGTGTTGTCTCATTAGAGTAGCGCGTTTAGTAGCCCCATTTATACTAAATATACAAATAAGTTACAAATGCGTTCAACTAAAAATTGAAAAATAAAATAATTAAAAAAAAACCGACTTCAAAAACATAAACTAAAACGTTAAAAATAAAATTTTCACTTTAAAGAAAGGAGCATTAACAGGCGGCATATAGTTAATGAAGTCGGTGCCAACTCAAACACTTTAAATGGGTACTTCCCAGGTAATAACATTTACAACAATGATATATTTATAAGTATAACAAAAATAGAACACAATTTAAAGTGTCTGAGTAGGCACCGACTTCATTAACTATATGCCGCCTGTTAATGCTCCTTTCTTTAAAGTGAAAATTTCATTTTTCACTTTTTAGTTTATGTTTTTGAAGTCAGTTTTTTTTTTTTAAATTATTTTTGATGTTAATTTTTAATGTCTCCCGATAGCTGCCAGAAGCGTGAAATCTGTAGATGTTTTCTATGTTTATATGCGTATAAAATCGTAGTATCTGTTTGTTCGTAATTTTGGTAATGACACATTTTTTGTAAAAACTCATAGTTTTTGAGTTATTTATGAAAAACCGCTTTAAAACATGTATTTTTATCACGAAAAATCACAATCTTTGATCTTTAATAACTCAGAAAATATTGATTTATTCTAAAAACTTTATATTACAAATTTTCCTTAGATTTTGACTTTCTATTGATTCCTGTGGTTATTTTTATTAAAATAATTTTTACCCTCTAGAAGGGGTGGCATCCACCCCTAGGACAAAAGCGCAAGTTGACACTATGTCATTTTTGTTTCTTAAGGTATCCCCCACCTACTCACCAATTTTCATGACAATCGATGGAGATTCAACGAAATCGGAGGTGAAACCTTCATTGTCTGGACCATACTGAGATTTGGCGTAGTAAAATTTTGTAAGGAAAAGTAGTGCCAAAAGCAAAAATTTTATAGTGACAGAATGTAAATATTAATATTACGTACCACAATTTCATCTTAATCAACATCAACTAATATGGTCATATGAAGTATTTTATCTCTTGCTCCTGTATCTCTTTTTCATCACAAAAGCAATTAGTATATATAATAAATAGTAGACCACCATTCATGGGCCGTAAAGTTAATAATGCTACATAAACAATGAAAGCTTTGTGTAAAGCAAAAAAATTTTAAATCCTGGATAAATATATATCGGAAAACATTTAAAACGATTCAAATTCTCTTATATATAAATCCAGTCTCTTTTACGCACATTTTAAGTAGAAAATTATTTTGGGCAATTAAAAAAAACGTTCTATCGGAACCAGAGTGAACACAGAGAAATTTTAAATGCACACAATTTCTAAGAAAAGTAATTCATATAACACTTTGGCTTTGACTTATGAAAATTTACTCAAAGTACGTACCTACTAAAAGCGTCTTACTAAAAATAGAGTTGAAGAAAAATATGTGAAGAAAATTGAAATAGACGCCCGAAAGTGAAATTTTCACACTTTGAAAGACGATATTTAATACAGAAAAAAATTGATAATACAAGGATGCCATATTATTTGAAGACGATGGCGAAATAACAAACTGTCTCTACTGAGGATTTGGCTCCAACCAAGGAAAGTTGATAAGATCATGGGTTCAATGCTATAAAAGTTGCAAATGGATTTAACAAGCTTGTGCCAACAGTGAAAAAGGCGAGAAAGAATTAATTTGTGATTTTTGTCGCTCTCTATGGTATAACAATCTCCACGCCACAAAACAAAAGCTGGAACGGGTGAATTCATTTGAAGAACTTTTATTCTATAAAAAATCAAGAATATTTAACAGGCTTTGTATACATTTAGTAAAAAATTCCATTAGATCCATATCGTCCAGAATACAAAAGTGTCAAGGCAATCAAAATATCCAGTACCACAATATGACCTGAGAATAATAACAGTATGTTTTTTTAACTGAAGGCTTTTAATAAAACAAAACTAAAAAGTACACTCCGTCCATATAACCGATCGACAAAACTTTGTACACAAAAGAAAAGTCCTTTACTTAATTAACGACATTTATGATGTTAGCTTAAAATATAAAATTTTAAGTTTAATTCGGCTGGAATCTGGTGCATGGTTGCATACTCTGCCTTCTCCGCACGTGGGTACTCTCCTCGATAATGAGTCTCTTCGTATAGCAGTGGCACTGCGATTGGGTTGTAAGGTGTGTGAACCTCACCAGTGCTCGTGTGGTGCCATCGTGGAAGACAACGGTCACCACGCCCTGAGCTGTAATAGATGCTCGGGCAGGTTTCCACGTCACCACGCACTTAATGATATCATTCGTCGCGCCCTCATTTCGGCCAATGTGCCCTGTGTTACCGAACCACGGGGTCTAAGTCGCGCGGACGGAAAGAGGCCTGATGGTTTGACCCTGGTGCCTTGGGAAAAAGGGAGGCACTTATTATGGGACGCAACTTGCGTCAGCACTTTCGCTCTCTCTCACCTCAACTCAACAATGCGTGTGGCAGGGGCGGCCACTGAGTCCGCGGCCCGTCTGAAACACAATAAATACTCAAACTTGGAAAAATCCTATACCTTTGTTCCTTTTGCTGTGGAGATCACGGGCTGTTGGAGCCTCGAGGCCAGAAATTTAATTAGGAGCATCGGTCGCCGACTTAAAGAGAGGGGGTGTGACCCTCGCTCGGGGTCGTTTCTGATGCAGAGGCTCGCCATAGCGATCCAGTGCGGTAATGCCGCGAGCGTTATGGGTACCTTTGCATCGGGTTCGCCAGGGACTGGTTATTTTTAGCTTTTAACATTGTATATATAGACTTTATATTTGTAGATTATAAAACCAAACGCTGCAGTTTGAACATAATTAATAGCGTAGAAAAGTCTACCTAAATTTTAATTATTGATAATCTGAGCAAAGAGTGGGACCTCACTAGATACAAACACAATCCGTTAAACAAAAAACTAAAACTGTTATCTACCCTTAAGGAAATGAATTTTTTTTTGTCGTTATATAATATCTGTTTAAAATTACTAATTTGTTAAAATTGTCAAATGTCAGTCACGAAAACTTTTTATTTAGAACTCCTAAACATGTAAATTGGTAAAAAATATGGTGAATAAATAAGTCAGTATCAGGTTACTGCCGTCATTCTTCGTGAATACATAAAATTTAAAATTAGGATTGAGGATATGAATTCTAGCATAACAAAAATTGAGGTGCGTTCGTTTCTTGAGGTTTTGTCGCGATTAGGCTTAGTTTGACGCCGTATTCTGGCTTTCGGACGTACCCTTGTTCTGATCAAAACTTTGTATGTTAATTTCTTAAAACTTCATGTTTTATCTAGCTAAATATTTAAAGCGTTTTCACAGCTACCGAATGAAGAACATCAGGTTGTTCCGAGGAGGTAAAACTAACTTTAGAATTTTAGAATGTTTAGTCAGTCTTTTTTTCACTTGATTATGAACGTCATCATCTCTAAGCCGCGGACGCATGACGTACACCATTTTGAAGAGTCACCAAAACGAACTTCACGATTGTGACTTTACCTTTTGACTATAAATTATAGTTTCCGAGAAATCGCCGTGTCTTTGTAAGTACCTGCACAATTTTTATGTCACTCGAATGATGACGATAGCGTATACGCATTCAAGTCAAAAACCCGATACAAACTGTGGCTTGTGCCTGTGTATATAACTCTTTCATGCGGCATTGTATCCGTTTTTATAATGAAATAATAATTTAAACATATAATTGTCAAATTCGATGGTTGATACTTAAACGCAAAGATTGTAGAAATTTTTCAGATACCTACGGAGTTTATCTCACTGCCAGAGTCTAATAATGGGCGACATAAGTGTTTTTACCGGTATTGTCTAAAATATCTACTTTTACCTTTGGCAAAACATAAACCGAATTTAACTTCGAAAATGAATTATTTAACTTACTCGTGTTTAAAACTACTTTCTGGCCAACATCGCGAAGAATAATAGTTTGATCCGTCCGTGTTACATTAATATTTCCGTCAGTTATAATATTTGAAGGTTTTTCACCACTGTAGTTGTCATAATGAATAAAATGATTATGTTTTATCGAACATTTACCTACAACTACCTTTGTTTCTGAATAAAACATACATTTGTACCATCTGTATGCTTGCTGCTTATAGGGTGCACCAGTTGCTTCCTTGATAGAATCTGTCGATCGCACGAGCGAGCGCCTTCGTCCGCCACAGCCGGTGATAATCTGAATCAGGACACATTGATTCCCAAGAAGCATCATGTGTGTAAAAAAGTGTCGTTAAAAACAGCTCCTTGCTAAAAGTTATGTCAAACTATTGCCGTTCCCCTCGCCAGTTCCCATGAATTAGTGATAGCGAACTGTCAAAGTAGAACGTCTTTGAAGAGTGTACTTAAAAGTGACTAGATCTTATTAATGTTAATATTCATTGTGAACACAATTCTATAATCGTCCCAGCAAAATACACCACTCAAATATGAATTTGAGCCACGTGTGGTTTGTAAACTCTTATAAATTTCATTGCTTAGTCTTCAGTTCGGAAAATGCCTAAACCTAAAAAATACAAAAATCCATGTAACAGAGAAATAAAAAAAAAACTTCAGTAATTAAAACATACGGCTGTATATTTTCTATTACAAAAATATTGCGTATATTTCATTTCCATTTACTTAAAAAAGAAAATCAATTTTTACAAACTGCATGCATTTATATTCAACGACCGTATGTGAAAAATATAGGGTTAGCTCGTAATTCAATAATCGCAAAATGCAAAAACACGTGTTAGATAATATCTAATATATATTTGTAAAATATGACGTTCGTTAGCATTTCTGAACTAGACTATATATACAGTCAAAAACAAACACATTCGTCAAAGCTTTCTTACAACATACACTTTTTGAGTATCGACACCACAAATATTTGACACGAGTATATGGCGCCAAGGAAAAAAATTGTTTAGCGTAGGCACAGTCGGAAAGGCCTAACACCTCAACTACGAGTCCGCGGCCCGTCTAAACACAGCAAATACACAATTTTGGACCAATCCTTTAAACTATATATAGGAATAGTACAAATTATTTATTTGCTGTGTATGTACGGGCCGAGAAGATATCTTCGTGAATTTGATTATTTGATTAGGAATTAGTTATTAGTTAGAGTTTTGATTAGGTATAGGCAAAAATTTGATTAGGGTCATCGGTTGCTGACTTAGAAATAGTGGTGAGACCCCTAGTTCTGGCACAGAGGCTCGCCATAGCGATCCAACGCGGTAATACCGAAAACGTTATGAAGTAAAGCCCGAATAGATAGATAGACGTACAGATAAATAGACACAAAGTAGTGTGTCATTTCAAACCACCTCCTTTTCATATCTATGAAGTTTCATTAAAATCAGATCAGCCGTTTCGGAGATTAGCTTGAACAGACAGATAGACGAACAGATAAATATACACATAGTAATCTGTCATTTCAGACCACTTAATTTTCATATCTGTAAAGTTTCATTATAATCAGATCAGCCGTTTCGGAGATTAGCTCGAACAGACAGATAGACGAACAGATAAATATACACATAGTAATCTGTCATTTCAGACCACTTAATTTTCATACATTATAATCAGATCAGCCGTTTCGGAGATTAGCTCGAACAGACAGATAGACGTACAGATAAATAGACACAAATTAGTGTGTCATTCCAGACCACCTTCTTTTTATATCTGTGAAGTTTCATTATAATCAGATCAGCCGTTTCGGAGATTAGCTCGAATAGACAGATAGACGATATAAAAATCAGGCGTGAGCTTATCCATAAGTTTAACATATTTTTTGTTGCAGTGAGTTCTGGTAGTTTGGTATAAAGGTTCCAGTATGGCTACCCCACTATCGTTTTAATTATAGAGTAAATTAATTTGACAGTAGCATTTGGTTTTAATAGAGTCATAAATGTCATTTACAGTGTGTGTGAGAAGTGACCTTGCGCAGTTTTGCGGGGTTGAAGACTGGCGTGCGGGGATTTCGCGGAGGTGAAGACCAACGTGCATGGACTTCGCGCACTGAAACTCGGATTGTAACTCGCCATCTTACACGAGCCAACTAGAGCGTGAATGGTTAGACGGTAAACGCAGAAGAGGGCTTCTAGTCAGATCGTATTTTTATGGTTCTAAGGCTGATTAATAATTTTTGAGGATTTAGGTTATAACATGAACAAAAAAAATCACTATGATATTTGAGAATCAACTAACACTATATGATATGATGAAATGTCAAAAAGTTTACGAGACATCTTTAAAATTAATACAAAACAATACACTTTATGGAACTCCCTGCAAAAAAAAATTATAATGCGAATAACATTACTAATAGGAAAAGATTAAATACATAACTTTTAAAAATAGAGGAAAATATCGAATATTAAAGTACTGAATGAAAAGACTACGAAGAAAATTCTAAAACATTTAAAAAATATATTAACTAAACTAAACAAATGAAACTACAGATAAAAACAATATTATTATTCTGATGTCAAAAATTTCATTGTATTTTGGAAATGTTCCTAAGGAATTGTTAAATATTTCTAGCTCAAACTCTCAAACAGTGTTGCATTCCGGCACAGTGAATTTATCGAAAGTAATCCGCAATAAAACTTACAATATATCAAAAGGTAATTTTGCTTTTTAAAGTAAAATTACTGAATCAAATCATTTGTAATAGAAACGTGTTCAATTGTTTTTAAATACGTAAAATACGCTAGTAAAAGGCAACAGGGTGAATATATTAAAGAAGTAACTTATCCTTTTTTACTATTAAATTGCTGTTATTGCGTTTCTATGCTTCCGGAAGTAGCATCAGTTTTCAAAAAATGAAGCAATTCTGTGGAAAATAATTTTATATCGGAGTTATAAACCTCAAAAATACTAATAGAATCAATTCAGTATTTTCCATGGTCTCTGTGGTATACGGTACACGATATTCAATCAATTTTCAAATTGCTAGATGATTTTAATTTTTTGGTAAAGTAAATAAACACTGGCCAGCATTTTTTCGTATTGTAGTAGCTTGTTTGTTTGCCATGTTGAATGGTGTTTGTAAATGTTTTAATAATTGTAGTTGTGAGATTATTTGAATTTTTGTTTTGGTTACTTGTAACCGAGAATCGAATTTTTCGCGCCATAAAATACCTTAAATTCATTTTGCTTAAAGAATATGCGAAGACATTAATCGAAATACGAATCAAGAACAAAATTTTTTAAAAGATTTAATTGTGAACTTTATACTGTTTTCGTGATTAAAAAAAATGATTTTGTTAAAACCTTATACATTTTATTAAAATCATCATTCATTGACCGTAATATAACACTGAAAGCATTATGTAAAGAACAAATATATATTCAAACGTGGATGACCATTATATCGGGAACATTCAAAATGATTTAAATTCTCCTAAATATAGATCGAGTCTCTTTTACAGACATTTTATGAAAATTGTTACTAAAACAGATAGTGAAAGCCAGTGAGATAAAGAACACGTATTTTTTTGAGAAATATTTACCGTACTTACCATTATGGACAAGTTTAACTGGGGAAGGCAGATGAAGCAACGCAACCGTATACCCGTGGATTTTGAGCAATTAAAAAAAACGTTTTAACGGAACAGAGAAATTTGAAATGCAGACAATTTCTATGAAAAGTATGACAAGGTACTTTGCCTTTTACTTATGAAAATTAAATAATTATTCAAAGTACGTACTTAAAACTTTTTACGCAAATGTTGAATAGAATCGAGAAAATATTATGTGAAGAAAGTTGGAATAGACGCCTGAAAGCGAAATTTTCACACTTTGAAAGACGTTATTTATTGGAAAAAAAAATATTGATGTACAAAAATTGTCCATTACAAATGTTTGCTCTCTCACAAAAAATTATAAAAAGAAATATCATTACAAAGTAAAATAAAAGAAAATGCCTGCGATTCGTGTTCAATGCACCACATGTGCGCAAATACTCATTAAAATTATTTTTTTGTCTCAGAAGTTTAAAAACAAACTTTAAAATCTGCAAAGTATGAAAAAAAATATAAAATCTTTACCGATTTGATTTACTAATTTTTGTATCAGAAATTTGAATAAGATAATTTATTTTTACCTGATATAATGAGAATTTTGAAATATTAAAAAAAAATTATACGAAACACAAAATATTTACTTACGCCCATAAAAAACAAATATATATTTGAGGCAGTGTATAAAAACTTCGTGTTAGTGGTTTCGTATAAATTTTCATAATTTAAAGCCTACTTTACATAGGTATCAATTTTCTTATTATCATACCTTACTTTTCTTGATACTTTTGTATATTTGAGACGTTGTCCTAAAATTGTCTTTTATGACACAAAATTATCTACAGTGTAACTTACTACTTTTCCGATTGAACTTCCCCATCACTACATACAGTAAATGTTTTTCAATAAACATTTTAAAGACACTTTCAAGGTCCTTTACGTATCAAACGAGGACGAGTTAGCGTTTACAGCACTTAAAATAAAAACTATATTGTAAATTCTTTAATAATTTTTCATCATTTTTGAATGCGAGAAGTTCTTGAGAAAATGTTTTTCAGGAAGACATTTGCCATGTTGTAGGTAGGTACCCCTAAGAAACGTGGCCTTGACGCTGTTTACAGCAATTAAATGAAAACTTGTAATATTACTTTATAAATTTTTATTATAATTTCTAAATGCCCCAAATATTTTAGACATTGTTTATCAGAAAGACCGTTTCCATGTAGTTTAAAATAATTTTAGTATAATATAATAAATAATAGGTATAATATAATATTTTTATTTTCGATTTTTCAGTATTAGTATACTTAAACCTATCCGTATGTATGTGTTTATATCTCAGAGGTGGGTACCTTAGTGATATGTTTGCTAACCATGGCTGTCCAGCTCCTCTGCACGTCCCCACCTAGAGCTTGGGGAGTTAATTACTCGTGACATGGTTTTCCTCATGCCGTGCTCCTGTCTTGGTTAGCCTGACAATGGGTTTACGAGAGGCCGTTGAAAGGTTCCGTTATCCATCTTCCAGCTCCATCGTCGGATCAGCTCGATGATACCATAATTATCGATTGCCATCTAAATTATACATATTTGTAAAATTTGAATTCGAATCGAATAATCGTTGAAAAGTGTTCTCGTGATGTGGATACAGTCCTGGCTATATCATCAGTGCGTGGCAAAAATCATAATTAATCCAAATTCAACTCATATAGAAAGTTTAATGTCCGGCCTACTAACCGGCTGCTGAGAAGTTCGCTCGTACGAGCAAATTATTCTAGGTGCATCATCAGTTTATGGTGAAAATTATACTTAACAATTAGAACCCTCTAACTTTTACACAAAATTTTTTCTTGCTACTAACTGTTGAGGAGTGGCTGTAGCATCAGGTCATGTTTAAAATTTTAGTCTATTGTTATCGAAATTACATATTTTCAAAATTTCAGCTCGATAGCTTCCGTGGAAGTGGGTGAAATATTGATCGCCAAATTCCAGGTAGATGATTTGTACGGGAGCAACTGTGAATTTGTAAAATAAATAAAACATATCTGTTTTCAGGTAGTTGCACCACCAGATTACTTTATTTGTATTATATTAGATTAGTGATTTTCAAATATAAATGTGGTGGCGTAAATTTAAAGATGAAAATATGAATTTTAGACTTCGGCCTTTGGGTAAATCGTTTGCGCCATTTCATTTTCTTCTCATTGCTATTTTCTAAATCCAGAGGTTTTCAGTTCAGTCCAAAGCGAATTAATAATAAATAATATGACATTATTATGGAGAAAAATGCATTTTAAGATTCTCCCTCTAGTACAATCGCTTAAATTCTTGGGTAGAATATAATTTTTTGGTATCTCTCGTAAACTCGGGACAATAATACGCACAGGCACAGATCTTTACCGCTCTGAGGTGCCTGCGAATGACACAATGCCCAGGTGCAGCGAGGGTTAGAAGTGGGAGGAGGACACCGCGCGCGAACGAGTAATGCGAACTATAACGACCTCTCCTTAAAAATTACTCCTTGAAATCTCCTTAAAAATGTTTATACCCTGCACTTATTTGAGATGTCATGAAAAAAACGCCCTACGCGTTTACAATCAAAATTTTATATCTTTACCTACCTATACATTAAAATAAGCACATGGCTTACACTCCAACCCAGGGATAGAGATAACTTGAATGATTATAATATTTTTTTTATAAAAGCGTGTTTTTTAGTGTTTTTAAGCTATTAATTTATTTTATACTTTTTAGTCATAAGTGAAGTTTGTTTTTTGCGTGAAATAAAATAAATTAATATTAATTTCAAGAAGGCTAATGACCACGCATCCTCTCCATTTCCGCCAGTGCATCTGTATACTTAGAATAACATATGCCTGTACAGACGCAAAGGTATGGAACCACTGCGTAATTATCTTTTGTTATAAATTAATTTTGGTCAAGCGCTAGGGAACATTTATGGAGCGCGCGCTAAAATGATTCGTTTTGAAAAGACAAAATTTACAGCCACGGATAGGGATCCGTGATGTAGTTGTAGCACGGCATCTGCCGCAAAATTGTGTGTGGCTAGTTCGAACGCGCATCGATTAAAACTAAATTCTGTGATAATACTTCTTCGTTGGCGTATGAAAATAACTTTCATGGACACTATATTGAAATTTGCCCACGAAAGTTATTAGTTATGCCACAAAAATGATTATCTTCATATTTCAACGTATCACTCATTGTTAAAAAAATGTTTCTTGATCCGATTTTTACCTGACTATTCATTTAGCCCTGTCTCTGTCTGTGGTAACGTTACGTAAAATTTTAATCAATAATTTTTTCTTTGCGTGAAATAAAATGGAGAATTGTTTTCAGGTATACGACATATATAAAAATAGCTCGTTAGAGTAAAGAAGAACGATTAAAGAAAAAAAGGTTAGCTGAGTAATGAAGACGGACCTTAATTAAAAATGATACAATCCTTCATGGAATGGAAAGGAAAAAAAGAAGGGAAAGTAGTTCCAATTAGCGAAATGAGCAGCAAACGAAAAAGAATCGTGAGAGAACAGAATCGTGTTCGCAGTCAACTTTATCGACATAGGAAAAAAGAACGTGAAAAAAATGTTTTATTACATTTTAAGTGATAAATTGAGTCTAAAAAATCGACCAGAAACATTTACGAATGTAAATGTCGCAAGATAATTTGGCTCGTTTTATGGAAAATAGAAGTGATTTTATGCGAAGATTTGTGACTACAGATGAGACATGGGTCCATTACTATACACTAGAATCAAAAATACAATCAAAGCAGTGGACAGAACCAGGAACTTGAGCCCCAAAAAAGCGAAGGTGGAGAAATCTGAGGGCAAAGTCGTGGCATCATTGTTTTGGGATGCGAAAGGAATTTTATTGATAGATTATCTTCCAAAAAGCCAAACCATTAACAGTAAATATTACGCTGTAAATTACAAAGTTGCATTAGTCTGAAAAGACCGGGATTGAACAGGTGCTGTCACTATCGAAAATCAACGAACTCCACTATGATTTGCTTTCTCACCCACCTTATTGACCTGATTTGGCACCGTCCACTTTCATTTGTTCCCCTACCTAAAAAAATTAACGGATCTCCTGCTTTCGCATGAACTTCTTACGACATTGGAAATGAACCTAACGGAATAAAGTAAACACACATATTTTGGATAATATTTTTGGAAATAATTTTTTTTCGCGAAATAAGTAACACAACTGTATCTGAATAAGCTTAAAACTTCGAAATATAACATTCTGTACGACATTTCGATCGAACAAACCGAATTAGTACGAAATGTAACACCGACGCATATCCGACTTCCAACTAAGGGCACCCTTAACCACTATTAATCGTGGTATTACCATGTAATCGTGGTTTTGCCACGAAACCGTGGCACTATTCTTTTCAACTTTTTAAACTCAGAAATAAATCAACGAAAAAAAATATTTTCGTTTATTCAACATATTTGAAACATTTAGGTTTTAAACTGCAGCCTCTGATATCCTTAAACGTTTTGAACACGATAAAGAAGAATTCGAACGAATACAGGCCGAAAGGCGATGACCGTAATGTTAAAAAGTTCCCGATCGTCCATAAAATCTAACATGTCATGTCAAATTTCTTGTTCGATTTCCAACCGATTTCCAAAATTTTGGTCTCAAACTGTAGCTACCAACGCCTTCTAACCTTTTCTATAACACTTCAAAGCGATCCGACGAATACCTTCTGAAATATAGTAACTTATATCCGCAAATACCAGCGATCGACCAAAAAATTTCATCTTTCGGAAATAATTTCTGTTACAGTTACCAACCGATTTCCAAAAACTTGGTTTCAAATCGTAGCTACGTAAATGGCCAATATACCATTTTTTTTATTTTTGATATCGGTCTCCGTTCTCGAAATATTTTGGATTTAGTAAGAAAAAAAATCCGTATAAATCCTGATTTTTTTACATTTTCCAATTTTTTTCAAAAACTACCAAACCGATTTCCAAAATTTTGGTGTCATACGATGCGCAACTGAATTCTTAATTTTTTAAGATCTTAAAATCTTGGCTAGACTTTATACCCTCGGAGTAATGGCCAAAAATGCGTCTCCCGTGAAATGGATTTGATAGTCATTTTCAATGACAACATTTTCAATGACAAAAATGCTGATTCCTCTCTAGAATAGGCTTACATAGGGTCACATAGATATCTTCTCAGTTCAGATTTTTTGATACATTTTGTGGTTGTCGGCCATTAGGGTGTGCGGAATTAGACGTGTTTCCATAAATTAACTTGATTGATTTTGATGAGGTTTTTTGCGTTAAGTGGATATTATCTCAGATTAGATTCTCAAATAGGCTTTACAATTTTAGACCACAAACAGGGGCTGCATCCGGCCTGTTTCTATAAAAGAAACTGCGGGCCTATTGACGTTTTCAGCTTTTACGTAGACATCATCTCAGGTCAGATCTTTAGATTAGATACTAAGGAACCGAAAAACCTAAGAAAAAAGAAAAGTAAATGTCAAGAATTTAAGGGAGTTCGTTTTTTTTAAGAAACTTTTTTTTTTGACGTTTTTGGTGACTAGTGGTTGTATGAAAATTACTTACACTTCAAATTTTCATAAATGATGTATCACTATAATCGCTATAATAAAAAAAAATAATAAGAAAATAAAGTTAAAATTTAAAGGGGGTAATAAGGCACGTAATTTTTCCGACCTTATGGAGGATTGATGATTGCAGGATCATTACTTACACTTGAAATTTTCATGAAAGATGTATCACTATGATCGCTATAATAACAAATAATAATAATAAAATAAATTCAAAAATTAAAGAATTCCCATAAAATAAACTTAATTTTTCCGACGTTTTTGGTGATTGCTTGTTGCAGGATCATTACTTACACTTGAAATTTTTATGAAAGATGTATCACTATGACCTATCAATAAATGTACAAATATAAACCAAATTATAACTAAATTATATAAAAAGTAAAACTAAAAGTATTTACAAATTAAAAAAATACTAAGTAAATTATGATAAATGACAAAATTTTAAAGAGACGATGGGTTCAGGGTACCAAGGATGCTTGCCGCGTTGCCGCGCTGTATTGCGACACTGATCCTCTGAACAAAGTACTCCTTGCTCAAAGGATCCCCTGTCAACAGACACAGCGCGACACCCAAATCGTGGACAAATGCTTTGGTATCCTTGGACCAGGGACCCATCGTCTCGACAGCAAAAGGGATGAAATGGTAACGATTTAAAAGTTCCATGTGCTTGGCTGTTTTCCTTATCAATAAATTAAAAAAAAAGGTGATTCTTCTACAAGAAACTTATTTTTTTCGAGGATTTCTGTGATTGGTGTAAGATGGTAACTGGTTGGAATTACACCAACCGTCGAGGCAATGACGATCCTGAAGTAGCCAAATTAATGAAATAAACGAAAAAAACAATAGCTTCGTGAAGATTTTGTGCCTTATATAGTGTGCTTATGGAGAAAAACATAGTACTACCAATTTTCTTGAGGCATGATGGCACTCTAAATGAAACCAGGCAGTCGGTAAAAAGCCCCTCAATATTATGCACTTCCTTAAAGTTTTACAAGAAGGTGCTTCCTACTATAACATAAATATGTGATTTTGTGATAGCCCGAATGCAGCAAACCTGTTTCAAACCTATAAGACCATGTGGCCGTGGTTCGAATCCGGGCGTGTATCAATGAGTTTTTTCTGACTTAAATACATTAACTATCACTGACTCCTTGCCTCGGAGAGCGCGTTAACCAGTCGGACCTGGTTGCTATTAATAGATGGCGGCCGTTACAATCCGTCAACCAGCATTAGAGCAGGGTGGTGGATTTAAGCTCCAAGCATTCTCATCTTGAGGGGAGGCCTAAGCTCCTGCAGTGGGGTATAAAAAGGGCTGATGGAATGAAATGGAAAAACCTATTTGATGTTCGTCACAGAAATGAAGCGAACTCTTTTATACAACTATCGAAGAAGTTCGTACTCACTGACAAATTAATTCGAGATGCTTAACTAAAACTTCGAATAGGTGACATAAAAATAGGTAAATTTGTAGAAATGGTAAGGCATTAGGCAGTAGGGTCAGCTGTCATACTATGAGCCAACCAGATTCATCGAACCACCGCAATATCTCGACAATCCCATTCCGCATTTGTATTACCGTTCATCTCAATTGAAAAAAATATTTTAACAATTCAGTCTTCTAATTGATTTGATGCGAAGCCATTTCAAAAAATAGTCTGAATTATTTATTTTAAGAAAATAACACTTGTGAGTTATATGAAACAATCTGTATTCTGCAGCCAAAGAGTTCCATTTTTAAATGTTGTACCTGGTTACTTTTTAAATACTTTTTTTGTAAGTGGCTAGTTCTGGATTCAAAACTAACAGCCCTCGTATTCTATATATTTTTTAACGATCGCTTCTTTCGTCACTATTTGTGCTTAATAATATACATACAATATATTAATGTTATATAGAAACACGACCACTATCATTTGTATTAACAACGATGTTACAGAAAATTTGTTTATACGTACTTAAAAGAGATAAAGCCATAGTCTATGGATAAAGCATATGTATTTGTCAATACGTCTAAGATTTAACTAACTTTCTGACAGTAGAATGATTTGTGTATAGTAAGGACATATGATTAGGGTTTTTTGATTTTCATAATTTAATGGGAGTAAATAAGAGTGAAAATTTGTATAACAGTACCTACTGGGTTTTTACAAATAGGACCTTCAAAAATGATATTCCTTAATTAAATATATATTTTTGCATAGAAGTAAAAAACCTATAACAAGTGTTCGGCTGAACGTAGTCTAAACATAAAAATCACGTAGAGCTTACCGCACTAAACAAAAAGTTTTAAGTGAGCAGATGGCGCAAAGTAACTGTTAACGAGGAAAACATGTTTTAAATTTCATTTTTTTAAACTTTTGGTTTAGTTCAATAAGCTCTACATGCTCTATTCAGCCGAACAGCGAGTTAGTATCAATATGACACGGCGCTCTCCTCGCAGCATTCGTCGTCGAGTCGTCGTCGCCGCCTTGGCGCTGCACTGCTGGAGGTCTCTGGTACGCAGCCTGGACGCGAGGACAACGCTACGGAATTCATTTCTTTTGTTGCTCCGCTTACTTTTTCTAAACCATGCAACGGATTTTGATACAGTTTTTAGTCATTTAAGGAATTTCTTCCAGAATGTTTAAATCTATAATACACTCGCTTTTGCTTCTAGCTTCGTGTGTGTAATTGTAGGTTTTGTAATATTTACTGAATTGTAATAGGATATTCTTGAATATGTATCTTATTTGATATACGAACATCGTAGAATTGCACCATGCCCCCATCCCCGCCTACTTTGCTTGATGAGATGGAACCGAAAACGGGACGGGAGCGAGGTCAAGAACGGGAAAGTAAAAAGCGGGTATAAAACTGAAATAAATATAATAAATACCAAAGAAGTGTGCGTCAGGATGGCGGTACAAAGTGGTACAAGGTTCAGGATTGTGATTATGCTGTAGATTTAATACCTTTCATCAAAAAATTTGTACCTGACCTGCTTGGTTCAGGGCAGTCGACTAGACAAATGAAACATATAAAACGTGCTAAAATACATTTATTCCACTTACAAGTATCTTTGGGTTGTAAAATCAAATCCTTAATCACAATTAATTAACTGTAATACAAAGACGTTCATAACATTTTTACATGCTAAAGCTATAAAGTCATATTTATAATTTATTGACAAATAGCTTATATAGACTACACAGTAGAGTACTGGGACACTTTTTTCCACAATAAAAATAGCCTATGCGGTTCTTCCGCCAATAAATTATATCTATGCAAACAATTATAGCGGTCCCGGTACAACTATGTAGTTCACGCGAACGGAGCCGCGAACGTAGAGCTAATTTGAAAATAAAATACAGCCTACGTTACGCACTGATAAAATAGCTTTCTATAGGGTAAAGAATTTTTAATAATACATTATGATGCAAGTACAGTAAGCCGCATATTGCGGCTTACCAATATGTGCTGCAATAAATCTTTCATAGAACAGGCATTCAAGGACGGCTTTCAGACAGCATTTTAGGCAAGAATATCTCCAAAGAAATGGTAAGTGTAAGTATTCGACCTTAGCTACAGCAAATGTGTAAATCCACCACTGCATACAAACAACTGGAGAGGTTGACTATAATATATAGTAGTATGAATATCGGCTGGCCACTCTATATACTCTTCATCGAACTACTTCCATTGTAGTTATTTTCCCGCCAAAATTTCTATTTAGTCAGGCAGCCAACGGTCCACTCTCCATAACAGACTCCATCTCGTGTACGACGCGGATGCCTGGAAAACAATAATCATATATTATAAAAGCAGAAGTCAGTTTGCCTTTCTTCGTGTCATAACCGAGCGATCATGATCTTTGATATGTTGATAATTTAAGGATCGGTGAGTGGCATGGTTACTATTAAACCTGGTAGAGGATCCCCGTCATTGCCCGTAAGGCAGTTGGGCACTTTGAGTATATCTAAGTGAGCCGCAGATGAATGCTAATATAAATTTAACAAGACAAACGTCGTATCGTGTAAATGTCGTAATAACCAAGTGGTAGCGAGCCCGCTTCTTGCTTAGAAAGGCCGAAGCCGAAAAAGGATATTTCAGTATGTATACATACCAGTTGTGTAGTACTCGTAATACAAGCTCTACTTACTTTAAAACTAAATGTCCCAGGTATTATTATTATTATAAAGAGGGTGGTGTACATCTGCGGGTAAAAGTTTAGTTGGACGTTAATAACAAGACTAATCTCTGAATTAGGTGTATACGTTCTGCCCGATTCTTAGCGAAAATGAGTGAAATTGTTAAAATCAGGCATTTTGAATTTATAAACAAAAAAATATATCTATTTCATTTACCTGCTGTCTCGTGACAAAAAAAATCAAGGTATTTATATAGATTGACCGTTGTTGTTGTATAACTGATCCGTTGGTCGAGTGGTTGGAGGCACCGACTGTAGAGCCAACGGTCGCAGGTTCGATTCCCGCCCAGGACAAATATTTGTGTGCATGAACATGTATATTTATTCCGTGTCTGGGTGTAAAATATCTATACATGTATTATAAAAATATATTTTGTTTAGTACCCATAATACAGGCCTCTGTCTAGTTTGGGACTGATGACCTTTTGTGAGATGTTGCAGACATTATTATTCAGCATCTTCCGATGTGACTGCTTAAAGTATTGCGAAGGGTGATATACGAGTGTAATAAATGGAACCTGGCCCGGCCGTGACAATCCAAGGTTCTTGGGAATTAACACTCTGTCACTGATATTGAGATGGTCTATTCAATGTTTGAGATCAGACCCTACGCCATAGGTGTAGGATCGGCGCCGCCTAAATTATTGTGACTGGTACCCTACACCACTATCGAGTAGAATGTATTAAAAAGCTATATCGAAAAAACTCCAATACTAATAATGACCGATTAATTTGTGTAATTAACCACAACATGTAGGTACGTACTGTTCATTAGCATAGTGAGGTATTCGCAGAAGTGTTTCGGCGTTGTTGAGGAATGCGCACAAGCGGTCGTCTCGGGCGTGAAGTCTCACCTTCAATTCTTCATGACGTTTCAGGAGAGCCTCCGCTTTGTTCACCGATGACTGTAATGCGACAAAATATTGTTAAGGTGCAAGTTATACAAGAAAACATCGCTATACATATATAGCGTGTTCGGCTGAACGTAGTTCAAACTTATAGGGCATGTAGAGCTTAGGCTGAATTTAGTGCTCCGCTGACGATCAGTGCTGAGCGTACGTACTGACCGTCGGTCGGTCGTTTATTTTTAGTGCTTTGCCGATAACGGAACAACGCTTACGTGTACAATCAAGTAATGTAAACAACATCATCTGCTGCCACTGCAAAGGCGACGTGATATTGCAGACATTGTCTTTTTACAGAAAATAGTCTTGGGTTTAACCGATTGTCCTGATCTCTTAGCTAATGTAAAGTTAAATGTTCCCTCTAGATTCCTTAGACATTCCCCAACTTTATTTACACCTATCGTATCGAGTATTTATAGGCAGAATACATATCTGTGGCGAGCTTGCAATAATTTTAATAACATCTCCAAAACAGTCGATATTGATATATTTGATGGCAGGGTGGGTTGGACGCGGCGCGAATTATCACGGAGTTTCTTCGAATAAGTTTTTTTTTTCTTCTTCTTCTTCTTATTTATGTATACATGTGTAATTTTTTTATCAGTTAAACTATAATTTTATAAACTAAGTGACCACGTACGTGTTTAAAATTTGTTCACTCCATCGATCTATTAATTTAATTCTATTTGTGAGGATCTGTAATTGGCTTTTTTTTATATTTGTAAGTCTAGTATATAATAGTTTGCTGTTGATCTTCCTACAAAAATAAATAAAATAAAATAAAATAAAAATATATTTATATTATATCATCAGCGTATTAATGTCCCACTACAGGGGCTTAGGCCTCTCCTAGGGGTGAGGGTGCTTGGAGTTTAATCCACCACGCTGCCTCAGTGCGTGTTGGTGGATTTTAACGACTGCCATCTATTGATGACTGCCATCCATTGATGGCAAGTGGTACCGACGGCTCATAGTGCTCTCCGAGGCACAGGGTCAGTGATAGTTATGTACATAAGTTAGAAAAAACTCATTGGTACATGCCTTGAGATTTGAACCACGGTCTTCTGAACAAGAAACGGGCTCGACGTAAAATTAACCTAAATTGCTTGAATTTCATAGAGTAATTTAATTCGACAGCGGTTTTTTATTTTAATAGTCATAAAATTAAATGTCAGTTTATAGTATCGAAGTGACATTTCGCATTTTCGGGGGCTTGAAACCGGTGTGCGGTGACTTCTCGGGGTGAAGAGCGCCGCGCGGGGAGCTTGGGCATTGAAACTCGGACTAAAACTCCCCATCATACACCGGCAAGTTATAGTATGAGTGGTTAGACGGTAAACGCAGATAGGGCTTCTAGTCAATTCATACTTTTATTGTAAATTTTATGTAACGTCGATTGATTTTATATTTCCTCGATGCCATATTTGACTTACAGCCTTCGATAGAATATCCATCGGCTGTTAATTAATGGTACACACTTTGACGGTTTACCCGTGACAGATTCGGAGTTCTTTTATGTTCGTCTGTCTGTCTGTCTGTATGTCACAGCCAGTTCACTCGTAATCTATTACTGCTTTAAAGCTGAAAGTTGGCTTAGTTATACATATTTGTAACCGCTATGTAGATGACTATTAATAAGTTAAATAATAATAATAATAATAATAATAATAATACATGGGACTTCCCCCACAGCGCCATCTAGTCCCAAAGTAAGCAAGTATTATGCTTGTGTTATGGGTTACTAGACAACTGATATACATACTTAAATATTCTTTATAATATATACATATCTAATTTTTTTTTTATATATATATAACAACCAAGACCCGGTACCAGTATCAATATTCATCATATTAATACTGACCCGACCTGGGATTCGAACCCGGGACCTCTAGCTTCGTAGGCAAGGTCGCTACCCACTAGGCTAAGCGGTCGTCGTAATATCTTATAGAGGCAGGATAATACAGTTTTCATTCCATTCCGTCAGCGCTTTTTATACCCCACTGCATGAGCTTAGGCCTCCCCGGGGCGAGGGGGGCTTTAAGCTTAAATCCATCACGTTGCTCCACTGCGGGTTGAGGATTGTAACGACCGCCATCTATTGACAGCGCCTGGAACCGACTGCTTAACGTGCTCTTCGAGGCACGGAGTCTGTGGTAGTTATGCACTTAAGTTAGAAAAACTCATTGGTACACGCCCGGATTCGAACCATGGCCCTATGGCCTTATAAATTTGAGGCAGGTTCTTTACGCTTTGGGCTATCACGACGCATGTTTACAATAATATAGCTTATATACCAGAATAACACATAGGCTATAATTTATAAAGATATTAGTTTTCCGCCCGTGGCTTTGCTCGCGTGGACTACACAGTTGTACCGGGACCGCTAAATTTTTTTCCATAGATTACGTTTCATAAGCATCGATGTTCATGAGCTAAAGAGTGTCCCGGTACTACTGTGTTGTCCACGCGAGCGGAGCCGCAGGCGGAAAGCTAGTATATTATAAAAAATATTTAAATATGTATATCAGTGATCTAGTAACCCATAATACAAACATAATATTTGCTTCATTTGGGACTAGATAGCACTATGAGGGATGTCCTAGTTATTATTATTAGCAGGTATTAACTATATTAAATACTGTTAATAGAACTTATAAAGAAATTATCACAACAACTTAGGGTCAAATAGTTGATAAGCTAAAGCCGATCCAATTCATGCGTAGTTCAATTCTGAATTAGCCCATAGCTTTGGTAATAAGTATTTATTGGCCTCATCCACCATTTCCGTGGAAAGAGGCCTAAGCCTTCGCAGTGGGGCTTAATGGGCCGGTGAAAGTTGATTCACTGACCACATTTTTTTTCTGATGCAATAAGGGAAACTTCTTACTGGTTCGTTATGATCTTACAGCAGTTGTTTAAAAGCTTGTATTTAAAACAACTGTTTAAAATCTGAGCTTACATGTATAAGCTATTTTCTACTGTCAAAAGTAGTTTTCAAGGTTCCGTACCCAAAGGGCACCAACGGAAACTCTATCACTAAGGCTCCGCTGTCCGTCCTTCTGTCACAGGACTATATTCTCTGAACCGTAATAGGTAGGACACTTGAAATTCTCACAGAGTGTGTTTTTCTATAGGCGCTATAAAAATAAATAATAAAAATAAAATAAAGTAAGAAATTAAAGTGGCTCCCCATACAAGAAACGTGTTTTGTTATATTGTACGGTGGTATAGAACTCTTTGTATGCGAGTCCGGATCGCACTTGGCTAATTTTTGGAATTTTAGCTTTATGTAATAATCAATGGGGATAACAGCTGTTGTGCACACCACCAGGCAGCGCGAATGCGTAAGAAGTATGATCAAGAAATGTCAAATATCGTCAGAAAAATATTCAATACTCAAAAAACAAAAACTTCTTCCGCGCCTAATGTAAACTATAACATCAATAATAATACTACCTCAGACATCCCAAACAGCGCCATCTAGTTCCAAACTAAACATAGCTTGTACTATGGATACCAGATATATGATATAAATACTTAAATGTTCTATATAATATATACTTAAGTAGATATTTTACATGTATAGTAGAGATGCACCGAATGTGAGTTCTGCCGAAGTTCGATTCGGTTCTGATACTATAAATGCGAAAGTGTCTCTGTCTGTCTGTTACGGCTGCTATTTACTGCGGAAAAGTGTTCAAATGTTTGTTACGTTCTCACAGCTAAGCCGCAGAACCAATTCTTATGAATACTTGGTAACGAGATATCTTGCATTCTAAAGACGAACATATGCGACTTCTACCGTGGAAATACATCTATATGATTATTTTTTCACATCTAAACTATGGAACTGCTTCAGCAAATGCTTCCTTGAAATCAATTAACCAATGTTTGTCGAAATTGCTCTTCCTACACTTACTTCGCAAATGCTCGTAGTTAATTTTTTTTTACTTCAGAGACGATGTCACGTAATATTTCCTGTTGAAAGTACACGAATGTTTTCCGTGTGGCCACTTTGAAGTGCGCAAGAAAACCAACACGCTATCACTAATAACAAATGTTTGCCACACAAGGCAATCCCGAATACGACTGACCTCTCACAAATGCGTGATGGTTAATATTCGGCATATTTTACGCAATAATATATTACGCAATAAACAACTTTTTCAGTAATTTCATTTGCTATTTAAAAACATTTTTTTAAATAGATATTTGCTGAAAGTTTGAGAATTTCAAAGTGGGCCAGAATCGGACCTGGTTAAGTTAGGCCATGGGGTGTCGCTAGTTTACGCAATCGGCCTAGTTATCGTATAGTGGTATTAATTTTTTATTAGAAGCTGCAGCCTAGTTATTACTATCGCGATTTATCATTGTAATCATTCTGTAAAAACCTATTCCTGTAAAAACCAGGCTGTAACACTAAAAAGGCGTCAAATTGCATGGCATTGGCGTGCCAAATCGGACAGCCTTAGCTCGCCGTGTGTTGGACATTGCAGTCTACCGTTGCTGCATGCCGCAAGAATACACTCTTTGACAGTCCACCTATAAGCTATCGATGCCGTCTCGGGTTCGTCTCCCGCGTTTATACGAACGCTCAGAGCGCATTCTATCGAGCCCAGTCTCGATGATGCTGAAAGTAAAGAATAATAACACCTATTATACTTGTATTATGGGGTACTAGACAACTGGTACACATACTTGAATATTATTTTCATGACATATACTCGACATATTCATGCACAGAAATATTTGTACCGAGTGGGAATCGAATCCTCGACCCTTGGCTCCGCAGTTAAGGCCTCTAACCACGCGGCTAATCGAACAGTCGATTTTTGATAATTCAGTTGAAAGTCAGTTCACTAATTAATCACAGTTGAAACAACTTTATTAGGTAAGATAAAATAGGCACTGTTATAAAATGTGTTCATTTATTTCTGGAATAATCCATTACTGGGCGGCGCAGTACCATGTCTGATGAAATAAAGTAATTTTTAAATTCGAAAAAAAGAGCTTATTTTCGAATAACATAAAATTATAGCCATTGCATGACGTCAGTGACGTCCTTTTTTTGCTTTTTCATAGTAAACATTTGCAACATTAAAAAATGGACGTTACCGTTGGACTCAGCGCCAACGCCGCTGTCGCCGTCCGACGTGCGAGACTCCTGCGAGAGGCGAATTCCAAGAGCACTAAAAAGAACTCACCTACAACAATCCGTTGTCGTGATGATGGACAGGCGACGGTGAGAGTTCGCGTAGACAAGCGGGACACGGCACCATGCGCGTTATCAGACACTGGCCGGACGACGTGTGGACGAAACGGGTGCCTGCGAGAACGAACACTTTATCGAAACCTAGGGATTGACTCTATGGAGATATTTTGGCTGCTATTTTATCGCCGTATCTGTAAAACAAATAAACTAAACGAAAACTATTCAAATTTAGTAGGTACCACTGGACTGTAAGTAAAAATTCAATACTTTTGAAAACAACAAAAAAATATTTTAAAGAAACCGGCAAAGTGTGAGACCGACTCGCACACGAAAGGTTCCGTACAATATAAAAAAACACGTTCCTTGTATGGGGACTTGCGTCAATTTTCAATCTATTTTTTATTATTTGTTGTTATTGCGGTAATCAATACACAAAAATTCAAGTGTCTACCTATTACGGTTTAGACAATACAGCCCTATGAGAGACGGACAGATGGGCAGCGGAGGCTTAGTGATAGGGTACCCGATGGTACCCTTTGGATACAGAGTCTTACAAAAAAGCCTTAAAAAATACATTAAAAAAATCGTTAATATCGAAAATAAATTTTCATTTCGCCATGAGCGGATAGTTTAGTAAGTTAACCGCTTACGATCTGTGGCGTTTAAGTATATGGAATAAATATTTTTATGTACATTTAAGCGTTGGTCTAACGCCAGCAGAGAGTAGACTCACTGTGAGCTAGATTACGCCCAAAAGAGTTCATAATTGTCGGATAATGAATGGGAAAGAAAACTGCAAATTGCTCCCGTTAGGTGGCGTTTCGTCGCTGGTGCCTAATTATCTATCTATGTCGTAGCTTAATAGCTTTTTCCGGACTTCATCCTAAAATCTAACGACGAAATCAAATTTTTCAACAAATTAATATAATACAGGCCAAACCTAGTGTGGGACTATGTGGTCGTATGTGAGATGTCCAGGTATATAAAAGTCTAAGCTTTTATTTGTTGTGATTTCTTTTTATTTATTTTTAAATATTTAGTATTTATTTAATTTGTCCAATTTCAATAAATGCGCGATATGTTAGTGTTGAGAATGACCACATTGCAAATAATAACAAGGTACCAGCAATTACAGTGCCACCTGAAAAAAGCTCTGCCTTCTCCGATCTATTGGAAATTCGGATTCGATTTTTGAATTCGTCATCGGACTACGATTAACGCTTGGACCTTGGACGCATTTGATCGAAAGATTTTTAACCTATACATACAGCCATAACGTCCAGCGGAATACTTGATATTTAAGTTTTTAAAAATTAAAAACTCATGGTGGGAATCGAATCCTCGACCTTTGTTTGTATGAAAGACGGGATCATTAACCAGTCATCGTAGCTTAGTTGTCAGGTTTTGCTGCGTGTCGTCTCTACTTGGATATTGCCAACTGTTATTATTTTCACCTCTTGCGGAGGCTTGTAAAATGGCGGAGCGCATTCGGCGACGGCCTCATCGGCAACACCCGCGCGCACAAGCGAGGCCAAAACCCGCACGGCACGTCAAAAGTAGCAGACGACGTAATGCGCCGTTTCTCGCCGTTATCGTTATTCTGTTGTACATATCACCTGCGAATTAAATAAAAAATATTAAATGTCTTAAACCATAAATCAACGGAAAAGGCTTCTGGATACGGCAAACCAAAACAACGAAGTGTGTGTTGGAATGACATTCCGATGACAATGGGTCTGTATCTAAATTCTTAACATATCACATGATTTTTAAGTAAAAAAAATTAGGTGTATTTTTATTTTTTTTCAAAATTTGATTAATAAAATTGTTAATTCAATTAACGTTGGGCGAATCATTTCATTCAAACTTCATGGTGTTAATCGGAACATATACTTCCATTTCTTTTCATTTCGCACATTCAGTCATTCGTTCACTCACTTCTGGAACAATCTCAACTTCTGAGATTCCGCTCCTGGCATTATTCAACAAAGCCATGGTTTTCAACCGAATGAGTTCATAAAAGGTTCAATAAGAGTTCAACTCAAAATCACCAATGTTCCATTCCATTCCATAAGCCCTTTTTATACCCCACTGTATGGGCTTAGGCTTCCCCTCAAGATGAGCTGGAGCTTAAATCCACCACGCTGCTCAAATGCGGGTTAGCAGATTGTAACGATCGCATCTATTGACAGCAACCGGAACCGACTGTTTAACGTGCTCTCCGAGGCACGGAGTCAGTGACAGTCAATGTACTCATTGGTACACGCACGGATTCGAACCACGACCACATGGCCTTATAGATTTGGAACAGGTTCGCTGCGACTCGGGCTATCACGACACAATGTAATTTAAGTCAATTAGCGTCATGGCTTTTCTTCTTTGCCACAATGCATTTGCCACAACATAATAGCCTCGACACGAACGCTGTGTGTTTTTAAGTGTTTTCATGAGAACCATTACACGAATTTCGCGATGTGGATGTTTTACAGTGACCACTAAGCGTTTTGAGCAATTTTTCGCTCGGTGAGCATCTTCGAAATTTTAGCGTAACATATAAAAAATAAAGCCATTAGAGTGTTCTTTCATTTAACTTATGTTGATGAAACTAATTGAAAATTAAGTTTGACTCTATAACCACGGGGCATACCGAGACAGGTGTTTGTGTATCATTATTTTGCAGGTGGGTGTACTCACTGACAAGTTTCGGGGAATATGTGCCGGACGAACTAGGCTCCGTTGGTGCTGATGATAAATTGGACGGGATCCAGGCGTGCACGTTACAGACCGTAATTGCAGAACCAAAGGTCGCGGCTTCCACTTCCGCCTGAGACACATATTTGTGTGCATGAACAAGTCTATTTGTTCCGTGTCTGGATTTACTAGACAATTGGTATAAATATTTAAGTATTTATATCGGTTTTCTAGTACCCATAACACAAACATATTACTTGCTTAGTTGCCGTGTCGTGATAGCCGAGTGGTAGCGAACCCGTTTCTTGTTTAGAAGGCCGTAAGTCGAATTCCCCAGGGCATGTACCAATAAGCTTTTTCTAACTTATGTAACATAACTATCACTAACTTTGTGCCTCGCAGAGCACTTTAAGCCGTTGGTCCCGGTTACCATCAATAGATGGCAAATCCACCAACACGTACGAGGGCAGCGTGATGGATTGAGCTCCAAGCCCCTCATCACGAGGAGACGCCTAAGCCCCTGCAGTATTGATTGTATTGATGGGATAATGGTACTGGATTATAGTTCTAACGTACGTGCGGTGCGGTAACGTACTTAACGTGCGGTGCGCCGAGCTGTGAACAGTGTTTTAGTTACGCTCCTCGATTTTAAATTATTTTTAAAAAACTCACAAAGTGCAGTTAGTTGAAATTCAATACAAATACAGTGATCCATTAAACTGAAACATAATACTTTAAATAAACTACCAATCAACAAGTTATACGGAAAACAATTATAAATTGTGAAGTGAATTAAATAAAAACCGAATACCTACGACGAAGAACGCGTATCACTTGGCAACAGAGACCGGTCGTCGGCGAGTTGCTAAACCGGTTGGAACCACCTACAACTAACGTAGTCGCATGTAGCGGCCGTGCCTACGAAACGCTACGCACCGCGGCTACGCAATTTCTTTTAACAACATAACGACTACGCTACATTGTTGCCTGTGGAAACTACGACGACGCGCCAATACGAATAATTCCATTTTAAAAATAACACAAATACCTAAATAACATGGATACCCAATTCCAAGCGGTCATTGATCAATTAAAAGCAGAGATGAGTATTCAGACTAAACAAATACTGTCTCAAATAGACGAAAGACTTAAACCTCTGATTCAAGAAATCGATGAATTAAAAAAAGAAAACTTTATCTTAAAAACTAAGTGCGCAAACAGCGAAAGAAGAGAAAGAAAGAAAAATTTGATACTTTTCGGCTTAAGTGAGACAGAACAATCACCAACTCAACTGCTGGAACTGATACTGAGAAAAATAAATAGTGATTTAAAACTTACGATAATTGATAGGGACATCGACAACTTTTTTCGTATCGGAAAAAAGGTGGAGAACAGTAAACCTAGGCCCATACTGATCACACTAATAAATAACTGGCTACGAAACGAAATTTTAAGAAATCAAAAGAAATTGAAAGACGCATACGTCGCTGAAGATTTTCCAAAAGAAGTGCTTAACGTGAGAAAACAACTACAAGAAAAACTAAGAGAAGAACGAAAAAAAGGAAATTTTGCTATTATAAAATATGATAAATTGATTATAAGAGAGGGTAACATCAACATAGAAAATCGAAAAAGAAAAGTATTGGAATCACCAGAGAATATGTCTCAAACCAGAAAACAACCTGCTTGTTCAAGTAACGCCGACAGCATGAAATCAAACCGTATTAACGCATTTGACCTTATGCGAGGTAGGTCAAATTCTTTCTCATTGTACTCTTCGAGTTCATCAAAACTCAACAACTAGGATACAGTCATCGGCCACCCCACCAACACAATCAAACATTTATGTAACTTTAACAAAACAAAAGAATTCCCCAACCCGACTGGTCCTCGTGGGGAATTAGACCAATACCCTTCAGTAAATGAATGCAAACATAAATTTAAAAAGTTAAACCACCTAATGATTGGCACATACAATGTAAGATCTCTTTCAACACAAGAAAAATACCATGAGCTAACACATGCTTTCGAAAATATTAAAATCGATATACTGGGACTATCAGAAATAAGAAAATTAAACTGCAATATCGAAGAACACAAAAACCACATTTTTTGCTACATTGGCGAAACTAAAGGTTTATACGGAGTTGGCTTTCTTATAAACAAAAAATATAAAAACAATATAATAAATTTTGTAGGAATCTCTGAAAGAGTGGCTTTGCTACAATTGGAAATCGGAAACCAGCTACTTACTGTAATTCAAATTTATGCTCCGACAGAAAAATCTACTGAGAAAGAAATAGAAATTTTTTACAATCATTTAAGAAATGCACACGACTTAGCGGATGGGCTTGTGCTCGTAATAGGAGACTTCAATGCAAAAATAGGATACCCTAAGAAACATGAAAATCTAATCATGGGTAAATATGGCTATGGTAAGAGAAACGAAAGAGGAGAAAAATTGATGGAATATGCTTGCGAATTTAGACTTTCTATTATGAATACTTTCTTTAAGAAAAAGCATAGCAGACGGTGGACCTGGATTTCCCCAGACCAAAGAACTAAAAATGAATTAGACTTTATACTGTGCAACAAACCAGCTATGATCACGAATATTGAAGTATTATCTATGACTAATTTCCCATCTGACCACAGACCGGTACGTGCAACAGTCAGTCTTAACCATGTTAGAAGAAACAGAAAGAACTTTACAACCGCTCCAAGTTGTCCAACTTCACCAGAAGAAGTTGAACTATTCATTAAAAACTTAAAAAGATACATACCAGAATTAGAAGAAAGCAATAAAAATAAATATTCCATACAAACTTATTACGATAAAATAGAAAAAGTGATCATAGATTCACTAAAATCAACAACAAAAACGACAAAAGGAAATAAAATTTTTAGTACTGTCACTAAAAATCTTATAAAAAAACGATCGGACCTTATAAAGAGTAAACCCAAAAACAAAGAATCTAGAAAAAAACTTAGCGAGATTTTTAAATTAACCAACAGAGCAATAAAAAAGGATTACGAGAAACATAGAAAAGAAATCATAGAGAAAAACTTAGTTAAATACAGAAGCACCAAACGAGCAAACAGAGAACTAAATACCCATAAAGTATGGATACAAAAATTATGTAAAAATTCGGAGGAAACGAAATCAAGAACTGGCATAATAGAACACGCAACAACATTTTATCGAAAACTTTACAAAATAAGGGATACAGACGCCGAAGACAAAATAACTAGAGGAAATAACGAATACGAAAATGAAACAAACACAGAAACAAATATATCACACATCAAAAAAATCGAAGAACAAGAAGTTCTAACACAGATTAAACAACTCAAGACAGATAAGAGCCCGGGTCCAGATGGAATCACAAATGAGGCTATCAAATTAGGGGCCCCTATCTTAATAACATACTTGACACGACTGTTTAACATGATACTAGAAAAAGAAACAATACCTACCCAATGGACTACCTCAGACATCATACTACTCTACAAGAAAGGGGATCCTCAAGATATAAGGAACTACAGACCAATCACTCTGATGGCGAGCACCTACAAACTGTTTTCAACGATCATACTGAAACGAATCACTAAAACAATAGACAGTGCACAACCGATAGAACAAGCTGGCTTTCGTTCAGGGTTTTCTACCATCGATCACATACACTCACTAGAACAAATAATTGGAAAATATAAAGAATTCAATAGAATTTTATACTTAGCTTTTATTGATTATAGTAAAGCATTCGATAGTATAAGCCACACTGCAATTTGGAAAGCATTAAACAAAATAGAAATTAACCAAAAATACATAAACATAATAAAAACTATATACAAAAACAGTTCCAGCAATGTTAAATTAGAAAGAAGAGGAGAAGACATAAAAATAGAAAGAGGGGTTAGGCAAGGGGACCCTTTATCTCCTAAATTATTTATAGCGGTTCTGCAGGAGGTATTCAAAAGTTTAAATTGGGAGAACAAAGGCATTAATGTCAACAATAAATTTTTAAGCCACCTAAGGTTTGCCGACGACATTGTTTTGTTTAATGAAAACTCACATGACCTAGAAATCATGATTAACCAACTGAATAAAGAGAGCATGAAGGTTGGGCTAGAGATGGGTTTTAGTAAAACAAAAATAATGACAAACGGCTTAAAAACACATATATATGCAGGAACACAAAAATTAGATTTCGTAAATGAATACATGTATCTTGGAAAGCTAGTATCTTTTAAGAAAAATAACAATGAAGAAGAAGTAAATAGAAGAGTAAATATAGCATGGAAGAAATTTTGGTCACAAAAAGAAATACTAAAAGGGAATTATAACACCGAAATGAAAAAAACAGTAATGGAAACATGTATTCACCCTAGCTTGTTATACGCTTGCCAAACTTGGACGTATACAAACAAAATACGATGTAATATCAGATCTTGCCAGAGAGGAATGGAAAGGAGCATGCTGAAAATAAAGAAAGTACAAAAAATTCATAGTGAAATTATAAGAAGGAAAACTAAGCTGGCAGACGTGTTGGCTCAGGCATTAAAGCTGAAATGGCAATGGGCAGGACACGTGTCGCGCTGTATTGACAACAGATGGACTATACAAACTACAACATGGAAAGGACCGAAAGGGAAAAGGAGCGTGGGAAGACCATTTAAGAGGTGGACCGATGACATAATAGCAATAGGCGGTATAGACTGGCAAGAAAAAGGAAAAAATAGAACCGAATGGAAGATACTGGAGGAGGCCTTTACCCAAGCGGGATCTATTTCTTAAATATAACGTTAGGAATAATAGTAATAACTTATATATTATATAATAACTTTGCATGTTGTAAATAAACATAAGTATATACTTGAACATTGTAAAAGCAAAACGCTGTAAAAAAGGAAATTTTTAATAAAGGCTTTATTATTATTATTATTATTATAGTTCCATTCAACCTTAATGGCAGATGTGAACATAGGCACAAGTCGCGTCACAGTAACCAGTTTTAGGTGTAGCGGGACGCAGTGGAGCGAGGGGCATATGACTGAACCTGCGCAAGCATGCATAAAGCGTTGCATTCCGATCCGCCATAAAGTTTGATTGGAACTATACTGTGGGACTAGATGGCCCTGTGTGGATGTCCTAGGCATTATTATATTGCTACTTGCCCGCCACCCTTGACGCCTAGCCCCGCACATAAGACTATGCATGACTTTAGCGGTTTCTCTATAAGGAGCATGAATATGTATACACACCTGGGCATTGGACTCGCGGGCGGGTAACAAAGGAGGTAAGTACCAGTAACGCCCGACCATCCCAAGCCAGTGCCAACTCGAATTTGTTCAACAGCGAGACACAGGGCGCGCGCCTCTTCACCTCTCCTTAACAACGAACTCGCCTTGAAAACGTGAGCTAGGTCGTCTAGCTTCATTATACCTGTTAATGAAACCGTGCTGTTATGTTATGGGCTGGTAGTAGGTCCATATATTTAGGATGCACTAGAACACAGATTTAAGGTAGGACGACGCCTGTCTAGTACGGCTATTTAATAATAGATGGAGCCACCACATAAAGAAATTACTTTTATTTTTTTATTATCACGTTTATAGGTTTCAGTTTATAAAATATAACATGCGACCGTAAAAAATATTTCTCTTTAATGTTTTTAACTGACTTTACTGATTGTTTTAATAATTTCGAAACGTTTGTATAAAAACCTAAAATTTTTGGAAAATAAGGTTTTTTCATAAACCCTTCGAAACCATTGAAAAAACCATAATTTAAATCAGTTGAAAATTTTTGTACAAATACTTGGAAACTGTTGAAACAATCAATAATGTCAGTTAAAAACTGTAAAGAGAAATATTTTTGATAGTCGAATGCTATGTTTTATCAACAGAAACCTAGAAATGTATTATGAAAAAATAAAAATTATTTATTTATTTATTTATGAGGAAAACCAACAGCTGTATTATTTTAGAGTAACAATGGATTAAAATATCAGATTGCCAATAAAAGGTTCTTACATGTAAGAAACTCTATAGAAATTTCTTTTCTTTATACGGTGGGTTCATCTAATATTAAATAGTCGTACTAGACATGCGTCGTCTCACCATAAGTTGTACTTATACTTTATTACGAAACAAAATCGAAAAACTGTTATCACACTTGTATCGCGCTATGCAGTTATGTTCGCTATTGACTCGACAGTATCGAAACTGTCATACACAATTTCACGGTGGTGAAGGCCGGCGAACGGGAACCTCGCGGACTGAAATCGGAATGAAACTTGCGATCTCGCCAAATGGTTACACCAGCTAGCGAGAGTATGAGTGGTTAGACATTAAGCGCAGAAGAAGGCTTCGCTCGCGTGGACTCATGTATGATGTATAGGTATATCGTGATCAAACTTATAAACTTCTTAATGGGTATGGGACGAATCAATTTTTCTTCTCCGCCTTTTGCTTGTTATTTCAAAACTGAAGCACAGTTTAAGTAAAGTGAGAATCCCACGACAAATAAGCTCGTATTATAAAAAAAGCGTTTGTTTTGAAATTTCAGACACTTCTACTTTATTCATATAGATTGACTAGCGAACGCCTGCGTCTTCGTTTTCATTATTTTCAAGTTTTTTTTTTTCAGTTCACGCAGGAAACTTAAACATTTCAGGAATAAATAGTTGTCCATAATATGCTGTAAAAATTCCTCTACCTACCTACTCATATTTATTTAATAGGAAAATTGAATATAATATAATTTAAAATAACTAATGATTTAAGAAAAAAAAATATATATGAAATACTTCACGTACGTAATCGCAGATTCCAGACCTTTGCCAACTTCACACTCATTACTTTCCTACTCAAATAATCCTTCAACAGGAATATGCTTTACAACAACTAAATATTTCACTTACCGGTCACTGTAGCGATCGGCACAGTATGTGCGCAAACCCAGTCCTGGAGTGTCTTGAAGTACGGTGTACTCCGGGCGCGTCAGTTGGAGGGACCAGCGCTGAAGAACAGGGCCTGTGTTCCGGTGCGGTGGACCAGCAACGACGCATCACCTCCATCATGCAACTGGGCTACTGCAACTCCTGAACAAAGAAATTATACATATATATGTAAATGAGCAATTGACATACATCAGTTGCATACAATCACCCAGCGTGTTCAAACCCATGACACAGTAGCCTATTTTAGATACAAATACCGTTTTCCATCATTCATCTGCAGAATAATTTTCATCGGAATTTATAATAAATAAATATAATAAGAAAGTCCTCTAAGGGTGAGGGTGCTGTTAGCTTAATCCACCACGCTGCTCCAGTGCGGGTTGCCGGATTTTAATGAGCGAGACAGACGGCTTGAAGTGCTCTTCGAGGCACAGGGTCAGTGATAGTTATGTACATAAGTTAGAAAAAACTTGATACATGCATTGGGATTCGAACCACGGTCTTCTGAACAAGAAACGGGCTCGCTACCACTCGGCTAGCTTGGTTCTATATTTCCTCGATGCCATCCATGTCTGACTTACAGCTTTCGACAGAATATCCATCGCCTGTTACACACTTTGACACCTGTGACCGATTCGGACTTCTTTTTTGTTCGTCTGTCTGTCTGTCTGTCTGTCCGTATGTCATAGCCAGTTCACACGTAAACTATTACTGTTTTAAAGCTGAGGGCCAAGTGCGAGTTTTTTTACTATTAACTGTGTCGTATGCGTTTTCCGTAATTTGTATGGAAACTCGTAGTTACCTAAAACGACCGCTAGATGTGCTGTACCAGTTTCCATACAAATTATGAAAAACGCATACGACACAGTTAATAGTAAAAAACTCACACTTGGCCCTCTGAAAGTTGGCTTAGTTAAACATATTGGTAACCGCTACATAGATAACTATTAATAGGTTAAATATTTTATAGAAAGAGGATAATGCAGTGCCTTTACTGCAATTATTTACTTTCTCTTTTAATTGGGATATCATTGTATAGCTATTTTAAAATCGTCATGAGGTCCATTGATAGTTTTTCAAAATATCGTTCCGTTTACGAAACACTCGACAGTGAAGCTGCCTTTTTACGTGAAGGACATGTCCTTCCCTCCTAACTCTTGAACCATTATTTTTTAAAATCTGAAATAACACAATATTTCATTCCATTCCAGCAGCCCATTATACCCCACTGCAGGGACTTAGGCTTCTCCTCAGTCCCCAAAGGGCGAGGTGGCTTGGAGCTTAATCCACCACGCTGCTCTAATTCGGATTGGTGGATTTTCACGACTGCCATCTGTTGATGACACCCGTTACCAACGGCTTAACGTGCTCTCCGAGCCACAGAGTAAGTAATAGTTGTACTTCACACAACATACACTTATGTATGATAGAATTTTACAATTTTACATTTTTTTCTTAGTAGACAGATAGACGTCATCATCATCATCAGCCCGTGTCTCTCCACTGCGGGAGATAGACGTGGAAATCAATTAAAGTTAAAAGCAAACTTCACCAGAGAACGTCAAAACACAATACAAACAAAAAACTACACGAAGCAACAGTAAAATATACACCACTAAACAATTTAAATATAATTACTTATGTTATTAAAACAGTTAACTGACCAATGGGCGGAACGGTTAGAGGCGGCGAACGACCCTAACTGCGAAGTCAAGGGTCGTGGGTTCGATTCCCGCCCTAGACAAATATTTCTGTGCATAAACATGTCTATTTGGTTCATGTCTGGGTGTGAAATATGTATATACATATGTATATATTACAAAGAATATTTAAGTATGTATATCAGTTGTCTAGTAACCCATAATACAAGCATAATACTTGCTTCATTTGGGACTAGATGGCGCTGTGAGGAATTCCCTAAATATTATTATTCGCAGGTATTACCTATCTTAAATACTGTTAATAGAATTTACTAGGAAATTATCATAACTTAGGGTCAAATAGTTGACAAGCTAAAGCAGATCCAATTAATTGAATAATCCCATAACTTTGGTAATGAGTATTTATTGACCTCATCCCCTCGCAACCTGGGGGGAGGCCTAAGCCCCTTCAGTGGGGCATAATGGGCTGGTGGAAATGGATTCATTGACTACATTTTTTTTCTGATACAATAACGGAAAGTTCTTGATGGTTCACGATGATGTTCCAGTAGTTATTTAAAAGCTTGTATTTAAAACGACTGTTCAAAATCTGAGCGAACATGTATAGGCGGTTGTCTCCTGTCAAAAATAATTTCTAAATTTCCGTACCCTATTACTAAGGCTCCGCTGTCCGTCCGTCGGTCTGTCACAGGGCTATATCCCTTGAACCATAATAGGTAGACACATGAATTATTCCGTGTGTATCATTATGGCCGCTATAACAACAAATAATAAAAATAAAATAAAGTTAGAAATCAAAGGAGATCCCATACAAGAAACGTGTTGTTTTATATTGTACGGTGATACGGAACACTTCGTGTGCGAGTCCGAAGCGCACTTAACTAGTTCTTGAGGATTTATCTTTATGTGATACCATCAATGGGGATAACAGCTCTTGTGCACACCACCGGGCAGGGATAATGCGTAAGAAGTATGATCAGGAAATGTCAAATATCGTCAGCAAAATATTCAACATTCAAGACCCAAAAACTTCTGCCGCGCCTAATGAAAACTAAAACAACAATATAAATAATAGGTACTACCTCAAAAACCCCACACAGCGCCATCTAGTTTCAAACTCAGCAAAGCTTGTACTATGGATACCGGACAATTGATATAATTACTTGAATAATCCATATTTATAATACATTTACATACATATGTATATTTTTTTACCCCCAGACATGGAACAAATAGACATGCACACAAATATTTGTCCCAGGCGGGAATCGAACCCGCGACATTCGGCCAACCGGTCATCAAATACACACAATCACTATTGACAAATAACTTTTCACGGGTGGCGCCTTTTTTTTGGTGAGTGGCGTAGTCCAAACTTATAGAGCGTGTAAAGTTTACCAAACTGAACAATAAGTTTTAAGGTAGCAGACAACGCAAACTAACGGTTACCGAGATGAAAGTTTAATTTTTTTACACATTTTTAAACTTTCTGTTTAGTCAGGTAAGCTCTACAAGCTCTATAATTTTGGACGACGTTCAACCGAACACACGGTATATTGTACATATTATACACGTTTGTTCGGCAGAAAGTACCGAGCTCATAGAGCGTGAAGAGCTCCTCGAACTAAAGAAAAAGTTTAAAGTGAACAGATGGTGCAAACTAACGGTTATCGAGAAAAACATGTTTAAATTTCCATTTTTATCAGTTATCTTTTTTAAGCGACTTCAAAAAAGAAGGAGGTTACTCAATTCGACCGTATATATGTTTTTTTTTTTTATTTTTTTTATGTGTGTTCAGGGATAAAACTTCGTTGTTTATGAACCGAATTGGATGATTTTTTTTGTAAAAGGGAGGTATCTCCGAAATGGTACCATGATAAGGAAACCAGGATCTGATGATGGCATCCCAGAGAAATCGAGGGCAACCTTCGAAAATCGTATTTTAAAGTATCGTATTTTAAGTATTTTGATAAAGTACTACTTGCACCCATATGGATTATAAGTGCCATTACAGGTCTGATGATGGAGACCATACACAATCGAGGGAACTCCTCAACGATTTACAGCAATTACCTGGTGTTTGGACTTAATTCATTTCTATTAATGACAACTTTGCACCCATATGGGTTATAAGTACCATTACAGGTCTGATGATGGAGACCATACACAGTCGACGGAACTCCTTAATGATTTATAGCAATTACCTGGTGTTTAGACTTGATTCATTTCTATTGATGAGATCTTTGCACCCATATGGATTATAAGTGCCATTACAGGTCTGATGATGGAGACTATACACAATCGAGGGAACTCCTCAACGATTTACAGCAATTACCTGGTGTTTGGACTTAATTCATTTCTATTAATGAGAACTTTGCACCCATATAAGTTATAATGTACCATTACAGATCTGATGATGGAGACCATACACAATCGAGGGAACTCCTTAACGATTTACAGCAATTACCTGGTGTTTGGACTTGATTCATTTCTATTGAAGAGAACTTTGCACTCATGTGGGTTATAAGTGCCATTACAGGTCTGATGATGGAGACCATACACAATCGAGGGAATTCCTCAACGATTTACAGCAATTACCTGGTGTTTGGACTTGATTTATTTCTATTAATGAGAACTTTGCACTGTCTGAACTTTGAACTGTCTGATGATGGAGACCATACACAGTCGAAGGAACTCCTTAACGATTTACAGCAATTACTTGGTGTTTGGACTTAATTCATGTATATTAATGAGAACTTCGCACTCATATGGGTCATAAGTACCATTACAGGTCTGATGATAGAGACCATACACAGTCGAAGGAACTCCTTAACGATTTACAGCAATTACCTGGTGTTTGGACTTAATTCATTTCTATTGATGAGAACTTTGCTCTCATATGGGTTATAAGTACCATTACAGGTCTGATGATGAAGACCATAAACAGTCGAGGGAATTCCTCAACGATTTACAGCAGTTACCTTTTGTTGGGCTTACTTCATACGGTTCAATATGCCAAAATGATCACTTTGCACAAAAATAATAATTAAGATTGAAGTTTTACATAGCAATACCACTGCGTACTAGGCATGCTGATGCGTCAATTTGACACTGAATTTACGTTGCGTAATCGCGGTGCTGTCTCATTAGAGTAGCGCGTATAGAAGCCCTATTTCTACTAAATACAAATAGGTTACAGATGCGTTCAACTAAAAATTAAAAAATTAAATAATTAAATTAAAAAAATAAAAACCGACTTCCAAAACATAAACTAAAAAGTTAAAAATAAAATTTTCACTTTAAAGAAAGGAGCATTAACAGGCGGCATATAGTTAATGAAGTCGGTGCCAACTCAGACACTTTAAATGGGTACTTACTAGGTAATAACAATTACAACAATGATATATTTTTAACTATAACAAAAATAGAACACAATTTAAAGTGTCTGAGTGAGTAGGCACCGACTTCATTAACTATATGCCGCCTGTTAATGCTCCTTTCTTTAAAGTGAAAATTTTATTTTTAACTTTTTAGTTTATGTTTTTTTGAAGCTCTACACGCTTTATAAGCTCACGTTCATTCGATAACTTTGTATATAAGAAATTGACACTTATTTTACAAGGTGTTATACCTAAGTTAGATACTTACCCTAGACGACAAAGTAGGCCTGCAACCGTCTAACACAGCTCCCTTCACCGCCTCGTGCCTCTCGAACGGTTGTCTCAGACATTATTTCATAGAGCAACATCCCGTACGAGAAACAATCCACCTGTAATTAAAATATCAAACACGATAAACGTTTCTCATCTTTATTGTACCAAAGCAGTTTGAGATTCTATAAGTAGAACAGCTTCGCGATAAATAAGCGACACAAGTGGGAAGAAGCGGTGCGGTGGGGCAGAAGATGCTTCTCTACGATCACTATCACGGGCATCGGGGGAGCGGACCAAAAGGTTTAGTAAATTTAAAAAAAGATACTAAAATGTCACAGAAGTTTACGTGTGTCTAATATGTCGACATCCCTACACATTTGTCTCGCGCTACATATTCGTAAACCGGCGCTAGTATCGAAGAATTAATTACTTACTCGGGCCGCTTGCTCCATATACTTTGCCACGAGGTTTAATTTTCATTCAAAATGGCCCGTAGTTAGAGCTAGGACGGTAGTTTCATACTTGAATCCCTATTACCATTAAAACACCGCATTAAGAATTATATTTACATTGTGATCGAGTGCGCCTGAGTGTCGACAATTTGACCGTAGATAGCATAATAATCAGGATAGAGCGTCTCGTCCTTCGAAACAATCGAAAACGTGAGCAAAATATTCGAATCGGTGATAAGACAGACCATAAGTTATTATGAGCACTTATAAAACTGGCTTGTTAGTGTATTCAAAACGATGTTAAACGTACGAAAATCCGACAGTTAATTATTTTAATTTGACACTAAACGGTAGGCTCTGTCGTGATAGCCAGCGCATCGAAACTGTTTCAAATCCATAAGGCTATGTGGCCGCGGTTTCTAATCCAGGCGTGTACCAATGAGTTTTTTCTGACTTAAGTTCATTTACTATCACTGACTCCGTGCCTCGGAGAGCACGTTATGCAGTCGGTCCCGATCTCTGTCAATAGATGGCGGTCGTTACAATCCGCCAACCCGCATTCGTGCAGCGTGGTAGATTTAAGCTTCAAGCCCTCTTATCTTGAGGAGTGGCCTAAACTTTACCGAACTATATCCAGTAACATTTTTGGACAATATCCTGAAATAAAAATAAAACAATTCAAGTCTGAAATTTCCTTCTGAAGCGGTTTCGCATATAATTGTGTATTACACACACATATGGTTATTATGTAGCCATCATAAAGGACTGACAAATCTACATTTATTTTTTTATTTTTACACAATTCTTTGGTTAATTATGAAACGAATTTTTAATTATTAGTCAGAGAGTACTAAACTACTAAAAAATACCACGTGTATTTTAGTCCACTTTTAGAAATATACTGATATATTCAATAAACACACATCATTCTAGAAAGCCCCACCACGTTTTCGAGCAGATGTTTACCATTCTTTTCACTTTCTCTATCTTCAAAACACACATACATGTGTATTTAGTAAGCATGTACCTATTGAAACGTTTTCCTAAAATATATGCAATATGCATACCAAATATCTGCTCCAAAAATTTTACCAAAAAAATATAATTTGTTTTTTTACAATAACTCCGTTAATTTTTAAGATATCAGGTTCATCCAAAAACCATTTGAAAGGTAATTTCAAGAGCTATAAGATCGTCTTAAATAAGGTTTTTTAAAGCCCTTATTTTTTTTAATAAAGGTTAAAGGCTTCCGGTTACATGGTTCTAGAAGTAAAAGTTATAATATATGGTTATAATATAAGTTATAACATATATAAAAAAATAACCGAGATAAACGTCTTTATCTCGGTTATTTTTCATCGTAAAAACCAAAATCTTTATTAAAAAACGAACTCAAATTTCGTTCTTTATCAGATTTTACGAATATCGAATATTTTTGAAGTTATTTTTAAAAAAAATTAAATTTACGAAAATTTGAAAAACTTCGATTTTATTAAATCATACTTTTTTCCTTTAAGTCCTTTAGGGATAACCGTAAATTTGAATTTTTATGGAAATGGTGAAGGTTTTATTTTTCGTTTTTTCAAAAAAAAAAAAAATCGATAGAGTCACCTTATTTTTATCATAACTTGCTCAATTTTGATGCTATTAACTTTTTACAATGCTCATTAGAAAGGTACTTTTGAGTACCTACTTTAAAAAATGTTCAGAAAGTATATGTCTTAAAATGTATCGGATTCCCGTTATTTAAGTGTGAATACTTAGATTTAAGAACTCGCCGAAAAAAAATTATACATACAATTACCTATAGCTCACTTTGAATTAATTTTAGAAGATTTTTCAAAGTAGAGATTTGTTTGTTTTTTCATTAGCTTTAATTTTAGTAATGACACATTTTATGCAAAAACTCATAGTTTTTCAGTTATTTTTAAAAAACCGCTTTAAAACATGTAATTTTATTACGAAAAATCACAATCTTTGATCTTTAATAACTCAGAAAGTATTGATTTATTCTAAAAACTTTATATAATAAATTTTGCTTAGAAATTTTCTATCGATTCCTGTAGTTATTTTTATTAAAATAGTTTCACCCCCGAGAAGGGGTGGCATCCACCCTCAGTACAAAAGCGCAAGTTGACACTATGTCACTTTTGTTTCTTAAGCCCCCACCTACTCAATAATTTTTATGAAAATCGATGGAGATTCAACGAAATCGGAGGTGAAAACCTTCATTGACTGGGCTATTTATTCATATAGATAGACCAGCGAACGCGTGCGTCTTCGTTTTCATAATTTTCAGTTTTTTTTCAGGTCACGCAGGAAACTTAAACATTTGAGGAATAAATAGTTGCCTATAATATGCTGTGAAAATTCTTCTACCTACCTACTCATATTTACTACATAGAAAAATTGAATATAGTTTAAAATAACCCATGATTTAAGAAAACAAATACATGAAATACTTCACTTAAGTATTCGTAAATGCCAGACATTTGCCAACTTCACACCCATTCCTTATCTACTCAAATAATCCTTCAACAGCAATATGCTTTATATCAACTAAATATTTCACTTACCGGTCACTGTAGCGATCGGCACTGCATGTGCGCAGACCGCAGTCCTGGCGCTGCACGCGTCTTGGAGTGGGGTGTAGGTACTCCGGGGCGGCAGTCAGAGAGACCAGCGCTAAAGAACAGGGCTTGTGTTCCGGTGCGGTGGACCGGCAACGACGCATCAGCTCCAACATGCAGCTGGGATACTGCAACTCCTGAACGAAGAATATGAGGACAATTATCCAGCCTGTTGAAACCAAGCTGACCAGAGTAGCCTGTTTTAGATACAAAAACCGTTTTTCATCATTCAACTGAAAAATAATTTTCTTCTCAATTTATTGTAAACAAATAAAATAAGAAAGTATATTTATATCATCCTCTAGGGGTGAAGGCGCTTGGAGCTTAATTCGCCACGCTGCTCCAGTGAGGGTTGGTGGATTTTAACGACTGCCATCTATTGATGGCAACCAGGATTGAAGGCTTTAAGTACTCTCTGAGGCACAGGGTCAGTGTTAGTTATATGTACATAAGGTAGAAAAACTCATAAGTAGTACATGCCTTGGGATTCGAACCACAGTCTTCTAAACAAGATACGAGCTCGCAACTACCCGGCTATCACGACGTCAAATAAACTTAAAATGCTTAAATTCTATATATCCTCTGCTTGGTTCTATATTTCCTCGAAGCCACATCTGACTTACAGCCTTCGACAGAATATCCATCGGCTGTTAATTAATGGTACACACTTTACCTGTGACAGATTCGGACTTCTTTTATGTCGTCTGTCTGTCTGTCCGTATGTCATAGCCAGTTCACTCGTAGACTATTACTGCTTTAAAGCTGAAAGTTGGCTTAGTTATACATATTTGTAACCGCTACGTAGATGACTATTAATAGTCATCTACGTAGCGGTTACAATATATATAATACAGTTATAGATAATACAGTTTTCATTCCATTCCATCAGCCCTTTTTATACCCCACTGCAGGGGCTTAAATAAGACTTAGCATGATGGTCGAACTACATACACGGAGCTTGGCTGCAAAGACAACATGTAAATCTACATAGCGCATATACTTCGGGGCTGTGCTTTTCATTCAACGATCCCAAGCCAGCCCGAAGAAGGCTTATCGTACGTAGGCACCGCCTAACTTGTGCGTAAAACTGGGTGAGGATTCGCAAGCGCCGTATGCCCCTTCTTTTTACACCATGATTCATTCATCTATTCCATTCCATTTAATTCCATCAGCCCTTTTTTATACCCCACTGCAGGGGCTTAGGGCTCCCCTCAAGATAAGGGGGCTTGGAGCTTAAATTCACCACGCTGCTCCAATGCAGGTTTGCGGATTGTAACGACCGCCATCTATTGACAGCAACCGGGACCGACTGTTTAACGTGCTCTCCGAGCCACGGAGTCAGTGACAGTTAATGTACTTAAGTCAGAAAACACTCATTGGTACACGCCCGGATTCGAAACACGACCACATGGCCTTATAGATTTGGAACAGGTTCGCTGAGGCTCGGTCTATCACGACACAATGTAATTTAAGTCAATTAGCGTCATGGCTCTTCTTCATTGCCACAATGCGTTGTGGTCGTATAACATAATAGCCTTGACACAAACTTCACTATGTGGCCTTTCTGTGATTACCACAACGCATCGTGAGCGTTTTCATAAGAACCATTACACGAATGTGGATGTTTTACAGTGACCACTAAGCGTTTTGAGCAATTTTTCGATCGGTGAGCATCTTCGAAATTTGAGCGTAACATATACAAAATGAAGCCATTAGAGTGTTCTTTCATTTAACTTTTGTTGATGAAAGTAATTGAAAATTAAGTTTGACTCTATAACCACGGGGCACACCGAGACAGGTGTTTGTGTGTAATTAGTTTGCAGGTGGGTGTACTCACTGACAAGTTTCGGGGAATATGTGCCGGACGAACTAGGCTCCGTTGGTGCTGATGATAAATTGGACGGGATCCAGGCGTGCACGTTACAGACCGTAATTGCAGAACCAAAAGTCGCGGCTTCCACTTCCGCCTGAGACACATATTTGTGAGCATGAACATGTCTATTTGTTCCGTGTCTGGATTTACTAGACAATTGGTATAAATATTTAAGTATTAATATCGGTTGTCTAATACCCAAAACACAGACATATTACTTGCTTAGTTGCCGTGTCGTGATAGCCGAGTGGTAGCGAACCCATTTCTTGTTTAGAAGGCCGTAAGTCGAATTCCCCAGGGCATGTACCAATAAGCTTTTTCTAACTTATGTAACATAACTATCACTAACTTTGTGCCTCGCAGAGCACTTTAATTCGTTGGTCCCGGTTACCATCAATAGATAACAAATTTACCAACACGTACGAGAGCAGCGTGGTGGCTTGAGCTTCAAGCCCCTCATCCCGAGGAGACGCCTAAGCCCCTGCAGTGGGGTATTGATGGGATAATGGTACTGGATTATAGTTCTATAGTTCCATTCAACCTTTATGGCAGATGTGAACATAGGCACAAGTCGCGTCACAGTAACCAGTTTTAGGTGTAGCGGGACGCAGTGGAGCGAGGGGCATATGACTGAACCTGCGCAAGCATGCATAAAGCGTTGCATTCCGATCCGCCATAAAGTTTGATTGGAACTATACTGTGGGACTAGATGGCCCTGTGTGGATGTCGTAGGTATTATTATATTGCTACTTGCCCGCCACCCTTGACGCCTAGCCCCGCACATAAGACTATGCATGACTTGAGCGGTTTCTCTGTAAGGAGCATGAATATGTATACACACCTGGGCATCGGACTCGCGGGCGGGTAACAAAGGAGGTAAGTACCAGTAACGCCCGACCATCCCAAGCCAGTGCCAACTCGAATTTGTTCAACAGCGAGACACAGGGCGCGCGCCTCTTCACCTCTCCTTAACAACGAACTCGCCTTGAAAACGTGAGCTAGGTCGTCTAGCTTCATTATACCTGTTAATGAAACCGTGCTGTTATGTTATGGGCTGGTAGTAGGTCCATATATTTAGGATGCACTAGAACACAGATTTAAGGTAGGACGACGCCTGTCTAGTACGGCTATTTAATAATAGATGGAGCCACCACATAAAGAAATTACTTTTATTTTTTTATTATCACGTTTATAGGTTTCAGTTTATAAAATATAACATGCGACCGTAAAAAATATTTCTCTTTAATGTTTTTAACTGACTTTACTGATTGTTTTAATAATTTCGAAACGTTTGTATAAAAACCTAAAATTTTTGGAAAATAAGGTTTTTTCATAAACCCTTCGAAACCATTGAAAAAACCATAATTTAAATCAGTTGAAAAAACCTTATTTTCCACGAATTTTAGGTTTTTGTACAAATACTTGGAAACTGTTGAAACAATCAATAATGTCAGTTAAAAACTTTAAAGAGAAATATTTTTGATAGTCGCATATTATGTTTTATCAACTGAAACCTAGAAATGTATTATGAAAAAATAAAAATTATTTATTTATTTATTTATGAGAAAAACCAACAGCTGTATTATTTTAGAGTAACAATGGATTAAAATATCAGATTGCCAATAAAAGGTTCTTACATGTAAGAAACTCTATAGAAATTTCATTTCTTTATATGATAGTTCCATCTATTATTAAATAGTCTTACTAAACAGGCGTCATCCTACCTTAAGTTGTATTTATACTTTATTACGAAACATAATCGCAAAACTTTTATCACACTTGTATCGCACTTTGCAGTTATGTTCGCTATTGACTCTTCCAAAAACTGACTCGTTGACAGCGCACTAGCCTTGTTATATATGCGCCGAAATCATCACCCGCAACATCTGGAAGTTTCCATCATCGAACATTCCATTTTGAAATTCTAATTACAATTTATCGTGGGAATAAATTAATAGCGCTCGGCGCCACCTGTGAGTGCACGCGACGCTGCCTCAAAAATATGAATCCGAGCATCGCAACCCTTTTGATTTATATACGCAAAATATTATACGCAAAGTTTGCATCCGCCGTGCTCCAAACAAAAAATTCTCACTGATGCAGTTTTACTATTAAGACGTTTTTGGTATCGTTTTCGTATAAAATAAGGACGTGGATTTCATTTCTGATGGCAATTTAGAATACATCCAACCAAAAAAATGTATTTATTTGCAATAAAGTAAAAAATTTGTTTGGCATTTTTTTCTTTAATTTTCTATTACTTTTTAAATCGTAAATATTTTATAATAAAAAAATTTGTTTAGTTACCTTATTTACTCTAATTTATAAAAATACATAATATGTTCACACTTAATTAACAAAAATTTGTACTAAAAAAACTGCAATGTGACGTTAAGTCGGGGTCGAGCGCGTCTCTAGCAGCGGTTTGAGGTGACACAGCTGAAATTTATTCATCATCATCATCAGCCCGTGTTTCTCCACTGCAGGATATAGGCTTCTCCCAAGGCTCGCCACCACACACGGTCCTCCGCCTTTCGCATCCAACTATCCCCGGTATGGTGCTTCAGGTCATCTGTCCACCTGGCCGGGGGGCGTTCAACGCTTCGCTTTCCGGTACGTGGCCTCCATTCGAGAACTCGTCTACTCCATCGGTTATCAGTTCTACGGCAAATGTGACCGGCCCATTGCCACTTCAGCTTGCTGATCGCTTCGGCTATGTCGACAACTTTAGTTCTTTGACGGATTTCAGTGTTTCTGATTTTATCCATCAAAGAAACACCGAGCATAGCCCGCTCCATAGCACGCTGAGTGACTTTAAATTTGTGAAATTTATTAGAATGATTTAAATATTTTTGGTTAATATTCAACGACTGTGAAATAAATACAATTTTAACAAACGGTAAATTTCTGCATTTTAGAGTGAATCTCAACTCAAATTTGAAAAATAAATAAAAGTAGATTATTGCGGTGAGATGAATCATTTAAACTTGGCGTATGCCACTACATATGCACAAGTCAGTGCAATTCAGTCCTTGTTTGTTGCAACTACACCTGTTGCCGCACTTTTGCTTACACTTGCATCTTTTATGTTCTAAGCATGCGCGTGCAGCAATGGCCACAGTTGTCCAGTTGGCAACCCATATCCTTCTCTTGTCCAACCGTATTTCTGGGGATTGGGTAGTTGGGTAGAATTTGTTGTGGTGTCGTTAACTGACCCTACACATGTACACCTAGATACACTGCACGCAATAATATGTAGATGCAGCGCATTTTCTCTCGGCGGAACATTGTCCAATTGCCGATCTTTTTAAGTAAATAAATGTTTTCGGCATTCATTAATTTTTGTAATGTTAATGAAGCTTTTTACATGTCACACTGGACCGAATTGGCTAATTTTGGCCTGTGTTTTTCTATCTGTCTGTTTGATTGTTGTAAATAAGGCATACTTGTTTAACGCGATGTGGTCGTGAATAATTTTATTGTTGGATTGTAATCTTTCCTCGCAGAAAGTTAAATACTGAAAAGTTAAATACTCCGTTTATTTCTATAGGGTACATTTACTAGGTACTTTTTAGGCGTTACTCTACAAGATCATTGGGCGCCAATGATTGGGCGCTGTAAAAATTGAAGTTAAAGTGCAAAAACTGATTTAAAAAACGTAATAAATACTTACATGAATTGACTTCAAAACATCAAATAAAATTGCAGCCACAAAGACAAAAAAAAAACAATTAAACCGCTTTTATTTAAACTTGATAAACGGTTATTTTGATAACAAACTTTGCGCCCAATTCGTCCAAACACCCGGAAAACTAAACAGTTTACTGCACGCACTGAGATTCGAATTCAAAGGCGCCCGCACTTCACCGCCGCACCGCCCGCGCGGTCGCCTGTCAATGCATCGATTCGCCGCGTCACCTTCCGGATTTTTTTCTTAGTATATATTTTTATAAACTAGAGTAAATAATGTAACTAAAAAAATTTTTTTTCACAAAATATTTACGATTTAAAAAGTTATAGAAAATTAAAGAAAAAAATGGCAGACAAGATTTTTACTTTATTTCAAATAAAATCATTTTTTGTATAGCTGTATACTAAATTGCCATCAGAAATGAAATCCACGACCTTATTTTATACGAAAACGATACCAAAAACGTCTTAATAGTAAAACTGCATCAGTGAGAATTTTTTTGTTTGGAGCGCGCCCCACAGCCTCCTGCGGCTGGAACTGCTGGGAACTGAGCTCAATCTGATTTGTTTTATACAGGGAACACATGTGCCAAGTTCCATGCTTGTGTCACAAAGTGAAGAGTTCATGTCAATAGGCCCTCAGCTATATGTGCGCCGCCTGGAGGTGAACTCACACGCATCAGCCCTTATCACGCAGTAAAAATAAATTTTTCCTTACTTATACTCGGAAAGTACGCTTGAAGTTACCCGATAATAGGGATGAAAGTAGTACTTTTCGTCTCTGGGAAACTATTTTTCCTGCTGTCCAATAAATTTAAAAAAAAGCTATACAAGCCATGTCCCAACTCTGTTGAATCGCGGAGTAAAATTGTAATATTTACTTTGAAATAAATTACTATTAAATTTACATACACTTGAGCTAAATGTTAACCATCATTAACGATAAAAAATACTGGCTGGTATAATGCCACAGCAAAAGAAACATATATAAGGCGAGAAAGTGGCAATTGGATCTTCAGTTGTTTTGACGAGGGCTATTTATTTACGTATACAGCTATTTATATAAAATGAGTTTGTCAGATTCAGATATGGATTTTACGCGTTTTTTTTTTTTACTTTCCTCATATTCGTAATGATAAGCAAAATGTTTACCTCGGGTGAAAGGCCTATTTAGGAACTGAACTAGTTTTCGTGTAGGAACATTGTCGCTCGGTGAAATTCCGCCGCGTCTCGGAACATACGATGATTTTTCTGCTGCATATATTGCGTCACCTGCATATTAAAAAATCGAATTTCAGACCGATATTACACCATTTTGCAAAAAATAAAATCATTTTTTTGTCGTCCAAAGAGCAAAGCTGGAATATTTACGTTTTCAAATTTTAAAATATTTATTTAATAGTTTTTTTTTTCACTTGCGAAGGAAGGCCTTAAGCGACGCAGGGGGACGGACAAAGTATGAATTAAAAAGCTTATGAAAACCTCAAAATGCTATTCTTTATTTGACTGACTGACCGGTTAGCTGGGTTGGCCGAGTGGTTAGAGATGTTAACTGCGGAGCCAAAGGTCTCGGGTATGATTCCCGCACGGGACAAATATTTTTGCACATGAACATGTCTAATAGTTCCGCATCTGTGTGTAAAAGTATCTGTACTCCATAATACAAACAATACTTGCTTACTTTGGGACTAGATGGCGGATGTTCCAATACTATTATTATTATTAAATGCGGTAGAAAATACATCGCTTACCAATTTTTTATATTCATCGTGTCTCAGAACTGGTTCTTTCAACTCGACGGCGAGGTATGTCACGCATTCTTCTTAAGCCAAGTACGTAGCAGGCACTCTTTGTTCTAGCAGTGGTTTTTGCTACCTGTTTCAGTAAAAAAAAAATACCAAGATCCCATAAACATATAGGCGGAAAAACAAACGACACAGACTATCGTGTTCTAAGCATTTTCGGCTAAGTGAAACGAAATCGTGTTGTTCCCTTTTAGTTGTCTGTTCGTATGTCACTGAACATTGTCTATCGACCACAGTAATAGAGTCAGGCCGTCGATGCCAACTTTTCTTTCAATGTCCACTTTTGATTATTTCATACTAAAATTCCTGCCAAGCCGACTTATTTAACTTTACTAGGATTTAGTTTTTCTAAATCTACTTTCTTACGATGTTTCCTTTTTTCAACATTCAATTTGTGTAGTTTATGTCGCCAACTGTTATAAAAATGTTTTTCGCCTGTTTCATAATGAATTAGTACTCTAAGTATTTGATAATTGTTTTTAGCCATTGGGAAATATTGATGCAACAACCTCTACCAATAAAAACAAACTGTGCATTAAACTACCTATGCGAGCCGTAGAAGATAATTTCTGATCATCTTCTTCTATGTATTAATACATGGAGGAAAAGCTTTCAATCCCTTTATAAGCATAAGTAGATACTATGCTCACGGAGGATTGTGAGATTCGGCATAGTTAAAGTTTATAAGGAGCAGAAGTGCAGAAAGCCAAAATCTACATAGTTGAGCTTTTAAGGTGGGACTGCATGGCCAAATCTTAAACTATGAGAAATAGGGAAAAGTGTGCCAAGGGGTCATGAGCTCGATTTTTGCGAAAACAAAAACGGCATACGTATTTACATTTTTGAAAAATCTGTTACTTTAACAGGGTATCAAACCACTTAATTTGATAATCTAAGTATATATTAATATGTGAAGAAAAAATTTTGTACACATTTCAAAGCATATCGCGAGTACGGAGGAGTATGAGATTTGGCATTTTAGTTATAGTAAAAAGTAGATTACTGCCGCGGCCCGTAAGTGCAGCATAAACGAACGATCGTGAGTCCGGTTATGCACAGTTGTGGCCAAGGCTTGTATAGTACTTTTCTCAAAGATGCATGTATTAAAACAATAACATTGTTTATTTAAAAACACAATTAGTAAAGGTACAGTTTTTGAAACTTGAAAGTGGATCTCCCAGGAATGGTATTAGTTTGTGACATTTCCAAACATTGTTTCAAGTTTATGTTATGTTTGATAAGTATCGTATATTTTAAAATGCAATAAAATACATGTACCTACTCAAAATGTACATGGTTTTACTTTTGTAGCCATTTCACCAAAATAAGCTAAGAAAACGTTTTCAGACAACGATTTAGATTCCCTTTCGTTTTTCCATTGAATAAAATTTTCATACGTTTTCATGTATCTGTCCTTCGATTTCGGTGGTAAGCAATTTTCAACAATAGCTTTTGCAGCTTCTTGTATTTCAGGTGGTGTTAAAATGTCCTCAGCACTGGTAAAACCATAGACATATATATACTAGCGTAGGAGACCAACTGACATCTAAACATCGCATGACCGAAACGGAAATGAGTATGTGTGCAAAATTCACATGTGGTTGAGCCAGTTTTAGTGATGTGCATGGGTGTTTTTTATATTATCGATAGCACGTAGTACTTTCATGATAATGTGTCGTTGAAATTACCGCGATATCATAAGTCGAAATCGGCAATCCTATTTATTATTTAGAATCTGCTATACTACATAATTTTTGTTTTGAGTTACTTTTCCTAACTTTTAGTTTTTTAAAATGACAAATCATCAATCAGTCAATTCAAATGCCATTTCCTTTACTCCAATAAATTTTTTTTTTTGTTAACAGTTGATAATAGAAAATTTGCAGAAGTAAAGAAAGCGTTAACATCATTATGGAAATGTTAATATTTAGTTGAATACAAGCCAAGTAATAAATAAAACAATATAAATAAACGATTTTTATTTTTAATTACAATACGTCACGTTGCAACGCATAACAACAAAATTTTAACTCTTTGTAAACAAAAAAATGAGAATGTACAAAACAAAAACATTTACAATAGAGAAGTTCATGATGTTCAAAATATACAATTTAACTCGATAGAATTGAAAGATAAACCAAAACTAATAAAACAGTGAAAGTTTTTTTTTTTAAATTCGTCAATAAATGACTGAGAAATAAATTATTGATATTTATTAATTTGACGACCGCTTAGCCTAGTGGGTAGCGACCCTGCCTACGAAGCTGGAGGTCCCGGGTTCGAATCCCAGGTCGGGTCAGTATTTATATGATGAATATCGATACTGGTACCGGGTCTTGGTTGTTATATGTATGTGATGTCTTCGCTTGGTACGCAAAACACAAGCTAATGCTTAGTTTGGGGCCACGACGTTGTAATGTGCACGTTATTATTATTATTATGTATTTTCGTGCGGTTTGACTGGTGGATTCTTACTGCCCATGACGTCACATTGTCTACTCGATTGAGTGTCGCGTCGTCTCACTACACCACAAATTATGCCTTGGATGCCTTGGACTAGTCTATAATATCTTTTGTTTCTTTATGTAATAGGTAATTAAGTTTTATTTGAATATAAAGGAAAAAGTTTTTGTAAAAGACAAAGTGATAATTTGCCTAAAATTGATATTTTCACTGTGATGGACTTTTCTTCAAATCCATTTTATATTAGTGCTGAAATAAAGGTTTAGGCTCTAAAGTTGAAGGTCCTGGTGATATATCCCGGTAAACGTACGCTGACACCGATCGCTTGGTCTTCAGATTGACCTGTACAGAAATTACAGTTGGCATAAATGCTCTGACTTTAGATATTAAGTATTATTAGTATATTACTTAATATACTTAGTAAGCACATATGAAAAAAAAAGAAACCCCTAACGGCACAAATTCAGTAGGTATAGATCCTTTCTTCAAAAGTCGTCGCTGATTTAGTTAGACAAAACAGTTATCCGTAAAATGTCTACTGCAAACCAAAGAATGTTTTCGAGGAGTCCCACCTGTTCTATTTAACATTTTTTTCCATTGTTTTATGCTAACCGTGTTTACAGGAAACCTGGATATTATGAAATAGTCATCATTATCAGAAAGCATTTTTTAACACCGCAGTTTCTTGGAGAAAAATGAGGTTAAACTATTGTATACAGTAGTTTTGTCATTCAAAGTTTAATTATTTACGACGTTCATAATCAGAGAACAGATAGAACGTCAGACTTTAAATCATAAATAAATAACGATTAAAATTAAAAAGAGCATCAGATTTTAAATCATAAATAAATAACGATTAAAATTAATTGTGTATATATCTTATATTTTCATTTGAAAAAGTCTTGTATTTACATATATACCCTATGTGTAGTATATATGTATAGATGTCGTACTTTCCCTTACAATGTGCTGCCAGGCTAAATAAACCTCACAATATGTTTAAAAACAGTTAACGACATCATTCCAGTGGAACAGGTGCAATTAGGTAATATCAAATTTACAAAATATTTATATTTGAAAATATCGACATATCGATACATTTTGTGCAATCCCTATGCTTCATTGTTTGATTGTAATTTTACACAATATTTTTGTATCGTACACATAATTGTTTAAAATAACAAATTATTTACAAAATAAAGTATTTACCGTATACTACTGATGTATAACCAAGTAAATTTAGGATTGCTTTATATAAAAATAAGCATTAAGATAACAGTATGTTATTGGCAGTACTTACCGGTGAAATGTCTCTTTATTTGGATTATTAACATATGTTACAGTGCAATTTAAAACTGAACAGTACACCATTTTTATCACAAGAATTAATTTTTGTAGAATTCAAAACGATTATAACACAAAATAGAAAACAAAGCTGGACCTTATTTTAACAAGTGAGTAAAGAAGACTAAATGTGTTCAAAGAGGTTTTATGTCAGATTTTCTTGCATTTCTTTCTCGCATGTAGGATTTCCGCAAAGAGCTGGATGTCATTCGCACACTGTGTTCCTCTCTTACGCTAGTATATATACCTTTATGAGTAAAACTCATTTCGAATAATTTATATTTCGAATAATTAGATCAAGTTAACATAAACTAATGATATTGACAACTGTATTATAATAATAAAAAAAGTTTAAGTAAATTTGCCGCCAATTCGCCACGTTCCAATGTCGATACCTTACTTTTACTTTTTTAAATTCATTTAATGGCGCATTCTTTTTATCATGCCAGTTCGAAATTTAATTAAAACTTAGATTAGTTATCTCTTCGAGTTTAAAAGAGTTCGTTCCATTTTTAAATGACTTCAAAAAAGAAGGAGGTTTCTCAATTCGACCGTATATATGTTTTTTTTTTAATTTTTAATGTGTGTTCAGGGATAACTTCGTTGTATATGAACCGAATTGGATGATTTTTTTTTTGTGGAAGGGAGATTTCTCCGAAGTGGTATCATGATAGAGAAACCAGGATCTGATGATGGCATCCCAGAGAAATCGAAGGCAACCTTCGAAAATCTTATTTTAAAGTATCGTATTTTAAGTATTTTGATAAAGTACTACTACTAGTACTATTTATTGAAGGTCGGGAGTCGATCTGATGTTGGAGCTGAAAGACAGTCGAGGGAACTCCTCAACGATTTACAACAATTCCCTCGTGTTTGGATTTGATTCATTTCTAGTGATGAGATCTTTGCACCCATATGGATTATAAGTGCCATTACAGGTCTGATGATGGAGACCATACACAATCGAGGGAACTCCTCAACGATTTACAGCAATTACCTGGTGTTTAAACTTAATTCAGTTCTATTAATGAGAACTTTGCACCCATATGGGTTATAAGTACCACTACAGGTCTGATGATGGAGACCATACACAGTCGAAGGAAAGGAAGGAACGATTTACAGCAATTACCTGGTGTTTGAACTTAATTCATTTCTATTGATGAGAACTTTGCACTCATATGGGTTATAAGTGCTTACTTCATATAATATATAAGGCACCGACTTCATTAACTATATGCCGCCTGTTAATGCTCCTTTCTTTAAAGTGAAAATTTTATTTTTAACTTTTTAGTTTATGTTTTCAAATAACATATTCGACCTACGAGCATGTCTGCTAAAACATTGTGGGACACTTTCTGGTCCGGTACTGCAAGTATGATTTATCCCAAAGAAGGTTGTGCAAGATATATCTAGTATATCGTAGCATCTTTGAGAAAAAGTAGTTAAAGTTTATATGGAAAAGGAATGCCAAAAGTTGAAATCTTATAACAATAGTATAATACTCTGTCGTTTAAAGCCTAATTATTATAGATGGTTCTAAAAAAGTGAGTACGGTCGAATTTCGACCACTGGGCGACCATTATAAATATCATAGAGTGAATAAATTTGACAGCACCGTTTGATTTCAAGTTATAATAGGATCAGAAATGTCACTTCACCGTATCACAGTACCGAAACGCAATTTTGTGGGGAATACGGCTGGCGCGGGGGTACCTCGAGGACTGAAATCGGGCTGAAACTTGTCAAATACACACCCAGCTAACTAGAAAAAGAGTCGTAAAACGGTAAGCAGGAGAGTGCTTCTAGTAAATTCGTTCTTTTAAGCAACATTACTAACCAACGTAAGTATATAAATGATAATAACCTATTAATTAATTAATTAATAGGGAATCAAGCGTGTAACACCCCTCTACCTTCACAGTAGTATTGAGCGATGATTTCGTAACTTAAAAGCCGATTTTTTATTTTTTACTGTACTCTACGTGTATTGTAATGTAGTGCAGTTGATTGTATTTTTACTACAAATATTAAATTGAATTTCTTGTATTTCTTGTTCACTATTTTAACATATTTTTATATATTTTATATAAATTTAATCACCATTTAAATGTTTCCACATATAAATGACTAAGAGCTAGTTTGTAAACCTATTTTGTTGTTATAAATATTACAAACGTGTATTGACGTGTTAATCGCTTCACATCGCCAGAATATCACATGATTGCTTATTTTACATCAAACCAAATATTATTTTTATACCTACCGTAGTTTGTAACATAATCTTGAAATACGTCACAAAAGTGAATTTATCACTTTGTGGAAGTACGTCCTCACAAAGGCGCATTCAAAAAGTGCTGGTTCCTCTCAGAAGAATACACAACAAACTGAGAAACGGCCTTTTTTTAAAAGAAAAACACAAACAATAAAATTAGCACACTTTTAACAACACCTAAGTCGTAAACATTATTGAAATAAATTGACAGGCGAGGGATCTACACCCATGGATTTTTATCATCTAAGTAATCCGTTACTTTATAATAAGCTTTTGCATCAAACTTTCGTTTTTCGATTTTTCGAATTTCAACTGTGATCTTATTGTAAAAACGTATGCATTGTATTTAAAACATTTTGTGACTTTACTAAGGCGGCTAACGTGGTCAGCAAGTTGAACTTTGCGTATTAACATGATGCCGATCACTATTTTTTTTTAACATTACAGTATTTTTAACTTCCCGCTATCCTAGGGAAGTTATTAATTTGGGTCCGATTTTCGAAAATCGAGTTTTCATCAGATGTCCACGTTTTGAGGTCCTGGGAAGCCATTCTGACCATTTTCGGCTGGACGTCCAAGTGTGTGAGTATGTAACTTTTTTTGTCATACGATATCTTGAGAACGGATTGACCGATTAAGATCCGCGATACGGCGTTTGAAAGGGTTCATCGAGACTTAGATCTGATCTGATTGAAAAACATTTTAACGAAGTAAGCTAAATTCGCGTAAAATCGGGTTACTTCAGGTTTTTATTTTTTTCTAAAAATTTTCTATTATTAAACCAACAAGTATTGTACCGTTTTGGAATCCTGATTAAGTACACCCACTTTTTGATATCACTTGCCAAAGTGCTCTAGTACACTTTTTTTTAAAGGAGGCCCTGTCAAAGTAGAGACATTTCAAAAATGTCAAATTCTTAGTTCGAAAAAAGGGTTATTTTTAGAAAACTTGGTGCTATTATGTTACCATTTTTGACTGTGATCATGGATATGATATTTAGGGTTACGGTAACAACATTTGAATGAACAAAAACTACATACATTGACCACAGTAACCGAAAAAAAGTACAGTATGGAGAAATTTTGTGTTTTTTTAAAAATACCTCTAATTACCAGGGATCGTGGCATGGATTTTTTTAAATATTTTTCTGATGATGACAACCATCTATCCTATCGTCCCGTTTCAGCTTATCGTTAAGTTTCGGGACATCTTGTATACGTTTTTTGTACATAAAAAACTACGTCAAGTGCCGCCAAAAATATCAAAATAATCGAACGACGCGTTCAAAAGATATCGCAGTGCACAAATTTCCGAAAAGGTCTTTTTTTAACAATACTTTGCGATTTTACGACCCACAACCAATAGATTTTTGACTTTACACAATAGCTTTAAGCTTACAAAATTGCATAGAATACCGTAAACTGCATTAAAATCAAACGAAGCGTTCAAAAGATATCGCAGTTCAAATATTTCCAAAATAACATTTTCTTTGCTAGGTATGTCCCAGGTTTAACTCTAACAGCGAGTTGCACCAAAAGAAATAACGTATACGTTTAACGCATAAAGTAATAACTGACTCCTATACTTTAATTGGAACGATAATGCCTTTCATGTCTGGTACAACCAAGTACGATCACAAAAGACATTATGGCTGTGATCAAAGTACTCGTATATCTGTCAATTTTTACTTTATGCTATATACGTTGGCGTAATCTCTTTTGGTACAACTCGCTGCAAATGTATAGAAATTCTGTTTTTGGGCTTGGAGAGCTCGGAAAATCAATATCATGAGCTCGAAGAGCTCAAAAACTACGAAAATCGATATTTTGAGTTCGAAGAGCTAAATAGCTTTCTAATTTTCGACCGCTTTGAACTCAAAAATAGCGGGAAGTTTCAGAGATGGCCTGCAGGGTCAATCGATTTTTTTTTATAGATAATGTTTTCAAATATATATTGAGACGACAATTTCATTGTGTTAATTTTCTTAAATTTATCTCTAAGTGATACTTTACGCCTTTATTTATAAATTGTTCGAACAGCTACTGCAGCACGAAGATTGTATTACATAGCAGCGTATCCTCACAGCAGAATACCATAAGTTATCAAGATTTTATACGTGCTGAATTTTACGACTTTGGTCGAATTTTGGTTTTCGCATCTAGTCCCAAATTGAAACATTCACATTCTAACAAATACAATTTCATACACAAACCACTCGCGCTACTATATTTTAGAACCTTTATAAAAGTCCTTCTATAGTTTTAATACATGTCATAATTTCTGAGTTGTTTCAACGTAAGTACCTAAATCAACAATCAGCCAAAACCCAAAAAAAAATTGCTCATCTTCGATGACTTAACACATAAATAAAATTATATATCACTATCGAAATCGAAAGGACATATAGACAGGAAAACAAATAAAATTAGTATTTTGAATTAGAAAGAAGAAAGAAAAAATATTTATTTGGCACACTTACAATAACACTAGTAATAATGTTTTAAAATGTAACAGGTAAAAATAGAAATATAAAAATAAACAAAGTAAATTAATAAAAAAATTAAAATATAAGTCGGGATTCTAAATAAACTAAAACAATAACAAAAAGTGACCAAAATGGTTTCCACTCAGCTATATGTCAGGGCATTTGAATGCCGAGACGCTGGTTTTCTGTGGAACCAAGGAGTGGCCAATGGCTCGTATCTTATAAATATTATTCGGGCTCTGTATAGTATTCAGTTTGGCTATTCAAATTGAAAGTTTTAAAAATTATTATATAAATACAAATTAGGACTTTATTTAGACAAATAGACGATAACAACAATTCCTTGTTAACGATTTCAATTTTCATACCCATCGTAACTTCGATACGAACTATTTAGTTGTTTTTTTTTTAAATTAAACATTATTTAATGAATGATTGGATTTCATTTAGATAACAACATAATATAAACACTAAACATAAAAAATTAAACACTAATAATTAAAAACTAAAAATACCTACAAATTAAAAATATCATCTAAATCAGTGCCGTGCGGCAAAGTGCCCAAAAAGTTGGTTATGGATAAAGTAATATCCAATCCAATGGTTAATAAGTAGCTCTTTATAGGTGAAGAAGTTTTTAAAATCAGCTATGAAGTTTTTAGTGTATCCGTTACAAACAAACAAACTTACGAAAAATCAAATCTTTTCTTTTTATGATGTGAGTTTAAATAGGTATAACAATAAAATTTAAATTTGACACGTTCAAGTGCCTATATCATGCCTATATACAAACACTAACATACTTTAATAGCCAGACTACTTGGCATATGAAATCGAATTAGAAACTATATGTACAGTAAAGTGGGTAGCCTTTTGACCAAATATTGATAAAACGAATTGCTTACATGTTACACAATTTAGTTTCCCCCGATAATGTCTTTGGTACCATTTTTTAGGCCAGTCTCTTCAGCTAACTATTAGATTACTCGCCGTAATTCCAAAGTTCCTTAGCTTTATAACCAAAGGTAGGTATTTTCCGATTCCATACGAATTAAAGAGTGTAAAAATTCATACCTCCAAAAGTAAATTTAGGTATGCGCCGCATCGAAGATTACGTCCTGGCCATAGACATGTCCTGGCGGAGACTTGGCAACAGGCCAAGCTAACCTTCGTTTTGAGGTGTACGAACACTGTTACACTGGTTCACTATATCACTTTATGACGCCACACTTCGCTTATTTATGACAAGAAATGTATATCTTCAAAGGGTACCTACCTACCCAGTTGTAACGAATAAGGCTAGTTAAAAATATATGACGGTAACCGCTAACACGGCAAACGGCAATCCTCGACCTTTGAAATACGATTGTGTGGTGTGTGTATTATTACCACCGGGAATCGACGCGCTCCTCGCGGCTCAGCCAATGAGCGGGCAGCGTTTGAATTCTTCCGTGAATTCACTTTTAGTAAGAATAATTCTAAAACTTTCGATTGCCAACGTTTTATACGACAAAGGTACTTAAACCCAAATAAATAGAGGTCACATTTCTCTCAAGGTATTACGAGGTATGTTACATTCTTAACGTCGCGCCGGTTTTGTATGAGCTAAACCAATTTTGTTAATTGTTAAAGTTTATAGTTTTGAAGATGAAAGATGGTTCAATAAGCACGTAAAATAAAACTGAGTCAGAGACAAGAGCTCGAGCAGTGCGTCAAGTGCGAGCTCAGTTTTATTAATAATTTATTGATTTTAACTAAGTTATGACGGTGTCATTTTATGTTTAAAGTTTCGAAACCATAAAACTAAAAGTGTATTGTGTTTTATACGAAAATATACTACAAACAATACACGCATTTTCTAATTTTTAAGAAAGTTTGAATTGTATTTACGATGTTGAATTCACGTGTTTATTTCTAATTACCTATGTGCAAAGAGATTAATATATAGTGTCTTTGAATGTCTTTGCCTATGTGTTAATATTATACTACAATTATGTTGATTTGCATTTCTCGCAAGTCGATGTCAATGACCGCACTTTTTGCATTCACGCACATTTTTGGTATTGTTATTATGACCTCATTACTCATATATCATTTTGTATACTCAATGACATTTATCTTATATCAATGTGTATACTTCACAATATGTTATGCTACAGCCACATTTTAGACAGTTTAAATATTGACTAAAAAATTTTTTTACAATTTTTTTCAAAAGCGGAGGGGGATACTATAAGGGTATTAACCGCTTATACTTAAGTCCAAATTAGTGACCCCAATGTGATTTCAATATTTCTTTTTTAATATATTTTAAGCTATTGCATAGCTTCTATCGCGGGCCTTTGAGCGCGGGGTGCGAATCGAGAAATTCCGTAACGAAAAAAACCTCACGCTTTCCACGCCGCACGGAGAAAAATTTTGATAGCGCGATGTACGTTTTTTAAAACAGCGCCATCTATTATAATCTGTTGCACCTATTATTAATGAAGAAAGTCACGAAAAAGTAGTGAAAGAAAATGAGTGAGTAATTTATATACATACATTTTATTATTATCACAAATGCAGTATTAATTTTGAATTGAAAATATAATACTGCTATAAAGATGAGCGATGTTAAAAGTAGCCCTCTTTTATACACACAAACACACACACGCGTATAGTTTAAATTCTCAATTTAGATTCTTAATATATATATATATATATATATAAATAAATAAATTAATTCTTCATTATGTATTTAACAGAAGCCATCAAACCAAACACGTGTAGGTACTATTCAGTACCTACCTTTGTTTTTGGTGTATAGATAATGCACATGAATGCCGCGCAGAGAAAGTACCTATATATGATATTATATCTATATAAAGGTACATCGCGCGAAATTCGATAATCACTTCTTAATATCGTTATTTTTTTTAAATGAATAATTTTGTTTTGGTGTGTCATTACACTATTTATACCTAATTATTTATTTTATACTCGGCTTTTGATAGGTGAAACCTTATCATTTGTATCAATTTGATCCAATATGAGAAATACGCCGGGTATCTCTCATATTGGTATTTTCATTAAAAAGGGAATAATATTCAAACCTTCAGGCAGTTAAGGGATGTACATCACAGGCAAGTTCCAGATGTCAATATCTGACAGATGTCAATGTCTGACACATACTTATTAATTCCATGGACACATGTCGATATTTGACAGTCTTATATTATAGAAGGTTGCCATGTAAAAGAAATAACTTAAAGATATAATCAGGGCTTCATAAATGGCGGGAACTATTAAACAAGATCGTCTTTAATTCCAAATATTAATTTCAGGCTGAAAACGTGCTAGTGTGGTCTATACCTAAACCACAAGAGACACACGCTGCCGAAACGAGAACGGCGGCCATCAATGTGCACGCTCATGAGTCAACTGAAGATCCTATAGCATAGAAGGTTATTCAGCATATCAAAGTTTACGTATATATTATTATTCATTTATTTTTATTATTATTTACTAACATTTTCGCATACGAAAATTACACATTAATTTTAATTAATTAATTAATTTTCGTCACTTTCTAAAATTTGTAAGGTCAAATTTTAACATTAATTTTTTTTAAATACAATTCTTGGTACAGCGTGATTAGTAATTATACATAAATATAAGCACGAAAAAGGGATGACCGCGGGGGCAGCGGGAAGGATATCCCGCCGGCGACCGCCGACCGACGCGGTTGTTAGTTGTCCATTCATCCACACGGCAAGACTTTGTGATAATGTTTCCTGAAGACACCCGATTATTTTCGATGGCAAAGGTGTTCGTGAAACGTATGTACATTGTTCTTTTAAAGGTATCAATCGTTTAGCGTCGCCGTCGGGCACCAAAGGTTTTGGCGGCACTGAAAGCTTCGTGGCTCCGGAGATCATGAGGTACAACGGTGAAGAAGAATATAATGAAAAGGTATTCATACAGGATCTATAAGCCACTTAGATTAATAATTACTGGCTTATAGATACGCTTTTGCCGGAAGTGGAGACGATTTGAATTCTAAGCCGACGAAATAAGAAAAATACAGAGAGAGATAGATAAATTACGTTAAAGAAACTAAATACATGTTCGACAATTTAACAATTTTTATGTCTTTTATATCAGAGACCGCTTGAGAAGGAAATTTCAAACTTAAAGTATTGTTTTAAATTTTAGTATATTGTCAAAAATTTTTATGGATACAGCTCGGCAGAGCATACCGTTTAAAGTGTCAAATAAAAATTATTGACTGTCGAATTTTCGTACGTTTATTTTAACATAGTTTTGAATACAATAACACACCAGGTTTATAAATCTTCATAAAAAATTTTCAATGGCATTGACTACTAAATTTTTTTCTGAATTTCAGGGACACGATATACAGGGACAGTTACAATCAAAGTTAATGGCGGATCCGAACATATGCAAAAGTCGCGTCGCAGTAACCAGTTTTAGGTGTAACGGGAGGCAGTGGAGCGAGGGGTATATAACTGTACCTACGCAATCACGCCTATAGCGTTGTATTCCGATCTGCCATAAAGTTTGAGGCGAACTATACCTTGCCATTACTTGGAAAATTGTCATTCTCAATACCAACAAAATGCGTATTTATTGTGATCGGACAAATTATATAAATGTTTTATAAATTTATTTCTTACTCTCCTTTGATAATTAAAAACATTCTAAAAGAAAAAATTATTATTTAATCGCACGGTAAGTAAAACACATGCGGTCATCTAGTCCCAAACTAAGTCGAGCCTGTATGGTGGTAATTGTAATAATAAATTGTATGTTGTCGGTACATTTTACTATAAACTCCGCAACAAGCTACGATATGGACAGATAAGTAGATACCAGCGACGAAACGCCACCTTGCGGAAGCAACTTACAGTTTTCGTCCCCATTTAAAAAATTTCACCACTGACTATTACATTTGACCTGAAAGTAAGAGGTCGTTATTCTACTTCGACCAGTGGCAGATTCACCAGCAGGTTGAGTAGGCTGGAGCCCTGCTGGAGCCATATTTATATAGTGTTTTTTCTTCAATTTCCGTAGTCACGTTATGAATAGCCTACTGGCGGCAAATGTGTAAATTCAGCACTTGTTTTCCACCACGCTCGGTGTGTTCGGGAATGTTATATCGATTGAACACAAGATTCGGGGACCAAGTGAGACTACGTGGTATCGAATCTATACGCCAGTACTTATTATTAAGTATTCATAGTCGATGTAAAAAAAAATCGTGTCAAACATATATGACCAAACGCTCAATTTTATTCACTGTAGGTATGTTAGCGCCAAACAGGAAACCACTATATGGGATACCTGCACAAAAGTGCACGCGTCGAAGGTTTATCATGCGATGAAACCGTATGGTGGAGAACCGTACAAATGTTAGAGAGTGTACATTAAAGATTAAAAACGCTTATCGTGTTTGATATTTTAATTACAGGTGGATTGTTTCTCGTACGGGATGTTGCTCTATGAAATAATGTCTTTGAGACAACCGTTCGAGGGGCACGAGGCGGTGAAGGAAGCTGTGTTAGACGGTTGCAGGCCTACTTTGTCGCCTAGGGTAAGTATCTAGCTTAGGTATAACACCTTGTAAAATAAGAGTCAATTTATTATAGAGGGGTCAACATCCCTCATAGTGCTATCTAGTCCCAAATGAAGCAAGTATTATGATTATATTATGGGTTACTAGACAACTGATATAGGTACATACTTAAATTCTTTACAATATAGTACTAGCTTTTAAATTATAGCCTATGTGCTATTCTGGTATATAAGCTATATTATTGTAAAGATTCATTAAAATCCATTCGGTAGTTTTTGCGTGAGAGTAACAAACATCCATACATACAAACTTTCGCGTTTATAATATTAGTAATATATACATATGTATATTGATATTTTATACTCAGACATGACACAAATAGACATGTTTATGCACAGAAATATTTGTATCGGGCGGGAATCGAACCCGCGTAATTATATTTAATTCTGCCAACTTTGTGTATATTTTACTGTTGCTTTGTGTAGTTTTTTGTTTTTATTGTGTTATGATGTTATCAGGTAAAGTTTGTTCTAATTTTAATTGATTTCCACGTATATCTGTCTGCTAACAAAAAAAATTTAAAATTTAAAATTCCATATAAGTGAATGTTGTGTGAAGTACATAACTATCACTGAATCCGTGCCTCGGAGAGCACGTTAAGCCGTCGGTCCCGGGTGCTATCAACAAAAGGCAGTCGTTAAAATCGACCAACTCGCACTGCAGCTGCGTGGTGGATTAAGCTCCAAGACTCCTCACCTTGAGAGGAGGTGTAAGCCCCTGCAGTGGGGTATAAAAAAGGCTGATGGAATGGAATGAAAACTGTATTATCCTGCCGCTATAAAATATTTAACCTATTAACAGTCATCTACATAGCGGTTACCAATATGTATAACTAAGCCAACTTTCAGCTTTAAAGCAGTAATAGTTTACTAGTGAACTGGCTGTGACATACAGACAGACAGACAGACAGACAAACATAAAAGAAGTCCGAATCTATCACAGGTAAAGCGTCAAAGTGTGTACCATTAATTAACAGTCGATGGATATTCTATCGAAGGCTGTAAGTCAAATATGGCATCGAGGAAATATAAAACCAAACAGACGTTATATAGAATTTAACATAAAAGTACATATTGACTAGAAGCACTCTGCGTTTACCGTCTAACCACTCATACTATAGATAGCCGGTGCATGATGGGGAGTTTTAGTCCGAATTTCAGTGCGCAAGGTTCCCGCTCGGCGCTCTTCACCCCGCGAAATCCCCGCACACTGGTTTCAACCCCCGAAAATGCGAAATGTCACTTCGGTACTATATACCGACATTTATGACAAATAAAATCAAACGCTGCTGTCGAATTAATTTACTCTATGGAATTTAAGCATTTTAAGTTTATTTTACTTCGAGCCCGCTTCTTGTTTATAAGACCGTGGTTCAAATCTCAAGGCATGTACCTATGAGATTTTTCCAACTTATGTACATAACTATCACTGACCCTATGCCTCGGAGAGCATTATAAGCCGTCGGTCCCGCTTGCCATCAATAGATGGCAGTCGTTAAAATCCACCAACACGCACTGGGGCAACGCGGTGGATTAAACTCCAAGCACCCTCATCCCTAAGAGAGGCCTAAGCCCCTGTAGTGGGACATTAATACGCTGATGATATCGCACTGATATCACAATACTGTGTTAACTCGAAAAGTGTTTTTTTTTTTTTAAACCGACGGAAAACCAATTACTTCCAAATATAGCTTATCAAGTTTTTAGTGTTGTATGACATTTATTACTAGGATAAAAACAGTATTATGCATATCTGATATTTTAAAAATACACAGAGTAACGGTAATTTAAAAATTTTGACATAAGATGGTTTTGGATAAAACATAGCTTTCAAAATTTTATATTATTTTTAGTTGCGTACATATTGCAAAAAAAATTTGATATACTACAATTTTAAAGTGATTTGTTACCCTCAAAACTTTAGTGACTAATTTGCAGTTACAACAGAACTATGCATTTTAATAATTATCTTAAACAGTTAGATATTTTATGTTTTATAAGTTGGGATATTGATGAATTAAACCAGATAATCATAGCTTCAAAATATTTATAAAAGAATGCATAAAAATCTGACTTTTAACGACAGTTGATTATCTATTAAACAATATCAAAGTAAACAGTAAGAAAAAAAACCTAAATTATAATTAGTCTCAGAACAATATTGCTACAAAAGTCATCATGGACAAAACAAAGTAATATTTATACTTGTACTATTATTTTACGGACACAGCCATGATAATTATTCACAAAAGTACTTAAGATGACCCGCCGTTTTAATACAAAAATAACCATAGACAAGTAAATTGAAAAAAACAATATAAATTCGCTTACAATTAAGCAGCCTCAAAATAACAGATAAGTCTTAGGTAGTATTAGGCATTTAGAGACCAAAAACATAATACTTAACACTTAAAATCTACATATTATTATTAAAATTAAACAGTGAAGTTTATATGTTGGTAGTAGGATTCATAGAAATTTCTCGGAATTATGTATTTGTCCAGTAGTTGTTTAATATCTTTTTTTTTGTTTTGAGTTAATGGTATCTTTTTAGTGTACACTTAGGTCGAGCCAATTGGAAATACAGTTTGATTTCTAGCTCTTCTCATATTGCGTACGCAAACCTCTTGAAAATTTTCATTTTCGTAGGAATTTTTATAAAAAAAGGACATGTGATGTTCATTTTCTTCTCAATGTTGTGCCATTTGACAAGAAATTGTTGCCCCACTCTTCTTGGAGTGATTTTAGATCACAAAATTTGTCGTGTGTCATCTCATGAACCCTGTAAGGTTGTCCTGTCTTTTTCGCGGTCTGAATTAAAGTGGCATATTGCTGTGGTACATAGATCGGTCTAGATTTGAGAAAACGCCTAACTTGTTTCTTAATGACGCTATGCACGTTGTCGCCCTCGTTCTGAGAGTGACCATGAATCAAAAATTTATGCGTTATATTTTTAACATTTATTTTCTGAACTGCGTAAGCATAAGCTGTAAGGAGATATTAATTTTTTTGCGGACCGCAACAATTATCAGAGTAGAAAATGAAATCTAGGTCTTAATCTTATTACTTTGCGCCATTTTTTCTATATATTGCAATATGAAACTTTCAATTTCAATCGCTCCTCGTTTCCCCTTTGTCTCATCACAAAAGAAACAATCAACGTTTTTAGCTTGTAGGTCACTTACTGTTAAATTAAAGCAATAGATTCTACTTTTATAAAAAGTACCGAAATTTGGCCCTTAGGCACCGGCATCACAGCCTGCAAATCGTATACAGCGACAATCGTGTCGTCGTCTCTAGCTTTATCTTTGCCTTTTTCTATACGCGACAATACTTTTTCTTTCAGGTGGTTCTCATAAGCTTCGGCAATTTTTTGCTTTCCTTCTTCGTCAGCATTTTTGTAACTCCCACAAAGATCACATTGATCCTTCTTCGGGGTGTGAAACGAAATATTAAATTTTTTGCAAATGGCAAGTTCTCTTTTACACGATTCTATCTATAGTCTCTGTATAAATCGGCAAGAGATTTATCACACTGAATGTATTCTCTTGAGGTCTGTGCTCTTAGGTAATGAGATTCGATTCGTGGTATACTATTTATAAAACTTTTAACACTTTCGTAGACATCCGGATCCACAGTACGTTGTTTATCATGTTTCCCTCGCAGTTCTTCCTGTATGAATCCAATCTCTGTTTTTTTTTGATAGTGCAGTAGCGATTGGTCTATCGTTCAATGAGAAAACATTTTTAAAAAAAACGTCTTGCAGACTCTTATGCGGTTGGCGTTTACTTGAAAATAAAATGCTGTATTGAGTTTACGGAAATTTTGGGTTAATGAGTAACGATATTTTGGTTTAATATCCGTAGTGAGTCTAATTATAAATTCTCTTTGTTTTTGTAAATTTCCTAAATTCCAGCAATTATTGAAAATTTCCTGTCTCGATATCTCATTTATCTTGGAACTACAACTCAACCTGCACTTTTCGCCACAGGGCAAACCCATTTTCTTTTCTGCTACTTGTTTTTTAGTGGCCGATTGGTACCCTTTACAACTGTTGCGAAGTGTTTTTGCTATTTTATTTTTCCATTTTTCTGGATTAAGTACTCTCTTCTTGTCCCTAGTATTGTCCTGCTCTGCCAACTCGGCAGATGGTTCTGGAACTATTTGAGCTGCTGATCCACTAGTAGACGCAACTGGACCTGAAAGGTTCTCAGCTTCATCCTCCGAGCTACTTGAAAAAGAACTGCTGGAAGAAGAGCTACTCGAAGGTTTTGAAGGTCCGGCACCAAGTAGACTAGGGACTTTGCAAGATGAACCAGGAATAAAATTTGGGTCATGATCAGAATCATCGAGATCACTTTGATCAGTTTGAATAGGTGAAATATAATATTTACTTTGGTTTTCAGTCCTCAATACGGTATGAGTACTCGGTACAATGTTTGGTGCATTATTAACATTTATTCCTTGAAATACCAAACTTAATGAAAGAAAAGGGTTTACATCTGGTTCTTTTGTAGAAACTCTATCGTTTTTCTTTTCTATCTGATCATTATTAGTACCAACAGAATCCGTCGTGATAGTAGTAGAGTCCATAAATGCTGGTTTTTCTTTGAAACTCTCAGTATTTTCCTTCTCTAACTGATCATTCATTCATCTTATACTCCTTCACAATCTCCACAAGCTTACGCACACGGTACAGCTTCATCTAAAAACAAACTGTTAATTTATTTAAAACCTAAGCACTACGAATATGTGTCACGAAGAGTAATAATAATAATAATAATAATATCTGGGACATCCCACACAACGCCATCTAGTCCCAAAGTAAGCAAGTATTATGCTTGTATTATGGGGTACTAGACAGCTGATACACATACTTAAATATTCTTTTTTTTATAATATATACATACATAAATACTTTTACACCCAGACACGGTACAAATATATATGTTCATGCACACAAATATTTGCTCCGGGCGGTAATCGAACCCGCGACCCTCGGCTAGTTAGGGTTTCTAGCCAACTGGTCAGTCAATTTGTGTGTATTAACTCAAATTTACAAAAAAAAGAATAGGCAAATGAAAGTTATATCAGTTTATTTCCACTTCAATGTATACGAAAATTTTAAATGGTTGATTCACGAAGAAATTTCTGTTTAGATTTGTAGAAAATATTACTAAAAAACGACAAAAAAAAAATACTTCAACAATACTGCACTAAGTCTAAAATTTATAATTAAGTCACCAATAATGTCGAAAATGAGCTATCGCATAAATTCTGAGTGAACCAATAATAGTGCGTCAACTAGCAAAAGGCGCAGAAGAAAAATTGATTGGACCCTTACCCTATTAAAAAGTTTTTAAGTTTGATTACGACATATACAAACACGAGTCCACGCGGGCGAAGCAGCGGGCGGTCGATAGTTTTTTACTGAAATTTATTATCTGGACAGACGATGGTTGTGGCGGCTGGGAAGTGTGGTGCGGCAGGGAAGGGGAGCATGTGCACACGCTGCTGGCCACACCCACTGCCTTCACCTACCAACACTCGCTCAAAATACCATCAGGTGAGTACAACTATAAGGATAGAAGGTTCTTCTAGGTTCTTCTTCTCAGTCGTACACTCCTGGTGGAGTGGTCATGGATTGTCTGATAGATTGGTTGCGACGTATTTCATCCAAGTGTACAAGCACAGGTATACTTTATTCGGATATATGTCCTAGACTGTGGCTCTGTCGTCGAAACATAATTTTGTTACTTTTACGCTTACAGCGCTTCGACCTACGGTTACGCCTGGGGCTGCTGCGTGCAAGAGTCTGTGGGTGGAGAACCGAGAGCATCAGGCGCGGCGATGCAGCTACTGCCGTCGTTGATTCGCGTCGCTTTTGCTCTCGATTCTGGAAGGTAAAAGGTTTTCATTGCCAGAAGGTTCCCTAAGTTGGTATTCGCGGTAGGATTTAAAACGGGATTAATTAATTATGAAATTTGGCAAGAAGCAAGATCTGAAAAAAAGACGAAAATTGTTATATATATTTTTTTTTATTATTTAGTATTTTTAAATTTGCATGCGTTGTCGTAATATAGAGAGGCGTGTAGCGATAAATATCGCATTTGATCAGCTTTAGAGTAAATAGTGTAATCAATTGATCCTGACACTTAAAGTCTATAAAAAACATTTTTTTTATACCGGGTGTTTGGCTGAACGTAGTCCAAATTTAATAGAGCATGAAGAGCTTACCGAACTAAGCAAAAAGTTTCAAGTGAGCAGATTGCGTAAACTAACGGTTTTATAGAAAAACATGTTGAAAATTTCATTTTCTTTGTTTAAATTTTTTGTTGAGGTGGGTACGTTTACTACTTTTAGCCGAACATCAGGTATATAAATATTAGGTTTTAACGTATGAAGTGGCCGTTCTTTTGCTTTTGATATTAGCATCAAAACAATATAGGACCATTTGCGACTAATTAGAAAAGTAAAAAAGCTTGATAGATGGGTACTCCACGAACTTAACGATCGCCAGCGCAACGTACGCGTCGAGACCTGCGTTGCGTCGCTTAACAGGCACAGAAATGAAGGAATTTTGAACCGGATTGTTACCTGTGATGAAAAATGGATCCTGTTCGACAGTCGAAAGCGCTCAGAAAGTTGGTTAGATCCTGGTTCAGCACCAAAGCAATGTGTTAAACGAAAAATAACTCCTAAAAAGGTAATAGTAACTGTTTGGTGGTCTAGTGCCGGTGTGATTCATCACAGCTTTTTACAAAAGGCCTGAGCATTACTGCAGATGTATACTGTGAGGAACTGAAGACAATGATGGAGAAACTCGCACGTCTGCGACCAGGTTTGCTCAATCGGTCGTCCCCGCTGCTCCTTCACAACAACGCGCGACCTCATATTCCACAACAGACAGTCTCCAAGCTGCTAGAGTTGGGGTTGGAAGTTCTCCCTCATCCGCTATACTCACCAGACCTTGCACTTACCGGCTATAACTTAATTCAAAATTTGGACAACTTTTAACGGGAAAAAAATTCAATTCCCGAGAGACAGTACAAAATGCCTTTGAAGAGTTTGTTGCCTGTCGTCCAGTCCAGATTTTTACAAGAAGGGCGTCAATAAACTGCCACTGCGTTGGCAAAGATGCATCGATTGCACGGGTGAGTACTTTGAATAACAGAAATAAAGCTGTTTGAAAAAAAAAATACTTTTAAAATAATTTCATTCCAAACGGCAACTTCATTGGTTAAGACCTAATATTATATATATTTTTGTATTAATAAAGATGACTTGTCCGACAGGCTGTTTTTGGTGTCGTCGTCGCGGCCCGCCGCGGAAGGCAGCTTCGTGTTGAACGAGCTCGGCGCCGCCAGCGAGCTACGGTGCCTAGCCGACGTGCCAAGACCGCACGAGTACGCACCGACATAAAAACAATCTTGATCTATTGATGTCAATGACATTTCATGTACTAAAAACGGTGAATATGGCATTATCGCATCGAAACTGAGGAGCTTTTTTTATCTCATCATCATCATCATCAGCCCATTTTTACCCCACTGCAGGGGCTTAGGCCTCCCCCAGGGTGAGGAGGGGGGCTTGGAGCTTAAGTCCACCACGCTGCTCCACTGCGGGTTGGGAACTGTAACGACCGCCATCTATTGACAGCGTCCGGGACCGACTGCTTAACGTGCCCTCCGAAGCACGGTGTCAGTGATATTGTGTACTTAAGTCAGAAAAACTCATTGGTACACGCCCGGATTCGAACCATGGCCCGATGGGGCCAAATTTGAGACAGGCTCGTTGCGCTCTGGGCTATCACGACACTTTTTTTATCTATTTTTTATTTATTTTCATGTTTTCCATTTCACAGTTTATACATAATTTTTTTTCATGTGTTTCAATACCTGGGACATCCTACACAACGCCATCCAGTCCCAAACTAAGCAAAGCTTGTATTATGGGTACCAGACAACTGATATACCTACTTAAATGTTCTTTATAATATACATATATAGATACTTTTACACCTAGACACGAAACAAATAGACATGTTCACGCACGCAAATACTTGTCCCGGGCGAGAATTGACCCCGCGACCCTTGACAAGTGGGAAGGCGCACGCTTGCTAAACTCAACGACTCAAAATCGATAAATTATGATTATTTTTTTTTAAATCGGCATTCGTCTTTTATTCAATCGTATGTAACTAGTTGTAATGGGAAAGCGTCGCGTCGGGCCGATGACCTAAAGAAGGCGGCATAGGTCGCCTCTAGACGCTCAGAGCGGAGGAGGATCACGTCACGTGGCGTGCTATGGAGGAGGCTTATGTTCATCAGTTGACAGATATTGACTGAAATGATGATATTGAACTAGTTATGACTAATAATTCACAAAGACTTAGACACAACAGTAACATCTAGGTAACCAATCTTGCTTAGACTCTTGTCTGTCTGTGGCATTGTAGCAAATGTGGCTTTACAACGGAATAACCGATTTCAGTCCTTTTTTTTGTAAATATCGATTATTGTTAAAACATTTTTTTAATTGTTCTACTTTAGTTTTGCTTTTTATCCAGGTTGCGTGTTCCAACAGCGGTCGGTGCGTACGCGCGAAGTGGCAGCTCGCCTCAACTGTAGCAAGCTGGTGTCATGCTCCAAGAGTCTGCAGTCCATAGCGATTGACGAACACCACCCTGACAATTGCTAGGTTTTGACTTGAGTCTGTAGACAAAGTTCTTATGAGGCGAGTTTTGTTGCATCACTATCGAAACGTGTGAACGGCGTATTCAACTAGAGGAATTTTTATTATCAATTAGCTTTCCGCCCGTGGCTCCGCTCGCGTGGACTACACAGTTGTACCGGGACCGCTATAATTTATTACACAGGTATAGTTCATAAGTTGAAGAGTGATATAGGCTACTTTTTATCCCGGAAAAAAGGATCCCTTTACAACTGTGTAGTCCACGCGAGCGGAGCTGTAAAGTGTTAGTGATACTAGTGGAATCATTAAAATTACAAACTGCTATTCAATTGCTTTTAGCTTACAAAATTATAAAATGTGTATGTAACTAATAGACTGAGCTCACACAGCGGCATTTTTCTTACTTCTAGCATTTTTATGCCCGTCGTAACTTAAAAAAAAAGGGATTTATATATAAAATATTCGACCTTGATTACGAAACTATTTAGTTGGATAAGGATTAATATTATGATACGAATGTCATCATCTTTCGATTCTATTGAGTGATTAAAAAGAAACCGTTATTGTGGCTTTACTATCATAATGAAAACATATATGTACTATAAATATGCAGTACATTATTTTATGTCTCATCAATAATTTTCACTGCGTACGCCAAATCTACGATTTTTTTGAAAATTAAATATAGCTCATCTTACTTGTTGGTGATATAGCTTTTCTATAATAAAAAGAATTTAAAAAATCAGTTTAGTAGTTTCTGAGGTTATCCATAACGAACATACAGAAAATGAAATCTTTTCTCTTTATAATAATACCTAAGATTTATATTTCAATATCGAAAATCCACAGAAACCTAAGTACGTACAACTTCGGACGTCGTCATTTTGAAATTGTGATTTTTTTTAAATTCGTATTGACGGCCGCTTAGCCTAGTGGGTAGCGACTCTGCCTACGAAGCTGGAGGTCCGGGGTTCGAATCCCAGGTCGGGTCAGTATTTATATGATGAATTCTGGTACTTACCGGGTCTTCGTTGTTATATATATGTGGTGTCTTCGCTTGGTACCCAAAACAAAAGCTAATGCTTAGTTTAAGGCCGTAGACGTTGTTGTAATGTATATGTTATTATTATTATTATCATTATTATTATTATTATTATTATTATTATTATTATTATTATTATTATTATTATTATTATTATTATTATTAATATTATTATTATTATTATTATTGTATTCGAAAGTGTGAACAAAAGTCCAAGTCGTTGAATGTTAGAAGTTGAACTAGAAAACTCGCACCATAAGAACAATGCTTGAAAGGTGTTTGAAAATGAAATGTTTATCAACACCGTAAAAAGAAAAGAATAAATTATTATAAGACGCCATATCTCCCACGCTAGGATTATATACCTTCCTCTTAAATCAGTCTATCCATTGGTGTCAATACTATGCTATTCCTTTGGTAGTTTTTGAGTTTATGCGTTCAGACAGACAGACAGACACGGCGGGGGACTTTATTTTATAATATCTACATATTATAAAATAAAGTCCCCCGCCGCGTCTGTCTGTCTGTCTGAGATGACAGACAGACGCGGCGGATCGCAGACGCCATCTGTGATGGATTTTTTTCTTCCAGGCAACCGCGTCGAATACATACAGTGGGATGTACTGTCTGTTATGGAGACTGGACCGTTGCGTTGGCTGCCCGAATAAAAAGAATTTTTGGCGGGAAATTACTATAATGGAAGTAATCCGATGAAGAAAATGTAGAGTGACAGGCCGATATGCATACTTGTGTATATTATAGTATTTCATAGACACCCTCTCTGATTATTTGTATGCAGTAGTAGATTTACACAATTGCCACCAGTAAGCTATTAAAATTTTGCCGCCTCTTCTCTACAATTCGATATCCTAGTTCACAAATATATTTACTACAATTTTTTTTATCAATGATATTGTAATTTTATGATTTGTGCACAATCGATCGTCCTGATTACACCTCTTTTTCTCGTATTCAGTATGAATGTGTACTGAAGGCTCGGTGTGTCAATTCCTAGATTATTTTGACAATCCAACGATTTAGCTGAGATTGCACAAGAAATAGTTTTTGGGTTTCAGCTAGTAAAAGCTCAATCGTGTATTACTAAGAAGGCGGGGTAAGGTTTGCCTTAATACTACTTACACAATAACGTACATTTGGTGAACTTAATTCAATAGTTTTTATTGCGCTTACTTACAGTGTAAAACAAAAAAATATTTTGGTCCCAGATTTGCCGCCCTAGGCTCCAACTTATTTAGCCTGTTAGTAAATCCACTACTGTTTGTATGTAATTTTAAGTATAAATGTCTGATGCAGTATTGTTTCGAATAAGCGTTGTGTTATTCCTGGACGTTACAAGTTGGCGATAACTTCGACGCGACCAAAGCGCCGTTCTCGTTGTGGTGAATTGTGAAACTAGCGAGTGATTAGCGTCCTGATTGATAGCGCCCCGCGGCTCTGCTTGGTTGGACTACACAGTTGTGCTAGAACTCCTTTTTCCATAATAAAAAGCACCATATGTCACTCTTATGTTTATAAACTATTTCTATGCAAACAATTATAGCGGTCCCAGTACAACTGTGCAGTCGTGGGCGGAAAGCTGTTTAAAAATAAAATATGACCCATGTTACTCGCTGCTATTGTAGCTCACTGTAGGGAAGGAATTTTTAAAATCAGTGTACAGCTGTGTAGTCCACACGACCGGAGTTTCCACGCGGCGAAAATCTACCTTGTATAATGTTTGGATGGACCCTGGCAATACAATGTCGAGAAAAACTTTTACACACTTGTGTGCGTGACTCAACAGACCACATACACATACATTCGCTACATCATACTAACCATGTACAAACCGTTTCTGTGTGCGTGAATTCTAACCGAACGGTGGGGGATATTTTTATCTACGTTTTTTGAGGCCGACTCTCTCTATCCAGACATTATATATAATCAAAGGTAGATCTATACACTCACAGCATAAACGAATCAAATTTGATAACAGCGTCCATTTCAGCACAGTCCAAGCACCTAAACACTGGTTTACTGGTGTATATGTTGCCAGTTCATAAGCGAAACAGCTGACGACGACCACCCGCGAACACGTGCACAATCGTTTTCGCATCAGCCATTTCGGGTCGAGTCGGGGAAAGCCGCTCATCTTTGAAGGGTTTTCTACCTAAAGATTGACAACAATGCAATAAATAAATAAATAAATAAATTTCAAATGTATTTTGCCGTTTTAGGATGAACTTGTTAAACGTATTAAATTAGAGATATTCCAATCCGACACTATATGCGCAGTAGATCGGGTGCAGTTGCCTGAACGCAGGTTCGGGCCTCATTACAAAAAAAGGCACGCATTAACCAGATGTCATGTTAGCCGATGTGAGAAAGACGACACCGAATTTCGCTAAAATACGTTGAAACTCTTTCAACTTTAATAGGTAACTGGTTCCATGGTTTAGCCACTGCCATTAGCAACAACAATTGTTATAATTTGGGGTTCGGGAATACAAGCGATTCCGATGCGCCTAATCAACGTGGTTCAAGTAGGCATAACTATTATGAAATCTCATTTAACGTTTACAATTTTAAGATTACATATCGTCCCCGTATTTTGAAAACTCGATATGTTCCTGTCGACTATAAAGATGAAATACAAAAAAGAAATTACCTACACTAGGAACCAGAATCCTTAAGTTTTAGAGAAAAATTACAAAAAATAAGATTATTTTTTTCTCAAATTTAAGAAAAATGAACTTGTAGACAAACACTGTCAACTATCGTATTCCTATGTCGTCTATACTTTGGCTAATAAACGTGTTCGCACACATGTTATTGTGAATGAAATTTTAAAAATAAATCATAATTCACACTTCAGTTTGAAATATAAACAAAAATATAAAATAAGTTGTGTTTGTTGTTGGATTTTCACAATGGAGGCAATAATTTGTTGTTGAATGATCTCTCGAAATATAACTTTATAGCTTTAGCATGTAAAAATGTTATGAACAACGCCTTTGTATTATAAAATATTTGTAAGTAAAATAAATATATTTTAGCACGTTTTATGTGTTTCATTTGTCTAGTCGACTAACCTGTTCATCTAGTGGTCAGAGACGCCGACTATAGAACCAAAGGTAGCGGGTTCGATTCCCGTCCGGGGCAAGTATTTATTTATGTGCATAAACATGTCTGATTGTTCCTTGTATGGGTGTAAAATATCTATATACTGATATAAGTACTACCCGCCCGTAGCCCCGCTCGGCGGTTACTCGTTTCTTATAGTATTCACTTATTTATTTCAGTTTTGTACCCGCTATTTTCTTTCTCATTTTCATTAGGCCATTATAGTTCTTGTTCTGGACCTCCCTCGGTCCCATCCCGTTTTCGGTTCCATTCTTATCAAAGCAAAGTGAGCGGGGATGGGGGCATAGGGAATTTTATAATGTTCGTTTATATCAAATAAGATATATATTTAAGAATATCTTATTACAATTCAACAAATATTACAAAACCCAAACGAAGCAGGAAGTAAAAGAGTGTGTATTATAGATTTAAAACATTCCGGAAGAAATTTCTTAAATGATTAAAAACTGTATCAAAATCCGTTGCATGGTTTAGAAGAAGTTAGCGGAGAAACAGAAGAAATGAATCCCGTAGCGGTGTCTACTCGCGCCCAGGCTGCGTACCAGAGAGCTCCAGCAGACTCACCGGCGATTGAATGATGCGAGGAGAGCGCCGCGTTATGTTGATACTAACTTAATCACGCACTTAGGTCTATTTTATACCTGGTGTTTGGCTGAATAGAACATGTAGAGCTTATCGAACTAAACCAAAATATTAAAAAAAAAAATTTCAAACATGTTTTTTTCGATGACAGTTACTTCGTGCCATCTGCTCACTTGAAACTTTTTGTATGGTTCGGTAAGTTCTACGTGCTTTATATGTTTGGATTACTTTCAGCCGAACACCTATTATAGGTTTTTTACTTTTATGCAAAAATATATATATATTTAATTAAAGAATATAATATGATTTACTTTATTTTGAAGGTAATATTTATAAAAAACCATTAACTTACTGTTATACAAATTTTCACCCTCATTTACTCCTATTTTTCCTTCAGCCCTTTTTATACCCCACTGCAGGTACTTAGGCCTCGCCTCAAGATGAGGGCTTGGAGCTTAAATTCACCACGCTGCTCCAGTGCGGGTTGGCGGATTGTAACGACCACCATCTATTGACAGCAATCGGGACCGACTGCTTATCGTACGTTCTGACACACAGAGTCAGTGAAAGTTATATACTTAAGTCAGAAAAACGCCCGGATTTACATGACCTTGTTTTGAAACAGATTCGCTGCGCTCGGGCTATCGCGACACTCACATGTGTATATGAGAATGTAATAAGTATAGTATAAGAGAATGTAATAAGTGTAGTATATGGGATACATATTCATACATACACATTCAGTGCAGAAAGCTAAAATTTATATACAGGTGAGTTTTTGAGATGAGACTGTATGGCGAAATTCTAAACTATGAGAAATAGCGAAAAGTGTTGAAAGGCATCATGAGCTTGATTTTTGAGAAAACGAAAACTACATATTCACATTTTTGAAAAATCTGTCTACTTCAAAATGAAATTAAACCACTTGATTTGATAATTATATATTAAATACGTTAAGAAAAAACTTTTGACCCCTTTTGACACCCGAGGCCGAACCTTTTTCATATGTTTACGTTTTACTTAGTTACCAAATTGTACCGATAATTCTTAAGCCTAATGCTTAGAATAAGTTTGAAAAGTCTAGAATCAGATCCCATTGCTAAAATCATAATATTTTGTTTTAGTCCGTTTGCATAAGACCAGACTCATGTGAAAACGGCATTGAAATGTAATTATATAATTGTAATTAAATTCGCACGTACGGATGTCGTCGCTGGGTTTTTGGCAGGCAACTGCTTTTATAGGTATCTATTACGGGCACTCGTGATTAAGTTTTTCGTACGATGGTATATTTTTGTTAACATTTTGCGTCGGTTCGGAGAGACTTGCTTGTGTTTGTAGAGACACTATTTGAAAGCATCACAATTTGAAAATAACGGCCAACTATAGAACTTGATCTTACTGTACTATTGGTTCATTTTATATTTTATAGAATAATAGTGACCACATGAAAACTACTTTTTCATCAATTCAGTAGAGTTTTTTTCCACTTGTAATGTAAATGAAACCAAACCTACACTGCGTCGCACACAAAGTATATTTATTTCGGAACGTGAACTAAAAACAGTAGACCCATAAATGAAATTCAGTTGTCAAAATCTAGTTAAATTTAATTTATGTGAAAACATCGATGGATCGAAAGCAATCGCTTTTGGGACATCATTGGAATAGAATCTTAATGTTTGGGAGTATATTTCGATTAGTTATGCTTGATTGTATCCTCATAAAAGGTGTGCATTCGTCATTTCAGTGGTTTGATCGAAATTCGGTAGCAAAAGACTTTTTAAAAAGTGGCATTGCAGCTTAAAGTATTTGTTTTTAAAAGAAATGCCTTATACACCATTTTTTCGCATTCCAGAGCCTTTCTTATTTTTAATAATTAATTTGATAGTTTGTTTTAAAAATGTGCTACCGAAATGACGAAAAAATCATACTTCAAAGATTTACCCCCGTATGACATAAGATGATAATAATAATAATAATAATAATAATAATAATAGTACATGGGACAACCCACACAGTGCCACCTAGTCCCAAAGTAAGCAAGTATTATGCTTGTGTTATGGGTTACTAGACAACTGATATTTATACTTAAATACTTTTTTTTTAATAATATATACATAGATAAATATTACACACCCAGACACGGAACGAAATAAACATGTTCATGCACACAAATATTTGTCCCGGGCGGGAATCGAACCCGCGACCGTTGGCTCCGCAGTTAGGGTCTCTAACCACTCGGCCATTCAGTCGTCAATAATAATGTTGTGTTTTAATGTGTGTGTAAAACACAACATGTGCTGTGTTTTAATTTAAGCATTTCTATTCGTTTAACTAAAACTAAGATCATGTTATGTGGCCTGCTATTTATAAATCTGGAACTGGCCCTTATATTTGGAGCTTTTTTTACTGTTGAAAAATATTTTTTTTTTTGCACCAATCGATACGAGACTGTTTTTGATCTATTATCAAGTTGTGCAAATTCCAAGGGAAACAATTTTTTTTCACAGTCAAATGTCCTTGTACTTTCTTATGTATTCTCGTCATCCTTATGCCCAGGGACACCTCTATCTCACGATATGTAACACGACGATCTTGCAATATTAATTCCCGCACAGCATCGATATTTATACCGCCGATTACCGCCTGCAATTAAACTCACTGAACCCGTGATACACAGTGGTATTTGATGGTGTTTCATTCTCAAAACTCGAAGTCAGTTGATCGATGCACTGTTTTTGAGTTAGCTTACGTCGAAAACCGTAATGAATCATCGCACGAAAATGTTCACGAGTCAAATCCATGGTGATGGAGACACGCAATTTTCAAAATGAAGCCACAATGAAATAAAAATTGTCAGTTATACGAAACAAATTGTATTCTACAGCTAAAGAGTTAGATGTCTGAATAACATTTTGAATAATTTTTGGAAATAGCCAGAAATAGTAACCCTTGTATCATGGAAACATTCATTCACAGACATACAGAGCATAGTTCATTAGTGTTGAAAATGGTTTAATCTGACTAAAGGATTTTTCGAAATTTCACCCCATAGATATTAAAGGGTAAGTTTGTATTGCACCCCTAAGGTGGTAGAAACAAGGGTAAATTTGGATAAAAATCTGTAATTTTGAAGTTAAATGCTTGAAAATCAGTAGTAAACGTCAGTGTTTAAATTTTTTTGAAGAATTAAACCTTAAGAGAGTAAATTAAAGCATGATCATATGGGAGTTCCGTTAATTTTCAATTTAAATGTATGATAATTGGTATTTGCCTTTTGGGTCGTCACCGAGTTGAGATCAGCGACCGCTGACCGCTGTTTGCTGCTATCGCGTTCAACTCCAAAATATGAAAGATTGACTGGTACATATACCTTTTGCTTACATAAAACTAGCAAAAAAAATCGACTAGAATCGTAAGCGCATCGCAGTGGACGCAAATACGTGAATAAATATTGTGTAGCGCTGATCGCTTAGGAAGCGATCACCAGTGTGTTCGGAACCATAAATATACACTCCGAATTTGCTTTGAAAATTCGAAGACATATTTTGTTTCCAGAACGTTTTTTTTTTACCCTTGCGATGGGAAGCCTTATGTGGTTGTCTGTCTGTTTTTTTGTTCCGGCTGATCTCCAAAACGACTAAACCATTTCTAGGAATCTTCGCAGACATAGAAAGGAGGTTATCTGGAGTGAAATATGTTGGTTTTTGTCTGTGTGTTTGTTACTGCTAATCGTCGAAACGGCTGATCCGATTTTACTGAAATTTTGCAAACATAAAGAAGGCTTTGCCAGGAGAGAAAAAATATTTTCTTATATACATATAAAAAATCGTTGTGTCTATTAGTCTGTCTGTCTGTTCCGGTTAACCTACAAAACGGTTGACTGATTTTGGGAGCGACTTGTGGGATAGCTATTCTTTATCCTTAAGTGGCTAAATGGATTTTTATGAAATTAAGTACAGAGATTTCTTAGGTAGTTAATTTTTCAGAATGTTATAGAAAGTGTTACAATTTTCTGGAGCGTCGCCTTTTTTTAACTGTCCCGGTACAATTGTGTAGTCCACGCGAGCGAAGCTATTATACTATTTGTTTTAGAGGCCATAAAATCCGGAGAGCGATTGGTTTGGGCATAGACATCAAACCGAATGTATCGGTGATCAGACAACGTCTCCGCTTCCTCCATGACCTTCCAGTGCCGGACGCGACCCGCTAGCGCAGGACTAGCAAATGATATATCTACTATGGACCCACCCCAGCGTCGCACACACGTGTCCACCGATCCCCGGTTCAGAGCAACAAAGTTGTCACCTAGCGCCCATTCTTCGAGAACCTCACCGCGTGCATCCGTGGCCCGACAGCCCCAGGCCACGGATTTTGCATTAAAGTCTCCGATCACAAGAACGGGATGAGGGTAGCCGCTGCCAACGATGGAGCCGACTTCTATTAAGAGTTGCTCAAACTCCGACAAGGGCCGATTGGGGGAGGCATATACTCCCACCACCATTAGATCCCCGACATATGCCGCAACGAGGCCTCGTCCCTTAATCTTTTTTCCTATGGGAGGGGAATCCGCCGAGGTTTGGGTCACAATAGCTACCGAGCTCACAAGGTCTCCGACCCAATTATCCCTGGGAGGAACGGAGTAGGGCTCCGCAACTACCGCTACATGTATTGACCACTCCGCCATGCTCTGCATCAGAATATCCTGAGCTCTGGCGCAGTGGTTCAAATTGCCCTGAAGAAAGTGCAGGGCCATCTAATCGACTGCCATTGACACTCCCTCTGTCCGAACATCAGTTCTCGTTGACGTGTGAGCCAGTTGCGAAGGGACCCGAGAGCCCGCACCAGCTACACCTTCCTTCTTATTTAAGCGCTTGCTCTTTGATGACGTCATACATGTTTTACTTCCCGCCCTATGGTCTGCTCGTTGGTTTCTTGCTGCGCAGAGATAGCAGTGCGGCGCAGCAGTGCACTGGCCTGAAAGGTGACCCGGCTGCCCGCAGCGATAGCATTGGTCGCTCCGGTCTACCTCTGCAGTGCATTTGGCGCGCACGTGACCTTTCGAGACATCGATAACACCACAGAGGCCTGGTCTCCAGCAACTTAACTTGCGCTGAAACCCAACCAATCCTCACTCTACCAATACTCGCCACTTTTTTGGCAGCCGCCACTGGGCAGCGCAACCAAATCGCCCCTAGACCAGCAAAGTCAGTTTTAATTTCACCGGCCTTTATTTGATTCGCATGACATCCTCCGTCTCGCACTATGGCAGCCACTACATCTTCCGCTACTACCGAATCGTCTAGGCCCGAAATGCGTATTTCAGCGCATTTGAATGGCCTGGTAACGCTGATGAGTTCCGGGCTTAGAGCCTCCCTCAGCTTTGCAGCAAGGGAGTCTGCTTTGTTTCCACTGGTGGCTCCCGGCAACTCTCAGACGCGCGCACCAGTGGCCGATCGCCGATAACGCACCGCTAGAATACCGAGATCAGCGAGATCGATTTTGGCTCTTGCTTTCGCCAATACCTTGGCGTACGATACGCCCTTCTCCTCCGCACCTGGACGCAGTGCGATGACCACCGCGGCAGATCGGGGAACTCGGGGCCTTTGAGCTGCTTTTGGTTTCGACTGTCCCTGAGGCAGCGGGGTTATCCGTGCAGCAGACCTATTTTTGCGCCCCTCTTAGCCACCACGTTCCATCCTTCAGTCATGGACTTAATAGAGGTGGGCATGGATCGGGGCTCCCCGTAGTAGTCGCATCCGGCAAGAGACCGCCTTTGTTTTTGGGTCTTCTCTTGTTGGACGGGATAAGAGGGAGTGGTCTTGACTTAGCCCTTTCAACATTCGGCTTCGGCTGACCCGGGGCGGGACTAGGAGTGGCAGCCGGAGAAGCGCCACCCGCGACCACGTTGTCGGGAATCGTTGCTGCCGATTGGCCGTGGGCCACAGAACGGTCCACCCGCAAAGAAGGACGCAGTTGTCTCTCCGGGAGGAGCCTGTCGTCAATTGCGGCCAAGCGAGCAGTTACCATCGTTCCAACCTGGTTCATCACCGTACGACAGATTTCTTCCATCAGCGTTGGTTTCATTACTGGACATGTAGGAGGCCGCTCCCTCGTTTGTTCCGAATTCGAACCGAGCGTAGAAGCATTTTGCAGCCGCGCCTTCTCCATTTCCACCTTCAAACTGGTCACTTCATTGTGGAGACTGGTTACCTCTGATTCCAAATGGGCGTTAGATTCCTGCAGCAGCCTCACCTCCTCATTGGCTGTACGGGCACTCAGCTCCTCTACGGCAGCTCTGATTGCAGCCGCCGAATCCTTAAGCGCCCTCACAAATGTACCCTTTAGGTTCCTGGACGAGGTGGCGACTTTGTTTATAAGGGCCACCTCCTCCAAAACGATCTTGTTAAGGGCAGAGGCCGCCCTAGGCTTTCCACTCTCCCCCGCCGCCGAGGTCAAGGAGGACTCTGAGAGATGCATTTCCCTATTAGACCGTGCCTTCGACACCATGGCTGCAATATCTTCTTCAGCTTGTAGGCGGAGCTGGTCCATTTTCGCAGCATTAAAGGCCTCTTTAGCTTTAGCCAGGCCTATGTACTTGCCAGTAGAAGGAGTGCGCCCTTTCCCCTTCTGCTTTTCACAATCGTCCCTAATTTTCCCCTCTTCCTCAGTTGAGGACGACGTTGTCACTTGCTGTCGCTTCGATTTCCTTTTTTTCCAGAAACGGGTTTCACCCTCTAGCGGCCCGGATTCTGAGAGCTCAGTGACTATACTAGCTTCAGAACATGTCGCCGATGCCTTCGCCGTCTCAGCCGTCCTCTCGTTTGTCACTCTCGAAACTCCTCCCGCTCGCTGAAGCTCTGAAGCTGCATTAACGCCAAGCTTCTTTCCTAGCCTTTCTCCTGACGACACAGTGATAGGAGTGTCTGGACGCGCGAAGACTTCTTCACTATCCTGGGTCTGGGTAGGTTATACCGACGGCGAAATTTCCATCGACTTCCCCTCCTCCGTTTCCCTGGTTTTGTTTGCGACAGTTTTCAAAGCGCTTCCTGTCTCGCCCTCTTTGGGCGGTGTGCGCCGGAGCTTAGAGCTCGTCTTTGCAAACGGGCTCACTAATTTTGTAACTTCTACCGGCGATATCCCTGTTGAGTATTGAGACATCGCTGGAGTCTTCCGAAGCGAGCGCGTTTGTGCCTTCGTAGATTTTTCCGTATCATTTGCGTTTTCAGAGTCCGTATGACTTGCTTTATTCGTCGTTAAATAACTTAGGCGTTCTTTGCCCCCCCAGAATACGAAGGGCTGACATGGCCGGTCAGCCGAGCAGAGGATATACCCGACTGACCAGTCAGTGTGAGGGATTCCCCACCATCAGTAGGACCCTCCTGAGGAATATGTTTGTTTGAGTTCGCCATTATCATTTTGTTCTGATGAACCGGTACCTCCCATATCTGGGAGGCTTTCCCCTATCCACCACCCGGGGGACGCGCCCGATGGGAGCTCCAGCAACTCCACACGGGGTGGAAATCCATCATGGACTTCCTCCGCCTATGGGAAGGCGGAGGGGTATGCCGGACTCTTACCACCCCTGTGTCTTCTCGCACGTGCGCGCGGGGCCGCGGGAATCCAGATTCTTCCACAGCCCCACACTAGTGCTGGCCCGGTCTATCTGGGCCTCGTCTTCTGCACGGGGCAGTGAGGCGTTCAACTACTCCGTGCGTCACCTCAGAGGCGCGCACCGACACTCGCGCGCGCTTCCGCCTCGGGTCCATCGAATAAGGGCGAGGACTTCCCCAAGTCGCTCGCCCATGGACCCATTCATGGGGGCCGGAAAAGGGCATTGTCCGCCCGTCTCCTGTGCCCGGTGCGCCTTCTACGGCCGGGGAAGGGAATCGAGATCTCCCTCTCTCGTTCCGCAGTTAACTTCTGCGACATCACGTCCTCGCAGAAGGACACCACCGCGTCCCACGACTCTGCGCTACCGACCATCTTCCGCACTACGGCCGGCAGCGACAGATCGTCTCCTACTTCATTTGTGAGGACACGGCGCTAGTCCTCCCAAGCTATACACTTGGCAAGCGTGTGTTGCGCCGTGTCCTCCCCGCAATGGACGCAATGGTGGCACCGAGCGTCCGGCTCCCTGTCTATGCGGCACAGGTACTTGCTGAAGCAGCCATGCCCCGACAGCATCTGCGTCACCCTAAACGACAGCCTTCTCCCGAGCCAGTCGTCGAGTACTGGCCGGATTGCCTCGACGGTAGCGAGGCCGGCGGTAGGGCGCAGAAGCCTTTGCCGCCATTCCGCCACTAAGACTTGATGGAGCTCCTCTCGGCGCAGCGCAATCTGCCGCTGCACCGGCCTCGAGAGCCCCGTGCCACTCTTCCTCGCGCCGTCGATATAGTGACGCGAGTACTTTCGCCTCTAGGTCCTAGGGCGGGGATCCGGCCAGGACGCAAGCCGCCTCGTAGGAAATCGTGCGATACCCGCGGACGACTCTGACGGCCATCGCCCTCTGCGGTTTGCGCAGAATGGCGAGAATGCTGGCCGTCATGTCCATCGCCCACACAGGGGCCCCATACAGGGCCATGGACCGCACAATTCCCATGTACAGTCACCTACAGGCAGCGCTCGGGCCCCCCAAGTTGGGAAGCAACGTTGAAAGCGCGCCTACTGCCCCCATCAGCTTAGGCGCTAGTCGCTGGAAGTGGGGCCCGAATTCCCATCGGCTGTCGAGCACCAATCCCAAATACTTCATAGTAGACTCGATAGCTATCCGGGCCCCGCTGACCACGATGTGTGATCCCGGCACCGGCGCTCGTAACCTAACCTAACCTAACCTAAGCTAACCTAATCTGGGGGACGAGGTAGCCAACCGGCAGCTCGAGAAACCGGTTTGTTACAGCGAGGCGCCGCACCCGGCACACCGACCCAGCGTCGGGTACGAGAGTGTCGAGGACTTGGACCCCGCTACTTTGGACCGTCTCGCCATCGTCGGGCCGCACATTTATACAGATGGCAGCCGCATCGACGGTAAAGTTGGCGCCGCTATGACGGTATGGCGGGACGGTGCGGAGTCTGAGTTCTCGACCTTTCAACTCGATGACTTCTGCTCTGTTTTTCAGGCCGAGATGTACGCGTCGCGCAGGGCTGTACAGTGGGTGGTACGAAGTGGCGAGCCGCTGGTCAACATCTTCAGTGACTCTAAGTCTTCTCTGGAGGTGTTGACTAGCGCTTCGACCTTTCACCCGCTGGCCTTCGCTGCGCGGCGTGACATCTCGCGCCTGGTGGCAGAGGACAGGGTGGTGCGTCTCTTTTGGGTGCGGGCGCACGCTGGAACGGCCGGAAACGAGCGTGCGGACCAGCTCGCCAGGAACGCCGCTCTGACCAAAAAGACAGCGGCGGATTACGATCGCTTTCCGTTGTCTTTTGCAAAAAGAATGATCAGAGCGGCGTCCTTGGATGAATGGCAGAACAGATACGCCGAGGGAAGCACTGCGGAAGTGACTAGGTGCTTCTTCCCCCGGGTTGAAGATGCGTACCGGGTAATAAGAGCGACTCGGATGTCGCAGCAGCTGGCGCAGGCCTTAACAGGGCATGGTGGGTTCGCTCAATACCTACATAGGTTTAAATTGAGGGACTCGCCGGTCTGCGCCTGCGATCTCGATAGGGTTCAGAACAGCCTCCACGTCTTATGAGAATGTCATATGTTTATACGACAAAGAGTGGAGGCTGAGACGATGATCGGTTCGGAAATAAAGAAAGATAATCTGGCCGGGATTATGAGTAACAGAGAGACGCGCGAAATTTTTAGTAAATACATGGAAATGGTGGTAGATAGATGCAACGAATTGAACAGGTAGTAAGGAAATTTAGTGAGAAAAGCTTATGTAGGGATAGGGGATGGAAGCTGTGTGGGATAGTGGGAAGTGTTGGATTGTATGTAGGGTAAGTTAAGGATTTTAAACGGTAGGATAAGCATAAAATGTAATAGAATTAAGAATTGTTAATAAAGGATAGGTTGTGTTTGAAATGTAATATTAGATATAGTAAGAAAAAAAAAATTAGATTATAGAATAAGTTTTATTGAAAAGATATTGTAAGCATAACTTAAGAAAGAAACATACGGAAAATAAAGAAATAAAGCATAAATAGGAAAATAGTAAATAAGAAAGTATAAGAGAGGACAGAGAATGAAAGCGTGGAACGTATGAAAGAAACATACGGAAAATAAAGAATTAAAGCATATATAGGCAAATAGTAAATAAGAAAGTATAAGAGAGGACAGGGAATGAAAGCGTGGAACGTATGAAAGTGATGGGCAGACAAAGGACTCTGTAGAACAACAGAGGGGTCTCGATAAAAAAAAAAACCTAACCTAACCTAACCTAACCTGGGACGGTATCTACAGGGTCATTCGGAACACGCTAAAACGCCAGGAGGACGTCCTCTTAAAGGACAGCGCGGGGAACATCCTCAATGCGAGAGACTCCGCGCAACTCCTGGCTGAGACGTTCTTTCCGGATGATCGTGTGGATACGGACAACGCTTACCACAGCGAGGTCAGAAGGCGGACGGAGGGGGGATGCTTCCTCCCGAGCATGCGGGTTATTGTCGGGCGCGGATCCGTCATTCACCGAGGCTGAAGTGCAACAAGCTTTGGTTGATTTTAATCCCAAAAAAGCCCCGGGGATTGACTGATTCACCGCCGACATATGCCGAGCTGCTGTTTTCCAAAACCTGGGATTGTTTAGGGCCATAGCTAATAGATGCTTGGCCCTAGGATGCTTTCCCAGAGTTTGGAAAATAGCGGTGATAAAGGTCATACCGAAGTCCGGGAGGGAGGATTACTCCCAGCCGAGATCCCGACGGGCCGCACATCTATACGGACGGAAGCCGTATAGACGACAAAGTAGGTGCGGCCATGACGGTGTGGCGGGGCGGATCGGAGACCATGCATTCGACTTTTCGGCTCGAGCCTTTCTGCACAGTTTTTCAGGCCGAGATGTACGCGCTGCACAGGGCTGTACGGTGGGTGGTTTGGAGTCGGGAGCCACTGGTCAACTTTTTCAGCGACTCTAAGTCCTCGCTGGAACTGGTGACCAGTGCGCGGACTTTCCACCCGCTGACCTTCGCTGTTCGGCGCGACATCTCGGACCTGTGTGCGGAGGGCAGGCAGGTCCGCCTATTTTGGGTGAGGGCGCACGTCGGGGTGGCCGGAAACGAGCAGGCAGACGAGCTTGCCAGGAACGCCGCTTTGACCAAACGGACGGCAGCGGATTACAACAGGTATCCGTTGTCGTACGCTAAACGTGTGATCAGAGCGGCGACCCTGGAAAAGTGGCAGCATAGGTACGCCGAGGGAAGCACGGCGTCGGTCACGAAGTGCTTCTTTCCCCGGGTGAAAGAAGCGTACAGGGTCCTGAGGGGCATCAAAATGTCTCAGCAATTGGCACAGGCTTTGACGGGGCACGGCGGGTTCGCGCATTATCTTCATAGATTTAAGTTGCGGGACTCGCCGTGCTGCGTCTGCGATCCCTCAAGCGAGCAGACGATACTCCACCTAATTATTTATTGTAATGTATTTCTGAAGGAAAGGGTGGAACTAGAGACAAAAATAGGACTAAAGATAGAGCGGAACACCTTAGGGGATATTTGGAAGGATAGGGATAGTGGTCGGCACCTGATGGATTATATGATAAGGATTGTAGAAAGAGTAAATAAATTTAAAAAATCGTAATAAGGTCAAAATGTAATTAAGTGAATGGTTGTAAATAAGTTTGGAAATTTTAATTTATCAACATGGAAATTATTATTGTTGTTGATGTAAATAATAATAAGTGTGATTTAATGGAAAGTGTAAATTAGCAAGTAGGATAGGAAATAATGTATCGATATAGTGAATTATTAGCTAGATTGTATGGAAGTTGTAAAGAGAAAGAATAATTTTAAGCGTAAATAGACTATATGTAGAAATTGTAAATAGATTGACTGACAAGAGACGATGATTGTAAATAAATGAAAATGATTGTAAATAAATGTAAAAGGAAATTGAATAATAAAGATAAATAAATAAGAATAATTATATAAATGTCATAAAGTAATGGATGTGATAAGAATTGTAAATAGTAATAAATAAAAAGAAATGAAATAAAAATACATCAAATCCTATCCCATAGATTAAGGAATAGGGCAACCGATGAAAAGATGTGTTATGAATGAATGGAGATTGAAGCATGCCAAAGGGCCCGGCCAGCGAAAAGCCGGGGGGTTTTATATAAAAAAAAACCTGACCTAACCTAACCTGACCTGACCTGACCTGATCTGACCTGACCTGACCTGACCTGACCTGACCTGACCTGACCTGACCTGACCTGACCTGACCTGAGTTTTTGAAAATTTTGAAGATTTTTGGGCCAAGTCAAAATTTCGAAAATTGGAAAAGATCATTCTGTTTAGCTCTTCGAGTTCTATTAAAAAAAGTTTTCTCGGAGAAATTTGGCGAAGGATTTGGGCGGAAAAAATTGCCAAAGTTTTGGTGTCCGAGAAATTAAATATTAAAATTAATAAAATTGTTAGGGTTTGAAATTGTTACAAATTATTAAATTTTGTTTACAAATATATGCTAGAGGACATTTTTGGAGATATTGGAGAGGAATTTTGGACTGTTGGAAATTTTAGAAAATTTGGAAGGTTTTGGAAAAATTTTGGATTTGAATTTTGGAAACTGAGAAATTGGATAATTGACACCTTTGGGACAGCGCGCAGCGGAGAGAAATTTGGACCGTTGGAATTTAAGGGAAATTTTTGGAAATTTTGGATTTTGCATTTTGGAAGTTGGGAAATTTGCGTAATTGACATTTTTGGAATTGGTGGAGAGGAGTTTCGATCGTTGGAAATTTTGGGGAATTTTGAAAAATTTTGGAAAATTTTGAGACTCTGAATTTAGGGTAAAAATTTTTCTAAAAAAAACCTCAATTTCCTCCTTACCACAACGGCGACATCTTCGATTGACAGTTGGTGACGGCCTGTGGAGTCCACGCTCAGCGGCTCTGAGCGGTTTCAACTGAAAACGGCCGAGAAAAGTTCTGCGGAAAGAGGAAGGGTTGAGCAGCAGTTCCGGAGAGGTGAGTCCGAGTCATCGGGAAAAATAGCAGCCCTTCTAAAAACGTTTGCATCGGCAGCGTTAGCGATCCCGGAGGCGGCCGCCGAAAAAGTAAAAAAACTTGCCGTAAGACAAAAGACGGCGGCCGGAAATAAAGCGACAACTTAAAAGGCTACGATTACAAAGCCCACGAGGGCAGAGATGGGGCAGGTCGACCCACCGCATCTGATAACGGCCAAGGAGCCGAGGGACCACATGATCAATGCCTTCCTAAAATTCAAGGCACTGACAGCAGCAACAAAAAAAGTAAACCTCCAAACATGCAAGAATATTCTACTAGCATTTAGGAGGGAAAATGAGGGGCTGTTGAAGGTGCGAATGGAGGAGGCAGATGCCACTGTATACAACAACGAAACCTCAGAAACCCTTCGGGGAAAAACGATGAGTACACATATGGTGGCATACAATTGGACGTGTGGTTTCGTAGCTCTGGACGCACAAGAGTCTGCGCGAATGGGTAGACCCAAGTACGTAACCTCTCCCAATGACCCGATAGTGGTCCGGTGCACGAAGATCGCGCTGGAGGACGGGACGGGACGGGAAAAGGCGAAAGCGTTTCCGTGGGCCCCTGAACCCGGCGGGAGCTGGGAGTCCTGGGCGGTGCCCAAAATCGAATGGGTCAACGGTGTCCCAGGGTGTGGTAAGACCACCTGGATAGTACAGAACTTCGATGTCGAAAGTGACGTTGTCATCACAACAACACTAGAAGCAACCAACGAACTCAGACAAAAACTAGCCGAGCGAATTGGATCAAAATCAAAATCCAAGGTGCGGACTATGGCCTCGCTACTTGTAAATGGCATGAGGGAATCAGACAAGAGTCGATGCAGTCGACTCATCGTCGACGAGGCCCTCATGAACCATTTCGGAGCCATAGTCTTGGCCGCTCGGCTGTCTGTGGTATCGGATATAATGCTTATCGGTGATGTCAACCAACTTCCGTACATTGATAGGGAAAACTTATTCAGAACGGAGTATACCGGCCCCGCCCGTGTGGTAAGTATGAGCAGGGATTTGGTTTGCACGCATAGGAACCCGATGGGATGTCGCATACGCGCTGAACGAAGTCTACAGCGGTATGTAATCATCCAAAGATCAGGTCCGGTCGCTAAAACTCGAGAGAGTCACAGGTGTGAAAATACCTAACGCCCTTCCAAACACTATATCTGACATTTACGCAGATGGAGAAAGAGTCTCTAAAAGAGCTGGGATTTGGGAAGGGCGTTGGGTCACGCACCCTGACGATCCACGAGGCGCAGGGCCTGACTTACAGTCGGGTGATTATAGTGCGGACAACCGGAAAATTGCAGCTGCACGAAAGCATTCGCCACGCGGTAGTTGCAATTAGTCGTCACACCTCGAGCTGTACTTACTACACGGACGACAGTGACGACGCGCTCGGCAGGTTCGTCTCAAAAGCGCAGGTAGCTTCGGTCAGTAGCATCACAGATTATAACCTAAAAATGGCGATAAGAAATGGAGACGAAGCGGTTGTGGAGAAAATAGCACGCGTAAAGCGAGGCGTGGCCCCCTGATCGCTGGAAACATTGTCCATCGCCCAAAATCCCAATCAAGTGTATAAATAGAATAAGAATAAAATTGTACATTAGAATAAAAATACTATTGTATAATAAATAGGTCTATGTCCAAAACAATTGCCGAACGCTTAACGTCCAACCACGCGGTAGCTGAGGAGTCGGGTCGCAGCGTTCCCACGTGCGGGGACCAGGCAGTTTCCACAACATATGCATGTCAAAAAAAAAAAATAATAATAAAAATCTATTATAGAAAAAAAGAACATAAATAAAAAGCATATACTCAAAAAAAATAATAATTAAAAACAAAAAAAAAATCGATTAAGCATTTAAGAATAAGCGGCAAGCTCACTATATAAACGGCGAGGCGGAGTGTGGATGTTTTAAAAATTAAGTTATAAATTAGATATAACAAAATAAATAAAATCAAACAAGGGCACAGACGAACGTCTTCTTTCCTTCCTTCTTTCCTTCCTGTCTCCCTCCCTCCCACCCTCCCTTCCTTCCTTCCTTCCATCCTTCCTCCATATATCACTCCCTCCTTCCCTCCCTAACCCTTCTTTCCTTCCTTCCTCCTTCCCTCCCTCCCTCCCTTGAGAGTAAAAAATATTATTTCACTTATCTATCTATTTATTCAAAAATAAAAACTGAAATTGATTATATGTATCCATAAAAATGTCGCGAGTCGTATCACCCTACTCGCACTCTCGGGAGCCGCCGTGCCCCTGCGCGCCCATCCCCGCAATCATCTTAAGCGGTATATGTCCACGTTTTAAGATTAATCATATTGAAAAGGTTGAAAAAAATTAAAAATAAAATTTCGATTTTTTTAAGGTAATGTGTTGTATTCACGTTACTGAATCATATAAAAAATTATGCGCAGTGATAAAAAAATACCCTGTATGAATAATGTATTTGATCATTTTTTTTTGCGATTGTTGACATTGTATTGCGATGGTCAATCTTGACATTGAATAATCAAAGTATAAATTTTGGAACTTATTTTTCGCTATATAGTTAATATATTTATTTATTTTTTTTACATTATCATACTGTTTTTTGTCACCATTTTAATTATTTCGTTAATACCACATCCAAAAATAAAGTTTTTCAAAGGACTTAAGATTTTTTAGTTCGATGTTTTAAAATCTTATTTTTACTAAGATAATTATAGAATCACACCCGAATGCCTTCTTCTGAGGCATGTAAGATACTTTAATAAATTACGTGTCATTGAATTTAATTATTGAACTTTAATAAATAGATATATTATAAAATTATATTTATCTGTATTTTTTAGGGTTCCGTAAGTCCGTTTAAGAAACCCTTGTAGTTTCTCTATGTTCGTAATATGTCTGTCTTTCCGTATATCACAGGCAGTTTACTATTAAAGATTTAGTTCTATAAAGCAAAAATGCACGGTACATTCAATAATCATGTTTCCTCCAAACGCAGCATTGATGTGCAGTATTTGTCTGCTGCGTTAGTGTTACGACGAAACTCGTATATAAAAATTACTGTAATAGGTAATAGATATGTTCATGAAAGCAATTATTAATTTGTTTTATTGATTTTAAATCAAAAAGTTCCTAACTATATACTTTCACCGTGTAGATTTTATTTTCATTCAAAGTGATTAATTAGAAGCTAAAAAGGCGATTTCATACATAAATACCTATTATAATAGGCAGTAGGCAGAGACACTGCAATAGGTGCATCTGACCCAATTCAAAGGGTTTGCACCCTTATATGATATTTCTCAGTTAGATTGATCGGTGTGGCGACAAAAGTTCTGAAACAGTAATTAAAAGAAAATTTCAATTTAGGTACCCTGAATTTTTGTCACGTTGTGGCTATCTTTGTGTTGTACTTTGTAGTGGACGGTTTTTTTTCACCTGTTTTATTTTTCTACCTTACTGATTTGCATACATTTTTCGTCAACATAAAAATAAGTGTACCTATGCGGAAATAATCTCACTGATAATCGTTTTTATAAAACTATTTTAGCGATTCTTCCGAATTACGTCCGCCGTAGACGTCCAGTGCAGAAGTTCGAAAGCGGAGATGATATATTTGAAGGACAATCTGGGAGCTATCAATTACACGATTTCCGCTTCGACCGCTCGAGCCGTTCGAACGTCGACACAAAGAGCAATGGGGCGGAGAGAGCGCGGGGTATTCCGGCACATGCGCAATGGGGCAATGAGTGGCATACAGACGGAAGCGGCGGCAGTGGTCGCGGTGCCGCGGCGCAGGCTGGCGCCCTATTAACGATCGCGTAGTCTAATAGCGTGTCGCGTGGAGCGCCGAGTGCCGTCGGCCGCCGCCCGCAGTGAGTGTGTCCCACGCTGCCCCGCCTGCACGCACTATCGCCCCGCCTGCACGCACTATTGCCCCAGTGTGTGCCTAATATTACAATGTATTTTTTACGCACATATTCACATTACAAACGCATGCGAGCGTATCTTACTTTACTATATATGATATTTGACGTTATCTTCTTTATAAAAATAGAAGTATCGACAGACTGACTTACATATTAACTGATGAACCAGTGTCTAACCTAAAGTGCCGATCCCTTCCCTTTACTCACGCGGAGACATAAAGGGAAGCGCTTTGCATAATAAGATCCTAAATTGAGAAAGTAGTTTTTTACTTTTTCGATGATGATACCCATATTTCTGTAATAAATTAAGTTGGTGATGTGATATTCGATAAAAATCAAGTTTGCTTATGTGCAACAATGAAATTAATATGTGTTTGGCGAACTTTGCAGTGGTTTCTCAAAGCACAACCCACTTTTATGAAATTTTTATAGTTAACATGAATAGAAGCGGATAATCTAATGAGGCAACAGAAAGGAACGGGAATAGAAACCAAGACAAGAGTGTAGTGGAAACAAAAATTTTATTAGGCTCAAAGATAGGGATCAAAACCAGCTGCAAACTAAAACCTGAACCTGAATGAGACCCGGACGAGTTTCAGACAGACATTCTTCTGATTCTGAAAATAAATAAATCATCGCAAAGTAACTAATCCCAAATGGCAGTAGGAGCTAGAGTCTCGGAATGGAACTCGAAGAAGAAAATGTTATCGAGATTTCACGCTGTATTAGAGACAGAATTTAAAATGACATCATAAACTGAAACGAAATGTTTAGGGAAGGGTTCTGAATGCAAACCGAAACGGATAACGCAACGAGATGTAGAAAGAGTACAATAACAAAAACCTGTCCAAGGGCGTATAAGGCAGTTTAGATTTCTGTAGTTTGTAAGGCTATGTGTATGTGGGTAGGTATAGTCTAGCATAGCGCGTTTCTTTGGTTTTATAGAAACTAATGTATTGACGTTACTAGAACTGATTTCGATTCTGATTTCTTTAAATGTAAAATTCATTAGTTTAGAAACGCCAGGGGAAGGAACATGGAAAATGTTAATATGGCGCTGAATACTTCAGGAATAGGAAATAAAAATTGGGCTATAGAACCTCTATTTCATTTTAAAAAGTTTCTCTAAAGATACACATGATGTAATGGACAAAAAATGAATTTTAATACTCAATTCGTTGAAGCGGACATATAGTTAAATTTTTTTTTTTCAATTTTTGAAGACTGACAAAATCTCAACCTGCCTGTGCAATGTAAGTACATGCAAAATTTTAATAACCTAAATCTATAAAGTAAACTAGATACTACGAAGTGCGAAGGTATGACAGGTAAACGAACGGACGGACGGACTAACTTAAGGAAATTAAAAGGACCCCTTTTTATCTAAATCGTAAAGATCCTTGAAAACGAAATCAGATCAGATCAGAATAGAATAAGAAAAACGTTCAAGTGCGATTCAGATTTGCGTACCGAGGGTTCGGGTCAGGTACAACCACAGAATGTATTAGTATGTTGTGTATTAATATATTTCTTAAAGCAAGATTTAAAATTTCACCTATAGCTTTAAAAATATTATTTGCTTGATGTAAATTATTTAGTGTAACAAAATCAACTAATAAATAGTCCAAATTATTATTATTATTTGTTGGCGTCAACATTTTCTTAAAAATATTCCTGTTTCTTTAATTTTGCTGGCGACGACAAGTAAACAGTGCAAACCAATAGAATTGTTGATGTCCGTTTAATTCAGTTTGTATATTCACCCACATATCCTCACAATCACTTTCCCATTTCTGAGATCGTGAGGAAACCAACTGACCTGACACTGCGACCATAACACCGCCACGCCAGAGCATAGTGCTACGCGATTTCTACGATAGAGAAGAATATCAAGAAACTTACTGTCGCAAATTGTCGAGTTTGATCTAATCAATTTTTGTATATTTTTTTAAATATCTTTCAAGCTATGCATTTTAAATTATAAATAATAATATATATTTTTTTTTGTCATAAAATTCATTTTTATTTAATATGTCACATGATATACTAAAAGAAAAGTTTTTTAAATTCTCTAATTTGCCCCTAAAATTAACCTTTAATAAAAAATAATACAGCTCCGTTTGGAGAAAACTGCCCACAAATCACAGTATTGTCCCCTTACTTCTAACTGTCAAAGAGTACTGTATCTCCCACCATCAGCTTAGCAGCATAACATGATGACTTCCCGACGCAAACACCTCAAAAACTAAATAATAGAGCTCGAAAACATGTGTGCCTATAAAATTTGAGGATTTTCCTCGATTTCCCTGGTATTCCATCGTCAAATCCTGATTTGGTGACAATGGAACCGTCTTGAAAATATATTCTTTTAAACGAAACATAATTTTCTAAATTGGTTTATGAATTAGCGAAATAATCACGTAACAAAAAATAAACATACAGTCGAATTAAGAAATTCCTTCTTTTTAAAGTCGGTTAGTAACTTGTTTATGGCCATTTTAACGTTTATTTTTTTCTGTCTACACTATTATAAAGCTGAAGAGTTTGTTTGATTGTTTGTTTGAAGGCGCAAATTTTAGGAACTACTGGTTCGATTTGAAAAATTCTTTTTGTGTTGAAAAGTCCATTTATCGAGAAAGGCTATATAGGCTTTTATTACATCACGCTACGACCAATAGCGGTGGAGCATCAATGAAAAATGTTGTAAAAACGAGAAAAAATATTCTTTTTGAGTGCTTCCGTTACGTGCGCTGCGTAAACGGTTGATGTTTAGCAAAAATCATGTATTACGAAATTGTTCCGATTTAAAAGTTCTAACTAAAAGTCAGCGACACCATATGTGTATCTTTTAAAGTTGACTTACTATAACCTTTTTTTTATGGCAATCAAATTTTTCAAAATTGTACATTTATTAAAGAATGCATTTTAAAGTTTAAAAATATATTTTTATCTCTCGTAACAAGCACTTTAATTTCATGTCTCATGATGTACTGGAGAAAAGATTTTCTGATTTGTCCTCTAAATGAAATTCGTTCATTTATGTCTGTATATGAACCGAATTTCAATTTATTTCGTGCAGCAAATTCGAAGAAAATAGATTGTGATGGACGATCAGACAAACAGACACCAGAGTCATCCTATAAAAGTTCCATATTTTCATCTAGGACGAAGTCAAACTATAAACACGTACCGTAGAGGTCATCGAAAGAAATTCTAATATGTCATTTGAAAATCGTTAGGACTCATTTAAGAAGCGGCATAAGTGGAGGCATTTCTGACAGGAATATTTTCTTATCTTTCGATCTAATGAGATTTGCCGTGTAAGAAAAAACTCATACAATTTTTTAGTATTTAAGCATGTTGCAACGATTTTATACTTTTGCTTTAGCGAAAAAAAGACGCATTGTACATGCATCCAATTTATCGTAACTGTCATGGCGCTTCCAAATATTGCTACAGTAAGGAATTTCTTTAGGACCTTGCGCTACCTACTTAAAGAGTTCTGAAAAGACCGAAACAGGCGGAATTCTGAAGGAGCAAGGTCAGGGCTGCACGGCACGTCATGCATCGACACTTCCCAATTCGTATTTGTTCTGCGCGCAACACCAGGTCACGCACTTTCAAATTCGAACAAACCGCAAAATTTATATAATAACTTACTCTTATTTAATATCTAAGAGCAATCGATCTAAGAACTTGCACTCAGATAATAACTATACAATGCAAAAACCGCATCAAGACCGACCAAGCTGTTACTGAGAAACATACATCTTACAGCTCGTCCCGGTGGTCCATAACTATAAAATTTGTCTGTTAACCTGATCTGAGGTGATACCTATGTAACGCAAAAAACAGCATCAAAGTAGCTTACTTCTTTTCAAAGAATCAAATGCACTGCAGCACTTTCTGGCTCTTAAGAGTAAAACATATCTAAAAGCTTGCTGTCAAGTAATTCCTATGTAACGCGTAAAACTGTGCCAAATTCTTTGTTTCAGAGTAACGTATCTACTGCAGCGCATCCTTGTGGTCTAGAATCTTGTAAAGGCCTGTGCTGTAGTACATACTAAGCTCAAAATCTAAATGAAATTCGCCCTACACGATATTAAGAAGCAACATGGTTTTAAAATTAAATCATCATAAACACACATACAAATACGCGTAGCCACAAACACAGACCTACACAGATACAAAGAATTTAATGTAATAGTCGGGGAGCTCGTCGCTGATTATATTTACGATTTAGTCACAAAAGGAGAAATGCCCACAAAAAGAAATGAGATCCCATCAAAAACATTCCTATATAAAAATTGCGAATTGTAGGTACGCTTTCGCCGCAAAATGTTTTGAGATCCCGAAAAGTGTCAAGTCAGCCATTATATTATATTACTTTTAACAATAATTTTATTAAAAAACTTATAATAAGTTATTTATCTTCTCTACGTCTAATAAGTATCAAACAAATCATAGTCAAAGGTAACCGAATGGCTGACTTAACTCCTATGGCCCTAAGGATCGAAATCGACGCTTTTAACGTGGGGTAACTCTCTTTTAAACTAAGCTTCACTTGTCGTTTGCCACGTAGTTATATCTCTACGTCCTTTAAGATCTTTTTCCACAAGCACTCATCACATTTATATTCATCAATAAATTCAATACCTAATGAAGTCGCGTGAGTAATTTTTGAAGTAGTTCATTATATAAAAACATTTTAATGCGGTCGAGAGCTAACACATTCGAATCTATATGAAACAATGTACAACGAGTTCCGAGTAAATATTAAGAAAATAATCTATTCGAAGTCTAGTAAATACGAACATTCATTGATTTACCAATTTTAATAAGGATTCATAGCCGGTAAACAGAAGCAAAGTATAAGCGTCCGTGACGTACGTATTGCAGTTAGTTACATTATATATATTCTTTTTTTTCATGAAGCAAGGAAATTGAGCTCTATTCGTAACACTTATGACATATATTTGCATTATGAAAATCTAAAATAGGACTTTTTTGAATCCAAATCATCGGACGGAATGATTTTTCTTTCATGGAAATAATTGAGCTCTATGCGTAATGCTTTTGGCATTTATTCGCTAAGAGAAATGTGTTACAAAAGGAATAATTATTTCCACGCGAAACTATTGCATATAGTATTATATCTTAATTTTTCCCACTCGCGTCCTGACTATTCAAAGTACTGATTACTTAACAAACATTTAGAGAAGCAAGTGGCGCATACATTGATCGGAATATCTTGTTGTAGATGCGGCGGCCCACGAGATGAACCGCGAACTTACGAAGCGTTACTCCCCCACCCCGCACCCTGCACCCCTGCGCCAGCACCCTGCGAATGTTCCACCATCTATCCCCGATCCCGATCTCATCCTTCCGACGCACCATCGCCATGTGCCCCCGTGAACTGGTACTGCACGCGCTGCTTCTCGCCCTCGGTAAGTTTAGTTCCGCGTCCGACAGTTGAGACTCGGAGACTGTTTAGACGGACATTATTTTGCGATTTGGCTGCATACAATATCAAAACGGATGGGTTGGAATAGATCGATTTAACATTATTGAAGTGGGTTTTGTTTACTTAAGTAAAGCCTTTGCAAAATAGAAACAAAAGTTAAACATACGGCGCTGCACAAATATTGATCTTGTCCTGCAATTTTTCAAGAAATAAGTAATAAAAGAGGTAATAACCCATTTATTATTTATTTAAGTTAATTAAAACCAATAAATATAATTGGGTTTTTTAAACCGCATACTGACGTTAAAGAAAGTTACATATTTTGGTGTTTAATTTAGGTTTGACAAATTAAAAAACAATTTGATGTTCAATTAATTTGAGGTTATCTATCTTTCTTTTCTATTAAATCCTTTTTCTCGCATTAGTTTCTACATTTCAATTTCTTATAATTTGGTTATTTACACTTTAACAGTGAAACTGTCATATTTATCTTCTCTTATTATTAAGAAATAAATGAAATATCGAAGTTTTTTACTGGTATCGTCTATTAATGTATAACAATATGATAGCCAAACTCACAAGGGCCGCCTAGTGGGAACAACGGTGTACATCCCTGCCATTGGATGGCTTGCTAGAACCACGAACTTCTTTAATTTGTGTTTAGTTGAGAAACAACAATACTACTACTTAGGTTCGATACTGATATTTTAGGTTCTAAAATCTAAGGGTTCCAGTCCGTAGAAGGTTGTCCGGAAAAGGTTTTGTTAGTCACGTAGTCGGCAACGGCTAACCTAAGGGCTATTTATTACGATAATTTTCCAAAGTAAAATTTCTAGAAACTTTCGTGGTTTTTCTTGAACCAAAATTCCTACTAGGGCCTCTAAAAATACAACAAATAAATATGAAAAATATTATTGACATCATGAATTCCTCATTCTGGTGGCGATTTTCGGGTGCAAACGACATTTGAAACTACAAAGTTGAAAGTCAATTCAATGCGATTCAATTACGCAATCGATTTAAATATATCAATGTCGTCGGCAAATCGTATAATAATAATAATAATAATAATAAATTAATTCGTCTGATTACTTAACTTATATAAACCAAATTCGAAATTGGTCGATAGACTTCTGAAATAACCTATTCTAATTGAACTTACCAATTTGGTTATACGATTTGTCAACGACATCGAGGTTGCATTGCATTGATGCAAAAAAAAGTATCTTGTGGTGAATCTTTTAAAAGAAATGAACATACAACTGCGAGCTAACAACCTAATGCTATACTTATATAAATTAATATTATATTACATTATGTTATTCTGTAGTGGTAACGAAGCAACGGTGTAGTGAAAAACAAGTTTTTTATTTATTTTAAAATTATGAGATGCGTAAATTTTTTTTTTAATATTTTATTTTATGTTTCATTGATTCACATTAGATTACGAACAAATCAGACAGACATTATGTTTATCTTTCGTTCGTATAACACCCCCACTTCCCTCTTCCGCTTACTCCGCATCAGAAAAATAACACAGAATAACATCGTAGCTATATAGAATGTGAAACTGCGTACACTCATGAGACCATACGCCGCGTAGTTCTTCTTTGCCACAAATAATGCAATAACACCCAAATGAAGCCGCATATAAAGACAATGAAACGAATGTGTGGTCTCTTTAGCATTATCGGAACACACGTGCCTGTGCGAAGGAGCAACGGGCGGAAGTGAACCACCGCGGCTCGGGCTCGATGCGATCCCCGCCCCTCGTGAACTTCTCCAGTTGCTGGAGGACGCCGGGTTGTATCCCGCGCTGTGCCGCGACCGTCCGCCGCCTCCCGTCCCACCCCCTGCAGGCGACGGCCGTGCACGTCGTGACACTGCCAGTGAGGTAAGTAGCGTGGCCCCTGCTTGCATGTTCCAAAAGCGTGTCACAACGGTATACTGTTGCTGCAGGCTCCGATCCAGGGTGGCGAAGGGCGTGTACGCACCGGTGACACTATCTTGAACATTCGTGGCGCGCTGCGGGACGCAATCGGTGATGCACGTGCCGCACCGTCTCCTGCACCGCGCGCTTCTCGCGTTGACGCTCTCGTCATCCGACCCTCGCAGCGACAATTAGTCGCACCGCCCCCGCCGCCGCCGCGCCGCACCGAACACCGCACTTCAGCGGTGAGTTTGTCTAAGAAGCTCGTAGTGACTCGCCTGAACGGAATAACCGGACCGGTTGACCGGAGATTCGAAACGTTCGGTGGTCAAATGTAATTTGTGCCTACGAGTTTTATAGCTCCACATATGTGTCAACACATTATATCGAGCACCAACAGCACAAACTCTGATCAGAAGAAAAAGAGGTGTTCCGACACCACTTTTTCTTCTGATCAGAGTTTCTGCTGATATTCAGACAATACATTTGTTTCGTGAAAAACAGCCATTCGTCAAATATACTAAATGTTTATGTTGTAGTGTATTTTATTATTTGCAAGGGCAGGTGTCGAATAAAAAACGTTGCATTTCACATTACTCAAACAAAAATTCGAGCGAAAACATTGATTACATCGTCAAAATCAATTTTTTTGACTAATTGAGCTTCAATAGACAATAATGCAAGAGCGTTTAGTTTATCTTGGCCCTTGCTGGCAGCTTTTGATTCTTTTCAGGATAGAAAAATATCTGTCTCCTGGCAATTTGTCGCTGGGATGCTCTAAAAATACGTAGAGCAGTATCTATCTACATTACGGTAAACATCTCGAATATTTCGTAAATGCAATACATAATATATGTTTTGTTCAAACATCACATCTTCAAAATTTGCTAAGTAATTTTTGAGTTGATAATGTAAATGAATGTATTTATTTTCCGATGTCTCTTAGTCGTCGTTTAAATCGTCAGGATACGAATTGACGACTTAATTTGCTTAATTTTTCAACTCATTTGTATCCATTTCAGATAAAGTATCAAAATCTAAAGTTTACACAAAGCTTATCAAATGCATTCTTATGTTTAATAAAATACGATTAATATTGTTTCGTCTCTTTATTTCTGGGATAGCCCAGTATATAACTACACACGAGTGAACAATACTGAATATTATTATTTATTGGTCATCACTAGTCATGCCCAATTGATATGTGTCAAGAACGCAAACTCCAGAGAATAACATAAATTTACTTATCTATCTTCTATATTAATAAAATTGTAGTTTCTGTCTATCTGTCTGTGTGTGTCTGTCTGTCTCTGTCTGCCTGTAATCTTCGAAACGGCTGAACTGATTTCAATGCAAGTTTGCATACGTGTAGAAGGCATTATCGGGGGTGACATAGACTACTTTTCTCTGTCCGTCTGTCCGTCTGTCTATCTGTTCGAGCTTATCTCCGAAACATCTTAATTGATTTTAAAAAAAATTCACAAATATTATTATAAGATTGTCAGGAGTGACATACAATACTTTTGTTTGTCTGTCTGTTTGTCCGTCTGTTTGTTCAAACTGATCTCTAAAAGGGGATGAACTGATTTCTATAAAACTTCACGGATATTGTTAAAGGATTGTCAGAAGTGACATACAAAACTTTTCATTTGCCTGTCTGTCCGCCCGTCTATTCGTTCGAACTGATCTCCGAAAGGGATGAAGTGATTTCAATGAAACTTCACAGACGTGATTAAAATATTGTTAGGAGTGACACAGGCAACTCTTTGTCTGTCTGTCTATCCGTCTCTCTGTCTATTCAAGCTAAACTTTAAAACAGCAAAACCGATTTTACTGAAGCTTCGCAGACGTGAAAGAATGGTGTGAGGAGTAACATACGCGATCCTTTGTTTGTCTGTCTGTCTGTTTTAATGAAACTATGCAGACGTTATAAATAGGTCCGCAGGAGTGATATAAGTATCTTTTTGTCCGTGTGGTTGTCTGTCTGTCTTTTTGTTCCGGCTAATCTCCAAAACGACTAAACCATTTCAATGAATCTTTGCAGACATAAAAAGGAGGTTATCAAGAGTGACATAAGTTGGTTTTTGTCTGTCTGTTTATTCGGGCTAATCGCCGAAACGGCTGATCCGATTTTACTAAACTTTCGCAAACATAAAGAAGGCGCTGTCAGGAGTGAAAAGTAATTTTTTTATCTTTATTTAAAAAATTGTAGTGTCTATCGATCTGTCTGTTCCGGTTTATCTCGAAAACGGCTGATCGATTTTTGGACCGACCGGTGGGATAGATATTCTTCATGCTAAAATTGCTAAACGGATTTTGATGAAATTAGGTATAAAAATTTCTTAGGTAGTTAAGTTTCAGAATGTTCTAGAAAGTGTCACAATGCCCTAGTGCGTCGCGTCCATTTTGATGTGCCGATACAACTGTTAGTCCACTAGGGTGAAGCCGCGGGCGGAAAGCTAGTAAGGAATAAAAACAAATGAGCCCCAACGTTTACAAAAAGTTAGATGGTCTTCTGTGGGGTAATTTATACACAAACGTTTACATAGCAGAATTCCTGACGATACGAGTTATTGATCATGTCGTTGAGAAAGTTCAAGTTGGCAGTGAAAGGCGATTTTATTATAACAGTATACTATACTGTCACTTATTATCTAAATAATAAATCGGAATTGTTGTAGATTTTTCTTAGCTCATGCACCTATCATTTTTATAATGCACAATAATCACCGAGCTTTGAATTATTTCTATAGAGAAGCAATCCTGGCCACGTAGGCCGAAAACCAAAGTTATCATAGCCATATCAGAGCCATAGGATGAGGAAGAGAGACGGATAAGCCGTGAAGCTCACTCGATTAGTTACCTAAATGTGTTGTGGTGTTCGTATATTACCAGTCACAATTAGTTACAGAATTGAATAAAAGGCAGACATCGATTAAAAAGATCTCTTTATTTTAATGATGAATGCAAGAGCTTGCAGGGCCTAAATTTATATTAAGAAATAATAATATGGTTCCATTATGAAATTTTCGAATTGACTCCATCGATCAATCTACCGAAGAAAAAATAGTTACGAAAGAGACTTTGGGATAGAGTCAGTGGACATTATACGTAGGGCGTACTACATTTCTGGAACTGGCCACTTACACAAGTTATATTTAAAAAAAACTATTTAACAATAAAATTAAACTACCGAAAAAACTAAAAAGCAAAAAATAATAAACCTCTTTTTATTTAACCTTAATAACTAAGATCTTAAACTAATGTAAATGTATACTTTTTTTCGTAATTATTTTGCGTTTTTAATTAACTAAACAATCTTATTTACTATAATAAGTATTGCTTGTGTGTTATATTGTATTAAAGATTTTTAATAATGATGTGGTCACTATAAGATGTTGTTAGATCAGCTAATTACGTAGTAACTTAAGACAGAAGGTCCCTTAAGTAGGGACTGAATAAATAAATCAACCGACTTGGTATTATATGTATCTCACAACTTTTTACGGTAGAAGAATTGAGTTGCGAGACTTGGTTTTTTTACAAGTTTTCTCTTTGATGGGATCTCATTTCTTTTTGTAGGTAGTCCTTCTTTTTTTCATTTCCGGTACCTTCTACTTCTTAAATACCAACAACGAATTTTCTTGACGTCCACTCTCTGTCTTATGTTATGAGCTTTTCGAAAACTGGACCGAAGTTGCAAAATATTTTAGTTTTTCCTTGATTTATGCACTAAACACTAATTGTGCTTAGTACTATAATACTTAGTACTATAATACTAACTTAATACTAAACACTAGTGCACCCCACGTACAATCTTTTTCTCTTTCGTCATTCATAGTAATTGTACATTTACCGAAAGCATCAAACTTCTATATCAGTGTATTCAATTATTTTTTTCGTTGTCATTATTGCTGTTTAAAACATCACAGACCGGAGAAAATGGAATGCGACGGCTGGTGGTGGCGGCACGAGCGCGCGTACGGCTGCCTTGCGAGCTACGAAATGTCACCGACGTGACGTGGTACAAGGATGGCGAGGTTACTTCATTAAATATTTGATCGATTCTCTATTAAGTTTTATCCATTTCAACTGCTCCGTTACTTGACAGCGGGTAACACTGCGCGAAGGCGCTTTAGGTGGTGAAGGTGGACCCCGCACAGACAACGGAGCCCTGGTAGTGGAGCGCGCGACGCGTAGCGATGCGGGTTCGTGGCGCTGCGCTGGCACTGATACGTCTGGCGTTCGTATCACAGGCGCGCCCATCGCACTCACACTACATGGTAAGTGATGATATGTATAATAGGCGCAACATTTTCTCGCGTATATAAATAAGTGAAGAGATTGCGTTTCGCAGAGGCAGTGCGCGGTGTATGGTTAGCGGTAGACGGGCGGCGACTAGACGCAGGTAATACTTGGGTGCCAGTGCGCGAAAATACGCCGCTAGAAGTGCTCTGCGTCGCAGAAGGTATCAATGGAACTTGAACTGGTCCGAGACAAGTACCGGATGAAGGCTATATTTATCATGGTTTCGACAGGCGGAGAACCACCGCCGGAATTGTCATGGCGCGTGTGGCCTGAACCGGCGCCGGACCGTCGCCTCGCGCTACGCCACTACCCAACCAATCATTCCACTGGTGAGACCCATATTCTTGGTCCGCTTGCCTTAATTTTCTCTAATGACTATCTCCCTATTTCCGCAGATGGTGTACGCTCCTCACATGTGGCGGTGACAGCAGCGCGCGAGTTACACAATGCAACACTTGAGTGTGAGGCGACGCAGTCGACGCCCGCATCTGAAGATGAAGATCTGACCCATGGGCCTATCACGGCTGCACCTGTAGTTGTAGCTAGCGCGAAATTGCAAATGCACGTAACCTGTGAGTATAAGATTGTGTTTCATCTTAGCGAGTACTTAATTTATCGTACTCGGCATCCAACGTTTATTTCGGTTGCAGATCCACCGTCTTTCGTGATCTCTAGGTGGCCTGGGTTCGGTGTGGCTTTGTATGCGGGAGCAGCGGCAGCTTTGCGCTGCGACGTGGATGCTAACCCGTCGGTGCATGCGTGGTGGCAGCGTGACGGCCACGATCCGCCGAGTTCGCCGATGCCAGAGGAAGGCGTGGCTGGTGGTGCAGAGGCCGAGGCGGAAGAAGGCCGTTCGGCCACGTTGCGTTGGACGTCACTGACAGTGTCTCACGCAGGCTGGTATCGCTGCCGTGCCACTTGGAACCACACTCACTATTCTTCCATTGGCTACTACCTCAACGTTCTATGTGAGTTTCAAAGTACAAACAGGTTCTTGTCTTCTGTTTGGATATTAATTTAAGCTCGTCTCGTAGCAAATAGTGGCGAAGACGACGTGACCGAAACGAGCCGCGAGTCCGGCGAAAACACAGCGCCTTCGGCGGACGACGGCGACTTTGAGCGGCAAACAGTTGAGGTTCCCCTCGGTGGTTCTGTTCAACTACACTGTCCAAAAGGTGAGGGGGAATAATATATAGAGAGTGAAAGTTCAAGATCAAGAGCAATGTTTATATCGGGAATATGTCAACCGTTTGCAGGCAGCGTAGGGTGCTGGTCGCGTCGAGTGGTTGGTGGAGCGGCGGGCGCAGACGAGTGGACACCGGCTGGTTCACGACACGCACATGGAGTACTCGGTACTTACAATGCAATGTAAAATTATTGAAAACATAGAATACTCATTGAAATACTAATATGCATGTATGTACAGGAGTGAAAGCTGCTTTATACGAGGAAGGTGGCGAGTACCGGTGCGTAGGCGCACGACCGCCTGATCTGCACAGACTACGCGAACTTAAGCGAGTCACGTTACGGGTAACGGGAGGTGCTCAGGCAACGGCGCTAGGCGCGGTGGTAGCTGGAAGCGGCTGGAGACTAGAGTGTGCAGTGTGTGGGCGTGGCGTGCGCGCGCGCTGGTTACTGCCGACTGGCCGCTGGGTACCGGCGGCACTCACGCCTGACCTGCACCAGCATTGCTGGCGTACCGCACTTCACGTCACCACACCAGACGAAGTGCGCTCTGAAAATCTACTCTCTTCACCGCCTACCAAGCCCCGGCGAATATAGGCTCATGACAGTGTCTGTGTGGGTCTACAGGTATGGTGTGCAGCTCAGGGCGCGGAGAGTGGCGGTGCTGTGGCCGTGTTTCCCCCGCGGGGTCTCCCACCCCGCGCCCCGCCGGCACAACAAGCACCACGTGCTCTGGCCACGGCGGATGCCGCCTCTCCAGCTGGTTCGGCCGCGTGCGCACTCCTGGCCACCGCGTTGGCCGCCCTGCTGGTTGTCCCTTGACCTTGGGCGGCATTTTCTCATTCTGTTCTGTCTACTTAATCTGTCTGATATTGCGACTATCTCTCCGTCTCTCTCGCTCCTACACCGCCGCCCCGCTAGCAGCCCACTTGGCAGTGCGGTCGGTCTCCTTCGTTGTTCTCCTTCCTTTAGTGTCACTAAGAAACAAATTATCGAAACAGGAAGCGAATGTGCCAAACTAAAATATTTGAAGAGATCGTTTTCTTATAATTATTTATTCAATATTGAGAGGATTTTAATTATATACAAGCGCGGAGGGTACGAGTAAGTCCACGTAACGTTAGTGCAATGTAAACACCAATTGTTAGCGACGTAGTCCGGTGGGGCAGACGCCCGCGCGGCGGTTGGCATGGGGACATCGGCGTCCCCTCCCCGCTCGCCCGCGGGGTCTCGTAGTGTAGCTCACTGTATATTTGATATAGGTGAACGAATAAAATATTGTGTATTATAGTGTAAACTACGCGATGTAAGTCTCGATGTCAATTGTAGAGGGCGGTGGAGCGGCCGAGGCGCCTACCGGTGCCTCAGCGGCTCTATACTCAAACTAATCTCTCGCCCTTGTCATTTTTCTTCTGAATATTTATATTTCATTGTCGTCGATGTTCAAATTGTGATAGTCGTCGGGAGTCGCGAAGGGCCTGCACCCGGCGCGGAGGGGCGGGGCTTAGGGATATCCTGCGCCTCTTCATCCTCGCGGCGACGTTCCAAAAGTTAAGTAGTGAGAAGTATTTTTGTACGGTGGGGATCCAACCGCCGCACCTCGGTCGCCATCCGTCCACCGCGGGCCCCGGCGCCGCCGCCCTGCCCGCCCCGCGGCCCCCCTGGGGCGTCGTAGCGTCCACGTACACTACGCGATAGTGTCTCGGTGCCAACACATAACTACTATAGAACGTTATTATATATTTACATTTTATATTACGACATGTTCTATTGTTTGATACGGTAGCGCGCGGCACGAGGTCGCCGCGGTGTTTATGGAACTTGTATACCGACGAATAAATTTAATACCTGTCGTAGTAGTTTTATTTCCTCTTGTCCCTCTTCACTTTAAAATTTTTTTGGTCGACAGAGATCTTAACAGATCATAACAGATCATTAGGTAGGCAGCTTAGTATTATGTGCTGGAAAGTTTAGGTAAGTACATTGGTTTTCTGTTTATTATCAATTTTGTCAATCTATTGTCAATTTTGGTATAACTAAATGTAAAAATGCTGTTGGTATTCCGAATAAAATAAAATAAAAATAAAAAATTATTGGACGATGGACCCCGTACAAGTATGGATCTGCCGTCGAACGAACTTCTGTAAAACCTTTTTGTTGTGCACCAAGCTGGTCAAACCAAAGGACAACTATTAAAACCAATTTTTTTTTCCCAAAAATATTGCTAAGAACCGGTAATAAATATTGCCTTGGTTGCTTGGAGATTGGAAAGTCAGTAGCATACTATGATTGTTACCTCTGTCTATCCAGCTCCTCTATACGTACCCCCTTTGAGCTTGGATAGTTAATTATCCGTGACGTGGTTTTTTTCCATGTCATGCTCCTATTTTACATAGTCGGACCGAAAGCACCACAGTGGGTACACGGGAAGCTACTGAAGGGTTCCGTAAATCACCTTCCAGCTCAATCATTTGAGCTTTGTCACCGTTTGGTATGAAAAGTGCTTGTGAAGATAAATCTAAGGAGTTCCTTTGTGGGTTTACTAGAAGCCGTTGAAGGGTTTTGTTATCTACCTTCCCGCTCCATCATCGAATCAGCTTGATAGTACCATAATTATCGATTATTTTTGATTCGATTAACCGTTGATGAAAATAATGGTTAACTATTTAAAATCAACTTTTAAATTAAGTTTCATGTCCGTGCTATTAACCGCTGAGGTGATCCCTGGTGAGCGAAGTTATTAATGGAGTAAATTAGAGTCTATCAGTCCGTACAAAACAGATCCAGCCAAACTTTTTGGTTGATCTAAACACGAAGCGAATTGGAGTTTGCGGCGATACATTACAGCTAGAACTTGCTTCTTTAACTTGACTTCAATAAGTTTGGCTCGATCTGTAAAGTTATTGAGGTTTGAGAACTTTATTATTACTCATAAAGAACAATGTTCACTTAAAATGATTTATGATGCTAGTCATAATTATATTTAAACTTAATTTTATTAATTATTTCTAGTATATGATACAATATACTAGAGCACTTACAGTGCATTGTACATTGTATCATATACTAGAAATAATTAATAAAATTAAGTTTAAATATAAAGAACAATGTTCACTTAAAATGATTTATGGTGCTAGTCATAATTATATTTAAACTTAATTTTATTAATTATTTGTATCTATCTAGTATATAGACAATTAAGTCAGTACCGCCTGCACGAACCCAACCGCGTTTTCTGAAGAAGAAAAGCTTAACTGTTTTAGTAAAAACTTACCACTCTAAACTAATCTGTGATGGTTCGTCTTGTTTGGGATGTTACTATGTTACAGACAGAGTATGAAAAAATCGTATTTTAATGGTTAGGATGTTGAGTGGGTGATTGAAGTGATGTTGTTCTCTTTTTTTTTGTTTTTTTTTTGTAAATAATATTTGATTTATGTTTTTCCTTCATGTTTTGTATGTTTTTCTAATTTCCATTGAGTACCTACCTAGTATCGATAACTATACGTATATGTGAAAACTGCTGAATCGCTAATAGTTATACATTTTTGTTAATAAGTTTCGATACTTATTAGTTGTAAGTTTCCCAAGTAATAAATGTTACTTTTACAAAATTTACGGCTCAACTGATTTTCCTTATCGTTTCAATTATATATACATCTACGACTGAAGTTGATGGGACCGAATATAGAGCTGCTTTATATCTCTTCACTTCATTTTAACATGCCTAAAAGTTTTCTATAAATTGACCAAAAGTTTTCATGTTGTAATAACATCCAAAAAGGCCGTGTCAGTCAATCCAAAAATAGATTAGTACCTATTTCAGACGCATGCCGTTGGCGCTTAGTAACGGATCAAAGGAATATCTCCTTAACGTTCATCGCTAACTGTCATTGCACCTTTTCCTTTAAGTCACAATGCGTCGGCCAGCGATGACCATCACAGCGTTGAATGTTAAAATCTCTATGGTCGCACAATATACTTCTCTCACAGCACTATAACTCTGTGGCCACGCGTTCTATCATAGAAAAATCACAACGCCTGCTCTTACCTTCCACTCTTACATGAATCGTACTCGTACTCGTTTATGCATGTGTAACTTTCTATGCGCGGACAAAATCAACGAAATGACGGCAGCTGTTGACTATAACGACGACATAGCAGCCAGGATTGTATCGCAACAGTTAATTCATATACAAGAACTCGCAGCTGAGTTATTGCTATTGAAAAAGTTAGTTTACCACAGAGTCGTTTCGATTCCATAGTCAAAACAGACATCGCGCTCTCTTATGCATGCGTATATCGTGCCCAATACTTTATTATTTTATGATTGTTATAATATTTGCTACGGTTGACCTTCGGAATGTGCAATTCTTTATTGGTTCAATTTGTTGTGTTTCGTGTTAAAAATGTTTTCTTTTTCAAAACCCGGCTACAGGGGCAGGACGTGGGTGGTGCGGAATGGCGTCAGGCGGCAGCGACGCGCCATCCATCATCTGTTCTCGCAAACTCTTTCGTATTATTTATTTCATCTCACAAAAACTTTATTATCCTTGGCTCTCCGGGCCCCAGCGGCCCCCACGCTCCACTGAGTCTTAGACGGATTTTTTCACTTCTTCATGGATCAAAACCAAAAATAAGGAAAACTGGTGATGGGCCCCGACTTCGCCCAGGTGGACGCCCAATTTTATTATTTCTTAACACAAAATCAAGGGGGTGAAGTCATATTGGCACGTAGCACATTAGAGCCAAACCTAGTTTTTACTTACCTATAAATTGTTGTTTCTTTGTCCTTCTCTCCCTTTTCTTTATCCTACTTTTTTTATCAGTTTTTTCTCCGTCCTTTCGGAGGAAATAGGATACCTAGCACAAATCGCTAAAATTTTTGGCATTTATACCATTTAAAAGCATAAAACATTAAGCAATTTTTCGCATACTTATGGCCTTATATACTTAAATATTATCGGCCCATAATACCTATAGTAGATAACCTGTACTTAGTTTTTAGGGTTCTGTGCCTTAAAAGATAAATGACCGAATCTTTATAAGATCGCTTTATTGTTCGTCAGTCTGCTAATATTCTTTTTCTTCGGACCGAGCGTAGAGGTATGTGATAGAGGTCTATAGTTCCATAATCCTCTAAAAAAAACAAATAATTTTAATCTTGAACTTTAGCACAAAGAAAGAATTTTTTTATAAATTTCTAATTTCAAGTTGAATTTTAATTATTTTAAATGATATATCGTGTCATCTGACGCCGAATATCGATAGATACATTAAACTGTCATATTGTTATATGACGTAATTTAATGTATCTATCAATGATACGAAACTTGCAGGAACGGATTCCGACGCGCACTTGATTCATAATTTTTACAATAATTTGTGGTCTGAAACTTCGCTTGAGGTTTTATGTTGCTAAGTTTGGTATTTGATCGGTATATTCTATGTCTTCTCTATATCTTCTTCTATATATAAATACATGTGTAAGCGCTTTACACCCCTTTTTCGTCTCGAATCTCGAATCGCTTATTTATTGAAGCAGTTTTAATGATAGTGAATATACTAAATCGCTCAAAATCAAAGGTTTTCATCATATCATCGTACATTTATTTTTAACATACTACTTATTCTTGACGAGCAATTGCCATTTCGTTAAGCTCACTTTGAAGCTGGGGTACTAAATGTAATCTAATCTAAATTTTATACAAAACGGTGCTAGTGATAGACGGGCATCTAGTCGTCTGTCGACTTGAAAAAATCGACTAAGTATGTGATATTTACGCAACAACGGACCGTCCCGTGCGTACGTACGATAATGAAGCGAAGTCAAATTAAAATTCCCCCGGGAGGTCCTCACCAGGGATTCCCCAAACGGGAGCAGGGAAGGAGGAGGGGAATAGAGGGAGGAGCTCGACTGACCAACATTAACTTAAGCTATCTTCACTTGTTATCTACACTCATATTTTATTTTTGTTTTGACGTAACCTACGAGGTTGTGTCTAACAATAGTGAATTACGAGATGAAACTGAGCTAAACTGAGTTATATAAGTTACTTTTAAGGTTTTGCTTATTCTAAATTAGAGTTTCCATCAAAATACTCATCAAAATACAAATAAATGAAAAGATGTAATATGTTAATTTGTTCAAGAACGTTCTAAAGTGCTGAAAGAGACATTGTTTGTATCACTGAAAATTCGTCTGTGCTTTTAATAGCGCGTCATGCGGAACGAGGCAATTTCCATGTGTAATGTAGACCATAGTGTCGATTTACCCTGTCTGGTCAAAAAGTGAATTAATTTATAAGAATTGATACCGGGAATACATAGTGGTAGTGAGATTATATACGTCTGTCTTAAATTAGTTATTTGTTATATAGAGCTGGATACAGGACATTAAAAAAAACTGCCTACATTCCATTATTAGCAAATATTTTATACGTCCATAACTAGATAAAGTGGCAAACGTTGATTTGTCCCACAATGCGAAATGTCGTCGGACCTCTATGTTCGTCGCAGTGCGTTGGGAGTGTGTGCCCCTCTCGTCATTTTGTAGTCCTAAGGGAGGCACGTCAAGCGCTGGCAAAGGCCAGGAGGCGATTTAGATTGCTATGGAAATAAGGAGCAAATATGTCAGTGTCAGTACAGTACATATCTTCATAAAATATATGTTGTATAAAATTAAGTACAGACAATGACATGTCCAAATCCGATTTGGACATGGTGAGAGAAGAGAACCGAAACGACAGCCACGTTTTGATAATCATATAGTATACAAACTCTACACGGTTTTTGTATTTCCGTACTTTAGTAGAGTAGGCTTACAAATTTTTAATAAAAAAGCTCATTTTATGAAACTGTTTATATTACAGCCTTTGTGAATAGGCAGCCGAGGTACGAGGGGTGGACGTCACAGAATCTCCGAGCCTCGTCACCGAACCGGAACCGAATAAAATTAATTACTCACTGAAAGTAATCGTTTGAAATTCGATTAGACGCCCGCACACTTTGTCCTTTCCGCGACGCAGCAAGTTGGATGTAGCCAGACATTTTACTCCATAGTGATTAAAAGAAGCTGGATTTCTATATTCTTACAGTAAGATAGGCTATTGTTTATCCTGGATAAGTTACTCGCCATTCCCTCAGCTATGTCCGAGCAAAAACAAAAGTCCGTGTCTAGTATTTTTGTTTCTGGTTGCTCCATTACAAGGTGCCGAAATAACAAATTTTATATCCCACGGCAACTCTCCACCGGGATAAACAGTTAACCGTCTGTCTGGAATAAACTTATACTCTATGTCCCTTTACTGTTTCCCTTCATACCATTTCTCTCATCAAGATCGATTCAGGAGTTTAGCCATGAAAGGTTAAAGAACGTACAGACAATCGGACACACTTTCACATATTGCGTGTTACTTAGTGATATAACTAAACCAGAACAGAGTTTACACAATTCATTATTAATTTGTATAGACCTCAGAAAGCACAAATATCGAGATGGAGCTTACTTCCACCAGTCTCTGAAATTAGACAGACCATACGTCATTATTATGGTTTGAAATAAACATTTTTTAAATAACACATGCATTGTAATTTATAAATCTTTTTTGCTTTTCCAGTACAAATTACAAATATAAATAACACAAAGTTTTGTTCAATAGTGAATATTCCAAACGTTAATCAGGATATATTTGGCCAGCATGTCTTTATATACATCTATTCATGGTATAGAAGTACAATTAATGACTTGGGTTCATCAACTTGACATACAAAAAATAATTTTGCTGATATAATCTATCTATAGACAATCTCATCTTCGATCACTTCCCAATTTATGTTTTTACTATACCAACTATACCGTCCTTTGCTATGAAACTGAATTAAAACTACATAATTATGTGTTTTGATGTTTTACTTCGATTATATTATAAATTACGAATATAAAATATGACCTGTCTATTTTTACTAGTCACACATATGTATTTATTTCTATTACATTATTTTGATTTTCATTCACCACACCAAACTTTTCTATTCGAAGCACGACATAACTGGTTAGAAATATAAAATTTAATTTATTTTATTTTTAACGTTATGGTTAATGGTTATGGTTAACCAACTATTTTGCGAAAATAGGCGGACGCCATCACATCCACAAAGAATAGTCGCTCTGGTACCATGATACCGTAGTTAAATGATAAATAAATAAAATAAATCAGACACCGCGCGCTTTATTATACCACACTTGCGGCCTACTTTACTACTCTGTGTCTTCCATTGAAAACGATATTGTTATAAAACTAGCAAAGTCATAATAGCAAAGGGTTAACCAAATGACTCGTTTACACGGTAAGCGGAGTCATAACGGGTTGATATATCGGCTGATAGCTTTCGTTGCGGATTTAAAACGGATCCAATTAAAATAGGGTACGACCCGTCTCACCCCGCCCACCCTTGGTGAGCCCGAACATGGCTCAACCGCTCACTTGTTGATCTAAACGAGTAATTAACGAGCAAGGTAATACTTTTAGTCGTTTTCAACTAATAAAATCGTGAAGTGCCTTTGTGCCTTCGCCTATTATTCCCAATTTAGATACTCTCTTTTCCTTCGACTATGTATATACAAATGCAAAACCTCAAGTCGTTTCGTTGCTCCGTTACGACGAGAAAAATAAACAAACACACTTCCGCATTTTATAATATTACGTGAGATTTGTAATGAACGAACGCCCGATTGAATTTTGTTTTCAAATGAACCAACATTTAGAGGTTCTTTCGTTTGTGTCGTGTTGGTTTCAGTTGTCATTTCTATATTAGTTTTTAAGCTTATGGCGTGCTGACATAATTTTGGAATCGAGTAAAGACTAAGCAAAAGCCCTTATTGTAGGCTCAGTCAAAAACTAAATACAATAGGGCATTCAGCTATGTGGTTATTATCTACTCGTACGCCCCTACTGCCCCTACCCAGTGGAACTTTGGCTGCAGTATGGCACAGCGCCAACTTGTTTTATCTCCTCTCGAGATAAACGGCATAATTGCATTTTTTTGGCGGGTCGACTCCACTTCGCCTCTGTTATGTCCGCGTGTGACCGCTTATTCATAGAGATGCCAAATTAATTTCCCACGCAAAGATTTATACCTACAAATTTTCAATGCTAAAGTACGAGTCGAGAAATTGTCGCAATCCTATTGAGTAATTTTATTTATTCTTCATATAGTGATAATTTTGTAGCCGACTACAGCGAAACCAAGAGAACGGTAAAGCATTGTAAGCAATATGTATGTATATAAATTAGAACGTAAAGCGCTTATGTAACTTTATTGTACAAGATTTAGAGCATTTCAAAGGCCGATTTCCATTCCTATTTCATTAGTTGAGTGTAGTATGTATGTATCGAGGACTATGGGTTTCAAGCATTCACTTGTTTCAAATGGATTTATATATGACATATGGATGTGTTTTTCTACAACTTCCTTCAACCTAAGTAAAATAAAGTGTCCACCACAGATTCGTATTAACCGAGAGAGTGGTGTTCCGAGTAATTTTAAGTTAGAATCCTGAAAGTGAAAAATTTAATAGCACTATAAAACAAAATACTTTACTTTTGTGTGACACATACGACTTTTCATCTGGCTGACAATCAATGTATAAGATATAAGCAGAACAGAGCTTTACATCTTTAGCAAGTTTTCAATCATTAAATAAATCATAATTTTTCAGATACTTTTCATTAGTCCAGAAAGTTTAGTTCTGTTAGAATATAAAAACTTGCTTCTTTAAACCCTAATGGTGTTAAATGACAATCATCGTCACATCATTCACTCATTCTGTTTTGTTTAATTTGCCAGTTATTGTTATCATTAAATAATATTTTACTAACCGATTGGCCGTGTTGTTGGTGACCCTAACTGAGGAGCTGAGGGTCGCGGGTTCGCGTCCCGCCCGGGGCAAACATTTGTGAACATTAACATGTTTATTTATTATTATTATTATTATTCCGTGTCTGGGTGTAAAAAAAAAATAATTCAATATGTATATCAATTGTTTAATACCACACAATAGAAGCATAATACTTGCTTACTTTGGGACTAGATGGCACTGTGTGGGATGTCCCATATATCATTACTATTATTAATATTAGGCAACTTTGTTTTATTTTATTTTGTGATATCAGATTTTATTTTGTGATTTCATTGTGTGTTTACTTTAGCTTTAAGAGCATTGTAATTCACTGACTATGGGTCTGAAATAAATGTTTATTTATTTATTTATTTCATTGAACATGTAGAGATCAGCTACACAAGTTGACCTAAGTCTACCATCATCTCCATAGTTAGGTTTTATATCTTTTATATTTCGGAATAGTATCACAGACCTATACTTCTTTTCGTTTGGAACGATTTCTTTATTCTCAATATTGTAGATATATTTGTTATATGTATGTGGTGTCTTCGCAAAAATATTTATATATGTATATATTATAAAGAATATTTAAGTATGTATATCAGTTGCCTAGTAACCCATAACACAAGCATGATACTTGCTTACTTTGGGACTAGATGGCGCTGTGTGGGAAGTCCCATGTATTATTATTATTTATAAAAATATGTATTGCGACATACAGAACAAAAGTGAAACTTTAGTTATGGTCAATAGTATGTCATCACTTTTATAAAAATTGCATAACATATAAAAAATAAATTTACCTTATTAATTATAATATACTATCAATTAGATTCTTTCGATATGTAAGTGAAATATCTACAGTAATGTTCAAACAATTTGTGATCAAAAAACCCTGTCGTTTGGCGGAACGTGACACAGGTATTCCCAACAAAAATAAAATTATTTTCCTAACAAGATTGTGATAAGTATTTTAGATCGATCAACTTATCTTACTATGACAATGGTTTTGCCATCTAAGACGTTAGTTACATCAATTAATGTGTCTATTGGTGTCTGTCTGTTAAGGTGTCTACAATATAATTAAGGTGTAATCACGCCTATACCCATTGTTTCATTCATTTAACGCCAACTGAGCGAAAATCCTACTTAATGGCCACGCATATGCCTTTGTGATCTATTAGTCTAGTTCCTTCAAGTAATGCAACAAGAGACGCAATCACCACGTTCGTATTTCATGGCGTAAAGTCATCAATTTCTTCTTCTTGAGAGGTCTTATGGATACCAATGTTAGTAAATCAGTGGTAACAAGACAGTCACAGATAGGCATCGCACCCATCGCAGCAGCCGTGAAACTTTAATTTAGTTTGTGGCGAATCAAGAAGAAGAAGAAAAAGACCTCAAACCAAACGATAGACGTATGTCGCACTTACAAAATGAACACTCATTCTCAACAAGTGATTGTCACGGAACCGACAACGGAATAAATTGTGCCAACTTTCTATAAATTTGAACTGAAAGAGGTTATCCCTTCGAACTTTAATGTACGATTAAATAATTTATCGAATTTTCGTATATCTGTATATCGTTATTCAACGATGCACTCAGTATGTCACGGCGTACTCACAGCGGCTGCGCGGTCGCGTCGTCGTCATAAATTACCATGGTTTTACCTCAGGACGTGACGTGGGGGAAGAAAGAGGATAGCGGTCGGATCCGCAAGCCGTAGATAGGGATGACACCACTCTGATTTACGCAACCCCACGTCGCTCTGCCCAGGGACGCCTTCGCAAACCGTGTTGATGCCATTCGTCAGACAATATCGTATGATCGTGAAGGAATCGCAGCGAAAAATATATTTTAACCACAGAATAAATAAACTCAGTGCTGGTTTGTTTTTGTAGGATTTTGACTAAAATACCTATCAAGTATAAATAAGACTGGCCGATAAGATTTTGATAGATTGCAAAAGGTTGGCAAATAAAACGAATGAAGAATTTTTTTCGAACGGTTAAGTTTTTACATAAGTCGGTGGTTTTTAACTGTTAGCTTTTCATTGCATATTGAAATACTTATAACCCCATGATACATAGCACATGACATAAGATTGTAAAGAGAGATATTTTTATATTTTCTCTTGTATTATTTACTCTTCTTAATATATATTTATTTCGGATTGTAGCTTAATAGAGCTGAAATGAAAGATATGAATGCTGAAAGGAAAAGAATTTGTATTTCGTACAACAACTCATATATTCACACGACTCTTCGATCTTTACACTACGAACCGCCTCAACGAACACCCCGAAATCGTAATGAACACCCAAAATCGTCTAAGTCAAAATGCCGAGCCATCCGGGCTCATGTTCCTAACACATACATAATTTGATTTTTTTTCAAATTTAAATTACGTATTTTAAATTGAGCGCATGGCTTGCAACTAGCCAGCGCTACATTTTCCCCTCTTAATTTTGAAAAAGGTCCCTATTCTTTTCTAAATATGAAATAAAGATTGACGGTTCACCAGCAGATTCTACTGAGAAGGATCGACAAGAAACTCAGTAGTTTCTCTTTTCAAATTGTTACTTTAAGACTAATACAGAATTATTGTTATACAACATGACATATTAGGATAACAATTTTATAGAAAAAATCTTGGACTTCATTGGAGTTACGTGCAGAGTAGCTATGAGGCAAAGGCACATCCATTTTTTTATGAGGATTGCTCGTATCTGAAAATAAGCTTAAGTTTAAACTGCCCTCTAGTTGAGGAAAGGTAACTAAGAAACCAGACCCCATGAACACAGATATTGGTAGTCGGCATATCCTACGTACGCTTTCCTCACATCATTTCACTTATAAACCAACATGAAGCGTAAGGCCCATTTACTCTTGTTGGGAAGTAGTATTCGCTCACATAACCTCATTTGCAATCCTCAAACGATCATAATTCCTCCTTAGAAAAATACGTCCTTATGTCCTATCGATGGTCCTATATGTTGCTCTATGCAGCGGTTTCTTGTATTTTCTAAGTGCCCTGCCACATCTCTGCATCTGGTCGTCGCTCCAACGTACAACGTCTACGGGATATATAACAAAAATAGATTATTTATATTACGATCATGAACATAATACTAGTGCACTAGGAGATGAAATAGCGAGGTCCAAGTCCCTTTGACTCGTTTCTTCTAGGGTGACAATAATTTATTTTCATTCTTATTTTTTTTTCTCGCATTATACTGTATAATTTCGGGAGTGCACAGTCGTAAACCTAGTATTACGTCCATGATTACGATTAACTCCTTCATACTACCATACTTAAAATTGTAAACAATGACATTGAACAAAAATTTTGACAATTCATCAAGTTGTCAAATAATGTTATATGAAGTATGAAATAGAATCAATTCAAATTTTCAAATATTCAAATGATTCCATTATTCATAATTTGATGAATTTAGAAACGTCAAATATCCGGTCGCTAGGCGAGAGTACGGATTTTTTAAATGGCGCGTACTCGACGCTAACTCGGCGCTGCGTTAATTTACCAGAGTACGGCCGCAGGTCGCGTCCCTCGCACCCCGCGCCGTTTATGTACAGTCGACGTACATAAGTCTGTATTATATATTAATATTTTAGATACGAAGTCGGAAATAATAAATATCTTATTATCTTCGACATGGCTGTATGGCCATAGTTCTTTTGCTTTCTTTTCAATGAGAGAATATGACTGCGCTATGCTCTATGGGTCATTGACGTATATAGTTAAATATCTTAGTTAGAGATTATTGGACTATTTCTGGACTATTCTTAAGTAGGTACTGAATTGTGGTGATGTTTATGATTAAATAAATAGACAATTTTTTTGTAAACTGGACCACTTTTATTTCAAAAACCCTTTTGGTTTTTTATAGTACATTCTTTTGCGGGAATTTCATTCTTTATTCGGGATTTTATTTCATAAGGAGCGGGATAATTGCTCGTTGATAGGCGACCGGCAGCAAATATTCACATTAAAAACAAAATAAAATACTTTTGAGGTTTTGAGTTTACACACGTATACTTACTGAACTTATTTATTTATTTATCATACTTTGGGGTCGTATTTATGCAAGTAAAGCACGGATGAAATGAAACTGCAATTCCTTATTGCTTATTTTGATTATCCTACTATACAAGCAAACGGAGTGGTAATGTTTTTATTACGTAAATTTGTTTTTTTTTTGTCGATGTAAATGATATTCAAGGCAAACTCAACCTTTTTAAAGTTAAAAAAACTGAGATACTTATTTTTAAAGGCCGTGTTTATTTACTTTTATTCTAAATAGGTCACCGCTTGCAATGGCGTAAGAAATCTACCTAAAAATATTTTTAGTACCACAGTCAAAAAACGAATTAATGAGAAAATGTGTACTACAGTGGTCACATTGCAGTTAATCAACACCCAATATACCCACGTTCCGTTTCGTTCACAGAATTATTAGTTTAACTAAATAACTAAGTTTAAATTTTTTAAAATAAAAATTAAATTTAAAATTAAAAAAAAAACCCCGACCCAAAAAAACTAACCGTTAAAAAGTGTGGAATAATACAAGTTTGTTCATTGTCTAATGATTTTTGATTCTTAAAGACGTCTGGGACCGCTAAGTAAACTTAAAATACCTAATAATTAGCTTTCTATACATGGGACTTCCCACACAGCGCCATCTAGTCCCAAAGTAAACAAGTATTGTGGTTGTGTTATGGGTTACTAGACAACTGATATACATACTTAAATATTCTTTATAATATATACATAAGTATATAAATATTTTTTGAAGACACCACATACTTATAACAACCAAGACCCGGTACCAGTATCAATATTCATCATATAAATACTGACCCGACTTGAGATTCGAACCCGGGACCTCCAGCTTCGTAGGCAGGGTCGCTACCCACTAGGCTAAGCTTTTTAGTTCGTTTGTTTTTTGTGAATGAGGATGATTTTAATGATATGATTGTAAGGAAGGTTCGGTGTGTCGGTAGGGAATGTCTTGTATAGTCGGGATTCCTCTGACGACCTCCAAGGCATGGGAATCATCCTCAGAAAGAGATATTTGATAGATTTATGTTGATATGGTAATTGTTCGGGTTATTGTATACGAAGAAAATAATTGTTGAGTAAAAGTGAAAAAGTAATAATACTTTTTCACTTTTACTCAACAATTATTTTCTTATAGTGCTGCTTTATTCTGGGTATCTTCCCAGTTAATTGCAGCTATCGCTTTGAAAGATTCCAAAAATTCTTGGACATTGTCGTTGGGTAAACCCAGAAATAATTTTCCATTTTTTCCGCGTGCCGGTACCCGGTGCCTCTACCAAGTGTAGAGAGAAGTATTTTTATACTCTCTGTTGTATTATTCACTCTTCTTAATATATTTTTATTTGGGATCGTAGCTTAATATAGCTGAAATGAAATATATGAATGCTGAAAGGAAAAGACTTTGTATTTCGTAATCGCGATTGCAATATTACAATAACTCATATGTTCATACGATACTTCCATCTTTACACTACAAACCGCCTCAACGAACACCCCGAAATCGTCTATCATAATGAACACCCAAAATCGTCTAAATCAAAAGACCGAGCCATCCGGCTCATGTTCCTAACACATACATAATTAGATTTTTTTCAAATTCAGATTAAGTATTTTAAATCAAACGCCTGGGTTGCAACTAGCTAGCGCTTTATCGCTACAATATTTAGCTCAAACGTTAATTTACTACATGCATGTTTTATATATATTACTTTAGGCTCAGTAGTTTCGGACACAATTAAGGGCGCGAATGGTCAAATTTTTTATAATTTTTTAATATATTTCAACATTCTAAACTTTTATTATGAACAAAATATATTTGTATTTGACGTAATAACCACTTTCATTTAATATGTAACACGATGGTTTAAATTTAAAAAAAATTTAATTTCCTTGTATTCGCCCCCAAAATCTCCTCTTAATATAAAAATTTATTTACTTAGACATTTTTCATTGGGTCACCAAACTCTGTATATGTACCGAATTTTAACTGTTTTTTCGTCTAGTGGACTCAGAGAAACAGAAAATAGACTGTAACAAAGCTATAAAGAATTAAATTGACATTGAAGTAATCTTCTAAAGGTTCCTTTTTTTCATCTTAGATGTACATGAACTGAGATAGATATTTGTCAATGCTCTCACATTAACTTTTGAAACTTGGGACCAACGCACATTTTAAATTTCTCTCCCTCCCCCCCCCCCCCCCACACACACTCTCTGTGTGTGTTGCTCACGACTAACCTTCTAAATTAATTTAATTTGTAAGTTCTCTATAGGGGCTAACTGCTTCGGGTAAGTTTGATTCCCGAACTTGGTTTTATTGTGGCGCCTGTGAACATTTCTCCCAACCTTCCTACTGCATCCAAGAACTTAACGATCCCGCTGCACTACATTAGCATACAACTATACGTCTGAGGGACTTTCGGTTCGCTAGGCTATCCTGCTGAGCTGGACAGCACCCACCTTCACAGCGGCTGCGAAGTAGTGGCCGAAGACGGCATGGAGCTTTATTGATCTGCCTAATATTCCCAGAAAAATAGCGGAACGAAATCAGCCAACCGAGATATACGTACAGTATAGTAGTTGTTCTGGTAACTATAATTTGAACCCGCTATTTACATCTATTTGTTGAAGAAAAGCACAAACGCCACAAGTTACCAACCTTCTATGACCAGTTTTAAAGTTGCGTGTTCCGACAATCCTTGTAGTTACTGGATGTTCGTCTGTCTGTCCATGGGTGTATCACGGCTATTTTATTCACACTTAATGCTGTCTGGTTCTGTTATGCATATTTATAACCGTTGCATTGGTACGTAATAAAATGTTGAAAAACGGTGTTTTTAATCTGCGTCTCATATATACCAAGTACCTGAAGCCGAAAGAAATTCACTTCTTCGAGTGTGCGGTGTCATTATTTGAGGCTTTTCCATAATTTTTTTTATAATTATACGCCCTGTTCATGATATATTTGGCTGTAGGCTATAAAAGGCGTTTTTAAGTCAATTGCTTGTCCCTTCACTATAACTCTTGAATCACTGTTCCAAAAAAAAAATGCATAAAATTAGTGCTTAATAGAAAAATTATCAAGATCTGCTAGTTCACTAGTTATAACCGATCGAGTTAGTGCGTAGTCCGATTTTAAATAAACTTACAATTTTGGTTTATAAAAAGTATTTTTATTGACATGGCCACAGAACTAGTACCTTGTGCATAACCCGACTCGCATTTGACCGGTTTTTAATTTTTGAAATCGTTAATCAGACGAGCCAAGAACCACCTGCGAGAGACGTGCTACGACACCCTTTAAGACCTGAAACGATTAATAGACTTCGGTCGGTTTCATCATTAGATTGTTTCAAAGTATTTTCATTTAAACTTTTTTAAACAGCACGTTCTAACTTCAGTACATGCTAAAACCGAAACGTAACAAAGACGTGACCGCAACCGATGATATTATATACTTGCAGATGCGCGTTCTAAATTAGCAAGAAAAACGTAAAGTCATTTGACTTGACTCAATTAGTCGTACACAAACAGCGGAACAGCATATTTGTACTATTTAGAGTAAAAACTTCAAAAATATCATTTTCCTATTCCACAAGTGTAAAACTTACACTACAACTGTAAGGAATAGGAACCACATACCATTCATTCATTCATAAGTACTTAAATAATTGGATTTGTAAATAAATTTTTATTCTATTCATTATCATTGATTGCGAAATTTGTATGAGTGAGACGTATAGTACCATTTTGTGTGCGAGTGAAGGAAAAAGAGAGATCTAGAAAAGTAGACCGTGTTACGCCTTCGCAAGTTGGCGGACGAATTACACGTCTATATTAACATTTAATAAGGTTAACTTAACAACTTTACAAAAATACTGAAATAATAAAATTTCTGTGATTGCTAAAACCGGTCATTCTCAATTTAAAACTAAACGGATAAATACTAATTTAATGGTTTCAAAAATGACGGGATTTTCATACAAACTTTCAACCTTTGTCATTAACAGGAGGTGTAACTCAAACAATTTGTTTTTCTCTTTTTACTATTACGCTACTTTCAGGATGCAAATTAATATGTGCATAACGCGTCTATTTATAAAATGTCATTGACGGTGACCCATGTAACATTTCAGCAATTATTCTTCTACCACTGAAAGAGCCAGAAAGGTGGGTAGCAGGCTTAGGGTATCCAAATGTAGGTATGTCCGGCGAATACAATGAAATCTCTTTTAGGCAAAGGGCGCAGCAACGTATCGAGTTGCGGTTATATTTGCGTCAGGCGTTCGCCCACACGGTTCATATAACGTTACGAGTTTTGTAAAAATTTATATTAACAGGATTCTTTTCAAATAAACTAAATATATGAATCGAAGTACTAAGTGTAAATGTACCTAATGGCTGATTTTCTAAAGACAATAATTTACTCAAAGATGTGCGATCCATTCGATTTCAGTTATCATTGTTCAAAGAAGTGAGTTAAAGTTTAGCTACACCAGTGTAATAGATCGATAATAAATCATTCGAATACTTATTTTATTTTGTCACATAGCGCTGGTATTTTGTGGTTTCGCCATAGTATAGTTTCTCCGTTCACGCGCAGAAATCATTATTTTCTAAGGGATTTTTTTGAAACTTAACACAGAAGTTCATTTGACTCCTAGTTTCGTAAGTACCATTTTGGACGTAATTGGATAAGTGTAATAAAAAGCCTGCGAACTTTGTTTTTATATTTGACATTGTACTCAGCTTCGATACATTGATATTATTCTCCCTAAAGTTGTTTTGGTAAATAACCCTAAAAGATTATAACCTAGGGGTCGCTTAGCGGTCGAAGTTCGACCGTAGGTATACTTACTTTTTAACCACCAATAATACCTAAATAAGCGAGAGTAAGTCAGTTCAAACTGCATCAAACGACAGACTATTAACCTCTTATGGTTAACAGCATTTGTAACACAGGTTTTAGATTTTGGCACTCCTTTTCCATATAAACTTTGCGTATGCCATATCTCGCAGTCCTCCTTACCCGTAACATGTGTTAAAAAGGGTACAAAGTTTTTTCTTTCAGTTAAGTGGTGCGATTCCCTGGTAAAGCAATAGTTTTTTTTTAAATGTGAATATGCAGTTTTTTTCCTCGTAAATCGAGCTCATGACTCTATATCCCATAGTTCAGAATTTGGCCGTACAGTCCATCTCAAATACTCACCTGTATACAGATTTTACCTTGCTGAACTCCTACTCGACATGAGCTTTAACTATGCCAAATCTCGCACTTCTCCGTGCGCATAGTATGCTTAGGAATGGATTTAAAACTTTTCCTTCACGTATATTTATATATAGAAGATAAAAAAGTTAAATAACACTTGTAAACGTGAGAACCCATGAAGCTAAGATACCACAGCAAAAATAAAATTCCGGACTGCTTTAAATACTCCTTAGTGATACTTTTGCTATAATGATACTGCTCTTAATTTATGCACTCAAGATGATTTGGTAGTATCAAATACCTACTAAATATCTAAATATGTGCTGGTTGAATATTACAATGTTTTTATTAATTTTGGAAAAAAGATATACTTACAAAGTAACACTTTACCTAATGTTGTAACGAGATGTAACTTTTAATACGTATATTTTCCGCTACACCGACGACATAGATCAACTGAGCAATCAGGTCAGTGGAATGAAGGATGAGAAAACTGTTGTGTTCCTGAGCAATATGCTGCTAGTCTGGAAAATATTATTATTTCAAACAAGCTTTTCGCCCCGGGCTTTCACCTGCTTGGGCTACACAATCATACCGGAACCGTAATTACCAATCATCCGCATTCTAGACTACTGTGGAGCGTTTAAAAAATTTTGAAACTTTAGAAACCTGTTAACTTTTTTTTATTTAATATTCATTTCCATGGATTTACAATAAAAATTTATTCTAACTTTTTATTTACTACTTTTTCAGTATATCAGTACACCGGTGTCTAACGATGATGATGATGATGAAGCTGTCTTGAAGAATAATCTTCTGCAGCGCCTTCTGCCGCTTTGTTACTGTAAATAAATTTAAGGACCTGCTCTGACTCGCATCACCCACGTATTGCAAAAACCCACATCAAAATAAGTCGAGCAGTTTTATAAAACAGGTTTACCGCAACGCCCCCTGATGGTTTGTAAACCTAAAGCCAACGCTTTACATAGGTAATACCTATGTAGTGCAACAAGTTTCAACTCAATCGGATGAACGAGAGGAAAACGCATAGAAAACAATAGCAAAAAAAAAACGTTTTTAGTTAATGTTTCTATAATGTATACTGAAATAAATATAAACTTAAAATAAGTAGGTAAATATGTTGTATTCGCAAGATATATTTGTTGGTCTGAGATATGAGAAAATTTATTTGAGAAATTTAATTGTTTTGCCAATTCCATCTCACAATTTAAACTTTTGCTTGACATTTTCCGAATCTTGATTAAAATTTTTCGAAGGTAAAATATTAACTAGCCAACTATTTGTCCTAATCAAAGTTTTAAAGAAAATTTGATTAGGACAAATAGTTGGCTACGTTGCACCATTGTGATACGACGACGTGAAGAAAGGACGAACACAATGTCAACATTTCAAAGAAAGAACAAACAAGCTTTCGCATTTATTATTTAAGATTACAAATGGGTCGCGGTTCAATTGAATGGCACCCGAGACGATTCCACTCATAGCTACTAATTCGAGCCCTCTCGCCGCAGATTTTTCCCTCGACGGCGATAACTTTCACACTGCGACTAATGGCTCTCTGTGGGCGGGACATTTGTGTGTTCGTAAATCACAAGACAACACGTCAACGGCCACAACACACCTAATCACTTAACTGACGCCACTTGTGGCTTGTGGCATCACCACACTTGGATCTGTTCTATCCTGCATCGTTTGTGCTGAATGTCCTCAGAGAGTATTATTATATAATAATGCTACAAACTTTGTGTTTAAGAACGACAATTTTTGTCTGTCTCAAATACAAAGTTCGTAATTCTAAGGGTTGAACGCTATTTGATAGAGGCATCATTTCGCATGCTAGTGCCCCACAGTCATATAGTATAATTTTTTTTGTATATTTGGTGGGCGAACTAAAGATTTATGAAAGATACGTTACAGCACTCCAACTCCATTGAAGGTGTTTGGGTGTTTTTGTCCTCGTAAAAACTATTTATTTATTTTTTAATTACAAAATTAAACATTAGGATGACGACTTCACTTTGTATTTTAGTGTGTGATAGTCAAACTGACTTTGCGGCTGAACCAACAGCGACTACTGAAGATTATTTTAGCCCTCATTCCTGTGAAATAGAATTCGATTTCGTTCCATAATTATAACATAATAATAATAACGACAGTTTATTTTCTTCAAAATGTTCAATTCGGAATTATCCATATAAGGCTTTATGCCTGTATCGTGGAAACGGAACCCGATAACATTTGCAAGTTCACTCAAACTGTATTCAAACAAACAAACGAACGAACGAACGAAGAAACAAACGTGAACCCTTACATAAACACATCAACATTTTCCTCAAAATATTTATTTACATATCTATTAGTAACAGACACAGCACTATCTAACTAAACCTACGTAGGTAGGTATAGTGCATTTGATTATTTTGTGATTCTGTAAGACTTTTGCGTGCGTACAACATTTGATGAGTTTATACAATTATTGTATATAATTATTACACTACTTGAAATACGGTTCTTTACCTTTTGTTTATTTTTATGATGTCAATGTCTTGGGTTCTATATAAGCTCTTCAACTTCAGTTCTAAAAACTCTAAAACTCGCGCGTTGCTCCACTCCATTTTGCATAGATATCAACGTGCTGTTACATCGAACGCTAGCTGTTACTGAGGGGTCGTGGAGGCGAATATGTAAACACTAAGTTGGCGTTCGCCGCTCGTGTCCTTTGACTCGCGTCCGAAAAACCGCTCCCGACGCGAACTCGCTAGTCCCGAGGCGCGGCGCGAGGCGAATAGCGAGCGCATTGTCTACATATGCGTGTTTGTGTTTCGACTCGCCCATACTCGCTACACGCCTCGTTATTCGCGCGAACGTGTAAATTCGGTGTATATTGATTTGCATAATCTTTTTTCTTCGCGCGTACCCAGGATGTACCCACACATGCTTATCGCAAAGAAAAAATGTAGAAGCGAATACACAATTTGCCACTCGACATCCTGAGATCGTTTATTTTGGTTGTAACATTTTGGCTTACGCTACGGAGCCGTTTATAAAGAAAATAATTTAATCCGGCCGAGTCCATTCTGCGAAGGCGTCATTACATTATGAAGAAGATCAGAGGAAGTAATCAAAGGAGTGAGTCTGCGCAAACAGCTTTACTAAATTATTTTCTGTGAGGCGACAGCGCGACAAAACCATTACCGTGTAAAAGTACGATGGTCGAAATTTGCTGCTAGAGCATGCAATATTTAGTAATATATTTTTTTTCATAATGCAATCTGTGCAAACACCATACGGACTAGAAATGATCGTAAGGGCATCGCGCTTGGCGCACCTATACTCAACTGACAAACCATGTTCTGTAAATTAATCATTTTAAATACAATTTTTAGTTGAGTTTAGAGGACCCGCTGAGATAACCAATTGCAATACTCATTTTCATTTGGGGGATTCGCGATAGTAAAACGATAACAAATTTCATAAAAGTGCATACCTGGTGTCTCTTATTATGGATGTAAACGTACGAAGAAAATACTTCACCTGCTTCGTGCAGCACGTAACTACAATTAAGAAAAACAAAAATAGAAGAAACGCTTTGAACATCTTGAAATTTTTCTTACACTAGAATCCAAAGGATGGAAATGAATAGAAAGCTATGTACTGCGCTATCGGTTATAATGATGGGAACTTTACCATTTAATTGTGAAACGGTAACAAGTGTTTATTAATAGTGGTATCTTAAAAGGAATCAACTATTCATATACTGCTGATGGCAATAGTTTACTACTGACGAACAAACAAATATATTTAATTCATTACACTTCAATATTCAGTAGGTTCTTCATAAAATTATTTTTTCCAATGCAGACTTAGTTTGTCTGTTTTTACGGTACAGTAAAAAGTGTGTCAGGTGTCATAGTGTTATTCTTATAGGGTGTGTTGCTCATGTCATAAAATTTGGTTCTATAGAAAAGGGCTAATCTTGCATAAAGGCATAACCAGTACATTGATGAAAATACGTCCATCAAAATCTTACATTTAAAAAGAATAGTGAGCTCCATCATGTGCATCAAATGAATAATTCATTCATGAAATCATTCAATAATGCATTCATTCGTTTGTAAATTTAGTATAAGGTTATATTTTTAGTTACTTTTCATTAATTATAATATCAACGATATAACTATATGGAAATTATTTTTAACATCCAACATATTAATTTCTAAACTGTTTTATGCTGCGACTTATCTATATTTAAAACACATTAAGAATTACATAAATATATTTACATGATAAAATGACTTGAGATTAAGTTTTTCTAATTGTACTAAGTTTTAAGACAAAGGTTGTAAAAGTCATCACTAAAGAAAATGTATTCAAAGTATTTTTTAATATTATTCTTGAAGTAGTTGCCTGCGATTCCACATATATTTAGCTTTAGAAGTTTGCAAAGTAAAATAGAGTGTGATATTTGAAAATAAATATTTTTTTTATGTCAAAGTAAGGGGGTCCTCAGGATTTTCATAATCTTTTATATTTAAACCATAGCTAATAAAAAAATTATACTAATACTGCTTAAATGATCCATTTAGCAAATATAGAAGAAATTAAGTTTTAACGGAAAATCTTAATAACCAATGACGTCATACTTTCCTGAAAATAACTCTGAAAAATTGTCGAGGCGCGGCAACCAATCTAAAAAAACATTATTATATATTTTATACACAATATTATATATTTATAAATATATTTTATACACAAAAGTATAGCCAATATTTTGGCCCCAAAGAAAATATATTTGCAGCGTTAACGAATTTGTAGCGGTGATAGAAAAATAAAGAACACAGACCAAAAACGAGGAAAAGCAAAATAAAAAGGCATTATTCCATTCGCAACCAATCAAAACCAACCTCAGTGCGGAAAAAGGGTGCTGTTTGAAACAATCTGGCATCAAGTTAGCCAGGATATTCAACTCATTTCAGATGTATTTCATTTCAGATATTCAACACATTTGATGTCTTCAAGTTTGCAGTCCTTAACTCGGCTCAGGTTGACCAATATAATGGACGCCAGCGTTAAAAATCAACATTTTCAAATTCGCAGATTTTCATATTATTATCACCCAAATCGCTTTAGATAGTTTCTTTAATTCGAGTATTATATTGATATTCGGACTGACTATGTAAGCCAACTCAATAAAATCACAAAATCTTTTGAAGGGTAATGTACACGCTTTCACAATAATTTACCAGTTGATAGTCAAGATTTACCGATTGACTAGTTTAAAACAATAATAAAACAAAAGTTTTATGCAAAGGCTTATCATAAAGTATCGGATTACTTATATGATATAAATCCATATATATATATATAAAGAGGATCCTTCAATATCATCCATATTCTTCTGAGAGGAACCAGCACCTCTTCGAATACACCTTTGTGAGAACGTTTTCCCACCAAGTAATAAACTCAGTTTTGTAATTTATTTCAAGATTATGTTACATAACTATGAAATAAAAATGTTTGATTTGATTTGAACAAAAAAGTTGCGGTAGATGTCCACCCCAATTGTTTTTTTTAATTTATTACTTATCAAAAGTTTGGCTTTTAGAAATTTGTAAACATATTTGGTCAAGAGTTTCCGAATTGCATTAGGGTCAGTGACCACGAACTATATGTCAAGATTTGGAAAAGAAAGAAATTTATCAACATACAGGCGTGTTATTGTTTTCAAGTTAAGGGGATTTATTTCTCTGTGACCATGCGTTTCATAAACTGTCACACAGAACCAAGAGGTATTACAATATACATGGATGTAAATTTATATTTATATCATATGTTTACGAAATAAACTTAACTTCGACAAGTTTAGTACACTTTCCATAACTGCAAAAAACTAATAACATAATTTGATTCACATTTTCGTCTTCATAATGTGGCATACTTTAATCACAGCCTTAGCACTGTAACACATTCGGCCAGTTAGGTAATATTCAAATGGGCCATTTCAAGTGGCCCTATCCAAAAATAACTTTATTATGAAGATGACTGCAATACTCGTTAGTGGTCACGACCATAGATTTACATTATGGTTAGTCCCACAGCAACAAAACACTTTTGCTTTTACAATATTTTTGTCATACCACAGTTGGACAGATATCTGTGTGAAATGTTACCTTACAAATATAAAATGGGTGTATTTTTTGAGGTGATAACGTCTTTCACCTCATTTTCACATAAAGTGAATAACAGGAATTTTATTCTTGGGTCCTTACGTGGTCATTATGCGTTGAGATAGACAGGGTGGAGTTTCATTAAATTTTGCGAATGAAACTGTGTTCTTAGGTATTACTATCGATGCAAATTTACAATGGGGTCCTCATGTTGTGAGGTTGGCGGGTTAACTGAGTTCTGCTGTTTTTGCAATTAGGCAAATAAGAAGATTAACCGAGCAATGTGCCTAGAGCGAGGCTGTTTATTTTAGCTAATTTCATAGCATAATGTCATACGAGGTCATACATTTTGGCATACATTATGACATAATGTCATAATGTCATCTGAGACACACGAGGCATACGAGGTCTTCACTCTACAGCGTCGATACGGCATTCAGTTCTGGGGTAAGGCCGCTGACATTCAAACAATATTTGTTCTACCAAAAAGGGCCATTCGAGCTATATATAAATTAAAATCTAGATATAGTGTATGGGCTCACTTGTCAGTACATTTATGAGAGTATAACTTATGTACATAAAAACTTAAATACTTTACCTAGGGCGGGTGATGGCCATAACTTAAATACAAAATATAAGCATATGTTATCGATTCCCAGGTTTAGACTTTCAAAGGTTAATAATTCGTTCATGGGAAATTGTATCCGTTTTTATAATAAAATTCCCGAAGAAATATTAAACTTAACTTACTACTAGGTACTAAAAAAGCTTACTACTACTGTATTACCGAGTATTCAAATTATAAGATAAAGGACGTCATTATAATAGTTCTAAGCTTTTTAAATAAAAGAAGAAAGAATCACGAATAACATATATAAGTACTTAAAAAAAAAGGGTGAAGTTTCTTTTATATTCTTTTCTTTCTAGATTTTCGAACGGGGAGTATGTGCTAACATCTTATCTTCTATATTAATAAAATTGTAGTGTCTGTCTGTCTGTTCTGACTAATCTCCGAAACGGCTGAACCGATTTCAATGAAACTTTGCAGAAGTGCAGAGGACATTATCGGTGGTGACATATGCTACTTTTTGTCTGTCTGTCCGTCTGTCTGTATATTCGAGCTGATTTATGAAACGGCTTAACCGGTTTCAATGAAACTTCACAGATGTGATAAAAAGATTATGATGAGTGACATACAAGACTTTTTCTTTTTCTGTCTGTCTGTCCGTCCGTCTGTTTGTTCGAACTGATCTTCGAAAGGGCTGAACTTATTTCAATGAAACTTTCAAAGATGTGATTGTCAGGAGTGACATACAATACTTTTTGTTTGTCTGGCCATCTTTCTGTCTGTTCAAGCTACACTCTAAAACATTTAAACCGATTTTAATGAAACTTCGCAGCGTGAATAAGAAGAGTGTGAGGAATGATATACGCTACTTTTTGTTTGTCTGTCTGTCTATCTGTATGTTCGAGCTAAACTTTTAAGGATTAATTAATTAAACTATGCAGACATTAAAAATAGGTTGTCAGGAGTGATATATGTAGCTTTTTGTCCGCGTAGTTGTCTGTCCGTCGTTTTGTTCCAGCTAATCTCCAAAACGACTAAACCATTTCAATGAATCTTCGCAGACATAAAAAGGAGGTTATCAGGAGTGACATAAGTTGGTTTTTGTCTGTGTGTTTGTCTGTCTGTTTATTAGGGCTAATCGTCGAAACGGCTGATCCAAATTTACTGAAATTTTTTGAAGATAAAAAGGGCGTTGTCAGGAGAGATAAGCAATTTTTTGGTATACATATAAAAATCGTAGTTTTGTTAGTCTGTCTGCCTGTTCCGGTTAATCTTCGAAACGGCTGACTGATTTTGGGACTGACTTGTGGGATAGCTATTCTTTATCCTAAAATGGCTAAATGGGTTTGTATGAAATTAGGTATAGAGATTTCTTAAGTAGTTACGTTTCAAAATGTTCTAGAAAGTGTTGCAATGTTCTGGAGGGTCGCGTTCCTTTAACTCTCCCGGTACAACTGTGTAGTCCACGCGAGCAAAGCCGCGGGCGGCAAGTTAGTATTCAATAGAAAAAAATGGCAGTTATAGGGACTGACGATAGAAGTGTACATTTAAAATTCTTAGTATTAAAATTTGAAATTTCGTGTGCCACCACTTTCGGTATATAATGGAACCATATAAACATGCATATAATTGTTGCTCGGAATGTCAATTGATGTGAAAACCAGATAGATGTTGATAAATTCAATTGACCCATTATGAAATTTCAAATTTCAATACTGAAATTTCTAAGTTTACACTTCTATCGGCAGTCTATATAACTGCGAATTTTTTTTCTTTTGCCAACGTCTGAAGACATCGTCAGGATCAAGAATCTAAACAAATATTATGGAAAACGGTATTTAAAATAACCCTAATTCCACGACAATATTTTTTTGTAATTTTCTAATAATAAAGTCGAACGATATGAAATTATAATCATTTTCCAAAAAATAGAAAAGCACATTTTTTACAGTTTAAATTAATAAATAATGATTTCGAGTTATTAAATTTTAAATAAAATAAAATATTTTATAGAATGAAAGTCGGAGCCTTTTCCATCACGTTAAACTAAAGATTTTAATAATATAAGGCAATAAACTATAATTTTGCATTAATAATCATATTTTAAACTTCAACACAATAATCATAAATTATTATTAGATTTTATAAAAAATTTTATTTCAAAATCCACGATAAAAATATGATTGAACAACTAGAAATCTGTTTTACTACGGTAGTAAGAAAACGTCCAAGCCACTGTCAAATACTAATTGCGTGATGAATTGCAGAGGTTAAAATATTAGAAAATAAATAATATGAAATTTTCAAACGCTAAAATAAATACGAAGATTTTAAATAATTTTCTGTTATTTATTTTTCATCTTAAAAATATTAATATAATTATTTAGTAGGTACTCACTTTTGTACTGCACAGTGATTCTATCAAAAAGTGCCCAACGCGGCGGTTAAAGAAGTTTTCACTTCCAAAATATTTCTTATTTAGTCTTCAGGCATGTGAGTCATGGTTGTTTAGAACGCATTATATAGAATACATATATATGTATATATTTTTATAAAATAAATGGGCAGCCATCACATTTTTCCGTTTTATTTATATATGATAAGTAGGTATCAGTATATATGTATACATTTTTGTTTTTTACAATAAATATATATTACAACTCTTGATGCGTGCGTCCAACTCGCACATACCCGGTTTTTCTGATCGAATGGCCGAGTGGTTAGAGGCTCTAACGACAGAACCTAAGGTCGCGGGTTCTATTCCAGCTCGGGACAAATATTTGTTCCGTGTCTATGTGTAAAATATTTATATATTTGTATTTTATTAAAAGAATAGTATGTACACACATAATACAAGCTTTGCTTAGTTTGGGACTGAAATGATGCTGCGTGGGATTTCCTGGGTGTTATTATTATTTTACATGTAAAACTATTGTGGCTTTCAATTTCAGTTTAAGTTCACTTTAAATACACTATTGCTCCCATGCTTTCTAGATAAATTTTTAGATTCGTTCAGACGTCACAAGCGCATGTAAAGTAGAGCAGAGACCGAAATATATAGACAAGTATGGTGGAGACAACATTACTCTCTTGTGACACATAAAGCCATGGTTAGCTATTTTATGATGTGGAAACGCGTTTTAATTTTAAATGGTCACGTCGTGATACGGGGACCAAATAAGTCATTTCACTTGTAGTACAGTCAATGAAGGCAAAAATTAGCTCCAACCTCCGATTTCGTTGAACCTCCATAGATTTGAATGAACATTTGGGATTGAGTATGTTTTAGCCTCTACTTCAAAAGTGACATATGCTCGTCTTGCGCTTTTTGCATTTTAAGGGTGAAATCCACCCCTTTTGTTAAGAATGGGAAAAAATGCAGATTTAACCATTCTGGCTTAAGTGATTGTATTTAATTAAATAAATAAATGTTATTTAATATTTACATGCATGATTTATGATTTTAATTAATTTTTCAACCTTTTTAACAACCACCCCTTGAATCGAAAATAATGAAAAAATCATTTTTGTATTTCTGAGTTTTAAAATCGCATATTAACATTACATAAACAGTTTGTTTGATACTTATGATATAATTTTTGGTTGACAGTGAAATTTCAACCCTTAAAAACTACCCCCTTGTTGCAGAATCACTGTAAAAATTGGTTTCAAAAACTTTAACCTATTAAATCGTACATTACTGAAGTGAAATCTTATTTACTGAATATTAAAATATTTATTTATTTATTGCGAAATTTTTCACCCTTGAAAACTACCCTTTGTCGTAATAATAATGGAATAATTTTTTTTATCAGCTTTAATTAGTTAGAATATTTTTTAATAATTAAGATAAATTTTATTAATATATTTCAAACTTTATTAATATTATTCAATTCACATTCTTCAAACTACGACTTCAAACTACCCTTTGTGCAAAAAGTGATGAAAAAGCATACTTTAAATTTGGAAATAATTTTTTAATATTTTTTGACTTGTGACATATTTTTTGACATGAAAATTTAATTTATTAATTAAGAGAAAAATGTACTAAAATAAATATTGAAATTTATGAAACGTTTATTCATCTTTTATTTAAATACATTTTTATTATTGCTCATCACAGCTCTCCTCACCAACTTCTTCATTTTTTGGAGGCCTGTTTTGGCAATCGTCACCACTGCATGATACACAGATTGAATTACAAATTAGCCCTACCCAACGACACCCACAAGAAGCACCGCAACCTTTTTTGCAACTGCAAAAAAATAATTTTTAATAGCTCTTCCGGAGCAGGTGGATGAGGGTTTTTGTTTGGAAACAAAGACTTTCCAGTTTGACACCATCCCCAGTCAACTGGACGAATGTCTTTGTTTCCAAGCCATATCTGGATTTGTAAAAACACTTTTGGTGTGTTCGTCTAATGCAGCAACTGTTGGGACAAGAGAAGACAATTTCACCGCACTATTTTTAGGTGTAGCCTTCATAAAGGACTCAGCGCATCCGTTCCAAATGAGCTGATAGACTTTCGATGCGTTGCGGTATACTTATATTTACATCTTTCGCACTTCCGTACAATAATATTGTGCAGTACCTGCCAGCTTCTAAAATATCTACGATATCAGCGGCTTTATTATAAAATATATCGATCTTTTGTTTTTGTTTGTTTTTTTTTTACAATAACTCAGTTAATTTTAAGATATCAGGTTCATTTAAAAACCATTTGAAAGGTAATTTTAAGACCTATAAGATTGTTTTAAATAAGATTTTTTAAAGCTCTTATTTTTCAATAAATAAAGGCTTAAAGGCTCCCGGTTACATGGTTCTAGCGCTAAAAGTTAGGCTTTAAACGTTTTTATCTCGGTTATTTTTCATTCTATAAAAATAAAAAAAACCCAAAATCTTTATTTAAAAAAGAACTCAAATTTCGCTCTTTATCAATTTTTACCAATATCTAATATATTAGAAGCTATTTTCAAGAGGAAACGAAATTTACAATTACAATCGAAATTTGAAAAATTTCGATTTTATTAAACCATACTTTTTTTTTTCAAAAATAAGCATTCTAAACCGGGCAAAATTTTTGAGGTCATCATTTATGCTAAAAAAAGGAAGTCCTTTAGGGATAACCGTAAATTTGAATTTTTGTGGAAATGGTGAAGGTTTTATTTTTAGTTTTTTCCAAAACAATTCAAAAGTGTCATCTTATTTTTATCACAAATTGCTCAATTTTGGTGCTATTAACTTTTTATAATGCTCATTAAGAAGATATTTTTAAGTACTTTAAAAAGTGTCCAGAAAGTATATATCATGAAATACATCGGTTTCCCGTTATTTAAGTTTGAATACTTAGATTTAAGTACTCTTTGCAAAAAATATACATACAATTACCTATAGCTCACTTTGAATTGATATTAGAAAGTTTTTAAAAAAAGAAATTTGTTTGTTTTTTTGTTAGCTTTAAGTTTAATAATGACACATTTTTTGTAAAAACTCATCGTTTTTGAGTTATTTATGAAAAACCACTTAAAAACATGTATTTTTATCACGAAAAATCACAATCTTTGATCTTTAATAACTCAGAAGTAATTGATTTATTCTAAAAATTTTATATAACAAATTTTGCTTAGAATTTGTCTTTCAATTGATTCGTGTGGTTATTTTTGTTAAAATAATTTTCACCCCTGAGAAGGGATGGCATCCACCCCCAAGGCAAAAGCGCAAGTTGACACTATGTCACTTTTGTTTCTTAAGGTATCGCCCACCTACTCACCAAATTTCATGAAAATCGATGGAGATTCAACGAAATCGGAGGTGAAAACCTTTATTGACTGGATTAAAACGGGATATAAAATATAAAACAGGACTGGACTGTTGTCAGACATCATGACGTGCTTAAAAATCACACCCAAGCCAAGATGGCTCCCTTTGCGTCTGATTGTAGCTTCGTAGCGACTCGGCTCCCGATGTTCCAAGTGGAAGAAAATTCTGCTATGTCCGCTTCGTCTCTCTCCCCCGTCGCCATACTTGGACTTATTCAGAACTTTAACAATCGCGTCATGCGAAATTTTGAATATTTTTATTAAATTTAATTCGTTTGCTTAAGATTTAAGGTAATTCCGCCTTCTTATTACTTTTGTTATTCTACACAATGTTTTTACAATGTTACAGTTCATCCTAATAAACATTCATTTATTTTTTATTGCATGTCGCAAATCAATATGTACATAAAAGGTGACGCCCTGCGAAGGCATAGCAATTTTAACATGAGTTATTTTTAAGTCTATTGGTTGGTTAATTCTTTATACAATACTATTCCACAATATTACTATACAATACAATATTATTTCATTAATTCTTAATACCGCGAATTTAAATTATTTAATTTATTTTCCATTTTATTTATTTACGTCACGCTTCATCCGGTTAGAAAACAGTAATCCTTCCTCCCGTGTTGATAGTGCCAGTGTCGTGGTGTGTAAGTGCCCCAAGGCGCTATTAACCGCTATTCGTACGAAATGACATTTACTTGGTTTATTTAATTTTTGTTCGAAAAATCCTTCTAAACTATAATAGCATTTATCGGAGATATTGTTTCAGTTTTTGTTTGAATAATGTAATTTATTCTATATTTTTGATGTCGTTTGGTATTCGGGGGTATTCAATCGGGGAATAAAAATCTGGATGGTTTTTAATGAATTTACAAGATTCGAGTATCTATATAGCTCTTAGGGCGAGTATTCCGTGTTTAACAAAATGCGACCTGCAAGATTCCCTTTGGTCTACGTTAGTTAATATTCTCACATACTTGTTTGATGAATACCTACTTCGTTTACGTTGCAACCGTTACCCCACATGATAATGCCATATGAAAGCTCTGTGTATGCATAATATGCGTAATATGCAATTAGGGCGGTCTATAAGTCAGTAACTCGTTTGAGGTGTCGTGTCGTAGTGATTCACAAATGTGTTATGTCAGTCACTGCTTTGTATTATGTACCGAACGAGCTAATTAGCTCTCAGCTTTTACGTGACAACTCGAAGCATCGCTTATACATACATTCCGAATTTTGATTAGTTTTGTGTCCCTTGGAAACTGTCAACCAGGATAAAATATTCTGGGTTGCTCTTCGTCGTTCCTTTATGATGTGAAGTCTAGACTAACAAACAAATAAACATATGCAATTTCGCGTTAATAACGTTAGATGCGATTAGAAAATAAATTGTAAACTATAATCACATATACCTATAGAGCCTGTTTCGCAAAGGGAAAGGGAGAAACAATCTATCTTCACTTGATACGACATTCATTGACTGTTTCATGCATTCTTGTCGATTTTCAGTGTTTATAATTTGGCGCTTTAAAAATCTCACCTATTAACTAGAGACATGTTTTACGAGGTGCTCCATAATGAGTCAGCACATCCGTCTGTTCTATAAATTTCTTCCGACACTTTATTTTCGTTCATCTTGCGTTTTTGTGGTAAGGCCCCTCAACATACCTATTTCTCTATCGTCACAGAAATGACGGTATCGTCGGGCATTTCGATATTTGTTTGACTTAAGTTTTTATTTATAAATTAAAAACTCATCGGTCATCACGACAACGGCGGGTATCGAACCCAATACCTTCGTATCGAAGGCTTAGACACTAACGTCCACCGCGGCCCGTTCTTCCATTCACGAGACATAAAATACAAATTTCTAAGACGTCGTTCCTTTTTTTGTCTGTAAATATTGCAATTATGTTTTTTTTTTGTGAAATAAAGACAACATATTAGAGGTCACGCTACCAACACGACGGCTTACGCAAGTCTATTCCCACGAAACGCTTGTCCTTCTCTATGTTTGTTCGTAGGTACCTATATGTAATCGCCGAAACGGACCAAAGTGCGAACTACACACGCGCTACCGTTTAACGCGATCGCGCAACTTGTATATTATTAAAAGTTTACTTTTAAAACCGATATAAATACCTACTACATTCACGTGATCTGGGAAAATTTTAAGGGCTGTACGATGGCTTTTTAACAGCTGCATTACCAAATTCTAGCATAGTTTATGCAGTTTTTATCTACATAATAACTGCATATAAAAATTACTCGTAGCTACGGAAACAGGATTGTTACCTTTGTGGCGATGGAGGTCAACAGGGCCCAATTCATTTCGGTCCAGCGGCGACACGTCAATATTTAAGAAGAAGTACTCCAGCACCGGAGACATGAAACGCCTGATAGAGATCCTTTAAATAACAAAATTAAAAGATGCTTATAGTACAGCGGAATGTACAATATTAGTTTCAACTAATATTGCTACATTGCTCGCCACCTCTACTGCTCTTAATTTTCTTCTTTTGTGGATTGACCATATGAGTACCGATGGTCGAGTACAGACCGAATACCGAATGAAAATGAGTGTAAATTGAAAAATAAAAAAAATGACATGATTTTTTTCTAAATAACACCTATTTATTTTTCATACTGTTTCTGTTGGTTAGGGCAGGTATAGTCGCGTAACAAGGACAATAATCTAGGTCAATCGATGTAAATGAACTCTGTTGAACTAGATTATCAACGCGCTGGTGACAACTCGCCGTATTGACACAATAATATGGACTACAATTACTTAGTCGGTGTTTTATAAAAAAAAGGCGTTGATTTTTATTGTAGCCCATTAAAAAAAATATATACAGAATATACTCGTATAGGCAATATGGGCCAAAGGACATAAATTATCTGGAGTGATAAAATACAGTGAAATAAAGTAAGTACATAATATTGTAATGTATGTTCATAAAAAACATAAGATTTTACTGAGGGGACGACGGCCACTACTAAGGGTTTGATTCGAAATCCCAAACGTTCAAAATTCCGAATTCATAATCCCGAATGTTCACAAATCCAAAAATTCAAAATCCGGAAAACTCTCCACGCGAGTAATACAAATATTATTAAGTACCACTGGTGCTTTATAATTTTTAGTACGCCACCATACTAAAAATTATAAAGCATCAGTTGGAACAATTGGAAGGAGGTGAAATTAAATTCCTTGGATTTCAATACAGTCATTCATAGATTTGGAATCAAGCCCACTACTAGAGAAATTTTTTTGCAATTCTCATTTCAAATATATTAGAATTAAACGGTAAAAAATTTATAAAAATTTATAAAAAAAAAGTATAAAAGAAAAGTTTGAAAGAAATGATCCCGATTTCTTTTTATATTTATTTTTATTGTTTTTTATTTTTGGTTTACGTAAGAGGGACGTACACGGAAAAAATTTCTGTTGTCATTGGAATAAATTATCCTGAAAACAGGAACAACGACAAGAAAAATACTATCTTCGTAGTAGGGCGTCAGAGAAAGTGCGAGGGTCGCCCGCAAGGGCTCCCCGCTAGCTGCTACGCAATCTCGATCCATTTTTCAGGGCTTCATGTCCGCCGCGTGTTGTTTATGTGGTTGGGCGGCTTTATCTGCATGGTGGGACGGTACCCCACGGTACAGGTGTCTGCCACATTATCTGCAAGGTGACAGAGGCGAATATAACTTGTTATAGCAATACTATGGGCAGAATTACGTTTTTTAAAGTTGCAGTCCATGAGGAACACTTATACTTCTGTATGTTACAGGCTTTTTATTCAGCCCCTGTTAGTCCAATATGTGTAACCTAAATTGCTATTTTAAAATCAAATGAGTTTGCTCTGATGGTTTAAAATAATATATGTTGATCGTCTGTGAACTTTTAACAGACTAAAACAAAAACGTGGGACTAATGACTGTATATTTATATAAAAACGACTTGTGTAGGAAATGTGTTTCCAAGCCCACAAAAAATATAATTATGGGTTATCTAGATGTCTACAGGAACAGAGTTGGAAGAAACATTAATAAATTATAAATATGGATTAGTTTGCTAATTAATGATAAGATACCAGAAAATCGGTAAAAATACTGAAATTACTTATTTAATCTGTTCTTATCTGTTTCATTTTGGAAGATTTTATCATAGATTTTTTAACATAAATTTTTCCTCAGAATGACAAATATTCCAATAATAGAACTAAAATCAGTGCGTGTGGTTCGCATGTCTTAGGCTCTGAAATGAATTGGATTTTATTTATTTTACTAAGCACGTTATAACAAGACACTCACTCTTTACTTTTGCCGAATTCGCCAACGAAAAGTACTAAAGCGTAGTAAACATTTTCTCATCAGATTGTTGGAAGAATTTAATGACGTCACGACCACCGCGGGGTGTACTGCTTAGGGTGAGCATCCGTCCGGCATTTGACGGACATGGTTGCTGTTCTCGGCAATGAAGGAACGTCGTAGTCTTGTTATATTTAATTAAAAGACACCGAAACTAATTAATCGATGGAGAACTATTGAAATCTGTAAACAAATTACAAAGAAAATTAATTTCAAACATTTTAACGAACCTCAACTCACTTGTGAAGTTGTTTTTCTAAACACCGTGATACCAGATGACACCGAGTACAAAAAACAACGTCACTTTACCGGACAGAATGAAATTGTATAGACAAAGCAATACGTAAAAACCATGCAACGTTTAATTTTATTTTTATTCTAAAAAAACAGGTGAAGTGCAGTCGGATCAGGCCAGCAACAAAAACTTAACATACAACAAAATAATGAATTTGTGACTGACCGATTGGCCGAGTGATTAGAAACCCTAACTATTGAATCCAAAGATCGCAGGTTCGATTCCCGCCCGAGACAAATATTTATGTACATGAATATCCCTATGTGTTCCCTGTCTATGGGTATAAAATATTTATATGTGTATACTATATTGCAAAGAATATTTAAGTATGTATCAGTTGTCCAATACCCATTATATAAGCAAAATACTTGCTTAATTTGGGACTAGATGGCGCTGCGTGGTACGTTCCAACTATTATTAGTTGAACTACGGTTGCTTATAATTCACGAACTAGTTGACCCTAAATAATTGTAATATTAATAATAAATAATAAAATAGACATTTATTCACTTTCTTATATAAAAAGAGACTTAACCTAATACAATTTCAAGGTAATGTAATAAAGATGTCTATACAGATTGATTGACACCCCAAAGACTAAATCAGTGCAGTTGTTTTGAGTCAATAAATTTTTAAAACTAAGCAGCCTCCATTTTGTAGATGGTCCGCCATCTTGAATTCCAGTGGATGAAATTTTCGTTTCTTCTGACGAAATAATTCATATTGATCCCTAGTATCACTGGGCAAGGCGGCTTGCTTTCTGGACAAAATGCAGTTTAATTTCGCTAAGCCTTAGACTATTCGGCTTCACAGTATATGGTATGCGAGTAAAATGGCTCTGACTTACCGATAGAGAGACAGATGTGGAGATACTGCAAATAAAAGGTAATGAAAATGCAGTCAACTAAGAAACTATGAAAATTTATCAGACACTGCCAGACAAAGAAGTGTATTAATATGCACGTTTTTGTGAAAAATATCCTGTCCCAGCATCCATCTGGTAACCCCAACCCTGTTATATAAGTACGGAATATTCGGTTTATCTCAAGTGGCCCCTTTGTGTGCGGGCCGCGGGTCGGTAAGAGGTGGGAGGGGTGCCGACACCTGTCACGCGCTGATTGCTTGTCCCCGCTTTTATTAACACGCTTTGCGTCTCCGAGAAAAAAACCGACCTCTCGTTGGCCCTTCGTACATTACAGTGTTCACATAATACTTTTTATTTTTATTTTCAGGTGTAAATCAGTTATCGAAATAGAAACAAATATACTTGTGATTAATAAAATATCTCCCAAATTGCAAGAAATATTTGACTCTTTTGGTTGTCTTCGTAGATTTACACATTTGTAATATTTTGCCCCGAATTTAGAAATCAGTTTTTCAGTAAATAAATTAGATGTAAATATTAAAAAAAATATAATATTTAGTTTAGTTTCTTTTTTTTTTAATTTCATTTGAACATTGGATTATTTCACTTAATTTACAAACACCATTCAGTTATCGGTTCCATCTTTGAAATTAATGTTATGTGCATGAAAATTTTAGTGCACTACACGTAAAACCGTGTTTTTTTTTTTTAGTTTTTTCAAACTGTATTCTTCATTATTTGTTTGTAATTTTCTTTTCTTTCACAATTTTTTCCTCTTTATCTTTAATAAAGTAAAGATAAAATCGGGAGAGAAAAGTTTTACATTGTTAATTTGGTGCACATATACTTATGATCCAAGCCTACCCCAACAGTAAGCAAAACTAACATTTCAGCTCCGCCTTTAAAAGATTGCAACGATGTGATGTCTGTTTACATAAAAGGTGATCGGGATCCGCTAATTAGACAACCGATTTCGATTTTCGAATTCATTCATTTACATACAGTAAAAGTAATTCCAAAAAAGTAATTCCAAAAACTGAATTCAATATGTAAAAAATTTTCATTTTGAAAGACGTAAAAATAGACATCATTATTTATTGTTAAAATTTGAATAATGCGAACTGAAAAAACTTTACGGGCCAATACATAATTTACGTAATTTCGCATAGATACACTTCTTAGTTTCGGAATCGTAAACGCACATTTTAGAAACTTTTATTTTTAGACCCATTCGAGTCAAAATATATTTGATGCATCTAAAGTTAAGTAGTTACAAAACACCAGTGAATGGAAACATTCTAATAAACAATCCGTTTTTTTCTGAACACGCACATCTAGTGTTACTCGTACATAATAAATATCGCCCCAAAACAGACATACTCGTATCTCACAAACCACAGACCGACACCGACGAGTATAAAATATATTATGGTGCATAGACACGCGTAGAACATCCCAAAAGGCTTAACCGAAAACTTCGTTGCCCAACTTATTGATCGTATCTAGAACTTTCAACTTCGCAGCACGAAGTGGCAGCGTAGTGCGACACCGAGTATAAACAGGCACAATCATAAACGAACTAGAGACCGACCTGGCTTCACATAGGTGCGACTTGGCTCGCATTAGTCGCTGTAATTCCCAGTTCTTGATATATGAGAGTTATTTCTTTAGTATACACTTTAGATAGGTATATTTTAGAATATGACGATAATGACCACTTTCGAAAGTGTCGTGATAGCCGAATGGTGGCGAGTTCGCTTTTTGTTTAGAAGATTGTGGATCAAATACCAGAAACCGGCATGTACCGATGAGTTTTTTCCCACTTAAGTACACAATTATCACTAACTCTGTGTCGTCACCAGATGGCAGTTGTTAAAATCCACTAACCTGCACTAGGGCAGCGTGGTAGATTAAGTTTCAAGTACCGTCATCTCCAGGGGTGCCCTAAGCCCTAGCAGGGCTTGGCATAAAGGGCTGATATGGTGTGGTATGAAACTTTAGTTATCTGACTGGCCGATTGACCGAGTGGTTAGAGACCGCATAACCAAAAGCCTAAAAAATTGTGTTTATGAACATGTCTATTTGTTCCGTGTCTAGATGTAAAATGAATATATTGCAAAAAATGTTTAAGTATGTATGTCAGTTATGTAGTACCCATGATACAAGCTTATCTTAGTTTGAGACTAGATGGCGCTATGTGGGATGTCCCAAGTATAATTATGGTTATTATTATAAAAGATTACTACGGTATAAGTAATTTATCTAGTAACCATGATGAAAGTTCTGCTTAGTTTGGCACGAGATAGCGCTGTATGGGGTGTCCCAGGTATTATGATTATTGACTATACTCGCTCGAAACACGTCCTAAATTTACTTTATGTATATAAAAAAGCCGCAGCGGTTGCGACGCGTAGCTTGTAAGTTGTAACCTAACCAGATCCGGTTTGATTTGTCCTGAGTCCAACCACCACCAATGAAGTGGAACTACTCGTACCACTGCAAAATGATGCAAACTCCAAATCAAATTATTTATTTTCATATTTAAATGTTATTGTTAGGAAATGCAATGAATTAATATTAACATAAAAACTAATTGAAGACTTAAATTAACTACTTGTAAAAATATACTTACATTATACTCTACAAATATAAAGTATATATATACAATATGAGAAGCTAAAAATAAACAGTCCTTGGCGAACTCGACGCAAAGGTTCCCATAACGCTCGCGGCATTACCGTGTTGGATCACTATGGCGAGCCTCTACACCAGAAATGACCCAAAGCGGGGCTCATACCCCCTCTCCTTAAGTTCGTGACCGATGCTCCTAATTAAATTTCTAGCCTCGAGGCTCCAACAGCCCGTTGTCTCTTCAGCAAAAAGAACGACAATATAGGATTTTGCCAAGATTGCGTATTTATTGTGTTTCAGACGGGCCGCGGCACGGCCTCAGCGGCCGCCCCAGCAACACGCGTAGTTGGGTTGAGGTGGAAGGGAGCTCTTTCCTCCCCTTTTCCCAAAGCACCAGGGTCAAGCCATCAGGCCTCTTTCCGTCCGTGCGACTAAGACCCATGAGGGCGCGACGGATGAATCATTAAGTGCGTGGTGACGTGAAAACCTGGCCGAGCATCTATTACAGCTCAGGGCCTGGTGACCGTTGGGTTCCACCATGGGACCACATGAGCACTGGTGAGGTTCACACGCCCTACAACCAAATCGCAGTGTCACTGCCACACGAAGGAACTCATCATCGAGGAGAGTACCCACGTGTAGACGGCAGAGCATGCAACCACGCCTAAGATTCTAGCCGAGCCACCGCTTTTAGTCTGGCTAAATTTACACCAGAAGCCTAACCTAGGAGACGCTTATATGAGCGCTGCGCGCTCGCGTCGTCCCACAGATGTTGGCATTCTGGGGCATTCGGCAGTTCTGAGGAAGGATCATAATCATAATCATAATCTTTATTGCATGTCACAATGCAGGTTGAATATCTGACCAAGTTTTAAATCTAGTTTTTTAAGTCTAGTTTACAAAACAGTATAATATTGAATCACATTTCTTCCGATTTAAAAAATCGGTATATATATATTTAGGTACATACAACTAAAATGTACATCTTACTTAAAATATACACTCCTACTATGATACCGCGAATTGTGAGATATTGTCACATTTGAGCGCCGAACAATTTCAGTCAATGTAATGGCTACGGGTGTCTTTCTCACACTTTTTATTGTTTCGGTCATTTTATTACCGATGTGATTTCTGACCGATGTGTTTTGGACCATTTTGGTGAAATAATAATTTAAGGTTACCGTATCTATGTTATATTAATTAACTAGCTTTCCGCCCGCGGCTTCGCTCGCATGGACTACACGGTTGTATCAGGCCAGTTAAAAGAACGCGACGCTCCAGAACATTGTAACACTTTATAGAACGTTCTGAAATTTAACTACCTACGAAATCTCTATACCTACCTAATTTCATAAAAATCCATTTAGCCATTTTAGCATGATAGCTATTCTTCAAGTCGGTCCCAAAATTAGTCAGCCGTTTTGGAGATTAGCCTGAACAGACACACAGACTAACAGAAACTATGATTTTTATATGTATATAAAAAATGCTTTTCACTCCTGACAACGCCCTCTTTATCTTTGCAAAATTTCAGTAAAATCAGATTAGCCGTTTCGACGATTAGCCCTAACAAACAGACAGACAAATAGTCAAACAAAAAGTACCGTATGTCACTTCTTACCATCTTTTAATCACATCTTTGGAATAAGTTCAGCCCTTTCGGAGATTAGTTCAAACAAACAGACGGACGGACAGACAGACAGATAAACAAAAATGTTGTATATCACTTCTGATAATCTTTTTATCACATCTGTGAAGTTTCATTGAAATCGCTTCAGCCGTTTCGGAGATTAGCTCGAACAGACGGACAGGCAGACAGACAGATAAAAAATATTGAATGTCACTTCTGATAATATTTTTATCATATCAGTGAAGTTTCATTGAAATCGGTTCAGCCGTTTCGGAGATCAGCTCGAGCATACAGACAGATGGCCAAAATTAATAAATTTAAAATTTAAAAACTTACGACACAAAAAAAGTAACCTTTAAAAAGTGTGAAATAATATAAGTTTGTTCATTATCTAATAATAACTTTTCATAAAAGTTAGTTTATTTTGTGTCGGAGGTTTTTAAATTTTTAATTTACTTTTTATTTCAAAATTTTTAAACTTAGTTATTTAGTTAAACTAACTCATACATGATCAGACAAAAATAATTTTCAAGTTTTTAGTTTTCATTTCGTTAGTTAATATTCCTCATTCCCTTTCAATATAGTGTACATTATTCTACTACATTACATGATTACATGACTACATTAGTCAATACATTTCATTTGCGATCCATATTGAGGGATTTGAAATTTGTCATAGTTTATAGTATTCTACTAGTCTGTTCATTTGGTGCCCATATTGATAGAGTAGTGAAAAAAATATGTGACTCGCCATTTTGTAGTGGGGGCTATCTTGGATTTGAAATTTGTCTTAATGTATAGTATTCTACTGGTCAAGTCTTTTCATGTAGTACCATGTTGATAGAGTAGTTAAAAAAATATGTGATTCGCCATTTTGTAGTGGGGGCTATGTTGGATTTGAAATTTGTCATAGTGTATAGTATTCTACTAGTCAAGTCATTTCATGTGATACCCATATTGATGGAGTAGACAAAAATATATGTAATTCGCCATTTTGTGATGGCGGCCATTTTGGATTTGAAATTTGTCATAATATTTTACTAGTCAAGATTTTTCATTTCACACCCATATTGATTGAGTAGTGAAAAAGTATATGATTCGCCATTTTGTGGCGGCGGGCATCTTGGACTGATCTTCATCAGACATAGCTAAGAACACTTCCGACTAATTCACCTTTATATAAAAAAAATCCGCATCCAAATCGGTTCATCCGTTTGGGAGCTACGATGCCACGGACAGATACACAGATACACACACAGGTCAAACTTATAACACCCCTCTTTTTTCGTCGGGAGTTAAAAAACAACAGCCGTTGTTGATCAACTGCTCTTCCCTATTATTGCTTCGTGTTATCGTAAGACCTCATGCTGCACTAAACATGAAACCCTTTCAACGTTATACGAGTTAGTTACACTTAGAAACTCTCCGCGTACTCCCCGGACTTGGCTCCTATTAAATACCATTTTCCCGTGATTAGAAAAACTTTCTCCATAGAAAAAAAATATAGGTATTTCCTGAAAAGTAGTAGAAATCGCCTTCACGAACTTTGTTGGGTGCTGCTCCACATAGTTCTACCGCATACATTTGTTGTCTCCTTGTCATATGACAGTGCGTAAAGAACATGTGTAATTTTTTTGATTAAACATTTTTTTTATAAGTGTTACATAAACACGCATAACTTATTGCAAAGTAGTCCGATTTTGTTAATTTTTTTTTATTGGAAAGGGTACCTGTGTCTCAAAGTTGGTTCTACATAAATTTGAAAAAAAATCCACGTGTCGAAAATTGGCGCGCCTCAGCACATCACGCTTCACGTAATTAATTAATTTGCTTTTTTGGCGCCGACTGAAAATTACTTAGGTATAAGTACATTACTTTAAGAACTTAGTTATTAAGGTTAATTAAATACTCAAAATAATTACATAAAAATATATATACTTAGGTATATTTACATTAATTTAAAAACTTAGTTATTAAGGTTAAATAATAAAAAAGGTTTATTATTTTTTGCTTTTTAGTTTTTTGGCGGTTTAATTTTTTTAATTATTTCTACGTCAAACGATAACTTCATAATGTCAACGCAAACAAAATAGCGACATATCTGACAAACTTATTTGTCCGTGTGAAACAAAATTAAACTATTGACGCCATCTTAATATGTCATTACGATTGTACCGCTACTAGCGTCACTAGCGCCTCTCTCAAATGCACAGATAAATTTGTTAGGCTGTACCAAATACTAATCCTATTTTAGTCGTTAAATTTTACTGAAAAGGAAAGTATCTCTTACATCATCGCTTATGACACGCCATGTCTACTGATAAATTACCTTTGGCTCGGGGTCATTTTTAGCCAGCGTCACTTTGACAGCTGTATCTAAAACCACTCCCTGTATAGCGAACGAGCACTCTGTGAGGGTACGTGACGTCTTTTTCCCGTTGATAAATTGATCGGGCGAGACTCCCACGGGGACGGGGCGGTCGCGGGACGTATTCGATTTAGATGATATATTCACAAGATGAGCTAAAATATAAATACGACAATGTTCCCTTACCGTAGAGCCAGAATCTACTGCAGAGAACTGATAGAGTTTTTCCACTACACGGTATTCGAATCCACTGTGCCACCTCACAGATTATTGTCACACTTTGTGTCAGATTCAGACGAAAAAAAGGAGAGACATGGTACCACAAAACAATGAAATTGAAGCCACTTTTAAATGTATCAGGGAGTTTGAACGCTAGAAAAAAATATTAAAATTACCTTTTTGCAGCAAAGTTTGCAAAGAAATTGTTTTTATAACATTTTACGGATTTTACGGTACACGATGGCATTTTCCATCTTTTTTTACTTTAGTGATTACGATAGCATCAAACGCGGCTGACAAAGTTTTGGCTGGTGTATATCTGTAAGTGTTTTATGTCTATACAAGCAAATCAGAAAGGTTTTGGTGTTAGCGGTACTGCGTCTTTTTTTAAAGATCTGAGGTTGCAGGACAGGAACTTCATAGATTAATGTAGCCAGGGCGAGAAGATATTTTGACAGATCGACATCGATCTGGTGGTTGCGGTTTCGATTCTCGCCTGGGATAAATATTTGTGTAAATATCTGTATTTGTTTCGTGTCTGGGTGTAAAATATCTATACATGTATGTACTTACCCGTATTATTAAAACGCTTAAGCATGTCTATCGGTTGTTTAGTACTCATATTTAAAGGTTCTGCCTATTGAGACTAAATGACCGAATTTCGTGGTTGATGATATTAATAAAATGACGTACATCATATTAAAATAAGCATAAGTTTAATAGAGTTCAAAATCAGAAACTCGCTTAAAAAAATTAAAGCTGTGGTCTCTTTTTCAGACCGTTTCTGAACCAATTTTTGTGGAATTCCTCATATAAATACAATAGCCATGACTGTTTTTCATATTTCTACTTATAGTATACACAGACATTTTTTGAGTGTTAAAAGTGACCTTTTGCAAGCGAATTATTTACTTTGAAAAATGGTTAATTTGAATCTAATAGCAATTATTAATAAAAAAAAATCTATAGCATTTAATCCACCATTTAATCCATAGCGATTCTGATGGACGAACCGACCAACCAACTATTGTCCAGCGAGTATTCTATCGTTCTCCTAACAGGTTGGGCGAGAAGGATTCAAATGCAGATAGTGAAACCCCAAATGGATAAGCCATGGATTTTGCATAAGAATAAGATGTTGGAGATTGATAGATGTCAAGCGTGAGCGGTTAGACAGCGAGCCTTGACAGCTGCAACATATTATAAAAATACCCTCGAATTGGGGACTTTTGGAATACTTCTCTTCACCTTTGGATTATAAAATTAATTGATTTGGATTGTTCATATAACTACCTTTTTGTTAATAAGTATATTAAATCAGCCAAATACAGTCCACTCTTTTATTCCCGCAAGGGGATTATAAACATGGTCCATACGAACCGTCGTTAACAAAAAACCGCCAATATATTCGTCACGTACGTAGAGGTCAAAGGTCGTCGTCGCTAAATTTGCGAAGAAAACTGGAGCATTTGCACACGAAACCCACATCCACACGACGTTTTCTGGAGGCGGCTAGCAGTGGTTTATGGGCAATCCGCCTTATCATTGATTGAACATCTGAAGATCGTCATCATCATCACACGGGTCTTCGCATCGGCAGCCTACATCATTGCATAGGTCTTTGCCACATGCAACTCGTGCCTACTAACTCGATCTACAAGGGAAACATCGGTCCCGTCTACTTGGGAACACAAACTGATGCTTACCTGCCCTCGGACTACCTACTACATCGAGCTTCGAGTCTACAGCTACAAAACACTGTGAGATCTTTCCATTTTCCTTAAATTGCCTTGCATCATCTTATTCATCCAATCCATTTATATTTTCCATTCACATTTCACGCTTACCTGCACTTAAAAATAGCTTAAATCATAGAATCAAACAATAGTCAATCAAGCATTTAATTTGTAAGAAATATTCAGCATCATTTCATTGTAATTAGCGCATGTTATCATTATTTACAAAGAATTGAGCATAGTACCAAGTGAATTATAGAATCATTGCTTAAAAACGCCTTGCATAGCTTAAAAACATTGCTAATACCTATTTATGTACAGAGTGGTTTATTTTGCAACTTAATTTACTACAAATATTTTAATTCTATTGTCATATACAAAAGTATTGCAACATTATGTCTGATCCAAGAATTAAAGAATTAATTAAAAAACGAGCATCATGTAAAGCAAAAATCACACAATTTAATTCATATTTGAAAATATCTAAAAGTAGTGATATTTTGAGTGATTTACAGCTTTCTGAACTTAAAGTTCGTCTTGAAAAAATAGAACATTCATACAGTGAATATGATCAGTTACAGACGGAGTTGGAATCTATCGTGGACAACCCAGACGAGCAATATTCATCTCGTGAGGAATATGAACGCATTTATTATGGTTTGGTTGCATCAGCCCGCGACTTGCTCCGAAAATATCAGCCAGCTGGCAGCGGTGTATCCGAGGTGAGCTTCCACGATGCTAGCAATGTCTCAGCACACATACCGGGCACTCAGTCCAGCATCAGATTACCTAAAATAGATTTACCACATTTTAGCGGAGCATATCAGTATTGGCTTGAGTATCGCGACACATTTACTTCATTAATTCACGAAAACATAAATATTGATGATATAAATAAATTTCACTATTTAAGAGCTTCTCTACAAGGAAGCGCTGCCTTGATCATAAAAAGTTTAGATTTTAAAACTGAAAATTATAAACATGCATGGAAATTGTTATGTAACAGGTATGATAACAAGAGATTACTTGTCAACAATCATGTGCAAGCATTGTTCAATGTAGAATCTATTCACAAAGAATCGAGTAGGGCATTACGTCGTATTGTTGACACTACAAACAAAAATCTCCGAGCATTGGCAACGCTTGACCAACCCACACATCATTGGGATACATTAATAATACACATGATGGCAACAAAATTAGATAATGTCACTAGTAGGGAATGGGAGGAACACAGGACAATGTTGTCCGATCCACCTACCTTACAAATATTTATAAAATTTTTAACAAACAGAGCAGATTTTTTGGAAAGCCTTGAGGAAGCGAAAAACATTAAAAATAAAAGTAATTATTCAGAAACAAAAGAAAAAAGTTTTATCATATCGACTGGTAAAAATAAAATACTCTGTCCATTATGTAAACAAACACACTACCTATACGGCTGTCAGTCATTTCGCAGCCTATCAGTAGAAGAACGGATACAGAAGGCAAAACAATTTAAAGTATGTATGAATTGCCTACGTGCAGGTCACACCGACAAGGAGTGCAACCTCACCCATTGTAAATATTGTAAAAATAAACATAATACTTTATTGCATAATGTAGAACAGGACACACAGCCATCGTCTTCTCAAAACATGATTGCGCTATCTGCTAATAACATGCAGCCTGCTTTATCTCGTCATGTATTGCTTTCCACGGCACTGGTTAAAGTGATGGACAGCAAGGGGAAGCATCACACAGCCAGAATATTGCTGGACAATGCAAGTACAGCTCATTTCGTATCACGCACTTTCTGTAACAAAATTCAGGCGGTTATAAACAAAAAACATTCAAAGGTGGCAGGCATTAACAATCAAATATCGGACAGCTCCACTTCATGCTCTCTTACAATGGAGTCTTATAATGGGGGCTACACGGTGAACATTGATTGCTTCGTACTACCAAAAATAACATCATCTATACCTACTTGTAATATAAACATACACAACTTACCTTTACCAACAGGAATTGTCTTGGCCGATCCTTCATTTAATGTACCATCTGCTATCGACATCTTGGTGGGAGCAGACATATTCTGGAGCGTTATTGGGTCACATCGTATTCCATTAGGTAAACACAAACCCGTCCTGGTTGATACCAAACTGGGCTGGGTCATAACTGGGGTCATACACCAGCCAACTAACAACACGTCCGTTTGTATGCTAAGCCAATCCACTCACACTGAGGTAGATCTTACCCGCTTCTGGGAGTTGGACACAGTTTCTTCTAAACATCATTTTACACTTGAAGAACAGGCATGTGAACATAACTTCATTACAACTACAAGACAGAACGAAGATGGTAGATTTGTGGTGAAAATACCTCTAAAAGAGTCACCAGAGGTCTTAGGTAACTCATATTACATGGCTGAGCGTCGATTCTTTGCATTAGAGCGGCGCTTAGAACAAAACCCAACTTTAAAACTTATGTACACGGATTTTATTAACGAATATCTAACCTTGGGACACATGAGTGAAAATAATGCATTATCACGTGAAACTACAAACTACTCTATGCCACATCATGGTGTCCTCAACGAAAATAGCTCAACAACCAAGCTGCGGGTTGTGTTTGATGCTTCGGCTAGTACAACCTCTGGAATATCTTTTAATAACATTCAAATGGTGGGCCCACGTGTCCAAGACGATTTATTCTCAATTTTGTTACGATTTCGTCAACATCAATTTGTTGTCACAGCCGACATTGAGAAAATGTATAGGCAGATACAAGTTTGTAAATCACAACGTTCATTACAACAGATCCTATGGAGATCTGATACATCACATCAGTTAAAATCTTACACATTATATACATTAAGTTACGGAACTGCGTCTGCGCCTTATTTATCTACAAAATGTTTACAACATTTGTCAATGGAAACCACAGACAAGAATGCATCACGTGCTATCAGGCATGACTTTTATGTTGATGATTTTTTGTCTGGGGCTAATACGATAGAAGAGACCATAGAATTATGTCAACAGGTCATCTCTAAATTACAGACGGCAAAGTTCAATCTTCGAAAATGGCATTCGAATAATATAGAAATTTTAGACAAAATTACAGGTAGTAAAAACACTTTACGCATCGTGAATTTGAGTGAAAATGAATTATCAAAAACGTTAGGGTTATATTGGAACTGTACTTCAGATTCACTTACATTTTCAATAAAAATTTCCTCAAATCATAAAATTATAAATAAACGTCATATTTTATCCACTATTTCCCAAGTGTTCGATCCACTTGGTTTAATATCACCTTGCATAGTGGAGGCAAAAATTTTAATGCAAAGGTTATGGTTAAGTAAATGTTCATGGGATGAAGAATTACCAACAGACATTAAAAAACAATGGATAACAATTATAGAAACTTTGTCTAATTTGAACAACATACACATACAGAGATGGATCACATGTAACTCACCTACACAATTAGAGTTTCACATATTTACAGATGCATCGGAAAAGGCTTATGGTGCGTGTGTGTACGTACGCTCGGTGGTTGACACTGGTAAAATCTTTGTTCACCTTTTAGCCTCCAAAAGTAAGGTCGCGCCGATTAAGATTACAACAATTCCACGTTTGGAGTTATGCGCTGCCTTATTGGGAGCAAGATTATGTGCGAAGGTGTTAGAGTCTGTTACTTTAACCTACAATAAATGCATATTTTGGTGCGATTCAACAATAGTGCTTGGCTGGCTTGCATCGTCATCAGCTCAGCTTGAACCCTTTGTTCGTCATCGCGTTTCTGAGATACAGGAAATCTGTGGGAAGCATGCGTGGCGGTATGTCCCTTCCAAAGAGAATCCCGCAGACCTCGTGTCCAGAGGACAGAATGCAGAATTGCTAGTCGCATCATCCATGTGGTGGTCAGGTCCATCCTATTTACAGTCGCCTGAATCTCAATGGCCTATTATGCCAGACACTCGAAAACAATTAGACTTACTGGAAACTGTACATACATTATATATTACTACGAATCTAAAAATTAATTTACTGCAGATAGATAAATATTCGAATTTAGATAAATTACAACGTATAATTGCTTATGTCTATAGGTTTATATACAATTGCCATAAAACTAATATTATAAAAAAAAATGGTTCCTTGACTTCATCGGAACTAACCAATGCACGTCATCATTTATTAAAAACATCTCAACAAGAGTCATTTCTAGACGAATACACCTTATTACAATCAGGCAAACAATTGCCACGCAAAAACAGGTTACTGTCACTCTCACCGTTCATCGATTCCGATGGTCTGCTACGGGTAGGTGGTAGATTAAGTAACTCATGTTACGATTTTAACGTAAAGCATCCAATACTTATTGATAGTAAACACCACATGTGTAAACTCATCTTCGAGACAACACACAGACAGCTCTTTCATGCTGGTCCACAGCTGCTATTATCGACGGTGAGACAAAATTACTGGGCCTTAGGTGGTAGAAATCTTGCAAGGAAAACGTATAGGGCCTGCGTAAAATGCTGTAGATTCAAAGGCAAGACAGTACAGCCCATTATGGGAAATTTGCCACAACAGCGTCTTGAATTAGAATTTCCTTTCCTCCACACGGGTGTTGACTATGCCGGGCCAATACTGATTGCTAATCGAAAAGGCAGAGGATGCCAACTAATTAAGTGCTACATTTGTGTTTTTGTGTGTTTAGCGACAAAAGGGCTGCATCTGGAGCTCGTCTCGGATTTGACAAAGGAGGCATTTTTAGCATCATTAAATCGATTTATTGCTCGCAGGGGTAAGCCACAATCTATAGTTTCCGACAATGGAACATCGTTCGTGGGGACATTTAACGAATTGTCAGCCTTACTCAAAGAACTTTCTCCGCTAGCCCAAGCCGAACAGGGCATAGAGTTTTCTTTTATTCCAGCGTATACCCCACACTTCGGTGGGTTGTGGGAGTCTGCCGTAAAGGCAATCAAACATCATCTGAGGCGTATTTTAAGTACCACTAATTTAACATTTGAGGAAATGTCTACGTGCTTAACTCAGATTGAAGCTATATTAAATTCAAGACCTCTCACACCTCTTTCTCCTGATCCTTTTGACCTTACTCCTCTAACTCCCGCTCATTTTCTTATTGGGAGATCTCTTATGTTTGTACCGCACAAGGACGTCACCACGGTCGCCATCTCCAGTTTGAGCCGTTTCCGACGGATCGAAGGCCTAAAGCAACACTTTTGGCAACGCTTCGCTGCTGACTATGTTGGGTGGCTCCAGCAAAAGACGAAATGGCTTCAATCAGATGGAACACTGGAAGAGGGCTCATTGGTGCTCATCCGGGACAAGACGGCGCCACCGCTCATGTGGCTCCTTGGCCGCGTGATTCGGACCATTCCGGGTCAGGATGGAGTAGCCAGAGTCGCCGACATTCGCACAAGGAAAGGAGTACTACGGCGCGCCTTTCCCAACATCTGCCCCCTGCCATCGTCTTGAACGAGTTCAACGCCGGGAGTGTGTTGGAGATTGATAGATGTCAAGCGTGAGCGGTTAGACAGCGAGCCTTGACAGCTGCAACATATTATAAAAATACCCTCGAATTGGGGACTTTTGGAATACTTCTCTTCACCTTTGGATTATAAAATTAATTGATTTGGATTGTTCATATAACTACCTTTTTGTTAATAAGTATATTAAATCAGCCAAATACAGTCCACTCTTTTATTCCCGCAAGGGGATTATAAACATAAGAACTTGTTTTATTTTTAAAGATTTAAAAATATATGCTTAACACCATAGACGTACATGAAGATACCGCATCGTGACCACAAAAATGTGAACAACATAAATATCCGCCACTTGACGCTTTGCCATGTTCACTGTCTAATTAAAATTAAGCATAACGCACATGTAAATTTGCACAGGAAAAGCAAAGAAAAGATTGTTCATTTACATTTCATATGCAATTTAACAAATGTTTAAAACAAACGATGATAATATTTATATGGTCTGTCTTATTTTCGAGTCTATAATTATTCTCGGGATTTTGATCGTTTTGAAGTAAGAGCCGCTCTATCTAGATGATTATGTTATCTAAGATTAAAACAAATAAAGTAAGAGAAGTAACATTTCGATAATGGCGGTGCTGAATATGCGTTAATATAAAATATGGTAACAATTTATTTATTAATGCATACATTATAAGTTGAAGTAAGTATTTTTACATCGATTCTTTTAAATCGTTGATGAGTTCGCTCATGTGCACACGATCCTGAGTACAGCATCAGGTCACATCTCTACCAAATTGATGTACTGTCATCGAAATCATTTTCTAGTATAGGGCAATGGGAAGTTATCTAACAATTTATTTCTATAAATTTTGCACTTTGCGGATTTTTTATAACATGGACCTATTAGTACCTATGGTTTGTTGTATTTGGTTTAAAAATAGTGTACACTTCCAATGTTTCCCGAGTAAGCGTAGGATCTACAAATTATCTGTTTTTTTTATTAGTATTTATTTAGAAACAAAGATATGAATTCAGGACCAGTTTGAAGAATGTGTGTATAAAGATGTCTTTGTCGTTAAGAAAATTCATTAGGTAATGCGTTGGCCGTCGGGTCGCTGGCAATGAGCCCCTTCCTGTCGCCAATTGACCACGACTGACCGACACGAGTTAGAACGTGTGAAGTCCATTCAGAACATCACGATGGTGTGTGTGTAAACCTATCAGCTTATATTCATTTCAAAATTGTTTTTGCGCATACTTTTTGTGGGTGAAAATATTTACAAAACTACAGATGATAGGAGTATCGACTGAAAGATATAAAATACTTTACAAAATATGCAAAAAGTTAAAAGAACTGAATTCTTTTTAGTTCTTTTAACTTTTTATTGCGTGGCGTGGAGATGATGGCATATAAACACATCAATCTAGATCAACAACGATCGTTGACTTTGTTTTACCTACATTTTTGTGCCGGTTACCGCCGTGACATAAGCTCTTATTCATAATATTTTTTTAAAATTATTTGCTTAAATGTTATATAATAGATAATTACAAAGCTTACATAATATATCAACAGTTACTCTAAATTTAAATTTAATTAAAAAAACTATCTAAATTATGGGAATGCAGGAAAATTTTAAGGAGACGACGGGTCGAGGGTGCCGGGATACTTGTCGCGTTGCCGCGCTGTATCACGACACTGACCCTCTGAACAAGATATTCCTTGCTCAAAGGATCCCCTGTCAACAGATGCAGCGCGACATCCAAATCATTAACGTGTGATTTGGCATCATTGGACCAAATCAATTTTATTCGATATTTTTTTTTTGTATAACTACTAAAAGCCATGGTTAAAAAAAATATTTTCGGGTCAATATTTTTTAACTTCCCGCTATCCAAGGGAAGTTATTGAATTACGCCTGATTTTCGAAAATTGAGTTTTCATCAGACCTCCACGTTTAGGGGTCCTGGGAAACCAGTCTGACTATTTTCGGCTGGAAGTCCGTACGTCTGTGTGTAACTTGTTTTTGTCGTACGATATCTTGAGAACGGATTGACCGATTAAGACCCGCGATACGGCATTTGAAAGGGTTCATCTAGACTTAGATATGATTAGATTTTGAACTCAATCGGTCGAGCTGTTTCAAAAATAGTTATAAAATAAACCGTAAAAAAAAATTGAAACGTTTTTTTTAAAATAACTTTGAGATTTTCCAACCGACCTACTTGAAACCTTATATACGTTTAATATAAATAAAAATCTACGTCGAGTTCCGCCAAAAACATCAAAATCAAACGATGCGTTCAAAAGATATCGCAGTTCACAATTTTCCAAAAACGTGTTTTTTGACATAACTTTGAGATTTTACGATAAATAGCTTTTTAACTTTACACAAAAGTTTTGTGCTTACAAAATTGCATAGAATGCCGTAAACTGCTTTAAAATCAAACAAAGCGTTCGAAAGATATCACAGTTCAAATATTTCCAAAATAACATTTTCTTTGATGTGTCCCAGGTTTCTGAGCTTGAATAACTCTATGGTATATAGTAATGTACAGAAATTCTGTTTTTGGGCTTTCAGAGCTCTGAAAATGAATATTATGAGTTCGAAGAGCTAAAAAACCACGAAAATCGATATTTTGAGTTCGAAGAGCTAAATAGCTTTTTAATTTTCGAGTGCTTTGAACTCGAAAATAGCGGGATGTTTAAGGGGTAGCCTGCAGGGTCAACCGATTTTTTTGCTTGTCATTTGTGAGTCGATGTTCTATTGTAGGTATTTATATAGTCCTTCACACAAGGAACATCGTGTATACACGCATTGAAAGTAAAAATGGTTTGGAATTTACAAATTTCTATTTTTTACAGGTGGGTACTGCACTCCTATTATTTTCAAAGGCTGCCAAAGTTGTGATTGTTGTAGACCATTGTACAGTCCTTGCCTACTAGTTGGCTATGCTTATAAAATACGGATATTGGGCAGAGAGTATGTTGTAAATGTGTCCACGTAATGAAATAATAATGACAGGTCTAGTTAGTTTTCTAGTAAATACTGCGAATGCCTACAGAAAAGTATCTGCCTAAAGAAGAAAAATATCTCATTCCAATCGCCAATTCCAGTTACACTACCACGTGTAACGCTAGGATTAGTTGAGCTCGAGGTAACCGCTTGGTCTAGGCTCTGCCGTGGTAGGTATTGATAATAGCCAAAGTTACTCCATTTTACTTCTTTTAAGTACTTTGCTTTTGATAAATATAGGAAAAGTCGGTCTGTCTTGTGTTATTTTGAAGTTTTTAAGTATCCAATTCAAAAACGTTTACTAAGATATATTCTAGTTAAAATGTTTTCTCCTCATTTTCCATTTTTACAGTTGAATTACGAAGAATAAGTGAAAACGTATATTTTCAACTAAACTGAGTCTAAATAAACGTTATCGAATTGTACAGCAAATCCTCGTGCGAGTTTTAACTTAGCAAATAAGTTACAGTGGGCCAGTTCTTAACTACTTTATCGAAAACACCAGTACCTAATCGAATTTTGGGTAAAAATACAAAATTAATGAGTTGTGTCGTCTAGCCGACCTCTACTTACCTACAATTCACATTTATGAAATAAATATATTCCATATCAAACAAGTAATGGACTGTTTGTTTGAAGTTCGCTAATATATCTAACTGATTTATTTGGATTAGATGCTGTAACTTACAAACATTCGTTTATTTCATAATCCCTATCAATCTACAATATCATTTACCCGCATCAAAAAAGAAAAAAAAAAGACAATGTTTTGAAAAATGAGGTAAGTCTCCTAATAGTTTCGCCGTAAAAAGTTTTGGGATCCCGAAAAAAACCGAGTGACCCACCTCGCACCCAATTTGATTTCATTTAAAACTAGCAGGTACATTTGGACTTGGTTTGACTTTGGATTAATCTATCCCCACCTAACAAGCAATCTCACAGTGCTTAATGATTGTCAAATCCAAAAAGTACAACTTTCAAATAAAATTCAGTCGGTGATTTATTTATTTTTTCAAAGTAAAGTTACAGCTATGATACTAATATACGTGTGTGTGTGTGTGTGTAGAGGTCGATTTTTGGGTGCGTTCGTATATGACATGTGTGTTGAGTATGCATGTAAAATTGTTCTGTTATTGTTTACTTTTTACTTAAAAGTGTCGCTTAAAGGCAATTTTGACAACAATTTTATAAATATGCTTCGAATGAGATAAAAGATGTCCAAATCAATGAACTTACTTTCGCATTTATGAAATGGGTCACTTGGTTCTTCTCGGGGTCCCAAAACTATTTACGGCGAAAGTGTTGCGTGAGTTGGCTATTTTTTACAGAAATATTTTTGATGGAAGATCTCATTTCGTTATTTAAGTATTTAATTATTCTTTTTATTATAAATATGACTGATTAGCTACAAGTTCCTTGGCTATAGTTATCTATATTAATAAAATTGAAGTGTCTGTCTGTCTGTTCCGGCTAATCTCCGAAACGGCTGAACCGATTTCAATGAAACTTCGTATTATCGGGGGTGACATAGTATACTTTTTGTCTGTCCGTCTGTCCGTCTGTCTGTCTGTTCGACCTGATCTCTGAAAGGGATGAACCGATTTCAATGAAACTTCACAGATGTTATTAAAAGATTGTCAGGAATGACATACAACACTTTTTGTTTGTCTGTCTGTCCGTCTCTCTGTCTATTCGAATTAAACTCTAAAACAGATAAACCGATTTTACTGAAACTTCACAGACTGAAAAGAAGGGTGTGAAATGAAGAAGAACATACGCTACTTTTTGTTTGTTTGTCTGTCTATCTGTATGTTCGAGCTAAACATTTAAAGATTTTAATGAAATAATTCACACATTATAAATATGTTGTCAGGAGTGACATAGGTAACTTTTCGTCCGTGTAGTTGTCTGTCTGTCTTTTTGTTCCGGCTAATCTCCAAAACGACTAAACCATTTCAATGAATCTTCCAAGATATAAAAAGGTGTCAGATGTATCAGAAGTGACATAAATTGGTTTTCGTCGGTATGTTTGTTTGTCTGTTCTAGCTAATCGCCGAAACGGCTAATCGGATTTTACTGAAATTTTGCAAACATAAAGAGGTCGTTGTCAGGAGTTAAGAGTAATTTTTTATCTGTATTATCTACATTAGTAAAATTGAAGTGCCTGTCTGTCTGTCTGTTCCAGTTCATCTCGAAAACGGCTGACCGATTTTGGGACCGACTTGTGGGATTGCTATTCTACATGCTAAAATGACTAAATGGATTTTGATAAAATTAGGTATAGAGATTTTTTAGGTAGTTAAGTTGCAGAATTTTCTAGAAAGTATCACAATATTCCGGAGTGTCGCGTCCATTTAGCTATTCCGATACAATTGTAGTTCACGTGGGCGAAGCGGGGGGCGGAAAGCTAGTTTAAGAAATAATTCGTAATAAGTTGCTAAATTCAAAACACAAAACGAAGACCCATCCGTCGTGCTAGAAAATGCAAAGCTAATTTTTTTTATTTTAAATATCATGCTGCAAAACCCTTATTAGCGACATTTGCCCCGACTATTCCTTTTGTCATTGAAAATGACTATCATATCCATTTCACGGGAGACGCATTTTTAACCATAACTCCGAGAGTATAGGGTCTAGCCAAGATTTTAAGGTTTTAAAAGATTAAGAATTTAGTTGTGCATTATATGACATCAAAATTTTGGAAATCGGTTAAGTAGTTTTTGAATAAAATTGGAAAATGTAAAAAATCGGGACTTTTTCGGAATTTTTTTTTTACTAAATCCAAAATACTTCAAGAACGGTGACCGATATCGAAAATAAAAAAAATTGTATCTTGGCCATTAACGTAACTACGATTTGAGACCAAGTTTTTGGAAATCGGTTGGTAATTGTAAGAGAAATTATTTCCGAAAGATGAGATTTTTTGATCGATCGCTTGTGTTTGTGGATATAAGTTACTATATTTCAGAGGGTATTCGTCGGATCGCTTCAAATTATTATACCAAAGATTAGAAGGCGTCGGTAGCTACAGTTTGAGACCAAAGTTTTGGAAATCGGTTGGAAATCGAACAAGAAATTTGACATCACATATTAGATTTTATGGACGTTCGGGAACTTGTTAACATTACGGTCATCGCCTTTCGGCCTGTATTCGTTCGAATGCTTAATTATCGAGTTCAGAACGTTTTAGGATATCAGAGGCTGCAGTTTTAAACCTAAATGTTTCAAATATGTTGAACTAGCGACCCGCCCCGGCTTCGCACGGGTAGCAGAGAATTTTTTCGTTGATTTATTTCTGAGTTTAAAGAGTTGAAAAGAATTGTGCCACGTTGTCGTGGCAATGCTACGTTTTCGTGGCAATAAAATAAAATAATCTGTGAAAATCGGGTTTGGGTAGGTTCATTTTCAATGAAACCGATGGTTGCGGGGACTGCAAGATCTGTGGATTTTTTGTAAATTTTTATAATTAAGGTTTACGATATATTAAAACAGGAAATGTAAGTAGGAAAAAACTATTCACTTCAAAAATGCATAATTTTCGAACGTTTTTCTTTCTATTCTTTTTAAATACTAATTATGTTCAAAATTTCAAGTGCGTAGGCTTATAAGAATTATTTTAGGATTTTAATGGCCGGTGAGTCAGTGTTTAATAATAATTATGTAATTATTTTAATGCTCTACGAGTCTAAGATACAGAATCACCGAAACCCTAAGAATGAATGTTCATAGCCTTGACTAAAAAAAACAACGAGCCTCGAGACATTCGTGCCTACTCGAACGACCCCTATCTACGTTCCGCTCTCGTCACGTGTATCGAAAACGTAGTAAACCGCGTTATCCGAATTCCGTCAAAACCTCACGTGCGCTACGTGCTCTATTTAAGAGGTCGTCTACGCACACGGTTTTCGGATTTCATAAAGACAGCGGGGACGACATATCTTCGTTTGAAAACAATCGAGATCTCAGTTCAGACTATGTTAATGTTTATCTTTGCCATTTTAGCTTGTTAATTAGGTACTTATCGTATTTCGCATATAAGGACATTGATGTGTAATACATTCCGCCTGTCAAAGAGTAACTGACGTCTCAATAAATTCTTTATCTTAACTTCATTTATGTTTATTATTATTTTAATTGCCCAAGGCATAGTTCATACGTACACATTTTTACATAGAGTTTCATAGCCGTGGTCAGATGGTACTAATCTTCAACCAGAGAGCAAATTAAGACTAAACGGGATCTGAGCACTGAGATCTGTGCCCTGAAACTCTGTACAAATTACAGGTCATTGGTAATTTAATTATCCTTTACTTTGTATAGATTGTTGTTTTTTGTAGTTGAGTTTTAGCTTTTTAGTTTATTTTTTAGGTCCGCTGACCATCCGTCAGTCCGTCTGTCGCAGGACTGTATCGTCTGAACCGTAATAAGCAGAGACTTGAAATATTCATGGAGTGTGTACAACAAAAAATAGTAAAAATAAAATAAAGTAAAGAAATAATGGGGGTCTCCATACGAGAAACAAGTTTCCTAACCCTTCCCTTGTTTGGTTTTTAAATGGGCACTTATAGTTCCAATCAAACTTTATGGCGGATCGGAATACAACGCTTTATGCGTGCTTGCTCAAGTTCAGTCGTATGCCCCTCGCTCCACTGCGTCCCGCTACACCTAAAATTGGTTACTGCGACGATACTTGTGCCTATGTTCACATCCGCCATAAAGTTTGATTGCAACTGTACCAGCTAATAAATTACACCGGTGACATATTTATAACTATGATAAATCATTTTAACTTTTTAGTTTAAGTTTTTGAAGTCGCTTTTTATTTTTTTAGTAATGGTTTATTCTTTCATTTCAAACTTTTTTATAAATGTTAGTCGATACTTTATCATCTGTATCAATGTAAACATTGATTAGTATGTACTGGTCTACAAGATTTTCATACTAAAAAAATTACTCGGCTATCCTACGGACTAAATAATCGACAGCTACGAAATCAAATCGGGCAGTTTGTATGAAGCTAGGAAGTAATCAGTTGGAAAGTATGGCGTCATATCACGACTTGGACAGGTGTCAGCTCGTCGCTCGTCGCTCGTCGCTCCGTCGATGGCCCCGCCCTGTCCAATTAAGGCCATATATTCTGACGTCCACTTCCGTGAGACGGGATATTTTGATCATATCTGGGCCACGACGTCAATACATTTTAGAGCCTCAGACAGCAATATTTGAGGCGTTTAACGAATAAGAAAATAGTAACATTGGATTATGCTTACAAAAAAAAAACAAATAAGTAGTTATAGTGACGAATTTTACTAAAGGCGGTAGAATACTTTCGCTGTTTTAACTGTTATACGCGAAATAAAATGGTTAAGAACGTGCCGTAAGTTTTATTAAGCACACACGACGCTCCCAAGGTTGGGACAGTATTCAATCCACAGATATTTTCTATGGTTAAATAATTACCCTACATTAGTACTTATTCTTCTTTTGTATGTTTCTATTACACAAATATTTGCCAAATGTAGGACCATGTAGTTTACTATTTGTCTCCCAATTAGCACACAAGCTGTTCAAACTAGAGTATAGTTGGTCATTTGGCCTTGTTAATCGTTTAGGGAGTTACAAAATGGAATTATTCTAAAATATATCACTTTCGTAACACCAAAAGGGCCCGGAAGACCGAAATACTTCATTTTGTACGGCTTTCAACGTCATCTAAGTCAGCATCTTATGACATCTAAGCGCAGAAACCTTGAACGGTCTATGTGTAGAATAAAACGTACATACAAACGTAGGCTGTCGCCTGCAACTCCATTTAGTACGGTCCTTACATTTGTCTTATCATTCGTTTTGTCGGATCGTCGGTTTCGAGTGTTTAAAATGTAGCCCATTCTTGGCCATTTGGAAAGATTGGCCAAGAATGTATATGGACGTATGTAAGGATGGGTAAGAGGCGACCTAAACAGAAAAAACGTATGTCGACTAAATTGGCAACATCTCATCCATCTTACCTGTAGAGCTACTATTGTGCCTCTTTAGTGTACCTACTCAACCTTTTTCTTAAACTTACGTTCGTGTTCTTTTTTGACTGTATTATGTCCTTCTAAATGGTATGAATAATAATAATGTTTGTTTGTCGCTCACACACTTCTAACTTATGAACGATTATTTTTATGGAGTTGTAATTTGGAACAAGGATAAGATACACAATCATATAGTAATTTTTAAAACAGCTTGAAAACTAGGGTTTACTCGCTACCGCCTTACACGCGTGGACTACATGTTTGTATTATTCGCGTTTTCCACCTGCCTGCTTGACTGTCTCTGTGCGTAATATTTTTATCGATTCCAATATAAATTGGACGGAAACGAATCTGAGATGTTTCGTTTTGAGTTTGAAATCTTAAGTAATTAAACATGTTTGTACGCTAAAATTCGGTATTTATATTTTTATGTATTTTTTATTAAATTATACTTACAATTTTAATCAATAAATTTAAAAAATACTGTTTTACAGACCGTGGTTAGTTTTTAACAGTTTTTCAAAGTTGAGCTAATGATTACGTCAAGATGTAGGCTGCTACTGTACCTATCTTTTTTTTATATATTGTGACGAGAGATAAACAGAAACAGGATGATGAGTAGGTACCTATCTTGACATTTTGATACCTGCGTGAGCGGTCCTTGACACGCGCTATACAAAAACGCGGTTTACCTTGTACGACGTAACTGTTTACCAGATGACACGACTCCATCGATATTGCGTTTGTTTTTTCTACATTTATTGAATTATCGCGTTAGACTGTTTGGTCTGTTCGACCTTTTGAAATGGGGCATTTGCCTAAATAAAAAAGTTACTCGCGCCATTTGTTTACATTCGTTGTATTGATACCAAATATAATCCATTGAAATGTTACATTTTTTAGGCCTTACATTGCGTTTCTTAGAGGACGCAATTTTATTTTTTAGATGTGTAGGAGGGGTCAGTGTAAGGTTAATACCAAGTTTGTGGGGTCGCCACCCTTGTCCCACGGCCGCCATCTTGGAAATAGGGGTTGAAATGGTTTTAACGGTTTATCTCGTAAACTATCGGTCTCATTTAAAAATATTGTTATCATTTTTTGTTGCAAATAAAATTATCTACAATTTTAATTTAGTAATTTTTTGTCGTAGAACCATAAACAAAAAAGTTATGAGCAAAAATGTACAGAAATTCGATTTTACGATATAACTTTTTTTGTAATCATTTTATGAAAAAATAATATCTGATCATTATTGTAGATCGTGTTTTGAGGAACAACTTTTATTTGGAATATTTTTTAATTTAGTCAATAGTTATGGTTTTACAGCGCTTCGAAGCGAGTACTAGTATTTTAAAATTGTTAACAATATTTTTTTATGAGACCAATAGTTTATGAGATAAACCATTAAACCATTTCAACCCCTATTTTCAAGATAGCGGCCGTGGGACAAGGGTGGAGACCCCACAAACTTGGTTTTAACCTTACACTGACCCCCCCTACACATCTAAAAAATAAAATTGCGTCCTTTAAGAAACGCAACCCCAAATGTAACTTTTCAATGGATTAATAGACTATTATCTTATTTAAGTACTTCGAAGGTGAAATTTTGGTAAAATTGTATTTTTCATAAAAGTACGAATCGACTAGAAGCCGTCTCCTCACTAATGCTATATCTAGCCGGTGTATGACGGGGAGTTTTAGTCCGAGTTTCAGTGCGCAAGGTCCCCGGGGGGTGCTCTTCAGCTGTTCTTCACCCTCGAGAAATCCCCGCACACCGGTTTCAACCCCCCGAAATTGCGAAATGTCACTTCGATACTGTGAACTGACATTTATGACTCTATTAAAACCAAACGCTGCTGTCCAATTCATTTACTCTATGGTATTTTTAGATTAATTTATTATTAATAATTTTAATTTTGAAATGTTTATTAATGTAAAACGTTGAGTGTTTTTTTTTTCTTGAATTTGCACGAGTTTCAATAATTTTATTGGGCGAATATTTATTAACCTTGACTTTACATCCCGTTAAAAAAAGTACACCTCCTATCTTGTATACGTTACATCATTAATTTTTTTACGCTCTCGAATGGTTAGGTCTTATTTCCAGAATGTTAAATTTTTGATGCGAAGTTAATTTTTTAAAGCACGACGTAAAAATATTGTAAAAAATTTGATCAATCGATTAGCAATTATAAAATACGTTATAAGAATATTAATTTATCTGCTTTTAAAACCATATATTTAATGTTCCATTCAGGAATACCATTTTGATCTCTAATTCAGGAAATAAGCTCTATCACATAACTGTACCAACAAAAACCACATCTTTATAACTTGAATGGCAGTTTATACCTATAAGTCACTTAGTGTATGGCCAATGATGTGTTACGACCACAAAAGAATTCGTCACAAAGAGTTTTTGTACATAACTGGTCAATACCGCTCCGTACAATAAAACGGGCCTCAATTTGGGTCACAATAACATACAAAAACTTTATTTATAATTTTTTTATTAAAAAACATACAACAGCTTACAGACTAGGATTCCTTCGTATTTTGTTGACATAATATTTCTTAACTTAAACTAAATATAAAAATATAATTATTACAATATACTTTAAATTATTTTCGAAAGTGGGAAATATTAAAGCGTTTATCGTCTTTCAAAATCAATAAATACAAAGAGGCGATCCTCAACACACACGCGGTGGCTTCTTTGGTATAGACCGATGAAGTTAAATTATGTACTAGCGGACTAAAGTGTTGCCTTTTACTGCATGAGCCATAAAGTTTGAATGGGATACGGTCTCTAGCACGCTAGTACACAACCTCATTGGCATAGACACGGCGGCGGCGGTGGCCTTTGCGACTTAGACCTACGCGACATTACACTAATAGCAGCTAATGGACGGACCCATGCGCCCCGCTCCCTATGTAGTAATGGGGATGACATCACCGCCTCGTTTGACATTCACAACCGCAACAGAAGGCTGCATAACACAAAAAGTAAATATTGTGAAGTAGCATCGGAGCGCGGGAGTTTACGCAATGTGAGTTAACACCTTGCTCGCAATGAGGTTAAAAGCACTGGCGTACTAGAGATCGCATCTCACACAAAGAAAAACTAGATTTCTGGTCCTTATGAAACCGAACATCATAATGAGAAAATCTACACAACATTTTAAAATTAACAATGCGATACATCGATGCTGGTTGATAATAGGTGGCATTGGTTTATAATTGCATTTTTTTAAATACACAAGTCGGTATGATACACACGGGATCACTGTTGTTGGGAGTGCCATGTTCCTATGACATCGACTCAATGATATTGAAACTGTCCCAAGAGCCACGCAGGGTTCTGTGGGATGCGATCTCTAGTACGTACATTTTGACCTCATTGTTCGCGCGACCTCCGCGGGTGGACTGTGTAGGGGCCGCGCGACCTAAACGTTGCTCTCGGAATTAACGAACTGACGCAGCACCTGCCAGGGCGGGGCGTGAGTCGTGATCCCTCTGACTCACGGACGACTCACGGACGACTCACGGCTAATTAAACTCGACACTCGTGACACTCAGAAGTCCTTCGACGGTTGTCGACTGCTTCTTCGTAAAGAAGTAAACGGAACACGGTCGAGGTCTTCGACGGCGCGAAACGGATTGTCGTCGCTACGTTATAGTTGCTTGGATGATTAAAATTTGCGCTACAAATACCTACACCCGATTAGAGCGGACAAAAAAAATATAGAATCATTCAAATTGGCCTCAAAATTTATACAAAATTGGCACCCGGTCACAATTTTTTTCGTTCGGCGTCCTTTGACAATATCAGTGAAATAATTTAATAAAAGAAAATAACAGGACATTTCCAACATTCATAATTTGGTTATTAAAGTTATGAATGTTGAAAATGTCCTGTAATATAAAGAGAGTAAAAAAGCACGATGTGACATCGGGTTATTTAAAATAATGTCAAACTTATTTTTTCAAGATAAACTTTCAATATCTTATAAGTCCCCTACTCTTCAATCGAATATAATGTGGTTTCTTTATTTTGTTACCGTAAAAAGTCTATTTTGATACTTTTTTGAAAATTGTAATATTTCAGTATTAGTCAAATACCTTATTATTTCATTTATGACTTAAGTGTGAGATTATGCTTTATTTTTCAAGTCTCCAACTTCATTTTCAAATTGTATTGTTTCCATATTCCAATTAACCGTTATTGTTTATTCATTTTTATGTTAAATTCCTTCGTTTTACAACAAGGAACGCTTCTATACTTTTTTCACTCACTGCCCGACCGCGCTCTGGTCCTTGTTACTACACACGATTCACTCGGTCGATCGATCGACAGGTCCTCTACGTTAGACCGCTGAGGTCAGCAGTCGGTTTCTCCTTTAGGCACTTGGTGCGTGTTGTTGCTAATGACATCATCTTCATCACGTTCTTGCAGGTACATGTAGTAACGCCAGGCGAGAGCGACGCCGACTAGTTGCAGTATCGCGATGATTACGGCGCTGACGGCTACATATCGGCTGATGATGCGTGCATAGACAGTAGCGACTCGTGTGCACCCTAGCCTTTCATTGGCTTCTTTGTCGGTAAAGTCACACGTCGCTTGAAAGTAAGTGTGACCGCAACAAGAGCCCGGCAAGTCTGTGCGCCAACTGCGGTAATCACGGGCGTCATTGGCGCCGCAACATCTTAATCGTTCTTCGATGCGGCCGAAAGCTACGAGCGCATTTTGTTCCGATTGTGAATTATAGTAGCCATCGTATATAGTGTCCTTGACGAATTTGTCTGTGGCATCGTCGTCGACATACACGAGCACTAATGCAGCGGCGATCGCATGCGCTACAGCCACGGCCAGCAGTAATATACCGTATGCAGCCAATGGACCGCGTCTCTGCTTACGTGCCGCTAGAAATCCACAAACTGCGACTACCAACACAGCGGCACCCACCATTATGAACAACCAGGGAGCAACTTGGGGCCAGTATACACGATAGTCCAATAGATAATGATTGCTGTTCCTTAAATTGGTAATGTCGATAAGTTGCACGAAGAACCAAACGCCGATAGCTACGAGTGCTATCCCTAGCACGGCGTACACCGAGTTTGCAACGTTTAGCGCAGCTTTTAACATGCCGCCGGTGCCCATATTGGGCTCACTGCCACCTGTGAGGTGACAAGTAACACGACTACCGAACTACCTCCGACTACCGGAGTGACACGAAGAGGACTGAGCGCGGCGCGAGCGCACCTCGCCTTATAGACTTGCCCCGCCTTCCGCTGACTAATCACTTCACTGCGAGATGCGACAAAAGGCAAGCGCACTCGGGTCACCGATAACAAGCCACAATGACACCGATTCCACACATTAAGTGCCCTTTAATTTGTTAATTAATTAAGTCTCAGTTCGGACGGACTCACGTCCCATTAACACTGACGACCTACGTCTTATCAGCTGCTACACTATTTAGCTAGTATAATAATACTGTTCTATTAAAGTCTTACACTTTAGTTCTCAACTACCTATCTCGATTATTATCTTTGAACAATAAACGGATGTTTTTCTTTTATAGTCTCGACTGGAGTATTAATTACATCGTCGCCGGAGTTGAGCCAGGACTCTACATGAGCAATGTCTTAGTGCTCTCCAACTCGATTACCTTGACTTTGTCCTTATCTGGTCGCGCGAGCAGTCTACATGTTGCTACAAAGGCCACGAGTTGCAGTACCGCGAGAAGTACGGCAGCGGCGGCTAAACATAAACTGGCGTAGCGAGAGCGCGCCGCCGCCACCCTTGTGCAACCCAATCGTTCGTTGGCCTCTTTACTGGTAAAATCACAGATACCTTCAGCTGCGCCCGTACAGCAACTCGGCGGAGGTGCAGAGCGCCAGCTGCGATAATCGCGTGCATCGTTAGCGCCGCAGCATCCTAAACGCGTTTCTAAGTCACCAAACGCTACCAAAGCAGCCGGATCGCTTTTCGTTGAGTAAAATCCGTCGTATACAGTATCCTTGATGAATTCGTCTGTAGACATTTCGTCAACGTATGCAAACACCAAAGCCGCCACCGTGACATGGGCGGCGACCAATACCGCCAGCAAAGCCGCATGCGCCGCCAAAGGACCTTTTCCACCTCGTCGCCACGATATCCATCCACATATCGCAGTCGGTATCGCTACTAATCCGAGCACAATACAAGCCCAGGGTACAGCTTGCAGCCGATGGATGCGATAGTCCAGTAGATAATGGTTTGCGTTTCGTAGCGCGGTAAACGACAACAACTCCGCGAACAACCACGCACCGGCCACCAACAACGCTATCCCGCCACAAGCGTATAACGCAACACCCGTTGCCAAAGCCCGTTTACCGTTTTGGGAAGGCATTTTAGTTTTCACTAGGAAAGATTTCCGCGATATAGTTGTGTACACTATGCTAGTCGGTAATCGAATGACATCAATGACTAATACAACTAAGCTTTATACTTTACGTAAATGTATCCGAGGAAAACTACGTCACGTTAACGATACACGGGGACCGATGAGTCACCGCGATATCCTTTCAATTTCGATCGCGAAGCCTAGAAGGCGGCGTGACTCACGCGTCTTTACGAGTTGTACGCGTTGAGCATATTCCTTATACGTAGCTTTACTAGTACTAGGCTCCCACTCTCCGCTGCGTTCACCACAACAATAGTAAAAGATAGCTCTTGCCGTGTTGTACTAAGTAGTCATGTAAAAACGAGTAACTACAAATAATAATTTTATTAGCACACGATATGTCCTACAAATCTATACTATACAAAATAATAGCTTCGCGACCGCAGATTCGCTCGCGTTGACTACACAAATTGGATCGCTATTATTTAATAAGTTATGAATATAAATAAAAAATTGAATCAAAAAAATACTGAGAGGCGCCGGAAAGCTGTAAATTTTTTAGATTGTATATTATGACGTGAAAATTGAAAAAAAAATTGAACAATTTTCAAAAAATTCTGAACTTCAAATATAGCTAAGAACCATCTTGGTAACCCCATTAATAAAAAACAAATTCATGTAAATCGGTCAAGCCGCTTAGGAGAAGAAAAATCTATATTAATAAAAGAAAAGTGTAACAGATTGACGTCTGCACATGAAAAATATTTTTGGGAAAATCGCAATCGACCATCAGTAATCCATAAATAGTAAACCCAATCCAATTGTCTATCATCATTAGTGATGCTTTGTAATCTGAATGTCTGTTGATTGTTTGCTCATAACTGAAAAAGTGCTCAATCGATTTTGATGAAACTGTCACTATTAAATAGAAGCTATAATTGTTCAATATATACCTAGGAATAATATTTTAGAAGCGAAGTAATAAAAACGAAGCCAATTATTAAGCGTAAATCGATGGATTGCACAAAATAAATCAAACATAAAATATAATAATCAGATTTATTAAAGTTATATTCGGGCAAAAACATAGGAAGTAGCTAGTATCTTATGTTTCACCGTAAAACTACCCAATTAAAAAACATTCATTTAGACCCAGTTTACTTAAAATATATTTCGTTTCTTTCTTTCGAGCCGATCGTAACAATCGAAAGAGAAGGATAAGACATCCATACTTGCCGACAGTTAAAGTAAAATAAATGCCTATGTAATTGTAAAATAGATTAACAAAAGCATATCAACAGAACGGAAGGCGACACAAGCTGTACGAGATTTGTAATGAATAGTAGTTGTAAGTAAGTACCTATACAAAGCGTGGTGCGTCATTAATCAGTGCCAAGTAGTCAAACCAGTTCACAGCGCGACATTATAACTTGTAGATTATTTTTATGACTCCATACTATGACGTGTCAGATGAGTGGGTGCAGAATTACACATCGTAGTAACACGGTAGTGTAAAGCTCATTAATGAAAATAATATTGTATATCTATAGAGAATATATTGTTAAACAAGTAACTCTTCCTATTTTGTAAGGATACTGCCTATAGCTCTTGCAATTACACAAGCTGCGGTTGTATAAACAAACAATTAAAAATGTTGTCTGTTTTTTTACCTTATTTATTTATTCACAATATTATAAGATGATACCCGAAAGAACTTCTTTAAAGGAGTCTCTATGTGGTCAACATAATTATGTTTTTCTAAAGCGGTCCTTACCGACCGCTTAGTAATTTTTTTTCTTATTTCTATTTTAATTCCTTTTTTCTATGGCCTACTTTTTCCCTCTGTCATAACATCTGCTTCAAACCCCGCTGTGTTATCTCACAGCACTGTTATTTTCTATCTATCTATCAAAGACTACCTATACGGTAATTTATTTAGATATTAAAAAGTGGTTTCTGTTTTTTTTTTTAAATATGTTTGCATTTTGTCGACACATGTGTATATGAAAACGAAAAAATATTAAGAACCTAACATTTTAGGTGGGTCGACTAAAACACGACGAAAAAAAAATAAAGGGTAAAAAATATTTTAAATACAAGCTCTTATTGCATTTTATTGCTAATAAAAAAAAAGTTAATAATAATTTTATTCTTAAGTATTTATGACGTTAAAACAAATTATTTAACGCAACAAAGCTAAAATTTGATATAGTTATTATAGACATTTGTATGCCTATTTATTTTTATAATAGTTTACCAACACCCTAAAACCAGAGTACGTACTTGTTAAAACGAATCAAACAAGCCCATACACCGGACAGACGCGAGTCGGACTAGCCTACCGAGGGTTTCGTACAAAGTAGGTACGAATTTATAGTACAAATTTATTTATTTATACGGAACCCTCGGTGGTCAAGTCCGACTCGCACTTGTTCACTCTTTTTTACGTAGTTTTAATCAATCTTCGAGGTTAAGCAACGGTATGCGCGGTCATATGTACATACTAATTCGTACGGAACCCTCGGTGGGCGAGTCCGACTCGCATTTGTCCGTTTTTTTTTATTTAGTTTCATGTGTCTAGTGTCCAAGCCTATTTGATTCGTCTTAACAACTAAGTACTCTGGTTTTAGGGTGTTGGTAATAACTATATTAAATTTCAGTTTTTTAGCATTAAATACTTGAAAAGTTTAAACTTGAGCGCAGAAATCTGGTTCTTTTAGTAGTATTACGTAATGTTAAATTAATTTATAATTACTGTTACCCAGATTAAAGTTACGCTAGTACTACATAATTACAAGGACAGAGTGAGAAACGTGAGGAAGTTGTGATTGCTCGATAGTTAGTTTTGTATGTTCAATCAATGATACAACAACTATAGTCAAAGAAGGCTTAAAGTCTTGACAAGCTTTACAATTGTACCTACACTTGCTAAACTTGGTTTTTGTGTCTCATCATAACACTTTATGGTGAAGACAAAAGCTTATTTATAACCTATTCGCAATTGCTTCCAAAGAATTCGTCACAGACATCTAACACAGTGAATTTATTCTATGGAATTTATTACAGAATAACAAACAATAAAAATAAAGATAATCTATGACGTTACAGCTACACTCGTTTCTTTTTATGTTAGTATTTTGCATCGAACTAAGAAACGACACCGCGGACTAAATGTTTGCGCCAAGCGAATAAAATTCCAAAAGAAATGTTTGACTTGAATTCTAATCAATTTATAAAGCGAGTTAAAGTCCAACTCATGAAAAAAGTTTACTATTGTATTACCGAGTATTTAAATGATAAGTGCGCATGGACATCATTGTAATAGTTGTAAGCGCTTTAAATTAAAAAAAAAAAACAATTAAGAAAAACATATATTTAAATAAAATACACAGGGAGGACTTTCTTGCCGGTTTTTCTCTTCTTAGTTTTTGAACCGGTACCTAATCAATTTATTTTGACTTTTAAGTGTGTGTAAACATCTTATATTGAATAAAAACTTTTTGAATTTGAATTTGCGTTGTAACCGGCCGGCAACAACTCATTCGGTTACTCGCCTATGCTCATCGCGACCGCGTGCCAAAAACGTGATTAAACAACAATTGAAAAATGCCTTCGTGGGTGTTAAAAATATGTAAAAATCAATCACCTACGAAGAAAAAAGATAACATAACTTATCGTTGATAATTTAATCAAAACAAAACTAAAACCATCCAAAACTAATTTTTGCACCTACCTTATTTTCTACCGTTGTCGCCGTACTTATTTTAAATACAAGTAATGTCATGGCATGTATAATACCTTTTATGTACTTGTATAATACTTGCAATTTTGTGTATTCTATTGGAAACGAACCAAGCATAACACGTATAGGACCTGTATAATACAGTGTATTATACTTGGAAGAAAAGTGTGGTAGAAGTGGTAGAGCGGTGAGAGTGGTGGTGGAAAAAGTGGTAGAAACAAGGTGATAGTGCCGTGCGCATAGGTTTAGTTCGTGCCGTCAGTTCTACTAGTATCTATGCAGTTCAGTGGTATTTTGATGTGTCTAAGAAAACCGATGGACTTATTTATGTGGCGCCTCAAAGGTCATAAATGAGTGGGAAGTCAAAGCGACAGGATGAACTTGTGGACTTGCACCCACGCCATGAAGCCCTGTCCCTTTCCCTCTTGACGCTGCGCCCGTCTTCCGTCTTGTGCCGACGAATCCGCATAATTAAACTTGATCGAGTTACGCTGCGCCCGATAAGACTAACAAAAAGGCACAACTCAATTAGCTGGATATGAGACATTGCGATGGCGCTCTAAAACGAGCCAAGCTCAGATTATACAGCTAGTGATCGTTCGCGGCTTCGCCCGTGTCTACTGTATTTTCCTAATATTTTGCCTTTGAGACAACTAAATATTACCTATAATTATTTATCATATTATAATTGTAAGTATTTTTATTTATTGTTGTTATATATTCCTTTCTATTTTCGTTCCGTCATATCTGAGATAGTTCGTGGACAAAAAATCCTTCTGCGTTTAATGTATAGATACATATATATTTCTACACGATTTATCGATATGATATGTATATATATATAGTAGCTTATAGTTTACGTACTTATAAGTTTATTCTGCATACCAAAATCGAAATCGGTCACATCGTTGATGATCTGTAAAAAGATGTACAGACAGACAGCCAAACACATAAGGATAGGTAATCGATGACCATTATTTTGTGAGTCTCAAAGCATTTTATCGAGGAGAGTTTTAATTGGACAATTACGTAATCCTACGCAAATAAGTTTTATTTAAAATGAACATATCGATAGAGTAGACTTTGATGTCATCGCACTAATTGTAGTGATGACACTAATGACTTTACAAGATAAATAACAAAAATATGTCGATATGAAATCAACAAATTAAAATATTTATTCATTTTGGTATTATTAATCGAGGTATAATTAAATTGTACCAGTAAAATTACCCCTTTTTCAGTTAACAGGTTATTTTCCAATTATTCTGCTGTCTGTAACCTTTTGTTGCCCTTTCCCGTAGAATTGCTTTTTATCAGTTACTTCCGACCCGGTATGAGCTTACCGACACAATTTATTTCGTATATTTCAAAACGGTGCTTTAAATCATAGATTTGCGAATCAAAATGTACAATGTATTCGCAAAGGTGTGAGTGTAACATGTGACACGTGCACAGTAAGGGCGACCACAAATAATCGCTCTATTTGGACAACAATCCAAATGGCATGATTAAAATACTACTTACACTTTATTGGCTCATCCGCCACTTGCGTAAAATGGCCGCGAATTAAGAAAGATATTTTGATCACGCCATAGTTGTAACCTGTGGTTGTAATTCAAAACGTCCAAATAGACGGAGCGTTAGTGGTCGACTTAATTATTTCATTTTATACAAATGTTGGCTTACGAATGAATATATTTTTGCGCACGTACTTGCCACCGATCATCAACATTTCCCCATCACCAATTTGGCACCAGAAAGTTTGATGAAAAACTAATAACAACTATCTAATTCAAGTTTAGGAAGTTTATCTGAAAGCTCTAGAACAACAGAACTTTTCAGCTAGATTTGGTTTGATAGTCGAGAGATAAGAACGTAAGTCTAGAATAGCGAGCGACAAACGGCCATAAGCATGTTAATAGGGTTTTTACTACCAGGAAAATAAGTAAAATAAATATGTGGCTGAACTAATCACTCTGGTAAAACGCGTGACTGCTGACGTCACACGGTAAATTTAATACTACTATATTAAAATTATTTCAACAATTCCAGGTTCGTGAAATGACAATTCATGGATTTTGCACCATTATAATACACTATCGCATAAATATTATTGTGACAGAGTTTTAAGAGCAAATTTTAACAAATACACTGCGAAGTGTTATTTAAATAATATGATGAGTCACCATCGGAAGAGAAATGGATGATCGAGACATCAAAAAAATTTACAAAAATATATCAGAAACAATAAATTAAGCTCACATTTTATGATGTCTCGATCATCCATTGCTCTTCCGATGGTGACTCATCATAATATTTAAAGGACACTTCGCAGTGTGTAATTAACCGAGCACTGTGATTATCTGATATGGCCCCGTCCGACTTTTTCCGGTTTTCAAAGTAAAGTAGTTAGTCATAACTACGGTACCATGCGTTTATAGTTTCACGCAGTATCTATTCTTTTATCTATACAAATAAATTAAATTAAGAAGTCTGTCTGTGATTTCCAAATAAACAAGAAAGAAAGAAATCATTTATTATCAGGTGCTAGCCCTTTAGTCATTTTTACATTTTTGTACGTTATTTACACATTATTATTATAAAAACGAAATGGTAAAATTAAAGAAAATAAAATGTAGATTAATTATAACTAAATGTAAATAAAAATGTAGATAATTCTATAAATATACAGAATGTCAGAAAGCGCAACGAACCTGTCTCAAATTTATATGGCCCCATAGGGCCATGGTTCGAATCCGGGCGTGTACCAATGAGTTTTTCTGACTTAAGTACACAATATCACTGACACCGTGCTTCGGAGGGCACGTTAAGCAGTCGGTCGCGGACGCTGTCAATAGATGGCGGTCGTTACAGTTCCCAACCCGCAGTGGAGCAGCGTGGTGGGCTTAAGCTCCAAGCCCCCTTCCTCACCCTGGGGGAGACCTAAGCCCCTGCAGTGGGGTAAATGGGCTGATGATGATGATGATGATGAAATTATAACAACAAATAAATAAAAATAAACTGTAAAACTAAACAACCTATCAATTACTCGCATGATGGCTTATAAGCCGTCCACGCGCGTCTCGGGTCTCCGTGAACGTTCCGGACCACAGACAATCGAGTACGGTAGAGGTGCCATGCGACGGTATTTGTTCAGAGACATGTGTTCTAAAAATAATTAGGTAGGTACTCATAAAACAAATGTGAGTAATAATGTTACGCATACATAAATAGTTTGTCTCAGATTTAATCATTTTAGAAAACAGTTAAGTCGTTCATCCCTTTCTCTTACATCTTTGGTATGATTTGATGTCGCATTTTAAAGTTTAGGTTAAGAGATCTGTCTAAAGGATGCAACATATTGCATACTTGAAGGGGACAGCGTGACCGCCTACATGCTAACTCTGATCTACTCTAATGCTCAGTGTTTCGGATGCGCTACAATCGCGCGGCAGCTGCATCACAGCACTCTGAACACATTATGTGGTATTGGACACGCAGAGCGCTGAATGCCCTTTGCGTATAACTCACACACATACTACAAGTGTAAAAGGATCGACAGAAGGCTCCGAAGAGCGTAGTCTTGACCTGATTAGTACACTTTACAAATCTGCGAACAAGCATATCCATATCCATGTCATCACACAGATCATCGGTGACCCAATCGCTCAGATTCTTAAACTTGCTGACTTTATTAAGAGGACAGCCACATAATAAGACCGGAGGCACAATGGAACAGCATTTGCTTCGGATCCAATTTGGACCTGGAATTATTTATTTATCTATTTATAAAATCTAAAATCTTTACATTCTGCAAAGCCAATGACAAGTTCATCTACATTAAATTTTTTATAAGATGATATAGTTAATAGAAATCATAACAAACACACAAAAAAATGTATGCGTGTAGGGGTCGATTTATGGATGATTTAGGAGACGATAATTTAGGCGGCGCGGGCGTGTAAAACAGCGCTGCACCGTTTCCAGCTGGGCAAGGTGAGTAACGTAGGAATAACATCAACTCACTTTTCTTTGTGTTGTATCTGAGCCCGTGGGCCTCCGCATACCTTTCATATATTGCCAAAAGTGTAAAGACTTTGGCTTAAGCTCATTTGTTTGTATGTTTGTTTATTTGCACGTAACCAAAACCGAAAAACCACGTTTAAAAAAATTATCTCTGTGTCCGTTTGTTTGTCTGGGCTGATCTCTGAAACAGCTGAACCAATTTTGACGGACTTGCACTGGCAGGTTAAGGATTTTTCAGGGAATATTATGGGCTATTTTTAAGCCGGAAATATTTGGAATTTATTTCTGCACAAACTTAATTTTTTTTATAAATTATGAAAAAGACACAAAGAACGAAGTAATACGTTTATAATAATGGTGAAACAGTCGTATATGCATACCATTTGAATTAAAAAAAGGACAAAATTTGAAATGTTCTTTCACGCCGCTAACATTACGCAGACTTGTCTAGAGTTGAAAAACGATGAGAAGATAACCCTGTAAAAAAGTTAATGTCTAAAATGATAGCGGCCATCCGTTAACGTTAAAAAATCTCTCAGAGCAACTTCTTCCATAAATATAAAACCCGAAGACGGCCCTTGAGATAACGAGTGTAATTGATAACATCCTGCCCTCCCTCCCACCCGCGTTTGGCCGCGTATTGCCGAATAAAATATGAGCGTGCATTAGGCGGTTGCTAGGACGCGGTGGTAACCAGCACAATAAATCGGGACAACAAGGGTCATATGTCAAGGGATTCGTTGACCTAGATGGTTGTGCCGCTTATCACCGCGTCTGCTAGCGTATGCCTTACAAAGCCAATATCTTTTTCTATCTACCTATATTAATAAAATTGTAGTGTCTGTCTGTCTGTTCCGGTTGATCTCCGAAACGGTTAAACCGATTTCAATGAAACTTTGCAGACGTGCAGAGGGCATTATCGGGCATGACATAGGCTACTTTCAGTCTGTCTGTCTGTTCAAGTTGATCTCCGAAACAGCTGAACCGATTTCAATGAAACTTGGCAAATGTGCAGAGAACATTATCGGGGGTGACATCAGCTGCTTTTTATCTGTCTGTCTGTCCGTCTGTCTGTCTGTTCGAGCTGATCTCCGAAACGGTTTAACCGATTTAAATGAAACTTTGCAGACGTGAGGGCATTATTGAGGGTGACATAGGCTATTTTTATCTGTCTGTTTGAGCTAATTTCTGAAACGGCTGAACTGATTTCAATAAAACTTCACAAATGTGATTAAAAGATTGTCAGGAGTGACATACAATACTTTTTGTTTATCTGTCTGGCCGTCTCTCTGTCTATTCGCGCTAAACTCTAAAACTTCAAAACCACTTTTAATGAAACTTCGCAGACGTGAAAAGACGAGTGTGAGGAGTGATATACGCAACTTTTTGTTTGTTTGTCTGTCTGTCTATATGTATGTTCGAGCTAAACTTTTAAAGATTTTAATGAAACTATGCAGACCTTAAAAATAGGTAGTCATGATTGGATTTATGTAACTTTTGTCCGCGTGGTTGTCTGTCTGTCTTTTTGTTCCGGCTAATCGCCAAAACGACTAAACCATTTTAATGAATCTTCGCAGACATAAAAAGAAGGTTATGAGTAGTGACATAAATTGGTTTTTGTCTGTGAGTTTGTCTGTCTGTTTGTTAGGCCTAATCGTCGAAACGGCTGATGCGATTTTACTGAAATTTTGCAAAGATAAAGAGGGTGTTATCAGGAGTGCAAAGCATTTTTTTTATATTATACATATTAAAAATCGTAGTGTCTGTTAGTCTGTCTGTTCAGGTTAATGTCCAAAATGGCTGACTAATTTCGGGACCGACTTGTGGGATAGCTGTCATGCTGAAATGACTAAATGGATTTTTATGAAATTAGGTATAGAAGTAATTCTTAGGTAGTTAAGTTTCAGAATATTTTAGAAAATGTTACAATGTTCTGGAGCGTCGCGTACTTCTAACTGTCCCGGTACAACTGTGTAGTTCACGCGAACGAAGCCGTGGGCAGAAAGCTAGTTTACAATAATATTATCAAATAATACAGTACATTTTTAAAGCGTTTAACTTTTGGCATAGTCCTGATCCGTTATTTTGTTTTCTCACAATCGCGTCTAACTATGCAACTTATATATTTGTATTCGGACATGTATATAGACGAACAAAAATGTCCTACATAAAAAATGTCATCAAGTGTCATGTTAAAGAAGTATTCAGACATAAATGTTGACTTAAATGACGGTCTATTTATCACATTAGGTTCTCAGTATTTTCAACTAATGAAACGTTACGCAGAGGTTTTTGGATTAAACATTTATATACAGAAATTTTGCAATATTATCTCCATGATGAGACTTTTTAGGACTTATATGTTTCTTTTTAAATACTTTTTGCTATAATTTGTGAAATGTTACTATAACATCGGTATCAATGTAATATCCCTGCATAAAATTTCGATTTGCCTTATATGGACCAGCTTTCTATAAGTTCTCTGCTAAGCAATGTGATTTGTGTATAACTATATTTTTAGAAAGATACTTCTACCCTGTTCAAGTGACATATCCTCATGTAAAAATTCCAATGTTTTTCTGTATCGTTCTCAGAAAAAGTCGAACAGTGATAATAGTTATTTCAGATACACGTGCGGGAAGTAAGGTCTTATACGAATAAATGCCAAATTGAAAACACGAGCGCAGCGAGTGTTTTCATTGGCACGCATTCGGATAAAACCTTTTACGCTCAAGTTTCTTAAAACATTTTTCAATGCCTTTTGCGAGGAAATACAACAAAAAAAAATTAGTATAATAAAGAAAGTATTTTATTTCACCAAAGCCTATTTACAACGAAATGGCGCGCTTTCTTTGCAGAGCGCGCGTTTCATACAGTTTTTTTTTTCTTGAGGCAAAGGTACAGTATACGTACAGCCAATAATGTGAAAAATATTTTTGTTTGAGGAAACAAAACACGTATTTTTAAATGAGATAATCAAAAATCTTATGTGTAATGGTGTTTATCATCATTTAATTATTGCTAGAGCGCGCATACTTATAAATAATTGTTTTTTTTCGAATATCAAAACCTCCTTGCATCTTTGTAATTTTTTAAAATTTTATGACTTGCACCATGCACCAAAGAGTAAAAAAATTTAAAAATTACTTTATTTCACGCGTGAAATAAAACAGTACTGAAATCCTTTATTTTTTTATAAAGAGTTGGTTTCCGCATAATTTTGTTACATAAAAAAGAAGACTTTACTAGCAACTACATTGAAAAATATATTATTTAACAGGAATTAGCTTAACTTTCAACTGGCAAATTGATATATGCATGGCCTCTTAAAAATTTCGCCATCTTGGAAATTGACTTCATTATCATCCGCCAATACGCATTTTGGCCCACGCGTTGCTATACTGCGACCCAAGACCGTTGACACATATTAGGAGACCTGGGTATTTCTACAAATACACAAAACAGGGTTGCACTGATCTTATTTGAAAAATATGCACTGGAAATTTTATTTCTTTATTACAAGATGTGTATATAACTGTATTTTAACTAATCTATACTAATATACTAATTACTAATTTACTAATATTTACTAATAATATTATAAAGCTGAAGAGTTCGTTTGTTTAAACGCGCAAATCTCAGGAACCATTGGTTCGAGTTGTAAAATTATTTTTGTGTTATATAGTCCATTTATCGAGGAAGGCTATAGGCTGTTACTACATCAGCTGTGACCAATAAGAGTGGAGCATCAATGAAAAATGTTGCAAAAAAGGGGGAAAATTATTCCTTTTGAGAGCTTCCGTCGCGCGCGCTGCGTAAACGGTTGATCCCATCAAAAACAATACTTGTCAAAAAAACCAAGTCTCGCAACTCAGTTGTTCTGCGGTAAAAAGTTGTGAGATCCATGTAATACCAAGTCGGGTATGTTAATGTTTTATATAAATATTTGAGACTTGGCCATCGCACTAAATAATTGAATTTACATGTGTTTTCAGGCGATTGAATTTACACGTGTTTTCAGGCGATGGCCAAGTCTCAATATATTTATATAAAACATTAACATACCCGACTTGGTATTACATGGATCTCACAACTTTTTACCGCAGAACAACTGAGTTGCGAGACTTGGTTTTTTTGACAAGTATTGTTTTTGATGGGATCTCATTTCTTTTTGTAGTTTGTAGACAGTTCTACTTTTTTCCTTTTCGGTACCTTCTACTTATTGTATATATGTATATCTACCAGCAACGAATTTTCTTAAAGCCCTCTCTCTGACTTATGAACTTTTCTTATTTTTGTAGGTAGCCTTCCGTTTTCCCTTTTCCGGTACTACTTCTTGAGCTTCAGCTACAGTTTTTCTAAGAGCCCACTCCCTGTCTCTATGCGTTTTTCTGGGAGGCTTTGATGTTACAATTTTTGACAAATCTGGACGGTAAATGCTTCTTAGTCTGTTGTATTCACAAATTGAGGATTCCTGCGCTTTAACACTTCCAAAGTCGACATTAATTAGATGTAAACCGCCCAGACTTGTAACTCTCGAAAGTGCCACGTAAGCTTGACCGGATGTGAATACTGTAGAACCAATATCTATCAGTGCATTATGTAGACTTAGTCCTTGACTTTTATGTATAGTTATAGCATGGGCTATACATATGGGAAACTGTTCGCGATCGTTACGAATAAAGCCAATATTGAAAAATTTAACTGAAGACTTGGCTGTATGGGCTTAATTTTTTTTTGCGGTCTTTTCTAGATTTTTTAGTTTTTCCTTGATTCATACACCAAACACTACTTATATTCCAAATTTGAAGCTTCTAGGTCTGCTAGAAGTGCCTTAGAATTTTGATGATCGGTGAGTCAGTGAGTGACAAAATTAAGAAATTTGACCCGTTATAATTTCTTAAAAATACTGGTTCAAATTGAATGAAGTTTGAAAATATGCTTATATAATATGCCTGCATGGTTACTGAAAATTTTAGTCTTCTAGTTTTATCCACAACGAAGTTACAGGGAGTCGAAAATGGTCTGAATTGCTTCGAGAAAAGGATGGTACGGCCGTGACGCTTTTTTCTCGACTTGGTGGGGGCACGGCCGTGCCCCCAGATATTAAGCAAAAATTATTTATTACGGAATTGTTTCCCTTTAAAAGTTCTAACCAAAAGTCTGCAACAGTATATGTGTATCTTTCAAGGTTAACTTACTATAACCTTTTGTATAACAATCAAATTTGTTCTAACATAATGTATTATTTGTGAAGATCTTTTTTGAACGTGATATTTATCCTTATCAAACTAAATACGTTAGTTGTCTTAAGCATTTAATGCATATTATAATTGCCCTTTACACCATAAAATTTAAATTAATATCTTAGCAGTTTTTATCGAAATATGAAAACTATAGCGGGAGAAAATAAATTCGCTGTCTGCTTCTGTTCGTTATCTTCTTACTTCCAAACCACGCAATGGACTTTGATACGTTTTTCAGTAATATCTTATTATCTTATAATCTATTAATCTGTATAATAGAAATCTTACTTATTATAATCTTACATATAAAACCAAACTGTCTGTCTATTCGAGCATATCTCCAAAACGGCTTAACCGATTATAATGAAACGTTAAACCTAAGGAAAAGATGTAGTCAAAAGTGATAAACGCAACTTTTTGTATGTCTGTCTGTACGTCCATCTGTCTAAACCGATTTTGATTAAACATCACAAGTATGAAAAGATGGTGGTCAAAACTAACATACGTTAATTTTTGTCCGTCTGTCTGTCTGTACGTGTATCTGTCTATTCGAGCTAATCTCCAAAACGGCTAAATAGATTTTAAGGAAATTTTGTAGACGGGAAAAAAAGTTGTCAAGAATATCATAAGCAATTTTTTGCGTTTGTCTGGCTGTCTATCTGTCAGTCGTTTGTCCTCACTGATCTATCAACGTACAGCCGAAACTAACTACAAAGTCTAGGAAGCTTAAATTTGGAACATAGGTTTATTTTATAACGTGAGTATTAAGTTAAGAAAGGCATTTTTAGAAATTTCAAACTTAAGGGTGGGAATGGAGGGACTTAAATAATGACTTGTTTCAGGGTTTTTAGATTTCTACATTTTAAGGGTGGGAAACGGGGGTGAAAAATTGTATCGGTTTTTTTAAAGGGTGGGAAGGGAATGAAGATTGAAAGTTTGAATGGGTGAAACCAAAATTGGTTCCAGCAAAAAGTACGTATAAACCATCTCGAACGTTAATAGTACCTATAACAGGAATTTGTAGTCTACGTGTACGAGTCCGATTCGCACTTGGCCGGATTTTTTTTAATAAATTATACACAACTTAACTAAGAAATGTAATTGTTATACAATGACAGGTAAGCTTATGTAGATAGATTTAATAGATTGATTATTGATTGATAGATTAGAACAATTTAATTCAATTCACTAAGAAACTGCTTAACTACCTACTGACATAAAATTCAACTCGCAGAATACAAAAAGACGTTTAAATATCGCTACTTTTAAGGAGCGTTTCAACGAAAGGAACGAAATGGTATCCAGATCTATTCGAGCAGTAAATTTCTCTACGAATCGTGGCATGCCTCTCCACAATGCAATTAAATTGAAGTTATACTTAAAACATTAGCCAATCACAACAGGTTTTACTTCTTTTAGGTACTCACGGTTTGAATGCTGCGTTCGTTATAAATATAGATTTCATAATTGATTGAATATTTCCTGTTAGAATTACTCATAACTTTACCATGTATTTATGCTGACTTGATGATTTGGTCAATTGTTGTTATAAAAAGCAATGAAAATGGTGAATGGAGAAGTTTCGCAATTATGATTATTATTGATTATAATATATTATATTGTTACATTGAAACAAAATTTCATATTTGTTAATAAATAGCAAGAAAACAGAATTTCAAACTTGGCATATTTCAGCGAGCGGCGGTTTGCATATGACGTCACGACTAGTATTGGCACGTCAACCGCGATACGCGGTATAAACAGGCTATGACGTCACGTCATCGCATAGAATAAAAATATTTATTCAAAGCCTAAGGTTAAGTTTTATAACTTTGTTATTGTTTAATATATCTTAATATTTCTTTTACAGTTTTGTTTAATTTACTTTTAATATTTATTTTCATTCAAAAAAAAATTTTCATAAACTTCACTATTACTTATGCCGTAAAATTTGATCACAAACGGAACACTAAATATATATGATAAATTTTCATTGGGAAGTTGTTACATTTATACTGAACTATATTTATTTTTTTTCATATTCTCACAGGCAACTTTTTGGATGAAACGTCAAATAATTGTATGTAGGCACCATGGTAGACACTTTACATTTCTTAATTCGGTAAACGTATCTCGGAGTTAAATGGAGTTAGAAATAAAAGAGGAAAAACAGAACTAAAATTTTGTATAAAATTATAATAAGAAAAATAAATGAAATATTCATAAGCACATCAGAGGTCTCGCAAGATATTATACTCGCTCGTATCATTTTTAGGAAACGACGTTCCACCCTATTCATTTTAAAGATGACAATAACGAAGCCTACATAATATTTTACATATAAAAATTAATGTTTGTGTTTTCGCATTTTGTATTTTGCATTTGTATTTACGATGAAACTTTTTGCATTAGGTACATAGAAATCACTTAAGTACTGATTATTTGGTAACTTTCGCGGTTATTGTGTAACGGTTAAAAATTGCAAGTTACGAGGAAATGATGAAAGGAAGCGAGACGATACATAGAGATAAATAACGTAAAGGGAAGATTCCCAGGAGCGGAACAACGAACTACTGATTCAAGAGTCGTGCTGATACTGAAGGATATTCCGACATTCTGTGCTGTTGAGGTGCAACAGAAAAATAAATACTTAATATTGAACGATATACAATATTTATTCTTATAATAGTAAAATATAATAATTAAAACAAACTATACGCGATGTCGATAAAATTACCCGGCGGCGGCCTCACACTGACAAATATTTAGATGAAATATTAAGGAACCTGAAGGGTTCTGACTCTCATTACGTATCACTAATTTCGGCCACGGCGATGTAGGTCTTCAAATGACCTCGATCACTATTTTATATTCACGATGCCGCGTTTCTCGTTGTCTTAACTGCGGCGATGGTAGCTGTTCACACGGGCGGACTACAGATCCACTCGCTAGGATCCACGCTAGGTGCTCTTGGTTAGCTGAGAGCCTATAGACATGGACCCTTCACATTGTGACACAAGCATGGAACTTGGCACAGATATTCCCTGGATAAAACTAATCAGATTGAGCCCGGTTTCCAGCAATTCCACAAAAAATTCTGACTGCTGTAGTTTTACCATTAAGATGTTTTTGGTATCGTTTTCGTATAAAGGGAAAGTAAGGATTTCATTTCTAATTATGATTTGGTTCAGTTTTATTAAAGAAATATGATGTTTTTTGCAATAAAGTAAAAATCTTACCAGACATATTATTTTTTAAATTTCTGTAACTTTTTAAGTCGTAAATTTTTCGAATCAAAAAAAATATTATTATATACCTTGTTTACTTTAGTTTATAAAAATGTATAATATGTTTACACTTAATTAACATAAATTAGTATTAAAAAATCTGAAAAGTAACGCGACGTCGGGGTCAAGCGCATTTTCTGGCAGCAGTTTGATGTGACGGAGCTGACTTTAAGCGGAGCTGATTTAATAGAATAATTTCAATATTTTTGGTTAATATTGAACGATTGTAGATGTGACAAAAATAAAATTTTAACTAACGGTAAATTTCTGCATTTTAAACTGGATTTCAACTCAAACTTGAAAAATAAATGGAAGTATTAATAATATAATAATAATAACGTATACATGACAACAACATCTAGGCCCCAAACTAAGCATTAGCTCGTGTTTTGGGTACCAAGCGAAGACTTCACATACATGACCCCGGTACCAGTCGATACTGGTACCGGGTCCCTAAAAAAGCTGTTATACAAAATAAAAACTCATCACTATTTGTCCACGCGCCGATCCTAGCGTCACTAGCCGATAACAAAACAATTTACTCATATTGCATGACCCGGGATGTATAAAAATATCTACTTCCTTTGGTATAGTAATCACACATATGATCCTTAAAAGTATTAATTCATTTCAATCCTTCGCGTGCCGCTTTAGCCAAAACAAAAAAAATCGGAAAACATACAACTGTCATGAATGTAATATCACAAAAGTGTTATAAATCATAAAATTACGAATTTGGTGATAGAAGCATCATATCGCTCGCTCGTCCCAACAGGAAATCAATTTAATAAAGCAACAGCACGCAGCCTTTTCGTTTTTGACTTCTTTTAAATAAACAAAAAAACTTTAAAATAACAAGAGCTCTCTACTATAAATAAATAAATCAAGCTCTATGTATTGTTTAGATTAACACAAGAAGAATCGATGCGACACGAATACAAGCTGTCGTCAGCCGCCATAGGTAATATATATTTTTTTTTTGTACAAAATATTGAACTCTTGTCACCTTGTTATGAAACTTGTCACGTCTAAAAAAATAATCTGTATATTTGATTACTTATAATTTACTACAATCAGCGTGATGTGGCAAGATGTTGCGGAGTTGTTTAAGTAGGTACACAGAGTGATAACTTGAGACGAAGCAGTAAGGGTAAGTACGGAAAAACCTTCTTATGACACTATTCCTAACTTTCGAAATTATCAACATCAGATTTTACAGATTTTGAAAAAAATTGCACCGTCAACAGGACCCTATTTATTATAAGAGTCAGAAGACACCAAGGGAACAGTTGAGGTTAGAGTTAGTTATAAAATTCATCTTATTATACGGGATAACTTTTTGAGTTTTGGAAAATTTCTGATACTGGAGTCTATTCATCTTTATAACAAAGATGATCTATTAACGCCATGAAAAGAAAACGCTAGAAACATTCTTTTTCTTTTTGACTATAAAAGTGCTATTTTTTTCAAAATTGGTGTTAAGAATATTTTCCTATATCTGCGTTGTTTTACTTAACTGCCCTTACCACCTTTGACCTCACTCTCTTGTTTTACGCTCCTGTTTTAAATTCTCAACCTGTATGAAGCATATCGTTTCTCGTTGAACTGTTTTACAATTTTGAATAGATCAGACGTCCATACAAAATGGGTGACCCATTTTGTATAGACGTCTGACCTATTCAAAATTGTGAAACACTTTTCCCCAAAATAATGGACTTTTATGAAAGTTCTGTTATTATCGAAAGTTTCATCGTGGTGTACATATAGGTACATCACTCCTGACATTTTCATAACATAAAGAAATTTTAGTTAACAACATTTATTGAAATATTTGTGTTTTAGTTTACACAATGGACGTCCACATTTTCTATTGTTTATATCATTGATGCGACTTTGCCTCAACTCTAAACCGTTCAATCTGTTTACACCACATTTACACGAAAATTTATTTGCAATATCAACGCACGCAGAAGCGATATTTCCCGCTATACATGCGTTTCTTTATTACAATAATTGTTTAGAGAATAAGGTCAGAATAATTGCTAAAGTGTGTTTATTTGTTTTTATTTCTTTACTTTTTAATAAAGTAACGGAACGGCAGGATTTTTCTTATAAAGTGAAAGACGGGCAGATAGTAACATAGGCTGGTCAAAGATTTTTACGAGACACGAAACTATTTTATACTCGAAACAAGAAAAACCTTTAATGGTATACAGAATGTGAAATCACTTTATTTTGTAAAGGAGCAACGTGATTATTTGCACAGAAATAGCCTAAAGAAGGGAGAATAACAACTACTACTATTTAAAATCCTAATAAAAGTCTTTTTACACGTGATACAAAACAAGTTTTCCTAATTTTAATATACAATTTTATGACGAAATTGTTTAAATCTGACATTATATAATATGACCTCATTTTCTTGCACAGAGACGGTTTCAACGTGCGCTAGCCATTTTAGTTTATTTTCATAGAGGAGTGAGAAAAGCAACGTGTGTAGTGTCGCCATGGTGTCGGCGCGTCCTCGCCCGCTAATTGGATAAAGGCCGGCAATTGGGCAATTGGCAGCGGCATTACCTACCTCTCGCTGCGTCTACTGTATAAATAGAAACTAGTGTAAATATGAAAACAAACCGGTAGCTCTAGAGTTAGGTAATAACTACATAGAGGCGCTGCCGACGTTTAGATACTAAATAGTTATCGGAATAAAAAATTGAATTCGATATTTAGAATTAATTTCTCAATCATAAACGCTTTGACTGTTAAATCACGGGCTATGTGATGTCAGTGTTGCCTTCACGTAGTTATTATGAAATAATTTACTGATGATTTGATAACATTAGTTAGTTACATTAGTGTAGGAGATTATTATGAACAATAAAAAGAATTTTTTCACTTTTCAGTTTCTTTTTTCGTCTGTGTAAGTAGTTTTTCCAAACTTTTATACATTTATCATACACATAATGAAATTATATCTAGCAATAAAAATTTACTAAATTTAATTTTTCCTGAAACTGTTTGTATTCTTCATATTTACTTTTCATTTTGCGTCTTTTGTCATTGGAAATGACTTTCATTTCGTTGGAGTATAGGGGGTCATTTGGGAGTTTTGTGAGACAGGCAGATTGCACGAAGAGTTTTCGAGATATCGAAATGAACATTGTGTCAAAAGACGCAGCTTCGTGAGCTCTATAAGATGGCAAAAGAAAGTTTGGAAAAAGTTCAAAAATAAAAAAAATATCGGCAAAAAACGAAAAAAATCGCAATTTTTTTCCCCGATTTTCATTTTGGGAGCCCGATATCTCGAGAACTAGGTCCGAATAAGAAAAAAATAAAAAAACCGCTCGGGGTAATTAGACGGGGGATCGATGTAGAGTAAAATTGTTAGAATCGGACAACCGTAAGTAGTGGTTAAGGGTGCCCTTAGTTGGAAGTCGGATATGCGTCAGTGTTACATGTCATATTAATTCGGTTTGTTCGATCGAAATCTCGTATAGAATGTTATATTTTGAAGTTTTAAGCTTATTTAGATACAGTTGTGTTATTTTTTTCGCGAAAAAAAATTATTTCGAAAAATATTATCCAAAATACGTGTGTTTACTTTATTCTGCTAGGTTCATTTCAAATTTCGTAAGAAGTTCGTGCGAAAGCAGGAGATCCGTTGATTTTATTTTTGATATTTTAACGTGTCAATCGGAACAACAGATTTAGACAGAATAGACAACAAATTTTTGCGTTTTTTGTGTATGTATTGCCTTCAAAGGATAGAAGAAACAAAACTAATAGCAGCGTCCATTAAGTAGAGACAACATTTTGACGCTTAGTCCAAACATCTAAACACCAGTTTACTGGTGTATACGTTGCCGGTTTGTACACGAAATAGGTAGTCGACGACAAACGTTTGCCGACACCCGCGCAACCACCTTTACACCCAACATTTATGACACATAATTCAAACTGAGAATGAGAATGCATATACTCCTTTTAGTTTTGTTATTTTTGATGTAAATGAGTGTAACATGGTGTAAAAGACGAATGTATTCACTAAATGTATATAATCCTACTAATATTATAAACGCAAAAAATTTATTTTAAAGAAACTTTACAATAATATAGCTTACACACCAAAATAACACATAGGCTATAATTTATAAAGATACTAGCTTTCTGTCCGCGACTTCGCTCTCGTGGTCTACAAAGTTGTACACTGATTTTAAAAATTCTTTCACCTATAGAAAGCTACATTGTCAGCGAGTAACATGGGTGTAACACGGGAGGGGTGGTGAAGGGAATGGGAAGAAGAACGTTTCTGTAGTCCACCCGGGAGGAACCAAGTACGACCCCTAGTAACTAATAGTGTAACAACGTAAAGCTTATTCCTCTGTTATCCAAAAAGTTTTCTGAGTAAATTTTTGTTATCACTCTAAAACGATAAATTTGCTTTCGAACTTTTTTTGCAGATTTTTCGACATTTTATAACACGTAGTAGTTACAACCATTTATTAAAAAAGTTATGGTTTGGTCAGCGTAACGTAAATGCTCGTAAACCGACTTGAGCAGAAAACTTCGATATTTCTATCGTTAAATTCAATATGATCGTATTATGTATTTAAAAGTTGCATAAGAAATTCTCTAGATTACACTGTAAACCACATCCAAATCTATCAAGCAGTTTAAATACCTTATTAATAAAATATTAGAGAAAACGATATGTGCCCACTGCCCGTGGACCGCGTCTGTTGATTACGTTAATTTGTAATTTGACCAAATGTGAAGATAAAGAAATCAGAATTAATTATATTCCAAATTGATTTTTATAAGAAATGTTTAAAAGAAAATACTGTGCACCTACACGTTTTTTTCAGTGCCAGTCAATAGCGTAATTTTTATTTAATTAACTAGCTTTCCGCCCGCGGCTTCACACGCGTGGCCTACACAATTGTACCGGGACAGTTAAAGGAACGCAACGATCCAGAACATCATAACGCTACGTACAACATTCTGAAACTTAACTACGTAAGAAATCTCTATACCTAATTTCATAAAAATCCATTTAGCCATTTTAGCATGAAGAATAGCTATCCCACAAGTCGGTCCCCGTATCAGTCAGCTGTATTGGAGATTAACCGGAACAGACAGACAGACTAACAACATCTACGATTTTTTATACGTATATAAGAAAATTGTTTTTCACTCCTGACAACGACTTATTTATGATTGCAAAATTTCAGTAAAATCGAATCAGCCGTTTCGACGATTAGCTCTAACAAACAGACAGACAAACACACAGAAAAAAACCAACTCATGTCACTTCTGATAACCTCCATTTTAGGTCTGTGAAGATTCATAGTAACGATTTAGTCGTTTTGGAGAATAATCGGAACCACACGGACAAAAATTTGCCTCTATCACTCCTGACAACCTCCTAACCTACAGGGAATCTTTATAATGAATAAAAAAACTTGTATTTCTCAAAATTGACACTTTCATGATATGTCACATGTTGACTTTAGAACAGTTTTTTTTTTATAAATATGCCCCGTGCCCCGCAAAATAGCCCATAAAATGAGAATAATTCGTTTATTTACGCTATATTCGTGATTGCACAGAATTTCAATTTTTTTCGCCCATTACATTTGGAAAAAGGAGGCTATGAACGGCGGACAAAAAGACACCAGGGTGATTGTACAAGGGTTACATTCCCTTGTATAACTTATGAAAGAAGTTTCCATTTCTTGATTTAAACGAAATGGGCGTTTGTCTTAATTATTTATAGAATTGTAAGTTATGAAAATCCTCACAGTCTTGGAAGTCATTTAAAAATGTTCGCAGTTAAATATTATGCATAAATTTTATAAGGTGCTCCTATATACATAAAATATAACAGAGCTTTGACAGCTCAAATACTACAATCACTGTTTCTAAAATGCTACAGTATAATGAAATAGTTAACTTAGAAAGGATTTAGTTAGAAGGAAGGATAAGGATTTAGTAGTGTAGTAAGGATCAAAATAAAATATAAGACAATATATAAAAATAATTTGGTTAAAACAGTTTTATTTTGACATATATAAATTTGTGAACAATTATTTTATTTTAATTTTATGGAAAATGTAACCCAAGTTAAAAATTGTTGAAACGATTATTTAATAGTATACTTACTCTACGACATTAAATTATTCGGCGGTAATTTAAAAAGATTTTTATGACATAACATTAAATTAAAAGTATCATTATATAATAATTTCATGCCACTTCCGTGAGAAACTACTCGAAAATGTTTTGTGTACAGTCTCAATGACTGAAATGACGGTAACAACGATACTAAATATAAACCGTTTGACGTTGGCCTTTTCCGCGATAGTCGGCAACAGAAGGTCAAGCTCGAGCTTTAATTACCGTCTATAGTAAGGTATTTCCTTCTTTATCTAAAAGCTTTTCCTTACGACTTTAAACCACGTGGTTTTCACGATTGGCATTACATTATTTTTACTAAATGTAAAGGGATCGTTTGTGTAGCTCCCATTGTCCCCGTGATATCAAGGTCTACGAGTAGAAGCTCTTAATCTTTGATGTTAAGTCCAGATTTTAAGTGTTCTACTGTTTCGTCGAGGCCAAACTATTTTATTATCACTGATATAACACCAAACAGCTACATATCAGTATCGCTGTGACTATTGTGTCACTCTATTTTGATATAAATAATCTTCTCCTCACAAAATAATATCTCATTAAAATACGACAAAGAGACAGCAGAGCTGTACAGCTATCATAGAGCCAATCGGCCATAGAGCACCGTAGTTCTGAAGAATCAATAAATTGCGGTCAACGTGGGGTCCATTGTGAGTGCGGAACGTATAGGTAGGCGTCGAAGTTAGTCCACAGTCACTGATGGTGCAACTAGCACGTCGAGAATATCGACTACTGAAGCTACTCGACAGCTCGAACCTAGGACGTTCTGCCGACACAACCACCTTCCATTTACTTGGCTTCCCACATTGCTTTTATATAAATGAACGACCCACCCACGCTTCTCAATTGTCAGGACGGATCCTAACCAGGCTGGAGATTAATCAGGACCAGCGACAGACGTATATATATTTTGACTGTATACAAAACCTAGACGTATTTGCTATTCTGAAAATATTGAAAAGGTTTTTCGGATTTGATTTGTTGGCCGAATTGGCTAAAATTTTATAATAGTAGTTCAAGAATCTATTCTCTATAGATACATATATAAGTAAAATAGAAATATTTATCTGTGATTGATTTCAAAATTGAGGTTTTTCTAATGTAAGCTTATTTATTGCGAGATTTTCACTTCAGTTTTAAAATGACAACGAAGAGTAATAAATATAAGAGAGGACAAAACGAAATGTATCTGCCCTTACCCTATATGAAGTGATTAAGTTTAGGTACTTACGATATATACAAACATGTAGTCCACTTGGACGAAGCCGCGGGCCGTCGTTAGTTCTAAATATAATTTCATAACATTCACCCATGCTGTTTCATCACTTTCAGAAACAACTATAAACTTCACCAAATACCGCACACATGGACACAGTCCTATCAATATCCCCACGACCACACCTGGTTCTTACGTCCTTTCACTCATATACAAACTTCACGTAACTGCTTTTATAAACGTGCCGAAAGGTAAAGTCCCAAGGTACTCTAATATGTGCTTTTATACCCTAAACAGATAAATAAAATTGAAGTGTCTGTGATTTTGAATAAAGACTTTTTCTTCATTCTTAATTAATTAATTGTTACAAAGTAATCTTTAAGAATTATATTTTGTAAAGCCAAACTCGAGTTTACCTAAACTAAATTTTGTAAAAGGTTATACAAGATTATATGATTAATAGAAACGATAATAAAAACAATAATAATAATGAGTGTGTGTAGGGGTCGGTTTTTGGGTGCGTGTGTGTGCGTGTGAATTGTTTTGTTGTTATTTACTTTCTACATAAAGCGTCGCTTGAAGACAGCTGATGCGATCTTGACGGTATTTATAAATAAATGAATTGACGATTTTTAGTCTCACTAAAACTCGACGACTAACGAAAATCCAAACCTGCGTTTCATAAAATTTTGTCTGTCTGTCGGTTTGTCCGGGCTAATATCCGAAACTGAAAACTAATCTCTGAACCGATTTTAATGCAACATTCAATATCATAACCTACCTTTATTCCGGAAATATTGAGGGTACCTTCGTAAATTTAAAAAAAACTGTCAATAATTATGAAAATCGCGTGAACGAAGTCGCGGGCGTTCGCTAGTTATAGAATAGAGGTAGATTGCACTAATAGCTAACTCTTTGCATCTTACGAATGAAGTTGATAATCATACTTACGGAATACCTGAACTCGGTCTCTAACTCCGGAAATAATCTTAATATTTTACAGGATTTCGCAGGATTTTACAGGATATTTCGCAGCATCAATTTATTGCTTTCCTATATAACAACTACAAAATTATTCTATGATCTTATTGTTGTTACTGGATGTTAGCTGAATTGTTTTGGTTAACTTAGTGTAACAATAAGGTATTATTTAAAATATTATATCTGTTAAAAAACTATAAAGATATACTTGACACGACAACGAAACTTGAAAACAAAATCATGATCGGTTGAAAAGTTAAAAAAACCACGTATAAGTATAAGACATAATAGAAAATTGAAAATTTTATGTCTATGCATTTCTAACAAAATAGTTATACATACCTTTAAATGGCCTGACGTCACTGTGCAGTATTGTTTGCTGTGTCTAGTGGGATATGTCAAAACATTCTAACTGTTATTTTATTAGTTATTGAATTTAAAAAAATCATTGGAATTATTCATTTAGTAATCTCGTTCATATAAAATAATTTTAATGAATTTAGTAAAAGTATTTAATTTCAACTGAACGATTTAAAATTAAATCATCCAACCATTAATAATTACTCAATTTCATCTGGAATTCAATGACCAATTCAACGAATAAGACATTTGAGACTTTTCCAATACAAATACAATTATATAACTAAAAAGTGAACAATGTAATTAATTTAGAGGCCTCCAAATCTAATGAGCCGAAACCTAGAGGGGTTTCAGAAAATCGCCGAGGAGCTTTTCTGACCATTTTCTGATTTTATCACCAGATTCTGGTCACCGGTTATCATAAAAATACTCATGTGTACGAAAAGAGTTCACTTTAGCATGCGTTTGCGGAGTAGAATGTCGATCACAATTTATTACATAAGGAACGGGAAGCAATTAAATATAAAAAACGGATGTGTTCATAATCAGTAACTGAATCCGTTTAAACGATTTTTAGTGTGCATTATGTTTTCTATTATTATGCATTATGGGTTCGAATCCCAGGTCGGGTCAGTATTTATATGATGAATATCGATATTGGTACCGGGTCATGGTTGTCATATGTATGTGGTGTCTTCGCTTAGTACCAAAAACACAAGCTAATGCTTAGTTTGGGGACTAGACGTTGTTGTCATGTATACGTTAGTATTATTATTATTATTAAATTAAAATTAATGAAATGTCATACAAATCGATACAATTACAAATAAACCTTATTTAGTCCGCAATAAGCTTATTGCTCCACAAACTGCAAATTTGGGTTTTACAATATACCTAATAACTGAGTTTATAAAAGATGTACCTATCTAGATGGTGAGTGATGAACGAATGGGCCCTAAAAGGAAAATAGCGTAAATATTAAAGGTAGCAAACACTTAAATATAAATCAATGTCTTTAAAAATAAAATAAAAAAACGCTGCATTTATGGAATTATAAAAACTTACCTGTTTAGTTGGGAACTGAACCTATACAAAATTTAAATAAACTTTCCTGTATTTTTATGTACGGTAGGACAATCATAGAAATCAAATTGTTTTGATAATCGTTGGGACTCAAATCAAAGACAATCTGTCATCATTTTAGTAAAACGAACAGAAAATCAATACTTGTAAGAAATAGTATTTTTTTTTGTTACTCTACAAATCAAATTAACTAATAATTAAGTTATTCGAAGTAAGATCCGTTCTTCGAAGACAGTGATTTATTGATAAATAAGTTACTAGTTAATTAATTATTTAATAATCATAATATAATATGTAGGACAACTCACTCACTGTTATCTTGTCTCAAACCAGGCAGTGCTTGTGCTATGGGTACTAAACAACTGATATACATAGTTAAATATTTTTTATAATACATACTCGACCGAATGTTCAATCGTTTATCTTAATTTATTTATTTATTAGAAGTTATACTTTAGGGTCTTCCATTGATTTTAAACACAAATATATTATCGACCTCATAATCACTTGCAAGAAAATTTTCACATCGAACGACATATTGGAAAAGTTTACACCCCTACAAAGCCTTTGGTGATCATAACCTATACTTTTAAAATAATTAGGGCAAGCGCCAATTCCGTTTATTTGAACAAATTGAAACATCCTCTATAAAATGTTAAACAAACAAACATATAATTACCCGTTTCATAATTACACATAAACAATGACCTCATTGGTGTGAACACTAATTTACGAAACAGGGAAACAAGTATACACGTAAACACAAAGACAAGTAAACTGTCGTGCAAATATATCGTATTTAGTACCATTTGCATTATTTTTAGGAGAGTAATAAGCATATTTATCATCCCAAATGTCAATCTCACTTGCACGCGTCGGGTGGCGACGGAAGACAACCGGCTTCCGTGGCACTCCCTGGTACATTAATAACGAGGGTCTGGTGACTGAGTAAGTGGCAGCATACCAGTCACCTACCTAGAGTAGATGAGGCTGCAGCGGTCTTGAGATTCAAATAACCTCTAAAAGTACTGGACCAGAAGGCAACAGGAAACCACTATTACTATTTTTCCCACGAGAGTTATGGAAAGATTTATAATACGATCTATGACTAAAGTGTATACGGCTAACAAGAAGAAGAGGATTATTTTTATGGGACTAATAATGAGGAATGACAATACTGAAATAATTTTTTTCAAATATAACTGAACAATCTCAAAATATAAATAATATAAAATTGTATTGGGGTGAAAATATATTCGATAAAATATTGCGAATAACTAATGAGACATCCCTGAACCCAAAAGTAACTTTTTTATTTATTTGTCTGTTTGTATGTCCTCGACTCGAGATCCACGTAAAGGTATTTTAACACAAATTCTTTTCGAAAAAAAATAAACAATGGGATATGTACACACATTTATTATTATAAAATCAATGGTGTGGTTCCCGAAGGAATTAAAATAATTAACAGTTAAAATTGTTTTTCTAAATAATAACTAACCATAAAACAAAAACGAGCATCGCACAGCGACATTATATTTTAAAATACAACAAAATATTAAAATAACAGACACTGGAATGGCAGCGACATAAATAAAAACAAACAATTCTTTCGTATCGATTAGATTTTTGTTAGTTTTGGAATTTTCTATTTTCACATAGAAATAAGAAATTACATCATTGCAGTAACTTAAAATAGAATAAAAAATGCAGTTCATGTAAATATAGAGCGCGTATAGTTCAGTGAAATTACAAGATTAATAAAAGTAAATACAGTGGTTTTTGAACTGCAATCAAAATTAAACTTGGATAAGTTAGGAAGTTTTGGTTTGGGGCCACGTTCATTGTAAATTAATTTACAGTTCTCATTTTATTGCAATGCAACATAATACATTGTCAGGTGACCTCAGGTGTATGAATCATTGTAGGTATCGCTTAACGCACATGCCTATACCGTACTACACATATTTTAACGAGCGTAAGTTGCCTCGACCTTGAAAGTTGATTCAAACAATACTAAGAATTACCGCTACGTTTATGCAGAAACCGCTCTGACTCATTAACGTAGACATGCGTATTACCCGGTGTTTCCGCTTTAAGAGATTTCTCCTTATTTTAGGGCTACGAGTAAACATTCATAAAATTACCTATATTAAATTAATATAAAACACATTTTTTTACATACATTAGCAAATATAGATGAAAAATATTTCAGGCAAATAAAAAATACTCATTAAAATGATACTAATATTAAATATGTTTTTGTTTTATACAAATATAAAGTTTATTGTTAGAATAGAACAAAAAGGCCATAACGAAATTGTTTACTTATCGATTTATTCCTTTAGAGTAAAACTGATTCCAAAAGTGGAAGTACTGTCCCGTGGTAGTACGTTGCAGCGCGGGCGGAGAAGAGGTCTCGCGGCGACTTCTCGCTAATTACCATTACGGTAATTGACGGAAATCAGTGCGGCTCCCCGCCCTTCTCCCCGCGCTACACTTGACCTCCGTCAACTAGTTCGCACGGTCAAATCACTTGTGTTGATACGATCGTGGCAACCGAACCGAACATCGCGCAATTACTTCTAAATTAAGATAGTTTTTGGCAAATGACTTAGAACTAAAACGGTTAGTACAAGTCTGTTACAATTAGGTCCCTTAAACGCTACCAAACACCGACATATTAATATAATATTTGAAATGACTTGATAATCTCGAAGAAAATGTCTCTTTCAATGAAGTCGACCCGTGCGTAAAACGAGTGCGAGAAAGATAATAGCTTGGATTTCTCTCAGTTTGAGGAGATGATTAGTGGAACGTGATAGATCCGCTTATCCCGAATACTTTATCAATATTTCGATGCTACTGAGCAGCTCATATCTTTGGTATCCTTCGATTCGATCCAGCTTCGACATCCGCCGATCGATTCAAAATAAATGCATTTAGCGACGATCGGCGGAACGCGTACGCCGTCGCGTGGTTTATTTATAACTTTAATGTTTAGTGGCGTCCCGAGGTCGGGCGCTTCGCCAACCGTCGACGGCCTTCAAGTACTAAACTGTAATATCTAGGTCATCTAGCTCCTCGCGACCAGTACCGCACTTAATCGTCGTCGTCGGGTGGCTCAGTGGTAGGAACGGGTGTGGCGTCAGGTAATAACCACACCAGCAGGGGGCCGAGCAAATGCAGGCAGCCGAGGACTAGCGCACCGGCGCCGACGTAAGCACATGCGTCTTTGTACCCTTCGGCTGCTACAAACATGCAACCGAGTCTCTCGTTCGCATGGACATCGTTGAATTCACAAGCAGCGTACGGATCTGAACAGCACGAGCTGGGCAATGCAGTGGCCCATCCGCGGTAATCTCGCGCTCCCGTCACGCCACAACATCCAAGAGAACGTTCAGCTTTAGCAAACGCCTGTGCCGCTGTCGCACCTCCTCCGCGCATTTCGTGGTACGCGTCGTAGAATGACTCCAAGACGAAATGGTCCGTCGGCTGTTTATTCACCTTGTCGACTATAAGTGCTCCCGTTAGCAACAACACAAATACAACTACGACGGAACAAGCTGAATAAGCGATTAGTGGACGTCTCGCCCACCGCCACGCCACGAAGCCGGCAGGCGCCGCCGCCATAGCTATTAGTCCGTCAACAATCGCTAGCCAGGGTGCCGCTTGCGCCCAATAGATTTGTTTGTTGAATAGGTAATGGTTTTCATTACGCAGTGATGTGATTCCCCCTAAAAGCACTAACAACCATATACCGGCCGCTACTAACGCCAGTCCGAGCGCACCACATGTAGCACTCGCGACCACCACGGCGCGGTCACGTGACCAACGCGGAACCATGATGTGTCCCACCGTCACAGTCGCCCGTCGTGCACTGTCCGTCGCCCGGGCTATTTTCGCTATAGCGTCGATTCTCTCGAAACCGCGTAATTCTGGGCGAGGCCGTCGGCGGCGTCGCGAATGATACAGTTAATTGTCGCACTCAATGTCCGATTAAACTACGATTGGCAGCCATGGACTAGTGACATCACTTCCGGAGATATTGCCTACCATAATTGAAATTGCGATGAACTAAAAAAGTGGCGTAGGTACAACGTCTACTTAAGGCCGTTGGAGCGGGTCTTGTTCGGCTGATGGTCACGGGCATGGGTGCGTCGTATTAAAACGGCGAGTGCAGTCGCCAAACCTATAAGCTCTAACAATCCAACGGCCGCCGAACCAGCTGCTAATCCCACACTCACACGTTTCGCGTAGACAGCAGCAACTTTCGCACAACCGTGTCTCTCATTTGCTTCTCGATCGGTAAAATCACAAGCGACGGCAAGGGTGTCACGAGTACAACATGAAGCGGGTAAACTGTCCAGTCCGTTGTGCCATGTCTTGTAGTCGGTAGCGTCATCGGCGCCGCAACAACGCAACCGTTTTTCTAACCGTCCAAACGCTTTCAACACTTCAGCGTCCGTCTTCGCGTTATGAAAACCATCGTAGACACTGTCTTTAATAAACTTGTCAGTCGGTTCACCGTTCACGTACAAAAATACCAGTGCTGCGGTAGCCGCGTGCGCCAACATCAGTAGTAACAACATCGCCGCGTGTAACGAAAGCGCACCTCTACCACGTCCCAATGCACCGCCGAGCCCGCACAGCGCCACCGGCAACGCCGCGGCTCCGACACCCACGAACAACCACGGCGCTACTTGCGGCCAATGTACTTCGTAGTCCAATAAATAGTGGTTGCCGTTCCGTAATTCGGTGACTGCAGACAACTGCATGAAAGCCCAAACACCTACGCCAGCTAATGCGACACCAGCACCCGCGTAAACCACGTTCACGCCAAAAAGCACGCCGCGACAAACACTGCCACCCGCCATTGTACTGTCAAACGAAATGCGCGTTCTGTACTCTGACAACCAGTTGGTCAGTAATTAAATGAATGGACATTCGACGGACATTTTAATTTATAATGTTCCGGCCGCGTCATCGCTGACTTCACAGCCCATCCCGCGTCCCCTCACCGGTAGGTACACTACCCCTCTGAGGCGTGATAAAGTGGTTCATATTGTCCTGTTGTTTCTCATAGAAGGAATCGGCAGCTACTCTATTACTCATGTTTCAACGATTTGTCATCCATTCATGCAATATACTATAACTATGACCTGGCTTTTTCAATTTAACGCCGTTTCATAGGTATAATAATTTCAAATTTTAATCACAACAGCAGAGTCGATTACAGCAGAGGTAGGGACTTCACTTGTTCTGTCCAACCACCTAAACACTAGTTCTTTGGTGTACGGATTGCTGTTCTTAAGCAAAACAGCTGTTTTCCGACTACGCATAGATTTTAGTCGAAACGGTAACAGTATAATAATAATAACATATAATATCACAACTTCTAGGCCCCAAACTAAGCATTAGATTATATTTTGGGTGTCAAGCGAAGACACCACATACATATAACAACCAAGACCAGGTACCAATATCAATATTCATCATATAAATACTGACCCGACCTGGGATTCGAACCCGGGACCCGTAGGCAGGGTCTCTACCCACTAGGCTAAGCGGTCGTCAAAGTAAGAAAGTAGATCATTTCTTAAAGGACGAAACTTTCGTGATATATTATATAGATATATATCGCTACACTCTGGTACCACGTGTAGTAGAGTGTAACGACAAGCTTGGAAGCTTTCATATTTCTTTTCAAAAGTACTTAAACCAATTTCAGTAAAAATAATAAAGTTTCTTAGATTATTACATTATTAGATTATTTCTTAGATTATTTCTTAAATTATTACACATTATTATGCATATTTATTATTTTATGTACAATTTTAATTTAAAAAAAAATATGTTTAAGTATAAACAAATATTAAAAACAAATTGATTTTCTATAGGACTTCTTTTAATACACTCTATGGGCATTCAGAAAAATCCCCAACCACAATTTGCGGCAGATAATTATATAATTTTAAATAAATAACTCCAAAATCATCATTTTAAAACTATTGACAACTTGTCATTTCATGTAGACAATATAATAAATTATCACCTACGTGATACTTAACTTTTTTGGTGATATTTTAAGTAATTTTTTATCTTTGCTTGAATGATTTTATAAATTTATACTCCATTAATTATTTAAATCTTAATTAAATTATATCCCTTATCGATTTGTTAAGCGTTACAATTTATTCTACAAATAATAAAATTAAAAGCGATGGCGTAGGGCGGATTACGTCAAAACGATAATCGCGGGCCGTCCACAACGTCTTATGTTATATTATTTAAAACGGTTTGTTTTCGTACACAAACAATTACAAATAAACACCTTTTTAAGTAAATACATGTGATATATCTAATTATGTCCCGTAAATTATCGTCTTGCATCGTATGTAAAGAATGAAAAGTATCTGAGTGCACATGCACTAACCAGATAAACCTGCGTTTCCTTTCATTTTAATTTTATGCACGACAGTGATATAAATAACATAGTTTAATGGAAAACCACCACGTCTACTAACTAGACAAGTTAACGAGTAATAGCCGACCAAATTAGAATAAGTAAATATTTTCTAAAAAGTCTATTTAACTTTAAAAGGAATAAATGCTTACTAACACTGATTTGTCTCCCCCCCCCCCGCTCTTTGATTTGATTTGAACCCCGTTTTAAGTATGTATACTACGGAACCCTTTACTGCGCATGGCCCGACCGCATGTGTGACCGATACGCACTTTTTTCATCTCAGTTGTATTAAACCCTATTTATCGAATTATTTTTTGAACCAATGAATACCTATTCATAAGGCTTTTTGGGTAATCATAATTCAATTTATGTGAATCATCGATGTGTGAATCCCCAAATTAATTGAATCATTTTGGCGGCCAATTAACACACTCGATACCCCAAAGGGAAGGTACATAATCCAACGGATGAAACAAATACTTCCGGCCTATATTAATATGGAGACGTAATTAGTTACGGAGAGGGGGGAACTAGGGTGTAGCGGCCCGACCGGAAGTGCTACCACTTCTTCCTTCCCGGAAGTGGCGTAGACGTATTGCTCTCTCGGAATTGTTCGCATCTCGATAACGCGGACAAACAGTATGTCCAAAGCTGAAGATATTGTACTATTAAAGTAACAATTTTTTGTCTTAAAAAAGCATTTGTTCTACTGTTAATATCTCAACATTATCAAATATCTGTGATTTAGTCATAGACTTTCGAATATCGCTACGAAAACGATCCAAAAAATTAAATTATTACCAAAGTCAACTCTTGTGAAAGCACTTGTGAACTTGTCAGACGCGTACGTTTGTGTGGTTCACAAAAATACCTTAATTGTGTTTTAAAATGTTATGTTATAATGTCATAAATATTATATTATAAATGTTATATTATAAAGGTCATATTTAAAATATCACATGTCATGCAACGACGCTGTGATGCTAAACTCCATAAACGAAAATTTGTAATATATTTTCACCGATAAGTGAAAAATGTACGACAGCGACTAAAAATATATTTATTGTCAATAAAAAAACAAATAGTTGCATTTCATCAATTACAATAATCAATGTAATGCACGCTGTCCGACATAACCTTGTAGGGACGTATATTTAATTCTTAAATCAACAGCCAGTATTTTGATAGTTATAGTTAAACAACCTAGTACACAAGAATCATAGATAAATCACGAGCTAGCAGTTCATAGGTATGACTGGCCGTTTATAGTTATTAATAAAGCAACGAAAGGTTAAAGGTCGATGGCGGAGGTGAAAAGGTTTTACCCGAGGGAATTATTCGCCCTTTAAGACGCTTTGATTTTGTAGGGTTAGTTGAAACTGTTCGTAACTTATTTAATTACGCGTTAGTTTAGACAACCTCTCATTTTATTTTATTTTAATTTTTGAAATTAACAGCAAAAAAAAAGCAAAACATTTTGAGCATACGAACTTTAGCATGTCCTGAAGAACATATGACTTTGATTGGAATCGTGAGTTTTTTGATGGTGTCTAATCTAGGTTGCATTCGTCTTCAAAATTATAAATTTTACTAGAAATAAAGTTGTCGGGTGAGTTGTATATTATTTACAGAAAAAAGGTCATTACTCTTATTTTAATGAAGGGCTAGAATAGAGCCAAGGATAGATTATGGTCTCCAGCCACCACCGAGACTCGAGGCATAGATACCTTATATTGAAAAGAGACATATAATTTAATATACTCTGAATGGTATTAGTATTCGTTTTATTTCACTAAAATTACTGAGAAAATCATTGAAATTTCAGTTCATTTTCAACAAAGCAATCATTGATGTCAAAGGATCATGCTTAATAAACGACTGTCAAGTGTGAAGTATTTTGATGGTTATTTTTTTAAATTAATTATTTTGTTTTTCTAGCATTAAAACTACGACGACACCTGGAATTCAGCTCACTGTTAACTCGGTTAAGCCTTAGGTGAGCGAGTGCGAATCGGCCGAACATCCTGGCCTTAAACCTCGTTATAGTTGTAAGCCTCGATTACAAATCCTAAATCAGCCAGAGTTTGTACTAATAATAAACGTTTTTAGAATACATATCCGTATGTAAGTATACACTGTGTTTATATGAACAATACAAGTCCAAAAAAATAGACAGCGCAGAGCTTATCGAACTAAATAAAACTGGACAGATGGCACGAACTAACCGTTACCGAGAAAAAAAGTGAGTTTATTATCTCTTAGATTGTACGTAGTTACAAAATGACATTTTTATTGAAGCAAATTCACTTGCAAACTCTATAAAACACTATCACACTGACAAAATCAATGGCCGATAAGTACGTGAAATAGAGCATTTTAAATTGGTGATGATGATTGAATGACGACAAATATGGCTGAGCCCCTGTTTATTCAATAATTTAATTACTCCGTTTTGTGAGCGTCATTTTGCGCTACTTGCTTGTTTTATACATTTTCTTTAATCCGATAAGCTCTGCTCACTCTATTTTTTGAATTTTATTATGTTCAGCCGTACATAGTGGATAAATTATTTTACACCCAAGCATGGAATAAGGAAGTGAACGTGTCTATGCACAAAAATAAACTAAAATAAAATAAAATATTTATCTCGGCCAGGAATCGAACCTCTTATTTTTAGACAATCAGAATCTCCAACTACTCGACCGACCGGTCGGTCAAAATGATACCTCAATGATAGAGTATGCGCGACTTATGAATTTTGTATTAGCAAATGCGCACTCTACACAGCCTGATGTACTTATCTTTGTTGAATGGAATAATCGTCACTCAGCGGGAGGGCCACCATCATTCCCTCTCTCCTATTTTCTCTCCCTTATCCCAACTGACTGCCGGCGCCGGACTTTCCTATAATTTATGCTTTTATCGCATTTGAATGGGCAACGGCCGCCGCCGCCACGTCCCGCCGATTACCGATTCAAATTATAATTAAAGAGAACCACCAGCGACTGCGCCACTCGCATATAAGTGTGTACTTTAAATGTGTGCTTTATGTAAACACATAGCTTTATGGAAAGCGACTACAGCAGTATTCTGATAACGCGTTATTAATTATTATTAATTAAATTACATTTAATCATATCTATTTTACTACCACAGCTCCGAGCGTTTAATAGAAAAATTCCAGTAAGAATATTTCCATAAGGGAATGATTTTTAGCAAATAAAATTTATCCCGTGTAGCTCTTCGTCCCTTCAATGATTTTAGAGCAAAATATCACATCGCTTTAGTACTCTGTTTCAAAACCGAGAAGAAATACTTGCATTAACAATCGCTAATATTAATGGTAACCTGTATCGGGTCATATAGCACATCTGTTATATTTACACTAACTTTAAATTAAATAACCTCAATAGCTTTAAAAGCGGGCCTTTATTCATTAACATCAGTCAGCGAAACTAAATTTTGCTCACTGAGTGAAGAAAAGTGTTTTGAATTTAGAACCTGTTTAGAACGTTTTGACTTGGCATTTCTAATTTCATTAAGTCACGAAACGTTCGAAAACTCTGTACAGTCTACCATAAAAATACTGGAATTTTTATTAATTTGGGTTTTTAAGATTTAATTTGTTCCAAATTATATAATCAGTCCAAACGACATCATACATAAAGTAACTAATCTGAACGACTTAGTTACGTCATCATTTAAAGTTTCCGGAAGCACACATAAAAAAATACGTAATGGCGGGAAAAAATAAATCCTTGTACTGCATCAGTTGATTAATTTTTTTGTTTATTACTGTGAAAGTATAAAAATTTGCAACAATGAGTGAGTCTATTGACGAAGATTGTAATTTAACACCATTAGAGTTAAAGGAATAATTTTCCAATATTGAAGTAGACTTTCTTCCAGAAAAATCGCTTGAAAAATATCTGAATTCCTATGAATCTTCTTTGGAATTGAAAACTTTTAAAGACCCAAAGATTTATCCGGAGACCTGTAAAATAAATACATTTATATATTAAATTACACTCATTTTTCTTATGTTTATACTACTTTTTCGTCAATGAAGTTTTTTTTTTTAGTTTATTTAACGAAAGGAAATACAAATTATCGTCTTAACTATATCGCCAAACTGATTAATAGTTTGTTGGCGATTTATTGCACTCTTACATTATTATTATTTTTTTTTTCACTATTAGTTATATTAGACACATTGCGAGCATGTAAACCTACACAATTTGGTTATCAATTAGTTTCAATAACGTAGTTTTCAACCTGGCTTTAAACATTTCTTTACTTTTACATTCTTTTTCTAAATCGCCCACCGTGTCATTAAAAATTCTGGGTATGATATATTTTCGGGTTCTTTTTCCATAGTAATGTACAGCTCGTGGCTCCTTACACTTTTTTCGAATAGCTGTTCGAAGATTGCATTTGTATATTATATTCACAATGAATTTCGAATTATTAAATTGCTCACTAGCCATTAAGTATTATCTTTTTTCCTGTACTGGTAATATATTACATTTTTGAAGTGAAAAATATGTGTCACTTCAGAGAAAATTATTTTGTTTCTCGTGATTTTGAATCCCTCTTCACTTGCTCGGGATTCGAACTCAGCATTCGAACTATTTTATAAGTTTTGATCTATTTCACAACTCGAAGCTATTCCTGTCATTTACTTTAAATCTTGATTTGTTTTGTATCTCATGTGAACCTTTGACCAAAATAAACAGCATCCTATCTCACTCTTCAGTGCTTCAACTATCTCAGTACGAAATATTACATCGTTTCGTTGCTTCGTTACGACTTGAAGAAAGGACAAATAATCACATATTTAAACTTAGAGTAAATTAATTTGACAGCAGCGTTTGGATTTAATAAAGTCATAAATGTCAGTTTACAGTATTGAAGTGACATTACGCAATTTCGAGAGGATAAACCGGCGAGCAGGGATTTCTCGGAGGTGAAGAGCGGCTGAATAGCGTCTTGTTGGGACCTTGCGCACTGAAACTCGGATTAAAACTTCCCAACTTACACCAGCTAGCTATAGTATGAGTGGTTACACGGTAAACGCAGAAGAGAGCTTTTAGTCAATTCGTACTGTTATGTATTTAAATTACATTTATAGCATTCACTGTAAGCACACGCTGAAAGCTGAACTCAAACGCAGAAGGGGTTCCATCGTCATCATCATCCCGTGTCTCTCCACTGCAGGATACAGGCCTCTCCCAAGGCTCACCACCACACACGGTCCTCCACCTTTCGCATCCAACTATGACCGGTATGGTGCTTCAGGTCATCTGTCCACATAGCCGGAGGGCGGGGCGTCCAACGCTTCGCTTCCCAGTACGTGACCTCCACTCCAGAACTCGTTTACCCCACTGGGTATCGGTTCTACAACAAAGGTTCTACAACCCCTTCTATCAAGAAGGGGTTAGCATTAGTCAATTATATTTTATTTTCTCAGAAGGTTAAAGATTTAAAAAATGCAATCAAACGTATCAGGTACGACCGCCTGTAGTAATCTATGTATCTAACTAACACATCCCTTTGTAATTTCTATCCCAAGCTCGAAATTTTCAGTAAATTAACCTTTTTAAATTGAATTACGTTTGAAAACTCCTTTTCTAATCTAAATATCTGATTCACTGATTGACTTATCAAAGCACTAGACCTCGACCCTTCAGTTTGTTTGACAAACAGAATTATTTAGATACCGCGTCCCATACTTTGAAACAAAAAAAAAAGAGTGCGGTGAGATGATTACGGCGTTATCCTGCTCTATCTTTCGCTCCATCAAATACATAAGATCGAAAGAGAAGAAGCTATGGTTTGTATAAAAAAATATTGTTAGTATAACAACTAAGTATTTGCGATGTGTGATTTAAACGTGTAACTTTGACAGTCTTCTATCATCATCTGACGTGGCCCGCTAAGAGAACCTGCTTCTTTTGAATTAGCAATAGTTTTAGTCAACATGAACAGCTTCTGACAGATAACTATTTTTGACAAATATGAAAAGTATTCAAAAAAAGAATAGTATGATTGTAAACTGCAATCAACTGCATAAGATGCTTTTTTGGAATCAATATGATCGATAACTTCACAATTTTAAATATATCCAGTGAATTTCGAGCTCGAAATAATTAGCTGAAATCGACGAAGTTTTGACGCTAATAACGACTGTATTATTAATATCATCGGATTTCTAATTCCTGATTAGCGTAAATAAACATCGCAACGTATTTAATGCATTTAAATTTAAAACTTTGTATCCTCACAAACAGGAGCGTACTCGAGAATTTGTATGTAGGTAAATTATTGACGGGTGTCCTTGTTGTATGTGGCAGAATCATTCACCACTAACTTCCGCCGGCCATTCCGTCTGTCTGACGTACTTTTCCTCTTACATACTTTTAAAATATGAGGGTGATGACATTTAACGTTAAACCAGATTTCAACTCAATCGAGGAAGTTTCATCACAATCGCTTTTGGGGTTCTTAAGGAATTTGTAAAGAAATTACAAGTTTTACAACTGAGGCTTTAGAAAGAATTGCTTTATCACGTTATTAAGGTTCCGTGCATCCAAAAAAAGTTAAAATTCCGTACATATACAAAATTTGGTTAGCCAATCACGGACGTATGATAGAAATAAACAATTTTTAATTTAGAGGTAAGTTTCGGAGACAAAACGAAAAATTTGAAAAAGAACCTTTCTGAAAAGCATCGTGTGAAAAGAAAGTAAAAAAAAAATAGAAAGCATATTGTAAAATTACATTTTACAATGTTACAAAACAATGCTCCCTCTCCTTTTCTTGAAAATTTGTATTCAAAGTTATTTAATTAATTCCATCTTAATAATTATTTTAAAAATATCTTTCATGTAGGTACATAAAAAAATTTTATTTTTTTAAATTAAAACACAGCGATTCGTTGAATGACGTTCAAATTTTTAGTGTAAGCAAACGAATCAGAAATTTTTAAGCTTTCTAAGCGGTCAAAATGAAAAGTCCTCAGGATGGCTTCCACCGCGGGTCAAACATTCACAATGATCATTTTCTATTGGAATCATGAAGCCCATAAGAATGGGCTTTCACTATCGTACATTAGATCTAAGATACTACTCATTCCTAGCGAGTAATTACCACAGAGCCCAGAACAAAAGCTTATCACAAAAATGAACCGTATTGAGTCACGGAGACTGCAATAATGTGGTGGCTACTGTATTATACAATGACACGAAACATCGCGGGATGGTATTTGAGTCCGGTGCCGCCATAATCCTTCTGAGCTGCGGCCGCAAACGGCTTAATGAGTTACGGCTCGTATTAGGGTTGTGCCTTATTACGGACGGTTAAATAATGATGTGACAAGTGCGGAAGGGACCTTCGTTCAATTCATTCGCTTCAGAATGGAACTCTTGTTTGCTTTGGTAGTTAAAAATAATAATTCAATATTATTTTACAACCTTACATGTTCCATGTGTGACTGTGAAACTCCTGACATTGTCCTAACATTCATTTCATTCAATATAAAGATTTATGGTTAAAAATCCGAACAGTTCCTACCATAATATACACGTCAATCTTGACTAGCAACCGTATGACAACTACTTTGTTTTTCTTCTTAATATTCACCTTATCACTCCAATTTATCGTGAGTGTTTACTAGCTGCAATAAACTATAACAATGTTTCATAAAGGCGTACCGGCTCAGCTCATATAGTCATACGATAATAAAATTACATTTTTTTCCAACGTATACATAACAACAACGTTTAGACCCCAAACTAAGCATTAGCTAGTGTTTTGGGCACCAAGTGAAGACACCACATACATATAACAACCATGACCCGGCACCAGTATCAATATTCATCATGTAAATACTGACCCGACTTGGGATACGAACCCGGGACCCCCAGCTTCGTAGGCAGCGTCGCTATTCACTAGACTAAGCGGTCGTCATCTTCACATTAGTTTGAAAATGTAAATATAAATCTAGCATTTGAACTATATACCTAATACTATGTAGCCCTAACTGCGTCTATCGGTACTTTTAAAGTATTTCTTTTAACTATCATGACATGTTATTACTGAGACTTACTGCTTTTTAGTTCACGATTAATGTATTTATGACATTATTTCAATATTATTCGAGGGAATATTGGTCTGCTTTTGGCAATTTATCAATATTACGTTGGACTGGATGCAAACATTTATCTGGGATACGCTATCTTCCAATGATTTCAAGTCTCGAGAAAAGGACAGACCGAACAGATTACCCGATCAACTTACACTCGACTTTAGTCAACGGTCTATTGATCGATTCCCTCATTCACTCGATTGTCATATTCTAGACGTCTTTATGTAGTACTAGCGGCCTATCCCGGTTTCCACGGGTAGTATTCGTTTTTCATGAGAATCACTTTTTTTATCTCAGTCTTATCTCATTCCCGTTTCTCCTTTACCATTTTCGTTCACATCGCAACAAACACTTTATTGTTTCCATTCTTGGCCCTGGTTTCGTTTCGTTTTCGTTTCCATTCTTATCTCAGTCTTCACTCATTCCCGTCAATTAAAATAATTACACTTTCGCGACGTACATATTTATATAATATAGCTGACCCGGCGAACTTCGTGCCGCCAGAATTCAGAACAGTTTAAAACAATACGTAAGTATTGTAGCGCTCCCCCCCCCCCCCTCCAACCATGGCAGCCCATAACCAGAATCCTTATCTAAAACTTGCTATCGCAATTCCCCCTGATGGCTCATGACCGGAAACTTTTATCTAAGACTCTTAGGTGATACCTATGTGATATAAAAAACCGCGTCAAAATCGTCCCAGCCGTTTTGAAGATACACATCTATTCCAGCGCCCCCGATGGCCCATCACTGCACAACTTATTTAATTATCTATCCGCAGGTGGTACTCATGTAATGCAAAAAAAACGAATCAAAATCAGACCAGTCGCTTCGAAGGTACACATTTACTGCAGCGCCCGTGGTTTAGAAACCCGTTTTAGAATGTTATCTATTTAAATACAAAATTTCATATAAATCATGAAAGCCGTTTCCGAGATAGCCTATAAAAGAGTATAGAAATTGATTTTTGAATGCACCCTGTTTGACAGGTACGAACAGTTTCTTGGACTTCCAGAAATATTTCAAAACTTGTAAAGTTTAACTTATAAAGTGTAACTATTACCTCACTAATTTTTATACGTCATTAACTAAAATACAATTTAAAAGTTAGTCTGTCTAGACCCATGTATGTGGGGAATCCAGACAGGCTAACCTAACCGATACACGATTAAACTCCACCCCACAAGCGTACCGCCTTATACTCGTGTATGGGTGATTTAATTGCTTTATCTGTTTCCAAAAAACACTTTTGTGTTTTTGTGAAAGATTGTGTTTTTTAGAGTGTATTGTTAATTATTTTACGTTTATTGAAATATTAGTTTATTGTTAAGTTGTTTGTGAATACGCCGTGCATTTCGAGTTTGCCTGTAACCGGATTAGCCTCCTACGCCAGTCAGTCTGTAGCTTATCATAATTCATAAGCTTAAATGTGGAATCTATTGGCAGAGCAAATAAATAGAAACGATGTATATTTTTCAAATATATGACGGAACAAAAAATTCTTTTGGCATGCCAATATTATGTAATATAAATTGTACTTTGAATTCCGAACTAAACCGCTGCGTGTCAGGGTCAACGAAGACTTGTTAGAAATAAAAAATATTTTTAATTATTATTAAAATTATATTATATTAAATTATATTAAATTATATAATAATTATATTAAAATTAAAATTATATTATTATTAAAATTGTTTTGTATGTTTCGGGATCATTTGGGAGGGAATATACGCTAAAGGTACGTGTCCACTATGACCTAAGTAGCATTAGGTTTATCAAATTTCATAGGTACGATTGCAGATCCTATTCTTAGGTGCCTCACATTTATAAGGGATGTGACAGCTGGTAGGTGTATCATAGATAATCTAAATATGTCCCTTTCAACTTAGGTCACTTTTACGCCACATATGTCAAACATGCGAGAACCAAACCATTAAAAATTGATAATCAATTATTTTACAATGGTACTTTCGCAGATAACCCTTTTTTAGGTTTTTCAAATTAGAATTGTCTTAGAAGAAAATACGTCACTTTTCATGGAATATATACGCTTAAAGTGATGAGAAAATTAGTTAGTGATTAATTCGAGCAATTTATAAACTACAACCTCAGGTATCACTTGAGGCAAATTTAAGTAAATTAATATAATGACTTTGCCGTCTCAATATATATTTGAAAACATAATGTACGTTAAAAAATATTGTATTATTTAACTCTTAGTTTAAAATGCAACAAAACGAAAGCTTTACGCAAAAATCGATGGGTGTAAACCTCTCGTCTATCAGTTGCTTTGACAATATTAATCTTTAAGCACTTATTGTTCAAAAATATTTATAATTTTGTCAAAAAGAGCGTCCCTCAGTTATTTGCGTATTTTTCTGAGAGGAACTAGCACTTTTGAATACGCCTTTGTGGTGACATTCTTCCTCAAAGTAATAGATTCACTCTTGTAACGTATTTCAAGATTATGTTGCATAACTACAAAATAACGATTTTGACTATTGAATATAGTGAGTAAGCGTGAACGTATCAATATTTAATATGCACGTTGACCCTGTCGATGCACTAAACACCGCATCGGGCAAATAAGCACGCAAAAGCGAATTAGAACTTTGTAAAAGTAGAGTTTGAAATGTGGGCGACGCATTGATTAATTGCGACCCGCGATGGAAATAATTTTACAGCTGTGGTGAAAATCACTTTTCACTCTCTACTAGAAAAATAAATAGAAGGATGATTTCAAATATCAATATTTATAATAGTACTGCGAATCCAATTTCATTTTATATTGGTAATGTATTACAAAATAATGGTTAGCTTAAATATTGGGTAACAGTAAAACTCTGTTTTGCAAGAAATCTTCATTTATTATAGCCTTAAATTACTACGCTTGATTTCCATTTTTTGTATCGTTTAAAAATTTGTATAAAAGTTAAATCCGCTTCAGAATCTGTTTAAAATACTTACTTATAACTTACATAGACAACAAAATATATAGTTTTTCCTTTACTGATCCTTGTTAATTTTATATAAATTTATTTTAGAATTCATTTTTCCATTAAAGTTGTATTATACATATAAAAGAGAAATTAAAAGGCATTCGATTGAGAAATTGGTCCTAGCCCTTTTAATTTAAAAGGACGTCATACCGCATCTACTCAAAAGTTGTGATAATTTCATTTCAGAACTTTATTCCATTCAGTTTTGCTACAACGATTTTGCATTTACTTAACTTTAATTCTAAAATATTTTTAAATAGCTTCGATTATCGGATGTTAAAAAGAAAATTCAAGAAAAATTCATTGAATAACGACGGAAGATGAAAAACAACATTTCGGGGCAGTGTTTACGAATCGGTAAGACAAAAGATATCAAACTGAATTCCAAGGTGTAGCCCAGAGCCATAAAAGGCTACAGAGTAAAAATATTTAGCCGTTTACTTTGAGTTCACACAATTTATGAATAAAATAAAATCATAGTTTAACGCTACAATCCTTAATTTAAATCGAAGAGATCGGGAACGGAGAACTAAATATAAGTGTAAACTGTGCAATCCTCGTAGGCGAAGTCGCGGGCTCCACCTAGTTGTTATTTCAAATAAAGTTTTTGTTTTGAATTTAAAATCTGTACTGAAAATACCCACTGGCATTTTTTAAAATACAAAACACTCGGACAAAGCTTTGTTTGCGTAAATTTCTATTATCTCGATTCGCGGCCCAAAAATAACCGCAACACGGAACATTCAATTCAGGGAGTCGGAGTCAATTGATGACCCAATTGTTAAGTTCATATTATTTATCTGTCCAGAAAAACGGAAAAGTTGACATCGATCTCACAATCGGTACGATCTAACGTGCTCTGTCTGTTATGTCGGTGCGTGGCGGCTGCCTCCTTTGACATCCTCGGTTTGACACGCCACGTCCTAAAAATAAACTCACGTTTTCGCTTTTTTTTCGTATATTAGTAGGAGAGCTGGCTCCGCCGAACCTTCCATAGGTGTCGTGCTGAAAAATATATGCTTTTTAATAGATAATATTTTTAGAATGTATTCATACCCCGCTGGCAATGAGCCGCTTACTTAAAATATGCAAATTATGTTTCCATTCACGCAGAATCATTTTGGGACGGGAGCGTTCGGGAAGCTACTGTCTTTGAGTACAATGTATCTCGGGACCTGAAGAAGAAGCAGGAAGGAGGACAGTGCGTGTTATCACTGATGACTTACATAAATAAGAGGTACTCCCCAAATCAGAGTCGATCAACGTGTTATGGAAAGAGCTATTTTTAAGTGGGATAGGACTTGTGACGAAGATGTCCACAGAAAAACTGAAGTGATCGACATAGCTTTCAGAATGAGAAACTCGAAGTGGCAATGGGTAGGCCCCATTGCTTATAGATCCGGTAATCGCTGAAAAAGAAAGATTTTCGACCTCGAGCAACTACGAACTGGATGGACATCTTAGCGTGGGCCAGTCCCCCACTAGGTGGACTGCCGATCGAAAACCATGTCTTGTACAGATCAATGTCAAACAGGATGTCTGGAAGCTGAAATGGTGACGACGAATGTTTTCGTTCACACTAAGACAGACAGTACGTTACTCTATTTCCATACAAAAATCGGTATGATTAGTAGTGCTACACTATCGTAATTGTTGTGTGAAAACGTCTTTTGTGGTCTTAGGTGTAATTGATTTTTAACTTGCTTTTTAAACACCTCAATGTCTACACGACGATGCACATATATCTAGTCTAACCCTTTCCGTTACGGAGTTCTAACTACTTCTTGGGTCGCGTGGAGTATATTTCTGGTCCTCCATCGCTCGTATACGTAAGTGTACGATAGTGTAAGTATATTAACAGGTACCGGCCACTCTTTATTTTCAAAATATGTACATTACTTAACGGTACCAATCATGAGTCACGAGATATATTAAAATGCATGGCGACCACAAAAGCGTTTCATCGCTAATTCTGGCGGTTAAAAACATTTTCACGTTAAAACGCCGGCAAACAATAAACGGCTTACCGTAAGTCTAAAAACGCCTTAATTGTTGAAAATGCTGAAAGTCGACCAGAATGTTCAAGAAAAAAAAGAACAAGGTTACAAAAAAGTTTTTTTACTTCGCTTATATATAGGTATGCATATAATCTACTTAACCTATTTATATATACAAGCTAGGTAAAAAGCAGTGCTTCCATTACCAACATCTATCTATACATATTATGATGAAATCGTAGAGGTCAATCCTGTATAAATTTTCCATAACAATAATTTTATTGTTATTGGTTATGTAGTCTATTGGTAGTGAGCCCGTTTCTTATTTAAAATGCCGTGATTCGAATCCCAGGCCATGTAGGGACCAATGAGTTTTTTCTAACTTATGTACATTACTACCACTGACTGTGCCTCGAAGATCACGTTAGTTGTCGGTTCCGGTCGCCATCAGTAGATGGTAGTCATCAAAAGCCATCAACCCGCACTGGAGCAGCGTGGTGGATCAAGTTGATCAATGATATATATATATATATATATACATATATGATATGATTATGTAGACCTTGAACGTAAAATAACAAATTTTGAACTGTTTTCGATGAAACTTTTTGTAATGTATTAGTCGTAAATAAACCAAGATCTAATCTAAGATACAATTTTTCACGCTTTGTTACTTAGGGACTAGACAGGAAATGATTTCCTTAATTATTTTTTACTATAGGGTTGAAACCGAGGTCTAAATAGCGTAAATCCTTGTAACAATTCACGCAGGAATAGCCACGGGCAAACACTAGTCAACAATAAATATATAGTACCACGTTTAGTCACTCACTTCTCACTTTCAATATAACAATAATCTAGTAGGTTGATAAATAATTTGTTACTTAAGCATATTATTTGTTTTGACAGAATTAAAAGTCAAATAAACTAAGAGGTAATATTTATTAAACACACTCTCATATTAGAATGACGTTATTTTCTTGTTGAGCTTCGCCTGAAAACCATCCCAGTAAACATTTTCAATGTCAAAAAAGTTTCGTGGAGCCGGCTCTTGGACTATATTTTGTACCCTGCAGGGAAGACAAGGGTTGGGTTACTCTATCACAATTAGCGTTGTGTGCTATCTGTATACACTCTCAGTATTGAATAAACTAGGTTATAGAGGAAGCGAAAATACACACACATATATGAAGTGTCACGTATAGTTGATAGGTATTGGTATGTTGTGTCGAAAAGGGACGTCGAGGATTTATTTCAACGCGTTATCCCATTTGAATGGCCTCCGACGGGCGTAGGGTTGCTGCGGCCGTGTAATAAACTATACTGCCTAGTCGGTTTGACTGGAGCTTTTCTTACTGTGGACCTTCCACTGTCGTTCCTATTTTAAAAATCTATTTACTAATACAGTTTTTTAGGGTTCTGTAGCAAAATCCCCTCTTTCACTTTTGGTGGTGGTGGTGGTGGTAAATTCTGAAAAAAATTAAGTTAAAGCAACTTAAAAGCACGCATTCAACCTTTGATTTGAATAAGGTATATTAGGTAGTTTTTGAGATACTCGTTTGACTTTGTATTTGAATTTTGACAATGAACGTTTATCCCGACGATGGAACGCTTCACTGTGCAAGGTCCTACAGGCGCTTTTTTCGAACTCATTGATTTTTAATGCTGTGAACGTTTTCTTCTATTCTTTTCTATTGGCAATATTGGTTAATGGTGCAATGGCATTACATACCTTCTCCTTTTTATTTACCTAGAATCTAGATTTCAGACGGCGAATCCGGCCGTTTAAATACTACATACTTGTTTCGTGTTCCTTTATACAAACACGGCATTATTTTCCATTAATGTCTAACCATACGTATATCGAAATAAATTGCTTTTCAACGAAAATAGGTATTAAATACATAATTTATTTTTTCAATAAAGGCGACGTCGGGTTTTCGTTATTTACGATTATTTTCAATCGACGGCCGATAATTTCAGGACGTGCGCTACAGAGGTCGACATGGCCTTTCGCACGAAGGATAGGAGGGCTCCGTGATAACGGCACGCAGTGGTGTCCGAGGGCTCCGCTCATCTGCGCCAGCACGTCTCGTCCGTTCGGGTGCGCCTGCGCCTCTGCAAGCGTTTTGCGCCACAAATATCGACGTGACTTCGGTACACAATTTATTTAATTTATTGATTTTCCTTATCTACTTGCGTTTTCTTAATTTTGGTCTCTATGACGACTGAATCAGCTAGACGCATCAGACACACAAAAAATTAAGAAAAACGTACTATTTATTGATCCCCATAATAAATCTTAATATCTAAATTACGTTGTTTGCTTCATAGTATTCATTTGTATTACAGAGTTTATATTTAAGGATACTGTAAAATCGAATCTATGAATATTTTTCGACATAAAGTCTACTATGATTAGTGTTGTCCCCAAACACTATGTAGTCGCTACAATAATCTAGGTCCATCGACGTCAACGACGGTTATTGATTGAGAATATTGTGGTAGTTAAATTATATCTTGCGCTAAGTTTTAAGCTGTACTATCAGAAGGACTACAATCACCTCATTGCTATAGTTGTGTCTAGTCTGATCTGGCTACCTCGAGTAGTCAAGCGTCATATTTGTGAACAATAACCAACAAACATACCCACGGCCATACGTGTTGTTGACTCACCTATATTCATCCTATATACTCACCTACCTCGTACGTGGGAAAACACTACACAACGAGGTTATACTATACGAGTGTATGTACTAGAGACAGTTTTTATATAGACTTGTGAGGCTCATGCGACATTAACTTATGAGATAGGTAGTTTTTTAAATGATTTTAAAATATAATTATTATTTAATAAACAATAATGTTAAATCATTTCTTATTTCAGTTTTATATTCGTGTTCTATATATTTCGAAATTTTCCTGAAAGCTTTTTGCCACAAGTTTTATAAATAAGATTACAAAGGTAAAAGTCCATACAAATTGCAAGAACGAATATTGTATACGTCAAACTAGATGAGTACGTCTGCGCAGTGGAAATCATATGCGCAAATAACATTCGATTTCAATTTTCATTATCATTCACCTACCCTATTGGTCGATTCGATTCCAATCCGTAGTTCACTTCAGCATAGTTAAAGAAAGTGCAATAACGAATAAAGTCCACGTTCTATCAAAGTTTATTTTATAATGTTGCGTAGTATTCGTGGGTTGCGCTCTCTTCTCTTGTATGCTTTTACATTACTCCCGGGGTGCGGAGCGGCCAGATTTCGGCCGGCGCGTTTGCGAACGCGGTGCGCGGAGAGGCCAGATTTCGGCCGGCGCGTCAACCACTTTTTTATGAGACTGTGAACGCATCTAAAGCTGTGAACGCATTTAAAATGTGTTTCATTGGGAAGACCATAACCAACACTACATTATAAAAAAAAAAAAAGTCAATTTCGCCTTGTCTGGAATTTATAGTAGCAATTACCATTTTGTACTTTCTGTGGCTTTTGCGAGTGATATGTAAAAAATATTTTAATGTATTAAAGTAAAGATTTCAGTAACTTTCTTCACTAATTATGACGTCTCGGTAAGTGTTTTTTAATTTGTGATTATTATTTTAGGATTTATTTATTTATTTTTTATAAAAACGAATTTTATTGTTCGATCATGCAATTTATTGCTATATTTTCCACTGATTTTTTTGGGTTAAATTGGGCATAATTACATGACTCGTTAATTATTTTAGGTAATTATTAATCAAGTAATATAATAACAATGTAATTTAATCGAATTTTCCTAAAACTTTTTCTAAATTAGCGAAAATGTTAAAAAAGCCGTTAATTGCATTGATCAAAAGGCCGTTATCGTACACAATTACGACTTCGCGGCATATACTAGATATGCTCATTATTATTTTTTTTCATTTTTTCTTTGATTATATAAATTTTGTTATTTTATTACATATTATATTTAATTATTTGTTTTGTTATTATATAATTTTTATTATTTTGTCGTTTGTCTGTCTGTTTATGACAAATTTTGCTAGTTAATTTTACCGACTTCCCGGTGTCCGATTGAGCTGAAATTTGGAATACGTATGTAATAACTTCGATGACAATATATTAAAATTACAAACATGATGTTGATGCTGCAGCCATAATTGTCTTCTCATGAGGGTACTCCTCAACGGTTGGTAGCACGAACATGAAACTTTGTACATACGTTGAAATGACGTAGTCAACCATGGTTTCCACCATGACCCTGATGCTGCAGCCAGAATTGTCTATATGTATTATTGTTTTCTCATATATATATTTTTTTTTAGTGACGTCTATATTGTGGAAGGCCGACACCTAAGCAGTACTTCGGTCCAGATGGTTTCTCTCAAGGCTAGTTTAGCCAGATGCCTTTTCGCCGTGGCAGTGTACATTACCTTCTTTTTGCAGAAGTCGGTTAACTTCCAAAATACAAAGATTTTTACAAATAGCAATCAACTGCATTGATTTTTTTTTTAAAAGTGTGAAAATTTCAAAATTAGTTGTGTGAAGTACATTACCCTATTTTTGCAGAAGTCGGTTAACTTTTAAAATACAAAGATTTTTACAAATAGCAATCATCTGTATTGATTTTTTTTTTTTAAAATTAAAAATGACAAAAATAGTTGTCTGAAGTACATTACCCTTTTTTTGCAGAAGTCGGTTAACTTCCAAAATACAAAGATTTTTACAAATAGCAATCATCTGTATTTATTTTTTTTTAAAAGTTTAAAAATGACAAAAATAGTTGTCTGAAGTACATTACCCTTTTTTTGCAGAAGTCGGTTAACTTCCAAAATACAAAGATTTTTACAAATAGCAATCATCTGCATTGATTTTTTTTTAAAAAGTGTGAAAATTTCAAAATTAGTTGTGTGAAGTACATTACCCTATTTTTGCAGAAGTCGGTTAACTTTCAAAATACAAAGATTTTTACAAATAGCAATCATCTGTATTGATTTTTTTAAAAAAGTTTAAAAATGACAAAAATAGTTGTCTGAAGTACATTACCCTATTTTTGCAGAAGTCAGTTAACTTCCAAAATACAAAGATTTTTACAGCTAACAATCATCTATATTTTTTTTTTTTTTTAATAAAAATTTCAAAAAAAGTACATTAGTCTTTTTTGCAGAAGTGCAAACAAAATTCAAATTCAAATAAAATTAATTAGTTAATTATTTAATTGGCATATCCATATTATTGCCTATCATGTCCTATTGTCTTTGTATTGAAATTTGCACGTGTTCATGAATTATTTTTAAAATTATTTTGTATGTAAACGTATAATTTTTGTATAAAATTCTAATAGACAATTTTATGTAGTGTTAGGGAATATTTTTTTATTTTCATAAAAAACAATGGTTTTTTATTTACATTTAAAAATGTAGAATAAATAGTTTTTTCTAGTGGTTTTGTTTTTAATTATTAATAATTTTCCTAAAATATTTCCAAGTGTTTTTCATTCGTTAAAAAAAAATAGATGAATTGATGCATATTTAGATGTTTTAACTAAGTTGATACACTGAATAGAACATTTTAAAAAAATAATTTATAAATCGCATTATTTTTTTTACGTAAATCGAATTATAATTTTTTTGAATTATCTGTCTTGTAAAAAATTTCTATGTAACATTTTCTATTTTTTTTTGTTTTTTATTTATACTATATTAACCTATAATAAAACACAATTCATAGATAAAATTAAAAGTTTGTTTTATTTATATTTCACAAAAACCGTCAATTTTTCACTTTTTCCAGCTTTCAACTGCAACGGTGCATTTTTTTCTTGGCCAAATAATCTGAAATATAGATAACTTTTTAGTAAATTTAATCTAGTTTCCAGAAATGTACAATAGTCAATATCTTTGCATACAATAAACTGTAGAAATTCAAGTTGGAATGGCGCGCGGGCAAGGAGTTTATCACCCCGCCTCGGCCCCAACGCACTCCAAGGCCGCCGCGCGGCGATCGACACTCAGACGATGGGGACCATTTTTTTGAAGTTGATGCATAAAGTTTCTTTACTACAACCATATCAGCGCACAATTGTTATATAAAGAGTTCGTTTTTATTAATATTAACTTCTTGTCTGGTCCTCTTTCAAAATTAAAATGAAAACTTATATCTATACTAGTTTCCGAACCGAACCCGATAGCCAAACCGCAACGGGTCAGTATTGTATCACCTTTCACGGGTCAGCGCGCAATCAATGAGGTTATCCAGATGTGATTTTTGGCACAAGCATTCGTCAGAACCTGTCTGGATTAAAAGGAACCACCAGCGGCTGAATATCTAATATTGGTAATATCTTTTGTTCTTTTATAGGAAAAGCACTGTATAACAAAATAATTCGGTAGAGTATTAATCTTTTAATTAATTACTTTATTTAATTACCAATAAATTAATAATTAAAAACAAAGCGTAATTTTCTGATATAGGAACATTGCTCGTTACTCATTTCAAATATTGACTAGTTCTATATCCCATGGAACCTTCGACCAGGCAGGCTAATCAGCCTACGTATGTTACCCCGTAACTCCAATTGTCTCCGTGCAAAAAATACATCGTGTCGTTGCTCTGTTACGACACATGACGAAAAGATAAACTAACACACTTCGTCTTTTATAATATTAATTAATTCATACTAGTCCCTCAGTCAACGTAGGTACAGCAGGAAAATGCTTAGTGAACATTACCTTGGTGGTCTTTGTGGCGTTAGGTATTCCGAGAATATACTCTTCTTGTTATGTGTGGGTTTCATCACATTATATAATAAAACCCACACAATTGGAAAAAGGAAAACAATGTCCTCCACATTGTTTTCCTTAATCGTCACGAAGAATCTGTTTTATGAATTCAACTGTTTAAGCCACCGAGTTTATACTACTACACTAACTAGAGGACACAATGAATGAATGAAAGCCAGTCGCCAGTCAATCTCGTTTGACGTAAATCATTATAACAGTTACCCCGACGCAGGAATTTTTTCCAAAAATGCGTAATTTGAAAAAAATAATGTCTTTTTCAACGACTTCAAAAAAGAACGTTTCTCAATTCGACCGTATATATGTTTTTTTGTTTATGTGTGTTCAGGGATAACTTCGTTGTTTATGAACCGAATAGGATGATTTTCTTTTTTGTGGAAAGGAGATATCTCAGGAGTGGTACCATGATAAAGAAACCAGGATCTGATCATGTCATCCCAGAGAAATTGAGGGCAACCTTCCAAAATCGTATTTTAAAGTATCGTGTTTTAAATATTGTTATAAAGTACTGCTACTAGTACTATTAAATGAAGGTCGGAAGTCGATCTGATGATGGAGCTGAAAGACAGTCGAGGGAACTCCTCAACGATTTACAGCAATTACCTGGTGTTTGGACTTGATTCATTTTTATTGATGAGATATTTGCACTTATATGAGTTATAAGTGCCATTACAGACCTGATGATGGAAACCATACACAATCGAGGGAACTCCTCAACGATTTACAGCAATTACCTAGTGTTTGGACTTGATTCATTTCTATTGATGACATGTCTGCACCCATATGGATTATAAGTGCCATTACAGATCTGATGATGGAGACCATACACAATCGAGGGAACTCCTTAACGATTTACAGCAGTTACCTTTTGTTGGGCTAACTTCATACGGTTCAATATGCCAAAATGTTCAGTTCGCACAAAAATAATATTTAATTAAGATTGAAGGTTTACATAGGAATACCACTACCTACTAGGCATGCTGATTCGTCAATTTGACACTGAATTTAAGTTGCGTAATCGCGACGCTGTCTCATTTGAGTACCTAGCGCGTTTAGAAGCCCCATTTATACTAAATACAAATAAGTTACTTACCAGGTAATAACAATTACAACAATGATATATTTATAACTATAAATATAACTTTAAATGGTGTTCTATATTCGATAAAGTGACTGAGTGAGTAGGCACCGACTTCATTAACTATATGCCGCCTGTTAATGCTCCTTTTTTAAAGTGAAAATTTTATTTTTAACTTTTTAGTTTATGTTTTTAAAGTCGGTTTTTATTTTTTTTAATGATTTTATTTTTTCTTGAAATACTTTTTTTGTATTTGTTAGTTATACCAACAGGAACCATCAAAAGTAGATATATCACCTGTAATAGTATAAAAAAACACAATAAAATACTGTTGTCTATATTATAATTGTTATTTAGTTTAGATTATATGTATATAATCTAAAATAAATAATAAAACTGATACTAAAAATCTATGAATAATTTTACGCTTTCAGTGTCTAGCTTCTAAGTGTTGTTATTTGGAAACGACTTAACTAATGTTTACTATCCATTATTTATTCAGTTTGCTTATAAATACAAAAGCAGGTCAAAATAAAATGTACGGGCGTTGGAAGTTACACTTCTTGGCGTTACTGAAAATCTCAGGTTTGACTTTTAGTCTGATACGAGCTAATAATACAAGAATAAAAGGGTTTTTATAAATTTTGCGTATCAAAATAGATATAATTTATATATTTTTGTTTTTTTGTTGTTAGATATACGAAAACGATAGGTTTAATGAATATAACCCTTCTGAAGTATATTTTATCCGGTATTTATTTTGCGGCTTACTAAAACTATTTTTTAAATAAATAGATGATTAGGACCGTAAAAGTCTACAATTAAAATATTTTAAAATAAATCGAAAAGGCTTTTAACGATTGAACTTATTCGATATCACATACTTACTCTGTTGATGGCTAACTTCATACTCCAACTTTTCGTGGCGAATTTTCTGCTGCTGAGATATTCTTCAAGTGATAGTAAGTGGCTATAGCCATTTGTAACGTAAACCACATGTCAAATAAAGAAAATAAGTTTGTTTTCTTTCCAATAGAGGTAGGAAACCTACAACAATATTGTTCACAAATTATTTACATTTATATTTTCCATTTACACCTGATAAGATTTTAGTGTAAGTATGGAAAACGGCCTTGAGGATTCTGTAACCTCACATTACGTAAAGAAGAAGTAACTTAATAATTATCTATCCATTTTCGCCTTTAGAAGTGTAGAACCCTAAAAATCAAATTAAAATTCGAATTTGCTAAATTTCAAATTTCTTCTCTTTACTTTTGCTACGTATCAAGATGGGTTGGTCCACCTGCCATACATCAATAGTTCTTCTCTATAGATAGAATACAACACAAAAAAAGTCCGTTTGTTGTATTACTTAGCTTATCATGTTTTACATAACATTCATATAGTATAAATTATATCCAATTAGAAACTAAAAATACCTATTTATCATACCTATTTACGCTGTTTAATATATTTGCAAAACCCGTACTCATTGTCCTACAGAAGCTTTTTGATTCTCTCGTACACTAAGGCATTTTATCGAAAGTGTGGAGCAAAGGTATAATGGCTCATTTTTTTTAGAGGAGTAAATACCTTGTAGAAGAACCACATACTCGTCATATATCTGATCCACGTTTAAAAGATGTTTTCGAGGGTTATTACGAACCGTCTCACGCGCAGAGCTTGACTACTTTCATTCAGCCACCCAAACAAGTCGCCAAGTACCATGGTCATAGTTCACAGAAGTAGCAAGTTGAAATGGCAATGGGCAGATTAACATTGCTGACAGAGCCAAGAAAAAGTTCTTAAATGGTAACCACGAACCGGACGTCGTAGAACAAACTAGATAGACTAAAGACCTATCAAAGGTCGCGGGTCACTGTACTTTATAGGTGTCCCAGGAGCGGGTTTTGTAGAAATCTAGGGGGAGGCCTACACCCAGCAATAGACGTCCAGACTCCAGTGGCTGAGATGTGATGAAAACAATTGTGTGAAACACAATGATGTCTATATGAAGTTGTGTTACCTTCATAGTTCATTAATGTAAAATATGGGTCAGACGCTTCCGCATCACATAAAGCGACATTTGTTATTTTTAGAAATTTTAGGATTACCCTAAAAATATTGTATATATGGCATCCCAAAAATGAAAACTTGCGTTTTCTAGTTATCGAAATTGACATAGTTAATATTTTATATTGCCACTGAGGATGGCTTGCGCAATCTTTATTTTTGAGTTATCAAAGATAACTGAAAATTTGTTTTAAAATCCACTGAACTAAATGTAAATTTTCATATCTACTACTCACTTTAGAAATTAAGTGGGAGTTGCAAAATGATATTGTTAATTAATATTTTATACTTTAATTATTGACACTTCCCATCGTTGATTTTGTTTTAAAACATAATTAACTGTTTAAAAAGTTATGATTTTTAATTTTATAAGTTTACATTCAAAATTATAACACTGGCTGATAACTGATTGATTATCACTTACTGTGGGTAATTGAAACAGTTATTTTTTAGAAAAAGGTTGTGTTAGTTAATTTCATCTTCACTGCGACTAAGGAAGATGACAATAATTTTACAATAACACAACGACACCGAAGAATTTCTCGCCCTGCGTTATGTACATAATAATGTCCTCATCTTTGCGTGATGCCATATGCCATGTTACTTCGGCCGCAATACCATGTACGTACTTTTCTTACATCCGATTCGATTTCTTGGAGCTGTTACGTAGATAAAACTCTCCCTCGGGACTTAAAACCGAGAAAACATTTTTGTTGTGCTAAGGAAAACTGTTATTGGCAGGGGGTGGTATAGGCGGTATAGGGGAGGGGTATTGATGGTTCGCCAGCGACACGCGTGATGCGTGTATTGTCGATTTTCCATCCTTAGAGTGAATAACAAAATCAAATTAAATATATTATTTAAAGAGATTAATTCTGTATTACCGACTCTACTTTGCGTTTGTGAAGCAACGCGCGGGAATCAGGACTCGGACTCTGGAAAGTAAAAACCTAGCTGGGAATTTTCAAAAAAACTAGGTTTCGTGAGACAATCTGGCTGCCGTGCTCTCATGACAGCTGTCATTATCACCCGCACCCGTTAACTTAAATGAAAATTTCATCTATGGCTGTAAGGAACGAGCAAGCGTTGTGATTCGTTTATCATTGAGATATTCTACAAGCAGGCGTAATCTACCAAGTTGGTAATTAACTTTTTTAATTTTTAATAATATATACATCACAATAACGTCTAAGCCTAGCTTGTGTTTTGGGTACCAAACGAAGATACCACATACGTATAACAATTGTATAATTGTATGTGTACTTTGGTACATACATCCATAAATTTCACTAATACTCAATGATATACTAAGGTACGGGTAAACACCCGACCGATCTCATGGGAGGTCAGTAGGTATGTCAAATCAGCCTCGTTTGAAAGCTGTCTCTATTTACAGTATTATTTATATCTACAGGTATTCTAGATACGACCAAACATAACGTACAAACTGAGTATCTCGTCTACTGGTTACGCAGATATACCAGCCAAAGCTCCATGTGTATTTTCTTTGTACGAAAAAGTGTCTGGTATTTGCAAAGTTCGCGGTTTAGGTGAGAGTGAAAAGGGGGGAGGACGAAGAAAGCGTACGCTTAAACGCGTAATGGGCTCCTACCGAGTAATGACAATGTTGTCGTGTAACACGCGTTTTAGATACGCAAGCGAAATTAAATGTTGACAGACAAAACTAAATGAAATCTATACTATTATGAAAATGAAACAGAGCGATGTCAGAAGATGCCAGGAATTAATTGTGACTCCCAAAAAGAAGAATAATATATTTATTAACTTCGCGGTCTTTTACGAGAGCCGAATCACTTCATTTAGTCACTATCATAATAAGTCATAATCACTATCAGATCCTTTTCCTGTGGGACGTAAATTTGGCTATATCTTCGAGGATAATTGAGAGATTGGAGTCCTAGAAAATTCAAAAGTTGCAGAATTTATCGGAACACCTATATCCGTTAGAATTTTGAAAATCGGTTGGTAAATTTTAAAGAAAATTGAAATAATGTCTGAAAAATGGGAATTTTTGGATATTGTTTTCTACAAAAATATAAATATTTTCGAAAATATCTGAGTCATCAACAGCTGGTTAAAAAATATCTGAGGAACTAAATTGTCTAACGAATGGAGAAAACATTTTGAAAATCGGTTGATAATTACGGTCTGTAGGTGGGCCCTGAAAATTGCCAAATTTAAAAAAACTTGTATTTATGGATATGGGTGGGTTTAAGTGGTAATGTATAATTTCTAAGGAGTATCAAACGTCACTTTCACTCTTTTCTATGGTCAGTGTGATACTGTCTACTCAAAACCGAACTCATATTGCCAAAAACGAACTCGTAAAACTATAGAATCTGTAGTGTATATATCTGATACTCGAGTTTTTATGTTTCTGAAACTTCTAGTCATTGTCAATGCCATGTCAATGCATCATTGTAGCGGGAACTGCAAAATCTGTGAATTTATTATATATATAAATCTATTTGTTCAAAACAAAATGATGAAATCACGAAAAAAACTAACGATAGTAACCCGACTTCTACCCACCCCAATTTATTCGTAAATAATATATGATTTGTTAAAATAAGTGTTATTTTACTTATACCTGATCGATATTTCCAGATATTGTTGTTATCAAAAATAATAAAATACATCATATTCACATCATAAAACTGATAAGTAATTTAAACAAAGTTTTCGTGGAACTTTTCCTAGATGAAATTCGGTAGAGAGATAGCTTGAGGTCTGAAGATGGAAACAAGTTACATTTTACCGCAAAATAAAATAAATATGAAGGGTGATTTGGAAAATTCTCGGTTTTCTCTACAACCACTCACCTCCCTTTTCTCGCAGTTATGATATTAGCGAATCTTCATATAAATATAATTGTTCTGTATGAGTTAAAATAAAACTGGAACGATTTGTGACGTGGGATTGCACTGATAGCATTAAGCTCTTAGTACGAAACTGATTTGCCGAGTAATTTGTATACATTACGACTTCACCAAGTGAGGAAATCTCGATGTACCTAATAAAACGGTAAACAAACTAACTACTAAAGTACGATCAAACCACAAAATGTTGACTATTTGTTTTCTTAATATAATTTACTGGGCGAGTTGCGATGTTAACTTCACACAACTTTCATCTTATTCTAGAAATGGCAAACCGATAATAATATATGCCTTTCGCATGTATCGGGGTTCAAATACATTTCAGTATGATGAACGAAAATATTAGATTAAAAATGAATATAAAAAAAATCCAATAAAATAAAATTAATTACCCATTTCTCTACGTATTTTTGCCATCAAAAGGGAGAGCATAAATGCCTTTGCGATAAAACTCTGCGTGACAGAATTTCCCAAATTAAAGGCAATTTCTATTGCTTCTGGGGAAAACAGTTTCGTTCTACGGAGAGTATTGTTCAAATTGTGAAAAAATAACAGAAATAAGAACAAATTAAAAAACACGACAGCTCAAGAATGATTTACAAAAAAGCTCAAAACAAGCTCGAGAATGTGAATAAAGTGCAGTATCATATAAATATGACTTGATCGGTACATAAAGTATTGCAGACGGGGACAAATCAATAACCAAAATTTGTTTATATTTTTGTTTTTTATTGTTCACTCCTACAATACCTTATATAACATTCAAGTCATATTTATATGGTACTGCATTTTATTCACATTCGATAGGTTAAAGAGCTTGTTTTTATCTTTTCAGTTAATTATTTTTTAACGTTTCTACGTAATTATGTTACTGCGATTATTTCTGACTAACTCCAGAGAGGCACAGATCGAATACAGGTAGGTACTATAGATATTATATTTAATTCACATTTGTATAACAAAGACGAAAAAGCTTCTTCTTTCTGTATATTTAAAATAAGAAAGAAAAAGTTGAACAGTCGTGTCGATTCAGCATCTATTATGAAATAATAGTTAGCATAACATAGAGGTGACTAATCTATGCTACGTGCGGGCACGTGTCGCATTGTGCACCTGCGATAAACCAGTGAGTATGAGCACGCGCAATTGTTGCACACGCTTCGCACTCCTGCCCCAAATAAATGAGTAATTCATAAACCTTGTCTATTATGTGTTCTCTTGTGATAAAAATAATTTTTATTACCATTTATACCGTTAGCCGGCGCCTGCCTAGTTGAAAATCTTTATTCTAATTTTACAATAAAGGCATAGATACTGTTTTGTATTTGTTGGGTTTTGCAAAATAAACAAGAAAACAGAATGGGCTTGTGAATTTACTTCTATATTTTTTTTTTTCAAAATATAGACCACTCTCTACATTGTTCTTATGTTAAATAAAAAGCAATTAAATCTGCAATTTTTAGATATTGTTTCCTAAATTTGGTTAAAACAAAATAATTTCGTATGTCGTGGTGTCGTGATAGCCCAAAGCGCAATGAACCTGTCTCAAATTTATAAGACCCCATAGGGCCATGGTTCGAATCCGGGCGTGTACCAATGAGTTTTTCTGACTTAAGTACATAACTATTACTGACTCCGTGCTTTGGAGAGCACGTTAAGCAGTCGGTCCCGGACGCTGTCAATAGATGGCGGTCGTTACAGTTCCCAACCCGCAGTGGAGCAGCGTGGTGGAGTTAAGCTCCAAGCCCCCCTCCTCACCCTGGGCGAGGCCTAAACCCCTGCAGTGGGGTAAAAATGGGCTGATGAAGGGATGAAGTGAAGAAACTAATTTCAAAACTTGTTTATTATTTGCATTATCTGAAACTAAATACAGTCATAATATTTTGATTGATTTATGAGGATTACAGTTCATTTGATTAAATATCGTCAAAGTCCTAAAGTGCAAATATAGATATTTTTAGAGATTGTTCTATAACTTTATTCTTATAAATTTTAACAACCATAAATGCAACTTTAAAATTTTGCTCAAAGCCAACTAATGCAGTTCAGATATGATCTATTCGTAATTCGAGTGTATGTAAAGTATCTTTGGAAGATAGATGGAAGAATAGTGATGTGGGAAAACAATATGGTTTGAGGTACATATATTTGAAAGAATACATTTTCTACTGTAGAACACTAGTATCGAAACAGGTATGTTGCCACGTAAAAATAATAAATGAAAGTAGTTACCAAAGTAATCTTTATAGATTAGGTAATCTTTATAGAGAGGTAATGTGTGATGGAAGAGTGGGTAAGGAGCACCATAGAAAATGTATACCGACCAAATTGGCGATGTCGAAAAAAGAGAAAAAAGCACACGGAGTAAGACAAACGAAAGCGTTTTGAACGAAAATTGTCATTAATAATAATAACGAATTTTAATTGAAAGGTTTGTAATTATTTGAAAAATGTCTTCTCAGGACCGGGAATAGAACTGACACAAATTTAAATAACATTTTTTTGTATTTTATGACACTAATCGACATAATCTATCATAGGGGTCAAAATTTTTCATGAAGATTGGGTCTAAAATCAAGCAGACCAAGAAATCTACCATTATTTATATTTTTAATTTCCGACCAAGAGGTTAAGTAAAATTACTTTGACTATTTAGTGTTACAAGAACTCAAAAAGTTTTTTTTTTATTTGATTTAATTCAATTCACACCTAAAAACAGTAAATTTTCAAAATTTCTTGAAAGCAGTGTTTTTTAACTTTAAATCTAAATTACAGTTTCCTCCAAGTAGAATTTGCTATATATTAATATTTACGATAATAACCTTCCAGGGCTCATTCGTTTCACTCATCTTAGCAAGTGGAAGTGGACTCTATCTACCCATCTGGGTAATAAGCGTGATCTTATGGACAATGAAGTATCCCGAGATCCCCGACGACATCTGCGTGAAGCTACGTACATGGTATTTATCCACTTTATCTGCTACATCACAATCTCACAATTATACCTCGTTTATATTTTATTCTAAGACCGATTGGAATTTAGTTCATCATTCTTGCTGCCATCGAAGGCATTTTAGTACTGAATCGTATAATTCCAGTAGCAATAAAATGACGTCTACATATTTTACCAAGTTTAGTATAGCATTAAAAGATTGTTTTGTGTGTGTTAAAAAGCTTTAATGTTTTATTTTTACACAAATTTACCGTAAATTCATCGTTACCTATGAAATTATGTCAAGGTAACACGCAATTTTCTCCAGAATTGTTGAACGCACGAATTTCAAATTTGGCTCAAGAAATAAAAATTGACGACATTATTACGAAGAGATAGTTTTAAAAATTGTATTTCTATTTAGGGGTTTATTTTAGGAGGACGAACCGAAAAGTGTACAAAAATATTTTTCTAGAATAGTGTATGGTGTCTCAAATGACATCTCTTTGAAGTACAATTTCAAAAATGTTAAACATGTTATTTTGTGTTACATTACCTTTTTTCTGTTTAGCAAACCACCTTAGCTTTATAATAGCGATGATAAAAAAAAAATGAATAATGAGCGTATAAGGTATTAATTTGTACTTAAGGATATGGCTTAAAGAATATTCTAGTAATAAGAACTGTGGACTAACATTTATCGCCATCAGTTCATTCTTATCAATCAGAAAACAGTTATTTATGCAACTTTTACGTAAAGAGGGATTTTATTAGCTGAATTCCAACACGAGTGTAAGACACTGCTTAGAAACATGGACAGAGTTTTTTACATTTACAATAATTTCCTTTTCTCAGATTTTTTTATTTTTATTTTTATTAGGCTTGTTTTGTTTGTGTTTCGTGTAGTAATTCTAGTAAGTAATTGAAATTTGACCCATTTCCTGTTGACCGATAGTTCTGAAATTAGACACACACCTTTAGTTCTGACGACAATACAAATATGTATATTCAATATCATTGTAAATCCAAGTTTACATGTTTTTTTCAACCCCCTCAATCATTAGTAAGTGAAAGTGCTTGACTAGTATCATAAAATACAGTTCCACAAAAAAAAAATATATAAATTTTAATCGTGACTTATGAAAAAATTCCAAATCCTATATGGAGTTAAAATATTTACTCTTTTTTTAATTATGACATTTTTAGTTATCAATTTTATTTCCAATCTTAAAGAAGATCATGGAAGACTAATTCAAAAGAAGATTATGCATGAGATATCTGTGATGTAAGATGTATTTTGATTAACTGATAATGAAAATTATTATTATAATAAATTTATTCATTAACACAGTGAACCACATTCCTTAGCTTATAAATAATTTTACATCTAAAAGCGTCTCAGACGCCGGTTATCAGTGATCACCGCACTAAGCAAAAGCTTTGTGCCGTGGCTATATCGGTCGCTCAGTAGGTACTTGGCGTCTTGTGTCCGCCATATGAAATTCCGTTGACTTTATCGTCTTTGACTTTCCATGGTCAATAGATATAAATATATCGATATCTCATTTATTAAAATCATTTAGAGAGTATAGATTGTAGGATTGTAGGATCTAATACATACTTATATAAGTATGTATACGTAATTTACGTACATGCGAAAAACATTACCCCCTTTTTAGTTTTGCCATAGTCGAGTAAAAATTTGTTTTAATAGATAACAGTTTTATCGTAAATGATGCAATTTTTATTTTAAATATTATTTATTTTCATGGTTTCCCTTCACTATGCAGTACAACATAAACAAAACAATTAGATTTTCAAAAAAATATATTAGCTGCGACTTGCCACAACAAATATAATTTCGGTTTAAATTGGAGGCTATTTGATCTTTTCATAGAGTACAAACAGTTTTTTAGGGTTTGTTAGCCATTAGAAGTGAGGTCATTGTAAGCAAATAACGTTATCGCAATAGTTTTGTATCCGTACGCCATACTTCGTACCGCCAAAATAAAATCTAAATAAGCCACTGTACTACGTTAAGGCCACCATTCTTAACTCGTGTCGCTTATTATAAAAAACCCTTCAACATAACCAAATATGATTTCGATAACATCAGGCTTTTAAGGCTATACCTAATACTGGAGTAAAGTCCTTTTTCAAAGTCGAGTTAAAAAGTTTAAACAAAAGCCCACTCACCGTGTAATAATTATAATACCTGGGACATCTCACACACGGTCCCAAACTAACTAAGCAAAGCTTGTACTGTGGGTACTAGACAACTAATACACGTACTTACATATTCTGTTATAATGCATACATATGTAGATATTTTTAGGACCTGGACAAGTAGACAGGTACATGTGTCTAATTCTAAAATTAAGATTTTTTTTTCACTAGCGTTGCAAACTTCAGTCTGTCCGTGCAGCCAAGCCGAGTTTATTATGCTCAATTCTTTGAAATAATTTCTTTGGTGGATTTGATTGGTTGTTTGGAATTATGATTTCTTGTTTCGGTAATGCCCTTTAAGCATAATGGAACTGGAGTGGAACTGGATGTAAATTAGTGAATTTACTCAGTTTTGAAGAAACGGTTTTCAGCGCGCAAGCTGCTTACAAATATACAACTATACATATATCTGCGACCATATATATAGATTATTTTGGTTTTTATAACAACACAGTGCAGTTATTACACACCATTATAATTTTGTTGTCTTCGATCTTTCTATTTTAATGAAATTTCATTCACATTTGTTAACATCTGTGAATTTACGTAAGAATATTTTTGGCTGCTCTCCATATAGGCGATGAAAATAATTTGCGCAAACGCTTTATATTGCAGAAAACAACGTGAGAATATTTCAAGGAACGGGTGTATATTTGAAGGCTAGAACACGGTTCAGCGTTACTCTAGATTTATTTGGAAGGTTTCAATATTATAAACTGCAAAAGTGAGTTGGTTTTTTTCATTTGTCTTTTCTTCACGTCGTAATAGGGTAACGAAATGAGGTGATTTTTTAACAGAAATAGTTGAAAGATCTGTCCCTTGAGTTACTGTTCATTCTGATCCAAGGTTACCAAGGAGTACAAAAATCAATGACATACAATTCTTCGAGTTATAGAAAGGAATAGGTAGTGTGGAGTAAAACTCAAGAAGTGAAATAGAAAAAGAAGAACAGTTGCGAAAACGGGAACGGAGGAACGCTAAATATTTATTATTTAACTTAATAAAACGGGCTTTAAATTTTAGATCATTACATTTCATTGCGTTTTTCAAAACGTTTTTCCAGTACAGAATAAACATGGTCAATCGTATTTTCGATGTCGATTTGCTCAAGAATCTTAATGCGTAGTCCAAAACAATGGACATGGGCAAAAATCTACTAACAAGCGTTATCACATAGTCAATCTAATATTTCTTCCATCAATCTGCAAATAATCAATCTGATATCAATTTAACTTTAGTTACTGGCAGAAAAAAAAGAGGAAAAGTTGGTGCCAGAATGATCGTCTGGACTCCGTCTATGTGGCTGGCTTATTTCTGTGAAACAGTTTTAAACAGCTTTACGCAACGTGTCCGTGTGTATTATATATAGATCAAAAGATGATAAAATTATGTTAGAAAATGCAAATAGGATTACTTGACTAAAGCCTATCGCGAACCCCCGACGTCCGCTCACCGAACTCCAAGCTCAGGGTTTTAAATAGATATTTTGGAGATGTGCCGATACGACACAAGCTTGTTTCCCAAATGGTCTGACTGAATTAATATTATCAATCGTCTCATGCAGGCTTGAAATTTGGTCTTTGCCAATTCGGTATCTGTATTAATATATCGATGAAATTTGATAAACATTATAAATGAATGTGCTTGACCGACTTTTAGTTTCTATAAATTTATAAATTAGCCTATGGCCGCGGTTCCACCAACATGGTCATACATCACTATCTACGTATTATAAAATAAAGTCCCCCGTCGCGTCTGTCTGTCTGTCTGAACGCGATAAACTCAAAAACTACCAAACGGATGGGCATATTATTGACACCAATGGACAGAGTGATTCAATAGGAAAGTTATCGTGTATAATTTATTAATGTTTTGTAGAAATTTATTGAATTTTGACGATTATTGTTGAAGAACTCGGAAAAAATCAAGCCAGCTGGGAACTTTCATCAAAAACTTGCTTATCCCTTTGAGATATAACAAAATAATGCATGGAGGAATTATTTCTCTTTTATAGGACTAACGAAAAGTCCCAAATGGCATATATCTATCTTTTATGGATAACTTACTATACCTATGTTTATGTTTAAAAAAATGGTGTCATGTGATAAGGTGACTGGAAAGCAATTTGCACGCATACAGTAATAATCCTTTTCAAATTAAATACTTTATTTACTTTCAGTATTTCATGCACATTACAATTTGCTTTTTACACTATACAATTTAAATTAATATCTTAGGAGCTATCGCGAAATATAACTATCGCACGGCGCCGCGCCGGCCGGCACACCGGACAACGCGACACGCGTGGTTAAGCTCAAGTTTTCAATGTTGTATACAAAGAAATATTCTATTTTGTTTTTATGTATTTGTTTTTCACTTTTTCAAATATATATGGAATGGAAAATAAAATACATTAAAAATACTACAAGTAGCATGAATTTACGCTACATTAAATCTTGTATACTCTGCTACCCGTGCGAAGCCGGGGCGGGTCATTAGTAACATTATATAACAAATGTTCCCGTTTCCGCTGCCATGCCACATTCCATCTCACACCTCAAAGTGTTGCTCGTTATTCACTTCTTATATTGATTAGTTTTTTCTCATGGGTAGCCTCGATCTGAATAAACTGTAGTCTCTCTTATTACTCTCGGCCCTTTCAACAAGAACCAGCAAATTGTGCTACCTGCCAGCGCTTCAACAAACCCAGCCACCATAAAACGGGGGACGAACAATGTCCTGCTAGAAAAGTTGCTGAGGCTCGATATATAAGTTCAATTGACTATGAGAGCGCCAAGAGCGCCGCACAACTAGTAACAACACAGCACAAGAATAGAGATCACATTCTCGCATTATTATCAAGGGTTCTATAAAATAGAATAAACTCGTATCTACATTTTTATCCTATGAAATAAAGTCGAATGTTAAAGAATCACATAAGAATGACTTTATGGGAAAACAAATGATGACACAGGAAACCTATTATTTGTTATCTCATAATTAAGGCCAAAGTAGAAATAATGCTGATTTTTATTTCAGACTAGCGACCGTCCGCAGCTTCGCTTGCGTAGACTACGAATTCCTGTTATAGGTACTATTAACGTTCGTGATGGTTTATACGTACTTTTTGCTGGAACCAATTTTGGTTAAACCCATTCAAACTTTCAATCTTCATTCCCCTTCCACCCTTTAAAAAAACCGATAAAATTTATCTTCTCCCGTTTCCCACCCTTATAAGGTGGAAATCTAAAAACCCTGAAACACGTCATTATTTAAGTCCCTCCATTCTCATCCTTAAGTTTGAAATTTCTAAAAAAGCCTTTCTTCATGTTCACGTTATAAAATAAACCTATGTCCCAAATTTAAGCTTCTTAGACTTAGTAGTTTTGGCTGGACGTTGATAGATCAGTGTGGACAAACGACAGACAGATAGACAGACAAACAAACACAAAAAGTAGCTTATGACACTCATGACAACCTTCTTTCACGTCTGCAAAGTTTCATTGAAATATGTTCAGTCGTATTGGAAATTAGCTCGAATAGATAAAATTGAATTAAATAGACACATAGACGAACAGACAAACAGACGGACAAAAAGTAGCTAATGTCAAATCTCTTGACAACCTTCTTTCCCGTCTGCAAAGTTTCCTTAAAATCTGTTTAGCTGTTTTGGAGATTAGCTCAAATAGACAGATACACGTACAGACAGACAGACGGACAAAAAGTAACATTTGTTAGTTTTGACGACCTTACACGTACAGACAGACAGACGGACAAAAAGTAACATTTGTTAGTTTTGTCGACCTTCTTTTCATACTTGTGATGTTTCATTAAAATTGGTTTACACAGATGGACGTACAGACAGACATACAAAAAGTTCTGTATGTCACTTTTGACTACATCCTTTCCATATGTGTAAAGTTTCATCAAAATCGGTTAAGCTGTTTTGGCCGAAACCTATTTGCTCGAATAGACAGACAGTTCGTTTTCATATATATAGCCTATAACCCTCCGCTAGATTCAGGCTATCAAAGGCAAAAAAAAAATTTCAAATCCGACTGGTAGTTTCAGAGATTAGCGCATTCAAACAAACAAACAAACTCTTCAGCTTTATAAGTATTTCTATTATATAGATTAATAGATTATAAGAAAATAAGATAATACTGAAAACCGTATCAAAGTCTATTGCGTGGTTTGGAAGTAAAAAGTTAACGAACAGTGGCAGACAGCGAATTTATTTTCTCCCGCTATAGTTTTCATATTTCGATAAAAACTGCTAAGATATTAATTTAAATTGTGTGGTGTAAAGGGCAATTATAATATGCATGAAATGCTTAAGACAACTAACGTATTTAATTGGATAAGGATTAATATTACATTTAAAAAACATCTTCGCAAATAGTACATAATGTTAGAACAAATTTGTTTGTCATAAAAAAGGTTATAGTAAGTTAACCTTAAAAGATACACATATGGTGTCGCGGACTTTTGGTTAGAACTTTTAAAGGGGAATAATTCCGTAATACATGATTTTTGGTTAACATCAACCGTTTACGCAGCGCGCGCGACGGAAGCTCTCAAAAGGAATAATTTTTCCCGTTTTTGCAACATTTTTCATTAATGCTCCACTCCTATAGGTCGTAGCGTGATGTAGTATTGTCACGAAACTCTCTCTCAGGGTGAGTGGTGGACAGTTAAAAGAAAAAGTGGGTTCGTAAAGTTATTTATTAACTATGTACAACAGGCTATTATTATTAGTAAGAAAAAATATAGAATAGATTAAGGTAACTAATATAAGGTTTACAAGATTCAGTACAAGCTGGTAGAAGTACAAGATTAAGCATAACAAACTTGAGAGTCTTTAGATTAACAGGTACCCAGTTAATTATTCCCAAACAGTTCGAATCACAGAGTCAGCAGTAGTTTAATTGTGACAGCACTTACAGTTCGTGATATAGCTCCTGTTAGCGTTACCACACTATATCGTAGTTGGGAGACCGGATGACAGGCTGGGAGCCGACCAGTCAGAAGATGTGGCAGAAGATGTGGCCGACAATAACGACCAGCCAAGTATCTTCATAGAATCACGGAATACAGAGCCTTCAGCTCGGTCAGCTACTTTCCGTGACCGAGGAACAACGGCAGGTCGACCTAGAAGAGTGTCCGTTCTAATTAATAATTCAGCAGACCAGCAGACCAACAGCAAACCTTATTACTTCTGTCGTCTCATCAGAGCTCTCTTCCAAATCAGCTCAACATAATTTCTTATAATTCGTCATTGAAAATTCAACTTCGATTTTTTTCTCCATCAGAAACCTCTCTACCTTTTCTCAGTGTTCCTTCATGTCATTTTTCAATTTTCTTTCCAATTTTAAAAAAGCCCTCTCCTGACATTCTACATTCAACATCATGCCAGAAGCACAATCCAAAAATTTCCAATATTTTCCCTAAGGAAATATTCGTGGCTAGTAAAAAGAAAAACTCATTTGAAAGCCACGAAGAAAAGAAAGTATAACATTATTATGACAATTGGCATGTTTTGACAATTTGTATTTTACGATGGAACTTAGTTATTTACAATTTATATTATTAAGAAATCAATATAATTAGGAAATGTAACAGTAGTGCTAGTAATATTCTACCATCCATAACACTCCAGAATAATTGGTAAAATCACATAAGGAGCACATGATGAATATAATACAGAAGATTGTAATATTTGCGGTATTTCTAGCAAGATAGCGATGTAAATAAGAAATAACAGGATTTTGACAGGTATATAAGACAGTTGCCTAGAAACAATATAGCTCAAGCTAGGTCATAAGTTAGGTAACCTAAATTAAATGAGACGTATATGACGTATCATCATATATGTCTCTGAATACTTAAACTCTCAGTTAGTCAATAAGAACAGATTTAGGGCACACTAACGTGACAGTATAGCCTATAGCCTTCCTCGATAAATGGACTATCCAACACAACCATAATTTTTCAATTTGAACCAGTAGTTCCTGAGATTTGCGCGTTCAAACAAACAAACAAACAAACAAACAAACAAACAAACAAACAAACAAACAAACAAACAAACAAACAAACAAACAAACAAACAAACAAACAAACAAACTCTTCAGCTTTATAATATTAGTATAGATTTCTAATTATATATAAACATATTCTATATAAATAATTTCTAATTCAGAATTGCACTCATTAATTATGTTGGTCATTGTCATTGTGTAAATATCTGTTGAATAAGCGCTAACTACTTTCTATTAATATATACCTAAGATATAGGCAAATAAATTTGCTTAGTTTCGGTATTAAATAATATATACATGCACTAACACTAATTAATTAAGACAAATTTTATGTACTTAGGCTAAGTTTTTACAGAAATAAATTTATCTTATCTTATCTAACTAAACTGATTGCATAGTTTCGTTGTTCCTTTACGACCTGAAAAAAGCACAAACACATACACTTAGCGATGGCTCCGTCCGCATGGACATATCGTAGCCACGTCGCTCTTAGATCATCTCTAAAAGGTGGTTTCGATTGCACCGATCCTGGCATGGCGCTCGCTGTTGTAAGCGGAGGCCGAATGAGCAACAATGCGTTAAGGCCCAATCCTCTATTTATCCTCAGTATACGCTTGGATTTTTTAAAAAATTCAAGCGTTTGTTTTCGATATTACATTTATAAAACACAGATACATATTTACTATAGACGGTGGAAAAACGAAAAATAAACGCTTAAATAATAAAAAGGTATTAAAATATCTTTAAAATCTGTATATAAAAACGATTTTTTATGTTATTTCAACTGCAAAATCACATAGTTTTATATAGCGTAAAATCAAACCAAATCATATATCTTTATTTCGTAGTTATGTAACATAATCTTGAAATACCTACGTCATAAGAGTGAATTTTATTACTTTGTGGAAAAACGTCACCACAAAGGCGCTTTCAAAAATGTTGGTTCCTTTCAGAAGAATACGCAAAAAACTGAGGGACGCTCTTTTTAACAAAATTATAAACAATTTTTTAACAATGTGCTTAAATATTAATATTATTGAAACAAATTGGTAGGCGAGTGGCTTATACCCATGGATTTTTATCATCTAAGTAGTCTGATACTTATAATAAGCTTCCGCATAAAGCTTTCGTTTTATTGTAGTTTTAAACTTGTTAAGGGGTAGATCTTGAATATCAGTTGGGATCTTATTGTAAGTACGTTGTCCTTTAAAGATTTTGTGATTTTATTGAGGCGGCTGACATGATTAGCAAGTTTATCTTTGTTTCTTGTATTGACATTACGCCGATCAATTTTTTTTTTAAATAATACAATAATTTTTTTTACGTACATTATACATACATCATGTCATTATATTAATTTCCTTAAACTTTAAATTGCTCGAGCAGCTCGCTTCTGCAACACGAAGATTGATTGATTGAAGATTGTATTATTAATTGGCAGCGTGTCCCCAAAGCAGAATGCCATAAGTCATTAAACTATGGAACCCACTGAAATACACCAACCTCGCGGTTTCTATGTCCGAAAGGAAACGAATCGTTTTTACAGCGTAAGCTGCAGTACCGAACCTTCTCGCCAAGTTAGTGATATGAGGATCCCATTGCAATTTCGCGTCCAATGTGATTCCCAAGAATACAGTAGAATCCACAAGGTCCAATTTCTCGCTTTTAATAACAATATTGGTAGTTGCCTGTTTAACGTTCGGTAGCGAGAATCTTATACATTTGATGATGTCAGAGCGTAACATGTTACGTAATGAAATGTTTTTCTACACTCCCAGAGAAGTTCGACTTCTTTAATTTCAAAAATGTAGGGAAATCCTGTAAGTTATATTTCATTTATTTTAATATATTCTAACGTTTGAGAACTCTATTTTGTTAAAGTAATCCAAAATTGGATTACCACAATACAATTGTGTATTGTGGTAAACTTGTTTGCGGAAAACGTTCTTAGAACTAATCGTATACTGTATTGTTTTCCAAATAAGACGTAAGTTTGATACTTCCTTAACCTCTACTATCGTTATGTGGTAGTCTAGTTGCTAAGCATCCCGCCTTTCTCACATTTATGGGTTTGATTCTCGTCGACGATGTGCTTATTGAAAGAGTTTTTGTTTATAAAAACTTAAATTAAATTATTAAACCAAACTCTACCCAGATCGTCACTTGTTTGACGGTGGAAGGTAATAGGCCCTCCTCAACAGACACCACACCAGTAGCGTGATGGAGGTTATGGTACAATATCATCTTTGAGTTAATGTTGAAGAAAATCTGTACCCCAGTGTAGTAAGCTTGAAACTCTGATGGTAATGATTATATTATATAGTTCTGCAGAGTAACATACTGGAAATAGATTTGCGCATTTGTGCAGCTCAGAAAACGGATCATGGAATACGTATCAACTGACAGGTTTTCAGTCATTGTCGTTAGGATCAATGAATAGAGGAGATGTGCATAGTCACGCATTCAATGCAATATATTAAGAACAAAATGCCGTTTTTGTGATAAGATAATAAAATAAAATTAATTTAAAGTAATTCTGTATATGATCCATTTGCTTCATTACAGAAGCACAAAGGTACATCCACATATAAACATCATTGGTTATGTGGTTAAAACCCACTTTGGCTATGCGTACTTTAATGTAACCATGCTTTGTTACTCCACAGGACATGAGGACGACGCGGATGGACAGCCAGTGCTGCATACAAATTACATTCCCGCTTGGAACTGGCGTAGCGGAGATTACGAGCATACAACATGACTTGTTTCTGAATTTGATAACAAAGAGATAAGTATATTTTTGCCGGAATGGTTAAGTTAATATTTCTATTCAAATCCGTCATTTTACGCTTGCTGTGTGCCTGCATGGCTTACATATACATATAAAGTAACGGGTCTCTCGTTATTATTATTATTATATATTTGACTATGACTATGACGACCGCTTAGCCTAGTAGGTAGCGACACTGCCTACGAATTTTGAGGTCGCGGGTTCGAATCTTAGGACGGGTCAGTATTCATATGATGAATATTGATACTTGTATCGGGTCTTGGTTGTTATATGTATGTGGTGTCTTCCCTTGGTACCGAAAATATAAGCTAATATTTAGTTTCGGGCCTAGACATTGTTGTGATGTATACATTATTATTATTATTATTATTATTATTATTATTATTATTCAATTTTAATATTGGGTGAAACAATGCACACAATTATGTGACAGCTGTTTTATTTCCCGTTTTGAGCTTAACATCTTGACTTAACACTTACAATGACAGATAACCGATGATCGTCAGGCGTACCACCTTTTATATTGCTGATTGGGACTACATCGTTTCCGAAAACGTCCCTTCAAAAAACAATACGCGCTTGTTTTTCAAAAAATGTTCAGGCATAAATATATTATTAAGAAAATTTATTCAGCGAAAAACTAAAATAGATATCGACCGCGTGCAATTAACTGTTATTAACCACGAAATTTTAATTATTGTTATTATTATTAATCATCTATTTTACACAATTTTAAAATAAAAAATAGCGGTTCGCGATTACTTCGTCAAAGCGGCTTATCACGACGATAACCTAGTTATATAGCGGCTGAGCAACTTATCAAGAAAATATAGTAATTAAGACTAATCTATTAAATTTTACATATTCCTGGCACGTATTAACTCTTATGACCGTTTTTTAAATTGAACATAATTGACTAATATTGAAAATTTACAAGAAAATATGAAAATGAACTTTATAAAACAAAATTTATAAACAAAATTGTATACGGTGGGAAAGTATGGAATTCATAAGCTATTAAAAGTTTTTTTATCGCTGCCTCTTCCTTAAAAAAAAGAAATTCCACTTTATTGTAAATGGCTTGACGTCACACCGTGCGGCATTACCCTCTTTGTCTGACAAGACAAAACTATTAAACTTCCATAACCATGTTAATTTTTTAGGGTTTCATACTCATCAATTACCGACGAGTACCCTATTGCCACCTATTGCTAAGCGTCCGCTGTCCGTCTGTCTGCCTGTCACAGGACTGTTTCGTCTGAACCCTAATATATGACAGTAATTAACATAAATAATTGTTGTAACAATAAATTTTTCTTTATCAAACACCTTGTTCATAAATAAAACATGCCGATCTGAAAATAAAATTAAAAATTAAAGGGGGTGCTCATACAAAAAATGTATTTTGTATATTGATTGTGCAGTCGTAAGGAACCCTTTGTGTGCGAGTCCGAGTCGACTACACCGTTTTTTTTAATCAGTTCACTTTTATTATATATTTAGAAAAAGTATTCAAAATAATTTAAGAAAATTGTCAACTACTCTATCGGTCATTTATGCAAACGTAAAACGATCTCGATAAGGAAATAATTTAGAAAGCAACCAATGACGCTATAGCACAGCCACGTGTGCTATCGCGTCATTGGTTGGTTTCGTAATGACTTCCATACCATAGTCGTATTACGTTAGCATAAATTGACCTACTAGCTGCGTTCTAACAAGTACCTATTATAAATGCGAAAGTGCGTTTGTTTAATCCTTTGTGTCTTTTCTTTACGTACGAAACGACGTACTTTTTTGCGTGGAGATAGCTACTTGAAATGACGGAGACAGAACAAAAAGAGGAAAAAAGAAAGGAAAGGAGACATGGGATGCAAAACTGACTCAAATCCGAAAAGAATTACAAGGAAAGCTTCGAGTTACGATGGACTAGTAGTGGGTAACTTGAAAAGTAAATTAAAAAAGTGAGTAGCAGAAAAAGAGTAAATAATTTAACTAAAATAGATATATATATGTATAAATACTTATATATAAAGTGTAGACATACATATATGTCAACGCCTGCAAAACAAAAATTAGTTACGTATAAGTAAATGGTAAATCTTCAAGTGTATATCTTGAACCTAGGTTCATATCCCGAACGTAGCATTGCAAACTAACAACTGATGCACCCTTAGTAAGTCAGCTGGCTATGTACGCACGCGTCAACTTGAGCACATACCTACTCTAGTAAGTCTACTCACACATACTTACGCTGCCGCCATTGCAGAGCTTCATTAGTTATTAAGCGACAAGGAGTCCAAGTTTTTATTACGTCTATAGTGTACATACATAAATTTTTATTATAATATTCGATTCGACACTCTCCCGATTGAGTTATGTCAGAGGTAGTAGATGGAACACGGAAACATGGCACGTCAAAATTTACTCACTTGGTTTGGTCAAATTAATGTTGTTTGAAAAGTTTATTATTCATAAATTTTAGTTTAGTCATAAAGTCTAGTTCAAAGTTTAAATAAGCCATCAAAATATGTTTTGATGGAAAATATGGCCTGGGGTGGGGCTGCTGTTTCCCGCATATTGACTTTGGAGCGGGCTCAACGCGTTGTACTGGAGGTCATACAGAATAAACGTTTTCGCTACCATACTGATACTCTTTATCGGGAAGCACAAGTATTGAGCGCGCGTCAAATATTCATCTTAAAAGTTGTACTGTGTGTACTGTACATGCATCGCAAAGACATTAACTCTGAACAGTACTGATTTATGTTAACGAAGAGGGTTCTTAAAATTCGACTGATCTATGTTAAAACTTGATTTGCACAGCGTTTTTTGGAGTACATGTCTATTATATTTACAACAAAATCGTTACTGTTTGCGATATAAAGAACTGTACTGTGAAACGGGCTAAATCGTCGGTCACCAAACACCTCTTGTCGTTATCTTATTGTCAGACGGAGTCCATAATTAAACAGTTGATATAATTTCACTCCCTTCCCTCCTCCCTTACGCCTCTACACACAGACACACCTGCACTTACATCACTAAAGCTCCCTGTAGTGTTACGCATTGTTTGATTGTTATTTTTCGTGGATACGACTATTATATTATGTCTTGATATTTCGTCTAATATTATTTTTTCATTATTTCCTTTATGTAACATTGAAATTGAAATAAATAACTTTGTATTTGTTGTGTTTATATAAATCTATAGAAATTATTTATAATCGCTCGTTATAGACCGCTGTTCGTCAGTTTTCCGTAAAATAACTCGTGTTTACATCCTGTTATAATTAAGTACGCAAACGATGTCACAATGACGTCATCAACTTCCTGTTTTCGCATGAATGTCATCAATGAATGAGACAGTTAGCAAGAAGCTGCCGTGTGTCACTAAGCAAATGGCTCCCTATTGCCACAGTTTAATCAAGTCGACCGTTTCACAGAGACATTTTTTCACTCGCTAGCGCCACCTAGGACTACGTGATATTTTCACGTAAGTATACTTGTCTTTACATATCTCTTTCGCTTCATAGACGTACGTCAATCGTTTCATTCAGGCTCGTCAATTTAGGGTGCTTAGCATTGGCACCCTTCTATTAAATTTCGCAGGTTCGGCGCTCCTTACCGACCTTTCCATCACGCACATTCTGCTCTACAAATCTCTTTCGTTAATCTACTTTTATTGAACTTTTCATGTGGCTAAGCCATCTCACTAAACTTTTATTCGATATAGTAATTGCATTATTTTTCAAATGATCTGTCTCTCCAAAATTCCATTTATTTTTCAAAAATATTTTATGTATACTACACAGAGATTGTGTATATCCACATCTTTATATTTTATATGAATCATCATACTGGTGATATATTTAAACTTTGGCATGGCCCTATAACCAACATTAATTGAATAAAACTTGAGTCAACCAACTGCCTAAAGAGGTACGTAATTGTGTACTGTTTTACGCGGCAAAGAGTAAATATACCAATTAAAAAATATTGTGTTTATTGAATCGGTCCCTATTTGACTACAAGCCCTTGGAAAAAATTAACCTGTGAAATGAACCAACGTGAATAACGCTTAAAAGGCTGTTACTATATCAGAAAATAACTCTGACCACTATGCCGTCATTTGTGAGCGGTACAGGTGAGTACGTGAGTGAATGGAATTTCTCAGGTACGAATGAGGAATTACGACTAATTATTAATGTACGGCTTTGTTATCTATACTAATATTATAAAGCTGAAGAGTTTGTTTGTTTGTTTGTTTGTTTGTTTGAACGCGCAAATCTCAGGAACTACTGGTTCAAATTGAAAGATTATAGTTGTGTTGGATAGTCCATTTATCGAGGAAGGCTATAGGCTATACTACATCACGCTACGACCAATAGGAGTGGAGCATCAATGAAAAATGTTGCGAAAACGGGAAAAATTATTCCTTTTGAGAGCTTCCGTCGCGCGCGCTGCGTAAACGGTTGATGTTAACCAAAAATCATGTATTACGGAGTTGTTCCCCTTTAAAAGTTCTAACCAAAAGTCCGCAACAGCATATGTGTATCTTTTAAGGTTAACTAACTATAACCTTTTTTATGACAATCAAATTTGTTCTAACTTTATGTACTATTTGCGAAGATGTTTTTTAAACGTAATATTAATCCTTATCAAATTAAATACGTTAGTTGTCTTAAGCATTTCATGCATATTATAATTGCTCTTTACACTACACAATTTAAATTAATATCTTAGCAGTTTTTATCGAAATATGAAAACTATAGTGGGAGAAAATAAATTCGCTGTCTGCCTCTGTTTATTAACTTTTTTTACTTCCAAACTACGCAATAGACTTTGATACGGTTTTCAGTATTATCTTATTTTCTTATAATCTATTAATCTATATAATAGAAATACTTATAAAGCTGAAGAGTTTGTTTGTTTGTTTGAATGTGCTAATCTCTGAAACTACCAGTCGGATTTGAAAAATTCTTTTTGCCTTTGATAGCCTGAATCTAGCGGAGGGTTATAGGCTATATATATGAAAACGAACTGTCTGTCTATTCGAGCAAATAGGTTTCGGCCAAAACACCTTAACCGATTTTGATGAAACTTTTCACATATGGAAAGGATGTAGTCAAAAGTGACATACAGAACTTTTTGTATGTATGTCTGTACGTCCCTCTGTCTAAACCAATTTTAATGAAACATCACAAGTATGAAATGAAGGTCGTCAAAACTAACAAATGTTACTTTTTGTCCGTCTGTCTGTCTGTACGTGTATCTGTCTATTTGAGCTAATCTCCAAAACGGCTAAACAGATTTTAAGGAAACTTTGCAGACGGGAAAGAAGGTTGTCAAGAGATTTGACATTAGCTACTTTTTGTCCGTCTGTTTGTCTGTACGTCTATGTGTCTATTCAATTCAATTTTAACTATTCGAACTAATTTCCACTACGGCTGAACAGATTTTAATGAAACTTTGCAGACGTGAAAGAAGATTGTCAAGAGTGTCATAAGCAACTTTTTGTGTTTGTTTGTCCGTCTATCTGTCTGTCGTTTGTCCACACTGATCTATCAACTACTACAGCCAAAACTACTAAGTCTAGGAAGCTTAAATTTGGAACATAGGTTTATTTTATAACGTGAGCATTAAGTTAAGAAAGGCTTTTTTAGAAATTTCAAACTTAAGGATGGGAATGGAGGGACTCAAATAATGACGTGTTTCAAGGTTTTTAGATTTCCACATTTTAAGGGTGGGAAACGAGAGATGAAAAATTGTATCGGTTTTTTTAAAGGGTGGAAGGGGAATGAAGATTGAAAGTTTGAATGGGTGTAACCAAAATTGGTTCCTGCAAAAAGTACGTATAAACCATCTTGAACGTTAATAGTACCTACAACAGGAATTCGTAGTCTACGCAAGCGAAGCTGCGGGCGGTCGCTAGTAGTGTATACATGATTAAAAAAAAATTTCGAAAAACCTAGTGCCGTACTAAAGTGGTGGTGCCGGAAATCAGTGATAAGGATAATCTGCTCAGAGATATGGGTTGCGACCCTTGGCTTTCGACCCCTGCGCTGGAAATATATATTTATTTACGTACGGTAATATGTACGGCGTTTACGGGTGAAGTATCTGTATATGTGTACAAAAGAATTACACAAATGCCGTACAATAATAAATGACCTATATTGCTTCTGCAATTATCGGCGAATTAAAAATTTGCACTGACTTCCGGCACCACCACTTTAGTACGGCACTAGGTTTTTCGACATTTATTTTTAATCATCTATACACTATAACAAAGCCGTACATTAATAATTAGTCGTAATTTGTAACTGAGAAATTCCATTCACTCACGTACTCACCTGTACCCCTCAGAAATGACGGCATAGTGCTCAGAGTTATTTTCTGATATAGTAACAGCCTTCTAAGCGTTATGCACGTTGGTTCATTTCACAAGTTAATTTTTTCCAAGAGCTTGTAGTCTATATTTGACTTTTGTAGCACTGCTGTATACGCTCTAGCTTTTAAAAATGTGTATATAATTAAATAAAAACTGTTCTTCTCTTCATCTCAAACATAATTAATATTATAAAAGTGAAAATGTGTTTATTCATACCATCTTCACATGAAACTAATAGAAACATTAGTTTTTGGAGTTCAATAAGTATAATATTAGCATTTCTATACAAAGTCTGTCTGTTCGTTTTTGTTTTTCACAGATTACACAAGATACTGATTCAATGTAATTAGGAGAATATCATTAACAAAAATAATTTTTATCTGGGCGTGTGTTTCGTTATCATAATGAAATGGATAGATAAGAGTGTAGATACATGTCCAAATTTAATTCGCTTAAAAAAGACGATTGTTTTTGTCACACAGAAATCTAGATCTGTTGAAGACGTTTATGACCTAAGGACGCGTGCCCTCAAATGCGATTAGATGCGTCTATGTGAACATTGAGTTCTCCACTGTCTTGTATCCAAACTATATAGAATAAGAAACAAATGCAAATTGTTTTTCGTACAACTCTGGAATATAAGTTTAATTTTTAATTTAAAATTGGCCGACCCGGCGAACTTCGTACCGCCTCAGAACACAGAACAGTTTAAAACGTAAATGTATTGTGACGCCCCCCTACTCCTGGTAGCCCATAAGCACAATCCTTATCTAAGAACTTGTTTTTATATGATTTCTACGTAAAGCGAAAAACCACGTCAAAATCCTCCCACCCGTTTTAGAGAAACATATACATTTCATTGCCCCCTGGTGGTCCATGACCGCAAACCTTATCGAAGAATACGCTCTTAGGTGATATGTTTATAACGCAAAATGCGGCATAGAAATCCTCCTATTAGTTTTAGAGAAACGTATTTATTGCAACACCCCCTGGTGGCTCACAGCCGCAATCCTTATTTTAGAATCTGCTATTAGACGATATCTATGTAACACAACAAACCGCATCAAGATCCTCGGAGCTGTTTTATAAAAATTTGCTATCACAATGCCCCCTAGTGGCACACGACCGCAAACTTTTATGTAAGAACATGCTCTCAGGTGATATGTTTATAACGCAAAAAACCACCTCAAGATCGTCTCAGCCGTTTTGAAGATAAATATCTACTACAGCGCCCCCTGGTGGTCCACAACTGCACAATTTATTTAATTATCTATTCGCAGGTGATACTCATGTAATGCAAAAAACCGAATCAAAATCAGATTAGTCGTTTCGAAGATACACATTTACTGCAGCGCCTCCTGGTACTTAATAAGCATAAAACCTATTCAGAAACCCGCTTTGGTAGGTTATCTATGTAAATACAAAATTTCATATAAATCATTTGAGCCGTTTACGAGATAGCCCATAAAAGAGTAATCATCATCATCATCAGCCCGTGTCTCTCCATTGCAGGATATAGGCCTCTCCCAAGGCTCCCCACCACACACGGTCCTCCGCCTTCCGCATCCAATTACCCCCGGTATGGTGCTTCAGGTCATCGGTCCACCTTGCCGGAGGGCGTCCAACGCTTCGCTTCCCAATACGTGGCCTCCACTCGAGAACACATTTGCCGTAGAACCGACCCATCGGTTGTCGGTTCTACGGCAAATGTGACCGGCCCATTGCCAGCTTCAGCTTGCTAATCACTTCGGCTATGTCGACAACTTTAGTTCTTCGACGGATTTCAGTATTCCTGATTTTGTCCATCAAGGAAATGCCGAGCATAGCCCGCTCCATAGCGCGTTGAGCGACTTTAAATTTGTGGACCAGTCCTGCCGTGAGAGTCCATGTTTCGGCACCGTATGTCATTGTAGGCAGGACACATTGGTTAAAGACCTTGGTCTTCAGACATTGTGGTAGTGGCGACGAGAACAGACGACGGAGCTTCCCGAAAGCAGCCCAGCCCAGCTGAATTCTTCGGTCGGCCTCTTTGTTGAAGTTGTGTTTGCCTAACTGGACAGTCTGTCCTAAATAGACATAGTCTTGCACAACTTCAAGAGTAGCACCCTCTACGGTTACCGTAAAAGAGTAAAGAAATTGTAAAAAATCTTTGAACGCACCCTGTTTGACAGGTACGAACAGTTTGTATGGGAAAATGAAGTTGTTTTTAATATATTGTTGTTTTTCCTTGCAATTCCTGCACATTTTCTCAACTTTCCAACCTTCCTTGGACTTCCAGAAATATTTCAAAACCAAAATTAGCCAAACCGGTCCAGTAGTTCTTGAGTTTTAGCGAGACATGTAAAAAGCTTCATTACATTTTTATATATAAGATTAGGGTTAATTTCTTTTTTTCGGGGTGAATTTTATTGTAATAACCTTTTAAGCACGATATGTGTTGTTAACTTGTTCATATTGTCAATACTCGTTTAATATAGTTATTTTCACGTAACTTGTAACTTTTATTATTTTCGCTTGTAGTAATGCATAGAAAGTTATTATTATCGGAAAGATGTGTTATCTATGCGTTCTCAATATTTATGATAGTATATTATGTTTTCAAATAAACTGTTTATTTGCCTATAAACAGACACCAAATTTATCCGATCCGAGCGTGTCTCCCACCGCAAGCTGATGACGTCAGAAACATGGACCTATATTACCGAAAGATTAAAAATGAAAAATGTGTACTTTGGTGTCAGGGGTTACGATGACTATACAATTTTCCCAACAATGTCTTTCATGTACATTATACTATAGTTTATAAACATTAGAGATATAAAAATCCACAAACTTAACATAAAACCTCGCAAGGGCTGGCGTGAAACTGAAAGGTATGTGTAACGCGACAATCCTAGGGCGCTGTCGTCCTCTGGATTCAATAAAGTGTGAAAAGGAGGCCGGCCGTAAATCAGGCGATATATGAAAAAAAAAATTCCGAGACAAAGGGGACCGAAACGGTCGCGGGCACTGCCACTCCCCTCTTCATCCCTCTATGCGTACCTACATCGCTTACCTCACTCATATTTGGGATCTATGATACTATGTGTTGATTAGATATAGTGATATAAACTTTCTGCCAGATTTTTGCAGGTCACTGAGTGCCAGATTTTGAAAAATTAAAGTAATAATTTTAAATGTTTCGCTACAAAAATAGTTTTATAAAATAAACGCATTGTTATCGCAATTGGAGGTATCGCCGTATAGTTTCGTCTAGGTGTTATGTATTTAAATTAAGATTTGTGTATGAAAATTACGACGTTTAATAAAATCAATAAAAAATAAGTCGTTATTATTTAATTTAAGACGAGAAGACTGAAGATTTATTCAATATTGTAGCAGAAGAGGAAAACCGTATCTCGTATTATGATTTAATATATCGAAAGAAAATGCGTGTTTTGTACATTTTATGTGTATTTTGAAAATCTTGGAATTATTCTCCATTTTTGTTATTATAGGTACATCACAAATAATATATTAGAAACTTCACCAACGCCATATCGTTAGTCGTTAGCATATTTTATTTTCATTTATCATTTATTCGGCATTCTGAATTTAAAATAATGTTCGATTCCCGTCGGGGACAAGTGTTTATGTGTATGAATATGTCTATTTGTTTCGTCTCTGGGTGTAAAAAGTATATATATATAAATATATATATATCATAAAGAATGTTTAGGATGTTCCAGGTATTATTATTATTATTAATACGTCATTTCTGTTTTTTTTTTTCATTTGTTACGAAATTGTGCATACAATTAAAATATAGTATGAGTTCAGTGATTAGTTTCATCATTGAAAATCGCCGCTTGAAGGATTTTCAAAATCGTGAATACTTTGTGCGTTCTTACCCGCTACCTTAATCTAATTCATGGTCAGTTTGAGACGCAAATGGCTACAGGGATTTGTAAAAAAGAGTGGAATATTTTATGGTTGAAGATGCAAAGATATCTCATGTTATCTTTCCACTGCAAAAGCGTACATTTCAACATGTCGACATCACCACTCGACGTGGACTCGTTCTTGAATTTATTTTCTAAATGTGTCAATTATATGAATTATAATAATTAAATAACAATTAAACTAATTAAATTACTAAACGAATAAATTGAATTACTTATTTTATTGCAGATTTCAACAGGAAAAGAAACTTATTAAACAGCAAAATGTAACATAAAACCGTACAATTATCTTTTAAATCGATGACAATTATACAATTTTTTTTGTTTGGTGACTGAAAATTGATTATATCTCAAAAACTCTGTCCATGAAATAGATCATAGTTATACTGGTTGGGACGTTTGTATGTATGGCCATCATCAAAACGCCGAAAAAACAGCCATCTCGTATGCCCCACGCCCCCCCCCCCTCATTTCAACTTTATTTTTTTTATTTGTTGTTATAGCGACTGTAGTAATACATACTCTATAAAAACTTCAACTGTCTACTTATCACGGTTTAAAATATACAGCCCACGGACAGCAAAGCCTTAGGAATAGGGTTTCGTCGGCACCTTTTGAGTACGGGAACCCTAAAAAATAATACAAGAAACTAGAGACAGAATTTCGATCAGGATTTATATAAATGGCCAACAAGCTACTTTGTGGGCAATTTCCTTTAACCGAACCTAACCAAACATAATATGTCTTGGTAATCGATTTATTTGGTGACAAATCTATTTTTCCGGGCTGCGCCAATATATTTATTGCTTAATTATATGAGTACTTTTTGCTTAGAAAAACTTTGCCGTCTCGACGTCTTATTTGCTTTCTATTATATTAGTTAAATAAACTGGCTGTCCAAATAAATTGTTTCAATGTAAATACATACTGAAGATACTCTCGCAAATTGTCTATGATGTGTACGAAAAACTTTACAATTTTCTTTGGTATGCCATGAAAATCAAAGCTTTCTATTTTTCACATGTCTGTTTCCCAGGGATGTTGGCAGAGACTTCGACCACTTGGGACGGTCTTACATGTCTAATTCGCTTCATCCCCCGATGAAGCGAATTTCATCAATTTTTCTTGTTAACATGTCGTTAATTTAACAAACATTGTAGGGCGCCCCTTACTAACAATTTCATGTTCTACATCCATAGATTTATTTCGCCGTTCTCTTTCTCATATTATTTTCGTATTAAATGGCCATATTGCTAAATCACCTCAACATACTTTTGTCTCTCTGCTACATTTCCCAAACATCCGTACTCACCCCACTATTTCATCTTTACAATAAAATTAAAAACCTAGCCACGGTAAAATGGTGCTCGTGTCGCGAACAGAAGGGTTTAGAGAAATAACTTAATTATGGAGATATGAATGGTTTTGCGTTGCGCCCAACTGAAGTAAGGATGAGTTAATGTTGTATCAAAACACGGTTGCCAAACTTCGTGAAGGGTGCCTTATAACGAGACAGGATCGTTTGAAAAAATCTTATATGCATATAACGTGTAATTTAATTAAAATTTATTTTTGTTGTACATGTATTTTATGATTTGTTATTTATATTAATAAATTTAAGACTGACCGGTAGGCCGAGTGGTTAGATACCCTAACTGCGGAGCCGAGGGTCGCGGGTTCGATTCCCGCCCGGGAAAAATATCTGTGTGCATGAACATGTCTATTTATTCCGTGTTGGGTGTGAAAGTATCTGTATATATATTATAAAAAAAAAGAATATTTAAGTATGTATGTCAGTTGTCTAGTACCCCATAATACAAGCATAATAATTGCTTACTTTGGGACTATATGGCGCTGTGTGGGATGTCCCAGATTTTATTATTATTATAACTCTTGGAATTTTCATTTATTTAAAATGAAACAAATTCATGAATCGTTTTCTGCTTCTTCTTTTACTCCTTCTATCGCTCTAACCTTATGAAGTTTTAGCATATATTTTAATGTAATCTATTAAAATCACGCCACAGAAAATAACTTTTAGTGCGTGTACACAAATTAATTTTTGTAATCAATAATATCAATTTCACAAATTGTTAACGCACCGATAACATAAAATAATACGATAGTGAAATAATCTAACGATATGCGTTTATACGTTTGTGACATTCTTAAACTTTCGGACGTCATTTGTCACGAAATGGGTGAGTTTTTCCTAATTTTTGTGTTTATTTACAACATGTCTCTATATGTATATAATCTTGGTATTATTTTTCTTTTCGCCAAAAATTTAAATTAGGAAACAAATACATTTCTAGAACAGAAAAATATAGGCCTTTGAAGTATATTTAATTAATTAAGTTCTAGTATTACTGTTGTTAAAATTAATTATGGTACTTACCTAAATAAAATGAATTAATATTCAAATTTGCTTAGATAATTATGTATTCATCAATATTTACTTAATTCCACAAAACTGTAAATTAACTATTTGTGTGTTTCTTATCAATATTCAATTCTTCCTCGCATCCTATCAACCATAGAAACGCATAGTATAAGAATGTATTCATTTCAAACGTTTTACAAAATGTGTATGTTCCAAAAACAAGTAATTCTCACATAATTAATTAAATGATACCTAATTACCACAGCCTACATTTCTACTAAAATATTACTATTGTCATACTGTTAAAAATATTTTATGACGTTGATTCTGTGTTCATAATTTGGTAAAACATACAGTACCTATTTATGTTCTTTATCGAACATAAGGTTCAGAATAAAAAAATCATTTTAATCCTTTAATTACAAAAATTGTATTTTAATTATTAATGTTTCAAAATAATGACTGACAAGATTAATATGACGCGACATAATATTAATCCCATAGAGAGTAAAGAGTTGAAATGATTCTATGCTCTTGATTGATAACAGCTTGGATTGGAATTTTTTCGAAATAACGCATGTATGATGCGTATTTTTGGGGAATTTCGAGGAAAACTTCGTATTAACTGAACAACGTTGCCTTTTTTGTCAAATCAAAACACTGACATATTTTATAGTACTTCATTTACACTCATATGATTCTATACAATGTAATTATATTCAGTTTTTCTCAAATTAACATAAAAACTGAATCACTCAACTAAACTAAATCATTCTTTAATTTGGAAAATCTCCTAATCAAGCAATAACAAAAATAATTTCAACTCTATACTCTCTATGGAATTGTTAATATGTTGTCATACCCGGTCTCGTTAATCACCATTTTGAACAGTTAATAATTAAAACACCAATTTTTTTAATTATTAACTGAATCAATGAACTAATTAGAAGAAATCAGTTCCTTATTTTGAACCCTACTTTCTATAGAAAACATAATAACGGTATGTTATAAAAAGTGGTCCTACCCAATATTAAGTTGAATATAAATTTGAAAATAATACTAATAAGGCTTTACATATATATAGTAGTTATTGAAAAGAAAACGTTTTAAATCAAATAAACTCTGGAAAAAATGTGCTTAAGTCTGAATAAATACGCGCAAGTCCGAAATATCGTCACAGCTATTTGAATCAAAAATTTGAACAAAATAGCTGTTACGTACTGACGACGGACGGCCATGAAATAAATATAAGAGTTCCGTTTTTACCATTTGGCTGCGGAACCCTAAAAAACCAGCAACACAATATAGGAACCTAGCTTTTATGTTTTGTGCTTTTTACAACATGTTAATTTGGTTGCACATAGAGATACCAGGTGTTGTGACCACGAATATGTAGCGAAAAAATATACGCCAAAGACCAAAGTAGAATTGAATAAACCGCGCATGTATTAACGCAAAACGCAAATATTATTTTGAAATGAACAATGGTAATGACCTAATTATGGTATGACTTATCCCTGAATCATTTTGTTCACGGTTTGGATCGTATCGAAATAAAAGCCACTCCATCTTAATAATTATATTATCTAAGTTAAGTAACATCATCATCATCATCCATTTTTACCCCACTGCAGGGGCTTAGGCCTCCCCCAGGCTGAGGAGGGGGTCTTGGAGCTTAAGTCCACCACGCTGCTCCACTGCGGGTTGGGAACTGTAACGACCGCCATCTATTGACAGCGTCCGGGACCGACTGCTTAACGTGCCCTCCGAAGCAAGGTGTCAGTGATAATGTGTACTTAAGTCAGAAAAACTCATTGGTACACGCCCGGATTCGAACCATGGCCCTAAGGGGCCTTATAAATTTGAGATAGGTTCGTTGCGCTCTGGGCTATCACGACACGACAGTTAGTAACATAATGTAATTTATATTGAAAAATTGAAATTTATTAGAAGTCATCCATAACACAACTAAGATATCTGAGTTAATACATCAATGTGTATACCACGCATGCGTAGCCGCGGGTAGAAAGCAAGTATAAATAAATAAAACGAAATCGAATTATCAAGAAACACAGTTTCCGCCATTTCCAATTTCAAAATAAAATTCGAAATCTTATTATTAAAATAAGTACATAGCAGAAATACAGTTGTTAGACGCTAGAGCATGCAAACATGTAAATGCTTATATATTGTTGAGAAAAGTTAGGTAGGTAAAGTTTATTTATTTGGGAAATTTCGAAATCGTATTTGAATATAAATATTAGTTATATTAAACATTTATAGGTGAAATGTGACTCCGTCAGACTTTTTCTTTGATTTTGTGTGGTTAGTAAAATGAACTTACTTTTTTGTTCTTTGTGGACACACCACAAAGTATGGCCGTGTCTCATCTATATATTCCTATATCAGTGATATACAGGTATTAGTATAAAAAATGAGTTCATCCGATTCAGACCTGGATTTAACGTGGATTTAAATAGGTCCCTTTCACCCCTTCTGTAACAATCTACTACTTCCAAACGGTTGATACTCTATCTATCTCGGTAGTGTTTTTTTCACACTTTTCGATATTGGCTTTCGTTTTTGAAATAATACAGTTTTGTCCAAAAATTGAGAAATTTCGTCTTTTTTTTCACTGTTTTCGATTTTCGCAAAAAGGTTATGAGCCGATTTTAAAAGTTTGGTCGAGGACCTACAAGCTGATGCATCTTTTGACATCACTGGCTTTTGTCTCCCAAAGTAAATTTCAGAAATATAGCCGAATTACACTTCCCCACGAAAACGATCTAATAAACATTTTCAATGTTAAAATAATGTCAATAGTCTCAAGGCATGTACGAATGAGGAGTTTCTAACTTATGTACATAACTATCACTAACTGTGCCTCGGAGAGCACGTTAAACCATTGGTCCCCGTTAAAATCCACTAACCCGCATTAGAGCAGCGTGGTGGATTAAGCTTCAAGCCGTCTCATTACAAGGAGAGGCCTAAGCCTATGCCCGCAGTGGGACATTAATGGGCTGATGGTATGGTATGGTAAACACGTTAAATTAACTGTAGCGGTACAACTTTTCAATCACATACATAAATCGAATAAGTACATCTGATCGTATTTGAGAGCACGCATGTGACACGCGTTTCTGTAGAATTTTAAATATTTCTGTATAGCTTACCTAAAATTATCTACGTTATCGAGCTTACCGAATCTCCATCTATGAGAATATCCGGCTTTGCTCTTACGCTTTTAATGATTAGTATTTTTAATTTTCATCTTAAGATATTAAAACACAAATATCTTAAGGTAAACCGTATTTTGTGCCTCTGATGTATTTTGTGAAGCCCCGCCTTACATTAATTTTTCTCTACTTCTTACTGCTCAGCCGTTAAGACGATAAAGACATATATAATATTAGGTCTTAACCTATGAAGTTGGCGTTTTGTATGAAATAAGTCAATGTATTTTTTTTTTCAAACATCTTTATTTCTGTTATTCAAAGTAATCACCCGTGCAACCCATATATCTTTGCCGATGCCCTTCTTGTAAAAATCAATTGGACGTGAGGCAACAAACTCTTCAAAGACATTTTGTACTGTCTCTCGGGAATTGAATTTTATTCCCGTTAAAAAGTTGTCCCAATTTTGAAAAAAGTAATAGCCGGTAGGTGCAAGGTCTGATGAGTATGGCGGATGAGGGAGAACTTCCAACCCCAACTCTAGCAGCTTGAAGACTGTTTGTTGTACAGTATGGGGTCGCGCGTTGTCGTAAAGGAGCAGCGGGGACGACCGATTGAGCAAAGCTAGTCGCAGACGTTGCGAGCTTCTCCATCATTGTCTTCAGTTCTTCACAGTACAAATCTGCAGTAATGCTCATGCCATTTTGTAAAAAGCTGTGATGAATCACACCGACAATAGACCACCAAACAGTGACCATCACGTTTTTAGGGGTTATTTTTCGTTCAACATATTGCTTTGGTGCTGAACCAGGATCTAACTAACTTGCTGAGCACTTTCGATTGTCGAACAGAATCCATTTTTCATCACAGGTAACAATCTGGTTCAAATTCCTTCATTTCTGTGCCTGTTGAGCAACGCGAGGTAGGTCTTGACGCGTACGTTGCGCTGGCGATCGTTAAGTTCGTGGGGTACCGTCTATCAAGCTATTTTACTTTGTCAATTTGTTGCAAATGGTCCAATACTGTTTTGATGCTAACATCAAAAGCTGCTGCTAGTTGAGCTGTAGTTTGAGTATCATCAGCTTCCAAATCGTATTCAATTCATCATTATTGACTAAAGTGTTCTGACGACCACGAAGTTCGTTATTCAAGTCGTAATTTCCAGAACGGAAGCGAGCAAACCAATAACTGGTTGTCCGTTCGTTTGTTAAGTTCTCTCCGTTAACGTTGTTGATGTTACGTGCCGGTTGTGCCGCATTAGTGCCACGACGGAACTCATATTCTGTAATTACACGAAATTTTAGTGTCCATTATGACGAAAAATGTTCAAATGTAATGAAAACACAACGCTAATCAATAAACAAAAGATGGACTTTGTAAAAAGAATGTCATGTTTTTAAAACAAGTTTATTTTGAGTTTAGAATTCACAGCCAGTTAAATTTTTTTTTTGTTTTAAATGGCCAGTACTGAAGAACGGCAACTTCATAGGTTAAGACCTAATATTATATATAGGTATATCATGTTGTCAAGAAATTAAGTTATAAAACTACAAACCAATACAGCATACGTCATAAGACATTTTTCCGTCTGTGCATTGGAAATCATTTGCGTTACATTACATTACATTAAATTCGAATTTGTGAGAAGTTCCTTAAAGGCATAACAAAAAATGTAAAAGTATTATGAAATATGAATTTGCCAAAAAGGATATCGAAAAAAAAAGTGATACTAGACAGTCCGTTTTCGCTTTGAGCATCGACTTCTCGTCATGATATTAATGCATTACGATATTAGTGGGCCATTCATAAACAAACCTGTCACGGTTTTTAAAAACATACTTTTGCTGAGCTTTAAATAAAGTTTGAGACCTGTCTCTGTATGCGTGGCTGTTTGAATAGACGGATTTCAATGCGGTATTTTAAATGAAAGCAGGTTTGATCTAAACGATTCTTAGCTATTTTCTGTCTGTCTGTTTGTTTACGACATTGTAGCTCTCAAACGGATGGACCGATTTCAATGCCATACTATATCATATCTGCCTATAATATCCCACTGCAGGGTTTTGACCTCCCCCCAGGATGAGGGGACTTGCAGCTTAATCCACCAAGCTGCTCCAGTGCCGGTTGGTGGATTTTAACGACTGCCTCTGGTTGCGGAAACCGAGGCCGACGTCTAAACGTACCCTCCGAAGCACTAAGTCAGAAAAATTAATTGGTTCATGCCGGTTTCTAGGATTCGAATCACGACCTTCTAACTAATTCTCGTAATAGCTCGGCTATGACGAGACTGATACGAATTCAATGCCGTTTTTTTTAATTGAAAGCTGATTTAATTAGAATAGTTTTTTGAAAACATTTTTATCCGTATGTCTATTATTGTCTCTATCGGCAGCATCATCGTAAACTTGATCCCAAATGGATGAAACAATTTTCATGCAGTTTCTTTCTGTATAAAGGCTGATTTAATCGGAATAAAAAATTTAAATAAAACATAAAGTTAAATGTTTATAGTTCATTTTAAAAATCTTAAAGTAAAAATCAAACTTAAAATTTGAAAAGCCTGCACAAGAAAAACCTTAGATAATTTAATTGTGATAGAATTTAAAGAGGAAGAGCCGTCCCTGACGTCATTATGCATCAAACGTCTTTTCAAAATTGACAAATCTTCATTCTTTCAACCCTTTGGATATAAGTTTTGTGCCCGATGTATTTTTTCTTTTGTGTGAACTGCACTCCCAGTCACACATCACCAACACCAACCAGGGCCACCTGAGCTCTCTACCACTCAGTGCTTGTGCGTAAAAACAATATCGATATTGACACGTTTTTAATTTTCCAATCCAATAGTTTCCAATATAAAAGTGAAACCACGCGAATCTACTATTTCCAGCCTTTTGCTGCTGACTCCGTTATCAATTCAGATTTTATATCTATTGAATTGAAAGTCGAGTCCGACTCTATATGGTTTCTAAAATAAAATATTTGTGGACTCAGCAGTCTACAAGATCGTAGGTATTTTAAGTAACGTCTATGGATCACCTTTCACATCCACATATACCTCTGTGGTACGTCATCTGCTCAGTGTCTTATCCATTCGTTCATCCATTCGTCCGTCCATATTAAAATAAAAATAGCGAAAGTGTCTCTGTCTGACTATCTCGACTATCTGAATGTTATGTTTCCACAATGAAACCCTTGAACTGATTTTGATGAAAGTTTTAGAAATCCTGAGAAATGACATAGGGTACTTTTACCGCGAAAATTTGTATATATGCATGTCATCTTATCACTGCTAAACCCATTGATAAAAGAACAAAAAAGCAGTAATAACCCACACTTAATTATTTAATTTAAAATGAATAGACTGCCTTCTAATGAAATCAGTATCAAAAATAAAGAAACGCGAAAATGCTTTTAATTTCGAATTTGCGATTTTCTCTTTAACGCAGTGTGATAAAATCTGAAAAAAGTAGTAAAATTGTGATGGAGTACAACATCCAATATACGCAGCAAAATTAACTGATATCAAATTAGTTGCTATACCTTACCACATATGGCACTATCTTATTAATTGTTATCCTTCACTATAGATATCACTAGTTGCAAGTTTTGACTAAACCATAATTATTCAGTTGTTAACAAAAAGCTTTCAAACACAAAATTCGATGAAAAATTCGAATGAAACTTTGTAACATATAACGATGGCGCCATGCGTATAAATTTTAATATACGAAATCTCAAAAACACCTCTTTTTTGAAAATATCATTTTTTCTTAAAGTTCTCAAAACTGACACTCTTTTTAATGACATACTTTAAACCAAAAGACAAACATAGGCGTATCTTTATAAAATATGTATGTATTTCTGTATTTTTTTCACGGTTACCGTTGACCGTTAAACTGATTTTGGAAGGTAATTGTTAGCTCACTGAATATACGCTAAAACTATTTGAGGTAGAGCCAAAATAAACGTAATGTGTCTAGTCTATGCGGGACTAATGTTGTTATAACACCATTAGTGTAATTTTAGTCTGACTTGTACTTCTTAACGATATTCGCTTGTGACTACATGATCTACAAAATAATATTTGTGCTTACAAATCCCTTTTACTCTTTTCCGTCGCTACAGTTTTTTTAAACGTACTAAAAAATAATATTTTCATATCACAGCTTCCATCACAGCCCAAAACTATCAAAACAATAATCACATGTGAAAAACTAAACTATGTACGAGCCTTTAACACTGTACATTTACATTTTAACGCATTTCTTATTTGCAATGAGTAATTGCTACGGAACCGAGAGAAAAGGTTATGGAGCTGTGTGTTATTTATGGGTAACGTTTAAAACACCATTCGAAAACTTTTAAGTCAAAATTTTACTCGTAATTGTTAGTCTTTGCGAAATATTTTTCTATGTGACATGGAGTCAAACAGACAAAGTAAGATAATTAGGGTTGATATAAAACCTGCATGTCAAAATGCCTCTCGATATACCACTTTGGCCTCGGGCTTAAAGATTTTAATTGTACAGGGATTATTTTAGGTCGTAGGACCGTTGGTAACGAATAAGACGGATTTCGTGTCATCCCCCTGGGATCGGAATAAAATTAAGATCTTTTATTTTGATAAAATGGCAATATATCTCTAGAATTAGACAACACAATGGCCTTTAATTTAAGAACAGAAGTATATCAAAATTAAGCATCTTAATTTATAACATACTGTGCTTTGCTTAAGACTTCGTCCGTATATACGTAGGGGCACACAGAAAAGATCAGGAATCGAGTTCCTTGAACTGAGTTAGAATGAAAACATTTCCGCTATACGAATACCGGCCATTTAGAATCGTTATGACGTTTATACATTTAATAAAAAATGTTTCAGTTTAAGTTTGACAAACAGGTAAAAGCGGTAAAATATGAAACTCACAAGTGAATACTCATGTGCTACAGTTTATTATACCTTTTTCAGAGTGTTATCTCAAAATCAATGTTTCACTAAGCTTGTTTCTATATATGATGTTGAAACACCTAGTCAAACGACAGTATATCGCTGGTATGCAGAATCCCGATGAGGTCGAGTCTCTATCAGCACCATACTTTCTTCAGCTCACCAAAAACAGCGGTAACACCTGAAAACGTCGTTGCCGCTGTGTAAAACATTATTAAGATGGCTGACAGGTGACATACGAGCAGATTAGGACAATAATGAAGATTGGAATGACTCCAATTCAAACTATTTTGCATAATGAATTGGGTGTAAGAAAGTTAGTTTCCCGCTGGGTACTCCATAATTTGTCTGACGAGCAAAAGGCGGCTCATGTTAATTGGTCTCGGTCTACTCTGCAACCCCCGTTCCTCACTAGAACGACAGCACGCTATCGACCGCTCGTATACCCCACCAGTAGTTATGTTGTTAGTCGGCAAATGCCAGTTAGCAAGTATTCGCGAAAACGCCGAATTATGCAGTGAAATGTTGTAAAAATACGTCCAAAATAAAAAAAAAAACAACATTTTGAGTGGAGTTACTTTTCATGTGTAAGTAGGAAATTGTGTGGACGCTTCCCCCCGCAAACGCGTCTCACAACCCCGCTGAATGGGACGCAGCGTTTCGTACAGAAAATGTGTTAGCGTGTCTCTAGTGAAATGGCGGGCGGGTCACTTCGCTGTCTCTATGATTTTATCATTTACGAAAATGCCTAAATTGAAACAGAGAATACTTTGAAAACTAATAAAAAATAATTTAGTTATAGTTTGACCGAAAGAGCTGTACCGCGCCTTAGGTATGTGCGCGCCGCGGAGGGAGGCAGATCTGCTCTGTCAGTCCGTCGTCAACGCTTAGACGCTGCCTTCCCTCCTCGCCGGGCACATACCTAAGGCGCGGTACAGCGTTTCGATGAAACGATATATCGTGCATTTTTATTTTTTTTATTTTCCGTGTACCGCACATAGTTCAGGTTCAATGTTCAATTCAATTCAGGTTCAATTAAAATACATTGCTTATACCCAAGCAATGTATTTTAATTGAAAGACTATATTGAAATCGACGGTACAGCAGCGGTTACCAAATGAAACTATAAAATTAAAACAAAAAAAAATAATTATAAATTACCTACGTAGTTTGGTCGCCGATACGGCTGCAACTGACGTGATAATCTAGGTCAAACGAAGTCAACGACCTTTCGTTACTTAGATTATTGTTTTAGTTACAACCGCGCCAGCAAGCACTCATTGTATAGAGATCATTTAAATTATAAAAGTAGTTATTTCGAAAGATAAATCACGAAATATTGATAAATATACTCGTTTTTGTCTCTTAATATTTCGGTTTCAGTATGTTTCACTTATCATTCAGTGTTTTTCAACTGACCACTGGTCAGGTTCGCACAACTGGTACATTCGCTGGTCCTAATGACACTAACCTAAAACGAGCCAATTGACTCTTATAGCGTGGCCAGTTTTCTAGAATGTATTGATATATCATATATGATTAGAAGGGATGAAACAAAATATTTTATGCATACGACGGAACTGGGACGGAAAAGGGAGTTATTGCGGAAACGGAAGTAGACTGGAGAGGGCATATAGGGCGGTGCTAAAAAATAAATCTTGCTGGAGCCCGGATCTCAAATATGGCATATTGTTGCTTCAGTTCTAACCATCTATAAATGTCTTTTTAGTGTTAACTAGTTATTTCTTGCGGTTTCCTGTTTGGAATACACGTTTATATTATTACGGCTTTAATACAAATCATATTAGCGTATCTATGCATATAAATAAAAGTTAAGTGTGACTTTGAAATAAAGTTTTACTTATACGTGTATGTTCATTTACACGTACCAAAAACTTCTGGCTCTTTGTTTGTTCGACTAATATTCGAAATGGCTAAACTGATTTTGATGGGACTTTTTGATAAATAATGTAAAATAATTTCATTTCGGAAATATTTCGGAAGTATCTGTATTTGATTACTAAATAAAGGCTTTCTCTTAAGATCGTACGGTTATTTACACCTTACCAAAACTCAAATACTCGTTTACTTTTATATTTTTTTTGTCGGTTTGTTTGTCCAGGCTAATCACCAAAACAGCTAAACTTATTTCGATGGACTTTCATTGGCAGATAGAGGATTTCTCAAAAAGTAATCTTGACTACCTTCTGTCTCAGAAATACAATATTCAAGTATTATTATATATACATATAAATAAAATAGAAAACTGTCTGTCTACGGTTTCAAATTAAATGTTTTTTCTTAATGTGAGCTTATTCATCGCGGGATTTTCACTTCAGTTTTGAAATAACAAGGGGATAAGAAAATAATAAATATAAAAGAAGACCCTTTTAAATAAAAAAATATGTTTAATTACGATTTATACAAACATGTAGTCCATCCTGGTAGTGCCGTGGGTGGTTGCTAGTTATTTAATAAATATTTGTTTAAGGCAAATTTTAGTAATTTCCTTTTTATTATATTTACTATCTTCTTTTTATCTCTTTTTTCCCAGCCTCTTTGCTCTTTTAAAATAGAAAACTAAAATAGAAAATCTCCGATTTATCGCAACCATTTTACCGACCGGTTGGCCGAGTGGTTAGAGACACTAACTGCTAAGCCGAAGGTCGCGGGTTCGATTACCGCCCGAGACAAATATTTGTGTGCATGGGCGGGATACATACATACTAATACATACTTGTTCCGTGTGTGAATGTGAAAATATCTATATGTACATATTATTTAAAAAAAGAATATTTAGTATGTTTAACAGTGTCTAGTACCCCATAATACAAGCATAGTACTTGCTTACTTGGGGACTATAGATGGTGCTGTGTGGAATGTCCCAGATATTATTATTACTTATTATTCATACTATTAAATTTTTTTTTTAAACTACCCTAGACCTTAATATTCTATTCCGCCATATCTGAAATAATTCGTGACATAAAACATATAAAGTAATATTATTTCATTAACTACGAGCAGTTTGCAAAGTGTGTTTCTTTTGTCTAAATTTATATTATTCGTTCTATTCCAATTATTTTATTTATTTTGTATTGTGAAAATTTTCTTTGTCTTCTGTCGTTTTTGTAGTTGATTTAAATGCTAATAAAGTTAATTTTATTAACCTCATACCAACAAATAGCAGAAATGTTTTACTGAATTACGAAAGTTTTGTTTGAGTGTAAATTATGATGAAACTTACTTTTTGTGAATTTATTTCCAAACTTTATCTTCCGCCTTGGTACTATTTGCAGTGAGACATTTATTTTTGTTTATTTATCTTATAAATATTTTGTAATAATTCATTGTAAATAATATTATCAAATAATCAATCTAGAATTTCTAAATGATCGATAATTATGTTATACTCGTATTGTGAAAGTTCCTGAAATACCTAAACAATCAAAAATGAATAAAAACATTAGTTATATACTTTTTACAAACTTTCGTATTAAAATCGAAGAAGTTTGAGAGGACAGTCGTCAGCAAAAAAACAAAAGAAACGCCTAATGAAATAAAATGCTGGACACGTAAATAAATATGCGAACATTGTGTCCCGTATATCAGAATTTATATAGAAAATGTCCAAATCATACAAATTATCCATAACAAACTTTTGACCTCTTGCGCCATCTACTAATATAAACTGCTATTTGCTCCCTTCAGGGGTCACTATTTTTGTCTGACGTTATAGCTGTCAAATGCTTGAGGATCTTACGAGATGACACGTTTTTTTATAGATCGTGTAGCCTTCAGTGGGATATATTCAACAGTAAAACACTTATTTGAACTCTTGTTATCAATATATTAATTACAATGTATATTTCACAAGCTTCTACTGAATATTTCACCTCGACCACGCTAGTCGACACTCTGCATATGAATGGTTCTGCTGAATTTTCGTTTTGTTTTACCCTTGCGATGGGAAGGCGGATTAAACTCTACAGCTTCCGCGCGCCCGAGCGCGTGGGGTATGTGAGAGTTCCACCCGCTAAACAACCACCTGAAAAAATTCATCTATAGAAAACTGCATAATCAGCTAGTAACATGGGTTATATTTTATTTTCAAACTAGCTTTTGCCGGCGGCTCCGCACGCGTGGACTGCACAGTTGTAGCGGAACGGCCTTAGTTTTTGCATAGATGGTTTATAAGCTGAAAAGTGACAGTTAACTTTTTATCGCGGAAAAAGGGGACCTGGTCCAATTGTGTGGTCCACGCGAGCGGAGTCGCGGACGCAAAGTTGTTTATGGACGAAACTCGTACACTGATAAATGTTTCAAGTCTCAAGTTTTTAGAAACCTTTAGAAATTTAAGACCTTTAGAAACTTATCGACTTATTAAACATTGACAAAATGACAATAACCCCGTCGATTGATTCGATGTCAATGCAAACGTGACATTCTGTTATGATCGCGTGTTTATATTCAAAAACGTAATAAGGAATAAATGCCTCAAAAAAATCACATAAATCTATTCATCACAATGTTAATTTTATAATTTGCTAAAGTTTTAGAGATAGCAGTTAGTTTTTTGTTACGAAGAGATTTTATTTTCTCTGAAATAATTTTACTACATTTATCCACAAACGAGACTCTGGCAGAATGACGTACAGTGAATTTTTTCATCATTTTTCAAATTTTTTCTGCACATCAAATACTACACGTATGCTTATATTCTTTTTATTCCGTAAAGACTCCATTATTTAAAAAAAAGAGGTACGTAAAAATTTCATATTAAAATATTATTCCTGAAAGTATTATCGATACAGTGTGGTTATTAAGTAAAAAATAATCACAACGAACAAGAAAGCGTAGTGGGTAAGGATATCCTGCCAGAGGCCGCTGACTGATGCAATCATTTGTCGCAAGCGCATCCCCATGGTAAAACGATAACTTTGTGGCGCCATATCTCAATATTTTGATACTGAGTGATACTAAAAAAACGTATTTTAATATCTTTATTTATTAATATAAACAACCTATGAACAAAATGACCATGAAAACGTAAGAAATATTATTAAGGCGCATAACGTTCTCCTTATTCCCATGTGATTAAAATTTAACTACTGCGTAACTGCTTAACTTTACTTAATATAGTGCCGCTACACTTCGGAATGTGTAATCGTTCCCTACTTGAAGTGAGCAATTTAAAACGTAAACTAAGTTTTAACTTCAAAACACAAATTATACCTGTTTCGGCTGCAGCCATATCTTACTAATATTTACGGCGTATTCAAACCTGGCTGATAGTAAGCGTGTCGATTGTCAGCCAACGGTAGCATATCAGTTTGTCTGTTTTGGCGGGTTGCGTCACGCCCGTTGACTCGTAAGACTGCAGCCATTTTGGCACACAGTCAGCGGCATACCAGCAACCACTGCCAATCGAGTAGCCGTGGTCTGATTATATAACTGTCTAAGTGGCATATTGTGCTTGGCTGCGCTGATTGATAGGCCGCGTGAGTTACTGTGCCCCCAACAAACCAGTAGGTATCTAGGTTGAGTCAATAGAGTGAGACCTTTTGACTACACTTAGTGTAAGCCGTGTTATAACGCGTAATCACCGACTGTATTCAAAATTAAGGCAAAGTTCAACTTATGAAAATACATTAAAGGCGTAACGCTGTCTGACAGTATGCCTCTAATTGTGAGTAAGACGTGGTCACAGCCTTGAACGAACGGGCCACGTGCCAACTCCAACTTCAATTATAAGATCGTAGTTGTTAGCAAAGTCGGCGTGCGTGACCACCCCCCACTGCAACCCAAGTCACACAACTCTTCGAAAGTAGTAATTGACGGACACCACTCGTTAACTTACATAACTAACTCATACAAGGAAATAAGTTAGTGATTTTGTGATAGTAATTTGACTTATTTAGGACAGTTTTCTGCACTCGACGAACATAACGTTGTTATTTTTCGATCGGCCGTAGCCGAGAAAGTACGACAAAGACATTTGGGGTTCTATAACAAAACAACTCAAGTCACTCTCTTCACGTTCATTTTGCTGAACACATTAAACACAGCAAAATAACGCCATTGAATTTTACATAATTTGACACTTTGACGATCTTCACAACAATTTTAACGACCAAAGTTTTTATGATTGAAATTCATTTATATGAAGAAGTGGATCAGGACCTCCTTAATCGTCTCAATTACAAAACCCGAACCGACCCTTCGCCCATCGACGTACGTTTAAATTAAATACGTGTAATCCTCGGGCCGCCCGCGCCGTTTTGGACTTGTGAGCGTGCGCCGTTTATAAATCGTAAACACGAGTTAATCTGAAATTAATTCACTAAGTGACGCTACCCTTAGACACCCTTCCCCCGCGCTTCTCGCTTTCGTCCTTCACACCCGCTGAGACCTTTATAACGAGCCCATTCATCTCGGACTAAGCCCTAGTACGGGCGGCTAGATTAAGCTCCCCGACTGCCGGCTGCATATAAGCAAAATCGGAAATGTACTGTGAACAAATATCCCAACTTTAACGAATCATATGACATTGAGCATGCCAAATTTAAAAAAAATGTTCTAATTCTATCGTCAATAATAACAATATTTTTTATTGTACATCAAAAATTTATTTAAACAAAAAAAAATAAGTCATAATAAAATTTTGTACAAAGGGCGGTCTCATTGCTAAAAGCAACTCTTCCAGCCAACCTTAAGGTACAAACTTACTGAAATTAGTATTTATAATAATAAAATGCATTCATTTTACATTTTAGGATCTATATATTTGTAGTAACATTTTTAAAGCTCATTTGACTATACAGTTAAATGAAAATAAAACGGCAAAGTACAATAATAAAAAAATAAAACTAATTATTTTTATAAAATTTTGTTTTTTTAATTTAATTTTATATAATATAATTTAATTTATTTTTTTAATTTAAAACAATTTTATTTTTATAAAAATGTATAATATGAAAATAAATAATGTGGAGGTAGCTTCCATGACCTATTAGGAAAAAGCGACATCCACATTTTTAGGATCGGGAAGTTTTTTACTTAACTATAGCGCAACCAGCCTTTTTTGTTTTGCATTCCTACTAATGTCGCCGTAGCAACGACATAACAAGTTAAAGCATAGCTTCAACTTTGGAACACCCATAGTTGGTTATCTATAAGTAATTCTATATTTGAAATTCATCAACTGAGTTTTTAATGCGATGCCTAATTAATCTAAAACCTCACGTAGTAGACCTTGTGTGCAAAATCCAACTCAGGTCAAAAAAATCAAAAAGCGCACTCAATTCTCAATTTCATTTATGCGGTATGCAGTGTCTATGAATCGAGCTGCGCTGGGAGTAGTTACGCTGGACAGACGACGAATTTACTATCTATTTAACTTGTTTATGGTTTTTGGACGTAAAAACTGGGTGTAGTTAAATTATACGGGAAGGGATGGTTTTATGTTTTTTGTTATCTTCAGAACTGCGGAGTGTCTATACTTTAATCAAGCAAATGAAAAATATTAATAATAATCGGTCCCAGTAAAAGGAGAAGGTTTGTGGTTACCTTTTCATAACAATACGTAAATGAGATGGTACACTATCGGAGATCGCATTAATAAAATTAGTTGTTGGATTTCATAGCCAAAGTGTACAACGGAACTATTTCGACAAATGAGAGATCGCATATAAAACGCTGTTAGTGGATTTTGCTTTTATGCCTCCCTGTTAACCTCCGGCCCCTTCATTATAGTGGAGTACACTCGAGCCTGCGTTCATTTTTACGAGCGACGGAAAACTCACAATCACAAAACCGCTCGCTGATTTCCAAGTCGCTCAACCGTAGTGCTCGGAAAAGGTTTTGTCGCGACGACCAGGTGACGGCAAGCTGCCAAGTGGTAGCCATATTGCGTCGGTTCGAGTCATAGATGTATCACTAGGTAGAGGTTGATTGTCAAATTGCATTCAAATAAAAACAAACAGGCTACGAAAAGTCGTGTAAAAAATCTTCGCACGTCTCTCCCACTACGCGTAGAAGTATGGACTTATGTTGGCTCTTATAACTCCAAAAATTTGTGTAGGTATTATGTGCAACTATAGTGATGCCATCGAACAAAGCTTTTGATTATTTAGGTATTTTAGTGTTGCAATATTGTGTAGTGTCGTGATAGCCCAGAGCGCAACGAACCTGTCTCAAATTTATAAGGCCCTATAGGGCCATGGTTCGAATCCGGGTGTGTACCAATGAGTTTTTCTGACTTAAGTACACAATATCACTGACACCGTGCTTCGGAGGGCACGTTAAGCAGTCGGTCCCGGACGCTGTCAATAGATGGCGGTCGTTACAGTTCCCAACCCGCAGTGGAGCAGGGTGGTGGACTTAAGCTCCAAGCCCTGGGGGAGGCCTAAGCCCCTGCAGTGGGGTAAAAAATGGGCTGATGATGAATATTGCTTATTATACCGACTGACGTTACTGTCAAATAAGAATTATATGATTTATTGTAATATACATATTTATATAATTATATATTTGCACATGCCCAGAAACGTCGGAAAGTACTTTATTGTAAGTTTAATTTACGTTTCAAATTCGTGTTCTTAGCAAGGTCAATGCCACAAGAGTAAAAACCGGTCAAGTGCGAGTCGGAATCGTGTGGATAATCTGACCCAAATTTTGTCTAGAATTTAAATCTAACTTTCTTCGTATTAGTAAGCTACCATACATTGACGACCGCTTAGCCTAGTGGGCAGCGACCCTGCCTGCGAAGCTGGAGGTCCCGGGTTCGAATCCCAGGTCGGGTCAGTATTTATATGATGAATATTTATACTGGCACCGGGTCTTGGTTGTTATAGTATGTGGTGTCTTCGCTTGGTACCCAAAGTACAAGCAAATGCTTAGTTTGGGACCTAGACGTTGTTGTGATTGTGTGTGTTATTATTATTATTATTATTATTATACTAAATTGTTAGACAAATTGAAATCATTAGTTCTCAGTGACGTTGGGCAACACATTTTCTACGCACCGTCTCTTTGTGAATATTTTCTGTATCCTGCGGAAAATAAAAAAAAATATGTTTGTTAAGATTTTCCTATAAATTAAGCGTGAGGCCTGATATTATTTATTTTTATTAAATATTAGGTTCAATAGTTATAAATGGAATATCTACCAATCAAAGGGCCTCGCTTACATTCTCGTTATAAGGGTTCACGTGACATTTAAAATAAAAGGACTCGTTATGAGAAATACAAATAGGTTTTTTAATTATTTCCTTATACGTCGTTGTGAACGTTGGTGAAAGTGTTGGTGAATTACCCTGTCAATAAAAATGATGATCGACACATGTCTATCACACATTTTTCCCTCCGAAAACGAATTAACTCACTCGCACCATTACATTGAGTTCATGTTGCGTCTCTCATTCGTGCTCCCATAGCATTGCACCCAGTATAAATTTTAACTTTACAGAACAAAATTTATTTTAACTGTCTTACACTGCACACTTTTCGATTCACCTGTAATGTACTTGATCTTACCGAAATCGCCTGAAAAATTTATTCTATTCCATACAAAGAATGAATTGAATTGTATTAAAATTTGAAGCTTACAGACAGTAGTTTTTATTTTTAATTTCAATTTCACTTTAAATAATATAAGGACTGACGAATTGCAGGGCTGATGCCTGCCAAGTGGTAGTTATTGTATTTAGAATGCTATGACACACCACTTAAAGAATTTCCAGCACAACAGGAAGACCGTTACCCAGAAAAGTCACGAACTCTCAGTCTATTTGCGGTTCCGGTACAACTGTAGTCCACGCGGGTGAAACCGCGGGCGGAAGCTTTTAATTTCATATTTAGAGCTCGTTAGCGCATCAGGATGAGAATAGACATTCGCGATATAAAACACAAGCGTCTATCACCTAGCTTATCGCAGCCTTTTATTTTCCTTGAGTTTGCAAATAAATAGTTCTTGACAAGACAAATTAACACTAAGAATATAACTTAGTTACTTCCGTCCATTTCAACGTTATATGAAGAAGAAATTAATATCTTAGACGGATTAATACCACTATTGGTTAAAATTACGAGTTTAGCGTAAAAGCACAATAAGGGCCCGTTTTATAAAAACTCGTTAGTCAAACATTTGTGTATTTTACATTTTGTTATGTTGTTATTAGCGAGTATCAAGTCTGTCTGAGGAACAAGTTAAGTTTTCTACTGACGTAAACTAAGCAGTAGTAGGTAAATGGAAGGAATCCTTGTTTTTCGATTCTCATTGTAGATGAAAGCAGCCTTAAAGATAACAACACGAATAGTGATTGAGAAGAAAAATCGGACATGATTAACTCTGCTCCACAATCCATTACACAGGCTCCATAACTATTTTCTCTCACCCGAAGTATCTATAGAAGGTAGTCACATAAAAATACCTATGGCCTACGACCTATTTAACTATCATGACACAGTCCACACCGATTATTAAACCGACAATAATTTTGAAAATAAAATTATATTTTTATAATAATCCTTTTGAAAAAATTAAGGATATGAATAATTTTATTTAAATTGCAGGAAAATTATAACGGAGTTGAAATTCCATAAGAAATTCTATATATGGTATACAATTAGGTCGAGCCATTTTCAGGTATTACCCGAGCGAGCAGTTGTAAGAAAAATTAATATAAAATGACCTTGAAATGTGATTCTGAAACTTTTAAAATAAATGTCGACCGTTTGTTTTACACAAATGCAAACTATCGGATACACATAGATAAATATTTGCGAATGAAGTATTGTTTTGTTATTAAAATTGATTACTCATCAAACCTTCCTGTAGTGATTGAAGTAAACGCAAGTTATCGCATTAGTGTCGTGATAGCCGAGTGGTGGTGAACCCGCTTCATGTTTAGAAGAGACCGACATGTACCAATGAGTTTTTTTTACTTAACTACTTACTATCACTGATTCTGTGCCTCAGAAAGGACGTTAAGCAGTCGGTCCCTGTTGCCATTAATAGATAGCAGTCGTCAAAATCCACCAACCCGCACTGGAGAAGGGCGGTGGATTAAGCTCCAAGCGCCCTCATCCCTAGGGGAGGCCTAGGCTCCTGCAATGGAACATAATGGGCTGATGTGGATCGCATTTAAGAGCTACGCGCCTTTGGCGTACCACGCCTATACTAATATGTAAAGCCTGTAAAACTATAATGATGGATGTTCAAGGACTCATTATAAATACTATTGATGTGGCAGACATTTTCGGATTTACCGTATTCTACTAATTGTTATTCCTAAATAAAAAAAATATATTATAATCTTTTTTGTATGATTGTCCGTAGAGATACCGCGTTGTAGCAAAAATATATACACCAGTTGACGTTTTGCTATGAAGTATAATTGTGTGTGACTTACATAATATAATATTCGTTGTTGAAAAAAAATAAAGAATCTGAAACTATATTTCATGTCTAATTCATTAAAACGTTTGTTGGAAAAAATGATAATGCTGTATAGTCTATTTAAACAACGTGTCCGACGTTTCGCTCACGTTTTCGAAAGTTTCGAAGTTTGATACGCTCTATCCTAATCATTATACACGAACTAAGTTCTTTTGTCTGTTTGTTTGTTCAATAAAAAGGTCGTGTTTCAAACTTCAATGTCATGAAATGATAATTTGAAACGAGACAGCAACGGTCGATACCTAAACCGTTGTAGCGACAGAAAAACGTTGTTTCGAGGCCGTCCCTAGGTTTCGTAATTTTGTTCATCTGTATTCGCAGATTTTGTAAGAATTGTAGAGTCAACAAGAAAAAGCACAGTTTTCCTTTTTCTTTTTATGGTCTCATTCAATATTGTTTGTTACACATATCAAAGACTCTACAGACCAACTGAATTTAGTTACTTGAAATGTCAAAAATCAGAAAAAAACTTACTCAGAATTACTTATTCTAGTCCATTCTAAATATACGGTTAAAGTTATTTTCTTTTTGCAATCTTAAAGTTGCAGTACGTAATTGGTTCCATCGAACCTTTTTATCTTTATAAGAAACAGAATCGATTGACACCTTAAAAAGAATAAAAGATTATAAAATACATCGTAAGTGTGCTATTATTCAGACTAAAACAAGTAAAAAATGTAATATTAAAAAATAATATCACGTGGGAAAAGTTAATGAATTAGTTATAGATTTATTTGAAAGTCCAATTTTTTTTTGGCGAGTTTTTGGGACTCAATCGTACGCTTGTAATAATAATAATAATAATAATAATAATATTTATTAGCAGGCAAGGAAAATTGTAACAAGAATAGAACAAAAATGCTTATAAAGTACAAGTATGCACCAATATTAAACACTGATAGTTTTCTATAATTACGAGTAGGTATACAATGCTACAAAATAAAATATAAATTTGGGATCCCCGTCTCCTAAAATAGGTTATAACCTGTGCTACAGGAGACAGTTCCTCCTCAAATACATGACTCAAATTAATTAATAGTTTACTCGCATCACAACATGATAACCAGTGCAAGCCCAGAGAAAAATTCAAAAAGAATATTAAAATAAAACTAAAAACAAGTGTTTTATATATTATATATGATATTAATACAAAACGTTATAACTTCCATACTTATTCCCGTGTCCGCTCTTGACAACTTTTAGGGTATGTTGAATTTAAACATTCGTACTTAGTTTGTTGTTCGATCACGACCGCAATTAAAAAAATAACACTATTTTCATCGACTGTAAAAAACTGCCCTAAATTGATCTTAAATAAAAATAGTAAGTAATAGAAATTGATAAGCCCAAAATGAAGGTCGAACGTCGTTGTGCTTTGGTATTAAAGCGGTTGAAAAGACGATGTCCATTGCGCCATATATAATTGCCCCGAGTTATTATTACGTGACCATCAGTTGTCTCAAACTGAAACATAAAGTTGTCAGAATAACATGATCTTTTCAAGAAAGCGGTGTTTTGAGGTATCATATATTAAAACTTATACATATCTGCACTGGAATGTTTTTATTCCAAGCAATATGTATTTTTTTCGAAATAATTACGTGTTTTAAAGCTTATAATTTTTGTTAATAATTGAATAAATTAACGTTTATTAAAGACTCAAAAGTTTATTGCATGTATACAAAGTTATTAAATTTAAATTTATAACATCAATAGGGATCTTGTTAGGGGCACAGCAATTTAAAGAAAGGAGAGAAATGGAGGACGACAATATTTGTTAAAAAACAAAAATAAATGTATATTTTAGTAATATTTAACTGTAAACTTTGTAACAATTTAACCTTTCCTGGTTATTTAGAGAGAAGCATATTTTATTTTATTACAAACTGTCATCAAAATAATATCTCATTTTATAGTAGATTTTATTGTATAAATAAATCTTCTTTTAGCCATCCTATGAATGTTTTATCTTTTTTTTCTTGTTTTATGTACTCCGATAGCTTGTTATACAGCTCTAGTGACAGCACTATCTGTTGTAAAAAATAAGAACTAGTTAGATAGCGCCATCTGTGATAAAGTGTAACAACTAATACGATTTCAGTTTATTTCGTTGTGTCTATTGGACGTTTCATCTTCTCAATCCAATTTTACTATTCTTTTTGAGGCTCTATCAAACGCCATTGAAAAATCACAAAATTTATTAAGATATTTTCGAGTTATTTCGTTCTTGACACTGATTTTCTTAAAACGCAGTCTTTTTATTTTAGAACATATAATCAATAGTTTGGGTCTATACAGGTCTTTGTTCCTTGAAGAAAATGTGGTATCATATTATGTGTTCACTTCTGCCTTTCGAACTATCTTTAAAAAAAAACTAAACGTAAACGTGCAGACGTGCGTAATAAAGTTAAGCTGTTATTTTAGAGAGGACTGAAGGTTTCGAAAATCTGTGAATTTTCAATATAATTTTTGTCGTTTTGATTTCAATAAAAACATTCAATTTTACACTACCTTGTTTTAAGACGGACGTACATGAAACGATTGATGTCGATATAGCGAAACATGTATGAGTCTCTTTACCTCTCTGTAAAAAAGGCATGAGCTGGTTTTTGAACATGTGTATTATCCCATCGAAATACTTAGTTATTGACGTTTTCAGTTCGTCCGTGCGCTACTTCTACGAACCCTAATTATCTATGTAATTACTGTACTCAGGGTTGATCAATGTGGTGTGGACTGCTGCACTGCTGACGCTGGTGACAGCACAGGTGCAGCAGGATACCATGGAGTTGCGCCTCGACCACTTCCGTGCTACCGACAATAACACAATTCCGATGGTAAAGTAACCCATTACTCATAACTCATATTTAAGTAGAATAATTTTGCTAATTCTAAAATGTGAAAATAATTGACTAAAGAGATAAAAACAAACTTTATAATCTATATATTGCGAATAAAATACACGATCTTATAAACTTTACTTGAATGTTATATGTTGTAAGGTATTGCAGATACAAAAATACAAATACAAACCAATTATTAAAATGCAATTAAGCGAAAATTTATTTTAATTTTGCAAACATATTTTTATAAATTTCAAATTGGTCTCGCCTGTAATACCTTATTATAACATTTAAGCCATATTTATTTGATTGTGTATTTTATTCACATTCTATGTATTATAGAATTTATTTTTGTTTAAAACCAAAACATTGATTCTGTCTTTCAAAGTTATGTGATAGCCAGTGTGGTGACTGATCTGTAGTTTCAGAGTTTGTGTCAAACTGCAAACTTCAACATTTTATTGTATTCATATAATGGTTCAATATGAATAACGACCGAAAAAAATTCATCGGTTCGAACCCACGATCGTTCTATCAAAAGCGCGTTTAGCCAGTCGGCCACTAGTCCTTATTTCTTTCAAGTTATATTTTCCAAAAATGAATTGAAAATTGAAAATAATCCTTCAAATAAATTATTTTAACAAAAAATAACAAATAACGTTAATAGATTATTTTCAGATAATTTAAAAAAATGTTTTAATAATGTATTTAGAAAATATATAACACAAACTAGATCCACAAAATAAGACAATGGCCAAACTTTCTTATATATTCCTCTAGAATCAAAGTGTAAATAAGTGTGTCGCATATAACCAGTTTAAGCTTGGAGGGGAGACGCGTCCTGAATAACGATTTGGCAAACATTAGATAGACTCAGCCAGACTGGAATAAGCCCTTTCTATTTTCCAATACATATAAAACGAACGCCATGCACTCTGTTTTAGCAATTAGTATTGTTTGACCCGTATTAAATTAACAGTATCTCATCTGTTTATATTGCTCAATAATGTATTCACTAATTCTTTTATTTTATCTTATGTGTCAATTATTTTGCCTAACGTTTTGCGTAACACGCTTGTAAACGGGACGCGTCCCATATAAATGTCGTCGATTTTTTCATTTTAATAACCGGCCACACCCACCGCACGTGTAAATGCGGGGACGTTTATTGAAGGAAAAAAATAATGTATGTATTCAATTTATCTGTCGTATAATTTGCCAGAAAATTGTAAATTTCATATATATTTTGTTGTATCATAACGCAATTTTCTCCTATCCTATAATACGCCAATTACCTTACGGACAAAAGAGGAAAAATGTATGTGGTGACAGTGGGCCATATATTATTTACATCCAGCGACACTTTGTCCGTTAAGATGGCCAGAGGGTGATTAATTTTCCTTATTCCTTCTGCCAAATATATGTTGTAGCGTAACAGGTGGCATAAGGTATAACAAATTGATTATACAAACCTACATTTTACTGTGTCACATTTGTGATACTCATAATCCTTATTAATACTACAAATATGTTCGTTTGTACTTTCTACCCAATTGTGGAGGATAATGTGTAATTCAATTCAATTTTACTGTGTTCCACAGTTTTTTGCATACATTTACCTTACGTATAGGAAATATACATGCTATATGATTATTGTGGGCCCTGTCATAGAGGGCACAACAAACAAAAAAAAAATGGATAAATATCAAAATTTTGTACTTGCTATAAGTAACTACACTTTATACGAGAACTACCTATACTAATTTATACACTTATTTGTTCATAAATAATTTTTTTTTATTTTTTTTTTTTTTATATATTATTGCTTATGTATTGGGTAAAAACGTAATTTCTATTATCTTTATTCACGTATTCTAAAAAATATTTATGTCAATATATTTTTGTATTTGTTACGTAAAAACTTTATTCCTACACATTAAAATTATAAATGAAATTGATAGAATAGTTATTATTATACAAAAGTGTCCACTAAATATTCAGAATAAGTATATTACTTCCTTGTATGTAATAGGTTCTTTAATAATATTATAAAATTATCGGTTTTTTCATTTTTTATAATTTCGGGTAAATTATTATATATTTTAACTGATTTTAACACACATTACACTTAAAGAGTGAAGTGTAATGTTTGAAGTTGGCAGTATTAATCTTTTATTGTATCGCAAAGATAGTTGATTTCCAATTGTATATATGTATGTTTATTTGGCACATCCTGTAGCCTAAACAGCTTAATAGAATTTAACATATATATAAGGAGTCGTTAGATTCGTCTTAATTGTGGTATTAAATTATTTAAATATTATAGGACATATACTATTTAACTATGGCGTCAGCGTATCAAAAAACGGACTTTTCTTGGTCATTGCATAAGGGTAGAACTAGTGATTGCTAATTCCAAATATATTATAGCACATTAATGCGACTATTTTAACACAAACTGCAAAACATAGCCCTGCACTGTAGCAGACTGTTGTGTATTAGTAGCTCACATATTTTAAAAATAATTTTCAAAAAAATAAATAAAAACCGACCTCAAAAACATAAACTAAAATGTTAAAAATAAAATTTTCACTGTAAGGAAAGAAGCAATAACAGGTGGCATAAAGTTAATGAAGTCGGTGGCAAGTCATTCGCTTTAAATTTTGTTCTATATTGGTTATAGTTATAAATATATCATTGTTGTGATTGTTATTACCTGGTAAGCACCCATTTAAAATGAGTTGGCATCGACTTCATTAACTATTTGCCGCCTGTTAATGCTTCTTTCTTTACAGTGAAAATTTTATTTTTAACTTTTTAGTTTATGTTTTTGAGATCGGTTTTTATGTATTTTTGAAAATTATTTTATTTTTCAATTTATAGTTGAACGAATCTGTAACTTATTTGTATTTAGTATAAATAGGGCCTATAAACGCGCTACTCTAATGAGACAGCGCCGCGATTACGCAACTTAAATTCAGCCTAGTAGGTAGTGGTATTCCTATGTAAAACTTCAATCTTAATTAAGTATTATTTTTGTGCGAACTGAACATTTTGGCATATTGAACCGTATGAAGTAACCCCAACAAAAAGTAACTGCTGTAAATCGTTGAGGAGTTCCCTCGATTGTGTATGGTCTCCGTCATCAGACCTGTTATGGCACTTATTACCCATATAGGTGCAAAGTTCTCATCAATAAAAATGAATTAAGTCCAAACACCAGGTAATTGCTGTAAATCGTTAGAGAGTTCCTTCGACTGTGGATGGTCTCCATCATCAGACCTGTAATGGTACTTATAAACCGTATGGATGCAAAGTTCTCATTAATAGAAATGAATTAAGTCCAATCACCAGGTAATTGCTGTAAATCGTTGAGGAGTTCCCTCGATTGTGTATGGTCTCCATCATCAGACCTGTAATGGCACTTATTACCCATATGAGTACAAAGTTCTCATCAATAGAAATGAATTAATTCCAAACACCAGGTAATTGCTGTAAATAGTTAAGGAGTTCCTTCGACTGTGTATGGTCTCCATCATCAGACCTGTTATGGCATTTATAATCCATATGGTTGCAAAGTTCTCATCAATAGAAATGAATCAAGTCCAATCACCAGGTAATTGCTGTAAATTGTTGAGGGGTTCCCTCGATTGTGTATGGTCTCCATCATCAGACCTGTTATGGCACTTATAATCCATATGGTTACAAAGTTCTCATCAATAGAAATGAATCAAGTCCAAACACAAGGTAATTGCTGTAAATCGTTGAGGAGTTCCCTCGACTGTCTTTCAGCTTCATCATCAGATCGACTTCCGACCTTTATTAAATAGTACTAGTAGTAGTACTTTATAAAAATACTTAAAATACGATTCTTTCAGAACGATTTTCGGAGGTTGCCTTCGATTTCTCTGAGATGCCATTATCAGATCCTGGTTTCTTTATCATGGTACCACTCTTGGGATATCTCCTTTCCACTAAAAATAAATCATCCGATTCGGTTCATAAACAACGAAATTATCCCTGAACACACATAAAAAAAAACATATATACGGTCGAATTAAGAAACCTCCTTCTTTTTTGAAATCGTTTAAAAAGAATCAAGCCTAAATCAGTTTTTTAGTTTAAAGCAAAAAAAGTTATATAAAAAAATGAAAACTCAACTATATCAAAATATTTAACATAGAAGAGAAAAATAAGGTCTATAATCTATGGAAAGTGACTAATATTACGAATATATAAAGTATTGCAGGCGAGTGCAAGTTTAAGATATTTTATCTTGATCATTCTGTTACTAGGAAAAGATATGTTACATTAAAAGTATGAATAAAAGCAAAATGATGAAGTAAATATATAGAGCGGGTCATCATCTAGTCTTTCCTAGCTAGAAGAACGTATGTGGACCTGCCGACATTTTAAAGAGAAGCCAAATTTTAAGCTCCCGAGATAGAGGAACATTCATTAATGCCGAATGCCCTTTTTGAGCATCATGTCTGAACATTTGACTCAAATATCTCAAAACATCTTGGTACCGCTAAATAATTCGGAAAACTACGGATTTTTGATGTCGCACGTTTAGCGATTTTCGACGTTACACTCGACCCTCATTTCGGTTCTTCCCGGCACTATCGAGCGCAAATGAGCCGAGCACAGAAGTTAGAATAATATAATGGTAAGACTTGAACTAGCGCTATTCAACTGAACTATTGGAGTACTGTAAGCCGCAATTGCGGGGGAAGGTATGCGGTAAAGCGTGGGAGGGGTGAACGCGTACAGCGACAGTAAGCACGGGAAGGGAAAATAAAGCGTCATTGTTATCGGTATTGTTTTCGATCATTTTTCCTTTTGTTAATAATACATTTGTATCGGATTTCTATCAAGCGCTGTTGCCAAACGTACACTGTCAGTCGGTGCGTCAACTACATTCAATTAAAATCTAGTGTGTATTCTACGGGCATTAAAAGTTCAAACACTTAGCCACGCCAATGAACTTCACACATGTATACATGAACCTGTCACAATATATATTCACATATAAGCAATTTATTAAACTCGTTATCACATCTAACAAAAGGTGAACAATTTGTTCAACTTTTATAACTCAACACTGTACCCACCCTACCCCTTCCATTCCCCCCTCCCGTGTGCGCATTATCCCGTAACGGGTATTTTCGCTCGTTAAATGGAAGAAGGCGATATGTCTTCGACGCTAAAATGCCTCTAAAAGAATTTTAGAGCCGGCAATATCATTTCAGCGCTGCGAGATTGAGATGGTTTGTTTGATGGTGATTAGGTATATATAGGTACACACAAAGACTAGAACACAATATGTTCCATGTTCACAAAAAAGTTTTGGATTTCTTTGAAATGAAAAAACAGAACCTGTATTTCGACTTACTTTTTGAATTTATACTCTTCATACGTGTCGAGGGTCGAAATGAAGAAGAGATTTTAATATGTAACGAAATACATCCGCAGTGTTTTAACGATGGCATGAAGCTAGCGACGGAAAGTTGAGCTAACAACAGCCAACTGAGCTCTTTTTAATATAAAAAGTGGCCAAAGCCGAGTTGGACTCGCGCCCTAAAGGTTCAGTTTTTTATATAACGTGTTTTAACATATATATTGCTACTTAACGTCATATGACACGAAAATGCGTGTCAATCAAAATATAATATGTTTATGTGGTATAATATAAACCCCAAATTAACAATTTTCGAATTTTTTCTTTACTTATGCGGTGAAACCTTGTTTCTTATCTAATTTCATAATTCTAAATCAACCAGTAATACACTATTGGTTTTGATTTATTTCCGAGAGTCAAAATATGCGGCATAAAACCGTAGTTTTTATTACTTTGACTTTTTCTAGTTGATACCTCTGCCTGTTCCAAAGAAAAAGAGTTTTGACATACAGACAGATGAACAACGAAGGGATCCTATAAGGGTTCCTATTTTTTATATTTTGTAGAACAAAACCCTAAAAAATATGTGCTATTATTGATCGAAGGAGTATTTATAAAAACACGGCCAATTTCAAAACATGTTTTCCCGAGATGCCTTTGGTTAAAAAGAGCACGTTTTCACTTAAAATAGACTTTCAATAAATAGTATCCTGCTCAAATTGAGAATATTTAAATATATATAATTCATAATGTTCGCTGATTTATTTTTGATGAAGCAGTTAGATTTCAACCTCATAATATGTTTTCATATTTATGGAAATTAAGTCAATAATTTGTAGAGAGGCTTTTCTTTTGATGTAGGTACCCAAACAAACAGTGCTCGAAGAGACACATCTCTACTCTAGTAGGTTTATCACTCAAAGTCTTTGATGACGAATACTCACAGAGCCTGTCAATTTAAATAAATTATTTTATTTTATTTGTTCGTCGGCACTCCTTATATATAAAATATGCATGTCATTTTGACAGTTTCCATTCCGACAATTCATTTCTTTTCATACATAAAATAAACGTGATTTTAGCTTCTTTGTCGATACCCTAATCTACGTCAGGTGTCAAGTACGTCTCATATATTAGAAAGTTTAAATGTTTTAGCGCTTACCGCAAAATTGCTGTCTTTAGTTAATTGTACGTCATCTGTTTTTGACGATACTTTCTGAAACAAAACTGGTGATAAATAAGTATCCATAATCGACCTCAATGAATTTTATCTACTAAAAGTTTTTTAATAGAAAATTATAATATCTTTCAACGATTCATCTACAATGAATCATCACGCCTCATCCAAGCATTTGATCATTTAAATTATCGTGCTGAGGTATGGTATTAAAGAGTCAATGACATGGAGTCAAATTAATTGAATCACTTGGTGTCCTTTGTCCTTTAATTTGCCCATGCAGTAACTTTATTGCTGAGTTTCATGTCCTAAAGTGGCGTAACATTTCACTGTCTGAATGTCCGGATCTAAAATGAAAACTTATACACATTCTTCTTCGAGCTAGAAGAGTTCACTTAGGAAGATGGAAGTTTGAATTTGACTTGATGAAACGATCGCTGCTTATCTCTGTGAAGAACAGGTGTGATACAGCGGTTAAAACCCAGTAACAGGTAAAAATAAATATGATAAAATATAATAAAATTAAATATGATAGTCTATTTATTGTGCCATTAGGGCACGGCGGGCAAAAGTCGTCGCGGAGGCAATTGACAATGATCTATGTCGACAAAGTCAACGATCTCTTTTAATATTGTGCTAGTTACCGCCGCGCTGGCGTCCATCCGCCCTACAGGGATAATATTAACTATAAATAGTCTTTATTTAAAGGAAAATCGTGTTTTTTTTTTAAATTGTTCTGTATAGTTTTTTATATCTGATTCTAATAATATTTTAATTTTATCATGAAGATTATATTTATTTGCATTGATTTTTTAATGATGTTTAAATCTTAACCCTTCGTAATAATATTACAAAAAACTTAAAAACTTAGTAATATTACAGCAGTCAATTCGTAAAGAAATGAATTATCAGATTCCCAACAATAGGAACAATTATAATTATATCTTTGTATACGTGGTTCGTAACAGGCCCATGTCATTATAATGTATAACAGATCGGATGACACCAACAAGATGGCAGTGAATTGTTCGATGGCGCTCCTTTTTCGAGTTCCTGAGCAATAATTTGTTATTGTTCAGGACAACGATTTATATGTCAGGAACTCAATAAGTTTTGTACTACAATTTTAATTAACAATTTTATTGTACTGCAACAAATATATCATGAATAGATAAATAAATATATCATACATGTTATTTTCAGCGTTTCGCATACAGCGAAGAATTCGCACCGTCAGCAAACGTGTCTTATGCGCTGCTGGGAATCGGTGGAGACCACACCCTGGACGGAGGGTGTCTGCAAGACGGGTTACTGCGCAGAATGGCACAACTTCTCAACGCCACCATGTTTTGCATGGAACACAGATACTACGGGGAGAGCGTACCTGACAGGTACGTGAATATATATCTACCTATTTTAAGTCATTAATCATAGACTTCTTAAATAAATAAACAAGTTTATTTTGCAATATATAGCACCCGCACACAAACATGAATCGACTTGCTTCCTTGTACTTAATCAATTTATTTTGACTTTCAATAAGTGTATGTAAACATATTGAATAGAAACTTTTTGAATTTGAATTCCATTTGTGGTGATACTCATCTCTCCCGTTGACATTTAATAATTTTGAAGATAATTATAAGGGGGTTAAGTTCCGTAGTCAAATAGCAAAAAAAGGAATCCTTATTATTTTCTCATGTCCATTCGTCCGTCCATAAATCACCCATCCTGCCGCTGGTTGGAAAGAAATTTCACAGGCAGATGGGTTTTATGAATCAAGAATTCTGTGAAGCAAAAATTAAAACTTAGTCGCAAAATCATTAGCAACGTATATCCTCACTCTAACTTTCAACCGTGTGATCATAAATGTAAAAAATCAAAAAAGTGGCACTTTATAAATACTTTTAAGGGAAATCGTTTTGAACAAGTTTCTTGAGATATCTGAAATTTTGAATAAATAAAAAATATATAATTATTGTATGATTGGTTCTCACGTCACTCCTTTTCCATTTAATTCCGTCTTAAGATAGCATTTCCAATACGAAAATTCTATCTATATGTTTCATCCTTCGTGTCTAATTTTTTCTCATTTACAATATTTTAAAACCGCTTAGAGAGTATTTAAGTTCTTGTAAAAGATGATTTTTTCGACATATTTAAGAAATAAAAAATTCTTACTTTACTTTATGAAGTAAAATAGTAAAATGTGTAATAGTTGTCCATTTTTAAAACCTGATTTTTTTATAAATTATGAAGTTCTTTAAAACTTGGGCTTCATGTTTTATGCACGAATTTAACGCTCTGGTGTCATCAATTCCAGATGGGAGGGATTTAGTATCATTAAGTATAAAACCGCTTTAGCGACCAAACGAGTAATCGATCGGAGAAATTCTGGTGTTAAAGGTAAACCGTTTAACGTTGGCTTTTTGCGCGAAAGTCGAATGTTCCTGACGGAATGCTACACTAACCGGTTTGTCTGTGCATAATATATCAAAATGATTAAAATGTAATAAAGAATCATAAGCGCATAATACCTACTGACTTTCTAGCCAATAGCTAGCCAACCGTAGCTTTTTTAGTTACACTAATGGTTCTATGTAAAGTGTGTGTATAAATTCTAAAGTTATATGCAAAAATAGTTGACAATTATACGAAGCTACGAAATGCGGACGAATTCACTAAGCTAGGAGAAACACTTCAAATAAAAGTATTCAGAGTTTTAACATCTTTCAGTTAAGCATGAAAGGATCCTAAAAATTATGATTCTTTTCCGCAGCAGGCAAGGTAAAGCGGGATTGTCGGATGCAGGAAACTGCTTTGAGGAAATCGTGTGTAGGTGAAACGCCGAGGGAGATCACCGGTGACGACATTACACGGGAAAAGTTAGTCGGGGAATCCCCGTACTGAATGGATTTGAAACTTATAACCCTACGGTTTCGTAGAAATACGCCCTCTGGGGACTGTTTCCATTAAAGACTCTTTTAGCCTCTTTTATGGTTAAAGGACTGGAATTGTATGAACGAGAAGTCGTCTTGCATCTGGGGGTTGATTCTTCAGTCTTCATTTACCTATGTATTGTGAATTGTTAGTGAGTGTGAAAGTGACGTGTGGATTTTATGAAAGTGAACATTATTTGGTTTATTTAGCTATTTACTGTTCTTTAGCGCTCTATACTTCATTTAAATGTACCTACGCTACGTATCGATTTGTGTAAAATTAACATCAAAACCTTTCAAAATCTATGTTATGGTTGTAATTTCGGTTAATCAAAGCAATCAAATGAACATTCTCGCACAAGCAAAAGGCCAACTTTCGTATCCGCAATCTATAATAAAATACAGTTTTGGAAACTGCAAGTGTCTTGTTATAATGCAGTGTGTGTTGTGAAGCACTGAAACTAGACAGACTAACTCCAAAAACTTTTGTGCGGTTTACGATGTAACGCTTCGTTCGAAGGTGGAATTTGTACTTCTAAAAGGCCGTTTATTATCTTATGTATTATTATATATTATTTCGTGAAACTTTGCTTCTTAAAATTACCTCATTAAAATAGAACGTGGTCTATCTATCTTAAAAGTATCTTTCAGGAAGAGAATTTGTTACCAACCAAGACACGACGTCCAAGAAAAACACCTCATTGGAATAAATCAGTCTGTAAACTCATATTAAAGATTAAGATTAAATCTTTTTCTTGTATGGGACCATATGTGTATATATGTATACTAATTAAAATAATATTTTAGAGAAACGTCACATTGTATGCAAAAGAGGTTGACTGACTGATTGACAGGTTTGGACAATGGACACACATCCACCACCACAGACACACACGCGCTTGCCTGTTTCTATATAAGTCTAGAAGTTTAAATATTCTACTTTATTTTTTCATTTTTTCTTTTGTTAATGTTATCCAAATTTAACTAACTTTACACTATTAAAGAATGAAAGAGACTGGACCCCACAACACAGGAAATCCTAGTGTGGGAGTCTGGGCCAACACTGTTCAATTTAAATATTTTCTTTGTACAACAAAAGCTTTTTTTATTACACTCCAGTTTATGCATACTGTCGATTGAATTGCTTGGCGGTGGAGATTGCCAAATATTACGTAAACATAATTATTTCAGTTTTAAAATATCACGTGTATTTTACTCTAGCCTACACGCTCGAGGCTTCAGCCTTTAAAAAAGCGTAATCTGTATAGGTCCGTCGGTTTTATATTTTACGTACCTACGTAAAACTTCCTACAATAACAATCCATCAAAAATATTTTCTACGTAGAGATGTTTTTATTTAGAGAAGTGAAATGCGTCACGAGCACAAAACCCGCATGAATATTTCATAGCAGAGCTCGCCGCAATTATTACGGAGTCAACCTCGTTTAGCATTTTTAAAAACTCCCAAAAACAGGTGCGAACAAATCCCGAAGAGATTTGTGTTATTTTATGTTAAAAATGCTACGAGTGTTCTGTTGTCGCTTTTAAGAATGGAATATTATTTTGTTTTTGGCGCAACCGTGAAGATCAAAGATTGCAGAAATTGAATTGACGCACAAAAAAAAAATTTATAAAGTAATATCCAAGTACGTAAATTTACAAATAAATTTAATTTATTGCGCTAGAACAATTGATTGTGTTATTTGTTAATCTACTTGTACTACATATTACAAAACTATATTCACTTTCAGAAACAAAAGGAAATATAGAGGACGAGACATTAGGCATCCACGACACCAAAATTAACATTTTCAATTTCCTTTTCTGTTCGATTGTTTTTACCTTCATAAATTAAGCATTACTAAATCGATTCTGATAACAAACAATTTTACTTTTAAATACATAAGATCATATATCAATCAACATATGGGGTATATATTTCGTAGGAACAGAGAGTAAAAATGAAAACAATGTGGAACAAAATTTTATTGAATTAGTTTCTGATTCGAGTTTTTAAAACAAAATCGAAAGAAAGGATATATTTATTTTAGCCCACATGATTTGAAATACTTTTAAGTTCAAAGTCTTTGAGTACAATAACTGACAGACGGACAAGAAAAAAATATTAGAATTCAATTTTTTGCCACTTACCACCCTAAAAACCGAGTGGATTGTTCGCTGGTGAGAAATAATAGTGTTACGTCAATTACCCACATTTCAGAAATCGTTCTTTACCAGAAAGTTCAGTATGAAGCAAACGACGAACAATTTATTTTGATGGGAGTTATTTGGAAAGCAACGGCCGAGCCGTCGTCGTGTCGGCGTCAAATACAAAAAGCGGTGCACTTGATAACGTGTCAGGACGATGTGAGATTTCAGCTGGATTTGAAGTGACAGTAGAGTAATAATAAAAGGAAGTAAAAGACACGGGAAAAAGATGAAAAGAGGTTGTCAATAACAGATTCATTTCTCTGTTAACTGTATTTCACCGAAACCAAGGTTAAAAATTAAAAAAAAAGCACCTTGGTATTTTTTGTCGAAATAAAAAACTTATTTGTATGCATCAACACAAAATTATAAACAAAAATATAACTATTTGCATTGTCGATGTCCTTTGATGGTTGCGGGGAGCGCGAGATTTGTGAATTTGTCATGAGATGAGATCTATTGAACTCTATGTTTGTTTTACGGATTCATCTGACTGCTGAGCACTAATAATAACTTTACGTTATTATTTTTGTTTGGATGTTGTAAGTACTTTTATCCTTAAATTCTTTTTAATTTCTTTTATTTTTGCTCTAACTTTCTTTTAAAGTTTTTAAATTCCATCTTCACTCTTGTACACGTTACATTTTTTCTAATTCTAAGAATTTTACTAAAATTGCCAAAAGATCCTCTTTCACGGATTCTAGACCTATGTATACTATACCGCGTCGATCAAAAAGTAATTTTCAATGACAAAATGATAGAAACTTTTCATGCATTTTCGGAGTCGTAACATAAAGAAAATACGATATTTTAATAGTTTGATATGGTTTGATATATATTTTTGATGGAAACATTTTCATCGGTGAAGGTCTAGAAAAAGGCACGAGGAAAAAATTGGCGACATCTTATCAAAAAGCCAATTATGCACCCGAAACCCACTTGCATGAAACAAATGACGATACAGCGAAAGAGACATGTAACTACCGTACCAAGTGCAAATTGCGTACCCGTCTGAGAAATGATGATCTGAGAGATGTGACTTAGCGAGTGCATGCATTTCCTTTAATTGAACCTTACAAGTTAAATACTGTATCTATACCGTACCAGTCAGTTATCGTGACACCAAAAGCAATAAATACTTCCGCCACATTACTACCAATGACTCTATATTATAAAGATAATCTAATTCCCTAGCCCTTCACCCCTCCTCCAACCCTGGTATTGAACGTGCGAGGAGAGGGGGGGAGAAGGGAACGCGTGCCACTGACAGCCTCCGCCCTGCTATCGGATGTTACATGCACTGAATTGAACGAATATGATTAACGTAGTCTGGGGCACCGGCATTCATAAAGGGAGTATTAATTTACCTACTATCGGAGGACTACATATAGCCTCGCTCTAGCTCAAAACGTCTCGGTTTTCTACAAACTGTGTAAAATGAAGGACTTTCTCATAGATAAACGGCTTAAAAATGAAATTTAAAACAGAATGTATGGTATTTATGGTTTATATTGTAGTTGTATGGCGGGTGGGCGCTGGCGCGGCGCGGCGATGACTATCACAACAATCCATGTCGTGTCGAAGAGCGCGTCGACCTAGATTTTTGTGTCAGTCAGTATATAAATCATATTCTCCATAAATATTCGTAGTAGTTTTTACTAAAAAAACCTGGATTTTTAATGATAGTATATTTATTAGAGTTTTGTATCTGAAACGGAAAAACACGGATTCTTATAGATGACTTTGTTTTTCGTCTATCGTTTTGTCTGTTTGTATATCTTTCTACACCTCTTTTTTTAGGCACGGGAAGAAGTTTTGTTCTTGAAACAGTTTATGATTATTGTTTCTCGTAATAAAATTTAAGTACAAGTAAATTGGTGTTTTTCATGTATCATATATATCTAGACCGACATCCCGTAACAATACTTTATTTGAATTAATTAATTATGGACCTTCAATAAAAATATAGAGTATATACAGATATAAATCGATAATCAGTAATTAATACTTTGTTATATTTAATTGACTGATCAATTGGCCGAGTGGTAGAGACTCGAAACGTAGAATCAAAAGTCACGGGTTTAATTCCCACCCGGGACGAATATTTGTATGCATTCAATGAACATGTCTATTTGTTCCGTGTTTGGGTGCAAATATTTATATAATATATTTATATAATATAAAGAACATTTAAGTATGTATATCAGTAATCCTTAATACGAGCATAATACTTGCTTCCTTTGGGACTAGATGGCGCTGCGTGGGATGTTTCATGTATAATTGTTATTTTTTCTGTTAGTGCTCTATTCTTAAAGATAACAGTAGGTATTTCATCTATTTGAAAATGAAAGTTTTATCGAAATAGGTTCAATATTTTTGAATATTTGACTATATTATAATATTAATAATGTCGATTATTTTAGTTTTTTTATTATTTTATATGAAAGAATTTTTTTTATGTATCATAACAGTGAAAGAATTTTAAAAAATAAATCATTGATGACAATGTTATGAATGTTAAAAATGTCCTGTTAGACAGAGAGGGCAATACCGCAAGGCATACCTTTGTGTGACGTCAGGGCAATATGAATAATATTAAATTTCGTTTTGCAAGAAAGAGACAGAGATAAAACTTTAATAGCTTATAATTTCCATATTTTTTAACCGAATATAATGTTGTTTACAAATTTTGTTTTCGTTTATAGTCTGTTTTTATATTTTCTTGATACCGTATAAACAAACAATCAGGAATTAGTAATTAATCGATTACTTAACAATATCTCTAATTTTATATTGGAATAGATTTATCATGCAAACAAATAAGACACTTTGGGGTAATCACAAATTACGAATTCATTCATGCTAGATAATTTAGGCTGTGAGATCAAATTCGCTGTTATATCCCTAAGTTTATGGAGGTAGTGGGAGTATTTCACCCATAGAAGGCAGTTTGTTCATTCAGTATATTAAACTTCCTAATACCGTTGCTTTACACGCGATAAAGCCCCCCAAACTAAATGTCTCGTAGATTATTTGGCGATGTGGAAGAAAAATAGTTTAGTATAAATGTTTGTTAGAGCGAAACATATTTATTTAAAAACGCCCCAATCGCGAGTAGGATTCGCACACGAAGAGTCCATGAAAAACATGGTTCTTGTATGGAATCCCTTTTCATCATCATCATCATCATCATCAGCCCATTTTCACCCCACTGCAGGGGCTTAGGCCTCCCCCAGGGTGAGGAGGGGTGGCTTGGAGCTTAAGTCCACCACGCTACTCCACTGCGGGTTGGGAACTGAAACGACTGCCATCTATTGACAGCGTCCGGGACCGACTGCTTAACGTGCCCTCCGAAGCACGGTGTCAGTGATACTGTGTACTTAAGTCAGAAAAACTCATTGGTACACGCCCGGATTCGAACCATGGCCATATAAATTTGAGACAGGTTCGTTGCGCTCTGGGCTATCACGACATGGAATCCCATTTAATTTTTAACGATATGTTATTTTTATTATTTCTTATTATAGCGGCCATTGTAATACATATTCTGTGAAAATTTCAAATGTCTACCTATTACAGTTCAAACGGTACATCCCTGTGACAGACGGAAAAAATTGACGGACAGATAGCGGAGCCATCGGATTAATTAAAGATTTTTTGAGCTATTAACCTCTGTCGACTTTCATGAAAATTTCATTTGTTCACTGTAGCTTATTTTAGGCTTTCGGATATCTTATAAAATAACTCAGTTGTTTCTCTGTTTGTACGTTCCTATTTCTGTCTATTAAAAGATAATTTTAATTTGATATTAACCACTTACTTTTCATCCTTGACAAACGTTTTTCCCTGCTGTCGAAAAATGTCCTAACTTTTTAAACAGCAACTCTGTTAAATTGCGGCGTAAAATTGTAATTAAAAAAATATCAACAATTTTGTAATATGATTTCATCCTTATAATTTATTTTCACTAAATTATTACTTATTTTACATAGATTTAAGTTAAATGTTACCCGTTAGCAATGGTGAAAAATACTGGATAAATATGTTACTTTTACTATGTAACATAAAACAGGCGACAAAACGGTCATTCGATCTAATTATTTACGTGTATATTTGTACAAAATGAGTTCATCAGATTCAGATATGGATTTAACGGTTTTTTTTACTTTCCTTGTGTTCGTAACGAAAAGCAGTGGGTCACCTCGGGTGAAAGACCTATATAAGCACTCGATTCTATCGTGCGCTAAACCATCTCGTGCCTAAATAAATCCTTTTCACCCCTTGTGTAACAATGTACTATTTTATTACGACCAGTTGCGTGGAATGTCATATGAAAGGGTCTGATGGCTACTTCTTTTACACTTGTAAAATTTCACTTTGTTTTCTTTTATAGAATTAGAACGGTCAATTCCATTCTTATAGCCCTCACACATCCTCACTCCCGCAGAACCGAGTCGCTCTGGTTCCATAGTTAAAACCGACACCGCACTCGCATTGTATACCTACACGTTGTTGTCTACTTTATTATTCTAAAGCCCCGTACGGACTGTGCGTTTAAGGTACGCGTAAAACTGGACCTAGACAATAACGTACTATCACCAAATATGTTGCAAGCCAACTAAATAATTTACATTTTCTGTACGATTTTTGTATCATTGACAGAAATTATTCTATACTAGCTATTGTGCGTGGTTCCGCCCACATTAATATTTATAACATAGAGTAACTATTTTGCCCCGTCTTTAGGGTCCCGTATATAGAAGATAGAGGATAGAAGTAGGGATAGAGAAACAGTCTATCCGTAAACGAAATGAGTTGGAAACTTGTTTAGATATTTTGTAGAAAATACTGAAGATTAGTTTTTTTTGTGGATAGTTTCCAAAATTATTTAAATAGTTAAATGAATTTTGTCTCTGATTCATCATGAATTGTACCTACTCAAAGAGAAATCTAAAAAAAATCTCCAGTGTTTTACATATTTTAACATTAAATGCACATATACATAAACTGTTGAAGCGCAAAACTAAAATCCTCCCTGACGACTAGATGCCGACGTGTGAGCAACAATTTCCGATTGTACCTACTCTTACGGATGGAGATAGGAAATGCTGACAACATCGCGCCTGCGAGTGACAAATATTCATTACTTCCAAACGAGAAACTGTTTGGACCGAAGCAAAATTCTGTAATGGTTTTTCTAACAAGTCGAGATAATATAGCCTCAGAAATATAAGCGAATGTCAGGATTTTGTAAAGTTTGATGTTGAAGTTGAAGTTGAAGTTTCTAAAGAATTGTATCTGTATTAACGCATAACATATATCTTATACATATTAGAGTTAGACTGTTTTTAGACTTATAGTTTTTTTTCCGTCTATTATTATCTATAAACGCAAAATATTGGAATTATTGAATAACTCGTTAATAACTTACCCAACACGTTTTACATAACCTAATAAGATTTCGTTACAGTTTCATAAAAGCAACTGGAGTCTCTATTGTAGAGATTTTTTGATGTTCCACCAACCTATTATTTATGGGCTTATGTGAGGGGGCTTGGAGCTTAATCCGCCACCTTACTCCAGTGTATGTCTGTGGATTTTAACGATTGCCATCTGTTGATGGCACTCGGAACCGACGGCTTAACGTGCTCTACGAGGCACGGAGTCAGTGATACATATGTACTTAAGTCAGAAAAAACTCATTGGTGGTGGTGGATTCGAAACACGGGCGTACGATTTTCTAAACTCGAAACGTCACGACCGTAAAGAAAGATGTACGAAAATATGCTCTAATATTAATTTACATTAAAAAGTTAATAATTTCAATATAGAGACCATGCGTAGAAAAGCGAAAGCTTTAAAATATTCCTATATAGAGACTATAGCGTTTCTTGTATTTTCTCGATGATTCTATACATTACGATAATGATCTAAAAACTCTAAAAGTTAATTAGGAGATAAAGAAATATACAACTACCAATATTTCATATTTATCTAATTATTTGTAGATAACGAGCAAGCTCTTTCACAAAATACAATCTCTTATAGAGTGAAGTAAAAAAGGTATTTTAAACGTAACGGTTCTCAGGAAAAAGGGATTAAATGAAATAATTAGCTCTCAAAGGGCCCCGAACCTCGTTAGGAGGTGAAATAAAAAAGGTAGGTACAAGACACGATTTATCTCGAGTACGTTTTTATTACAGGCTAATTATTTTCCCCTTGAATTTTTTCACGATAAAAAACTTTTTGGATCAACAAGACACGGCCTGAAACAATATTATCTAGAATCTTAAATGCAAATGATGCAATTATTCGCGCCTTCGGCTCCCTAATTTGGGACGTTCACAATTTTCTACTCGGAAATTTTCTGCCAGAATAGAGGGGGAAAAAACACAAAGAAATTATCTTGATTTCAAAGCGAACGCAATTTACTTTGCGACAACGAGCGCAACTCGGGACAGTAGAATCTAAACTAATGACTGGCCTGACTTCAACTCGCTCAATTCGGAATTTCAACTCTGAAAATATACTAAAGGAAGTATATACACCTATACAGCTCAGTAAACACATTCGCTATAAAGTTTGATTGGAACTGTACTATTTAGCGTCTCCACCTCGTACTTCGAATGTGAGACTCATTGATTAGTCAGACCATACGTTATTATATTTGTTTGAAACGAATATTTCGTGAAAGTAAACATGAAATGCAATATTAAATTCTTTATTTTCTTTTTCAATACGAATTTTACAACGATTATTTCAAAACGTCAACTGTATTAAAATTTTTGTTGTTACAACGCGGTATCCCTATGAATTTTCATGGTAGGAATACAAACACAAAGATATATAAACGTAACCCTATTATTTAGGTATCCTCGGAATATATTGTGAATTTCCGGAAATCGTGCAATTTTCAAAGCAAAAATCATATTTCTCGAAAATACCCGCAAATTTCTGACGGTAAAGTTCAGGACACCTCTCTCTTCTACATATAATAACATTACTGTAACAACCGGAATAGCTGCTGGCAGTTGCACAGTATGTATTCACTTAATATGCGATCTCGTTCGAAGCACATATTACGACCCATTTAGTATCTCCATTGTCCATTGCTGTTAGCGTAAATAGCTTTCGAGTGCCAGCTGTACTCTACATACTGCCAAGATATTATTGATCGATGGAATGCGATCACCACTCGTGCATAATACGACAATAATATACCCATAACATTATATAACGATCTTGTAAACTCAACACGATAATCAAGTCATATAGAATCGTATTTCGTTCTTGATTTACTTAAACCTATTAAGCCAAAAACAAAACACTAAGTGTCACCTCCGCGTGAAAATGAAAATGACAATCGATCTCCAACGTCTTTAAATCATGAATCATTGTAAAGGTATAAACCTGTATCATTTCTGGCTTAAGTCTTTTGCTTGGGGGGATTTTTAAATTTTAAATGAATGTTTACAAATTCCTTAAATATAGACCAAACATAAAACAATTCGAAATATGTCAATTGTAAAAATGTAGACTTGTGAATGCATTTGATTTCAAAATAAAATATTCCATGTAAATTCCAAAGTTATATTTTATGTTCTAGGAAACCTATAATGGGTTATGCAATAAAAGCTTCTACTGTCAACATATAATATTTAATCATTATGAATGATATATTAAATGTGTAGAGGGAATTTATCACAGTAAGTAACTACGGAGGAGCTACGAGTACATACGAGCAGCTCCAAGCACGATCTTGGCATAAACCTTATTTTTTATCTCCTCACAAGATCGACACGAACTGGACTGCCAGACCATCCCTTTATTGTTATTACTTGCAAATATTCGACCATTTTTCATATTCATCTATATGAGAAATTAATTTTATGGATGTGGATTTGGATTTGACGTAAAGCTACGTAAAGTTTATTTTAACTTTGAATAATTTATTTTTTTAAACAATATAATGTTTTTAGGGTTCTGTATATCCGAGATGAAAAAAGGAAACCTTGCAAGATCACTCTGCTCTCTGTCCGTTCGTTTGTCTGTCTGTAATAGTCTGGCTCTTCGAATCTACTGGACGAAACAGTTGAGATTTTTATACATATACAGATTTTGTTACACAATTACGAATGTATACTTACCGTAAATAAACAAGTTTTGGTTTTAGGAGTCAATTCTTTAAAGGACAAACAAAATTTTATCTAGGTAGTAAATACGTTTGCAATTACAGGTTGGCGTCTATTAAAGCTGAACAGAAACTATTGACTTTTCATTTCTAGTGCATTTGTAATCATAAAAGAATTCAAACGGAAACACTAAAAATATTTTTAATTTTAAGTAAGCTTTTGCATAATCTGTGTGTTTTCTGTACTCTGTAATATTTTTGGTTGTGATATTAATACGAAGGGTTTATTAGGATCCTAAACCATCGCCCTACATCGAAATGACAGCGAATGACACTAAATCAGTGCGAAATGTGTGCGCCACGTGGCCCATGTCAATGCCGTCGTCACTCAATGTGTCGATGGGTTAAAGTCACACACCCTCGTACGTTGCCGTAATGTTTTATACACCCTATATAAAAATACAGCGTGAATAAAACAATAGAAACTGAAGAATCGTACTGGTATAGATAACACAGTTCCGCGTTCCGAAATAAGAGAGATTATTGAAAAACTTTTTAGATTATTAACTGATTATTTATTAATCGATTAGAAATTGATATGACGGCGACATCGCTATGAATTCAATTCGTATTCGACATAAGAAAGATATTGCAGCTCGCCAAAACGTACAAATGATGAATTAATATCACATACGTTTCCCTGGTTGACGGCTGAGCCCAGCCGTTCCCTCTCTACACGTGTTACCTTCGATTAGTGCGACGTGCCCTTATACAATTCCATATACCGTTTGTTTCCGTTACATGCATCGGTTTCATATGCGACGACTATACGCAACACGTTGACTTCCGACACGTCACGACAAGGACAACCACAGAAACGTTTTTTACTTTCAACATACAGAAAGTTGCAATCGTACGAAAAACTTTTAACAAATTGACGAAACAGTATCTTATAAATTACATTAGTTCGCGAGAATTGTTGAAATTCATGGTCTGCAGTATAGCTGCCATCGAAGCATGATGACGTTAGGCAAGTAATTTGTGTGTTAAATATGAAGCCTAAGTTTAAACCTATGAGACTTATTGCTATCAGAAGCTATTTAGCAGAAATCATAAGTGTTATCACATTAAAACGCAAGTTCACTCATTATTTAAACTGATTCCTTTCATATATAAATCCTATTATCAAAATAAACCTAAATAACTTGGAACTACATTGCATTGTGTGGGATGTCCCAGATATTATATTAATAAATCCTTCGTTAGTTGTCCTTTGTTTTCGCAGTGTAGGCCCTACATAAACTTACAAACCTAGCACGTATCCTAACAGTTGTGTCAAAAAACGTGCTGGGTTCGTGGCTAGAAGTGGTATAGGACGTGGCACATTCAACTATGATGTGAGACTGACATGCTCTATCACTGTTTGAACAGATTCGCTGTTTTGATCACGGTTACGACGATTGGTTATAACGCTCAGATCTTTTTAACGCCAATAACCTGATATTAAACACTAAAATAAAAAAATGTTTAAAATGTCTGTTGCCCAACGTTCGTCAAGTTGATATAAGTATAACACAGTTAATTTAACTACCAAACATTCAATAACTATTCCCAACAAAACTAAAAAAAATATTGTTAGAGACTTGGCGAAGATAAACTAAATTTAGTTAATAAAACTTTGTTTTTGGGCATTACCATCGATGTTAAATTACAATAGAGTTTAGATGTTGTGGGAGTGGCTGGTAAACTGAGCTTTGCTGTTTTTAAAATTATGCAAATAAGAAGAATAACCGATGTTTCTACAGCGAGAATGGTTTATTTTGGCCATTTTCATAGCATAATATGGCATTCTGCTCTGGGGAAAAGCTGCTGATATTCATAAAAAAATCATTCTGCAGAAAAGAGCTGTTTGAGGTATATATAAATTAAAATGTAGAGACAGTCTAAGGACACAATTTAGAGATTCCTACGTTACCCTGTCAGTACATTTATGGCAATATAATTTATGTATATAAAAACTTCAATATTTTCTCTAAGGTAAGCGATGGCCACAATTTGAATGAGATGGTATGTCTCAGAGAAAAAAAAAACTGGATATATGTACATGCGATTCCCAGGTTCAAACTTTCAAAGATTAATAATCTTTAATGAGGAATTTTATCTGAATTTATAATTAATTGCCAAAAAATGTAAGGATTAAATTATGATCAGTTTATAAAACGTATTAAAGTCCAGCTCGCAAACAAAGCTCATTATTCTTATAGCGAATATTTAAATGATAGTTTCACAGGGTCATCATTGTTGTATACTTAGTAAATTAACGATTAACGAGTAAATTAATTTGACAGCAGCGTTTGGTTTTAATAGAGTCATAAACGTCAGTTCTCAGTATCGAAGTGACATTTCGCATTTTCGGGGGGTTGAAGCTGGTGTGCAGGGATTTCTCGGGGGTGAAGAGTGCCACCCAGGGACCTTGCGCAATAAAACTCGGACTAAAACTTCCCATCATACACCGGCTAGCTATAGTATTAGTGGTTCGATGGCTTCTAGTCAATTCGTACTTCTATAATTCTAAAACAATATAATTTATCTTTATAAAATAAATAGGAAGGACTTTCTTGTTGGTTATTCTCCCTCTAGTTTCCCAAACACGTATGTACGTATATATTTTGCGATACATTTTGAAATTTTGACTTTGAATGAACGTAAAAGGGCGACAATTATTCGTGTACATTTTGACTGTGATAATATATCACGTTGTTTGTTTCTACTATCGTATATCAAGTCCTTCTGATCCCACATTTAAACGGAAAGTAAAAGGTATTTCAAAGAAAGTAAAATCCTGAAATCTTGTTTTTAAATTAATTTTGATAATTAATTTTCAAGCTCATGAGTTTTTCACCTTAGTCGCGTTTTAATTTTTTCATAATTATATGTATTACATAACATAAGTGTATTTAGTTGTGATTTTTAAATAAGTACCATACATTACATATTTATGATGCTTTTATTATTTTTTGACTAAACAGACAATAGTAATATCGTGCACTTAATATTGTGGTGTCTACCATCCGCCATATTGAATTTCTGGCGTCGTTATCAATATTACAATACGCGCCACCGATGTAAAAGACCGCCGGCTGTACACTTCTCTTTTACCCGCTTAGTGCTGCCTCTGGTAATTATGAATTTTGAACGCGCTTCCGATCGGCAAGTGTGTATAACCGATGGCCTTTTACATTGGTGGCGCGTATTTTACGAGTCTATGATACTCCCCCGGTTAATACAAGTCCATCGATACTTTATTTCAATTGTAGAAGGTCGGTCACACATGCATTTATAGTAACACTAGCGACCCGCCCTGGCTTCGCACGGGTAGTACAACATATAAGCCATAATGTTTTTTTTCTGTCGTAGTGTCGTATCAACTTGTCGCGTCAAGCATGTGGATTGGATATATATAGTGGATTGTATTATATTTCCAATTCTATAAATAATTGGAAAAGTAAAGAATAAATACGTAAAAACAAATTATAATATTTCTTTGTATACAACATTAATAACTTCAGCCTAACCACGCGTATCGCGTCGTCAAGTACAGCCACCGGCGCGGCGCGCGGCGGGTGGCGCCCAGCAACATTTCCTACGATAATTATATTTCGCGATAGCTCCTAAGACATTAATTTAAATTGTATAGTGTAAAGGGCAATCATAATGTGTATAAAATGCTGAAGATAAATTATGTATTTAATTTTATAAGGATTAATACTGTATCCGTATAAATTGCTTTCCAATTACCACACCATATAACACCATTTTTTAAAACATAAAAATAGATGTAGTAAGCTATCCATAAAAGATAGACATATGCCGTCGCGGACTTTTCTTTAGTCCTATAAAAGAGACACAATTCTTCCATACATTATTTTGTTTTATCTCAGAGGGATTAGGCAGCGTTTTCGATGAAAACTCCCAGCCGGTATCAAGTTTTCCGACTTCTTCAACAATAATCGTAATATTTCAACAAATTTCAATAAAACAATAATAAATTACACACGTAAACCGTTGTCTTGAATCACTCTGTCTAGTGGTATCAATAATATTCCAATCCGTTTGATAGTGTTTGAGTTTATCGCGTTCAGACAGACAGACAGACAGACGCGGCGGGAGAGATTATTTTATAATATGTAGTGATACTTCAACACGCGCGAAACACATCACCCTCTTTTGACTTCGCCGTATTCGGGGAAAAACAGACAGCGTGCTCTTTAATGCACCGTAGCTGCCGCTCACTTCATTACCCTGTGAGGCTTGTATATCGTCCCGTATAAAGCGCTTTTATTTTAGCCCACGCAGCGCTCTCAGCGCTCGAGACAAATTTTGGTAACACGAGCGATACATCACCGTTAATATCGTTTCGCTAGGTAGCGACGTAAACAGAACAAAGGGAACGATAAAATATACGAAAAGTTAACCCTCGCCGGCTTTGTACTGCGAGGCCTACTCGCGACTCGATACGGCTCGATTCTCACGCTATCTCATTTTTCTCGGCATTAAGTAATTATGTTATATTTTCAACTCGCTTTTCCAAAAACCTTTTTATTAAAGAAATTTACGAATGTCATGTAGTTTGCAAAGAAAATCACCGTATCATACCATACCATCAGCTCATTAATGCCCCATTGCAGGGGCTTAGACCTACCCTCGGAATAAGAGTGCTTGGAGCGTAATCCCTCACACGGGTTGGTGAATTTTAACGACTGCAATATATTGATGGCGATCGGGACGGACGGTTTATCGTGCTTTCAGAGGCCCAGAGTCAGTGATAGTCATGTACATAAAAAAAATATTAATGGATAAAGGTGTATGTAGAAATATTATGATTATTTATTTCTAATAAGTATGGTTTCTTACACAATCTGTCAGCAGTATTTGTCTATCATATATTTGTCTATCTTTTCTGTCACCAATGCGATCTTAAGCATACTAAACAGAACAAATATACGACACAATATTCTATAAACAAAGATTACCCCTTGGCCGTATAAATTGTGAAGCCTACTCGCAACTTGAGACGCCTCGACTCCCTCGCATTCTATCTAATTTAGACCCAGTTTAGTTAAAATATGTTTTTTTCTTATCTTTTGATAGTGACATTTGGGTCGGAAGATAAAGACAAAACATATTTTGTAATAAACGGTGTCTAAATAAATGTATCTAAATTGGACAGCAGTAGTTGAGTGCAGATCACACTAAGTTTCTAGCTGTCTTTTTTTTCATAGTTTTATATTATCATAGTATAATCCTGTAGTCTACCTACACAGGTCATATCGTGGAAAGCAGCTAGTATACTATAAAAGAATTGTGATCGTATAGAACCGTGAACATGGTTTCGGAGTTATCACTTTTGAGTGGTAGCAAATTAAAGGAGCTAATAATATTTTGAAAATCATACACTAAAATTGAAACAAAATATCAAATTGAGACCAAGACCAAAAGAACTAGGTTCCGAAATAAAGTTTAAAACAAGAAATTAATTTGAATGAAATTATAATTTTCAATAAAGATTATGATGAATGTCCAGAATGAATTCCGCACAGAGCCGGAATGCACCATCTGTATTAGTTATCGCTTCATCACGACCCTATACTTATTGAGGTATCTCTCGTTTATAACGCAATCAAGTATTAGGGAAGTTAAAAGCTCGATTCGGCAGCGACTGGATGTGCCTCTAATTTAATCTTAATTCAATTATCATCTCCCTTGGCGTTATCAGAGCGTGCCTTACGACGGAAACTAATTGGAGGACACTTTAGTCTGTGTTATGTATTTACACTCTTATGAAGGAGTAGTCTGAGGTTTATAGTCCGGAAAACTGTGATCTGGAATCATTAAAAAAAGTCGTCAATGTTCCCGCACTTTCTAGAACCATCTTTTAATTTGATTATCCCTCAATTTTAAATTTTTCTTTATGTTATTCCGACATTCCTAGAACCTTATTACCTAAATGCCTATTAGGATTGGTTGTTATAGTTTATATTATAATTTATATCCATATACATAAAATCGTTTGTGCTCACAGCTGTTTAGAATATAGGTTTATTTTATAATGTGAACATTAGCTTAGAAAGATTTTTTGGAAATTTAAAGTTTAAGGGGAGGAAATAGGGGAGGGATTTTGTATGTAAATTTTTGTTCTTTGAAGTTAAAAGTATGAAAATTTGAGTAACAGCTACTGAGTTAAGTAAGCTGATAAATAAGATACTTGTACGAAAGGGTAAATTTTTAGTTATTCATCATAAATAAATGATGATTTGTTCCAAGGTTTTTAAATTTAGACGGCCGCTAGTTATAAATAACTAGCGACCCGCCCCGGGTACGCACGAGTAGCAGTGCATATAAGCCGTAATGTTTTTTTTCTGTCGTAGTGTCGTATCAGCTTGTTGCGTCGAACATGTGGATTGGATTCAATTAGATTTAAACGTAATCTAAGTTCATCCTACTCAGAGTATTTTTAAAGTATTTTATTTCCGATTATATAAATATTTGAAAAAGGAAAGAATAAATTGTATAACCTAACAATTCCTACATACATTATTTTGTTATAATCTCGAAAGGATTAGGCAGCGTTTTCGATGAAAGATCCCAGCCGGCTTGATTTTTTTCCGACTTCTTCAACAATAATCGTCATATTTCAACTAATTTGCACAAAACATTAATGAGTTATATACGTAAACCTTCCTCGTGAATTACTCTGTCAATTGGTGTAATAATATGCCAAACCGTTTGGTAGTTTTTGAGTTTATCGCGTTCAGGCAGACAGACAAACAGACGCGGCGGGGGACTTTATTTCATAGTATGTAGTGATTTTACAGGTTGGAACGACTGCAAGACTTCCTCCTATATGTGGAATCTCATCATCAAGTTAATAATTTTTATTCAAGTTAATAAACACATTTTTAGGGTTCCGTAGCCAAATGGCAAAAAAGGAACCCTTATAGTTTCGCTATGTCCGTCCGTCCGTCTGTCTGTCTGTCTGTCTGTGTTTTCTCTCGGAAATTATTGTTAGTATATAGATGAAATTTAGAAGGTAGGTGTAATCTATGAACCGCTACACAATGACGTAGTGAAATCAAGGAAAAAAATTTTTTGGGATAGGTGGCCATACATGTAACTGAAATACGGAAAAAAAATCATCGTATATTAACGCGAGAGGTACCAAACGATAGGTCTTAAAAAATATCATGGTTTCAAACAATTTTTTTATCTAAGTCAACAGTTGTTGAGATATGCATTCCTAAAGTCCTTATTTTTGTTAGAGTTAGGGGTCCCCACCCACTACCAGCTAAATCGTTGTTTTTGGATATGTGGAAAAAAATTATGACATGAGTAGAACGTAGTTAAAAGGAAAACTATCACAGCTAACTAGACTGTATTATTTAACGAGTAATACATTAACTTATAAAATGTACTTTTATAAGTAAAAATTTTGTAAAAATTTTATAGAAAATGACAGCGTTTGGCCAATAAGCGAAAACTAGATGCATTTTATCTTTGTGATGTTATTGTAAAAGATAATTTAAAAACAACATGTTATGATGAAAACTACATTGTATTACTAGGTACTATAAATTTACGCTTTTTTTTGCAGAGCTTATTCTCTTCACAATCGATACTAAAAGTCAAAGCTTCACTGTAATAAAATAAGTAATAAAACTTGTCTCTAGCTATCAGTACACTCATGTTATTACTTTTCGGATTAGCTAGAGAGGATCGAGCGCCTTCTATATAACTAACGAAATAAAAATGAAATATATGTATACAATAATTCTTAAATTACATAATAATAACGATTAATGGTTAAGTTCGATTAACGTCGCGCTCGTTTTTTTTTATATTTTATGGTGGTACGGAACGCTTCGTGTGCGAGTCCGAATCGCACTTGGCCGGTTTTTTATCCGTAGTACCGTTTTCGAAAAATTAGTTTCTGAATTCTTTATTCAAATGTTTCAACTCAATAGACATCAAACAAATAGTTCTAAGCATGTAACACACGTCGCTTTCATAGTCTACTAGGTACGGCTACGGGCGGCACAGGGCGTTAGCGTCAGCAAAAAATCTTTTATTGTTTTTTGATTTGCCGTTTTCCCTATGTCATTTACATTTGCTAAAATATTGTTTTTAAATTTTTTTTAATAACGTAAAACTGATAAAGTTAAAAAAAATTTATTCGATGGGTAAATTCTGAATTTAGCGGTGAATTTTTACATTACACTAAGAAATGAAGAAATTGGAAAATCACCAATTTCTAATTTATATTGTGAACACATTTTTATCAACTGCGTTATTCATTATTTGTCAGTTATGCTAAGTTGTGACACTTGTGACCGTTGCGCGTTGTATGGCATTTTAGTCGAGCTATTTTGTTAAAATATCCAGTCAACGGCTTTGTACTTACTAACTTACTAAATAAAAATTAAATAATGAAATTTGTTTCATTTTGTACTACATCAATTAAAACTATCCGCAAATAAAATGATAAAACTAACATAATGGTAGTGAACTAATTGTAATGGTTCAAGATTTTTTGTCACCGACTCCAGGACTATATTGCGCACACTCATGCAAATGCGATAGTGTCACTTGAAATAGATACTCGGTACCAGAGATGAGTTTTAATGTATTAATTAGTAATTAATACACATTTGAATGTTGTGCACGGTACGAGGCTGGTAATTAGGATGGCGGCACGCGGCGCATCACAACATCGTAGGGGGATAGGGTGGGGGTGGAGCGGGAAGGGGAGATTAGGGTAAACATAGCAAAAACTTGATACCGCACCCGTAAACTAACTGTAGATAAAATCTAATTCCTAATCTATTCGTTTTATAAACTCAATAGATACCTATACACGTATACTATAAAAATACGAATAACACTTACCACAAAACCACTCATACTCTAGCTAGCTGGTGTGTACCCGTTGCGAGATGGCGAGTTTCAGCCCGAGTTTAGACCGCGAAATCCACGCGCGCCGGCCTTCACCCCCGCGAAATTGCGTTTGACATTTTCGATACTGTAATGTGGCATTTCTGATACCAAATGCTGCTGTCAAATTTATTTAGTCTATGGTATATAGTTATTAATATTTATAACTCACGCGACATCACAATCTTTAGATATGTTTGTGTTGTTTATAGTACGGTTGAATAATTAATTGTAATAACAGATCGCGTCAAACTTTATGGCGGATCGGAATATAACAGCTACAATCATATAACCCTCGCTCCACTGCGTCCCGCTACACCTAAAACCCGGTTACTGGGATGCGGCTTGTGTTTACGTTCAGATCCGCCATAAAGTTTGATTGTAACTGTACCACTAATTGATTTGTCACACACGAGGTTACCGCTGAAAATATGTGTTTGATTATATAAAATTCATAGTATGTATTATAAATACAAAAATATCTAAGTATATATATTTTTGACCTCGATAGCTTGCGTCCTGAACATGCGCGTTTATGTGATTTGTGTTAAAGCTGAAATAATTCAAACGTGTAATCCGCATGGATAGAGCTGTTGTCGCAGTCGCTTATAGTACAATATAGGTATATGTCATTATATTATATACAACTCAATTATACTATAATACATATACATACATATACATAATGTTTGATCCACGATAGTATATCTTCACTTTAATGTATTTGTGTTAAGGTATAAGAAGTTACTGGTGATTAGAACTATTCCTGTTAAAGGGTTGCACTTTGGATATAAATTAAAAATGAACTTTTTTTAAAAAGGAAGTAGTGTGGCATGTAAAAAAGTTTATGCTTGTAATTGAAATTTTTTATTTGCATAATTTAGTTAACGTGCCAGTATTATCAGCATCAGCTAACTACCAGCATTGAAAAGGAGATTAACTGCGTTCATCTGAAGACTCTGAAACTAATTCCATTAAAAAAAAAATTTTTTTTTGACGAGTGCTAGTTTTCTTGAAAAGTAAATATGGAATTTAGCATAAAAATATAAAAAAAAAATCTTTATATTTCTATCTATGAAAAAATCAAGTTTGATACCTGCTTTTAATAATATCTAAAAAAAAACTATTGTATTAGTAAATAACAGGCAATGATGGCAAATGACTCATCTAATGTGATGACGATGACTAGAAAAAATAATGACTAATTGATCAGAAACGGTATGTATAGGCAGCGTTCACATAAAATCAGATATATTCGATGTGCCCTTTGCAAATATTGAGATTTATCATCAGCATCAGAAGTGAAGTAAAACAAAGAGTATTTTTCCGCAAAATTATCGGAAAAGCAATCAGTCACAAGACTCAGTTCACTTGGTAAGTAAAAAAAGAAGAAAAATCAACAAATCCGATTCAATCCAGGTCACGGTTTAACAAAGACCGATGGCAATATTGACAAAATACAAGTAGAAAGCGTCTGAACGGTACCAAATGCAAAGCAATAACTAAGCAGTAAAGTGAAATATATCTTTTAACTTTTTAAGGGATGCCTCTGTCTCTTTCTTTTGGCCACTCACGTATTAGATTAGTCATTTTGATAACCGGTTGGCCAAGTGGTTAGAGACCCTAACTGCGGAGCCGAGAGTCGTGGGGTCGATTCCCGCCCAGTAAAAATATTTGTGTATATGAACATGTCTATTCGTTCCGTGTCTGGGTGTAAAAGTACCTATATATGTATATATTATTTAAAATTAAATAAAAAATAAAAATATTTAAGTATGTATATCAGTTGGCTAGTACCCCATAATACTTGATTCCTTTGGGACTAGATGGCGCTGTGTGGCATGTCCTAGATATTATTATTATTATTTACGTTCATTAACTGTTATTTACTAATACTACGAGCAACTACTGATCATTTAAAAAAAAACCAGTAACATACTTCTTTTAATAAATCAGATTTACTAAATTCTTCTACCTTATTTAAAATTTGTCTCATTTTCTCCGTAATCCTGCAATCACATCTTAGATTTTTATACATCATTGCATACATAGTTAGAAATACATTTCCAGTTTTTTTCCAACAAGTCAGGCTGATTTGTGGGCAGCCATCGCTTCTCCGGTACTCGAAAACTTTCCATTTATTTTATTTTAGACAACTGAGAATAAAAGTAATTCACAAAAAGCTAAGTCGGAGCTGTAAGGTGGATGAGACAGGGTTTCAATACCAGATTCTTGAATAAAAGCATTTTTTCCGTAGGGAGTGCGTGGAGACGCGTTGAAGTGGTGCGACAGGATTCCTCTGAGACCAGTCTTTGGTCGTTTTTTCTATACATCTTTAAAAAGTTTTGGGAATGCTACTGTTGTGTACCCTTCTAGCCTGATCTACAGTTTTCTGGTATTGATTCATTAAGATGTTCACTCCCTGAAAAACAACTAATCACCATTTTTTGCCAATGTTCCGAAGTCTTCGCAATTTTGTTGGCAACTGGCCATCTGACCTACACTGACCTATACCGACGAACGCTTCTTGCTTTACAGATCATACTTTTATATCCATGTTTCGTCGCCAATAATTTTTCCATGAATCCACACAGGCGTCTTTTTCCGTTTCGGGGACCACACATCCAACGACAACAAAGTTTCTTCGCGCCAAATGTTTATATAAGATGGTATAAACACTAATCTAACTAATGTCTAAGATTATTTATAAGTCTTTATATGTGATCGTGGGTCATTTCGGACCAGTATTTCAGTAGCTCCCACATTTTCTTTAGTGGCTGCTATTGGCTCGCGTCCAATTCTGTCATCTTCGAGGCTCCATCGTAGCAGACGAAAAGACATTAAGTGATGACAGAATAAAGCATTTTTTTTTGTAAACGCCATTTCACGTCCGTTATATACATATGGAAATAGGATATAGAAGCGTTTCATTATTAAATTTCAAGTATTTCAAAACTTATCTATTGTAATCTAACGCTAAATTACATATATAGTGTTTTTAAATTATTTTTTTTCAGTGCTCTCAAAACAAATATGAATTTAATAAAGTTTAGAGTCCTTGTTCTCAAATGAAAGCAGATTATTCGTATTTTTGCTGGTGTATAGGATGAAGAATAAAGCAGGCCCAGAACCTTTGCCTAGTCATCAAACAACAACGGAAAACAAATTGTGTATGGGTAGGATTTAATTAGAATCAGTTTTTTTTTAACTACAGGAAGATTGTATCACATACTTATAATAATTGACGAGGTGTGTGAAAAACACGTATTTTCCCGTCGTGCGTCTGTTAGGCATTACCATGTGATCGCTAACTATCGGACTGTTGCCATAGATTTAAATTATAGATATAAGTACAATTTCCATTTATAGCACTTACGAAGGGTTTTCAAGTATCAAGGAGTGCACACACTATTGTGTTTTGTTGTTTTGGACAGTGAAATATCGGCCTAAAAAACGGTGAAAAGCAAGAAATAACTCACTTCAATTCTATAGAAATTATATCAAAAGCTCTAGAATGACCAAACCTTCGAATATACAAAGTTATTTCTCGTATACGTTCAAACCGAGGTATACCCAAATAAAATAATGAAATAATCGCGTCACATACACCAAGTTTACTCATGCATACTCTCAAACCACACATAGAATACGCACCCTCACGTATGCCTTTTATTTGTGTTTACTTTTAAGTTGTCAATATTTATCGTTTTATTTTCATCGTATAGAAGATTGGAATTTTCCAGTACAGATATCACACATAGAAAGCTGTATCAACAAATCTTCTTCATCAGCCCATTTTTACCCCACTGTAGGGGCTTAGGCCTCCCCCAGGGTGGAGGGCTTGGAGCTTAAATCCACCACGCTGCTCCACTGCGGGTTGGGGGTATCAACAAATGTTTAATTATAAATGAAAATAGATATTTCTATTTATTTTTTAATTTCTATTTACGACACCTAGTTGCTAATAATTCGTTTTTAGGATAAACTAAAGATAAAATAGTAATTCCATATTACACGATAATGTACAAACGACCAACCTCTTGTAAAATTTAAATGACTTACTATAACAATATTCCAAATTAATTACTTCTAATATAAAGTAATTTTTAGATGTAGGTGTACGCAAAATAACATTGTATAAACCGGTGAACTGGAAAACTTAAGTGAAATTTGTAATAACACACTAGTTTGTAATGTGACAATTGAATTAACTATCAAGGTAAAATCATGAATGTAGGTGTAGGTAGCTTTTCCTAAGTTCGGTCAAATATAGAGAAAGAATGAATGGCAGGAAAAAATGTCAAAGGATTAGTGAATACATTGTTAAACTCTGATCAGCGAAATGACTGTGTAAAGAACTAGCCGTACTTACGTTTTATTCAACCGTCTTATAAAATTGTCTAGTAAATTTTATTACAATTTTAAAAAAATTACACGAGTCGTGATCTATTAGGATAGTGATATCTAAACTAATTGCTTGACAATTATAAAATTAATTTTGAAAAATATTGCACTTATTTTTTACGTCAGATTTTTTATTTGAAAACGCATTGTGAAGAAATTTTTGTTTGTTTCTTAGACATTCTCCTAATTTAAGGATATAATTGATTTATCTAACATACTGCACAGAACTTATAGAAGATGCAACTTTAATGAATTTCAATAACACCGATGAACTAAAAAAAAAAGTTCCCAAAGAATGAAATTACTTCTTAAACTACACATGTCGTTTTCGTATTGTATAGGAAATCTTGTCAAGACCGTTCACCACATATTTTTTAATAGGTTGTTTCAGGAAAGATGTATATTTTTTTCATTTTGTTAATAAATTGAAATTGTGATATTAATTTATAAACTTTTAAACATTTAATCGACTCACCCCTTGTCGTCTCTGACACTAGCTCAGTAACTATATTCAAAATGCATGTGTTTCGGTGCAATGACCCTCGTAAATCATCGTTTATGTCAAATTAAAAGTGAAATAACTACATTTTTGTTCATGAACACTGATAGACCTGGAGCAGATCATCATTTTTATTTAAATAATGTAATTAAGTAACTTACAGTTTAGTCTGATACTGTACTGCGATTGGAGTGAATTCTGTGACAACACCTTAAATAAAAGTGTTGAAAGCCTTTCTCTATTTCATTCTCTAAAATTTTAAGTTCACTATTAAAAAGAGATGTGGCAGTGACGGTGTATGTACATTTCTTATGAAAATAAAACGGGAGATAAGTAAAAACGATAAGGTCAGGGCACAGTGTTCATAATTGTATGGGCAGCATGCCCTGCAACAAAAGCGTCATTTTACTCGCTAGGAGCTTCCAATCATACACTATTTTTCACATATTAGTTGCCGGCGAGGCCGAGCTGATAACCGAACATAAGGACTCTGACGATAGGGTCGACTCCAGATCCCAGCGCGCCAGCCTACGCAGCCTCCATTTCGGATGGCTCTTGTTCCATACTTCAAATAGACAATCACTGTATTACACAATAAGCTGCTCAACTTTTTTACTCTGTAGGTCATCGAAGTCAGAAAATACTTGATTTATTATCCGTCATCTTTTTCCGTACCCTATATAAAGTAACTCAACAACAGTTCAACAAGCATGCAGTTTAAGAAAACCACCGACACGTATTCTTAATTTTAAGAAATGCCTTTTTATTGTGTCTGACAAGCTTCCTAGTACAAACTTTTAATTAATAAAAAAATTATTAATTTCGTTCGTTCGTTCGCTAAATTTACAGAACTCAGTAGTCGGACCGTTTGAACGTAGCAACTATTTCTACTCTAAAATAACATTCTTATTTGAATCTTTTGGTTATCTGAAATGAGTACGCTACACTCACTTCAATGTTTTTGTCTGCACTAGCATTCTCTAACTTCCGTATGATTCCAACATTGTTGCACACTACTAAACTTGGTAAAGAAAATCCACTATGTTTACTCTACACCGACACGTATACTTGTATGTACAGCTCAGACCACTAAAAAAGGCAAATAGGGTATCACGAACAACATGCTAAGCATTCGCGGACGCGTTCAATAATAACGAGACGACATAAAAAAATATTTAAAACGCCTCAGTGTGTTATGAAATGACATAAAACAAATCTATTTAACGAAAAAAGTCCCATGAAATCACTTTTCACAAATAACTAATTCAAAGCATTCCTAGTCACTTATCACTTTGAATGTGCTACTTTAAAGCCAGTACTTATCATGGATATATAACTATATAAACAAAATTACGAAATGAAGAAAAAAATGATTTTTTAATGTCCCAATGTATATATAAACAAATATTTAAAAAAAATGGCACATAAAAAGTGGTACCTATGACTTCGGATTAGGAAACGAAAGGATATAATAATAGAGTTGTCATACACACTCTACCTTTAATATGGGGTTATATTGAAAATGGTGGTGGAATATCGACTAATAAATACAAAAAATACATGAAACAGGAAATGTCGTGATAGCCGAGTGGTAGCGGGCCCGTTTATTGTTTAGAAGACTGTGCTTCGATTCCCAGTACAAATGAGTTTTTTTCTAACTTATATACATAACTATTATTGACTCTGTGTCTCAGAGAGCATGCTACGCCGTCGGTCCCGGTTGCTGTTATTTGTTGTTACAATTGTTACAATCCACAACCCCCATTGGAGCAGCGTGGTGGATTAAGCTTAAAGCTTCCTTATACCGAGAAAAGGCCTAAACCCCTGCAGTCAGGCATTAATGGGCTGATGGTATGGTATGGTCACATGAAAAAAATATCAAATTATTTTAAAAGTAAATAATATTTTTCCATAATACCAAGTTTTATGGTCTTGTTTGTGATGTTTTTCGAAATAACAACTTTTAATTATATTTTTTGGTTTTATCTTTGTCCCACCTATGGTACGGAGACAGTATAGAGCAAAAAAAACGGCCAAGTGCGAATCGGACTAGCACACGAGGACTCCTTACAAACCTGTAGGTATATAAGTAAAAGTAAGTTTGATTTTGTTACAGCTTAAAGGTATTATGAACCTGAGTATTTGATATGAATTTCAATTTAATACACGTTGATGAGGAAAGGGGAAGTAAGGTTAAAATTATTAAAAATATTTTTATTATTTAATGTAACTAAAAATTTATGCTTTTCGCGATTTTTCCTTTATTTGTGTTATAAGACGTTGCTTTGTATTAAATTTGATGATTCTGAATTTACGGGAAATACTTTTTTTTAACGGTTTTGATTCTTTTGCGAGAATAGAGAAAATTTGCAACATAAACATCTGTATCCTTTGATTGCGTTGGCTTAGAAGTTTGATTTTTTACAACTCCAAAGGACAGTAAGCTTGAGTATTTGATATAAATTTCAGCTTGATACCTTTACGCGTTCCTGAGAAAAAGGTCTTGACAGACAGACAGACAGACAATAAAGTGATCCTGTAAGGGTTCCGTTTTTTCCTTTTGAGATTCGGAACCCTAAAAAACAAAGAAAAGTGGTTATTTTGCAAAACAACTATGTCAAATTCTTTTTATTTTCTATCAACTTCAAAACAAAGCACATTATCAATTCGACTATACATATTTTTTGTGTATGTTACGATAATATTGGTTTAAAAGAAAATATTTCACCTTTAAGGGTAGAGAATTAAGTTCAAAATCGTGTTTATTTGAATTTCACTCACTTCTCGTTAACCTATTTAATAAACTTGGCACATAGTACTAGTTTAGTGTTACTGGCGGACTTGGTCACGAAATATCAAACAGCGCATGCGACAAGCTCGCCATGACTTTTATTTTATTTTACTTTGTAAACAGTCATTCACAAGCATATAAAATACACATGGACTTAAAGTAACATTATAAGACGAACGTCTAACCAACGTGTTTTCGACATGATTCATCCGTTTAGGAATACGAAAAGTTCTTTTTCAACGTGACGAGATGTGCGGTACAGCTAGAGTTATTCTCTCAAAAAGCGTAAACGAATCGAGTAACAATTGTATTTTTGCAAAGGAATTGAGAATCTAGACAGAGATGTCCTTTTCCAAGAGATAATAACGAATATAATTTGACAGAATCATCATAACTATAAAATACCTGTGGTCCATGAATTTTTCAATTTTAGCAAATGAACCCCCAAAACACACAACCGAATTCAAGCACACTGCAGGCAAATACAAAAAACAAAAATTTTAGTCTAGATGCATGTTTAAAGATGTGGAATAATATATGAATAGTCCTAAGTTTGCTAAGCTTTATCTGTGATTGATTATGTTTTAGTCAAACATAGAGAAGTATGTCTGAATTTCTCATTTTATTCACCGTGTTAATGGGAAAGCTGGAACGATTATAACTTAAATGTATATTTGCGTGAGTAGGATATAGTGTGACATTTGTCAGGATTGAGAAAAGGTTGAAAAGCAATTGATTGTTCAGACAATTTAGCGGAAGTGATGATATGATGATGAAGCGGAAGCAACTTACATCACCTACGTAAAGTGTTAAAGAAAAAGTAGAAATCTCGACATATACTCTTCAAGAGCAGTGACTTGGCTACGAATTTCAAGTATGAGTTTATCTATCTAAGTAAGTTTATATATGAATAATGTCAATAAAGTCAATAAATCGATCATAGAAAGTTCATTGAATTGGGGTTTTATAATTTATTTTATAGAAATATTTTGAAAAATCAATAAGCACTGCGTCTTATCGTTTGAAATAACGTCGCAGTATAATTTCAAATTAGATCCATCTCAAAACCACGCCTCCTGAAGAGTACGATATTTGACTAATATCAAGTTTATTGTATTCAGCAATAAAATATAAAATATTGTATTCAGCAATAAAATATAAAAATAGACTATAAACGATAACATTAAAATTTTATGTCTGTCTTTTTCTTGTAAAACGAAATTTAACATTATTTGTACGCCGCTAAGCAGTTTTGCTCTCTCTGTTTAACAGGACATTTTAAACAGTCATAATTTTGTTAGTAATAATTTATTTTAAATTTTTTTTCACTGTTTTGATATATTTTGGAAAATCTTTCAAATAGAATAATTTAAAAAAAAATTGTGAAATAGCGTATGCATGTTTGAACTATTGAAGAGACACGTGTCAAGGAACCAACAATGATAGCTCTCGTGTAATTATTATATTGCCAAAGCACACAATTTTAATATAAGTCTTTAATTTGAATGAATCCCCATTGTCAGATCTCAGAGAAACAACCTGCCTTCAACGAAATATAGTAAATTATTGTTACTGAAGTTTATAAATGAGAAGCTAATTTAACTGCTAGTAAAGGACGTATTTCAACTGTTCCAGCATCTTTTTTGCATCTTTATTTTTAAGATAATTCTGCACTAATTATTCCATCATCAAAATAATAGAAATATTAAGCCGACTATCAGATTTATGGATTCCGAGAGATGTTAGGTTAGGGATCATCGGTAGGGACAAAGAATGAAAATACTCGTTGAATAAGTTATAATCTTATTATTCTAATAATTTTAATAATTTCATTGTAATCTTTTCCATTTTTATAAGTCTTTTCCATCGAAAGAAGAATAAATTAGCCTTATGTAAAACATAAGAGGGAAAATTGTTTACATTATGTAAGGTTCGATTTTTAAATACTCCAGAAATATTTGGAACGTTTGGTAATTTTATCGTCATCAAAACTTAATATGTTATAACACTTTTTTTTTAATTTCTTTTCTTTGCTTCTGAGAATTATAAATTCTTGATAGTCAAGTAGATTTTTGTATAGTTTCAAGTTTTAGTCCATTCTCAATTTTACATGTGAAATTTTGATAAAGAGTAGACGTGTCGAATTTCTTTTAATAACGTATTTATTAATCAGCTTTTGAAAATTGGCATAAAAATATGTGACCGCGTGTACCGTTACCTACCTAATACCTATATACATTTGTTATACTAATTTGGATTATTAAGTATGACGAACCGGGATAGAATCAGATCTACATTGCTTGTTGTGTTTGTTCGAAGTAGAGACGCAGTACGCCATTCGCAGCCACTGTCGCGCCATGTAATATTTAGCATTGAACTCTGTCTAGACGACTCCGTCCGACGTTTCCGCACGAACACTAGCCGTCTATTATAAACACACAGCACGACCGGAACTGCGCCCGCACCCGCCAGTTCACTGTAAACAAGCTTTAACTGTAGTGCCAACAAAAATAAAATATTATAATAACCTAGAGACCCGATGACGAGAATGGCAGGCGGTCAAGGGAAATTTTTCAACGGTTTTGTATTTCGGCTCATTTATTTCGTGTTAATTCAAACTTCCACCTGTGTTTTGACTATCATCGCAAAAGCCGCGGCCCGAACACAGCGGAAGTGGAGTCATGGGTGGAGGTGGTTTTATACTGCTCTTCCATCGTATTCATAGCTGTAGCCAAGCAAAGCACCCAATCCGCAAATCAATGCATTACTTTGCCAATTTTTGTCGACGACAGATCCTTTTTTTACTTCACTTTCAAACGGCGCTGTCTCATTTAACCAGCGTGTTTAGAAGGCCTACCTATACTTATTACAAATAGGCTCCGGCTGCTCATCACAAAAATTTAAAAATAAAGTTATTTTTTTCATAGGAATTAAAACCGACTTCAAATTTTGGACCATGTAAACGAACTTAAATTAAAAATGTTATTTTCCATACAATACTTATTAAATTATATATTATTAATGTCAGATTTGGTTTAATTAAGTGAATAAAACAATTTCACGGTATGAAATAATAATTTAATTTAATTAAAAATTTCTACATATAATATATATCACAGATTTCGTGTGTACACGGGTGGAGTCCTGGGCAAACACTAGTATAATTTCCATTTGCAAGACAAGTGATCGAGGGCGACACGAGTACACGAGCGCTGTCGAAAATAAGGTGCAAGCTATTAAATAAAATCGTCGTATACGAGTAGATAGGCTGACCTGTAAGTCGTAGATAAGCCGTCAGCTACTTAAAACCCATCGAGCGTTCATACGTGCCAACGGTCACTTCACCTCATTGACCTAACAAAAGGACGCCGTGGGGACGCCCCCGGCCCCACCGCACCCAAGATTACATCACACGACACCAATATCACACGTTTCGTTACATGTCTATTTTCAAATATGTATGTTGATTAGGAAAACAGTTGTGCAAGAGTTTGCGATGGTTGAGAAAAGTAAGAAAATTCTGAGAAATAGATAGACTGAAAGTAGTTAATTACGTTCATTTTCCATATATATATTATTACATAATATTTTTATTCTCTAAATTGTTATAACTTGTGTATAATAAAATAACCTGAAATTATTCATGAAAATAAAACGCATAAAACATTTTCTTTTAAAAAATATGAGCTATTTAAAATAATTGATTTGGTAAGACGCGATTAATGTAAATTTTATCTTTGCGTCTCATAGAAACATAATACCTTATAAATACGTTAAGATTTGCTTTCTCAGAGCCAAAACAATATCTTGTGACGTCACGTTCCTTACTATCCCTGATGAAATCTTTTCTTGTTTACACTTACCCAATACCCGTAAGCGCAATGATGTTTGTGGATGTTTATATGTGGGCTGGATGAATAATTTTTGTACTTGGCTAATTAAGAAAATAAGTTTAAAAACACATACCTCAAAAAAGTCGGACTCGCACACGATGGGTTCCGTGCGAACGTATTATTTAAATAAATACGGTTCATGTATTTTTTAAAACCCCCTTTCGTTTTCAAGTTTATTTTATTTTTATTATTTCTTCTTATAGCTGCTATAGTAGCATATACTTCATGAAAATTTCAAATGTAAACAATGATCTCAAATCATCAATCCTCAAAAACGTCTAAGATAACACGTTTCTTGTATGGAGACCACTTTTAATTTTTAACTCTATTTTATTATTTGTTATTATAGCGAGCATAGCAATACACACTTTGTGAAAATTTCAAGTCTATTATGGGTCAGACGATACAGCCCTGTGACGGACGGACGGACGGACAGTGGAATAGGGTTCCCATCGGTACCCTTTGGGTAATTTGGGTATAGGTCTTCACGATACAGGCATGCTGCCTAGTGTGAGGACTACAGACACATACTTTCTGTTGTTAAATTAACTCTTTCTGCTATTAGCGAACCTATGGCTGATGTATTTTACTGCTTTTTTAAATAATTGTAGATCGCTAATCTGCTGTAAAATAAACTTTTTTTCATTTTCATTTTTTTTTAATTTTCAATTGAATAATTATGTTTTATTCAAACCAAAGTATTTATAAATTGTACTTTTGTTTGACAGACGTTGTTGGACTTTAAAAAATCATTTTGAAACGTTTTTAATATAGGTACCCACCCCACACATTTATAAGTGCTGGAAATTATTCCCTCATAATATATTTGGCGACCAAGACCGATTTCCTTTTTTGTTAATATAATTGAAATGTGTTGCGTGGACCCTTGCTTATAACCGTTTTCATTCAGCTTAAAAAAGTAAAAAAAAAACCTTTAACTCTCTACTATCTATATGATAAAAACACGAAAACATACGTAGTTTTCACAAAAGAGGATCGCTCGATCCCTGAGGTTAATTAACCCGACACTATTTTATTGTGGACGTCCTCCTGCCGCTTCCAAACGCCTCCATTGGGGAAAGATTGCGGCTGGCCTGGGGCATGCGAATAGTTTAGTTAATCGGGTCCGTCCCTCACCAGATGGCGCCACAAACTTATTGAGGGTACGAAGCCAAATAACACAATCGAAATTAGCTTATTTCGCGAACTCCCACCGAAAACAATATCCGGAAACACGACAAGTACGAGCCGCAAAATCTGGTGTAGAATTTCTCGGAGTGCGAACTTTGTTCAGGTTAATTGTAACAAAAATAACATACATTAAAATAACTTATATAAAAATAATTGGTTTTGCTCGCCCTTTCACTAAATCCCTTTCACTAAATGTAGTAGGTATTTCATACAAGTTCCGCATCAAAAACGTAGGTAGATAAAAATATCACTTTTTGATTAAGCTTAATTTACGCACACAGATAGTAGTATACTAACCATGTATACGGTCAATATCACGTGGCGGGATTGTGTGTTCTGTTTAGTCACACACACAAGCATATAAAACTGGGCCCTTTTTTGTTGTCAATGTATCGTGTGGGTCTATGTCATCTCATGTATCTAGATCTTGTGTATGTATGTATGTAATATAAAGATATTTAAGTATGTATATCAGTTTTCTAGAACCCCTTAATATAAACATAATACTTGTTTACTTTGGGACTAGATGGCGCTGTGTAGGAAGTCCAAGGTATTATTATAATATTAGATATTTTTCTTTCGATAAAAATATTAAATGTAAAAAAGAAAGGTCTAATGCATTCTTATAACTTAAAATTTTTTTATGAGCATGTGTGGGGAAGATAACTGAATACTATAATTTTATATCCGTAGAGGAAATCATCAAACTTAAAATAGATAAAGGAATATGGACCGTATGAATCAATGAATACCGGAGTTACTTATTACTTTTAAGTGTTGAGAATGGATGGGGCTAACGATATTTCCTCCTGTACGTTATACGAAAGAGTTATACAAAAAAGGGTGTCAGGAGAAAGCTCTTGTCTGAATAAAAATCGTCTGAGAAACTGAAAATAGATAAAACAGACATATAGCCATGTCTCTATGTTTTCATGTTTTGCTTGAATGCCAAAGAACAACTTTTCGAGCACATTTTTCTCATTCATAAAAATGTTGCGATAAGAATTATTTAAAAATAAGGACATGATACGCTACTGGCTTTCTTTTCTTATATAAAGAAATTTCAAATCCCAGCTCACCATGATTTACCAGAATTTCAAAATATATAACAGCCCAGTGGCGTCGATGGCCACTCGCGAAAAATAAAACAAAATTTCTAAAACACGCAACAAAGTAAACTGTCGTAAGTACAAGTAATACAAATACACGCATTATGACATGGCCGTCGACTGTTTCGGTTAAGTGATGACTTAAGTGTGACATTGGCGTAACCTTCAAAACATGTATGCCAAAGTTATGAAATCGTTAAAGGGACCTCGCCTCGAGCACTCTACACAACGAAATTGCTTTCATTTTACTTTGAATACAATCATTTTACAAGCTTTTATTTCTTGTTACTTTGTTTTTTATTGGAATTAATCTAAATCTGTGTAAATACATATACAACTGTAATAGAGCGATGTTCAAACAAACGCTTTGGAATGGAGAAAAACAAAACCTTAGTTTTGACATTCAAATGTATGAAATTGTGGTTCAACACAAAGATATGTATAATTAAGCTGCTATTTTTAGAGACGAAGGTCGTCGACCTCGGTTGCCTTGATTATTGTGCTGATGATCAGCGCCGGCCACCTCACGTCGTATAGACAGTTAATTCTTCTTCTTCTTCTTCACTTCATCAGCCCATTTTTACCCCATTGCAAGGGCTTAGGTCTCCCCCAGAGTGAAGAGGGGGGCTTGGAGCTAAAATCCACCACACTGCTCCACTACGGGTTGGGGACAGTAACGACCGCCATCTATTGACAGCGTCCGGGACCGACTGCTTAACGTGCCCTCCGAAGCACGTAGTCAGTGATAGTTGTGTACTTAAGTCAGAAAAACTCATTGGTACACGCCCGGATTAGAACCATGGCCCTATGGGGCCTTATAAATTTGAGACAGGTTCGTTGCGCTTTGGGCTATCACGACACAGACACGACAGTTAATTCACAAACAGTCATTACTTGAAAAAAATTAAGAAATTCTTTTCCTTTTAATATTTTTTTACTGAATCAACATGGTACCTCATCAAATATAAAACAAACTTTGGTCCTTTCTAATTCAAACTATCTTATGAAATAATAACCCCCAAGATATTTTCAACGAGTTATTGTATAGACGAAGAGCGAGTTTCGCGTTTCATTTTCCTCAGCTTTTGTGTTGAACTTAGGTCAGCTTATACGAAGTAAAAGAAAGGCCTTCAACGGGTATCTTTTATATCGCAAACAAGAAAAATCCTAGCTGTGCGGAACCGTGAATGGAGGCAGCAATAACTATAAAAGTTAATAGGAACTTTGGCCATAAACCATTTAAAGACAGAGGGCGCCACACGCACTCGCTTTCAAAGAGGAATGCCGAAGAATTGCAGATGTGGCATTTTCACTTTTTGAACTTTTATAGGACGTTCGCCGGTGAAAGGAACGACGAACGTGCGTCAAATGGCGTCATGCGAACTCTAATGATATTTTGAAAAGTTAATAAAACGCGCCAATATTTCAACGTCACTAAAATGCGAGGGGAAGACGGCCTCAATAAATGCGCGAAATGAAACGTCATTAAAAATTTAATGTAAATAGATTCTCAAAAATTCCAAATTGTGCAGATGTCCATAGGTATCGCATTGAAAATCGCATCAGCAATGACTGAAATAAACTTGAAATATTGCTCTGATTGGAAACGAATGTCACCAGTTTCACACCAATGCACTTTATCTGATACACTGTGTCACACCTACATACGACAAAATTGATTAGAAAACCTTTTCCGATTCCTGTGAAAATCGAAACATAGGCTATTAAAAAAAAGGTATTACAAAAAATTCAAATTAATTCAAAAATAAATAAAAAAATTGATTTTTTATAAATTAAAAACTCGTCATATGTTAACTCTAATCTGATGGGAAATCGAAATAACTTTTGTATGAAAAGTGAGGTGCTAAGCCACAAGACCACACGTCCATCAAAGTTCTTACTTCTAAGGTACGATTTTGTAATATAATTATTTAAAAGGTAATCTCTTAGAACAACAAAATAAAATAAGCAGATCCTATCTTCGCACATCGTTGTCTCATCCGCAGCCTCGAGCGGGGTCTTACAGGGATTACACCTCCCCCACGCTATTTTATGTGTGTCTGTGTGCTTGTGTGACTGTGTATGTGAACTAATTCGGCAATAGACGACATTGGAGCTTGTTTCCAACCCCGTGGGGGGAGTGGGGATAGCAAGTGTTTTACGGCCCACACTCGATACACAATCACACCCGGCCACTCTATTACCGAACGGTGGCAATTTAAACTCGAAGTGATTTAGCGTTTTTGCGCATGCGTGTCGTCATACTGCGGTAGATATTCCTACGGCCCAATTGTACTGGAATGTATCCAGTTTTTGTTTTCATTTACAAAATTTTGAAGATTCGTTCCAACGTATCAAAGAAGATTTTTCTTCACTGTCCAAATTTATTCCAGATACTAGGTGTAATCTAAAGACACAAATTAAAAAAAAATAGATACCTCAAATATTAAAAAAAAAATTGCGACCGCGAGTGTAGTGGGGAGGGGTATATCACTGGCGGCCGCCGACCGACGTAATGGTCAGTTACGGCCAATAATTTTGTGCCGCCATACCTCAAGATTTTAGTGCTGAATGTCAAAAAGGAAAACATTTATTATTTTCATTAAATCTCATACATGCATGATTGATCATCATGTATGATTTGAAAGATGATAAAAAAAATCCCTTTTATACGGATTCCAAAGAAATACTAAATTGTCATTTAAATAATTCAAGCTGAAAAAAATAACTTGTTTATATAAGTTTATTATTCCATTAGGCACTATTTAAATGACGGCCCTGTTTGAATTTTACATTCAGTCAGAGGCACTTATTTGTAAATTGGAAACAGTAAAATTATCTGCTCTCTGAAATTGTGAATTTTATAACGTTTATAACGTTCAAATATAAAAAAGATAATCTTTAATTTGAAAATAAAAACAAAACAAGAAAATAAGTGTTGTGGGTGTGGTTATACACATCTGCAGCGAGGGTTGAGTCAGCTCCTTTCATGGCTGCGGAGACTCTTTTGTTCGTGTTTTATTTTTATTTAGGGTAACGAATATAACAGGATTAACAAATACAAATAAATACCCAGACTTTCATGATTGTGAAACCAAAATAATTATAAGTTTGCCAATTGTTAACCTTCCATTGTGTAGGCATAGATAACATTTATTTAATTTACTAATCGATGCAAAAATTTCTGGATTCAACAATTTCAAGAGCGTATACAGTTTGCCTTTTTTTTCGAATTTCGCAAAATTATTCATCGCACGTTTTTCTGTGACATCTCTTTTCCAGCACATGCATACACTTTGTTTATTTAATACCACGCTTTCTATTTGGTCAAATCATTTTAAAGTACCGTTTTCCACTCAGCCGCTAATTTTATTTCAAACCATATCACTATTGATTCATCTATCTTTAAATACTCCGCATATTGTACACGATGTTTAGCTATTCGAAAATCGATTTACTTATGACGAAAATTTACCGACGTTAGGCGATTAGCACACAATGCTGAGTTAAGTCTTTCCTTCCGGAATTTTCATTTATCTTTCCCGAAAAGACGATGCGACGAGAGCGTAAGCCGTCTTGAGACTCGACAGTTTTGGCGTCAAGTTATTCAATTCTAATTAGTAGATATTAGTGCAAGTGTATTTGATTGTGCTTTCTTTACGTCGTAACGGAGCAACGAAACGACTTGGATTTTAACACAGAGATAGTTGACAGGACGGAGAGCAACATAACTCTTCATCGTGATCGAAGGTTTTATAGGCAATGCAAAACTAATCATGATCCGAAATGAACGATGAGCAAAACCTCTAATTTCTAGACTGTTTAATAGTAGGAGTAGAACTCAAGAAGATGGTTTTTTTTAACGCAAGAAGTGAAGAAGAATAAGTATCAGAACGAGAAAACATATTATTATGGACGTTATGTAGACTCAAACGGACATCCGCGGTACAAATAAGTTTACTATAGATATAAATGTAGTTATAATCCCAGCAAACCAAAAACTATTTAGAATTCAGACCATATTGCGCATGACATGCCTTAGAATCTGTTTTACTTAGATGTATTGATTAATTTACTCGATAAACAAATCAATAGCCGTCGGCCGTTCTTTATACCGTCCCTGAAATAAATCAGAATCGAGAAAAAGTAATTAAAATTTTACTCAGCCTCGCCATCAGTATTTGTGTAGATGTACATTCAAATTCCTTTTCACGAAAGGTTTTTTGGAGCGTATCGAGTGGCCCACGGCCCCAAATGGCAAGGGGAGTAGTAAGGGGAAGGGGGAGTGAGGGATGAGGGTTGCAATCAGTCGGCGGCGCCACAACATTCGCTTTGATCTCGCGGCACTGATTGCACCGGACACCGAAATATCTATAACAGAAGCGACACCGACTCGTCCTCTCGTAAGCCGTCGATTTATATATCTTTCTGATTATTCACTCATTGGAGTGCGTTTCAACGACATACATCCTAAATCGGCTCTCCCGCAACGTCGACCTTTTAGTCCGGGAATCTGTGACCGAAAATCGTTACGACTTTCTAAAAGCTGAGCTTTAAGTATAGTGCTGATTCACAAATCGAATTTAATTTTTTTATGTGTACTCCTAGTTTTGGCATTACAGACAGTGTCGTACTAGTCAATCAATCATACCCCTGGTGTCTGACGAGTAATTAGCGATGCGATACAAGTATGTAACAAAACACAAGCGTTTTTGTTTGTATAAGAACTAAGAGTAAATATGACACAAAAAACGTCTTCTATGTATTTACATTTGTATGTAATCGTAAATGCGCCATGTCCTAACTCGCTCATAACTAGCTGACTGGCGCACTTGTAAACGAACGCTGAAGTGCTATCAAAAATTTAGTTTATAGAAAGGCGTAACGATTTTTGGTCACTACCTTCTAGACTATAAGCTCGAGGGGAGTTCGAACAAGTGACTGTGAGAGAAAAAATCAGACCGGTGTGTGCCATTAGGGTCCCGTACGTACTTTCCATTTGAATAGCAATCAGGGACAGGGATAGAGGGACGACAAAGTAAGATTAATAGGAATCAGCTAAAACGACTCTATACTTCCGAAAGACGTCCGTTGCCTTTGCTAATTGAGTTTTCACGGAACCCTGAGATGAATCAATATTTACTGTCACTTCGGATTCGTGTTTCGTTTTTCGAATCTTTTCCGTTAGCCGAATTGAGCCGAAAAACTGTTTTTTATCAGCTCGTGAAAAGCTACCATAGAGATAGGACAAATTGCACCAATTAAGTAACCTAGTCGTCATTAGATTACCTACAAAGAAGTTACGAGTTGGTGTGAAATGATTCTCCAAAGTAAGTTCCAATATGATTGTCAACATTTTGCAATGTAAATCTGACCAGCCAGTCAAATTTACTGATGGTCATCATCAATTTTTTTTTAAATTATATTATTTATTTATTTTTTAATGTGTATTAGTCAAATTAAAGTTTTATAAAATTTTCTCAATCGTAATTTACCATCTCCCTTTATTCCTCGATTATAAATTGCATAAATTTTTAGAATAACTGCTAAATCTTAAATCGCAAGTACGCTATTTGGTGTGAGTTACATAAATAAGCCCCTAAATATTTTTGTTGATATTAGTGTATTAATCGGAATAAATAACTTTTGGTGTGTGTTAACACACCAAATCGGAATAAATAACTTTTGGTGTGTGTTAACACACCAAAAGTTATTTATTCCGATTATATATTAGTATTAGTATATATTATATATTAGTAACCTAAATATAACAACTCATCCCTAATTATTATGTGTTTGGGATCTACTTTGACATGATTTTTCGGCACATGCACTATACTTCACCGCATTGTAATTTTAACTTGGTGGAAACCGCCTTATCTCTCTTGACATTTAGATATCTTCATGGAGGGTATACACGATGCGTCTACACGTGAAAGGAGGGTGAAAAATGTCGAGCTCAGCCTAAAGATAATACAGTGTAAACGGGGACTACTTGAGAGACTTCGCAAAGTGGTTGCGCTCTCAAGAACAAGACTAGAATGGAGTGGATGCCTCTTTCAAATTGTACAATATGTGCGCAGATTACATGTCTATAATTTACAGACAGAACGGTGCGCGCATACGGTGTCTTTGTATCGTTAAAGTTATTCATCATCAAGCTATCCATCCTACTGGAGTCCAGCTTTTCCTCAAGATTGAATTAAGGAATTTAGGCTATGAGCCACGATGGTACGGTGCGGGTTGAGGGCTGTTTAACTCCACCGTCAAAGAAGTGGCTATATCGATATGACATTTAGTAATAATATCTAGTCCTAAACAGCCTAGTCCCAGGTATTATGCTTGTATTATGGATACTAGACAACTGATACACATACCTAAATATGCTTTATAATAGATATTTTACACCCAAGCACGCAACAAGTAGACAAGTTTGTCCCGAGCTGGAATCGAATCCGTGACCATCGCTTCTGCAGTTAGGGTCTCTAACCTGTACGGCTAATCGGTCTTTCAATGTTTATTTTGCTCAGGTTTTTATAAATTAAAATCTATACACTATTCTAAAATTTTCCATAATTTGGAAATATCACTTAACCTTGCCAAACGACCAGCGACCGCGCCCTTTATCTTTTAACTTCGACCTTGAGATACAATTACCTGATATTTAATCAATGTACGTCACATGTTTTCAGTACAAAAGTTTGATGTCGACTCGTTCCTTTGCATCCACAAACAATATGTAATTCAATAATTTCAATTCACCCTTTCATTTAGGTGTAAGTCTGGAAAACTTTATTGTAGACAAAAAAAATTTTGCCCCGAAAATTTTTAGTGAAATTCTTAAATATAATAAAAAAATATTTTGGGGACAACTCGTTTCCCCAAAAGATTTCAAAATTAAATTATAGTAGGTAATAATAAAATCTAGAGCACCCGAGAACTTAGTCGTTTGCAAAGCACAACACTATCTCTGCACCCAAAAAAAGAGAAAAGAGATTATATGGAGCTTAGGAGAGACCCTTCGGTGGACTCAATTCCCGTTCTTTGTTATATTGAATATTCGTTATTCATTCGTTTCTGATTCTTTTGAATGTGTGTTTGCTGTTTTACAACGTATTATAAAACTCATGGAAAGACATGAACAAGCAAAGAATTTCCAAAAACTTGTTTTTTGTTTTCAGGTATGTTGGAATACTATTTGTATGCATCCCAATAAATTGAACAATATTAGCAAGAGCTCATCGAGCTCACCAAACCCCGTCGTACGAAAAACTATGTTAAGGGTCACTTAGGGTCTATGACCAGCGAGTCTTGCATGTTATCTTTAAAGACGCGCTCCGAGATATCTATAGTTATGATATCTTATTTAAAAAATATTTTCACTTAACACGGCCATCGCTATTACGTGAAATCGCATTTTCGGGCAGTTACTTGATTAAGCCATGATGCTACATTCTTCAAAAGCTGTACGTAGCAGGCCGCTACGTCACGCTACGCTCTTAGCATCACGCGTTTGCTTTTGTGTAATAAAACCGCCAGCAGCGTATGATCTACTGTGCAATATCAGTTTGAGCTTTAGCACGAACGTGAACTAAAATGGTAGGTGTGAAGTTGGATGCGCGAGGATCCACGGACGATATTCGTCAATTGTTTCTTCTACGTCTCAGCAACTTATACACCAGAAAACTAGTGTATGATTTTTGAACGGCACAACCTAAATGCTAAAGCTGCTGTATTCGTCCAATACAGCAGAGGTAGCATTTTGGTCGTGCTCTGTTTGACATGTCGATTTTGTTCCTCTATGGATACATAATTCATTGAGCTCCTGGTGAAATTTTTATTTATTATCTTGGCAATGTATGTGTAACAGTAACAACTTCACTTTCGATTAAAATAACTAAAAGTAACAATATTCATTTTATTCTCATTACAGTGACTTCAGCACGGCGAATCTGCGTTGGTTGACAGGAGAACAGACGACCGGCGACGTAGCCCAATTCATCTATCATCTCAGGACAGGTCTCCTCGGCGGTCGATATAGGTGAGACGGTAGTTATAACTTTTCAATATATGCAGTAAAAGGACAGACAGATAAATAAAGTATGATAAACGAGTGGCAAAGCACTGCACCTCTATTACAAAGGTATAAGGTTTCGTTATTGCCAAAGGCGTATTGACTATTGAGTTTAAGAAATTCGAACCAGCATGACGAACTTCTGGTCCAAACTCTTTAACACGTAATAAAACGACAGCGCTATTCCAGGATGACCGAAATGACAGATCAAAATATAATTTTTTAGAACTTCACACACTTTCATTTTGAATTTTTGCCATGTAAAGTTGTTTTCTTGAGAAAAAAGTAATGGAATGACCACTGCACTGTAAGTCTAATCTTCCTTTCACCATGCGGGGGAAGAGAGGATAACAACCGATGAATAAGAGAACTTATCGTATATATAAACTATCACTATCTTATGCTTATGAATCGCAAACGACGTGTTTCAGTCTGTCTAATTCATCGACTGGTAGGCCATTCTTCGGCACGCTTGGACCGATTCGCTAAATTCTTAGGGAAGTCGGAGTGTCCAGGCGTTAATGCTATCCCTAAACATATGTGTAGGTCTGTGCGTGTGGGTGTGTTGGGATGTGGTGCTAGTGGTGCACTGGCAGCGTGGACTCGTCGTGCTTATCCACATTTAGTCGCAGCTGCACTCGCTGATAGCGCGCCGCTACATGCGCAGGAAGATTTCTCTGGTTAGTGAACTTTTTCATTTTACATGACAACGGTACCCAAAGTCAAGATAGAAAATATATATCGTACATATCTTTCATTCCTGTATCAGTCATTACGAATACGCACTCATTCCGATGTAGTTTGTAGCAGTGCAATTGGTGCCATTGTGCCATTGTTGATCGCTTCGTCAACGTGCGCTTTTTGGTCCTGCTCAGTGGGTTCAGGGCCTATTAGCTATAGACAAGACAGCATTAGAGTAGGTTAGAGTTAGCTTGTAGACGGATACGCTGTCCGCTTCATGTATGCAATTTATTACATACTTCAAACAGATCTCTTAACTTAAATTCTAAAATGCGACATCAAGTCATACCAAAGATGTAAGTGAAAGGGATGACCGCTTTCTGAAATGACTAGCGACCGCCCGCAGCTTCGCTTGCGTAGACTACACATTCCTGTTTCAGGTAGTATTAACATTCGAAATAGTTTATACGTACTTTTTGCTGGTACTAATATTGGGTACACCCATTCAAACTTTCCATCTTCACTCTCCCCACTACTTTAAGAAAACCGATACTTCCATACTTTTCACCTCCCGTTTCCCACCCTTAAAATGTGGAAATCCAAAAACCCTGAAACACGTCATTATTTATTTATGTTAAAATTTTAATGTTTCTAACTTTAAAGAACAAAGACTCTCATACAAAGCCCCTCCATCCCCCCCTCCTTAAATTTGAAATTTCCAAATATTCCTTTCTTAAAAATTTATACTCACTTTATAAAATAAACCACTGTTTCAAATTTTGGTTTCCTAGACTTAGTACTTTCGGCTTTATCTACGCCGATAGATCAGTGAGGACAAACGACAGACAGCCACAAAAAGTAGCTGATGTCACTCTTGACAACCTTCTTTCACGTCTGCAAAGTTTCATTAAAATCTGTTCAGCAGTTTTGGAGATTAGTTCGAATAGACACATAGACGTACTGACAGACAGACGAACAAAAAGTAGCGTATGTCACTTTTAAACACCTCCTTTTCATACCCGTGAAATTTCATTAAAGTCGGTTTAACCGTTTTAGAGATTAGCTCGAATAGACAGATGGACGTACATACAGACAAACAAAAAGTAGTGTATTACACTTTTGACCACTTTTTTTCATATCTGTGAAGTTTCATCAAAATCAGAATAGCCATTTTGGAGATTTGCTTGAATAGACAGACAGACAGATAGTATTATTTTATACATATAGCCTATAGCCTTCCTCAATAAATAAACTATCCTACACAAAAAGAATTTTTCAATTCGAACCAGTAGTTCCTGAGATTTGCGCGTTCAAACAAACAAACAAACAAACAAACAAACAAACAAACAAACAAACAAACAAACAAACAAACAAACAAACAAACAAACAAATTCTTCAGCTTTATAATATTAGTATAGATATTAATTTGAGACAAAACTATTTACGTGTGCGTAATATTTTTACTCACAGTCGTTGTGTGAGTAATTACTTTTGGGACACGTACCGCAACACAACAAATACCGTCACATGGCACCTCTAACCTACTCGATTCTCCGTGATTAACAATATCATTGCATTCCAATAGGTAGCTGCTAAAACGCTGTTTCTGTTATACAAAAAAAGGAGGTGGAAGAAATGAAAGATAATCTTCTGGCTTTTGACTCTATAAGTACGCGCTAGTATGACAATGTGTCGAACAAAGCTGTGAGCGAACACTATCTGAATAAAATCATTACCTTATCGCCTGGGTTAATCGCTATGATGTATGAAATACTCAAGAGTAGCTACAGTCGGAAAGCTAGTTATTAATTAGAAATTACTTTCGAAGTAATTAAACGGATTGAGGACGTACCGTAATTATTACAAATAAGGCACAGAACTCTCGAGGTCCTAATCCGTAATCCTAAATGAAAAAACTACATTCATAGAAACCTGGAATTATATACGAATCCATTTGTTTCATTAATTCAAATGTTATCAGAATATTATTGCTACTGTCCCATGGCTAAGAAAAGATTTTGCTAATCTCCATCGCCTCATAGAATTACGAACTCTGTGGACCATGCTCGTGCTTTACGACTCATAGATTACTTTTTCATGTGCAACTTGTCAGGCGCGGACGATCATGACAGCTGTCATTAACTTACCATTAACCAGGACCGTTTAACGACATATCTATCGGACACGTGACTTCACAGCCGCAGAGTCGATTCCCTTGGTTTCATAGTGAAACAGAAGCTCTGAGGGCCAAGTGCGAGTTTTTTTACTATTAACTGTGTCGTATGCGTTTTCCGTAATTTGTATGGAAACTCGTAGTTACCTAAAACGACCGCTAGATGTGCTGTATGAGTTTCCATACAAATTATAAAAAACGCAAACGACACAGTTAATAGTAAAAAACTCACACTTGGCCCTCTGGTCTCTATTTAACTATACTTGCAGCCTGATTTACAACTGTGTGGTGATTTCTATTATGTTACAGAATATCTGGAAGGAATATCATCGGCGCTAGTATCTGCTGGTGGTGATGCCTGTGCGTCGGCGGTACGTGCCGCTTCTGATGCTATCACAGAACGACTGCAAACCCTAGAAGGTGCAATCGCCGTATCCCTGTTATTCAAGTTAGTATCAACATTCACGCGGTTAAGTTATGGATAGTGTCGCGATCTCTCTATTGTTATGTCATCATGTATTGTGAAGTGTAGCTTCTAAGACTTCGCGATATAGTTATATTTCAACTGATCAAGGGTCAACGATACTCGTATTAATACAAATTGATAATCGATTTATTTAATCAAGTTATCGCACATTGGTCAATAAGGATCTACACCATATACTGTAGCATCGACATCTAGCACGAGCACATATGTATCTACACCATAAGCATCATCTTCGTTGTCAGTGTAGGCAGCTTTGATTAGTTCATTCTCCTCTCTGTGTTATACTAGCAAAAAATTGCCGTGAGGCGCGAATCTGCTTCCACACCGACGACGACGACGCAGCAAATTCGCTAGACTTGATATGCGTCGTTTTTAGTCGCGATTCGTTTTCCAGCTGGGCAATCATGGACAATTTAAATAATTTATATATAAACAAAATACGATCTAGAGTTAGGTTATATAACGGCATTATCACCTCTATGTGGTTATTATATAAGTACTATTTTTGTCAAGCATTGATTCAAAATGTAAAAACACCTAAATATTTGCATTAAGTATTTGTTGTACTAGAAAAAACTAGTCCCATCTGTTACAATAATTAACATCAAGACTACTGCAGTTAACACAAGAACTGCTTCGACGACGTCACAAACATGACTAAATTGAAGTAGTCTGTCGTGCAAAAATCACTTTCTATAAAATGCTTTCGCTTAGCGACTAGTGGACGGAGGACTTGGTAAAGATGGCGGGCTGCCGTTGATTGCAGATGACACAAAGCCGTTCGAACGTTCGATGTCTGACGGCCGAGAAATCAACTCAAACCAATCACATTTAAATATATGTATCTAAAGTTGGAAATCACTAAATATTTATCATATTTGATAGTCGAAGAATTTGTTCAATATTGGGCGGTTTTTACCAGCACGTGTGGTCCGCTGTCCACGGAAGATCTGGATTCCACGACTCTGCAGTGGCGAGGTGTGGTGCGGCCTATGAGCGAATTGGTGGAGTCATCACGGCCAGGTGACCTGGCCAGCTTCTGCTCTCTCCTCGTTAACTCTACCATTCGTAAGAGAACATTTCATTTGTACTATGAGTAGTATTCGGAACTACAGATAATCGAAAGCATATGGAAGTAAAGGGCACGCTCGAATATCTATAATAGTGAGGGCATCTACCTGCTTGTCTTCACAATGATCTGTGCTGCAAACTATAAAGTTAGGTTTTCGCGATACACCCAAAAATACACAATTATCACACAATAGTAATAGCTCTAGTACGGGTATGTATATTAAAATTCTAAATAAAGCCTTTTGAACCTAACTGGGTCCGATTTAGATATAACCAGTACATACTTTAAAAACTCTAAGTCACCGCGCAAATCAACGTTTATATTTTATGCTATTACTGTCGTAAGACAATCCTAAATTCAACGCTGTGATAATGTTCACTATGTTGGCGTAACTGCTATATTGAACAACCAGACAGACGGTAATAAATTTAAAAATGTTGCAATTAATAATTTGTGACCTACAGTATGTTAGATTACCATCTGAAGAATATTCAACTCTCAGCAAAGAAGGGCGTTGTGTAGTATTTGTTCTCGATATTTGGGATTTAATTAATTCGCTAGCAGCGTTTGGTTTTAATAGGGTCCTGAATGTAGTGACATTCAGTGACAAGCAGTGCGTTGAATTTAGGATTGTCTTGCGACAGTAACAGCATAAAATATAAACGTTGATTTGCGCGGTGACTTAGAGTTTTTAATGTAGTGACATTCAGGATCCTATTAAAACCAAACGCTGCTATCGAATTAATTAAATCCCAAATATCGAGAACAAATACAGAAGTGTCACAGTATCGAAGTGGTTACGCAATTTTGCGGAACCGGTAGTGGAACTGGTCTTAATTTTAACGAGCAAATTTTTGGGCTTGTGGCTCTATGACGTGTTTCAACTAAAGCCTATTTTATTACACATCAAATACAAAAAAAATATAGAAAATTATTTCAGTGCTTTTTATATGGAGATACGTATACTAATTGTACTTTCGCACCACCCACGACTGGCAACTACGCAAAACTCCTTGATTCGTCGATCGTAGCGATACTAACCTAAAATGATTAAATCGACTAATATTACGTGGCCCACTTTCTGCTATGTATTACCCATAACGAATTCGAGTATGATAAATAGAATTTTACTTAAAATTGTGCAACAATCTGACACAAAACCACTAAGGCAGAGTCTGTATTATGGGTACTATATAACTCATATGTATATTTAGATACTTTTTAATAATACATTCCTATGTATACACACATATTTCACACCCGTAGACGGAACAAATAGACATTTTCATGCATTAGTGATGGGTGAAAACCTAACCACGCGACTTTTGGTTTTGCAGTTAGGATCTCTAATTCACTCTAAAAATCGGTCAGTCTATAGTAGTTTATGATTATGATGATGGTTTTTAATAAAAAATTGTAAAATATTATTCTACTTTCAATTAAATGTATTATCTATTTATCTAGAGCTGCATCTCGTGTTGTATTTGTTTATCAGAGGATCCTTTGGCTCGTTTTACTGCGTTGGTGACGCCACAAAACTCCGAGTGCTTAGAGGCGCGCTACGACATGCTGGTGGCCATACTCGCTGACGGCAGCCCGGTTTCGCTGCAAGCATATAGTGAGTGACTCAGTTCTGAAATGCTCCAACTTTACCTTTACCTTTAAGGCGAGGTGAGTCTGAAAATGAACCTTCTTTGAGTCGTGCTGTGTAAAAGTCTCTATCTAAGAGTGTTACAGTTGAAATTATACTAGTTAAAACACGAACAACTTGAGTTCACCTCATTCAAGTAAATAATAATAATGTTATTAAATCTTTTAAACCTTTAAAATGAAGAAATACCGAGTATTTACGTGCAAAATCAGTGAAATGTTGTTCAAATCCTTAAATTCACTGTATTAATCGGTTATGTCGACTATCTATCCAGACAATAATACATCCATGCTTATAACAAATAATTGCTGCTTTAATCTGAGAGGGTAAAGTCAGGGTTATATGGTGGACGTATCAACACTTCAACCGTCCATCCGTGCGTCCGTCGCCCACTTTAAGAATGAGCTTCTATGTTTAATGTGCCTACAATATATTTTCATGAATGTACTTACTAATAAAATATTTTTCAGTTAACAGACTAAATATGTAATGGGTCATTTATTGACAACGTCGAACACACACATATTACATATTTTTATACATTTTTTTTTTCTAAACACCGATATAGGAACAATACAATATCTGCAATAAATGACAAACAAGCAAGAAAAGTGACCGCTCGACACGCGAATGGGCGAACTCCATTGTTGTACCAATAACAGCCTAGATATCTGTTTATTGTGTTCCCTGACACTCATTGTGGTGTCGTCCAATACAAAGGTGTCTTATCATTGGTTCACCCGCAAAACATCTACTCGTGGAGCTATTTGTTTACTTTACTAATATGTAAATACAAAAGCTTCCAATCCGTGACTACCTAGACGTAGCGTATTTTTTACCCAACACCTTCAGAATGAGTAATGTTTTTTGGTGTTCTGGACGGATTTTGAGACGGAAATATCGATAGATTGAATCTTCATATCAGGGATGTCATGTGCTAGATACTGTATGTTTTAGTATTCAAGATGGCAGACGGTGTGCGGCGTATATGATGTCGAAAACTGAAAATTAACAAATTTTATTGAAAATTTATGTACAAGTATTTTGAGCCGCTAATTACTACATTAAATATAGCGGATTAAATATAGTATTCTACTTAAATATAGTATTTGAGAATGGAATCTCTGGGGCATATACACCCGAGGTCGAGAAAATTCTCCTGTGTACTGCCATCAGTAGGTATCTATCAAAAAGTTATAACAAATTGAAATTGAAAACTTTGAAAAAAAATATTTGTAACTGATTTGATCCCAAAAACATTAGTGTACACACCTCGTAAACTGTGTGTATTTGTGTTGAATCATTATTTTATCTATTTACATATGAAAGTTGGACACCGTTAAAAATAACATACCATGTCCAAAACAATAAGATTTTTGCATTAGCCTGTCTCAGTAAAATGTGTTGAGGTACCTTAATTACGTACCTTGTCGTTGACAAGGACAAGGTAAGTATGTAATTAAGCAAACCTCTACAGGGTCTACCTGCCCCTAATGCGAAATAGGTGTTCAGTTATAGATATATATTGGATATTTGTGAACAGATAGACTACGGCTGTATCAGAGTTGCACGCAGTATGGTTGGCTGCCCACAAGCAATTCCTTAACACAGCAGCTGTTAGCGCAAAACGCACTGCCCCTGGACTACTTCCATAGGCTTTGCACGGATGTATTCGGTGCATTGTAAGTATTGAATCATAGGAGTCAACAAAATTCAATCGGCGTTCATCTTTTGTTTAACATGTCCATTGTCAATCATGCGACGTCGCGTGTAACCTTTATTATTTCTTAATTAATATAAAATTTGAATTAATTACATAATTTCATTATATAGGTATTTATATAAACTATTATATATGGAAATTAACTAAAAATAAATAGAAATATCTCGAAAACTATATTTACCTATGGCAATTGAGAATTAACCATTCGAAATTTACCGTAATATGCACTAAAGTCATCATGAAATGTCTAGTCATGTTCGACTGGACATTTCATACGTGAGTAGAATATATTGATTTTCATGAAGCACCTTGTGTGTAAGTGAGGTTTAAAATTATGCAGATTTTTGAAAATTGCGTTACAGTTTTTTCAAAAGCAATTATTTCTCAGAACATGTTAATTTCATCTCAAACTTTTACTTTTCCGATGACGAACAAACGGGCTTTTCCCAGCAGATCGCATAAGATAACGACAGCGGACAAGCAAGGTTATATAACTTTAAAGACGCGTGTGTTAATAGCATCATACATTTGTTTTTATGGTTCCGTACCTATTTCCGAGATGCAAAATAGATCCCAAAGAGGATCACTATGATGTCTGTCTGTCTGAAAAAAGTTGAAATTTGGTATATTTACAGAGGTAGGTCACCCAATCTAGTACGTATAGCGTAATAAACGAATTATCATTTTGGGGATTAAGTAAATTTATATATGTATTTAGTTTAAAAGATATTAAAGACGAATATATAAAAGTCGCATATTCCCTTCCAAATCTCCCAAACTACTGAGCCTAAAATTTCGGAAAAACAGAAAATATAGGACCTAACTTATACAGTTTATGTTATACTGTTTTTTTTTCTTGTTGTAAATTTATATACAATAAATAAAAAACCAAAAAAAACTCAAATTTTACAGGAACAAATAAACGAAAAACTTGAGTAAGTCTTTAAATTCTCTTCGGAAATAAGATAAAATATTAGTTAATTTCACCGGAATTAATAAACTCAATTGGTCCAAGCGTCACTTTGGTAACCTACTGAAGGTATCAGGTTCAAATTTTAGCCAACATTTGGGTCAGATCAAAAAAACGTAGGCGAATGTTTATAGTATCGAACCCCCTCCACGCGAGCCTGATTTGCCGTTCACCGGATTTTTCTATTTTATTCATCATTCTTAGGACATCATTTCGTTGCTTCGTTACGACCTGAAGAAAAAACAAAAAACTCTTTCTATGCAGGGCGAACGAGGAATCGCGATCTTCTGGCATAGAACGAGTCAATCTGATGTTTGGGGCAGGCCTGTTACCGGACCACGTCGTTTGGGTAGGAGGATCTAGCCCTTGGGCAGTACTAGGCCCCGACGTGGAAGCCGCTCGTCCACCAGTCGCGTACGCTTATGAGGTGGCTGACGCCACACATTGTCAAGCTTCTGGGTGAGAAAATAATCTATTCTAGAAATATTTATTTGCAATATTATTTTATTCTACATTACCCATTAACATTTCCGACACGCAAATACATTGTATAAACTTAAGTAATGAAAAAGACGTAAGTAATACCAAAACACAAAAAAACAAAGTTCGGTGCTGACCATTGTTATTGATTACTTGTTTAAAAGTAAAAAGATTGCCTTTTAAGAAAATCAATATGAAAAACAAAGAATAACTAATGAAAAATATACTCAGCGAAATAAACTGAAAACAAATTAGTTGACATATTTTAGCACAGATGGCGCTATCTAATTAGTTATTATTCTTTACAACAGATAAGGCAATCAGTAGAGTTGTCTTAAGTGAACCTTTATTATTGTATTCAATTTTGAACAAAAATTATAAGCTTTCAAACACATAACATACTATCAGTCAATTAACACCGCACTCCAGGAGCTTAGGACTCCCCTTGGAATGAGCGGCCTTATAGAGCTTAATCCACCACGCTGCTCCAGTGCGGGTTGATGAACTTAAACGACTGCCATCTATTGATAGCAACCAAGACCGACTGCTTAACGTGCTTTACGAGGCACAGAGTCAGTGATATTTATGTACATAAGTTAGAAAAAACTCATTGTTACATACCTTAGGATTCGAACCACAGTCTTCTAAACAAGAAGCAGGCTCGCTACCACTCGGCTATCACGACACTTACAAACACATGACATGTATTATTTCAGAAAAAATAAAAACATATGAAGATGGCACCACATGTATAAGTTTTAATATAAGATATCTCAAAACACCGCTTTCTTAAAAATATATTATACTAACAGCACAACTAATAATTTCTAAAAAACACAATTTTTTTCAATGAAATGTTTCATGTTATTCATGGTCACGTGATAATAACTCGGATTATTTTCATTATTGGAAAACTCAAAAAAAACAACAAACATCAGCGAACGCTTAACTCAATTGGATCAAAGTGTTAGTCTGTTCAACCGCACCGCTGTACTTCTACGAAGGACCATATTACTACCAATGACAGTACTAACTTTAAATGTAAAATATTTATTAGAAAATCTATTTCAAAATTGTTACGTTGATTACCTCGACTATTTGTACCACTTAGCCCCACCAACCGCGCCACTAACCCTTAAAAACCCTTTAGATATAATGTTATCCTTGAACCTCTGGATCAACATGGAACCTCGATAAATAAAATTATTTGATTGTACCCAGGTCTGCTGAAGAGGACGACAGTGATGAGTTGGCTCGTGCGAGGAACCTGACCATCGTCCACATGCTGAGCTGGTTAACACAGGAACCCTATCATCTCGAAGGGTTCGACAACAGCGCGAACGGCTTAACTCCACCCGCCCTTATTTTAGCCATGACCGTAATGTTCCTAGTGGGACAAATGTAGATATGTCCCATTTGGTAACTATTCACTTAGTAGTCCGCGAGCCCATGATCAGATATTATCATGATTTTCTAAATGCAGATTTTTTAATACGAGCACACAAACAGATTGCAGTAAATTTGATATGAGTAGGTTAACTTTTTGTTTTGGAAATTTTTTTCTAGGGCTAATTTTATGTATCTACACCTACAAAGCTACAATATAGTCTTACAGATTTTAAGATGTTTTTCTTTTTCCAAGGCAGTGATCTCTTAAGCTCTGAACGCAGCCGGCGACGTGTATTTACATGCGCATTGGCACTTTTTTGAGACTTTATTTTTGTTGTGTCCGTAACGATCTATCTTAATCTTGTTTTAGGTCTGAAACATCAACTGCTTAAAAACTTTGACTTAATGTATATTTAATTTTAGTATTTATTGACAGAAGTCATAAAAAATATTAACTTTAATAGTAAATTCCATTTTAAAAATATGTCTTTTTCTTAATTTCGTTCCCGCTCTGCAGGTCGACAATGACACATGTCAGGTAGAGTAAAAACACAATTGAATAAAAGTGACATGGCTAAAATAAAACTTTTTTAATGACGGTCGTTTAGAATGTCCGCAATGATATCAGCAAATTGTATAAATTTAAAGTTCGCGCTTTCGTTCCCATTTGTAAATTTTAACACTGATTCATAATAGCATAACTGAGATCCAACTTCTGGAATCTTTACGTCATAACCTTCCTACACCAAATCATTTTTATGAGAAAGTACTACCGATTATATCCTTTAATAATTTGCCTGCCGACAATCGACCTGAAGGGTTTTGAATTAGTGTTAGAATCACTCACAGTTGCAAACAAACTTTATGGCGGATCCAAACATAGGCACAAGTCCCGTCGCAGTAACCAGTTTTACTATATATGAGGGGTATATGATTGTACCTGCGCAAGCACGCTTATAGCGTTATATTCAGATCTGCCATAAAGTTTGACGCGATCTATACCAGAATGAAAATTTTACATGTAAACTAAAGTTTGTCACCGGCCGTGGTCTAGGGGTTCCGATTTCGAACCAAACTTTTAGGTTAATCGGAACTTGGTACTTTCAGGCTGACGATCGGCAGGCAAATTTTTTAACAGGGTCATTGGACACTACCAATAGTAAAGATAGAAAAATCTAATAAAATGGTTTTGTGTTGGTAGCCTAAATTATAACATAAGGGTTCACAGGGTAGAATCTGAGGACATGACGAAACAATTTATACTATTATAAAGTAGTAACGGATTGATCTAGAATTCTTTAATAAAATCACATCTTGAATATTTATTCGAGGTGTGGGGATCGGCCGCTAAAACAAACCTAAATCCTTTACAAAGAATACAAAACAAAATTATTAAGGTACTATTTCATTATCTTATCTTACACAGACAAAACAACTCTATCAGGAAACTAATATATTGAAAATCACGCAAATTTATAAATATAACTCTTTTATTCTTATTAAAAATATCATCACAAATTCCATTAAATCCAAAATAAAAATAAACAAAAAAGAAATACGATATAATATGAGAAATAATAATAAACTAGAGCTTCCTAATGTTCGAACTAATTATGGAAAGAATACGATATTGTTTGAGGGAGCACAGTTGTACAATAAGCTACCATACCTCAGTAAAAATTGTGATGACATGGTCGTTTTTAAAAACAAACTCAAAGAACATTTAAATGCATCAACTGACTAGTAGAATCTGTAAAACGCTTCACAAGCGTGTTTTTTTTTCTTTTTTTAAATCTTTATTGTAATTACAATTATACTTTGTATCTCATTGAAAATGAACATAATGTTTTATGAGAAATTAATTTTTGAAACTAATATGTTATATTAAGTTTAAACTTATATTAAGTTTAAAAAATTAATTTCTCATAAAACATTATGTTCACTTATAATGAGATAAAATTATTTATTTATTTTTTAGACCTCTTTAACTAACTTTATAAATATTTTCTTCTTATTATTGTTACCTAATTTGTTGCATCAATTTATTATAATAGATTTTTTTTATCATTATTAGACACCTAATTTTAAGTAAATAAATAATCGTATGTAGTAATATTTGGACTCGTGGACCTGACTATTTTAAGATGTCTCACATTTCTTTTGTTATTATTAAATTGCTGTGCCCAATCCGGACTCGTGTTTGGGTCATATATTGAAACTGTTATCCTAGTATAAGACCTATATGTACTTGAATGGAATAAACAATGTCAATAACTCAAAAAAACACTGAACCAATTTTGATGAAACTCTTCCTTTCAAATGGATGAAAGTTGTTAACTCTGAAAGCATAGCATTATACACTTTTACTGCTTGTCACTTCGTCTCGAATTCTATATCACAGTAATATAATGAATTTTATTCCATGGCAATGACATCAAAATACTTTTCTTTTTCTTTTACATCCATCAGCAAAACATGTGTTTATAAACCGAGGCCGGAACCGTTTTCAACAATACCTCACGGACAGACTCATCGTATCTCATGCAGAAAAGACCGCTCAATTGCGGACGATTTCATCTAATGTAGGGGAAAATTAAGTAGAGTTTTAATCCCTTCTTCTACGAGTCAGCGTTGGTGGAATCTATAGTCATTTTGAAAATTCAGAAGGGATGGTGTTTTTTATTTAAATTGATGTCTTCATATCTTGTCAGTTTCAATTTTATAAAAAGTCAGCATTTTCATTTATCCATTTATTATCGGGCCAATGTGCAAACGTAGGTAACTATAAAACAATTTAAGTAATTGTCTACTCCTTTTTTATGAAGCATTGGTTCATTTTAAGTGCCTAGAACCAAATAACGAATTTTGTATCTTGTTACAACAATTCCACTTATAAAATCGGTGGCCTTTCTGGCGAATTAGCCGAGTGATCAAAGAAAGACCCTAACTGCAGAACCAATGATGGCTGGTTCGATTCCTTCCCGGGACCAAATAATTGTGTGCATGAACATATCTATTTGTTCCGTGTCTTTAAGTACGTATATCAGTTGTCTAGTGCCCATAAGAAAAGCTCTACTTTGTTTGAGACTAGATGGCGCTGTGTGCTGTTGGGTTATATTATTATATATATTATTAAATTTAATAGCAGTCAATAAGATCGAAATTTATTTAAAAATTCAAATAATTTAAGACGCACTGAGTTTAAAAATCATCCCATTTTGAATTGTGCATGTATAATAATAATATTTTTCATTGTATACACTAAAAAATTTAAGTAGATATTATATTATTCTTTGTAATTTTTTTCCAAAAAGTAGTTTTATATCCAATATATAAAAAATTCACAGATTTGACAGTTCCCATATCCATCGGAGGCGTTGAAAATGACTTCAGAAGTTTTGGAAAAAATATAAACTCACGTACCTATCTATAGTGTTACGAGTTCGCTTTTTACAGAACGAGTTCGTTTTTGAGCAGACGTAGACGGCATCACACTGACCGTAGAGAAGAGTGACACTGACTTTTGATACAACTCAGCAATTATACATTGCCACATATACCACGCCCATATCCATTAATACAAGTTTTTTGAAAATTATCAATATTCAGGGCCTACCTACAGGCCGCAATTATCAACCGATTTCCAAAATGTTTTCACCATTCGTTAGACAATTTAGTTTCTCACAGTCTCAGTTTAGGTTTGTGGCTAACTCAAATATTTTCGAAAAAATACATATTTTTGTAAAGAACGACACCCAAAAATCCCCATTTTTCCAGACATTGTCTCAATTTTCAAAAAAAAATTACCAAGCGGTTTTCAAAATTCTAACGGTTGTAGGTGTCCCGATAAATTCTGCAACTTTTGAAATCCCTAGGACCCCAATCCTTCCGTAATCCTGGAAGATATAGCCAAATTTACGTCTCACCGAAAAAGGATCTGATAACCATTTTCAATGGTAAAAGTATATTATATTTGAGAACAATATGGTACATAATGTTATCGATTTAGAATCCTATTGAGTTAGGTATACTCATACTAATAAAGATATCGCCAGGGACACTCGGAATTTTTTAGTTGAATTCGTGGAATTGAAAGTAATTTAATTGATTTAAATTTCGTAATTTATTTAATGGCAAATATTAAAAAAAAAATTGAAATCCGGTGAATATAGAGTGTGTAGATACCATTATTTCAAAGCTTCAATTCCAAAATTCTGAATTTCAACATCTCGCAACTCTGGACTTGTCCACCGAGGAATCGTCGTCTTGATGAAATACAAATAAAACGAAAACGACGCGACAGTCGACCAAAACTTTTTTTAAACTATTTTATGCATATGTTCCGTCTCTGCTGTCGTAATCCTTCCCGATCTAAGATATCACACCAATATGCGAGCGTAGAATATGGGTGAGAATTAATCGCTACTGAATCTCTAAATTTTTAAAGCGAAAATATTTAACTACCACGTGAACCTCCATATTTTTTCTCCTACATACGCTTTGACAAGATGCAAATGAGTTCTTTTATAGTTCTTTTACCGACATCTGCCAATATTAATTCTTGTGTTGCAAAGAAGTAAAGCTCTGATTCTCACTCTATATAGAACATCGTATTAAGACATGAACATCCAGCTATTACTTTACAGTTTCATCCTCACAATATAACACTTGGTGAGTTTCTGCTGGAGGAACTTGTCCGAAAATTGCAGACTAGCCCTATTTGTTCCTGTAACATCATCAAAATCGTGAAATATAATAGGTCTCGGGCGGTGGCGGGTGGTGGCTCCCTTTTAAGCGAAATCAAGTAGCGGCCGCAATACCTCTGTTTACAATTTAAACTAAATTCGAGTGAAGGATTAGCAATGCAGATGGAGGGTCCGGTTGCCTTGGGCAGCTGTTGGCCAAACGACACTTATGCGTGTTGATGTCGGTGTTCACCGCCCAAAGGGTGCAAATGTATGTTCACCAGCTTACGGCTAGACCTATGTGGTGTCCTATGGTGTTTTTGTATTCTTTTAAAAGACAGATTCGTATAATGTAACGTGTATTTTCAGGTTACGAGTAACGTATTGCGAATTCGTCGTATGACGACACTACAAACATTACATGTAACGCTAGTAATTAGGACATTAGATACGTCACTCGTTACGTTATGCAGGTCTGTATCCATTTTCGTACGTCAAAAACACCTACTCATCACTACATATTATAAAATAAAGTCCCCGGCCGCGTCTGTCTGTCAGTCTGTCTATCTGTCTGTCTCTCTGTCTATTTGAACACGATAAACTCAAAAACTACGAAAACCACACGAAATAAAAAAAATTGTTCAATTGAGAATCTCTTTTTTGAATTCGATTAACAAAATAAGTTGTGGTGAAAAAACCTTTTCGTCGTACTTGCTCTCAAGAATATTGTGACTCCGACGCCTTATGATGACTCTGATTTCGAAAACTTTTATGTTTCAGACCTTATTGTACTCACTTTGTGGTATAAATATTGGCAGCATGTGGTTAAATCAGCAACTCAACTATAGTCTGTGCATTGAATTCAATTCCATTCCACCAACACATTTATACCTCACTGTAGGGCCTCAGACCTCCCCCAGGGTGAGGGGGCTTGGAACTTATTCCACCACGCTGCTCCAGTTCGGGTTGGTGGATTTTAACGACTGCCATCTGTTGATGACACCCGGGACCGACGGCTTAATGGCTGTTCATTGAATTAGACGACTAATCTAGATAAGCTAAGATAGGTAAGATAGCTAAACATATTAGCTGATTGAAAGCTTGCTCTTTTGAAATGGCTGAAACAAAGGCCGCAGGATCATTTCAATTTAGTTTTTGTTTTGTCGTAGCCAGATCCAATTTCATGTGTTGAACTTTTACAATGTTTAACTTCTGCGGGTGGTTCGTCGCTCTGCTGCTCCTCACTCCATTCATGAATATAAACAAGACTAACTTAACCTAACCTAACTTAAATTAGCCAACGAACGCATCGTGCAATAATCAATTCTTTGATCTGTCATCCTAACACTAGGTAACATGAAGATTTTATTAGTTTAACCAAAAGGCTTAAAGCGATGTTCAGCCTGTTAGTTAAACATTACTTTCAACAATTCGACTAATCCTCCTTTAGCCATACAATTGAATGTCAGCATTTAATAAACAAGGCTAGCCGTCCAATTAAGTGGCTTCTAGACCTACAAGTTCGTTGTTTTTTGCTCCAAACTTAAATTTAAACCTTAAAGTAGTGAAATAGAGTATGAAAGTTTGTAAGGGAATTCTGTCATTCTTGAAGTTAAAACAAGAAGTTCATCATTTTATGATCAAAAATTAAGAAATCCATCTTTCAAGGTTCATAGAAATTCAACTCTTAAGGGGGTAAAATAGTGGATTACAATTTATACAGGAATTCCCGAATTCCGCCATTTTCTAAAAACATGGAAATTAGTGTATAGCCTTTTAATTGGAATTCGAGAACGACCTATTTTAGCAATTACAGAAATCTAACCCTTACAGGGATTAAGATATAGTTAAAATTGGTATTTAACCTTTTGGTTGGAAATTGAAAATGAAAAGTTCATTTTTTATTTAATTTGTTAAGATAACTCTTAATAAACACTAATACATACGTGTAATCCATGCTAACGAAGCCACGGACTGTCGCTAGTATTATATATCAAATCAATTGGGTTATTTGCTTTTATTTTTGTTGTTTCGTGTGTATCTAGAGAAAAATAGACATCAAACACTATGAATAAACAGAAGTGAGCAATTTGAACAAGGAATAAGTTTATTTATTCAATTAATTTTTTGTTTATTCTTTGCACAAACGAACAAAACAATATGTTTTCTTAAAATGTAGATAAATAACTTAGAAAGGCTATTTACATAATTCAAACACATACCGGAGTCGCTAGTGGCTTCACCATCAGCAGCTAATTCGGTAGCCTTTATTACCTCAAAACCGGACCGCATCGCATCAGTTCATTTGGGGACGGGATCCAAGTTTGCCTACGATTATGCAAAACTGTGTATCTGCCAACGGCCCTTACTACATCGAAGTACGTTCTAACGACAGTCCTTTACACGCGTAATATGTGTGTGGCTAATGTATCTAAATTATCAAGATACCGTAAGTATTTCTCTTTTTTACTCTAAGCAACTACATAAGAGTGACAGAGAGAACTGACAATAACGTGCACATCGATCTGAAAAATACGTGAAACTTCAAATTACGCATGGGAGCACTTTTTGGCTTATATTTTGTATGTAGTTAATATGCGGTTTCTTGATAATTCTGATTTCTATGGTTTGGGTCGGCTTTAAATCCTTATATTGATTTGCCTTCGGGAGTGAATATCCTGACACACCAGTTTAAATGACGCGGCCAAGTAAGTCGTCATCCTCTCGCTTGCTAATTGTGTGGCCATACATACGTAGTTTGGTCAGAAGTTGTTTTAATTAAGTTTTAGTTTTGACGCCTCGCTTCGGCCGAATAGCCGCAATGTGTTGTTATTTTAAGTAATCCGCATTAAATAGGCTGTCTAGCGTCAGATCTGGTTACGAATTCGTTTTTGTTTTACAGTTACATTTATTTGAGGGCTAGAACGATTAAAATGTATATTGGCCGAGTTCTTAATATTATTCGAAATTATTGCTATGCATTATAACACATTACATTTCTTGTTTTTTGTGATCGTGTTGAAGTTATCCTCTATATATAGTCACGTTATGAGGAAACGCGATGTGTAAGCTGTTTGAATATTTGGCAATGAAATGAGTAACGAAATGGGAATTTAAAACACAGGAAGTTAGCTACGAAATGCTATAGGTACTAAATGAAATGAGAAAAGCGAAATACATGGAGCAACACTTTATGTCCGTTCGGAACACGAGGCGAATGCAAGTTTGTGGCGGTATAAAACACACGCTGACGCTTAAATATGTTCGGATCGGTCATAAAGTTTTGCTTGAGATGGTATGAGATGGTAACAAAGATAGATGGTAGGAAATGGTAGACTTTTTCAAAATGTTATACCATGTACACACTCGCCGATCGTAAACGAGTTCAAAATTCAAAATCGCCAGAGGCACCGCTGTGCCGGTAAAAGAGAAGTGTATAGCTGGCGGCCTTGACGCGTATTGTATACTTTTCTAATTCACTCTATTCCTTTACACTAATATTATGAAAAGTGAAGGATTGTTAGTTTGTTTGAAGTAATTTCAGATATTCCTTGTAAGCTGGTGATAGTGACTATGGATTCTTTTTTTGGTTTTTTTGTAATGTTAATTAATATTTTAAACTTAAAATCATATTAGTCGCGTCACTTGCATAAAAATCAACAGTACGGTATAGTACCTATTACCTACAGTGTAATGTAAATCAAGTCATGAATTGGTGAATCTTTCCACAAAACCACAATAAGCTATTATTAGCGTACTCTACAATACACGATATAAAATATTATATTACATATCTACGACTTTCAGTTTGCTACGAAATATTTGACAACTTGTGTGCTCAGTTATATTTGAAACACTGAGTGCTCTTAACAATCTGAAAACTTTTGTTATTTAGATGATTATGGTCACTTTGAATGTGTAGAACTATGTGAACACCTGAGTTGCTTATCTTCTTCTGATGCTGACTGTACAACTATTGACTGACCGATTGCCCAAGTGATTAGAAACGATGTTAGAAACTCTAACTGTGAAGCCAAGGGCTGCGAGTTCTGTTCACACCCGGGACAAATATTTGTATGTCTATTTGTCTGGGTTCCTTTTGGATTTTGTTTTGTGTCTAGGTGTAAAAGTATCTATATATGTATATATTATATATATTATAAAGAATAATTAAGTATGTTTACCAGTTGTCTAGAAGCCCATAATACTTGTTTACTTTGGACTAGATAATAATAATATATTCCTTTATTTCTCTCTCACATAATATGGTACATTAATGTAAAACATAGAAACAAATGTCAAATTAGAAGATGCAAGAGAGCTGGTGTCAGTACTACAGTAATTGGATGCGGAAGGCGGAGGATCGTGTGTGGTGGCTTGGGAGAGGCCTATATCCGATCAGAGACACGGGCTGATGATGATGATGTGTTGGCGTAACCATGCTTTGGACCCATCGCACGCTACTGATAAACCGATGACTATAATAGCCAACTTACCGAGTACGGAACATCATACGACGGTTTTCAATACATTTGCGATTAACATTATGTAGATACGTAATAATGGCGGGAGCTAAAGGCGCGAGCTGGTTGCTTTTCACGGTTTACGCATGCGTTACAAACAGAACTCTTGTTTGTGATTTGTGAAAAGATGTGAAAAGACCTAGTACTGTAAAATACAACATTACGGTACAAGTTTCGATGTCATGAGGACCGTATTAATAGCAAATGTATTGAAAAAATTATAAGCATTAGGTAGAACGTTTGAATCCTGGAAAATGTAAGAGCGTGCTTGACTACCAACAGTGGCGGCAACATGTCGAAATATTAGCTGTGAATCATATAAAATTATCTGAGTTCGCCCCTTCTATTTTTATATTAAATTTTATCCTCGTAGAAATTATGAGCAAGCAGAAAGGAAGCAAAGTTTTTAAATCACAAGTTGCACATGAGGATGTTTTTACGAATCTCCCAAACGTATGACGATGCTCCTCCGATGCGCAGATCCATGCAACCTGTTGGCACACTATCTACCAAGTGCTGACCCTAATCTTGGGCTAATCAATTTCCACGTCTTATTTATTACTATAAGTCAACGAAATAAGGCGAATAGAGAATTCAATAACGTCATTCTGTTTGGATCGCTTCCTAAAGTCAATGAGCGCGTCTTGTAATTTTTGCATGTTAAAGAAATATGTTATATTTATTAAGAAAAACTAATCAGTGAAAGAATTTTATTGATATCTACAAAAATGCCGAAGATACAAATTTTTAAAGGAAATCGTCCTATGACGTCACTCGGTTACATCACTTTGGGCTCACGTGGATAATTTGTACGTAGCGGCACCGAGTGACGTCACGAGCGGGTCGTAAAAACATAAACTTAGATTTGTCATATTTCCGGTAATTATCGGTATTTTCCCGAAATTCAAAAAAGTTTGTTGTACTCTAGCGCAGGGGTAGGCAATCTGCGGCTCGCGAGCCACATACGGCTCTTTCATTCGATGTAAAGTTGCGACTCTCCAATTTCATGCGCAAAACTATTTTATTATAAAAACCTTCGAAATTAGTGCAATGGATACATGAGTACGTGTCTATCTCTCAGCCACTCAAGCGTTTTTTGCATGAATAGGTATAATAAATATTAAAAAAGTAAAGCAAAAAGCCAACAAACAAATGAAAATGTAGAGTAGGGCTTGAAATTTAAAACAAATTATGAGCCAAATTTGACCAAACTTTCAAAAGCCAATGCTCCCATTGATGGAATTATATATTGTTCAATAACTGTTGTGCTATTAATGAATTAATCATTTTATCATTCTGGCTAAAACGCTTTAATATATTTTCTTCCAAAGACATTTTTATGTTTTTATATGACTAAATATTATATCATATTAATTAGTTTATTTTAAAACTTAAATCAAATGTATAATATATACATTTATAATAATATAATATATACATTTAAATAAGTAAATATACTATTAAAATTTTTTTCAGCGGCACTTTAAATATTTGAAAATTTTGTAAATTGTAACTTGGCTCTTTCATCTCAAAAGATTGCCGACCTCTGCTCTAGCGTGTGCAATAGCGTATGATACATAATTTTGTTGAAGAGGACGCGCTCATTCTTAAATGGAAAGGAAAGGGTTTTAATAAAACTCAATTTAACACGTTTTTATCGGTATTTATTATACCCGCTGCTGGTCAACCTGCACTCGCTGAGATATTCGGCCAACACAGCTGTGGTCGCCCTTTCGACAAGTACCACACTAAACATACGACTACGGGTTTTAACAAATATTACTGGTCTTTATAGTTAACGCTACGAGAGTTGAAGCGAACAAAACACATACTTCGGTTTACGTCACTATGTCTTGTTGTAATCTTAAAAATTTTAATTAACCAAACCGGCTTTTCGTAACTGAGTCGGTTAAAAAATCCAAAAGAAATTCCTGTATCCAAAAAATACGTTTGAGTGTTGTGTCAGCCTTAATTCTCGTTGCGTATACTATACCTTCAAAGGACAAAATTGTTGGTTACGAGCTATTACTATGACCACACGACCGACGACGTTGGATCGACGAAATCCATCGGCATTGATCGATCAAAGTCAATTTATAAAGCTATTATCGCAGCGATCGACACTCTATGACGATTCGATTGAATGTCCAACAATCGATCCAAGTCGGCTGATCTGTTTTCTACCTGTCGATTGTGTGAATTGTAGCACACTAAACGATTGTGTAGGGCCGTCAGTCGAGCCTGTAAAAAAATATATTTGGAAATTGTGCGTCGGGTAAGTGTGTACTTTTGTATAATTATCAAAATATGGCATGTATAAGGTACTACGTTGTGAGGGCACTCGGATGGGACGTAAACGTCGCTGCGGGTTCGGGCGAGACGCGGACCGCTACACATATATTCGCCAAAAGGAACTTACTCACTTCGTGGGGAGGACCTTTATTGGATATATTTGACGGTTGGTAAAGTGTAGACAATGTAACGGGTTCAACCGTTTTATTCCATCAATTGAGTACGTGTAGTTATTTGACTTGACTTGGCTTTATCATCCGTAACTAAAGCCAAATATAGGGCCAATACGTACGTCTTGAACACTACAAACGTATTTTGGGCCGTGATTTTTTTGTGATTACTACGGCAAGGTTTACACTCAAAAAGAGACGGGCTACGGGACACTTAAAATCGAGAAACTCATTCATTACTAGTATCATTCGTAACAACAAAGCGGTAAGTTGTCGACTGTACAATCTAGTTTTTGCGAATAAAAAACTGAATCCACAGGTCATGCACAGATGGCTCTAACATAAATATGTTTTTTATTGAACATGAGTGTATGGTATTTCTAAATTCACAACAAAAAATAGGCAGCCATCGATCGATCGAAAAAGTTAGCGCTTAGATAACATTTTATCTTTTTAAGCTTTTGACATTCTGAATATTCGGTATTGAAACAATAAAACCTTATCTAAAATCATGAGAGTACATAAATAACCACACAAAGAAACGACACTGATTTCACATAGCTCGAACGCCAGATTGCATTTTGATTTTGGCTCTACCAAAAACTGTTCATGGCTGACGATTTTCGATTGCGTAACGCCATCATATTTGACACTCGTGGCGCTTTGTCATAAAAAATTACGAAATGCAATCGATCGAGTGTTCGGGCTATATAACGTGCGTGTCGCCTCAACGTAGTGACGATCTACTTACTATTATGCTAAAACATGGCTGTACTGAATAGCGGCCCGCGCGACCCGATTACATAAGCCATACGCTAATACATTTTAAATACGGGTATATAGTCATTACGGCCATAGCCAACTACTATATTTATATATGTACAACATAAAATATAACATGTTATTACTTATGAATTAAACACGTGCGTTCGCAATCGATTACATATTACGTTTTCTTTACAAATCGTGTATACGATCACAATATTATTAATCTTAGTTGGAATATTTAGTATAAATTAGAAGTAAAATAAAAATGATTCAGGAAATATATGCAAATATAGGTAAAAAGTGTTTAAGAAATATACAAGCGTTCCGCTAAAAGACAATTGTACAAAAATACTTAAAAAATAAACTTTGCAATTTAAAACAATATGGAAGAATCCTCGTAAAGGCGGTAAACGTCGAATCTGTTAGTTCTTTGCAGTCGGACGCTCAGCCGCCCGTGCCCGGTCCATCCTGAAACGATCGTCCATATATAGAGCATAGAATTAATTATATTAGTATAAAGCGAAAGTGTAACATGGGACCCATATCTTATTAGTGAAGTACGAAACTAATCCACCTATATAGAAACATATGTTTGCATCTTGCAACAACCAATCGTAAAAAAAATTGTATATCGATACAATGGTTTTTAAGTAGTAAGAAAATAGGTGAGAATTTATTAATGGTTTTTCATTGAAAATATATATGTATGCGCAAGCCGTTGGATTTAGGGACGTGTAGAATTCGCAAAGATGTTTTAATCCTTTATAAGAAGGAAAGGAGTGTTGCAAAAATTGAGAAAAATATGCCAAAGTGTGTACCCATTCATGACTTTAAGAACGTTTTTAAATGCTTTTTTCAAATCCAACTAAATAACATTTGTTAAAATTTGTATGACAAAAATATAAAGAATGTGTTTATCAACTCGTGCACCTTACAATGAACAAACAAGGGTAAAGAAAACGAAAGAAAGTCCAGTAAATTGGAATCGTTTTAAAATTATTGAGATGGAAACGAGGTCTGATATGAGACCGGGAACAAAATCGGGATCGGAATGGGCATTTCATAATTTTTGCCTTGCGTTGCCCAGAGCGCAACGAACCTGTTTCAAATTCATAAGGCCCCATAGGGCCATGGTTCGAATCCGGGCGTGTACCAATGAGTTTTTCTGACTTAAGTACACAATATCACTGACACCGTGCTTCGGAGGGCACGTTAAGCAGTCGGTCCCGGACGCTGTCAATAGATGGCGGTTGTTACAGTTCCCAACCCGCAGTGGAGCAGCGTGGTGGACTTAAGCTCCAAGCCCCCCTCCTCACCCTGGGGGAGGCCTGAGCCCCTGCAGTGGGGTAAAAATGGACTGAAGATGATTTCATAATTTTTATCTGTAGTTCGACATAACTTAGTGTATACATCACCACGCTTCCATTTACAGTAGACAAGAACAAAATTGAACCACGCGAACGTAAGTCGCGGGAGAACCCTATAGTACTATATACATAATATAGATGTGGTGTATATTGGTGTTGACGTTCACCTGATCGTCGCCGTCGGTGTGGGCGGAGGGCACGGGGGACGGGACCGATTCGTGCGGTGATCGCTCTGCGGAAAAAAAAAACTCTTTTAATTATTCCATTTGATAGTTTGGACGTAATAGTAATACTTAACTACGTGAGACGACATTAACTACCAGGAAAACTAACCTTCAAATAGTTTGTGGTTATCGGGATACGAATTCAAAATTCGAATTCGTTTTATGACCACCGATAAAACTCGGGTTGGGTGTCGGTAGTGTCGTCTCACGTAGTTATATTCACTCTTATGGCCAATCGGCTACTTTGCTTGAAAACTAGGTACCTATCCCTTTCGAAATCGTATCAATTTTGGAAAAACATGTAATGCAAACTATATTTAAATGCAATCTCAAATTTGTATTACCAGTTTTAGAAATCGGTCCCAATAACGGAGTGACGATACATTATTATTTATGTGGATTCCCGCGATCACGTATACAAGCGCTACACAAATCAGGACGTGCGCCAAGTGAATTGTCGTCTTAGACAATTCAGAGACACGCGTCGTTATTTTAGTTAAGGTCCCATCCTCACATTTTCCAATCATCTTTAGTTGCACTGAAGCTCTTTTTATCGATTCCTAGATACGTACGTACGTTACGTGCATACGTTAAATTAAATTCATGTGTAATACGTCCATGCAATTATTACATGGATGCGGCATCACTATGCTTGCACATGGCCTGCTGATTCTTGTGACGAATCGGCACAGGATACATAATGTTAATAGTCTTTTTGAAGCTTTTCTTTATTTTTGTTAATATTTGGCTCATGCCTAGCTCTGACGAAAACCGATCTATAAGTAGTGATGTATATTCATATGCAATACGTACATACATATGCAGGATGATTTTTTCTTCACCTCTCAATCTTCAGTGAGAATAATAAAGTATGTGTTTTTATTCTTTTAGTATCACTTAGTACTGATATTAAGACCATGCGCCCCAAGTTATCGAGTACTGTGGGGATGCGCGGATCACTGACGATTGGGTCAGCCGGTGAGATACCCCTCCCCGCTACACCTGTAGTCACCTCTTTTTCGTAAAGATTTTTAATGTTTGATGTAAGCACGCTGTAACGATAATCCTTTCGGTAAAAATAAGGAATGTAATAAATTTGGTCTACCCATTATTTTTCAAAAATGTATTCTTAAATGTACTTAACGCCCAGAAAGAAATTGGAAAGTAACACATCTGTATTTAATTAAGCTCGCCTGTTTCCCGTAAAAGCAAGTAGTAGTTATAGATATTTACTTGATACGGTCTTCACATATCTTTTTCGCTTCATCGACATTCATCAATCGTTTCAGGCAGGTTTGTCGATTTTAGGTGCTTAACATTTGCTCCTTTTTAAGATTTCCCCAATTTGATCTTTTCACCAATACTTTCAAAGAACTCATCTAATTGAGTTCCAAGTGATGTTATATATTAGAATATAACGATTAACTCATATTTTTCATATAGTACGTAAATATAGTGTATAGCACAAGACACCACTTTAAAATAGCATGGTTAGAATTAAAATAGCATGGTTAGAATTCGTAAAATAATTTCAGAACTGGATGCGAGTTGAGATCGTAAACATACATTAGTACTATACCTGAAGATGATTATCTACAGTATAAGTATAGCATAAACTAATAATTATCTTCTATATAATAATAAACAAAGAGAATCGTGAAATCAATTATCGATAAGACCTCATCAAAACGCCCCCTTAACATACCATGTATGAGCTTTGATCTCAACGCATCGTTGGCGTCCCGTTCGGCTGCGAGGTGCGCTCGGGCGTCCCGCGCATTACTCTCGAGCACGGGCAGCGCAGCCAGCAACCTCGCCAGCGTGGCTTGTAGACCACATGCGGCGCCGACCAGCCGCGACGCCAACACGGCAGCTCCACTGCCCCCGACGCCCGCCACGTCGGCTCCTCCGCCGTAACCTGTCAAGATTCCAAACAACAAAATTTAAATTTCTATTCAAGCAGTTGTTAATTAGTAGCATAGAATCCATTTCAACCCTATAAGTACTTTCTATGGAAGCGTAAACATGTCGTCATATTCGGTATTGTCAATAATTATTTTGAAATATTTATAAGTAAAAAACATATTTATTTCAATTAAAAGAACGAAATTAATTTTATTTTGAACCCTAATTTTGATAGAAAATAAAAAAAGGCACATTAAAAAAAGATGTCAAACCTAATTGTAATTTTCAACTTTTGAGTGCATATTTTAATCAATAGTAAAAGCACTGGATAAATAAGTCGGTATTGAAAATTAACTCCACAAAGAAATAGCGACATACATACATACATACCGAGATGTAAAATGTTTACACATCAATAATCACATACACTGTAGTTGTCGATTCACGTCACGAAGTTAGCATATCAACGGGTCATTACCTAACTAAGCAATGACGTGCTTACATGCTTGTGCAATTGCACTACAGCTATGTGGTAATGTATCTGTCGTGGCCATATCATAGAATTGATCCTTTCATAATGTGTTCCTTATAGGATTCATTCGAAATCCGGCAAAATGGGTTGATGGGACCATCATTTTTGAATTGATAGATTAGGTTAGGTAGAGTCGGTTTATATTCCAAGATTCTGAGACGAGCCACCCAGAAAAACAACATTGTAAAATTCGAACACATCATGAAGTGATCAATTTGATGATTTGGCCACGACATATTTATACGCCAGTAATTATTTATCTTGGAAACGCACCTTAAAAATTATCCTTTCGTGTACATACCGAGCAATGGATCAGCGCTGTCGTCGCCCACATCGTTAAAACTAGTATCCAAATCTTCGGTTTTCTTTAACTCCGGAAACATGTCGTAAGATAACTCAGCATCCGTTTGCTGTCCGTCTTCCGGTGATGCCGTCCACACGACTGCCGAAGTATCCGCGGCTCCCGAGTCACTCGATTCGGAAGTGGGTGGCGGAATACGTGGTGACGTGTCGATCGAGGTGTTCACGGCTGAAATTTACAGTGGTTAAATTACACAGTTTAGACTACCATTAAGACCACATATATCGGCTGAATATTTTATTGTTCTTAGGCTCACTGTCTTTAATTAATAGACATGTAATCTGGGGGCACGGCCGTGCCCCCACCAAGTCGAGCAAAAAAGCGTCACGGCCGTACCATCCTTTTCTCGAAGCAATTCAGACCATTTTCGACCCCCTGTAACTTCGTTGTGGATAAAACTAGAAGACTGAAATTTTCAGTAACCATGCAGGCATATTATATAAGCATATTACACGTTTTAATTCAATTTGAACCAGTATTTTTAAGAAATTATAACGGGTCAAATTTCTTAATTTTGTCACTCACTGACTCAACGATCATCAAAATTCTAAGGCACTTCTAGCAGACCTAGAAGCTTCAAATTTGGAATATAAGTAGTGTTTGGTGTATGAATCAAGGAAAAACTAAAAAATCTAGAAAAGACCGCAAAGAAAATTAAGCCCATACAGCCAAGTCTTCAGTTAAATTTTTCAATATTGGCTTTATTCGTAACGATGTTTTATTACGGCAGTTATTATTATATTAAACTGTAGCTGAAGCTCAAGAAGTAGTACCGGAAAAGAGAAAACGGAAGGCTACCTACAAAAATAAGAAAAGTTCATAAGTCAGAGAGAGGGCTTTAAGAAAATTCGTTGCTGGTAGATATACAGATATACAATAAATAGAAGGTACCGAAAAGGAAAAAAGTAGAACTGTCTACAAAATACAAAAAGAAATGAGATCCCATCAAAAACAATACTTGTCAAAAAAACCAAGTCTCGCAACTCAGTTGTTCTGCGGTAAAAAGTTGTGATATCCATGTAATACCAAGTCGGTTATTAATTTATTCAGTCTCTACTTGTAAGTCTCTACTTGTAAGTATGTAATGTTTTATATAAATATATTGAGACTTGGCCATCGCCTGAAAACACGTGTAAATTCAATCGCCTGAAAACACATGTAAATTCAATTATTTAGTGCGATGGCCAAGTCTCAATATATTTATATAAAACATTAACATACCCGACTTGGTATTACATGGATCTCACAACTTTTTACCGCAGAACAACTGAGTTGCGAGACTTGGTTTTTTTGACAAGTATTGTTTTTGATGGGTATGATTTTACGCTTATGCTTTCATATAATGGGTGTCTTTTGCAGTTTTCTCAACAGAACAATCTCATGGCAGACGTCACGCAGGTATAGCGAATAAAATGTGCGCCTCGAACTCGTTACTGATCCTTACGACTTTCAGCGAGTCAATTTATTAAGTGTCGCAGGCACTTTATAATTTTGATACGGTAAAACTACCATTACTATCACTACTACTAAGGACGGACGGACGGACGGACGAACAAACAAACCCGCCCGCCCATCCGCCTGCGATCTAACCCCGTTAGTATACAACATTATTTTTTTTTGCGATTTGACACACAGGTTGCGGTTGACCTCTAGTTTTACAAGTACCATTTTTGAGCTAATCGATAACCAGCGGTACTGACCAAATCCAAAGACCTAAATCATTTATGTTTGGCCTGTTCAATGTGTAGTACTTATCAAATTAAAAAAAACCGTTATTTTAAAAGCATAGAAATATGAATAAATAACAATTACATAGAAATAGACAATTATCAGGTTGTTTATTTCTATCTGATGGTTTTTGTTTAAAGTGAACACAACATCGGTTTTGTTCATTTTAACTTTATACAGTAACACTTTAACAGAGCCCTTTTTTAACAATTTTCTTTTTTTTTTACTAAGTCAATATATTGAAGGATAGACCTAAAATGCCGCAAAAGCATTCCTCGATAAATTGTCTATAAAATTGTATGCGATTTAGTATATTTTTGTACACCAAAAGTCACTAGAAATGATTAAATGTGAGAAAATTGAGGAAATTAAAGGTGTTTTTCATAGCGAGAATAGAGCACTACCCATAATGCTTCGCATTGAGGTGTGGCACAAACATATAAATTTTAAATAATAATCATTTACATAAGCGAGAGGGCCGCGGGTGAAATCGCAATTTATTCACTCACCTTCATGTACAGTTGGTGCTGGCGTTGAAGGAGTGTCCTCCCCATCTAAAGTTGGTGTGCGCCTAAGAGTGCGACGACGTGCACAAGAGTCACAAGTACCTCGCGTGATACCCGCCCCTCCCCGCGCCGCTATTACGTCCGCCTCGCTGACCGATAAGGCGCGCGTCAACGCCACCGTCAGGTAGTTCGCTGTAACATAATAGGAGATAAAACAATAAGTGAATATAATAAAATCTTACTTAGCAATATTACTCTAAATAATGGACTACACACACGTGTAAACACTAATATATTGCGCGAAGAAGGAGTTTAATCACGAATTTAAATCATTAATAGTGATACTTGTGATCGCCAGCAGTTTAGGAACGCTTGAACAACACGTTGTCGTATTTCCGCTTTACACAAATCAACGAAGTCATAATTAAAAGCTATAATACTATTTCCCTCCCCGCCTTTGCTCTTTCAAAACTAAAAGAGGAAACGAGGGATAAATCATTGCAATTTTTTTAGCATCTACACTATTTATAACTGACTGATCGATTGGATTAGTCGTCGAAGACGCCGACTACGGGTTAAAAAGGCGCAAGTTAGATTTCCGCTTGGGATTAATATTTGTGTGCATGAACATGTGTATTTGTTCCATATCGTTATTTAGCACTCAATATATAGGCTCTGCCTGGTTTGGGACTGAATAACTGTGTGTGAGATGTCTAACAGCTATCCATGTATAGCGTGTGTGGGAGTAGACCCCGATTTCAGAATATCGCTTCTGTCTTGTTTAATCTGCCTAAAGTACACAAAACGTCTGTAGAAATACTCTTTGTGACCAAAAATCTAACTGCCAAATGTATCCAGATTTCTCTGTAACACGGATATCTTATGCGCATCATAACACTTTGAGTATCTTCACTACTTCATTATGTTGAAACATGCGAGCGCGCTCGCGTAGTCTTACATGATTTATTTTATTAAAATATGTTTTTTTAATATTTAAATTTTTGTTGCTTAAATTTGAAAATAATAAGTCAATATCTCGTGATTCATTTTGTCATTGAAAATGACTATCATATCCATTTCACGGGAAACGCATTTTTGGCCATAACTCCGAGGGTATGGGGTCTAGCCAAGATTTTAAGGTTTTAAAAGATTAAGAATTTAGTTGTGCATTGTATGACATCAAAATTTTGGAAATCGGTTACGTAGTTTTTGAAAAAAATTGGAAAATGTAAAAAAATCGGGATTTTTTCGGTTTTTTTTTTACTAAATCCACAATATTTCAAGAACGGGGACCGATATCGAAAATCAAAAAAAATAGCATCTCGGCCATTAACGTAGCTACGATTTGAGACCATGTTTTTGGAAATCGGTTGGTAATTGTAAGAGAAATTATTTCCGAAAGATGAGATTTTTTGGTCGATCGCTTGTGTTTGTGGATATAAGTTACTATATTTCAGAGGGTATTCGTCGGATCGCTTCAAAGTGTTATACCAAAGGTTAGAAGGCGTCGGTAGCTACAGTTTAAGACCAAAATTTTGGAAATCGGTTGGAAATCGAACAAGAAATTTGACATCATATGTTAGATTTTATGGACGTTCGGGAACTTATTAACATTACGGTCAGCGCCTTTCGGCCTGTATTCGTTCGAATGCTTAATTATCGAGTTCAGAACGTTTAAGGATATCAGAGGCTGCAGTTTAAAACCTAAATGTTTCAAATATGTTGAACTAGCGACCCGCCCCGGCTTCGCACGGGTAGCAGAGAATTTTTTCGTTGATTTATTTCTGAGTTTAAAGAGTTGAAAAGAATAGTGCCACGTTTTCGTGGCAATCTATACTAATATTATAAAGCTGAAGAGTTTGTTTGTTTGTTTGTTTGTTTGTTTGTTTGTTTGTCTGTTTGTCTGTCTGTCTGTCTGTCTGTCTGTCTGTCTGTCTGTCTGTCTGTCTGTTTGTCTGTTTGTCTGTTTGTCTGTCTGTCTGTTTGTCTGTTTGTCTGTCTGTCTGTCTGTCTGTCTGTCTGTCTGTCTGTCTGTTCGTCCGTCCGTCCGTCCGTCCGTCCGTCCGTCAAAAAAAAGACAAACAGACGGATGGACGGACGGACGGACGGACGACGTCCGTCCGTCCATCCGTCCGTCTGTTTGTCTGTTTGTCTTTTTTTTCTGTTTGTCTGTTTGTCTGTTTGTCTGTTTGTTTGTTTGTCTGTCTGTTTGTCTGTTTGTCTGTTTGTCTGTTTGTTTGTTTGTCTGTTTGTTTGTTTGTCTGTTTGTCTGTTTGTCTGTTTGTCTGTTTGTCTGTTTGTTTGTTTGTTTGTTTGAACGCGCAAATCTCAAGAACTACTGGTTCGAATTGAAAAATTCTTTTTGTGTTGGATTGTCTATTTATTGAGGAAGGCTATAAGCTATATGTATAAAATAATACTATCTGTCTGTCTCTCTGTCTGTCTGAGCAAATCTCCAAAACAGCTAAACCGATTTTGATGAAACTTCACAGATGTGGATAGAAAGTGGTCAAAAATGACATACACTACTTTTTGTATGTCTGTATGTACGTCCATTTGTCTATTCCAGCTAATCTCTAAAACGGCTAAATCGATTTTGATGAAATTTCACGGGTATGAAAAGGAGGTAGTCAAAAGTGACATACGCTACTTTTTGTTCGTCTGTCTGTCTGTACGTCTATGTATCTATTCGAGCTAATCTCCAAAACCGCTGAATAGATTTTAACTAGCGACCGCCCGCAGCTTCGCTTGCGTAGACGACGAATTCCTGTTATAGGTACTATTAACGTTCGAGATGGTTTATACGTACTTTTTGCTGGAACCAATTTTGGTTACACCCATTCAAACTTTCAATCTTCATTCCCCTTCCACCCTTTATAAAAAAACCGATACAATTTTTCATCTCCCGTTTCCCACCCTTAAAATGTGGAAATCTAAAAACCCTGAAACACGTCATTATTTGAGTCCCTCCATTCCCATCCTTAAGTTTGAAATTTCTAAAAAAGCCTTTCTTAACTTAATGCTCACGTTATAAAATAAACCTATGATCCAAATTTAAGCTTCCTAGACTTAGTAGTTTTGGCTGTAGTAGTTGATAGATCAGTGTGGACAAACGACAGACAGATAGACAGACAAACAAACACAAAAAGTTGCTTATGATACTCTTGACAATCTTCTTTCACGTCTGCAAAGTTTCATTAAAATTTGTTCAGCCGTAGTGGAAATTAGCTCGAATAGATAAAATTGAATTGAATAGACACATAGACGTACAGACAAACAGACGGACAAAAAGTAGCTAATGTCAAATCTCTTGACAACCTTCTTTCCCGTCTGCAAAGTTTCCTTAAAATCTGTTTAGCCGTTTTGGAGATTAGCTCAAATAGACAGATACACGTACAGACAGACAGATGGACAAAAAGTAACATTTGTTAGTTTTGACGACCTTACACGTACAGACAGACAGACGGACAAAAAGTAACATTTGTTAGTTTTGACGACCTTCTTTTCATACTTGTGATGTTTCATTAAAATTTGTTTAGACAGATGGACGTACAGACCGACATACAAAAAGTTCTGTATGTCACTTTTGACTACATCCTTTCCATATGTGTAAAGTTTCATCAAAATCGGTTAAGCTGTTTTGGCCGAAACCTATTTGCTCGAATAGACAGACAGTTCGTTTTCATATATATATATAGCCTATAACCCTCCGCTAGATTCAGGCTATCAAAGGCAAAAAAAAAAATTTCAAATCCGACTGGTAGTTTCAGAGATTAGCGCATTCAAACAAACAAACAAACTCTTCAGCTTTATAATAAGTATTTCTATTATATAGATTAATAGATTGTAAGATAATAAGAAAATAAGATAATACTGAAAACCGTATCAAAGTCTATTGCGTGGTTTGGAAGTAAAAAGTTAACGAACAGAGGCAGACAGCGAATTTATTTTCTCCCGCTATAGTTTTCATATTTCGATAAAAACTGCTAAGATATTAATTTAAATTGTGTGGTGTAAAGGGCAATTATAATATGCATGAAATGCTTAAGACAACTAACGTAGTTAATTTGATAAGGATTAATATTACGTTTAAAAAACATCTTCGCAAATAGTACATAATGTTAGAACAAATTTGATTGTCATAAAAAAGGTTATAGTAAGTTAACCTTAACAGATACACATATGCTGTTACGGACTTTTGGTTAGAACTTTTAAAGGGGAACAATTCCGTAGTACATGATTTTTAGTTAACATCAACCGTTTACGCAGCGCGCGCGACGGAAGCTCTCAAAAGGAATAATTTTTCCCGTTTTTGCAACATTTTTCATTGATGCTCCACTCCTATTGGTCGTAGCGTGATGTAGTATAGCCTATAGCCTTCCTCGATAAATGCACTATCCAACACAACTATAATTTTTCAATTTGAACCAGTAGTTCCTGAGATTTGCGCGTTCAAACAAACAAACAAACAAACAAACAAACAAACAAACAAACAAACAAACAAACAAAAAAACAAACAAACAAACAAACAAACAAACAAACAAACAAACAAACAAACAAACAAACTCTTCAGCTTTATAATATTAGTATAGATGAAACTTTGCAGACGTGAAAGAAGGTTGTCAAGAGTGACATCAGTTACTTTTTATGGCTGTCTGTCGTTTGTCCTCACTGATCTATCAGCGTAGATAAAGCCGAAACTACTAAATCTAGGAAGCCGAAATTTGGAACAGTGGTTTATTTTATAACGTGAATATAAATTTAAAAAGAAGGAATATTTTGAAATTTCAAATTGAAGGAGGGAGGGATGGAGTGGCTTCGTATGAGAGTCTTTGTTCTTTAAAGTTAGAAACATAAAAATTTTAACATAAATAAATAATGACGTCTTTCAAGGTTTTTGGATATCAAGGGTGGAAAACGGGATGTGAAAAGTATGGGAGTATCGATTTTCTTAAAGGAGTGGGGAGAATGAAGATTGAAAGTTTGAATGGGTGTCCCCAATATTAGTTTTAGCAAAAAGTACCTACGTATTAACCATTTCGAATGTTAATACTACCTAAAACAGGAATGTGTAATCTACGCAAGCGAAGCTGCGGGCGGTCGCTAGTAAAATAATATAATCTGTGAAAATCGGCTTTGGGTAACCTACCCAAAGCCCATTTTCAATGAAACCGATGGTTGCGGGGACTGCAAGATCTGTGGATTTTTTTGTGTATAATCGAAAATAACTTGTTCGGTTAGTAGTAATACTAAAACGGAAGCAAAATATCTTAAAACTTAAAACTACAAAACACACCTTGCGTCTGCGCTGCAAGTAGTAACTGGTGTATGTCGGGCGCCTCGCCTTCGACCTCCACCGGTCCTGGAGGCCCTTCTAGATCTTCCGAATCTTCCGCGGCCGTGAGACGCATCTCTCGATTGATGTCTGTCAAAATAATGTCATATAATATATTCTAATTGGCAGATGTACATTTCAAATGATTATTAAGATGATGTCACCTATTATGAAACAATCGAAGTAGGCGTACAGAGCGTGAGCAGTTTGTACTTAAATCATAACATTTAGATTGCACATAGATATTACACGATGAAATTTAATTTCATCGTGAGTAATTTAATCTTGCTTTCTTCAGTGTATTAAGAGGGGTCTGAAGATTTATGTTTCTTGTTTCGCGCAGAGTACGAGTTCGTCTAGTATTCGGCACTATACAGACATGTCTTCATGTACCGATTGTGCTACTCTCTTTACAAAATGAAAAAGCGCTAACACAATTTTTTGTCGATTTTCGCCAGATAATCGTACCTAGTATTGTTTCAAGTTCAATAATAATACAGCTATTGCTAATGTTATTGATTATTCTCAAAATAGACAAGATTTTAAATGAACGCACCGTTAATTATTTTTTATATTTAGCCGAAGTTTACGCATTTTAATAATTAATTCAAAAAATTAAAAAACCCGAATGCAAACCACTCAACTTAGTAGAAAAAAAATATTTTCTCAAAGATGCTACTATATACGATCATATCTTGCACAACCTTCTTTGGGATAAATAATACTTGAAGTACCGGACCAGAAAGTGTCCCGTAATGTTTTAGCAGGTATGCTCGAGCGGTCGAATATGTAATTTGAAAATGGAACGAAATCTTTTAAACCGGAACATTGATAAATAAAGAGATAACTCGTCTAAATTTTAATTAAATTTGGTACTGGCACGACAAAAAGAATGCGTCATTAAACGAATTTAAAAAAGTAAAAAAAACGCAATCGACATTGAAACACGGCGAATTGGCGGCAAAATAACGTAAACTATTTTTATTATTGTAATACAGTTGTCAATATAATTAGTTTACGTTAACTTTACCTACTATAATTATTCAAAATGAGTTCTACGAGTAATCAAAACATTTTAACTCCACCTGAAATACAAGAAGCTGAAAAAGCTATTATTGAAAATTGTTTACCACCGAAATCGAAAGACAAATACATGAAAACGTATGAAAATTTTATTCAATGGAAAAACGAAAGGGAATCGAAAACGTTTTCTTAGCTTATTTTGGTAAAATGGCTACAAAAGTAAAACAAGTACACTTTGGGTATTATATTCCATGTTAAAATGTACGATACTAATGAAACATAATATAAACTTGAAACAATATCTGGAAATGTCACAAACTAATACCATTCTTGGGAAATCTTTAATTCTCAAATCAGTACCGTCACTAATTGTATTTTTAAATAAACATTCATGTTATTGCTTTAATTTACACGCATCTGTGAGAAAAGGACTACTCAAGCCTTGGCTACAACTGTGCATAACCGGACTCTGTGATGCGTCCTTCGGCTGTACCTCGGCCCGCATACTCACGATCGTCCGGTTATGCTACACTTGCGGGCCGTGGTAGTAATCTACTATAACTAAAAAGAGAAAAACAAACTAAATTCTATAGAATTTGCTTTGAACAACGTAGAATGCACCATGGTATATGGTATTGCAGGCGGAGATAAACAAACCAATAATCAAAATACGGTTAGTCGTGATCTTTATGGGAAAACATAGATTTTTACAAGAAATATATTTAGTAGTTTTTGTTTTTTCCTGTTTGCAAAACCATATATAGGTCGCATCATGTAAAAAGAATGCTAGCAGTAAAGCTGCTTATTAGGCGATTTGATGGTGATATTCTAACTAATATGTTTTTTAATGTACCTACCAATAACCAATATACGAAGCCGAAGAGCGAAAGGCCAGTTCAAAAATAAAACAATAGGCGTAATACTTTCGTGAGCGAATGTACCCATGCACAAACGCACTCCATCCACTTTCTTCCAGCGTTCTTTTTACATGACGCGATCAGTACCTACCATGGTGCATTCTACGTTCAAACAAAATTCTATAGAATATAGCTTATTTTTCTCTTTTTAGTTACTAACTTATTTCTTTTAAGTTAAGTGGTTTTGCAGTTTAGTATTTTAATTTTCAATTCATTTTTAATTAATCCATCCAGGCATTTGGAAGATACGAGGTAATATATAAATTTACACACATACTAGATACGTGAGAAAAACTTGACCCTTCTTTGGCAGTCAGGTAAAAATGGAAACCTTTCTGTGATTGTCCTTTGCATTCGGTTTTGTTTTTCAAAAATGTGGCACGTGCTGACACAGATATATCGTATCCGATTTCACGTCTGAGATATAATTAATCAAATCAGCCAATTTTAAATACATTGTCACGATTATATGAAAAAAAATGAAACAAAACGCGCCGACACCACAAGAACTTCAACGGTGTAAAGGAAATAAATGTATCAGTACTATAAATCAACGGTCGAACTGTTATGCCTGAACGCATATGTACGTAAAAGGGAATGTGTCACAGATTTATTGTTGACTCGTTTGTTTTAATGATGTTAGTATAGTGTATGTACACTGACCGACTTGGCCGAGCGCCTCAGCAACGGCGAGCTCCTCAACAGCGGCAGCTGCGCGTGAGTCTCGTGGCACAGCCAACAATTCTCCCACGAGCCGGCTCTTAGCTCGCAGTGCGCGAGCGATTTCAGCGTCCAGTCGACGCAGCCTCTCTACAACCACAACCGTGAAAGCCATTCCTAGCTATTTACATTGTGATACTATAGTACTAGTTAGTAGTGCATGTTAATACTTATTTCGTTCTCTTATCAAAATAGTTCCTTCACCGTTGTATTTACAAACAAGTATAATTAAAATTTTACTTTTTACAAAGATTAAACTACGTAAGGCGCTCTATCGTTCAATCATTCGGCTACACGTTGTATTTTTTATGTGGGCCCATTTTAGAGAAAAGCAACTGTTTGGGATAAATGAAATATATCTCTTCATCTGTTTGCGCTTAGTACTAAAGTCCGTTTTGTACAATTTTCAAACTTCATCTTTTTCCTAAAAATATTGTCGCTTCGTGTCGTTTAAACACAATTGCAGTTAACGGAACAAACCAACACAGATGTATATTCAATATGCTTCCTATTAGTCAGTGACAACTGCTGACTAGCATCAATGGCCGCGATGGAAATCGGGCGGCGGAGGCGCTTCTACACCGTACGATAGTAACTATTTTTTTTTTTAATAATATTCATTACGAGTACTTCGATATTTTGTCTGTACCAATAGACCCACAATAAAAAATACCGTGTATTACGTTTTTATGTTTTTCTTTTTCTTTTAGGTGTTACAAACTGATTCTTGTAGCTGGATTTTAACCGGCATCTAATGTGCGTATCCATCTAAGAATTAGACTCCACGAACAATATTAGCGTTGCAATAATCTCAACAGGACGAGTACCAGCGTGTTGAGTGTCGTTGCGAGCCTTGTCGAGATCTCGTTGGGAATAAAAAAGCAGCACACACCCCCTTTACTCCCAAGAAATCCTGTATAATGTCAGGAGTCGTATTTGTTCTGAAGCGCTGGTAATGAACAACGGTCAGTTAGTATCGCGACGCAACCCGCCGTGAGTGCGTCAGCGATAACAACGTCGTGCCGTAGTTGAATGGACGCGAGTTGGACATAATCGCAGAGATAATCTCGTTCCTAGAGTCAATCCCTATTCCCTGAGTATACGCTTTACTCATGAATCACCTTGTGGCACGAGCGCTCGTGCAGCAGTATGAGCGCGAGTTTGAGCTGCGGGCGGATGCACGGTAAGCGCTCCACTCGGCTCCAAAGGCGCCGTCAGCTCAGGACCGTGCGTGGATATGCGTCCGACTGTTGGTCTTCGTGGCCTAATGTATAAAATGAAAATTAAATACAATACATTGTAAGTATAATGTATAATGCATAACTTTTGAAGAATATTACTCTGAAAATCATGGAGGCTCAAACGTATCGTTACGTTATGACACGTTAGCTTCGCACTTCACTAATAAAAAAATCCATAATAACCATACATTTTATGACATTTTTAAAAGAGCAACTTAGGTGTAACTGGCTAATGTCGACGCCAGCGATACCTAGCCGCAGGCAAGTCTACTGTATAAAATCATTGGTCTGTCTGAATAAACGATGTGCAACAAATAATCCAAAATTTTGTGCATTTGTATAAGATATTCAACAAAATAAATTTTTTTTTTTTTATATATGGTAAGTTTTTTTAAATGTCAAACGTATATAATTATATAACAACTACGGTGGTAAACAAATGCAATACGTTGCACATCGAAACACAGTGTACTTTCACAGTTATGTTACGACACTGACTTTTAATTTTTTTAAATTACTTTTTGTTAAAGAATCATTTTCAAACAAATATGAAAATGTATAGAAATATCTGATTTTTGTATATTTAAAAAAAAAATACTTAAACTTTGAACACAGCTCATTTACGGTTCAGCTAATCTCATAAACTTACACTTGTTTGTGTTTCTCCCCGTCAGAGACAGGTGTAGCTGGTGGTACAGGGGTGGAAGGCGGGGCGAGGGGTGTCGGAGGTGTCTCGACATTTTGTTCCGCGTTGTCGTTGGCTGGAAGAGATGCGTCGGTATCGACGATGTCGTTTGGCGCGCTGCCGGACCGTTCCGATGCGTCCGACGGATTACGGGCCACGCCGGTGCTCGCTACAATATAAAACCAATAACTGTAACCGCTGCATATGTCTATATGTCGGAGTGGTGCACGCTTGATGGTCGTGCGTTTTCGCATACGCCACGCATAAACGTTTTAGTATATTTAATACAGATATAAACAAACGGATATAACGTTCGTCAGTATACAGGTATAACAGTCAAACGAGATCACCGCCCTCATTTAACTGTTTGATACTCTATAATCCGTATCAATCATCACCATCAGGCTTCCAAGCTTCGACTATTGGAGACAGCCTTTCTTCGACATTGAATTTGGACCATTTCGTCCGATGATGGTTGGGATCTGTTAATTTCTATTGTCACAGAAGTAACTATGCCGGCTGAGCTTACGATATTTGACGCAAGTTTTTATATGGTCATGCAATAAAAAGACAGTGTTCAGGATGTCGTACCGGTATCGTCGTTGGGCCTCGGCTGGTGCGGGTGCACTGGTCCAGTGCGAGCGTCCGCCAGCGGCGCTTCTTGAATATATTTACACCACCTGAACATAACAAATCACATTTCACTGCATTGTAAATCGAATACAGCTAGTGCCAATCTTCTTGATTGCTTCAAAGTCGCAGTAGCTAAGAATGGATATCAACGGGACGCGATTGGACCCCGCAACTGCGCAAACTCGACCCGCTAAGTTAGAGCGATCGAGATGTTTAACGCAAACTATACCTCAACTATTACTTTTACAGTATATATGATAATATTGTTGTAGCATTAAGTGACGATTAGTCGTCATTTGTCACATTACTCCTGTTCATGTTCCTACTCCTGTTCTCTTTTTTTGCTGTAAAGTTTTATATGCGCTGACCAACTTGCAAAAGATGGTTTAGATTCAAAATTCAATATTTTCTAAATCTCAGAAAGTAATACTGAAATTTAAAAGAATAGATCCTTTTTAGTTTTAAATAATTTTGAATAATCTTTGTATTTTAGTGTAAATTAGATGTACAAATATTATTATACTACTTGAACATTTGCCATTGTAATGTCGCATAAAGACCCTGGACGTGCCCTGGACCTATACTCAGTCGTTGGCTGAATTGTCAAAGAAAAGCCACGGAATTGCTTTCTGGAAAGATGCTGCAAAGTACGTCTTGCCGCTCAGAGTATTAATGGGGCGGCCAAAGAATATACCCTTCATACCATCGATCTTCATTCGTGTAGATTGACTTTTATTGAAAATTACCGTAGGTTTCCATGTTGATGGGAGTTTGGGGAGCAAGTGGAAAGTTCGCTCATATGGACACAAATTACGTCTTGTGGTCCGATACTTTAAATTCTGTCTATGTCTAAATTCTGTTTGTATCTAAATCTGTTTTAGTAAATGACTGACCTAACTTAAGTCGCACTCTTTCTTTTACATCCCATTTTTTATGTCACAAATCCTGAGATCCACTACTCTTCTTCTTTAATAACGTGACACATTCATCAAAGATATATTTAAAATGTACGAACGGGTAAGACTTAAAATTAATTTTAAGAACATACATCGAATACTCAGCCGGGGTGTTGGCACTGAGCTCATGCATCTGAACTCCGTTGAGGTTCATCAGGAAAAACGTGTTCCTGACAGCAGCATTAGGTCTAAACAGCACTGTACTCCAGCGCACGATCGGTGACAACAGACCGAGCTGGCTGGGCTGGGAAATCGGTTTCAGTACAAAGCGGTCCCCTTCACGCTGCAGCAGAACCAGGGAATCCTCAAGCATGAGCGCCAGGACAGAGACCCGCTTGTTAGTGTCAGTTCGGATGTTCAGCTCGCCCTCAGTGCGTAGACTATGCTTTGTTAAGTCCAACCGCCGTAGTTCTTCGAATTCGACCCCGCTCGCTGATCCCAATCGCACGTCGAGCTTGTTCTGGATCGTTCGCAGTCTACAAGATGCAATTTATTTATTTCAGAGTTTGCAACAGAGAGTACAGTACACACGGCAGACATAACAATATGAAAAATACATCAGTTCATTTTTAATCAAATGTTTTTCTAGGATTATGGGACCGTAGACCTTAGTATTCGATATTACTTTCAACTTGATACCTGTCTAGCTCGCATCACACACCAATCATTCAGAACGTGCCTGACATTCCAGATTACAGCGACACTAACAATGTCTCAGGATTAACTGTGAATTTACCTATTGTTATCCCATCGCAGTTAACTACGACCCATAGTTTCTAAAATGGTGATTTCAATAAAATAAAAACAGTTTTAAAACTATGGCGTTTTTAATTTGAAAACCTAGCACATTATCTAGTGGTGTTTGACTTAGTTATAACCAGAATGTTTACAGTACGTACCTATGCTCATTTTCAGCCGTGCGTATGGCCGTGTCAACTGAATGCAGCACCTCTTTAGCTGTGTCGAGCGCTAGCCTGAGCCGCGCTATGTCCTCCTCGCTATCAGGGTCGTCATCCACCACCGTTTTGAGGATATTTTCCAACAGCAGCTGGTACTTGGTCAGTCTGCGATTCAAACATAAAATCACATCAGAAATGAATGCCACACTAAACATTTCTGAAGAAAATAGTTTAACTATTGTTTATCACGCTATTACAGCTGAATAAAGGTTGTAATATCACAGATGATCAAAATACGAATCAGATAATATGGTAGAAATGATATGCTATAACAACGAGGCGTACCTTAGCATGACAATTCGGCGATAACTTCCCGCGCCTGTACTAATTTATTTATCGCTTCTAAGCGTGGTTAGGGATGAGGATGTTTAGGAGGTAATGCCACATGATTAAACAAACGGAACAAAGACTAAATTTCATACAACCATGCTGTTATAATGCGGGATCTATGCCTGAGTAGTGTTTGACCACTGGCCGGGTCAGCGTAAATCGATTTTCTATCAGCGACAAGTGGTCACACACACAAGCCCCGAATGCTTGTCGTACTGTACCTATCACAGAGCGGTTGTATGATGCTTTGTCTCTGTTCCGTATATTTACTCATGTGGTAGTGTTAAATGTGCGTTAGTTGCGTTTGTAAGGGACTCGCTCGTTGTTTAAAACGGCGTATTTTTGTTATATACGATGTATTATTATCTCTTCCCTATATTCACTGTTTTTCAAAACGCAGAAAATCCTCTTCAACGAATTTCTCTTAATAGAAACAGACAATTTAGAAAATGATAAACACGTTTCTGCCATAACTCATAGAGCAAAAGTTGTTCAGTTTGAAAAGGATTGTCTGACTGCGTCTTCGAAAAACGTAAGGAATAGTGACTAAGGAATATGCAGTACAAGCCTTCTATAGATTCCTACCTTGCATTCATATCAAATCAAATCAAATAGATTCTTACATAGATTCTTACCTTCCTACCTTCTTCAAACCAATAATCATTTTCACTTCTGGTACTGATGTGTCTGTTCCTTTCTCTTATGTGACAAGGTAATAGTTGAATTCATAATTCATTCCTAATGCAGATACAGATGGAGAAAGTACAATCTGGTTTGAAAGAAGATGACTTAACTAGTGATTAGAATGGACAAAAGCATTTTGAAATGGATTGGCCATGTGGAAAGAATGATTGAAATAATAGTGAGGAAAGAAATACATAGAGCCAGTATATGTGATGGGAGGGCGAGTAAAGGTCACCCTAAAAAACATATGTCAATTACATTGACGACTTTTTGAAGTAATTCTAAGCGTTTAAATCATACTGAAACGGTTGATTAGTGTCAACAAAAGAATACGCAAGGACCGTACCCAATGGAGGTCTAGTCTTTGCCTATCCCACTGGGAAACGGTCGTGAGCTTAAAGTATGTATCTATGTAATTCAAACCTTTGCCAAACGCAGGCAATGAGATCTCGCAGTTGAAGCCGTCCACATTTAGGATGCTGCTCGCGCGCCGTTAAAAACTGATGCAGCTCTTTGTTTTTGCGACGGCGCTCGCGTAGCGCCTCTAAAGCCATACGCTGGCCTCGGCAGAATCGCGAAACGCACGATCCATATCCAGGCTCGCCCAACTGAAAGTGAAATAACCTATCAATATAACATGTATATAACTTTCTTAATTGTAACATTAAAGCTCACAGTGGGTGGCTTATCTCTACTCTCTAAAAATTAACAATGTTTTTGCGGTACTTCAGTAAGATATTTACAATATATTTACTAGCTCAAAACCATCACTTTGCCCAATAAGTTTTCAGAATAACCACGCGAAGGCGTGAGCTTGATGTTAATTTAACCGAATAAAATTAAATTCATTGCCAACAAAGACGAAAATTGAACTTTAGGGAAGATAAAACCTAAGAGTTATAATGGCGGAACCACACTAACTTGTAATGACGTTTATTGTCTCAATATTTGGTTACACTTTGGTCAAAATGCAAGTGCAGCCACACAATCAAAGCAATAAACAACGGCATGAGACGTTAGTGGAGCATCGCCATAAGTATGAACCGTTTCTCTTACCGTCTGCAGCACAGCATCGGCAAGCGGCCTCAATCGTACCGCATGTTCGGCTGTAGGCCCTACACGCAGCTGACGTAAAGCAGCGTACAAACGCGCGTGCCTGTCAAGAACTTGCGGTAAGTTCGGGAACAGAGCTCGCAACTCGTCAGGAGTTAGCAAATGAGCATGTTCCCCTCGTTCTAGAGGTCGCAGGAATAAACAGCCGAGCACCCGCAACCATCTCACGTGCGATCCCTCAGAGACTATCAGCTCGTGGATGACTTCTTGCCGCTTGCGATGCCGAGGGTCTAAGTCTAGCTGGTCTAGGATATGTGGTGGTACGCTGTCAGCCCATGCAGCCGCCAAGGGTTCCTCTTCCTCCGACCACTCCGATTGCCAAACTGTAAACCAAATATAATTTTGACATATTGATCTCGTACTGAGTACACACGCAGGAGCATGTTCGACGTTTTTACGTTTATTCGAGCGAGAATCAACGAGTTTACAACAAAAAAAAATCACTTAGCAGTCTCCGAAGTCTTTTTAAACTATATTATTTCAGACTTTTCACTGTGTTAGTTTTATTGGTTTATTTTTTTAATTATATTTTTATTTCAAACATTGAAAACTATGTAAATCTTTTTTGTTTTGGTGTTTTCGCTTAAGGATCATCCAGATTAAACCATGTGCCATACAAAAAATCCGCATTGGAAACGGTTCATTTATTTGGGAGGAACGATACCGCAGACTGACCAATAGACAGACATTTCTATATGTAGATAAAAACCATCCCGATTTCCAAACAAAAAAAGACCACATCTAAATCGGCTCAATGGTTTAGAAACTGATAGCAAAGACAGACAGATACAGGCTTCAAACTTATAATATTTCTCTTTTTTCATTGGTGGTAAAAAACATGGTTTGTCACTTTTTTTTCTAGCCTAAGCTATACATTGAAAGATCAAGACGACAAGAGGACGACAAATTTAAACCAAACTGGGTCTAAAGTAATATTTCGATATGTTTTACCCTTACTTTTCCTAGTGACACTGAGATTTGAAAGAAAGAAACAAAACATATTTAGAATTATGAATTGAACCGTAAGTAATTAAAATATACTAAACCAGCATAAATATTTCGCGAGTGATGCAGATTTGAAGTTCTCAGAAATAAAATGCAGCATTTTGAAATGGTCATGGCAATCAGTACCTTGGTGGTCAGCAGCGGCTGTATTGGATTCGTTGCTGCGCGACGATAAACTCGAGCTGCTCGAGCTACCGGAAGGCGCTGCGCCTGCGCCGGTGCCTCCACTCGCTTCGAGATCACTGGTGAAAAATAAATCAATTAATTAATTTTAATGATACAGTATACGTGTAAATTTTTTTCTATTTATAATATGCAAATGGTACATTTTTATATTGGACTGAATGTGCCAAATATATTTATAGAGACTTTCATGAATATTATCTTCCTTGAAAATATTGTCATTAAATGATAACACCTGTTCGGTCTTCGAATGTTTATTTACGAAAGATGCCTAGTGATACATCCTACCGAACAACTACCTATATGTCAAGCCAATTATATTTAAATAGAATACATTTTGATGAAAAATCATGCGAAACTATTTTTTTTGTATTCATTATTTGATACTCTATCGACGTCGATAGTGGCTCACTTAATAAAAGTGTGTCCTATATGAACTCGGTTATAACTACAAGTTATTAATATTTCGTTGTCGCACTTCCTTGTAATTTATTGTCTTGACGGTTTGAAAACGAAATAGAAAATATTATCCCCTATTATGCCAGTGTTACCGCAACACAATTCGGTACGTAAAGCTTTTTTTAATATATTTTTCTGCTAGATCAAACTATAGAAACAAATTTCAATATTTTTGCCTTGCAGCAAGGAATTGTTTTTTTTTTAATAATTTTTCAAAATTTTCTTAGTGGCTGTATGACATTTTCTTTGTCTAAAGGTAGTCAAGAATAAAACACAATCTGACGTATGATCTGACGTTTGACGCATGGTTTCATGCGTGAGAATCACACATGTACTATTTACGTTAACTACAAATTATTTTTCATTTCTCATACTCGGAAAGTAGTGTTGTTTTGATCTGATTATTGGGTAGAAAATGCTGCTTCCTTCCCTAGAGTGGGAAAAACTCATATAAATTACTTTCCACCTAAGGGCCGGAATGAACTTTAAAAATAGAACTGCTGTCAGCTGTGAAGAGTTTTATGTAAAAATAAAACCAATTAAAAAAAATGCTGCGGCCATCTGGTGAATAAGCCGCAACAATTTACGCGATGCGTTCCATATTTAAAATTTAAAAAGTCGACATAAATTTGGCGGGATATTAATCTGTTGTGTATCTGTGACGGAATTCAAAAAAATAGGTAATAATCTTTTAACTAAATTTACATTTAATTTATATAGATTTGACGTAAATATTTACCATCATCAATGATAAAAAATACTGACTGTGTAGAATGCCACAAAAAAAACATAGATATTTCTATAAAATTAGTTTATCAGATTCATATATGGATTTAACGCTTTTTTTACTTTCCTCATATTCGTAATGAAAAGCAGAGTGCTTACCTCGGGTGAAAGACTTATTTAGGCACTCGAACTATTAGCGCCCTCGCTACGCTTGTGCGCCAAACCATCTCGTGCCTAAATAGATCACTTTCATCCCTTGTGTAACAATCTACTATTTAATAATACCTATTCATATTACTCTGTGTAACAGGTCATCCTTCGACAGTGATTTTTTTTTTCTATTACTTGGATACTAACATTTTACCCACAAACTGTCATAATATAAATATAAAACAAAGGTCAAACAGATAAATTTAATTTTTTTGAAATAATTACCATCTTACTGTTATAAGAGCTTTTAAGAGCTCTTAAAACAGTAAGATTTACATTTACAATTTACATACCGAATTCACTTATATCTACTATAAAGAGATGTATTATAAAAAAAGTTTACAAACTGAGCTTCGAAAGCTTAAACAACACGATACTATTGTATGAATGTCGCATACAAATCATATTGAAAAAATTTAAAAGGATTTCCATCAAAATGTGATGCAGTCAAGGCAAGGGAATCACAATACCATTCATTGTCTCATCAATATTGATTTGACATAGTGACTGCGGCCTAATTGCTATTAATACAAATACTAGTAATAAACTTGAAATATTTAAGTAAAATATAAAATACTTTTTAATAAATATACACGCCTGAGTGTTAATTTTCATTCCCGTAACGACTTTTTTTTCATCACTTTCAGTGGACATCGAAATAATAGCCGTGTCCACAATGACCTAATGGAAAAACAGGCAAAAGCGAGTAATTTTCCCTAGGTATGCAAAGTGATTACCCGACGTGACATGCGTAGAGAGGGGAACGCTCTAGGACCGTTTCGTAGACAACGCTAATTACCTACCATACTCTAAGAAAATAAGCTAAAGTAAATCCACGACTACGACATTTCTTTGATTATTAGGTACTACTTTAAAAAAAAACATTAAATTGTTTTATTACATTATAAGCTCTTGAACTGTAACAGGTTTTATAAAATTATAAACTTTATTTTACATCCTAATAACGACACGATTTTAACAGTATTAATTCATCAACAGGCCAACATAAGCCTACCACGCTAATCATACGGTTGTGATGATGTCGACGGAGCTTCTCATATTTGACTTGATTTTTATAAACTGATATCAACAGCGGAGTGCTTAGCCATACAGCCACCACACTATGCCATAAATAATTAGAGCGATTTCTTATTTAACTTTTGTCGCCAATATGACTTTATAATTGTAAAATGCAAATTTGATCCTATAACCGCGAGACATACTGTGAAACAAATACTTTCTGCGTCCCATTAAATAATGCTAAAGGTGGGAAATAATTACAAGCGAGAAGCTATTTATCGGCGAATGTGAGTGCATCGAACTCTATTGGCTGAGCAAACATTTTTTGCGCCAAGAAAGTACTCAATTTATTATGCAGCCGACTACTTACCTGAAGTGGATTCGATTAAACGTTTTCTATTTTTTGTACAATATTTTACTTATATGCTCATTCGATAAGTTCATACCGTTCACTTAGGAAGGTTTATCCGCTACACACTACTGGACGTTTTATTACTGCTGTCTCATTTTGTCAGATTAGAACGCATACTTGTACTTGTGCATGGCTCCATATCTTCCGCAAGTCTTCGGACGTGTGTCGTGGATTCATTATTCATATAAAGGATCAGTGTATTCAAACAAGATAATACACGTACTAAGTATGTAGTTAAATAAACATTTTAGTGAGCGAAGGTCCGGTGTGCGATGACCGGGACAGACGGACAAATAGGGACGACAAAATACGAATTATCATCCCCACAGAAATGTAAATAAATTGATTAGAAATTTTTGATTCTCTTAGTTCGAAAACGGATGGCGATCGTACTGATACTTGGTGCCTCAAAACACTTTCCTACATGGTCGTAACGATGTCGTCTTCCCACGTCCGCCGTATAGAGCAAGTAAGAGTCAAACCTTTTTTTAATAAGCGACAATGTGTTGTTCTGTAACTGAACAAAACTTCTGAAACAACAACGGACGCTTCTTGTGAAACTAGTTAACTCTAAAATAATACTAAAATTAAAATTAACAACTTCTGAAAACAACATTTGGTGTTACTTTCGAGAACCCCAATTTTTATATAGATTGTAGCGTTTCGTACTTAGATAGACCAGATATTTTTTGCGTTTTTTATTGTGTTGCAAGGAAACAGAAAGTTAAAAACAACGCTGTGTAATAATATTACAAGAGGATGTCTTCTTCTACAGTATATTTTATGAAATAACAGAATATGTTCCTCGATTTTATTGTACAAAAAGGAAAATCACTGAAAATTGTGAACAAATTCCAAGTAAATTACAAATTGTTTTTAATCAAACAAAAACCTTTTAAAAATTCAGTCATATTACTCATAATAAAAACTAACAATGGACAATAGTAATTACCACGGATGTTTTATTACTTTACCCCCACCCAACCACGAGACGGGTAATCATGTTTTCATACAATTTTTTTTAGTTCTCTTATTATAAAAATGACGAGAAAACTTCAGATAAAAAAAATTGAAAGACAGGGTTCATCAGCATACAGAGCATGGTGTATGATCAGCATCGTGTGGCAGCATCGAGTATTGTTTCGCACCACTGTCTTTCATTCCAACCTTTTTACCAACTTTTTTAACATAAATCAGGTGCGATATATAAAACTGTATTACACCAACATCAATACAACCATAAATCCGTCGATACGTACTTCTCAGAAAAGGTCCTGCGTGGCGGCAATGACGTCACAGGAGGACGGCCCGAAGGCAACGACACGTTACGGGACACGCGAGCCGACGTGGTCGTGCCCCCGCTGGCGGTGCCGATACCACTGCCGTTCACTCCACTGGCCATATCGAGCCAAATGCCTTTACCGTTACTCACTGATATGGTTCACTACACATAGACTACTTGCTGCACTGATATACACTTACAAGTTCCTTGTCTTTTGTCGATTTTAATTCAAATAATAAATTTATTAAAAGGTATATTACACTACTAGCGTGCGAGTGCACCTCGCACTTGGTCGATTTTTATGCAGTATTTAATATTTAATTTAATAGTATTTAATAACTTTTTTAATGACTATATATACTTTAATTATATCGCAATAAAAGATCGATGATAAGATATTGCATTCCCTGCACTTAAAGAGCGCGGAAACCGCACATAACGTAGTATACGAAGAAAAACACTAATAAGCTACCTTTGATGGCAACCAAGGTCTAGACTTTGAATTAGCTTTTAGATTTAAGACCAGCCATTATACCTCATACGGTCAATATTAGTATATTAAGTACAACTTATATGTGAGTACAGTCCATCTTAAGTGGCACCGTTCAACACAACAGATAAAGTTAATGAGTTTGAACATATTTTTACAAAAATATGTATTTTGGATATCTTTCTGTTAAGTTTTAAGGGCCTCTTACGATTTCTATATAGTGCACTACACATTTGTCGGATCGCACTAGTTTCCGTCTGAATATATATTTATCTAGGCGGAGATTCGACGTCTAAAACGTAGGAAAAAATATCACCTAACTATTCGGTCATAATTCACACAAACAGACGGTTTGCACACCGAGTATGTGTTCTCTTTAGTTACACACACAAGCATATAAAAGTCATTTTTTATTGCCATTACATCGCGTGGCTCTATCTAGCCTTATAAAAACCAAAGGAGAATCCATAAACTCATGGTTTTCATGTCACACAAATTTCATGGTTTTTGTTACCTCTCTCGTCCTTGTCACAAGAAGTCACCTTCACATAACCCCTCCCCCTGTTGTGACGTCACGTCGATTATTTTTCAATTTAAAATTTTGTAAGTTGATTAATACGACTCTTCAAATATGTTTTTTAGCATTTTCATATAAAATAACAATTTGTATATTCTCAAACAATAGATAGGCACACAAAATCAAGATGGCAAAAGTATTCTTAAATTGTCTTCGGCTAATTTGAAATGAATTAACCTACACTGAAATTATGTACATGAAAACAATAGATTATCATATTAATAAAAGTTAAGAAAATTCCTTGCTTGACCTTAATTAATTGCTTTAATATTTTAGATTAAATGTGACGTCACGAAGCTTACGACTCCTTCACCTTGTTGTCTTGTCGCGATTCGTGGACCCCTCCTTCCTCTTTATTGGGACATGATTAATAAATAAAAAAAATGGCTCGTATACGACAATTTTGTATATATCTCTATGATAAAAAAAGCACTTAACTCTTCATATGATAATTATTGCATTCTCAACGTTTGGACTTTTATGTCAAATATCGGAACTATAAAAGAAGCGCAAAACGTCCGTTTATCGCGCGCGTTAACAACACACTGCCTGCTTAACCCAAGTGGCAGAGGCTATTTGATGGCCTGGCCCTACACGCACCTGGAATGACCGTCTCTACTCTACTGTGCAGAACAAAAATAAATTTAATTTTAAATCGAAGGGCAGAGATTTAGGAACGAATACGTTGTTATATATATCGGTGGTTACGATACTACAAAACGAAGTAACTAATTGTGGCTTGTTAACCAGTCGATACATCGTGTCGTGATAGGCGAGTGGAAACGAGCCCGCCTCTCGTTTAGAAGGTCGTGCTTCAAATCTCAGGCATGTACCGATGAGCTATTTTCTAACTTACGTACCTACATAACTATTACTGACTCTGTGCATCGGAGAACACGTTAAACCGTCGGTCCCGGTTGCCATCATCAATTAGCCGTCGTTAAAATCCACCAACCCGCATTAGACTAGCGTGGTGGATTAAGCTCCAAGCCCCCTCATCCCGATAAGAGTCCTAAGCACCTGTAGTGAGGCATTAATGGGCTGATGGTATGGGTAACCCAGAAAGAAAAACAGTGTATTTTCGGCGAAGGCGAAATATCGATTCCCCAGCGTAACGAAGAATTCAATGCCATCCGCGAAAGAAATAATTTTGCGCGGTAAGTAATTTAACACAGCTTTTCTTGACCCCTACGAAGAAAATAAAGAGATAATTATTAAAAATATAAATATCTATTGTAGTGCCATAGGCTATAAACTCTATTGCATGTTTCATCCATCAGATACTACAAAATTATCGGTTAAGGCGTTAACGCACTATTTTATTTTTCTTTTGGCATTACGTATTTTTTATGAAACCAAATCAGTTTCACCAGCAAATGTTATTTCATTTGATATCAAAGAAATACTTGTAATAATTTTATTTTGAGCTATTTGGTTAGGGAACAAAACCACATTTTATTTCCGCTTCGCGGGTCAAGAATGACCCTTTTGTGACGTCAAAGATTTTTATACAAAACTATTATTATATTGGCTATGTGTTAATGGTCTTTTATCAACGACTTTTTTCTTATCTACGAGTAGACCTCCTTTTGCTTAGAAGTATGCTTAGTAGTGAGTAGACTTCTCAATGAAGTGCTTTCTTTTTCGGTGATTCAACCAATAAAAAAAACCCAAATTATTATATGAAATATATATATATATATAAATCGATCAAACGGACGACGTAGTTAGTTCACGTAGAGTAACCCATCCATGCACAGCGCTTTTATTTAATTCGTTAGAGACATGGCATTCAACATCATAACTCAAACTAAGAGCGTTGTCCGCGGAAAGTTTTCCCGCCCTCGCGGCAATGTAAACTAAATGGCGATCCAAAGGCGGATCATAACAAACGCGATAACAAACTAACAACATAAACAATAAGACGCTAGACCTACTTAAACATTATTCTGGAAACACTACACATGAGCCTAAAGTAACTATGAATCATAAAATATTAAGAACGTATTATAGTAAGATAGTTACTACACCACCACGCACGTTACCGCTTGCGTGGATTATCGACACTTCACACCCACTATGTTCCATATAGCACGATGAAAAACAGACGAAAACTATTTAAACGTGGAAAATTATTTTTATAATTAATGAAAATATTTTTTTAAATATCCTGGAAAGTGCAGGAACGTTAGAACCTACGAATACACAAGGCGAACTAGACAGTCGTGATAGTTCGAACGCAGCGAACCTGTTTGTGGTTTAGAAGGCCATGAGGCCGTAGTTCGAATCCGGGCTTGTACAAATGAGTTTTTTCCGACTTAAGTACATAACTATTACTGACTCCGTGCCTTGAAGAACACGTTAAACCGTCGGTCCCGTTTTCCATCAACAGATGAGTCGTTAAAATTCACCAACCCGCACTGTACCAGCGTGGTGAATTAAGTTCCAAATCCTCCGCACCCTGGGGGAAGGTCTAGGCCCTTGCCGTGGGGAATAATGGGCTGCTGGAAATGGAAGACAACCGGAGAGTGTAACAGGAGTGACATCACTAGAGATCGACAACGAAGTTAATGTCAAAGTAATATACAGATTTAATAAAGAGCAGACATTGTTCGATGCACCGAGCATTACAGTAGGTTAGATTAGTGAATTATTCTGCAGCCGGGTGTTGATAAACGAAGTTAACGTAATAATATTATTTAAATGTCTTGAATACCATAAAAATGCGTAACCAAAAATGTGTAATATTCGTCGCTATTAGAATACCTTATACGTATATATACCGAAAAACGTTCAGCATGTTGAAGTGGCAGCGATTCACATAGCTACAGAACTGAGAACTGTTGGGGAAAAAAGGCTCATGAAAAGCACCACGTACCGGAAAACAAATTCCGGAAAAAGGGCAATGCCTCTCGAGCATGTTGATAGATGAACTGAAAGCGCCAGCGAGAGACCGTTGGATGCTGAAAGATCAGAACGTCTAGCAATGGACGTTGAGATGCTGAAATGACGATCTATTTACCCATATATCTTATGAAGCTGCCTATTACGATATTTTATATACCTACTGAAAGATTGATAAATCATTGATTGCTAAACATTCAAAGAAAAACAAAGAATGGCAATAAAGAAAATAATGGAACTTACATTGCGACGATTCGTCACATAACTCTATAAATTAGCGGACTACGTGTAACTATAACGTTGGCACGTCTATGTAATAACGTATCAACGCCTGTAACTCCGTTAAAATGTCAAGGAAATTTGCTATCAATACAATTTCAATTGATTTGAGTGATTTGACATCAACTAATTGCGCGAAAAATTACAACGTCAATTAAATTCCAGATGAAGGACAACAGATAGAACAAACAGAACTAAAAACAAGAGATAGAATAAGTTTTATGTTTGTTAACTTATAAGTTCTTCATTTTCCTTTTAGTTTTTAGATATTTGTTATCGTATCAAGTCTACATTTGTGTTTTCTTGCCAAATATATAATTTTCAGCATAGTTTACTACCCCATTAGGGGAAATTTGCTATTATAGAGACGATTCGCGTAAATATATTTCGATACGATCTAAGGCGAGCTAAGGCGTCGCAGAAAACGTTATTCCCAACTTTTAAGAGTTAGGTGCGGCGTTTCACGTCAGAGGGAGTGACCGCTTCAGGGCGTAAACACACTACTTCATACAGCATTAACAGAGTTACAATGTTTGTCCACCCGCTGACCATTTGGTCGTATATTTGTGTGGCCTAGTATTCTATGCGAATCTATGCGCGACGGCACTATTCCCTTCGGCACGGCCTGCCGGCTGATTTGACTGGCCACAGTTGATTTTTGAGACAATTGGCGTACCTTTTAGCTCTCTCTTTAATCTTTGGCAGAACACCATATAAACTTTTTGAAGCGGGAGTACCAAAAAATCCTAAGCAGCTGGCAACCCTACCATAAGCGACCAACGCGTGAGGACTACGTTTAATCTCACATCTCATGGAATATCCCAAACGCAGCCTGTCATGAAGTAATACAATTTCTAACTTGTATATTACAAGTATCGGAATTAGCGACATCGTTCTCAAAGGCGTTGGAAGCACAAAGTAATCCCGTATCGCTAAACATCAGAGAAGATAAACTATTTATGTCGTCCGTCATTGTCGTTGGTGTGACGAAGCTTTGACCTTCCGTACAATCTCGTGAACGCTTGGGCCACGACCGCGCATAATTAACCGTGACGCGTATTAATTAGGCCATGGACTAGAGTAAAAGGGGCAACGGGATACATTTGTTAACGTCCATATCCAAATATTGTCGAAGAGCTCTTTCACGAGACGACACGACAATAATTTCGACGACAAATTATACCAAACAACAAGAGAACGGAAATCCAAATGACTGTAGAGATGAGGGGATTCAATATCTCCCTTATGATTACCGTCACTCTTAAAAGTCATTCGAAAATTTGTTTCTGTGTTATCGGTGTATCACGTCACGCTTAGGTTTAAGTAGCCGCTTTTAATTGCAATTTACACCCACACACATTCACACACATTTCATTTCTAACGTATACAGATTTATGTCGATTTCTGTCGAAAGGTAGATTCTTAGGCGCCCATATAACCCATACCTAAGCTCAGCTCATACTTAATTCCCAAACACCTTGTTCGCTACTCGGTACTCAGGGTTTCGTGCCTTTTAGCCCTCGTTCAGTACGTCCATCATACGACCGTAAATACTTTAAAATGCTACTGGACCCACTAGTGGAAGTTAAACGTCCATAGCTACATTCGCTTTACATATTTCTATCGCTCTACTTTTTCAACTTTTCCATGGCCAACTTTTTCCACTTTGTCACTACAGCTTTCACACCACACCCTCCTCTCACATAACTCCCAGTCACTCTCATCCCATCTCCTTATATCTCATCCCCACCCCCATCCCATCTCCTTATATCTCATCCCTCTATCTCATCCCGACTCCCATCACACACGTCTCCCAGTTACTTTGATACTTCTTTCATCATACCCAACTTTCCCTACTATTTTTATTCCTAAAAGCTATAGTTATAAACCTTCACTCGGTAATAGGTTGCATCAAATAACATCACACCAATCGTTCTTTTCACGTCGTTGAACGTCTGACTGTCGTAATTAAAACGTTACAGTCGTTTTATTGTCTTCGAATCGGTTTAAAACCGTTACGCGTAACGATGTTAACTAAATACGTTACCTAAACTTGTTTACATTTTACTATTGTTTATAAGACATGCAGAAGCTAGACACAAACACAATATAAACCTGAGTCAGGAATTCTAAAATATGATTTTTTACCTTTCGATTACAGACAACAACCGAGTCGTACATTTGAGCAAAAAAAAACATTATTTTCGGTTTTCCAGTTAAAATTAGTCAAATGCGAGTAGAATCGCTCCTTATGGCCATTATTTTACCATTATATTACCGTAAAGCTTATGGTTTTCTAAATTTTTCTTTTGCTTGTACTGAGACTGTTGATCAGTCAGTATCACAATACAATTTGAAAAGCCGTACCTTTTTATCACATTGTATTAGAAATTTGAATTATTTCCAAGGTAATAATGCCGTAGCACTTAACATTTGATATTAATTTCAACTTGACAACTCAAGACGTTCTTAAAAATAACTTTCTTTACGGACAAGAGGACGGACAACAAAATGATAAGATTTCCGGATTTACTATATTGATGTACGGAACCCAAAAAAGCTAAGCATTTTTCCAATAAGTAAGGGCGTCGCAATGGGCATTGGCTAAAAACTTTTACATCAGGTACCTTTTAATACTTCTTTTTTTTTTTAATATAAACAAAATGGAATATTTAGGTCATTTTTATTTTACAAATAAGTTTTCAAGGATTAGTTGATTAATAAAAATTGATTATTGACGACGTCGCTTGTACCAATTATAGCTACAATCACCAATGTATTGCACTTGTTTGGCCGCCCAGCGCCGCTTGTAGCTATGACGTCACATGGTTCACTTTTTGGATTCCGTAGCCAAATGGCCGAAAACGGAACTCTTATAATTTTTACTCTCAGACTCAGCTATTTCTGATTTTTGGTAAATACATAACCCAAGATATGTACATCGTGTATATACAGAACCCTGTGTCTGTATGTGCGAGTCTGCCTCGACTTTGATCGTTTTTTTTTTTTAATAAAAGTGATCCATTCCTATAAATACATGTAATTTTGAACAATGCCTATTACCTTTACATATCATGTGTTTAAATGTTGAAAGATATTCAGTTAGAAAGCATTTGGTGTCTGCCAGTTTATATATCACTTAGCGGCGACGACGGGTCCAACTATTGTTAGATCAATTGTCGGATTTGAATCGATAATGAATTATGAGTCAAATTACGTTTTTACACGTTACTGGGTAAAAAATAATAGTACATTATGATACAAGTACGGTAAGCTGCATATTATGTAAAATAAAATTTATAACAATAAAATTTTTAAAACAATCTTCGCAGACATTAAAAGGAGGTTATCAGGAGTGATATAAGTTGGTTTTTTTCAATGTGTTTGTTTGTCTATTTGTTTGGGCTAATCGCCGAAAAGGCTGATTCGGCTTTATTGAAATTTTCCAACCATATAGAAGGCGAATCAGAATCAGCGAATCTGAAAGAAACAAGAGTGAATAGTATTTTTTTTGTCTATATTCCTGTTTGTTTAAATAATGTGTTTCTTGCGTAATCTTCTGAGAGGAACCAGCACTTTGTTGAATGCACCTTTGTAGGTGGCTACGTTTTCCCATAAAGTAACAAATAACTCTTGTGCATTCTCTTGTGACAATTGCACTGTTACATAACAACAAAATAAAGATATTTGAGTTTGACTTAAATGAATATTAAAATAAAGTTATTTTTACAAATATATTTTGGTTTCATATAAATTAATCGTTTTGTCAGATTTGTTTCAAGCACCAATTTTGCATTTGCTTCTTTTGATTGAGCATTAACACAAAAATACGTTTTCCTTCCGAGCTGGCTTTTGATACATTTCTTGAAATGATTATTGTTCATAATATGTCCTTTGGCATGCTTTTGGCATTCTATTATAAAAATGTACTTTCACATCACCCATAGAAGAGGCGTTGAACTGCGCTACCTAACCTTTATTTGTAATCTGCAGGTATTATATTATATGTAGGTTTGGACGAACTTATTTAAATATACCTTATTAATGGTAATCCAAAACAGAATTTCAGTTCCACAGTTTGTATGACGAGCTGCCTTTATTCTTTCTTCTGCTATAGAGAAACAAAGTGCCGCTTTGAGCTGGATATGTTGTAATGCAGTTATGATAGCATTGCAGCATATTTGGAAGAAAATACAATCGTCCACGAAAGAGTAAGCAGTCGAAATCTACTAACTCAACTCAAACGTCACAAAGAACGCAGTTTTTGTTCAAGTATTTGGTTGGAAATGGAGGTTGGTATTTATTGTCCGGTCATGCCTGTCCCTGCCTGCCAACTGCAAACGTATCGTGGTCGTGGTTGTATTTTGCTTAGCAACCTACTAAACAAAACAGATAATGTGTCCAAATAATACGAGCTAATGAATTTTATCGTGCTAATGCACAGCGGTAGCTCACGATAAACGCATGAGATATGGGCCATATGATTGACTGCGGAAAAAAACGTGGAAAAAACCTACGCCTCAAAATCTATTTTCACTTCTATTCAAGCAGCGCAAAAATCGATCCGATTTTATTTATTGGCATCATTAATAGAAATCGTCTTAAACCGTCATTTTGTGAGTATTCTATTGAAATTTGTTTCCATTAATCTGTTAATAGATTACATTACGATACAAATTGCGACAAAAATGCATACTTGCCTTCATCACTGGTCCTAGTTTGTTTCAGAAATTACGGATAAAAACAGACGACGATCAATTCAGTTTGATGGGAAGTTCTCTGAAAAGTGCTGGAGCACTTGAACCTTATCGGATACATAGGGCGTGATTAGGTATCGGTCATTTATTCTAGATAGTGATGCAATAAAACAAAATTAAAATAATGGCGAAAATGCTTTATATCGACATATTATTTTATTCATTTTTATAATTAAGTAACCGATAACCGATGTTATTTAAATAAAACGGTCAAAGACATCCTAGTTACAGTCACCGAAATGAAACTAAAAATGAATATATATATTCATTTTTAGTTTCATTTCGGTGACTGTAACTAGGTGAACGAGTTTACTGTGTTTTCGCAATAAAAGGCATTTGAACTATTTAAGTTTATATTTTTGTACTAATATACCGAAGCTACACCATGTTTATAGAAAATCTTAAATAACCCTTTATTTTCATTCTAGTTATATTCCGAACATAATACATTTTTCTATAAATGCCCGATTTCCGGTTAGTTCCTGTATTTATAACACGCGCTTGACAAACGTACTACAGTGAACTGTTAATTTTATATTTTTGTCAGAAAACACATACAATCGAAGGTCGAATTTAAATAAGAAATAAGAATTTAAATAAATCAGAGTAATGAGTAAATTTTTAAAGTATATATTGCTAAATGAGTAGAATCATTTCCGTATGAATTTCGTTTAGCGAAATCAACCTGTAAAGAATTTGCCATGCGGTTTACATCACACGTTGAAAATTGAAACTGCACTACGGCTACTGGCCGCGAATAAAGAAGAACGAAAACTCAACGTCAAAAATTCAAAAAAAAATAGAGTAGGGGAAGCAAGCAAGAGATATCTTCCCCAGCACTTGTAAAAAGCTAGACTAATATACTCCTCAAACCTCTAAAGAGTATGACTTCTCCGCTCTACCACCTCTATAATACCTACTGTCACGCTGAGTACCTACTAACTTATTTTAAGTAAACCATTCTGGGTTTGCTTTGTATTCCACTATTATTATATTCGTTTAAATTGTTTTTCCAACAGACAGAAATTTTCTTAATACCTACATTCATTTTATTACTAAAAGGAATAGAACAGAAACAAATAAATAAACGTTTCTGCAATATGAACGGCATTCAACGAGCGCTATAATCGAAATATTCAGTTGTAATGCGATACGCAACTGAATCGATGCTGTTCATTTTCAATAAACAGCTACGATTACATAAACCTCATTTTAATTAAATGGCCGTGATCCCATTGCCGGTGCCATTGAAACCGACGACTTAATCAGTTTTTCAGGTTATCATAACAAACATTGAGATTTATTTAAAAGCGCTCGACGACGGCATAGCTTACGAAATCACAGCAATGTTTTAAAGGTTTAACTCTAAATCAATGTGTGTTTACGCAGTGCTATAAGATATATAAGAAGATATTGTTAGCTTGGTTGCCATCGACTGTGTATTAGTTATTTCCGAACTCGACACATACACTTTTAATTTCATTTATCTGCTTGTCTATTTAAAACCGAGACACTAAACCGATTTTAATAAAACATAATTCACGTGTATATACGTAAATCGATGAAATGGTGATTTTACATTTAGGGTGTATATCATAATGCTATTTCAAATAAATATAAAGCGATGCTTCGTAAGACAGATCAAACGTGCAAAAAAAAGCAGCTTAACTCAAGCCGTAAAAAATAAGGATTAGTATTTTGTTAACACTATGCGGGCAAACTTTAGAATAAAGATGAAAACGACTTTAGAATAATATTAATTAAAATTTGAAATGGTCCTTCGAAACATTTGTAAGGGAACAAAGGAATATGGATATAAGTTGTACATAAACAATAACTCCTTTCACGGTATACCAATTTCTATCAATATTTTTTTATTATAAACTCCACAACCATCTTTAAAAGATTATAGCTAAGAAATTTCGTGAGATGTAGCGTTTACCCTTATTAAAAGCACACAATGGGAATAAAAACTGCCCTTTGCTCCTTCAGGGGTCAATACTATTGGGTAATCTTATAGTGTCAAAAAGATTTTACGAGGCAAAACGATTTTTTTAAAAGATCGTTTTTTTTTTAATTACTCGTGTAACTATGGGTTATAAATATATAGGAACCACCGTATTCTTGGGGGAATTTGTACGTACCTAGAAAGCTATAATAATAAGCTATTGTAAGGAAAAGTTTTAAGTTAAAGATACGTCAAAGTTATGTAGAAATCATTTTGCACCGGATGATTAATAAAAAACAAACTCGATCACTGATAAATACTTTAGATCTTATATTTTCATTATTACATTTACAAACTATTTAATTTATTAAACACCGACTGAGCAAAATGGCAGAATTAGAGTAGGTAAAAATCGATTCATAAATTGTAATTTTGAATGAATAAAAGTATCAAATTGACGATCTTAATCTATGTGAGGAGCCGATCAATTTCTTATTATTGTCAATAAAAAAATGATGTATGACGAATATTTCGGCCCAAACGATCGACCGTGGCTCAGCGGCTTTTATCGGTTCTAGTTCTGTTATAGACATGGCCAGAGGTATGTTATCAAACATTCCACTGGAAATAGAAGCCATCGGCCGAACATGCGTGTGACGGCGGCGTATCCAAAGTAAACTATGTAATTATTAAGTATATGATATCTTAAGAAGTATATTTATTTGGGAATGAAAAATTCAAAAATTTCAGAAATTATTTATAATTTTATGGGACATCATCATAATTACTGGACTTATTGATTTCCAAGAAACTGACGCCTGTTTTATGGAAAGCACTAGGACGACTGAACCTTGGTGTATTTAATACAGTACGCTTTACAGCCGCTGCTGTATCAAATGTTGAGTTCGATGCGAAATGGCAGATAATTTGATGTGACGCAAGAGTCAAAAAGAAAGAATAACTGAAATAACACTAAGTAGACAAAATGACGTAATAGGTACTTGTGCGTTATTTTCCTGTAAATTGTGTTATCGTCGAAATACGAGCAACAATATAAAAAAGACATTTCCTTACTAATTAATTATACGTTAGAGTAGAAATCACTACGACTAATAACATGAAAAACAGAATACTTTTTAATGCAAAAACTCTTGTTTTAGAATTTTTTTTTAATGAAAATCAAATCCTAAGAGGGTCAATGTGTCTGTGGAATTAAAAATATGAAATGGGGTTTAGGTAATTGCAGTGAATGTAGTTTTTGAAAATTTTATATGGGTCCTAAAATATCTTTTGATTGCTATACTTAAAACCCACAAAATTATTCGTATACGCATAGATTTTTTTACTTACTGATTGACTATTGTTACTAGATAGATTGTATTAGGGTTTATAAATATGTATAATTACATTATGATAATATTACTGATTACTATTACTAAAAAAATATGATTAAAAGAGAAACTAAGAAATGCGTATTATTGTTCTATAGCACCAATCCTTGTTCGTTTGAGAGCGGATTGCTAAAAACGATGGTATTTCCTACAATACAAAGATAGCCTACCTATTCTGTGATATTTGTAAAGTAGATCTGTATTCGTTTTCACATATCAAATATATTAAACGATTGTGTCATTCGTCCAATTTCTTAATACGATCCAAATGCATACAAATGCATTCGACGGTCGCTTACATAAATGCGGGTTGTTAGTTATGTTTAAATTGAGATACATAGAGCAAGCACCACGTTACACTGATTTGTTTTCATTAAACGATTCGGTACGACCGTCTTTGTAAAGCCGCGCGTAACCGTGTCGTCGTCCTCGTGAACGTGTCACGTAATCTGATATAAACTTAATGTACAGGTATATATACGTAAAGGCTCATAAGTTATCCAGAATCGAATACTTGGACAGAGTTACAATAAAACATTTTTTGTTACGTGAATATTGGTCATTTGAAATCGTGATTAATTAATAAAAAGTATTTAAAAATATATATTACGGTTCAAATTGGCCAAGTCGACAAGAAAATGAAGTCACGCCTGAAAATTTCCGTGTCATTATTTTAGCATAACTTTTGCGAGCAGTATCTCAAGACGAATGTCTCGCTGGGCTTGTTTCTATTTATGATGTTGAAACATTTAGTCAAAAGGCAATATATCGCTGATATGTAGAAACCTTCTTCAGGTCGACCAAAAACAGCATTAACATCTGAAAATGTCGCTGTTCAGAAAAAAAATTATACAAGATAACCGACATAATGACATACCAACAGATTCGAACGACTATGAATATTATAAAATGACTGCAATTCAAACTATTTTAGACAATGATTGGGCGTCAGAAGCTGGTTTCCCATTAGACGCTGGACTTAAGGACTGGGCTTACGCAGTGAGCGGTTTGAAGACCCAGAAGCAACAGTGGGATCTTACAAATCGGCCATTTTGTTAACATCAACTTCAGTCTTGAATTTTCAATTTTTTTCCCATTCATTCTACCAGCCCATTATGCCCCACTGCAGGGGCGTAGCCCCCCACCCCTGGGTGAGGGGACTTGGAGCTTATTTACCACGTTACTCCAGTGCGAGTTGGTGGATTTTAACGACTGCAATGTGTTGATAGCACCCTGGACCGACGGCATAACATGTTGTCCGAAACACAGAGTCAGTGATAGTTATGTACTTAAGACAGAAACTCATTGATACACGCCCGGATTCAAACCACGGCCGCACGTCCTTCTAAACCAGAAATAGGTTCACTGCGCTCGAACTAACACCAACGCAAATCGACTTTAGACATTTTAGGATTTTCATTTGTTTTATTGTAAAAGGAAAAAAGACATTAGTTAAAAGGCGAAACTAGAATATGTTTCCTGGTCGTCAAACTTAGGTTAGTGATTCCGCGAAGGCACTATATCGGCCTGTGACTATAAACACATAAAACAAAGACGAAAGAGGCAGTAACGGATCAATGTAAATAGATTCTCATCTAAAATTATCAGAGCATTGCCAAATATTTTAGTATTTTTAACGCTTGCTGATCCAAAACTAATCGATTTGAAGCGTGAAAAAATTATGCTATTTTTGTTGTAAGCAATTATTCATTATATCAAAAAAAAATACTATGTGTATAATGTTAATGAAAATAAAAATATAATATAATCACAAATTATATGTACTATAATAAAACTGGGATGATGTTTAGACATGGAAGATATTGTTGGAAGTCTAATAATTTGTCATCACTGAACCGAAAATACGAATTCTTGATTGTTTGCATGTTTATGTCTGTTTGTTTGACCGCTTATAACACATGAACTATCAAACCTATTTTGATTAAAGGTTCACGCTTAAGTAGATGATAACATTGTTAAACAATAGACTATATGTCCTACAGTGTTATTTTATGAAATAGCGCAGCAACGAGAATAAAAGTTACCGTGTCTACGAAATCGTGGTCGAAAGCTAATATATAACAGCATTTCTATTTAGACCCTATGGGTACACTTTTGATAAGAATTATCAAAATTAATCTTTGTCATCAACGACATATATTGCTTTTTCGAAATCCAAAAACTATCTGTTCAGAAAGTGATCTTATAAAGCCTAGCATACACTAACGTAAATACATAAGGCATAAAACGTTAATGTGGCCCCCATAAATAAAAAAAATTTGTAATTCGTAAGTGTTCAATTTTCATTACTAATAGAGAACTATTAAATACTACCTTACTAATCTATTTGTATCACAAGTTGTCGGTCCTTGCGAGCGAAGTCCCTATTCTAAATTCAGTGAAAATCATGATTTTTACAAATAGGAAAATACGGTATCCCGGGCGTGTGGCGAAGTTATATCAAGAGATATTCGTGCAATCATTTAGTCTCGGAGTTATTAATAAAATTAACGAGTTAATAATGAAAGATTATTTTGATTTAGATTTCGTTTTCTACAGGTTTTCTATATAAAAAGGTTTAGTCCAACAATTTCATAAAACAATTGACAGACAGTGTAAAATACAATAAAAGAATTATTTTTTTCACATGATTGTTAACTATAGTATAAAATTTAATGAGGCACAAAACAAAATGCCATTCCATAGAATAATAATTCACACTTTTCTATATCGCTTTTTTAATTTACGCCCCACAACAAAGTATTTCGTCTAATTCCTAGTAAATACAGGTTATAACACTTCATTCCTGTGTAGGAGGGGGGTTGAGAGTTGATTGTCTATTATTAACCGACTTAAAAAAGGAGGAGGTTCTCGATTCGACATTTACGTTTTTTTTTTCTTCCAAAGTGCCGTGGAGGATCGTATTGTAACACCGATTTTAGTGCGTTCAAAACTGGCCACTCATAAGAGGTAATTTTACTGCATCTAGTTAATTTTATAATTTTCCAACAGTACTAATATTATTCGCACCCTAAGCGTGCGTCGCGATTCGCGGTTCAGTCAGACTGAAACTGTGGACTGAAAACTGACACGAAACTGTTGTACGGCTTTACATATCTGTACATATGTAGGTCTGTCTGTCCGGATATATACTGCATTGGAGCAATAAAAACTTGAACTGAGAATTTGTTCGCCCGTTCTGCATATCTCTCTCGAAGTCAATATATGTGGGTTGTTTTTTTGTATTGTATTTTATATTTTGACGAGATGCAATATAAAAATGGCAGAGAATCATATAATGTGGATTCGACAAAATAGAAATGCAGGATTTTTTAGATGCTGACGTTATCTGGAAATGTGCATAGCATATCCACAATTTCACATTACAATAAAATTAAATCGATATTGTAATTGTAATTATCGATAATAAATTGAGCATTAATAGATTGTATCTACTATGTTTGGTAGCGCCTGAATTTAGTGTTGCTAGTATCGACAAATCAATTGGAATACTTCCCTCTGCCTTTCCGGACAAAAGCGACTTGTCCTTGTTTTAATTAAAAAACCTACAAAGTTCGACTCCGACTCGCAGCCCATGAATTCCGTATCGTTAAAAAATATTTATCGCTACTCACCGCCAGGTGGCACGTACACGCATATCACAAAAATATATTTAAAAAAATAGTTCATGTGTTATAATAACTACAAATCGACAATTTTCGAATTTATACTTCACTTGCGCTGTGAGACTGTGCTTCTTACGTATTAACTTGTTTGCGAGTGTCAAAACATGCGACATAATAAATGGTCGTGTTTTTTGATTGCTTTGACTTAGAAGCGTTATTTTTCTAAAGCTCTTAAGGAACGTAGACCCATTATTATTAACGTAGACCCATTGGTATTAATTTCAACTTGATATCTCTACGTGTTCCTGCGAAAAAGAGTCTTGACAGACAAACAGGCGGACAAAGAAGTGATCCTATAAAGGTTCCTTTTGTCCTTTCAGGTACGAAACTCCAAAAAGTCAGCAATATTATTATTTTTGAATAACGAATCGCTGATGAAATTAGCATATTTTCTCACCATTATACGGAAATAGCGAAACTTAGGCCGATAAGTATCTTCTTCCACTTAAACCAGTTCATTATGTTTAACTTCAAGGGCTTAAGCTTCCCCCAGGGTGAGGGGGATTGGAGCTTAATCCACCACGCTGCTTCAGTGCGGGTTGGCGGATTTTAACGACTGCCATCTATTGATAGCAACCGGGACCGCCAGCTAAACATGCTCTCCGAGGTACAGAGCAGCGATGTGAAAATCAGCTATATTTAAAAACGCGCTTTGGACTATAAGCTATATTATTTTAGCATGTTATTTTATATGCTATGCTATAGCATAATGAGCGAGGCAGCACGCGGTGCGTTTAGCGCAAAAAACGAAACACGTCCTATAACGAGGCGTGATCGTGCGTGACTGTTTTGCGTTCGCTTTTCGTTGCCTCGTTGAGTCGTTGCGTTGTACAACGGTCAACGTGTTTCGTTGGCGGCCTTAGCCAGTGTTCCCAACCCTACTGTTTTAACAGTAGATTTGCTGTTTTCACATTGATGTCCCTGTTTTCTGTTTCATTCCTAATTTTTACTGTTTTTCGATTAGCGTTCAGCGCCACCACTATGCAAATATTTTTTTGATAACCACTATGTAATAAAATGCAATGACACTAGATGGCAGTATCTACTATTCCCCGACCACATTATATGTGATTGACGACCATATTTTTATGCTATTGCGATTGCTACTCATTTGAAGCCACAGAAAGGCACATGAAGAAATTTAACAAAAATATGTATGATTTTAAAAAGAAAAATGAGTGTGAAAATATTGAAGATGAGGCAATTGAGAATGAAAGTGGAAAATAATTTTACTTTGATTTTTATTTTTTTGTTGTTGTGATTATTAATATAACAATGTATGTGAGTTCTGGTAATTAAGAAAATTGTTCATTGTTTTAATTATATGAGAAAAGTATGAAATCTGCCTTTTTTTTCTTTACCTACTGTTTTCTCCTGTTTGTTTTTTTGCGAGCTGTTGTTTTTTAGTTTTTTGGGGTTGGCAACACTGGCCTTAGCGCTAAATTCAGCGCGCGATCGTGCTCGTTGTAGGACGTGTTTCGTTGTGCTTAAAGTATCGCTCTATTGGTAAGACGGGACTGCGGGATCGCGTGGCGTTATTCAATAGCACCAAGAGGCAACCAATATAATATGCTAAATCCGTTGAGGTTACATAACGCGTTTAAAATAATACTATTTGTTATATTATCCACCACTGGACAGAGTCAGTGATAGTTATGCACTTAAGCCAGAAAAAACTGATTGGAACACGCTCGGATTTGAATCACAGCCGCACGGCCTTCTAAACCAGGGTCGCTGCGCTTGAGATATCACGATAGGTATCATAATCTATTTATTCCTATCTAAAAACAGACCTGAATGTTTTACAAAACTGTAGGTACTAATGAATGCAATTTCCGTAGTGTGAGAGGCTGTTATTACTTTGTTATATTGAATACATTTAGATGGTGGGCTGTGCTTGTCGAGCTTATCATTAGTTTACGTTGGTGTCGATAAAGCGTTTTGGTCAGTTGAGTCCAATGTGTAGGCGACTACCTGGCTTAATTTGGCTTTGTCATCTAATTGAAGCTTAGCATGAGGACAGTGTGTGGGCCCACCTTCAAACAAATAATCACATTTTAGTTTTGTTTGACTTACTTGGTATGTGCAGCGGTAAGTCTGTTAGGATCAGAGGCGTTTCGCTGTTTGCCGCGACGCCCGTGCGCGGCGCTGCCGTCGCGTTCACGACAGCTTTCGGCACGGTTCACTCCGCGACCTCCGCCCGCCGAAAGATGGCGCCAACTGCTAGAGAATATTAAAAATATATTGCATGTTTTCAAGCCTTTATTACTATTTAATGAAGTCGCGTAATAATATTATAGAGTACCGCTGACAGTACTTTATAATTTTGGTTTGTTAGTCCATTAGTGTTGTACAGTCGATATTTTCCAACAGATTTTTTAACTTGGCACAGAGGTTCCTGTTGATCTCTAGAAATGCAAGTACCATTTTGGACCTGATTGGATAAGGCTATCCAATAAAAAGCCAATGCTACTTACCAAATTCTTTTGTTGGGCTAGCAATAACGCGTATGGTCTCCACGTAATTAAAATTAAATTATTGAGAAGTTAATAGAACTTCTATATTTTTTTACAAACATTACTACCTGAGAAATTTTTTGGTAAAGAGCGCATACTGATGTTGTACTTTCAATATTTGTTCTAATGTTGTTATTCATGAAAATGTGAATAAATAAATATGAAACTGAAAAAAAAGATAAGTTCGTCGAATATAGTAATTAATGTAAGGAAACGGTCGTTGGTTTGAAAAAGATATTGTCTAAAGGGCGAAAAGAAGGAGGAAAGTAGAGTAACGAAAGAATTCCATAAAGCCGATGTATGTGATAAATGGTGGATAAAAAACTCGGGCCGACCAAATAGAAGACATCATAAAAATTTGACCCTATTTTAAGCACCAGAAATCAATGGAGTGTGCATGAAACACTGAAAACTGTCAATGAAACGAAAAATTGCCACCCCTCTGGGAAATATGCGTGAATTCATATCACAAATATTTATAAGAAAATGACGAAAATTTTTGCCTGTAAGTGATAACTTGATTGAATTAATAGGTATTAAACGATTTATCTAAAATTTGTGAAAACGAACAGATTGCAAAATTTTGGAAATTGTAAGAAGCGCCATCTAATAGTGTCGTATATTATTCGTTACAAATAATTAAAACATATAAATTTATCTAGCTTGCCGCTAGATGGCGGTAAAGAAGAGGCGAGATTCTAGTAGTTAAACGGTATTAAACTCAGTCAGAATAAAACACACAATAAACTTAAATATCTTGTATTTTAAATAAAGCTTAACAGACGGTCGGAGCGACAACAAAGTGATCTTATAAAGTACCGTGTTTTCAGTTGAGATCCAGATTCTTAAAAAAAAAGGCAGTGAAGACAGAGAAGGAAAAATAAGTATTAATAATTAAACCCGGGACATCTCAAACACGACCATCTAGTCTCAACTAGCTAAAGGCTATTTATACATGGGTACCTACTAGGCAATCGATAGACACACATAGATATCTTTGTCCCAGGCGGGATTTGAACCCGCGACTTTTGGTTATTTATGTGCTCTGGTTCTGCAGTAAGGGTCTCTAACCACTCGACCAATCGGTCAGTCAAGGAAGTTCAAGAATTTAATAAACTCAAATTATGACAAAAAAATTAAACTTTCGGTGTACTCGTAATAAATAGTAGGTAATATGCTTTATATACTTCATTGGCCATTTATCTTTGGGAACGAAAACTAATCAGTTGTCAACATACACAAAGAAACTACTAATACACCGTGCATGTCTAATCACGGAAAACCCATAGCCTTCACTATGTACTGAAAATACATCATCGTACGATATAAATGACGCTACATTTTTCATACGCATTGACCAAAAGGAAAATGCTTGTTTACGAATAAGCCTTGCAAGAATTACTCATAGGATTTCTGAACCGTAAAACAATACGAGGTCAAATAAGAAGATAAATATGTATGGGTAATGAAACTTTTGTAAAACGTCTAAATCAATTCACAATGTTCTATAATTATAGAGTTTCCTCTCGAAACGTATAGATATCTATGATTGTCCTGTATTCAAGTCGTCACGGATCTATGAAACGACTTGTAGCTAAGGGGACGCTGACATAGAGTACTGTTTACACTGGTTGAAGATTTATGTAGGACATACATGTAATCGAGATACGAATTTGATGAACAAACGGACAAACCTTTAAGTCGTTAGATGAAAAAGTGGTGAAAGAAGAAGTGGTGCAGCTGCGGGAACGAAAACAGAAAACATAGTAATAGGGACATCAGTATGCATTATGGATGTACATAAAGATACCGCGTCGTAACCACAAAAATGTAAAAAATATACGAAACAGATATGACAGATATGGCAAATATATGACCACAGAATGTGATCCACATGTATAATTCGTATTGGAAATGAAAATATAGATTTCGAAAAAAAAATAACGACAATGATGTATGGTCTGTCTAATCCCTGAGTGTTCATTTTGTTCGGTTTTTGAATGTTTCGAAGTAAACGCTCCATCTGTATGATTATGCTATCGAAAGTGTGTTATACGCGAACCGCGCGGACTGCTACTAGCCTGTATCTTAATTTAAAAATATTCTTTTATGACTTTATTATTGTGAGATCGAAACTACCTTTGTAAAAAAAAGAACCTCAAGTGAGTCAAAGGAGTTGATGTATACATACCTGTTATCCTTGTCCGGTTCTTTGGTGTCCGGGGCGTCCGGATCGGCGTCAGCCGCCGGTTCTTCTGAGGAGCCTTCACGTCGCGGCTCTCCTGTAAACATAACACATACAGCTTTTAATATATTTTTTTTTTGTTACAATAATAAAGATAACTCGAGGAACACACAAATGAAAGGTCAAGGCATGTCATGACTGGTCCGCGTGGACTTTTTGTCAACTCTGTAGTGAATGGCTGTCATTTCTTTTACGTCCACCCCAAAGTGAACAAAACATACAAGATGGCACTATTTTCATTTCGATCCAAATATTATCTTTATATAGATACTTTTATAATAAACATAATTATGCTTAGATGTACGCACACTATGTTTTGAACAAACAAACGAGTACTAACTGGTTTGTTTTTGTAAGATGAATAAAATGGCAGCACGTATGCCTATTAGTTTCAATCCAATAAGTATGCACTGTAATATAAAGTATTAACCATAGATCATCTGATCGTACTTCTCTCGTTCACTCATCTGACACACTTCTATTAATATATGATAGTAGTGGTCATTTTTACGATTGCGTTTCTTAACAAACATTAAACAGAATAGCTATTAAATGTTTTTTTAGTGCAATTTAAAAAGTTTGTGTCTATGTGTAAAAAAACTCTGTTACACATAGACACAAACATTACTTATAGAAAATCATACAGTTGGTCTAATGGTATCTTAAAAATGCCCCACATTGTTGATACGTAAATATGCAGGTGGAATGAATGTTTTATTTATACCAACTTGAAAAATTTAAATTATTTTAAGCAAAGAGATCATTGTTCACCAATAGAAAAGGAAGATAATCAGCGCCACCACATAGCATGGACGATTTGTTTTTTTTTTATTATTATTATTTATGTCCCAACCATTATCTAAATTAATTAATACTCATTTGAGCAACAAGAGAGCAAGTTTGTTTTTGTTGTGAATGCTGAATTGAATCCCGAATAAGCGAAAGATTCAAAAGTACGAGAAACAAAATAATTTGCTCTCGTGTGCAACATACAACTTGCCACCTCACTAGCGAGAAAATACTGGAGATGTAAGAAAAATAAGTGCGACTAAATTAAACAATTTATTTATTTTACGGGTTTTCGAACAGGTCTTTGCGTCTTTAGAAAGTATTCAATCATTAAACAAATAGCATTGACGTATTTTTCGTGCCACTTTTCCGGATGAAAGTTTAGTTCAGCATTGAAAACTTGTTCCCTTTAGGTCTGCTGGTGTTAAATTACAATTTTCATCACTAAATTCACTCATTGTTCAAAATTTTTAGACTTACACAGTAACAAACGAAGAACTTAATCAACTGACGCAGTAAAAGGATTTATTTCCTTGCGCCATTTTTTTTTGTGTGTCTGCTTTCGGATAGTGTGACATTACATAAAACTTTAAAAGAAAATGACCTCAGTAATTTAAATTTCCCGCAACATATTAGATGTTGTTTTAACTGATTAAACGAATTTTTTAAACGGATTAAGACTTAAAACCACAAATTAATCAAAAATTTGTTTTTTTTTTTTAATATAACACGTAAAATATTGTTAATTAAATAAAATGTTAAAGTACGAGAGGTGTTCAATAAAAAGTTAGAATGAGATAGATACTCCTTAGCAAGAAAAAAATAAATACTGGTAGACATAATTCACAGATTAGTCATAGGAATAATTTAAATTATTTTTGATTTGCTGTTGCTATTAATAAAAATTAAATTCTCGCAAGTGGATCTGTCGCACCACTTTCATTCTCACTGTCGATAGTCATAACTATCGTCATCGTCAAGCCATCGGATGCTTCGTCAAAAATGAAAATCAAAACTGAACCGTCTAAATCCAAACGTCCGACGTGTGATGAGGAACGAAAGGTGTTTGACACAAACATGACATCATGCAGTGAACAAAATATTTAGATTTTGAGCGATTTTCCTTATTTAAAGATATTTAAATAAATTGATTTATTATCTTTAGAACACGCTAAACACAGAAGGGTCGAGCTACCATTAGATAATATTAGCTGGGGGTTTACGAAGGTGTGACATGTGTTGATTAGGGGTAGAGGGGCACCCGGAATGTCTAAATCTTCACATATTGTGTCGATAGCCTCTTGCTAATCTTACTAATTTTTAAGTGAACAACGACAATGCTCTCAAATGTCATATGTCTGGTATCAGTGATGTGGAAAATCGTCGAAAGAGTAGTACGCCGGCCAACGCAAAAATAAGCCGATATGCAATTAGAAATGATCTCATCGATACACGAGGAGAACGCAAATGCGACAAAATGCTCAGCGCATATATCTTTATAGAACTTGGTAATAACTTATAATAGACACGTATAAAATATATACAGCAGCCATCGAGCAGTTTTCCTCAGATAAGCAACTTTATTTTTATTTTTCTGATTAGCCCCTTAAAAATCAGAACTCTTTTATTTACGAGTTTCAACTTTTTGCGTCAAGTAGATACGGAGAAAATAGGCTGTATTAGACAGACACCACTCACCAGAGTGATCCTATAAGAGTTCCAATTTTTTATTAAATGTTCGGAATCCTAAAAATAATTGATACAAAAGAGTCAAAGTGAATGAGCGCAAGTGAATTGCAGAGTCATGCTATCCCAATTTCGGCCCCCAAGCATGAAATACTATATTTTTGTATCACACATAATACAAGAAAACCAAGAAAAAACGAATCAAGAATCAAAAGAAAACCAAGAAACGATCGAATCATAATAACATAAAATTTAAACATTAAAATTTAATATAGTGTTAAAGCAATTTATACAGCCAGATTTGGGAGCTTCAACTTTACACAGCCAAATTAAAGGTACACATAGTTGTATTTACTACACCGATTTACAAATACATTACTAAGTACTTTATTTTTGATGGAATGTTTTTAAAATTAATGAAAAACGGAAAATAATGAACGGGTATATTTTAAACAATCTGTAATAAACAGTGCAACCATTTCATTATAGTCGTATAACTTATTTTATCTTCTCGCAAACATGTTGAGGCCACAATAGTTTCCGCGTTGTGGTTACATTCGAGGAAGTCCGTTCGGACCACTTACGTCATCCCATAAAAGTTTGCTAACTGCCGACCGGTTAGGTACGACACTAACAAAACATTAACGTAACTATAGATGCAACTGAAACATATTTTTAATCTCTATTTTTACTATTAGAATATCTAAAATAACGATAAATAAGGGACTTTTAACCAATTAATTGAGAATCGGCTTTAAATGTCATGTTGACATGTATATTACCTACTATGGAAACGAATGTGGTGGTTTTTTTAGGATAGATTTACAAATTATCGGTTTTGCGTCTAAGTGTTGTTCAATAAGGTATTGTTTCACTATTAAATAAATTAATTAAGGCACAACCCCAAAAATAAACACAACTGTCAAACAAAACTAAGCTGAACGATATTATTATGGCAATCATATTATATATGCAAAACCCAGATACGATCACATTTAAGCGCCGTGTAACATGGCTAAATGACATTTCTTACCTATCCCGAGTACCGTGATCTTGACGACAGTTGCCCACACACCTTTTGGAGGAATTAAAGATTCAGACTGATAAAACTTCACCATCAAAAGTAGAGTCTAAAAACGAACGTAAAGAAACATAGTGGTCAAACACCAACTAACCAATATGGATTAACCAACGCCGGCGTTGACTATTATTAACGGCCCACAGCACTAAGCAAGAGTGAAATCGGTACAATACCTCGTACCCAAAAGTTTACATGGAACATCGAGAACCACGTACGGAACTGATTGACTGTCCGGTCACGTCCAAAGTTCAACAATCAGCTGACTCACAGCGCAATATTGAGGGCCACACGACTCGAGGCGACGCACACTTTGTAATCCAAGTTGGATATCGCGAATGCTTGATAAAGGTAGCTATATACGGTAGGATATGCTGCACAGTTTTACCTGGACAGACAAACATACCAGTATACGTGAGAAGACGACAGTTATCTTTATCTGTACAAACGGCCTGATGGATATAGAAATTATTTTTGACAGGGGTTATACCGTACACCACAGGATAGGTAATCCAGTGTAGCGCAACTGTCTAAGCAAAACCAAACGATACACAGTTCTCACTTCGAGGTTATTTGCGTAGGAGGACAGTCATGATTGCACCTGAGACAGTCGGACACTTGCCCTTAAGTGTAAATGCTCTATGAAACTCTGTTATGGTTCGCTTGCATAATTGTATCCATTATGCAAGCCCAAACGTGTATGGCTGTCTAAGACAACCAATGAGATTATTGCCCGCCACACATATATATATATATGAGAGGTAAATATTTTTACCATTCGACTTATTCATAGGCTCATGTGTCGATGTGTGTTGCTAACGTAACATTTAACAATACTTACAATACAAAATTGCAATTGTAAACGATGAAAGTGAACAGCTAGTTTTATTAGTAAAAATGAAACAATAATCAATGATGTTTGTGTTTACTTCACACTGAAACTAAGACATTCTTATATCATTCGGAATTAGTAGAAAGACTTTAATTATCAAAAGCTTAAAATAACTGAACGCCAAAATGCATTCACAACCCATTGTTTATCGAAAAACACGTGTAGAAGACACAAAATGGTTAGGTGAAAAGTAGCGCTCGGCTGTTTAATATTTACCAAAGTATTCGTTTATTCCCTCCAAAATTACACCTCGATGTTTTTTTGATATGTGCCATTTCTTGTAGGTGTACTTTAACAGCTATAATCGTTTTATATTTACAATTATACAACCACGCACACAACGAAACAAGGACTATGTAAATGTTGTGAACGCTCCTTCGGTCTCTCTAAATCTTTCGTTATATGTACTGCACTACCTGAGTTTCGTCACACTACTCGTAAACCTTAAGATTTTCCATCAATGTACTGAACGTACAGGATGAACAACACACGTCACCCACGGGTGAAATAAGGTCGACGACCAATCGAGACGAGTGCCGGATGGCGCCAGTACAACGCGAAATTGAACGCTGAACAGAACCTTTAAATAGCTAAGAGATAACCAGACGTAAATACACACTACAGAAATTAACCAGCTCAATGCGTGAAATTTAATGTGATATATCCCACTAAAATTTTCGAAACGCTAAAACTCACCCAGAAAACGATTAAAATAGTAGAGGATCCGAATTAACAACGACCTTCACCCATCTGTTTCAACGATGAAATTTTTTTGATATCAAATTTAGTACGTAGAAAATACATCGCGAATGGATTGGCTAAAAAATTTCTGGCAAGGCTATGATCAAATAAAAATTTAAAAATTACTTTTTATTTAACACTGCACACTTGTGTTTAGAAATAAATTTAACACGAATCGAAAGTATGACGCCCACAGAATATGCAAACGTTGGGTTGTCAATTTTTCTCCTGGCATAACTACTGGGTTGGCAAGTATAAACAGGTACATTAAACCTTCGTGTATGTTTTTTGTCATTTGTTACTTTCAATTTTTAACTCTTCACTTTGTTTTTTATGTACTTTCCTGAAAGATTTTTTAAAAAATTCAAGATAAGTATATGTTGCTATATTTTACTATTTTTATTTAATTAATCATAGCCTTGCCAGGAATTGTTCAGCCAACCCATTCGCGATGTATTTTCTACGTACTAAATTGTATAACAAGAAAATTTCATCGTTGAAACAGATGGGTGAAGGTCGTAGTTAATTCGGATCTTAGACTAAAATTTGTATGTTAAATAAGACTTTAAACTGCTTGCAATCAACTATACCAATAAGTACAGTTAACTATAAGTTAAAAGACGATGTCGATAAAAACAAACATTCAAAGGAGAATAAATTAAACACAAACAGTCGATTCCAGCTTGACGAGTGTTTATTAAAGTTTGAATTCCATAAAATATTGGTTTTCGTAAAAACTAAATATTATTACAAAAATCGAACATTGAACCTTATCGATTTGCATCGCCAATTGCCAATGTACGATAATTTGTTTGGAGAAACATCTGTTCAAAATTACATTCAGAACGCGCATACATCGTTTCTCAGTTGAGCGGAAACAATAACGTAGTGATGTACCTAATTTCCAGAACGTATAAATATTAATGACATCCAGAATTCAAAAGATCGAGATGGAAAGACAATAAGGATTTTCTCAGAAGCACAATCTTAAAGTAAACATACTTCCGTATCCGATTATTTTCATCACAGGTTTTGCCTCGCAGCAAAAATAAAGGCACGTCGGAAATGCTATAAGAAAATGAAAAATAAATCAACTTCAAGTAATATTTACACTGTCATTTTTCACGTCACAATCGTCTTAATTTTAGGAGAATTATTACTACCTACCACATTTAAAGACATTTCCAATATACAAAAATATTTGAACCGGCCGAAGTATACAGCAAACCCTTTACTGATGCGGAAACAACTCTAAAAAAAGCTCTCTCGTGCTATTTTTAGTTCGAACCTACAACAGGAACCGGTGCATAATTGGAAACGTCTACTAGCATAGAGTCATTGTGAGAATGTTGTTTGAAATGCGACCTCACGACACGACGACCTGCCAGTCAAGTCAAATGGAGACGACTATTGTAAGCTTGCCTACCATACTATATACCTTTATTATATACCAGTATAATATACTATATACTTATTATATATATTATATACTAAATATACATATAAGAAAATAATGGTGAGTTGCAGGAAAGTAACAAAAGTCAGTGAATATTTAATTAAGATTACATGTCTTGAATTGTATTTTTAAAGAAGAATGTTATATTTCTCTCTAGGTTGTAACCGATTTGTGGCATTTAAGTAACTACCTGTATTTTAATTTAATGAATCAATTGGTACGCGTCCATATAATTTAAGCTATAAAAATATAATACAGTAAAAAAAAAACCAGCCTTACCTCTATAACTATTGAAGAGCCATGAATTATGTTTAGTCGCATGTGGCATTTTCTTCTTTGTTATTGGCGTCGTCTCTACTAAACTAGCTTGCCTGCTTCTGTTTGCAATCGGGGTTTTCGGATTTTTCTTTTTAGCTTTTCTCAATGTACCACTATGTGATTTCCTTAGGGTGTTAACTTTGACTGATTGCGATTTCCCTCTGGCTTTACTTTTACTTCTAGACGTTTGTCTACTTAATCTTCTCCTGTGTTCTCCATTCGCGATTACGGTCCTAGGCGTCGCTGGTGGTTCGTCATCAGAATCTGTATCTACAGTAAACGGTCTGCTTTCACAAAGCACCGTGTGCCTTTTCTCTTCTTCTAAGAACAATTTTGTGTCGTTAAAAATTTCCTTACAGCTGACCACTTTGTTTATGACTTCAACGACAGATTCCACGGTTTTTATCGGTGCAGTGGGAGTTTTTTTTCTTCTCAGAAAATTTAGAGCACTAACTGAAGAAGTTTTGTTTGTTTTTCTCGAGGCAGACATTTCATTTGTGCTGCTTTTTCTACTACCTTTATCTTCATTTTTACTATTTTTACGTGATTGTTCTAATTTAACATTAGATCCGTGCATGAAATCTCTGTCGTCCTCACTCCAGAGACTTTCTCTTGATTTTTTTTTATCGCAATTTTTGTCTAATTCCTTTTTGCTATTGTCAAACCATTCATCACCAAGAGTTCTGACAATTTCCAAAGGGTTAGATAAAGACATAGCTTTTCTATGACCTTTTTTGTTTTTAGCTATATCATTTTCTTCGTCCGTGACAGCGATCTTGAGTGATTCTTTGCTGAGAGTGGGTGTAGGGCCGAACCGCGGGAGAGCGTCATCGCTCGCCGAGATTGCGTCACTGTGGCAATCCGCAGACTCGTACAACGACTCGTCGCTTTCGTCTCTTCGCTCTGTCGACACGACAATTCGTTTGTTTAATAAATTCGCGACAGAGGAGAAATGTTCCCTTGCCAATCACACATAAAAAGTCGGTACTGCTATTACCAATATAATTGTTGTAAGCATATAAAAGAGCTGTAAGACAGTGGTTAAAACGAATGCTCTGAGATTGAATTATTGAATGATTAAAGTTATTATGCGAAACGTTGTAGCAAAAATTGCAAATTGCTCACTTATCACACAATACTAACAATGAGCTGTTGCGATAACCACCAGACACACTCCCACGTTCGCCGTTTGACTCATGTTTAATTACAGAACTTTTTGTGAGTTTAGAGAAATGGTGTGAGTTTTTTCAATAGTGTCAACAACGCGTGATACTAATTATAATTTAAATTATCTTATAATTAATATAAGGTCATCTTTGGTATAAGTTTAGTGCAAACAGTTGTCACCAAATATGTACCATATTCATTACATACTTCGTTAATAAACAAAACCTAATATTATCTATTTGTTTACCCACTACCTTATCGTTGCAAAACCAATGAATTACGTTATAAGCTGGCTTTATCTAATCTTAAAGAATGTGTGTTTAGTATGTACCTCATGTTTTCTGACCTCTTTGTGTCACGCGCTGCACACAAAACAGTAGCTCGGACCGAAAAACTGAAGTGATATAATGACGAAACTCAACGATAAAAGTGTAAAAACACCTGTTAATGTTTTGGAGCTCTTATCGATACTACATCAAAGTAGTAAAAAGATAACATTGCAGAATGCAGAATGATTCGCGGAATTCTGTCTTTACCTCAGATCAAACAATCATTACGCTGTAATTTGTGTTCTAGTGTGAAGCGTTTCCATCTAATAGCCGCGTTAATAAATAAACAATTTTAAAATGCCTTTGATAAATAGCCAGTATTTCTGTGAATGTACTAAAAATAACACATTTTGAGAATTCTAGTTATTTATACTGATCCATTATGCATATGTATTTACCAAAACGTTATCCTGGTGGAAAAAATATAACATGGTTTAATTATATCGCAAGATTAGCAAAGGTAGCTTTTGAACTGATTTTAACTTGAAGCATACGACGTAACGTTGGCATTCCCTGCGGTAGTTGCGCGATGCGAAAGAGAAAATTCAATGCTGTCGTAGACACCTATTATAATTTTGGGTTAAAAGGCAACGCTGAATTGTCCTTCCTGAATAGCGCAGCTAATGCTACTGCAGGGAAACCCGACGTTATGCTATATTCCTTCAATAAAATAACAAAAACAATGTGCATTACAAGATTAACCTTTTACAATCTAAACAAAGGCTAACTTCGTCCCCTCAGTCATTGTGTGAACTTTCTTTCAATCGATGCCGCTCGCCTTGGCCCACATTTTAAGTCGATTGCACTTCAATATGAAAATAAATATTGACTTTTGTAACCTTCACTATTGTATGTGTTAAATAATACGTTCACGTCCAAAATTTACATTATCATAGCATAAAATTACTTTAAAATCATAAGAAAACACTTATCAACCCGATGTTATATGTATCAACTCCAAATGTACTGCATAACCCTTTATAGATCATCTGATCTTTAATATGGTTTGCTACTTCTAGTCCATCGCGCACAAAACACTGAACAAATTTACTTCAAATGTAAGTCTGCTCTAGTCTGCTAAGTATGCTCACGACATCATCTATACATTTGGGGCCTATACAGCATGCCTGGCTTTGCTCTTAATTCAGTGCACATTAAAGCCGGCAAAGTATTTGAGGTAAAAGATTCAAATAACGTGTTGACGGCGCCAAGCCAACACTTGGCGCTTAGTCATTGCAGCGCCGTGAAAACTAATCTAAAGCAAGGTAGGCAGTGGTCAGTTATAAAAGAATAAAAACGAGTGAACTGAACAAGGCGGTCGAACGGACAAAAAAGCACCAACGGCCGATAACCGTCTGGCGGAGAGTGACGTCACCTCGTACTTTAATGGAATACCTATTGTAATGTCTATTATTCCAAGCCTTTCGGGACCTTTTCAACGCATAGATACAACACACCTAATCTATTACAGTGGAAATTATGTCAGGTGACGTAACAATGCTGCTGTAATACGTATATAGGGCGGCGTCTAAAATACTGGTCGAAACGAACATGAAATGTAAAACATCAATAATTGTGTCAAACGTTCCTTTCTAGGTATACAAAACTAAAAAAAATCCCAAATTATTTTTCTTTCATTATAGACATCCCTTTAATTTAAATTTACGTATTTAGAGAAATTCGATACCTTCCTACGGCTATGTAATGCTATATGAATATTCATAAAATGGTAGCCACTGCAAGGTGGGGCGGCACGGTATGCATGGTATGTGACCCAAGCGACTCATTGGCAGCTCTGAATTATTAACACGACTTGCTATAAAGTCGTGAATATAAATCATCGCTCACATATAATTTTTTTAATGATTTGTTAGTTTTTAAACAGCGCGAGCGTCGTCTGAAACTGATACAAATTGCACAGATTTGAATATGGCAACTAGCATACTTATACACCAAAGGCCAGTTATTTATTATTAGACATGTATACATAAATATTCAATACGTTTAGCTTGTTGTTGACACTACTGAATTTGTCGTGACTTCGAGTTAATACTACTTTTATTGTATGTATAGTGACTTAATTTGGCAATAGAACTATTTCATTTTAGATTATCTTTTTATAAACACTCACTACCGACAAATCTATAATAATACTCTGAACAGTTACAATATTTAAGACTATCAAAACTATTTAGTAACAGTGCAATTATGTCACCTTTACTACTTTCTAGTCTTTTGTTTACAATTTTCTTTTAATGGTTTTATTGAATTAAAAAATGTCATAATCATTCTATCTTTACCGTTTACCATAGGAAGTTACTTATAGGCTAATAGTCTGACAATTTTCAGCTGGCAGTTCCTACGAGAAGGCATAATCGGTACCCTAACTGGCCGTTAATGAGCCCCTTGTTTTTCCATAGGTACAGGAGCTGCCGGCTTCGAGTTGCCAGACTAAAGCTCATTAAACGCTAAATAACAGAGTACGATACAAGCAAGAGTCGGTAGAGAGTTTTCCACTTCACGAGTGGCACACACCGACAAGTACCTAGTGAGACCTTCATGTCCAGTATGTCGGAGTATCTTCTCTTCTCCTTGTCGCTGTCTGCCGAAGTCTCTCTCTCACTGGACTCTCTTGTTGGTTTCAACACTAGAGCCTTCTTCCTTCGCAACTTACCACTCCCACTACCGTCCCCGCTCACCGGTTTAGGTTCTCTCCTGAACCACATCATCGGGCCTAACATGTAACACTGAACACTATGTTTAATGATCACTGATAACTATTAGCTCACTCGTGTCACTGCATCCATATTATTTATAAAGCACTGATTTTATTTTCGTCTTCTGTAAAAATCATGACGTTTAGTTAAGCTGTCGGCGGGTGTGGTTGTCACGATATCGTGGCTATAGTTAGTGTAGGCCGCGACCGTCACGTATCGAAGTTGGAGGCCGTCTAACTGTTAAATACGATAATGTGAAATTGTGAATCACACGCGTTCTATTGCCGCATTGAGGGTTATCAACTAGATATGTATTTTAATTAATAGTAAAAGAGTCCGTATTCATTTTCATAATAAGATACTATTCAACATTACAGCTAAAATCGCGGAATACTTAATCTTACGAGTATACAACAGTAGGTTTCAACCGAAATGCTTTTGAGAATACACGAAAAACCCCAACGAGGGTTTATATGCTACACCGTCAATTTGTATTTCTTTATAATATAGCTATATTATATTGCCGTCGTAGCAATACAATATAGTTATAGGCGAATGGAATTCTGAACCGACTTAATACGAAGCAATATAACATTGAAAGTGATAGCATTATTATATTGAACTTATACTAAAGTGAGAGCAGATTATTCGAGTTCGGTCGCACTCAGTGAACCATCGGAAATCTTGTGTCATTTAGACTTAATAATCGCGGAACAAATGCAGCTACGGTGGTAACGTTTTGCGTATTACGTAGTTATTAATTTAAAATTAAAAACACTATTAGGGTAAACCATCACTCATGTCAGACTGCGCAGAATAAAATAATTTATGCCTAAAGAATAAACATAGGTATGTAATGAATTATCGTGGGTTTATTTTAACTTGGCCGTATACTACATTAATACACCTTTGAAAAAATAATTATTGTGTATATAGTGAGACATTTTTTTTCTAATAAGCAGTTTTAATAAGTAGAAATTAGCGTGGGTGAACAAGCTACGAAAGCAATGCGCTGCCATCGGTCGCCAGTTACAACGGAAGCGACGCGTGCGCAAGCGGCCTCCAAGCATCCGCTACCAATCGATAACGCGGACGTGCTTTGGAAGACTGATCAAGAAGCATATATACAATTTCTTCCATTCTGTGACTTATTCGATTTGTATACCAATCTTAAAACTTATATATAAACTTTTACATCAAACATTTTTAAAAGTTTCAACGATTAATAGATTAATCACATAAAACTCAATTAAAAACCTGTAGTATAAAATAGTAGTAATAAAGGTACTTTCCCAGAAAATCCCAAAAGAGAACCAGCTAAATGTATGGGATTTGGTGTCACCTACCGATAATGACGAGTCACTGTAACGAGTCGTATGTTATTGGAAAGCTCTTTTGATACAGGAGCATAAATTGTTATACATCGCCGGCAAGAGTTCGCGTTCCTGACACATGAGATTTAAAACTACATCATGTTTGTTGTGAGTTGACATAATATAATTTTTAATTTTGTGTCATTCGTGCTTGTAATCGATAATAACATTTGAAAATGGGAATCGTCCGACGGTACAAATTCACATCAATCATCCGCTTACTGCACCCATTACGACCTATCAGGAACGCAAACTCTTGACGGACTATAGTCTATCGTTATTCCATTCTAGCTAAGCTCACAACATAGTCGATAAAAAGTTATAAGTAGCTTTCTATTCATGAGTAACTAAGTTGCCAGAAACGCTGAAACGAAAATAAAATGTTAAATATTTTACATCGCAAAGCTTTGGTTTTATATTTAAAAAAATCTATACCAAAGGGGCCGGTTAATGAAAGGGACTCCATTACATCAGATGTTATTAAACAGTAGAGAAACAAGGGACTTACACTGATGCCTAAAGAGGTAATTACCAACTACGAGTATACAGAAAGCGAAGCGGATGGTGGACACGCCAGCCAGCGGCGCCATCCTGTCTACGACCAACGTCCATACACTACTGTGAGAAAGTTTGTAAAGTTACTGTAGTTTCAAAAAAAAAAAAAAATAGACTACATCCCTGAAGAAATAGCTGTTAATTCTGGCCTATGTACATCATCGCTATTAACAAAATTTTATATAAACTAAGGCGGGTGAGAAAATAATATTAAATAAATTATTAAACGGCTTGCACAATTCGTGAGCACTTATCTTAAAATTCAATTAAACGAGAAATACCTAACAATTATAGAAAGAAGAAGAAAGAAAGAAAGTAAAATTATTTATTTACACGTACAATAAGGGAGCTATAGTGTTTCAACATATAAGATGGTAAAAATTGAAAAATAAGAAGAAAAACAAAGCCAATTAAAAAAACAGTTGGTAATCTAAATAAAACGAAAAGAATATAACAAACAGTAAGTGACCAAAATGGTTTCCACTCAGCTGTGTGCCAGGGTATTTGAATGCCAAAACGCTGGCTGTCTGTAGAACCAAAGCGTGGCAAATGGATCATATTTCATAAATATAATTCATGGCTCAGCAAAAGCATTCAGTTTGGCTATTCAATATGAAAATATTAAAAATCAAAAAGTATAGACGAATTGTAAGATACTGTCGGGTATATTGTGATCAAATACGTTATCTCTGAACCCAAAAAAGACCTTTTCTTGTCTATTTGTACTTTTATAACTCAAAAATTTATAAATGGATGATATAATGGTTCAACATGTAAAAAATGCATAATCACATTGCAATTTTTATTATCAGAACAGTAAGAAGAAAAGTAATGTATAGTTTCATTAATTAGATGCGATGTAATAAAAACAGTATATCTTTGGATCTAAGATACGCGTTAATATTTATCTGGATTAAAATCTAAATCATGGAGATCGTGATAAGCTTCCGGGCGTACCCGAAAGCGGAACCTAGTATCACATATTTCTAACGAATTCAATGATAATGATATTTAAAGGCTACAGTGATAAGCGGTCACTAATACTTGTTATAATATAAAGATAATTTCTAGACATGTGAAAATAGTTTTGCCGCTATCCATTCATCATGTTATAAGCTTGCCGAATAAAATTGTACTCAAATAGTTGACTAATAAAGAACACTTATTGCAAACTATTATTACATTTTGTAGTTGTCTGTTTTTTCAGCTATGCAACGAATGTTTGCCGTAAAGCTATAAGAAGGGGTTTCTAATTTGTTCTTACCGACACATCGTGTACCTACATACGTACAATGGGGTGTTCAACACACAGACAAAGCAAGAATGCGATATTTACTCCTTGGAACAAAACAAATTAATACGGGCAGGCTTTAGCTAACACATCTGTAAAATATTTAAAAGTAAAACTGGTGGTTTTGTATTTTTTATTTTTTTTTTTTAATAGAAATAATGTATTTGTGTAAATTATGCAACTGCAAAAACTTAAAAATGAAGATTCGCGCGGTAATTAAATATCTTTGCTTGAAAATAAATCAAGATTTACGAGATACATTAGGTGTTTATGCTCCCCCATATTCAACGGGGCGCACATTGGTGTACCGACTGGGAACGCAAAGTACCTACTTCAATTAATGATGACTCTCGCTGATGGCGTCCTACGATAACAGTTACGGAAGGAATGGTTACAAAAAAGTTTTAGCGTATTATTTTGACACGGTTCGTATCATTTAGTTTCACCAAGACAACGCCTCGGTGCGCAAGTCTAGACTAAAGATGTCTGCCATTATAGAAGCTGATAAGTCTCAATAAAAACCGGTTTTAAATCGCTAGTTTGATAATAAAATTATGACAGCGACCTACAGAGTAGAGACAATAGTATTCTCAAATCCTTATAGCTCTACCCCTGTAAAGCAGTGCAACCAGCAATCCATGTCCAAGAATTCAAAGGTAACGAGACAACAGTAGCCGTGGTGCAAGATATTTTAGCTGATTATTTAATGGTTTTTAATTTGGGAAAAAGAGATCTTAGGTAAATGCATAAACTTGGTTGAATATCAACTCGAAATAAAATTGAATCGTGGGAGTAAACTTATCGTCTTTTAATTCGTCAAATACTCAAATAGCCAGACTGCATACAGAAACGCATCCCGGAAACGCGCATCTCCGGTACTAAAATACGCTACCCATGTGTAGTTTGGGCCGCCTCCTACCACTAAATCAAATTAAGTTTAACATTATTTATGTAGTTATTGTATTCGTTACAAACCCATCATGTCTTTCCTTTTGCTATAGCAACTCAATTTTATTTAAAGCACAAAAACATATTCCTTGATATTTAAACGCGATTCTTTTTGAATTTTGATTAGTTTTGTATCCCATGAGAATCGTCGACCAAGATAAACAGCAGGCTGTGTGACTCTCTGTTCCTTCAACTATTCTCGTTAAATCTCGAAAAATTACGTCATGTCATTGCACCGTTACGACGGTGAAGAAAGGACAAATAAATAAATAAACATACTGTCCAAAAAATAATAGCTTGGATAGTAGTAATACGTGGGTTAATCAAAAAGTGCCGGGTATTCAGTAATTTAAATTAAATCGTTTTTTGGGCATTTTTTCATTAGTAGTTGATTAGTAGATTATGCTGGTAATTGGAATGTTATAGATATATTTTGTGTTTTACAATATTTTTTTAATACGCAAGTTAATGTACTGAGCGCTGAGCTTAGCTTGTAAAAACTGAGAGTGCAGTGATAAAATACTTAGTGTTTAAAAGAATCTACTAAAGCATTTCTAGCGCAATTTTAACTAGTTTGGGTTTTGAATTCAAAGGTGGTAGAACGAATTGTAAAGATAAAGATCGCTCCCAGACGCCTCGTACAATATTTGCCTAAGAAAAAGCGGAAAAAAATGAGTAATTATATAATATTAATACCCACCATATTATCCATATTAAACTCCTAAATTAAACTAAAAAATTTAATTTGTTACTCATATTAAAACGACACATGCAAAGGACTCAATATGAAAAGAACAACGAAGTCATGACTACAGTAGTAGATTATTTATGAATAAACTTTTTTCCTATTGGAATAAAAAAAATTAAAAAAAAGGGTACGTACATGCATTAAAATAGAAGAACATTGTGTTGATAAATATACTACTACGAAGAGTAATTTCCGTGCTTTTCTACCATTACTGGGGACTATTTGGTTGACCCTCCTATCAGGTGGAGGAATTGAAATCGCAGACACTAATGGCTGAATATCATAAATTATCAAAAAATAATCAACTTTCTACTAATTTCTGCTCAACCAATCACTTAGGTAATTTTATGTATCGCAATTCAGATGTTAACCCAAACAAACAATAAAAATCAAGCGAACACAAAAACAAGCAAACAGATTTCGCACCGCAACTAGTGCGAACTCAAGTAAACACAAAGACCGACGCAACACCGCCGCAGCCGATCTCGCTAACTAAACCAAACTTTTAAACAATAGGTGCAATAAAACGTGGAATTTGTTATTTCTGGAAGTCGTAAATCTCGAATAGTGAAAATATTACTTTCGCTTGCGCATTCCTATTACCAACGAACGCATTGGAAGAACAAAATTATTGAAACTTGACTACATGTTTTACATTGTACTGGCCCACAAACATCAAACGAATTCACAAATTCTGGTAAAAGAATCAGGAAATGCAATTAAGAACACTTTCACCTTTAATCTAAATCGGCGCAAACGATATAACGATTTTCATTATGTGCTATTTTACAAACTTTCACGATTTTTGGACGCCTCATTACATATTATGTAATTATTGAGAGCGGCGACCGCTTAAATCAGACTTGAAACACTTCTGTGGATACTCACTTTCAGACGTAACCTCAGAGTTTGACTTGTTAGTCGTCAACGAGAACAAATATATTTTGGAGGAATATGCTTAAATTAATGCCTACGATAACAAACTGTATGCACAAAATTTTGAGCAGTGGAGGCGTGAAAGCCTAAGGAAAAATAAACAAAGAAACCACCAACACCAATGGATTTAGAACAAGCTTGAATAGTTATGTTGACATATTTTTATGGAAATGAAAGTAGGCGGTTTCACACCAATACAGACTATTCTATACACACTACTATTTGGAAATGTTTGCATGCCTCTTTCAATTTTGCATGTGACTATTGTTCCATAAAAATATTATAACAATAATCTTTATTACCAATCAAATATAGTTATAAAATAAAATATAGTTTGGTATGAAATAAAATGATCATAGAGATACAGTTGTCTGGCCATGGTGAGTTTTATCGTGCCGTTTAGTCTTGAATACACGCAACTGATCGCATTCACGACATTTGTAACTAATCGTATTAACTTCCCGTTATCCAATGGAAGTTATTGATTTGGGTCCGATTTATCCGACTATATCCGATTTACACACACACACACACACACACACACACACACACACACACACACACACACATTATGGGTGTGTGTGTGTGTGTGAATCTTGAGACCGGATTGACCGATTAAGACCCGCAATGCGGCGTTTGTAAGGGTTCTTCCAGACTTAAATCTGATTCGTTTTTGAAGTCAACCGATCGAACTGTTTCAAAAATAAAACGCGAAAAAAAAACGTTTTTTTAAATAACTGAGATTTTCCAACCGGTCTACTTGAAACCTTATATACGTTTTTTGTACATAAAAACAGCGTCGAGTGCCGCCAAAAATATCAAAATCGAACGACGCGTTCAAAAGACATCGCAGTTCACAAAGTTCCGAAATGTGTTTTTTTAACATAACTTGGACATTTTAGGAACAATCGATTTTTGGTTTTACACAAAAATTTTGTGCTTACAAAATTACATATAACGCCATAAATTGCAATAAAATCAAACGAAGCGTTCAAAAAATATCGCAGTATACAAATTTCCGAAAGTGTTTTTTTTTTAACATAACTTTCAGCTTTTACGACCAACAAATTTTTGACTATATACAAACGTTTTATGCTGACAAAATTGCATATAATGCTGTAAATTGCGTCAAAATCAAACTAACCGTTAAAAAATATCGCAGTTCACAAATTTACGAAAAAGTATTTTTTTTTTTTAATATAACATTGGGATTTTACGATCAATAGATTTTTGACTTAACACAAAAATTTTATGCTTACGAAATTGCATAGAATGCCGTAAATTGCATTAAAATCAAACGAAGCGTTCAAAAGATATCGCAGTTCAAATATTTCCAAAATAACATTTTCTTTGACATGTCGCAGGTTTTTGAGCTTGGAGAACTCAAACGTATAGAAATTCTGTTTTTGGGCTTGAAGAGCTAGGAAAATTGATATTTTGAGTTCGAAGGGCTAAATAGCTTTCTAATTTTCGAGCGCTTAGAACTCGAAAATAGCGGGAAGTTTCAGGGATTGCCTGCAAGGTCAACCAATTTTTTTGTTTAGTGGTTAGCACACAAACATACGCCCGATTGCTGTTAATTTATACATATAAAACCTTGGATACATAAAGGTCTAACTTAACACGTGGCATCTCTTATCTGGGAAACATTCCAAGAGAACAGATGCACTCAGTGCGTGCCCGGCACGAGCCAACAAATTAAAATACCGTCTACCACAACCATCTATTCCTGTCGAACGGCTTTTACTGGGCTTTTATGGAACCCTATGAATAAGTGCATTTACCTGAAAATTATGGAAATCAAATTTAAGGCAACACAAACAGATCGGTGGTTTTGAAAGGATTTAGTTATTGAAGGACTTTATAATTTGCCCATTACCATGTTAGCAAACTCACTGCTGGTTTGTACTATAACTAACATTTTATCGCACAGGTCTAATTTTTTGAGAAAAAAGTTATTTTTGTGAACAGCTTTAATTATTAAATTAAATACTACATCATACCTAAACCTATTAAATTAAAAACAGTGCAAAAATACCAGGAAAAATGAATTTTTAATGTATTACATACAATTTACTATTACATTTATAATTAATTTTACAATTATAAATATTTTTAATATCATCTTCAATTTACACTGGATATATAAATATTTTTAATCACGTGTTTAGATTTGGAATATCGCATATAATATAGCTCGGGAGTAATATGATAAAATGTGAGTCATAGGACATATTAATGGATTTTTCTGATATGATAGTTTAACCCTTACTACCACGTGACATGCTACAAAATAATATGGAATGATATGTTAATTTATTTAGTGACTACGAAAGCTCATTCGTATAGACTATTAAGTTAAGTTATTTTTTTCATTATCTACGCACAAGAACTTTATTACACGATATTTTATTCGATTCGGTATATAAAGTAAAAATAGATTAGGCCGATTCCAAAAGCGTTTCGAAATACAATGTTTCTTAGCCATATTTTACTATTAAGAGCTCTTTAAACAGTAAGATGGTGGTTATTTCAAGAAAAATAAATTTAACTGTTTGACGTTGGTTGGGCCTCTGTTTTTCACATTTATTTTATGAGAGTTTGTGGGTAAGGTATTAGTGTCCAAGTAATGAGAGAGAAAAATTAATTGCCTATTACACAGAATAATACCAATAGGTATTATTAAAAATAATTCGTAGTAAACGTAAGTAATAATAGTTTGTCATCCTCACACATGTCATGAAACCATGCGTCAAACATCAGATCATTCGTCAGATTGTGTTTTATACTTGACTACCCTTAGGCAAAGAAAAAGCCATACAGCCTACCCACTTTGAAAATTTTGATAAACTATTAAAAAAACAATTACTTGTCGCAAGACTACTTAATTAATTAATTATTGAAATCAGATTTTCAAAATAGTTTGATCTATCAGAAAATTAAAAAAAAAAATAGCATTACATACCGAATCGCCTATTACAGGTCGTCTCCTTGAACATAAACTAATCGCAAACTAAACTAGTAGAATAACTGTTTTGAAAATTGTAATGTAGCCATCAGAAAAGTTTAATATATAAATATGATTCTCAGAAGTGGCAATATGATACAAGGTGTCATATTTCTAATGTTCCCTGTTACTCACCATTTACTTAATAAAATATCGAAAAACAAATCGGTTACTAACGAATTTCTTCTTATATTGAATTTCTGGGAAGCCTTAATAACGTTAAAGTTATATTGCTGTCTTGAACAAAGATAGAATTCTTGTCTAATTGAAAGGCAAGAAAATCTGACAGCTGATGCGCTAATAATACCTGGTCTGTAGATCAAAAGGCGTACCTACATATTAATCGACATACGAGTTATTAACCCGTGTTGTTGTTTCGAAAGTGAATATTTAATAAATATACGAGATCGCGTATTACTATCTATAGTTACTATTCATAATCCCAATTTCATGAATGAAGCGTTGTTTACATTTCGCTCGAAATACTCCGATTCTCGGAGAACTGCGTATACGTAGCAAAACGAGATCGTCGGCACCGCCATCACTTCTAAAATACCGCGGAATGTTGGTTTACACAAAAGTTTCCATTTCAAAGAAGAAATCCACAGAAGTTAACGACACGATGAAGATTATGATCAGCAAACACGTATTTAGACTGCTGTAACAACAAAAAAAGGAATCAGCGCATCAAATATACGAAAACTCGTCAGTTCAAAACATTTAAAAAGACATGAGGAATATATAAATAAATAACACTGACTATTAAGATTTGGACAGATTTGATAGTATAAAATATTTAGGCCTCACTGAGAACACTAAGAACTTCCAGAACTGATCACTTACGTAAACAATATTTAAAAATATTCAGAATATTTGCAAATAGAAGTTTTTGAATGTAATTAAGTTTGTTTCGTGTCACTGTTATTTGCAGTCTTTTTTTATTGTGACGTCAGTTTAAAAATTTCGAAGCTACGTTACAATGGATTTAACTGGTAGAAATTGTTGCAGAATATTTTACGATTTTAAGTAATTTGAGTTTTTAGGAATAATTTGACAGCTCAGCAGTTTCAGACAGTTGCGGTTTCAAACTGTTTTTAGCGATGTAAAATCAAGCAAGACAATTTATAGCTAGTTTGTAGAATTCAAGCGCTGTCGTGTTAATAACAGTGACAAATTTTGTAAAGCCCGCCCATCTAGCGCTGTCAACAACAAAAACATCGGTGCTGTGTGGGATATGATGGAAACAGAGATATGTGACAAACCATGAGATTGGGGCGTCCTTAGGCACAGGCGAGAGCCTAATACAATCAATCCTAGCCAAACATTTGGTTGTAAAAAACCTGTGAAGTTCATTAAGCAAACCAAATCGCTTGATACAATTGTCACTTGATACAATTTAATGTTTACCGGATTCGCTAAAGGAACGTCGAATTGTTATGGAACATAGTAGCAGTTTACGAAACGGATTTACAGCTACAACTCCCAAACAAACAAAGCCGTAGTGAACTATTTGGCTCTTTCTAGATGAAACTAAAGAAGCGCGCGCATAAATTGCCACGAAACGGAAGTAAAATCCTGGACAAGTAACTAGTGTTGCTTTAGAAAATTGTCGTTAAGAATACTGATTGGTACACGACCATTTGCTTCCTGAAATATTGATGAACTCCATAAAAACCAACATAAACGCCGCTTCATATTTCTTCATGGTTATGGCAACCACCACACGGCCAGACAGACAAACGAATATTATATTTGATGATGAAAAACTTAAAAGTTTTGAGCCACCTGTATAAAGTTTCGACCTGGCGGCTTGTGACTTCTATATTTGTTTTCTAACAATAAGAATCAATCACGTGGTCAATAATTTTCATCGCCAGAAGTTATCAAAGAGTACCTATAAATAACGTGTTTTCGGGTATCACCAGGCATCAGGCATATATATAATCGAGCATAAAATAAATATTATAAGCATTATTCATATGTAAAACTGACGCACAGACAAAAAATATTTTAATTAATAAAATGATAAATTTATCTGTGGCCGTTTGTTTGAATTTTTATTATTATTATTATTCATTTCGACAACCTCCAGTGATTTTCATGACCCTACGTAACAATGTCTCATGTAACGATGTGGCTGACTTCATAGTGACATTTTTACAAAATGTTGATTTGAGTTGAATCCTCTTTTGATATTATTTCAATGCACTGTAAGAAAATATACAATAACTTCAAAAAAATCACCGGATGTCCTGCTTTCACTTCTTACGACATTGGAAATGACGTTAACGGAATAAACACACATATTTTGGATAATATTTTTCCAAATAAATTTTTTTCGCAAAAAAATAACACAACTGCATCTGAATAAGCTTAAAACTTCGAAATATAACATTCTGTACGACATTTCGATCGAACAAACCGAATTAGTACGAAATGTAACACCGACGCATAACCGACTTCAAACTAAGGGCACCCTTAACCACTACTTCCGGTTGTCCGATTCTAACAATTTTAGTCTCAATCGATCCTTGGTCTAATTACCCCGAGCAGTTATTTTTATTTTTTTCTTATTCGGACCTAGTTCTCGAGATATCGGGCTCCCAAAATGAAAATAGGGGGAAAAAATTGCGATTTTTTTGTTTTTTGCCGATAATTTTTTTGTTTTTGAACTTTTTCCAAATTATCTTTTGCCATCTTATAGAGCTCGCCGAGCTGCGTCTTTGACACCACGTTCATTCCGATATCTCGAAAACTCTTCGTGCAATCTGCTTGTCTGACAAAACTTCCAAATGACCCCCAATACTCCAACGAAATGAAAGTCATTTCCAATGACAAAATATTGCCTGCTTTAAATAGGTGCATCATGAATTTTACAAGCTTGTTCTTGTAAAATATGGTAAACTGAAATTTAAACTTAATTTATTTTAAAAAATTTACATTAGGTGATATTCTTTTACATACGTTACAGCACGAACTGAACGTTCAACTTGAAACTTAACTTTCTTGAAATAGGAAGAACGAAGCCAACCGATCGCCTATAATTCTAGTTTTCTCCGAAGCGGCCACGAAAGCCGATTCAACGGAAGCTAAAGTTTACGATCTGGGCACGTGTTTTGCTTGCGGACTTGACAAAACAAATCATAGCAACAATACTAATCGGAAACAACGTATCCCGGAATCGCGTTGAATGCAAGCATTAAGGATTTCCGGCGAAATTAACCCATTTCAAGCAACGAGATCAAAATAAATATAAAACAACATACTTGTAGGTGTACTTGGAAATGGCTTGCTGACGATGCAAAGTTGGAATAATACATGTTTATTCTACCTTTAATGGTTTTCTCGTTGAATAAACGTTTTGGGGGTTCCATTTGCGTTCTTTAAAGACAAAGGATAGGTTTCAACCAGCACGGTATTAAATTAGCAAGCGAACTGGTTACATAAATTATCTGCTATCTATTCCATTAAGTAACCAAAAATTTAATGTAATATATAGCAGTTTTTCTGTTAAAAAAGACATCGATTTCACAAATGCTGACAGTAAACCGGAATACTGAAAAAACATCAACTTCCGGTATTGATTTATAAAAGATAATATATTTAAAAAAATTAGCACCGTTACAAAGCATTTTTTATCTTAGCATAAAAGTATATTTAAAAAACAATGCTAATATCGCTGGAATTAACAAATAAACCGCGGTTTCCAACTCTAGCTAGCTACGGCATACTAACCATGTATAAACCGTCTCTATGTGCGTGTATAATAACCGAAGAATTACGAAAGATTTTTATTTGCGTTTTTTTGACGCCGACCTCTATCCAGCAATTATATAATCAAAGATCTACGGTTAATCTAAAGTCTACGGTTCCTAGATATCAGTGCAAAGGCTACCTATTCTGAAAATTAATCTTTTTCTCAGATCAAGGATTCCCTACAGACGCCCCTGTACTATTTACTGTAGAGATTCAAAAGAGGCTTATCAGAGTTATATACATTCTGTTTAGAAAGATGAATAATCGGTTTAACTTAGACTCATTTGCGAACACAAGCTTCAGCTAAGACAGACCAAAACACGTGCGACACAGACGAACTGCCAATGACGGAGATGACCTCATCTGAACAACTCAAGATTTTAACGTCTTAACATGACGCAAATGTCACGAGTTTATGGTAATAACCAACTAAACAAAACGCGAATAAATCTTCCGAGTAGGCATATAATCCAAAAAGAATAACATAAAATTTTAACCATAAAACATACTTTAGCATAAAAACTTCACACGTTTTTGTTTTTCGCTTCGGAAATTTGTAAAAACTGGTTTAATGACTAGTAGTTTAGATGACTTGTATTTAATAATGAAGTAAACAAAAATTGTATTTTATCATGTGTTTAACCAACGGTCGAAACTTTAACACAAATTATTCTTAGGATCTAGAATCAAAAATAATCTGAAGTTTATTTTCAACGTACAAGAAATTATAGAAGCACAGTTTCTCTAGAAAATGCACTAATGAGCGAAATTGCTAATAATAATAATACTGTTTATTTTGCTCTCTTAATAGGTACGTACATTAAAAAAACAGTTAAGTAAACTGAGAGGCACTGTGAATGCGTGACGATAACTATACACCGGTTAAGTCCAGTTAACCAGTACCTCTTCCTAAACCTCTTATATTTATTTTGTAAAAGCCGTTTTCTTTTTAAACTTTCAGTGCAGTTCACGATTAATAAATTTTTTCCCATGTTTTATTTACATGAACCCTTTTAAAACAAAGTGATCAGAGTGTACCTATCATATAATTTAAAACCGTTCAATGTACCTAACGCATACGACTTTTCACTTATATCATGTAAAACTGTAATGAAATTGGTTTGTTTACATTGTGGTGTTTATATTTGGAAAATATTGTGAAAATTGTAATGGACTCTGAGAATCGACTAGTCATACCTGAACACAAAATCACATTTCAATTTTTTTGTCTGTTTGTAGAACGCTTGTAACTCAAGAACCGGTAGGGCAATTTTGATGAAATTCCACATTTAAATGGATTAACATATAGGGAAGTATTCACGCTGCTATTTTAAGAAGTAGAGCATTTCAAGCAAAATTATTGAGTCGTGAGCAAAAGCTATTATAGGTGTAACATGGGAACATGATGTAGCTTAAACGTGAACATAAATAATAGTAAGATTGGATTTTTTTTAATCTTTCGCCTCAACCATGAACTGAGTTTTAATTTAACTAACAGCCTTCAGTTACATACGGCGATAAGTAACCCACAAGCATAAATTGAGTGCGTATAGTTATTTAACCATGTCCAATCCAACGGAGGCATTTAGCACTTGAACACAAATAGGCGTGATCTCAGAGACCGTCGCCGGCGTCGAGCCGAACGATAAAGCGCTTGAACCGTCACGTTCTAGCCACATACAAGGTGGTACGTGATAACACTACCCATAAAGCTAATCAAATACCTTGATCTGAGTAACACAGCAAAGTTCGATCTTATTAATACGTTTACAGAAATTCCCTGCCTATGATCATTTGACACCACAGCACTACACTTACAATCTACAGCAAACCGAAGAGATAGTGATCATGGGGGATTCATTTGAAGACTTGTGCACCAGGTGACCGTAAGAACTTCGCAATCGGAGAATTTAAACACGATCACGGACAAGAAGAATGCCATGTAGAACGTATATATCGAACCAACAACGGAGTCGTTGAAAATACTACCCTTCAAGTACTTGACGAATATGTCTACTTATAACGAACCGTTTATGGTAAGATTAAACTAAGTAATAATTTTTATTGTACCTCAACTAGCTCGACCAGTGTATGTTGCCAAAGACAAACTGGATGAAAAACTAATCCTTTGCTGTGGACCTGATGAAAGCTAAAATCCACTCAGCGAGCTATGCGTGGATTTTCCCTATGAGTTTGTATCCGAAACGAAAAAAATTATAAAACCAAAAGTCACCGACGACATAAAAAAAAGTTAGCAAGCTGAACTGCAATGGGCCAGCCATATAGCTCACAGAACTGGCCAACGTGTGTGAAGAGAGGTTTTCGACGGTGATATTGGCACAAAAAACGAAGTGTAGAACTCCCACCGACCAGGTGAACCTGATATCGACGGCGGCAAACCGTTAGATGTTGAAGGCTTAAGACTGTTTGGGATGGTGGTTATAAACGAAGTACTTATTATTTCTTTATAATGAATTCCAAGTCTTATTTTTAAACAGATACGGTTTTGTATTGTCTGTAATTGTTAATAAATACAAATACAAAAAAATATTATTACGTAGTAATTTAAAACGACTGAACTTAAAAAACAAATTAAAACAAAACGTGGTATCTTGATGCATAACACATTCGTACCTTACGGATAATTTGCATTTTGCCATTGCAGAATATTGCATATTGCTGTGATAGACTTAAGCAGAACGAAAGTCAAATAAAATGAACTATCGAAGAGCCATTAAATTGAGAAAGTTTATCAAAAATTAAACCTCAACTGATCAGAGCATTTCAAATATTGCAAGTGAAACATGATCGGTCCGTCTATGAAAGAACTTAAAATAGTGGCAAATCAAAATAAACTTTTAAAAAATCATAAATTTGCTTTCTCAAAACTATTAATAAAATATCAATAATAATCTAAATACGTAAATTTCTATAATTTATTAACCCAAAACCGAGCAATAATCATACTTTGTCATTAATCATACACCCTTGAAAATACGCCAGTTGAACAAACATCTTTATATTCGGTGCCAACATTACATCAAAATGGCATTATACATATTTAACAGGAAAACATTACATAAACTAATCATACTTCGGCTATTAAATATTACAAACTTTAGCATCCTAACCAACAGTGTGTGTGTCTGTACATCCTTTCTTCACGTCATTACAGAGCAATGAAATTTGTATTACACAGAGACAGTTGAAAGGATAGAGAGTAACATAGGCTGATTATCCTGATAGAAGGTTCCTATGGGATCCAAAACAAATCAAGATTGTAAATGAAAACTAAGCGAAGCGTCGAACTATGGAATGGGCGGAAAACTAATTGAAGTACAATTAAAGAAGGGGAGTACAAAAAATGTATGGCAACTGAAATATAGTTATAGGGATGTTAGGTGTTTTACCGCGGGCAAAATCTAGTTGTCTTTATTTGTACCGTTTTTACAAGTGAATGCCTTGTGCTACCCTTTGTACGTATAGTAGCGCACAAGCAGAACGAAAAGTCACGTATATAATGCATGCAACGTAAGACAGAATGCACCGGTATAGCAGAACTTGTAGATCAAAAGGCCGAAATGCTCCGTTATGTATGACAACCGTGTGGGTGTGTAATAACATTAATAATTTTTTTCTACCTTTCACTTTTTAGTTTTGACCTGGGTTCAATTTAAGTACCTACCGTTTCCTTAACTATTTCATTAATGTGATTTTTTAACGTTCAAATCGTTTATATCGTGCTTCTTTATCGCTTGAACTGAAGACACTATTAATATTTTCTAACACAAAATTGGAATTAAATAGGTTTTTAATTTAGTTTTATCCTCAGTAACTTCTCGAAACAATATTAAATCATCTCAAAAGCAGTGTTTAGCGACCAAAAAATAATTTTTGTGGGTGTTAAAAAACACCCAATCAAATAGCTAATCCGGAATAATTCATACTTAGAGGTGTATTGATGTGACGCGGTACAACACTATCGACAGGTCACATCCCTACGATTTAACCTGAGTGAAAAACAAGCGCAAACAAGAATAACGATAAATTTTTAACTATTTTGTAATGTGGATTGCATTCTACCTAATATTGTTAATTAAATGGCAAATATAGTTTCTAATACTAGGCACCTACCTATTCGTATAACATAAGCATAACCTGTAAGGATATATTATAATAGCTTCGTTTAAACTTTCCGAAACCTTGTTTGTAGAACAATTATGGAAGCCGAGTTTTATATACACGCACTTGACTTTCTTTTTTATTTGTATGAATACACTGCTAAAAATGTGTGTTAAACGAAGAACTAATAATTTACAAAAAACTAAGTTATAGTTAAACTAAATTGATTTAGCAGGTATTCTCAAAAGCGGAAAGTTAGGCTTTGGTTTGGTAATAAAAATACTCAACGACTGCCTTTTAACACTCAATGACAGCATACTAAAGCAAATTCCAAAAATTAATCTATTGTATTGTTTCTAACGTGACACAAAATGCTAACGAATAACGTGAATGGATAGTTAAGCTTATCGGAACAAAAAATATTATATATAATGGAATGAAAATGTCAATCAACCCTCATTGCTGACAAAAGTGATTAGATTATAAAAAAATTGCGAGAAATGCATTATGCGACAACATTTTTGCAGTGGTTTTACCAAATTTGATTTAGTGAGGTCCAACAAAAAGTACAACCATACGCACGATTTAAACCGACAACACCATTAAACTAAACACACAATCAAAACTATATACAAGTTCAAAACACAAACAAATCCACAAAACTTTCAAGTTGCGAATTCTCAAAAACTTATGTTATCACAACAAATTGTGGACGCAAATAAACCGCACGCGGGCCGACATTGACCACGACTGATTCAGACTGACTGTTATACATATTGCCAGTCTGCCAGCAACTCTGGCAATACACTCACCGACCTGAGTGCAAGAGAGACAAACAACTACTTAATGCACTAGAATGAGAAAAAACCATTTGCACCTGTGAACCCAACATTGTAGGAGTGAGTGAGATAGAAATAAACTATATAATTAAAACGAGGGAGACACCGATGCCTGCTCAATGACAATTCGGTGTTTAAAGCCTCAATTGAATTTCAATGCACCGATTTATGCTCAGACAATAGTTTGAATATTTACAATTTATTTTATAAATATTAGAGCGAGACAGGGCACAGTCTACAACAGAAACCTATACTGCCAGGGTCAGCATATGGCAAAAACGATTTTTCTGCGAAAGATACCATCTGTTGGCAGTGTTGGCCTCTCCGCTTGTGTGTGACCTCTTGTGTGACCCGACTGTATGATAGGTAGATTATAAAGTTTAATATTTACTTTAAAAACGCTACTATAATATAAAAATCGTAATACAACCAGACCGATATAAATGTATTCATTTTAACTAAGGATATAAATACGAAATGGTGTTTGTTTATTTCTTTGTTTGTTTGTACATTCTTCACGTTATGACGTGCAACAAAACGACGTCTTTTTGGCACGAAGACTAGTTGAAGGGACAGAGAGTAATTATTACTCTAATATAGGCAGGCTGCTGCTGTTTACAAATTTCGAAGAATGTTTCTATGGAATACAAAACTAACCATGTGAAATCAATGACGATCAAGTTTCGAATTTTGAGATGAAATAAATAAGTACGAGCGAAAAGCATATAGGTACCTATGTAGTTACATAAAAGTTATTTATGTCCTTAAGACACCTTACATGGTCACGCGGGCGCGACTATGAGCGTATTATAATATATAATGTAAATATATTAGGTATACATATCCTTATTTTCATGACTTGTGTATCCATTATAATAATAAAATAATAAAACAAAATTTTGTTTTATTTGAATATTTTGTGAACGCATGCTACCAAACTACAGAACACAAACTAAAAATTGGTCTCGGTTGCGCTTCCACTAGACCTCGCCCAGGGCGGCGTACAACTAATATTTGCCAACTAAAAATACTAAGCACCATAATATGATTTCGAAATTTCAATATAAAATAACGTATACAAATAAGTTCCTAAATATGAATTATTATTACCTTATTTTACGTTATTGGGACTATAGTTATTACGTAGGGCTCAGTCTAGTAAAAGCGTGTGCGAGACCAATCTTTAGACTGTGATATCTACATTTACATTACCTACTGTTTAAGTTTTGAGATGCTCGAAATTTAAAAATGAAACGCATATATGTTTTGCAATATTCTGTTTTTAATAGCAAAATTTCAATATTCTACAACAATTAAAAGAACAGTATTTTTTGATATTTATTCTGTCACCACTTTGTGCCTTTTAATCTGCTACGACGAAGTTCAAACGAGAACATTCATTTGCGTGCTATGATCATAATTTAAATTTGGTTTATTTGAACTGTTAAGCTTTTAGAGTAAAGACAGAATTAGCCTTGAACATGACAGAAGTGGACGCTCGCCCCAACGGCAGTCACTGGAGAAAATGTGTCGACTACTGAAATGCAGATGCGACAAGACCCACGAATCACATAAAAGGACATATAGAATCTTAGACATTAGTCCTGTAAGTGCTTATACCGTTTACAACAACTTGGTGGGAGGATATTTCGTTGTCGTTAGATACCGTATGCTCTTCGAAATAAAAAAAAAACCGACTTCAAAAACATAAACTAAAAAGTTAAAAATAACTTTTCACTTTAAAGAAAGGAGCATTAACACTGTAGTGGTATTTTAATAATAACATTAAAATACCATACACTTTCGAATTCTTATATGCTAAAAATAATAAATAATAGGTACACGGGTCGCACTTGATCGGACAAGTTTTAACGAATTTTTACTAACACATAAATCCGGAGAGTAACTAGTATTAACCTTAGCCAATTAGTCCATTAGATTCAAAATTGCGTACAACTGAGCTTTTTAGCTGGCCAGCGGTCCTACTTAATATCTACGTGTACCGTTAGGATCCCAGCTCGTGATTGGCCGAGGCGTTCGCGACCAAAATTCATTACCATAAAAGGCAATCCGCGTTCGAAGGCAGGTGTCCTATGCTCCGAGGAGTGGGGGCAACAATGACGCAACAGAGGAGACACTCGGCCAACGGCACCGCGAGGTGCGGTCGCCGTCACAGAATTGATTAAATCTAGTATTTGAAAGGCGCCCTGGACCGTGCCCATTATCTTGTAAATTAGCTTATTATATTAAAAAAATAAAGTGTGCAATCTAGTGCAAAGTCAGTGGTGTGTTAAAGTGATTTGCCTGGGCATTCTAAGAACAGCCTAGGCCCTCGCCGGTGCTGGTTGTGTATCGGTGCCGAACGGTGCCATATCTGCTGCCAGCTGCCGCCGTCTGTTGTACAGCCCTGGTTGTGGCCTGGGAATCGGGACGCCCTTCCGCCACTTGTACACGGTGTCTATGTGCCGTTGACATCCACTCGCAAGGAACCGAACATTATATACCTATCTGGAAGCTCGAGTTATATATAACTAAGAAACCCGAAGGAAAAGGCCTGATAATACCTAAATAAGAGTTGGTACCAACGCAGTCACTTGGGGTAACTTGTAAGCATTTACTGTTATAGTTATAATTTAGAATACCGTTTTAATTTACTAATTTCGTATTTCTATAAGCTTATCTCTTGAAAGCTCTTGAGACTCATTTGTTTTGAACTAGTAATATAATTTGTCTGGTATATTTCGAATCTATGCTTGAACTTAGAGTCTAACTTGATTTGATAAATTTAATGTTAAAATACTAAAACTTGAGTCAACAAATAATAATCGTTTTTAAAATAAAATTATACCTATTTCATAATTTTTGTAATTGAGGTTTTCATTATAATATATTATTTCTTTCTGTATAGCTGTATTTTTATTGACTCATCTGAAGGTTACTTCCGGGATTTAAGCTTGATGTTAACGACTTAGGTATTGAGCTCAAATGAACCCACGAATACCCTGAGATATTTGTTTAGCTAATTTGAAACTAAGTCGTTACAATGGCATCCACTTTGGGGCGCTGACTAGCCGCGGCTTTAAAAATCTAGTAAGTATTAAACTGTTTAGAACTTAAAGTAAAATAGAATCGAACCTGAACCCTGAAGATCAGTCTTAGAACCTTACATCTCGTAACATTCAGTTGTGTAACCGTTACAACGTTATATTACGTAACTTTCAATTGTCAAACCGTTACAATGGCGCTCACGTGTGTTAATTTTGTTTTGATAGAATAGTATTTTATATTTTAGTTTCGGAATAAACCTACAGATGGTCAAATTTTTTTTTGTATGTAATACTAATTTAAAACTGCATAAATATTTGTGTAAATTTTCAGTAAATCTCTCAAGGTAGGTGGTTCCTGCCAGTTTTGTTATTTGTTATTTTATTCTATGTGTTTGGTTTATGTGTATATAACGTGTTTTAAATTCACAAGTTTCGGTTTTGAAATAATTAATTTTTATGATAAATTTTTCTCCGCAAAACTTTTAGTCTTGTGTAATTTTGCTAATTTATTTTTTTAAGTCAGGTATTCGCTGACATTTAAAACCGTAATTTGATACATTTTATTACTTGTGTTTTCTAGAGTGTAATTAGTGTTAAATTTTTGTGAGTCCAGGGCGCTTGAAACTTGATAATTACTGGAATATTATAACTCGCGGTTCGTTTTTTTTCGTTCGTTCGTTTATTCGTTCGCTACTTGAAGCTTACCGTAAAATATAGGTCAAGCGTGTTTATTTTTCTTGTTCAATAATTTGAAAATAATTTTATTTCATTGCATCGCTGTTGAAGTTTCGTTCGCACTCGGCAATTTGGATTTAACTATTTCTGTTAGTACTGGTCGGCATATCCCGACGCTCTAATTTTTTTTTAAAATTTCTACTAATGCCGCGCGCATATTTGGAAAATAATTTGAGTGCAGTTAGCACACTGGTTATTTTTATTAAACTAGTTTGGAGCCTAAATCAGGCGCTAGAAAATATTCTCGTATACTAGGCACATTAAACTTAAAATTAATATTTTTTTTTGTGTGCACACTTGTGAAATATTGGAGTGCATACCGCACACTAGACTTGAAACTTGTTGTGTGTCAATTCGGCACACTTGTTAGATTTGGGTGCTTGAAGCACATTAGACTTTTGTTAGGTGTCTATACGACACATTGGTTAAACTCGAGTGCATATCGCACACTAGATTCTTGAACTTGTTACTAGATTTTGGAAAGTATTTTGGGTGCGATCGTGCACACTTGGTGTTTAGGCACACTAGGAAAACTTGGTGCTCATAAGCACACTAGATTCTTGAACTTGTTTTGGTGCTGTCGGGGCACACTTAAAACTTGAGCGCTCGTGAGCGCACTAGATCCTCGAGACTATTTTGGTGCCAGGAAGCACACTTGCGAAAATTTGGGTGCTTTTGAAGCATACTAGTTATTGATAAAATTAATTCGATGTTAATAACTCTGGTTAATAAACACACTTGAATTTTTATATGCCATTCGGTACTCGGTTTAGAAAATATTTGGATGTTAGCATACATACTTAGTTTTATTTAATAATTCGTAACCACATTAGGACTAGTATATCATACCTACTCGCTAGTGCATTTTGTTAGAAAATTTTAACTTTATAATTTTTCTTTAGTTACATTCGTATTAGGTACGTAAATATTTAGTTTAGGTATTGACTTTATAAATTAGATACTCGGAATTTTGTTTCCCTCTTTTGTTTTCGTAATTACATTTTTCAATTAGGTTAGATTAAAATAATTAATTAGTTTGATTTTAGATACTGTTATAAATAAAAAAAAAAAGTCTAGTTAGTTATTTAGTTACTTGACAATTCGCTAATAATTTGGAATATTTTTTTATTTACGATAAATATTTTGGTTACATAAATCGTTGTTAATAATACTTGTTGCTCTCTAAGATTTTAGTCCAGTATTGGAGTCAAATTAAATTTATTTCAGTAAAATTAAAATTTTAAACTTTAGATCAAAGTTGCGATAACTTGTTGTTATTATTATTATTTTTTTCTTTTTTTTTCTCTCTTTTTTTTTTACGGGAATTGCACCCTTTGACAAAATGGCTTTAAGCAATTTGCCACATTTGATGACATCTAGCGATTTCAACATTGTCTTAGGTTCGAACAGTGTTGTTTGCGGACCGGAAGAGTGTACTCGGAGCCAAACGGCCACTATTAAAATGTCTGGTTAGCAATATAATTCTAACCCCGTGGCGGGTCGGGGTCTAGAATAATCCGTCCACCGAGTTTTCCAGGTGATCCGTAAAAGGCGGATAAAGGAAATTTGTATATAATTTGTATATAACTGGGTTATAAACTTTTAGTATTCTAAAATAATAGCATAGTTTAACTTCTTTCATAAAATTTTTGTGTAATTTTTTTTCTAATTCTATGTTCCAAACCTTACTTGGTTATATACATATACATGCACGTACACGGCCAAATACATACACGCACTACACCTTGATTAACTTTTGTCTTTCGTATTAACTCACCCCTAACGATTTAACACTTGGAATGTTAGTGCGACAGTATGTCTGAAGCGCGAAAGGTCACAATTCTCAACATACACATACACTTGTTCTTTGAATTATTTTGTTGTTTTGGGTTAGGTATACCCACTAGTAAAGTTTGGAACTAGTACGTTCTTTATAGCTCCCTTCGATGGTTAAATCTTATCGTAAACAAACATTTAATTTTAAGAATTTATAATTAATTATCTCTTTTAACTAGAATAATATTTACCGTTTTTTTTAACAGCTGGGCCATTTTCACCTGAATTGTACATATAACGAAATGGAAACGAAACGGAACGTCACGAAAATAACGAAACGGAACGCAAGGGCTAGTTCATAATAGCTGAGTGAAACTAGAAATATTTTAGGTTTTTATTTACTACTAAATTTTTTTATCTGAAGTACATATTATATACGCATATATTAAAGTATTCATAGTTATTGTGAATTTAGTTAATTAGATTTTATTTGCAGTTTATTTTGATACACAGATGTGTTATAAATTATGTATAACAAACCGGTAAACTGGCGTAGGTCGGCGGTTTCACAGAAAAAATTAGAAGAAATATCTCCCTACCAAATCTCCCATGTTTCCCCAAAGATTTATACTGTAATTAAAAAACTTGCGTTCAATCGGGCTATTATGTTTTCTATGAAATCTGTAACTAGTGCAGTCGAAATGAACTGCAATTACAGCTCCTGTGTTCGACCTTGAGATCCATAAGATTTACAAAATTTGATTTAATTACCTAAACATATTGCATGGTGAAATTGAGAAAATAATGGCTCACATTTGGTACATGTGCATTTATTACTTCTTTGGCAAATAGATTCTAGAACAGTAATAAAATATGTGATACAAATCAATCAATAATACAATAAACAAATCTTTTGGTACATTTACAATATGAGCTAGAGTAAGAACAAAACTATCATGAATAATTAAAAAATATAGGGCAGCAAAATACAAATTTCAGCTGTGTAATAAATGAGCAAAAACACACAAATTTTAGCTGTATAATAAATGATTAAAAAGAATGTCCCGAAAATTTCTAAATCTTTTCCATATAGTCAAATACCCATACATTTTTGACACATTTAATAGTAAGGTTAAAAAATGACAAACATTAAACAAACTTAATTACTGAATTAAGCCATGTTTGGCAGATTCTATAACTTTAAATGATAAATGTTAAATATAACAAACATGACATATAAATTCTCGATTTGCCACTTCATCGAATGGTCGACCTTTGTGCACTGTGCACTTCAGGTGGAACCACCTAGGACATTTATCACACCCAATATTTTTCAGGTCGTTTTCTTCAACGTCACTAACTAAATCCTCCTCGCAACCCACACATTTTATGCGCGATTGTGTAGCTGTATAATGATTTTGTTCCTCCAGTGGATCTCTTTCATTATTTATTTTTTACTTCTGTAATGGGGCCAACATTATTTTTCCTTCTTTTTTCCTCTCTCCACTTTTCTCTTTGCATTTCCTGCTCTTCTTGGCTGAGATCTTTAATTTTCTTTTTATTCTTCTTCACTCTCTCTAAATGCTTAACTCTGATTTCTTCATATCGTTCAGAGTGTTTTAACTTTTCCCTGTAACGCTTTTGACGTTCTGCGTTGGTCAAAGGCATCTAAAACACAAAAGGTTACTGCATTGGTTGTTGTTATAAGATTATAATCATACTAGCGGCTGCCCGCGGTTTAATACGCATAGTATTACTTTTTTCACGAAAATCATATTTTGTCCACAAACCCAATCCCCAGTCTTAAGCGCCCCTGTCCCCCGTCATCCATCCCGTAGCAAATTAGCCGACTCGTCCCCACTAACCCCGTCACCTTGGAACACATCACAGACAGACAGACAAATGAACAAAAATTTATAGCCTATGGTATTCTGATGCATGAGCTATATTAAAATTAACTCACTAGTTTTGGAGTGAGAGTAACAACGTCACAAACTTTTATATTTATAATATTAGCAAGATTAGCCATAGCGTTATAAAGAAAGCATACATAAAACATTCTATTTAAATTTTGTATTGCATAGTAAAAAAATGCGTATCGTCTTAAATGGAAATCTTATCAAATACAAATTAATATTCAAATAATATTTCGTCGGTAAGTACATAGTACATTCTTTTCAATAGTCGGTTAGAAATAACTCAATATGAACACAGCTTTTTCAGTTTCGTTGCGTAACGAAACGTCACTAAACCGAAAACGAAAATCTGAGAAATTATAACCTATCTTTTTGAATAAACGTTCACAAACATTGTCATATGGAGTTTTTCTATACAGTTTTAGCTATGCAATATAAAAGGTAACAAATAGTAACTTAACGTGAAAGTTTTCTTACCGTAATCACTGAAATTTCGTCTCTAAACGGAAACTAAACACTCACTATAAAATTTCGATCTGACGAACTACGGAGACGACATATCAAAATGGCCAACTGCGCGTCATTCATAACCTAACAGCATATCGTTGCCAGTGTTAAAAAATATTTCTTTTATTTTTAAAAAAATTATTCACGCACAATTTGCGTAACGAAACAAAATGTTACGAAACAGAAAAATAAAATAATACAGTAATTTAAAACATATTTCTATGCATTATTAATTTAAAATTTAACAATTGCATTTAAAATTCATATAACATCTCTAAATTACAACCATAATAACTTACATTAGTGAATGTTATTGTTAATTGGAGACTGTAATAATTCATTGAATAAAACATTCAGGTGTTGTGACATTAAAAATCTAGTGCTAATAGTGCCTACGTAATATTTTAAAGAATAAAAAATGTATTATTTAGTAACATTAAGACCTTGAAATGTGTATAGATCATGAAAAAATACATAATAATATTATATTTTAATAACATAAAGTAAAATGATGGTTTTTGATTGCACTTTTACAACAAGAATAGGTTTGTGACAATATTTGTTTTCAAATGTACAAATTAGATGAAAATGACCCAGCTATTAGTCTGACATAGGATTATAAATAAAGTAGGTATAAAGTTTTCTTTGCGTGTATCCCGTCTTACACATTGCGGGCATCACGAGTTTAAAAAACCTTCAGAGCGCAATGGCGCGCGAAACCACAAGCAAAATAAATGCATAACATCGCGCAGTATCTTTACAGTGCGTTAGTTCGGCCAAATGGGCCTATAACTTCGTAGGTAGGGTAGACGTCATTCAATTAGCCGTGGTACCTTTTTTTTTTTCGTAACGGGTACAGGGCGCCTAGTCCTAAATAAACTATAAATATTACATCTCAAAGCCGAGTGTAATATGCTTAAAACTTGTAAAAAATTGTAATTTGATATTACATCTCAAAGCCGAGTGTAATATGCATAAAACTTATAAATAATTGTAATTTGATATTACATCTCAAAGTCGAGTGTAAATCACATTTCTTGTATATAAACTTTAAATTGCCACTACATCTCTACAATCGAGTGTAGCTCGTGATATCTTGTAAACAAATTTCAACAACATAAAAATAATTTGTATCTCTACGAAAGAGTACAAATAAAAGTTAGTATACTGTAAATAAATCTTTAGGTTTTGAAACATTTAACATAATTTAGTAACTCTTCACAACGAGTACTAATAAAAAAAAATTAGTATAACATAGTAGGTAATTTTTTTTTAAGATAATTAAAGTTTTATTTTTTTTTAATTTTTCTCTCCTTTTTCTAACTTACTCTAGTATTTAAAAATTATATAGATAAGTTTGAATAATTAGGTTTATCAAACCTTTGGTTTTGGTGTGCGTACCACACACTCGTTTAGCAATTTTATTGGTCAAATCATGGTCAAATGGCTCAAGTTAAGCAGTGACAAACCGGCGCAAGGCCGACGGTTGATTTTTTTTTGACGTTTAGTTTTCGCAAACGCTGTTGTCGTTTGGTCAAACTATCTCGTCGCCTCGTCATGGATTTAACAATTAGGGTTATATATACCACATTTTTTATTTTGTTAACCTCTTAAATTAAACTTTCGTAATTCTGCAATAAAGTCGCCTTTGTATAACAAATCGGCGCAAAATTTTATCAATAAGTACGTTTTAGCGTGGTACTACTTAGTGAGGATTTCGGGTCTTTATCAAACAACTTCTTGAGGATAAGTTTAGTTCTTAAACTATTGGTCATCTGGCTTCAGATATTTTTTTTTCTTTTTCGTAATTTTCTTTTTTTGTTATTTTGCAAAGGGTGTATTGTAGTGGTATTTTAATAATAACATTAAAATACCATACACTTTCGAATTCTTATATGCTAAAAATAATAAATAATAGGTACACGGGTCGCACTTGATCGGACAAGTTTTAACGAATTTTTACTAACACATAAATCCGGAGAGTAACTAGTATTAACCTTAGCCAATTAGTCCATTAGATTCAAAATTGCGTACAACTGAGCTTTTTAGCTGGCCAGCGGTCCTACTTAATATCTACGTGTACCGTTAGGATCCCAGCTCGTGATTGGCCGAGGCGTTCGCGACCAAAATTCATTACCATAAAAGGCAATCCGCGTTCGAAGGCAGGTGTCCTATGCTCCGAGGAGTGGGGGCAACAATGACGCAACAGAGGAGACACTCGGCCAACGGCACCGCGAGGTGCGGTCGCCGTCACAGAATTGATTAAATCTAGTATTTGAAAGGCGCCCTGGACCGTGCCCATTATCTTGTAAATTAGCTTATTATATTAAAAAAATAAAGTGTGCAATCTAGTGCAAAGTCAGTGGTGTGTTAAAGTGATTTGCCTGGGCATTCTAAGAACAGCCTAGGCCCTCGCCGGTGCTGGTTGTGTATCGGTGCCGAACGGTGCCATATCTGCTGCCAGCTGCCGCCGTCTGTTGTACAGCCCTGGTTGTGGCCTGGGAATCGGGACGCCCTTCCGCCACTTGTACACGGTGTCTATGTGCCGTTGACATCCACTCGCAAGGAACCGAACATTATATACCTATCTGGAAGCTCGAGTTATATATAACTAAGAAACCCGAAGGAAAAGGCCTGATAATACCTAAATAAGAGTTGGTACCAACGCAGTCACTTGGGGTAACTTGTAAGCATTTACTGTTATAGTTATAATTTAGAATACCGTTTTAATTTACTAATTTCGTATTTCTATAAGCTTATCTCTTGAAAGCTCTTGAGACTCATTTGTTTTGAACTAGTAATATAATTTGTCTGGTATATTTCGAATCTATGCTTGAACTTAGAGTCTAACTTGATTTGATAAATTTAATGTTAAAATACTAAAACTTGAGTCAACAAATAATAATCGTTTTTAAAATAAAATTATACCTATTTCATAATTTTTGTAATTGAGGTTTTCATTATAATATATTATTTCTTTCTGTATAGCTGTATTTTTATTGACTCATCTGAAGGTTACTTCCGGGATTTAAGCTTGATGTTAACGACTTAGGTATTGAGCTCAAATGAACCCACGAATACCCTGAGATATTTGTTTAGCTAATTTGAAACTAAGTCGTTACAATGGCATCCACTTTGGGGCGCTGACTAGCCGCGGCTTTAAAAATCTAGTAAGTATTAAACTGTTTAGAACTTAAAGTAAAATAGAATCGAACCTGAACCCTGAAGATCAGTCTTAGAACCTTACATCTCGTAACATTCAGTTGTGTAACCGTTACAACGTTATATTACGTAACTTTCAATTGTCAAACCGTTACAACACGCGGCTTATAGTTAATGAAGTCGGTGCCAAGTCATTCACTTTAGATTTTGTTCTATATTCGTTATAGTTATAAATGTATCATCGTTGTAATTGTTATTACCTGATAAGTACCCTTTCAAAGTGAATGACTTGGCACCGACTTCATTAACTATATGCCGCCTGTTAATGCTCCTTTCTTTAAAGTGAAAATTTTATTTTTAACGTTTACTTTATGTTTTTGAAGGCGGTTATTTTTTTTTTATATTATCTTATTTTTCAATTTTTATTTAAACGCATCTGTAACTTATTTGTATTTCGTATAAATGAGGCTTCTATACGAGCTACTCAAACGAGACAGCGTCGCGATTACGCGACTTAAATTCAACGTTAAACGCATCAGCATGCCTAGTAGGTAGTGGTATTCCTATGTAAAACTTCAATCTTAACTAAGTATTATTTTTGTACGAACTGAACATTTTGGCATATTGAACAGTAAGAAGTACGCCCAACAAAAAGTAACTGCTGTAAATCGTTGAGGAATTCCCTCGACTGTCTATGGTCGCCATCATCAGACCTGTAATGGCACTTATAACCCGTATGAGTGCAAAGTTCTCATCAATCGAAATGAATTAAGTCAAAACACCAGGTGATTGCTGTAAATCGTTAAGGAGTTCCTTCAACTGTGTATGGTCTCCATCATCAGACCTGTAATGGCACTTATAACCCATATGGGTGCAAAATTCTCATCAATAGAAAAGAACTAAGTCCAAACACCAGGTAATTGCTGTAAATCGTTGAGGAGTTCCCTCGACTGTGTATTGCCTCCATCGTCAGACCTGTTATGGCATTTATAACCCTTATGGGTGCAAAGTTCTCAACAATAGAAATGAATCAAGTTCAAACATCAGGTAATTACTGTAAATCGTTGAGGAGTTCCCTCGACTGTCTTTCGGCTCCATCATCAGATCGACTCCCGACCTTAAAGTACTAGTGGTTGTACTTTATAAAAATACTTAAAATACGATACTTTAAAATACGATTTTCGAAATTTCCCTTAGATTTCTCTGAGATGCCATCATCAGATCCTGGTTTCCTTATCATGGTATGACTCTTGGGATATCCCCTTTCCAACAAAAGAAAAATCATCCAATTCGGTTCATAAAAAACGAAGTTATTTCCGAACACACATGAATATATACGGCCGAATTGAGAAACCTCCTTCTTTTTTGAAGTCGTTTAAAAAAAGAAGCTCTTGTAAATTGGTGTCGAGAAATGCGACTACCTTTCGAAAATAAGACATCAAGGATAGTTCCCAAATCATTACTGGCGATGAAACATGGGTATCAGTATGATCTGCATCAGATATAACTAGTTGCCAATGAAAGTGCGCAAACTTACAAAGGTCTCGTAACATAGGCAAAAATCAAATGGTGGTAACCAGCTTTTTTCATGGACTGGACATCTTGCGATATCAATGCTAGAATATAAGTCAGTTAACTGACAATTGTACACAGTATTTGCCTTTTCAAAACTTTTCATACGAGAAACAACCAAGACCGAATTTAGGAAAATCATGCTACACCACGACAATGCATCTTCACACACTTCCCTCAGAACAAAGGCGGTTATTCAAGAATCTGGTATTAGAAGTCTGCCTCGTCGACCTTAAAACTTCGACTTACCTCCCGATGATTTCTTTTTATTGCATAAAAAAAATTGTCAAGGATAAAATAAAACTAGTTTTTTTCAAGTGCCGAAGAAGTGGTGACTGATTACGAATAAGCCATTTTTGACCTGTCGAAGAAAAACTGGAATAAAAGTTTTCAGAGCTGTTTTAGGCAGATGCAAATTGAAAAAATATAATTTAAATGATAAAATATACTGTTTGCGTTACGCGCGTCTCAATACTCATATAGTGATCCACATGCATATGATACTTTAATCTAAGTTCACATTTTCATCATTAACGTACGTTGATGACAAGCCAAATGGATAAAGCGTTATAAGTAAACGTTCAAAACGGACGACCTAGACGTTATGACCTACTTGGACCGTCCACCTAAACCTTCAGCATATATAAAACTGTCTTAAATCTCGTATACACATGTCTCAATAATCAATCACTGTGTTTACGTGACGTTACGTCTAAAAGTTCACTTTGTTCAACGACATGTAGTCAGTTCAGGGTAGTGAAAACATATCAGTCGACAATTCGACAGCTCTTGGGCGTAGCTGACGTCAAAAAATTTTAAGATACTCGGTTGCGACCATAGAGTTGAGAAATATATCTAAATAGAATACGTTTGTAGTGAGTAAAAGATGAGGAGAGGACACATTTGAAAGGATTTGTATGAATTTACTGGGTTTTGCCCGTGGTTCTGCTCGCGTGCAAATTTATCATGTCTCTATAACAATGTTCTTGCGTTCCCGTCCCTGCAGCCTACTTCTATTTAATGAAAATTACTCAGTACACGAAGCTTTGTGTGTGTTTATATTTTATTTCTAAAACGAGGTGAATTCTTAACTAACAGTCAAAATTAAGGAATGTAGTCAGACAGAGTACAGAGAACTGCGCGAGTGTGAGCAGTGATGAAATATAAACATTCGGTTAAAATTTGTAAATCTAAATTTTAAACGAATTTTCCAGCAATAATTTGTTAAAAAATTTTATTTAATAAATTACCAGTGAATTTACCTTTTAGTCGCAACACAAAAAATATACAATTTATGCTTAAATAAATTAGCTGACATTATCAGCCAATTGATTTTAGAGTTAATTCAGTATTTACAATTTAGCGGCTCGGTGGGACATTCTAAATCCTTTCAACGAATCTCAACTATAATGCACTTTATTTCTCTTATTCACCGGATAAGAGATTCGATAAGACACGACAAGACTTCCATTAAGTTCCATTGAATTACCACGATTCTCCAATTTCATAGAAACGGCTGTTTAGCACCTCAAAGTTTATTATTGACATCCGGGAAGTGTGGCGTAGTACCATCTTACTAAAACCAAATCGATTCGTTTACCTACTCAGTGCTCTCAAGCTATGTTTCCGAAAAATTCTACAACATAAACGAATAAGTTTAGGAATTTACTGTTATTTAGTTTTGCAGGGTATTGTAGTACGTTATTGTATTATATGCTTAATAAATAAATAAATAAATAATGTATGGTTACTCTTGTCCTCACATAAATAAGGTCCGATAATGCTTTTTGCACTCATTTCACACCAAACAGTAACATTTTTCAAAGTAAAGTTTCAGCTCTTCGAGCCCAATCACGCCTAAACATTTTCACTTACCCAATGACGATTGAGTCTTATTCATTTACATAAGAAATTTGTCTAAACGGGAGAATCGTCATTTTTAACGAAACTTCACAAGAAATCGTTGGACACTATTCGTCTAGTACAGTTTCAAATATCTATCAAAGAGACAAGACAATGTAAGAAAATCTGAATGAACGTCTTATTCGTGGTACCTTATACTGCAATAAAGCTGATACAAATAATTTCTATTCCTGTATACATGCTTGTTTCTCTAAATATTATGTTACGTTATTTAACCATTTTTGCTTCTCTTACACTTTGAAAGCTCGATACGTTTTAATAGTACTTACTGCATATCGGAAGGATTGACTAAAAGCACTTTTCTGCGTTTACCGTCTTACCACTCATACTCTAGCTAGCTTGTGCAAGATGGCGAGTTGACAGGTTCCCGCGCGCCTGTCTTCAAACCCGCAAAATTGCGTTTGACATTTCCGATACTTTGAAGTGACATTTATGACTATATAAAAACGAAACGTTGCCGTCAAATTTATTTGCTCTATGACTTACTGCCTTAAGATGTGGGCATCCAGGTTGAAAATAAATTGTTTTAAAGCGTGAGGATTTCGGTGATATTAACTAGAGGATTGTCACATTTTTTATTCGTTTATGATCTCACTGATGTAAAAAATTAAATGAAATAGCAGTCCGATAATTCGGTTTTTTTACAGAGACGTGTTGTTGACATTGCATCATCGCCCAGTGAGGTTTGTCTGAGTAACCGTGTTGATATCACCCGCACAGATTTTGAAGCCGCATTCGCATTATTGTTTTCCTTCAAAGGAACAATCGGAATAATTGTCTGGCAAACATGAACATTTCAGGATAAACATTCGCTAGGACGTTAGTAATGGTAATAAACAAAAGCTTAGTTAAGTTTAGTATTGGCCATAGGATTTAAGATATTTAATCTTTATTCGGGTAAACTTAAATATAATTGTAAAAAAGCAAGTGTAAAGGAGAGGAAATACATGATTTAAATTGTTTAATAAATTAAAATGAGTCCTAAATTTTCCAATAATCATTAATAACTGATGGCAAACACGTTTTTAATACCAAGTAACTGGCAACAGACCACATAAAACAAAAATAACATTACGTCGTTTTGTAGCCTATGAACAAAACTAAAACTTAAATTTAGACGGTTAATCTCAAGTATATTAGCACTATTAAGTTCAGCTTTAACATATATTTAAATACCAATGGATTTAACCTGTTTTGTTTACATTATCTACAGTCAATAGCCTCGTCGTGATTTACGTTTTCCCGAACCGAGCATTTATCGTTTTGTTTTGACGGATTCACTTATCGGTGAAGGAAATGTTGATAGTATCTCGTTCAACATAAATTGTGTCCATGATAATGTTGCGAATTTAACCTTTTTCTAGAGATGGAACTAAAGCTGTGCTTTTGCAGAAACGTGAGCGTCTTTTTTTAGAGATAATGTGTTCTAGAAATGATTGCTCATATCTATCATGTAGCATTGAAAAAATTAGTCTAGCTCGCGCTACTACTAACCTGAGCCCATAGCATGCGGCAACTTATTACAAAATAACTATTGCTATGACGTTTATTCTTATTTCTGTTTAGTACATAACGAGAAAATATGTCAAAGTTATTGGATCTATACTAATCTATATTATCGATAATCGATACTAATTGTATCTGCAGACTGACCACTCTAACAAAGTAGTCATTACTTAGCTTGACAATCTGTCCAACATACACCTACTAATCGACAACTTCGAGGAACGCATTTTCAAAATTAACTGTTGAGTCTGATATAGACCTATTAATTAAATAAATAGATTAATATCATTCTATTATAAAACCGTAACGGAATAATGTCAGTGCAGTGCAGGACAAACTTTATAACCTCTTTGAAGTTCATGCTCGGTATCAAGATTACAGACACAGAGAACACGGTGCGCCAAATTCGCAAGGCGGGAAAACGATAAAGCTAAACGAAAATAAACCCAGAACCAACGCGGCGTCGCTCACCGTGTGTTTACACTGCGACCCGCAACGATGCGACACGCGTAGAACTAGCATCGCGGCATACCTCTAGATATAAACCAAAGTGGCGGTGGACCGGTAACATAGCTGGCAAAACCCTTAACCGATAGAAATAAAGGATCTAGAGTAGTTATCGACGTAGCGAAAATCGAAAGTTAGATGACTTCGACCACCTGTCATGAGGGCGTAAGGCGTTGGGTATCGAAGGACAGGATCGTTGGTCGAGTTTATTGGGAGAGGTTTACAGCGATGGACGCTTTATAGGCGCACAGTTTGTTATTACCGCCATTGCCGCCGAGCAAGAAACTTCATTATCATCATCAACCCATGCTTATCCCACTGCAGGGGCTTAGGCCTCCCCCAGGGTGAAGAGGGGGGTTTGGAGCTTAAGTCCACCACGCTGCTTTACTTCGGGTTGGGAACTGTAACGACCGCCATCTATTGACAGCGTCCGCAGCAACAGCAGCGAGCAAGAAACTTACCGGTCAAAATTATATCTGTGATGGGAAGAAACGGGCCTCAATAGGTTACGTACTGCACTTATTATACTTATCAATAAGCTAGATATTCTGTACCGGGACCGCTAAAAGCCGGCACGCTCTTGAACAATGCGAGACTTTCTAGAACATACGATCGTTACCAGCACATCGGAAAGAGGCTAGAATCGAAAAGAAACATATAGATAATCTTATGCATATGAGTGGATTTTGTATTTTAGAGATTACGTAAAACTTAGACAACATTATAATCAGGATGGAGCGTCTCACATCGAATGTCATACTCATCGATTAGACAAACCAGACGTCATTATCATTCAGTAAGTACGCATGTTACATATGGAGCACACAAATTCTACTTCGCAGCTAATATTTCAAAACTTCAACTGACATTTATTTGGCCTACGTGGTATATATATTTTTGCTCACATTTTTGTTGTCACAACACGGTATCTCTATGAATGTCCATGATGTCAAAGCACATTACTCATTCTTGGTGTTTTTATTAGAAATAAGAGCTTTTTTACACATTAGAATTACAAAGTTATCGACTCAATTACAATATTCAATTTATGATAGTAATGTCATACGAGTAACAGACGAAATCAATTTAACTATGTACCCAAGCTTTCTCTACTAAAGTCAGACACTGTTCAGGTCATAATTAAATAAATTTACAACTATAATAATACCTGGGACATTCCATACAGCGCCATCTAGTCCCAAACTAAGCAAAGCTTGTATTATGGGCACTAGTCAACTGATATACATACAAAATATGTTCTATAATATATACATATATAGATATTTTACACCCAGACACGGAACAAATGTTCATGCACACAAATATTTGTCCCGGGCAGGAATCGGACCCACGACCCTTGCCTCCACAGTTAGGGTCTCTAATCTCTAACCACTCGGCCCATCAATCAGTGAAACTAGTACCGAAACTACATAATTTCATCATTGTCTTAAAATGTTTTAATTACGACAAGATCAAAGAAAATGTTACACAGCATAATCTGATAATAGCATTAAATAAAAGTTTGTCATTCTGAACTTCCGAAATTTCATGACATCACAACGAGAAAATCACTAAACAACTTGTGGTTTTTGTAAGAGGTTTAAATATTTAAAATTCGACGTTATAGTTAACGTTACGACAGTTGAGGTGAACAACACATACTTTGATTCACCTATGTCTTGTTGTAACCTTAAGAATCTAAATTAAAAAAGCCAGATTTTCTTACCTAAGTCGGTTAAAAAATCCAAAAAAAAAATAGAAATTCTTGTATCCAAGAAATGTGTCTTAGTGAGTAATGTGTTTGCTTCAACTCTCGTTGCGTCTTCTATGACAACAAGTATGTTGTGCAACAAGTGTGCTAAATTGTCAATTGCCCACGAAGCAAAGTCGGGTAATTGACTAAGGAGCCTTCTTTATGAATTGTCCAGATTGCACATTTTCATTACTAATTATCGTAAGTCATTCAAAGATGGCCCCGGCTTCAATTTTATCAACATTTTGAATTGAAATAGAAATAGAATTCATAATATCAGTTATTTATCGACCAAACTACACTAACAGGGCACTTATATAGCATGCGTATTCGAAATACACGATCGAAATTCGGTTATCTTTTAGCAGTAATCACCGGCGAGGCAGACGCCTTGTAAAACATCGTCTACAAAGCTGGCAAGTAGCCAACGGTGTACAGTACATTGTAACCCTGACGCCGCCCCGTGCCGTACGGTGCTGTTCTGTCGAACGAGTGAACTGAAACATTTCCATTCAACCATCGAAACCGACCTTGCAGAAATTCTAATAAATACACCAAACACTAAAACTAGAGTCGAAAAAATAAATACACGCATTTTTTTATATCGTCGGAACATCACTTGCAAGAATAGCTGTCTAAGTCATGAGCAAGTACGACCTGTTAGAATAACCAGATCTAGTTAAGATTCGCAGAAATCAACGTTGTTAGATTGTGAAATTTTAAATATAGGTGACTCAGGTGACTCAAATATAGGTGATGAAATGGAATATAAAAATAAATTATGTCAGCACCAACGCCTTCGTAGCAAATATTTAGCAAGTTTCGGCAAATAACGTGCAAAGACAGAAAATTTGTTTTTTGCAAAAATATTATAGGTACAACTTAGTTTACACATGAAAGTACGAGTTCGTTCGTTCCACTGCTGTCAAACTTATCTATTCTATGAATAAACATTGTAAATTACTTTCGCCATTGCTATTTTGTGCTATTTTTTGTTACACATAAATTTTTGATATTGCCATATCTGTTTCAATTTTAATGTAACATTTTCCAGTAAAAGTTATTGTTTCCACAATGTTGAAAAATTGAAAAAAAGTTTCAATTGCATGTGGGGCCACGCATAAGATAGGTATCCGTATCCATGCGCACAACAATAATATAACGTATTTTTAAGTACAGACCTATCTATTTATTAGTCCCTGGGCTCGTTTTCGTTCGTAGTTTTTTCTCGATTATTCCGAAACTTACGTGTTTAAACGTTATTGAAAAAAATTTCGGCTGAACATTCTTATCAATATCTATCTATTAGACTTATCCGATTTCCAACTGATACGTTTAGGGATGCGGGGATTCGGGAACATCAACTGTGGAGCTGCACATTTCAGAAACGGGGACCTAAAATATAAAGTGATTTATGAACATATATTTCATTTTAAAATTTAAATTTCTGGCTTTCTATCGATATCCCATGATGATGGCATAAGTAGGAAAAATACCTTCCCTCTCCGTTATACATAGGTGGAGAAACCTAGAGGAAACTTAGGTTGACTGTTTTTTTTTTAATATCATAATTTTTCTTTTGTTTGATTGTTTCACGTAGATATAGTATCATTTTATTAAGGAACTATGTAGATTTTTAATTTATTAATAATAAATGAAAATGTAACTAATTTGCGGTTTTTTTTTTACCCATACGTAGAGAAGGGGGATAAACGTCTACAATTCCCAAGGTATGTGGGAGTCGCACCCACTAACAACCGCCTGAAGCATAAGTGGAACGCGTGTCGTTAGCCCGAAAGGTCCAACGACTTCATCGAAGCGGCCAGGAGGCACACTAGGATGTCACCAGCGCGAAGATGTCGCCCTTAGGGATTACTCGATGCGAAATAATCCCTTTGGCGCGGGCCTCCGGTTAAGATTTACCTTATTAATATAACGTGAAAAGTGTTTTACTGTTCACTCATTTCAGAGTCAGTCAATCAGTCAGTAGGAGTTATCCTCTCACATAAGCGCTAAGTGTCAAGGGCATGGGCTGAATGATAGCCAGTGGTGGTGTGACCATTTGTCTCTATATGACGTTAACTATAGTGTTCTCTGTTTAGACACTTCTCTCACAACCAGCCCAGTCTCCACTGCGTAAAACAACAAAATGCATCATATGACGACAAATGTGATGTCAGTTTTTCCCGTTCAATACACCTGCAAATCATTTACTTATATCTACTTTAAATGTAGAAACTATGAGAGTGTGACGGACAAGCCAAATGGACAGACGGACACGACAAAACTATAAGGTTTCCGCTTTCGTTTTTTGGCTCCGGAACACTAAAAAATCATCTCACATCGTAGCATGATTGATCTCTTGGCCAGTAGCCAAACACGCATTTCACGTGTGTGTACAATCTGTAATGACATCGCTGTTGCCAATAACAACTTTGTTGAGATTAATACATTGTTACTGTTATGTTGCATGTTCAAAGAATGGATGACAATAGAGCCAAAACAATAACTAGCCAGTGGGCGCCTCAGCAAAAAAGAACGCGGGATAGACGTGAAAAAAAATGGAACCACTACATTGTAAAGTCTTAAAGAAGATGAGAAGAACATATGATTGGAGAGACAAAAACTAAAGAAAAATTGAGATACTGAACCAGAGATTAAACAATCTATTTTTTAAAATGGCTGAGAAGATTAAAACCACAGAGCATTCGAGTAGGTTGGAGTGGGCATGTAGGCGGATACGCTGTCCCCTTCAAGTATGTAGTACGTTGCATACTCAAGACAGATCTTATAACTTGAACTCTAAAATACGACATCATATCATACCAAAGATGTAAGGGAAAGGGTTGAACGACTTAACGGCATTCTAAAACAATATAAATCTAAGATAAAAGTACGTATGCGTAATATTTTTCCTTAAATTCGTTGTGTGAGTAATAATTTTTGGAACACGTGTCTCTGAACAAATACTGTCACATGGCACCTCTAACTTACTCTATTCTCTGTGGCTAAAACCCACCCTTGGCTGTAGTACCGAAGGAAGAAGTATACAGATACTATATGTCATTAACCAACTTTAGGGAAATCTCAATTCGATTCATTTGTATGTTTGCGAATATGTGATACAGATTTAACGCACTTATTTTCATCCATTATGCTTAGAACCCGTCTAATATAATTTCTTTATCTCATCATCATCATCATCATCAGTGCCTCTCCTTCAGCCAGTTATGCAACTGAAAGGGGTAAATCCCGATATACCGAAGGGGGCGTGGTTATGGGAAGGAGTGTAGGTAGTCGCAGCTTGGAAAGTGAACGAGGGGATTTTTATATCCGACCGGTTTACATGCAACCTGTAGCCAGAGAAAGGAAATAGGAGAGGTGGATAAATATTATACTGTGTACATATATAACTGGTGAGAGAATAAAACTGCATTTATGGTTCTTCATCAGATTTTTCACTGTCTGCCTCGGGAATTTTATACAGTTCAGCTGCTGCTGTCTTTATTCCTTGTCTATCTTCTGTTAGCCTGACGCAATCCTGGTGGTTACGCTATTAGTATTGCATGTCTTGATCCAGAGAATCCCTCCAGGTGAATATTGGTCTGCATTTTTTTTTTCTTGCGAACAAAGTGTTCGTAATAGCATGTAGAGGATAGGTTAGTATCTATCGCAACCGTGGGAGTTCCATTCTGCGGGGCTTTGGTCTTTAACTACGTGTATTGAGTTTCGAGACCCGATTTGCAGATTGCTTTTGCCGTTATTTTTAATGTTGTTCTGTTTTCCGCAGTTCTTTTTCTGTATTTCTTCTCGTAGTTTGTGTAGTTATTGATGGTTTAGGGAGCATTTCCATACTTTAAATAGGAGGACCTAATATGTCGCTTTACTTGTCTAATATAATTTCTTTATCTATATAATAATTGCAATAGAATAGCTCGATAAGTTATTTAATTTACCCGACCACGGCGAAGCCAAAAGTATGTTGCATGGATGTTTTTTAAATTATTCAACATATTTTAACATATCAGTTATCTTTAGAAACATCTTAATGATCCGCTGGTTGAAGGCTGTGTGACGTCACACTAAGTTCAATATAGCGCCGCCAAGAGGACATAAAGTCCTGTATTATATTTCTTTACATATGTGCCGTATTAAGTATCATATCAAAGGGCTTAATTAGCACATTTCTAACATATATATTTACTAGCTGTTGCTCTGTGCTTTGTTTGTCTCAGCGCAATCATTATCATCGATTCGTCTATCCCCTCGGTAGGAGAGCAGGTGCGGGTGTAGGGTAAGACCCTGTAACCCGGGCATATTCTCGTCAGGGGCACGGCCCTGACGGTCAGTTACGTCAGGCACGTCAGTGTATAATAAAAAAATATTTCATGAATTATAATGATTAAAACTTGTAACAAAATAATAAAAAAAAATCCGTACACGTATCGTTAAAAAAAATTCTATATGAAGTGACCTATGAGCCGGATTAAGTAAAATATTACACACAAGAATTCATTTTTCTACTGATAATTCTTCTATGCTATAGTGTGAAAGTGGTTTTATTTTTAAACGAAACTTTTTGTAAAATACTTATAACCAGTAGTTACCATATATCACATATATCCATGTTGAACCATAGACAACACTAGAAGCGTCACACAATGGCCTCATAATTTATTGTACATTCAGGCATTAGATAAACTAATCAACTAATGGAAACACTATGTGTCAAGATTTTTAAAACAATAAAACAAAACCAAAGCGATAAGTGGAAGTAAAATACTCATAGTACAATCGATGGGCGTAAGTTACGATCTCCACGTAGAAAGTTGCTTATATAGGAAAGCGCTGGAACGTCGGTACATTTCGAAAACACATAAACATGCTGAGTAGAAAAGCACTATAAGCAACATATGCAGATTCGATAGATAAATGTAAAACATCAGATTTTGTACTACAGTAGAAAACTGTGACAGTGATTGATGTCTCAAATGGAAGTTGATATATATTAATATATCGAGTGTTCGACTGAATTTAATCCTAACTTATAGAGCGTGTAGAGCTTACCGAACTAAACATAAAGTTTAAAAAAAATAAGATAAGCGATAAAAAAATTAAACTTTAAGCATGTTTTTCTCGGTGATCGTTAATTTGCGCCACCTGCTTACTTGAAACTTTTGTTTAGTTGAGTAAGCTCTGCACGCTCTACGTGTATAAGTTTGGACTACGTTCACCGAACAGAGTGAATAACAATAAAATGAAAAATACCAGGGGAATTTCTAGTCGGTTCGGTCGGACGAAAAACCCTTATAGTTTCCTAATGTCCGTCCGACTGTCTGTATGTCACAATCATATTATTTGCAAACCATTAATGCTATAAATATGAAATTTGGCACGGTTAAACATATTTTGTAACCAATACATAAAATTGTAATAGTAATAGTTTTAACACCTTGCAAATTTTTTATGGTGCCTACCGCACTCCGTTCATGTAAATTCGAAAAAGGTTTTAAAAAATGCAGTACACCAGGTTTATAAGAAAAAACAATACAATACTGGCCTTTCAGTATGAGAGTGCAGTCAAAAAAGGAAAAATTGTAAAGGCTGTATCAGGATAAAAGTTAGTGTTAATTATATCTTTTCTTAATCGGTAGGTACTTATTCATATTTAGTACCTATGTTAACGAAATGATTATGGTTTTAATTTATAAAACACAACATACAAATATACCAATTATAGTTTTAGAATTCCGTGGACAGATTTTCGTCTTAAGATTTTATATATAAACAGTTAGGTATAGTTCCAATCAAACTTTATGGCGGATCGGAATACAACGCTTTATGCATGCTTGCGCAGGTTCAGTCATATGCCCCTCGCTCAACTGCGTCCCGCTACACCTAAAACTAGTTACTGCGACGAGACTTGTGCCTATGTTCACATACGCCATAAAGGTTGATCGGAACTGTACAGTTAGTGAATACTATTTACTATTAAAAGGATTATTAAGTTACACAAAAATATTACGTGGAATGTGTAGTGATAAATTTCAATATAAACGGCACTAACGGTTGAACTCCGTTAAATCTTAACCGATTGGCGCAAAAAAAATATATAGTATTCAGATCAATATAAACTAGGTTTGTAAGTTATTAATTTAAATATTTTTATACTTCATCAAAAAAAAAAAAATTTTATGCGAGGGATTTTTTTCCAAAATGTTTAATTTTTCACATGTTCAACATGAAACTAATTGTATTTTTACAATATATCATCGAAATTTATCATTTATTCGATTTTTTTATATTTTTTACAACATGTGAAAATGCAATAAAAGTTTCTAATTAAGGTGCAAACTGTTAACACCGTTTGTATGGAAATTTGCTACTACACACGCCTCTTATAGCAAACATTTCTAAAAATGTCTATCTTGTCAGTTTTATTTATTTTATTAGATACTAGCGACCGCCCGCAGCTTCGCTTGCGTAGACTACACATTCCTGTTTTAGGTAGTATTAACTTTCGAAATGGTTTATACATACTTTTTGCTGAAACTAATATTGGGTACAGCCATTCAAACTTTCAACCTTCATTCTCCCCACTCCTTTAGGAAAACCGTACTCCCATACTTTTCACCTCCCGTTTCCCACCCTTAAATTGTGGAAATCCAAAAACCATGAAAGACATCATTATTTATTTATGTCAAAATTTTTATGTTTCTAACTTTAAAGAACAAAGACTCATACAAAGCCCTTCCGTCCCTCCCTCCTTAAATTTGAAATTTCCAAATATTCCTTTCATAAAAAATTGATCATCATCATCATCATCAGCCCATTTTTACCCCACTGCAGGGGCTTAGGCCTCCCCCAGGGTGAGGAGGGGGGCTTGGAGCTTAAGTCCACCACGCTGCTCGACTGCAGGTTGGGAACTGTAACGACCGCCATCTATTGACAGCGTACGGGACCGACTGCTTAACGTGCCCTCCGAAGCACGGTGTCAGTGATATTGTGTATTAAGTCAGAAAAACTCATTGGTACACGCCCGGATTCGAACCATGGCCTTTTAAATTTGAGACAGGTTCGTTGCGCTCTGGGCTATCACGACATAAAAAATTGATACGTTATAAAATAAACCAATGTTACAAATTTCGGCTTCCTAGACTTAGTAGTTTCGGCTTTATCTACATTGATAGATCAGTGAAGACAAACGACAGACAGACACAAAAAGTAGCTGATGTCACTCTTAACAACCTTCTTTCACGTCTGCAAAGTTTCATTAAAATCTTTTGAGCCGTTTTGAAGATTAGCTTGAATAGACACATAGACGTACAGACAAACAGACGGACAAAAAGTAGCGTGTGTCACTTTTGACCACCTCCTTTTCATACCCGTGAAATTTCATTAAAGTCGGTGTAACCGTTTTGGAGATTAGCTCGAATAGACAGATGGACGTACAAACAGACATACAAAAAGTAGTGTATGTCACTTTTGACCACTTCCTTTCCATATCTGTGAAGTTTCATCAAAATCAGTTTAGCCGTTTTGGAGATTTGCTCAAATGGACAGACAGACAGATAGTATTATTTTATACATATAGCCTATAGCCTTTCTCAATAAATAGACTATCCAACACAAAAAGAATTTTTCGATTCGACCCAGTAGTTCCTGAGATTTGCGCGTTCAAACAAACAAACAAACAAACAAACAAACAAACAAACAAACAAACAAACAAACAAACAAACAAACAAACAAACAAACAAACAAACAAACAAACAAACAAACAAACAAACAAACAAACAAACAAACAAACAAACAAACAAACAAACAAACAAACAAACTCTTCAGCTTTATAATATTAGTATAGATACTAATGCCAAATCTTGTCAATTTAGATTTACCCACACATTAATTTTCGTAATTTATAAATTATAATTAATTAATTATTTGTGATTTATAAAAATGCATTTGTAATCTGCGATTTAGATTTTTTTATATTTTCCAGGGCGAAAATATTATAGAGAAAACTGCTCACACATGCATATGAGCATTTGCAAAAAATGACATCAACGAGCATCTTTACTGATGCAAAGATTGTTATACAAAATTATTCAGCTCTTCCTTAAACTTATAAATTAATGGTTGCTTCGCCAGAGGCCTCAAATTCATTGCCAAGTTTTAAAAGTGTCAAATCATCATTTGTTTACAAATAAGCCAGCAGAAGTTGGTAAAATACGTACATTGCGACAAAACAAAAGATGTGCAAGTACCTACTGGATATACTGAATAATCAATTTATACAAGAAATCCAGATGGCGATTTTGCATGGAATTTTGCAAATATTAATTTAGATAATTGGGGAAAAAAAAATTATAGTAAATATAGTTATGAGTGTAACTGTGAATCACATTGCGTCATATTTTAATTATAAAGTTTATTTTGCATACAAGATGCGAGTTCAGCGAAACAGACGTGGGCCACACCAGACGTTTAGAAATGACTCAACGATTGTTCAACTGAATTGAATATTGTGGCCGAACCATTGACATATTACTCTGTTATTAAAGTAACTAATTAATATATCTCATACAATCTCAAACTCAACTTCTTGTTGGAAAATTGTAAATAAAAATGGAGCTTTCACAACCATTTTTGACTCGCTCTATGGATTAGGTTAGTGGGCGTAGCGCAATCTTGAAACTAGACAGCTGATTTCGGAGCTTTTGGGAACAGGCTCAAATTCCTCGAATATCATAAATAGAAAAATTGACTGTGGTTACTTTTTACATATTTCAAAACTTGTTTGTTAAATTTCTAAGGAAGACCACGACATGTGATGCACTCAATAATGGATATTACCTTTTTTAATCATGCACTGGTCATTTCATGACTCGATTGTTTGTGATTCAACTCACAATTCATGTTAGTCTACGCAGAACATTATCAAGTTTCAGAAATGGCATTAAATAGTAAAACCATTTTTAGTTTTTAATAGGCGCATGAAATACCTCTAATTTTTAATGCATTTAGGGTATATTGTGACCCATATAAACTATATGACAACGCGGATTACATTAAAATTTTGGCCGAAATCAAACTTAACTGTGGAATATATCAGTTTCAGCAGCGATCAGTTTATGCATTTGTAACACACTCTATGACACTGATTTGATTCTCGCAATGAGGAGTTAGTCTTTAATTATGGAAAATTATAATGAAATCTTCTAACATTCCAACACCAACTGTACCATGCCAGGTTTTGTTTTCAGAATAAATATTCTGTTATTTTTTTCATATTTCTGCGTCGCATGATTACCATTTTTTGTAAACAATCCATTCTACTACAGAACAAATACTCTAGGCATTCGAAAAGATATTCCAGTTTTTGAATTCTTTTATCGTAATAATCATGCCTACAACGCTAAAAAGGGCCCCAATTCATGTACACAGATTATGTTTGTGTAAACAACTTTTAATAATGTTAAATGTATTTCTAAAATAGGTTGAAACCGTCCCTTAAAACAAATCCCATATTCTCAGTTTTTTTTTTTAAATTGCTGCATTACTAAATTCAAGGCTACCAATGCTATGACAAAGGGAACTTTTTCGTGAAACACGTATACAGAAATCTAACATATTTAGAGTTCCGTACATCCGTGATAAAAAAAAATAGAACCCTTATTTATAGGATTATTCTCGAGTCTGTCTGTCCATTTATGACGGGCTATTTTCTCCAAATCTACTGAAGGAATATAGTTGAAATTTGGGTATCTACATAAAGGTAAAGAGGTGGGTTGACTCAATCATGCACGTATAGCGCAGGAGTACAGAACCCGGCCGTAAGTTATGCACACGAGTTCTAAAAAGCGGCTAAGTAAAAACAAGTCTAAAAATGAAATTATAAATATTCTTATAATTTTTTCATCATCGGCCACTTTACCCCACTGCAAGGGCTTAGGCCTCTCCCAGGGTGAGGAGGGGGTTTGGAGCTTAAATCCACCACGCAACTCCACTGCGGGTTGGGGACTGTAACGACCGCCATCTATTGACAGCGTCCGGGACCGACTGCTTAGCGTGCTCTCCGAGGCACGGAGTCAGTGATAGTTAATGTACTTAAGTCAGAAAAACTCATTGGTACACGCCCGGATTCGAACCATGGTCCTATGGCCTTATAAATTTGAGACAGGTTCGTTGCACTCTGGGCTATCACGACACTTTTAATTTTTTATTTAATTATAATAACGTCAAACAATTTAGTTTTGTAATTAAATGAAAAAACGACGAGAATACCTATAAATTTATTTTTAAACTTCTTTTTACTTAGCCGCTTTCTAGAACTCGTGTGCATAACTTACGGTCGAGTACTGTAATAACGATTTTCCTTTACAACGCGGTACCATACATGTTTTAGTTACCACAGAAAAAAATCGGTAAATCATTTAAAGCCGGAACTCTTTCCACGCGAGTCCGACTAGCACTTGACCGGGTTTTTTAACGAAGAAGCGATGGTAGTTCGTGGTTTATAATATTTGGCAAGGTGCAAATCAAGGTGCGCCGCCCACCTGCGTCGCAGGTTGTCAGGTTGTTACGTTGCAGTGCGACCGAGAGATCAATTTAATGTTTTGTTTGCATTTTTTTAATGTAACCCCGGAAAAAACGAAACGCCGCAGACGTAAACAATAAAATAAATAGTAATAACTATGTTTCTAGATACATACAACTATTTACATTTGACGGTACAACGAATACAAAGTAAAATAAAATATGTAAAAAACGTAGACGCAACAAATAAAGAAACAACTTCATTCCTTTTTAGTGCGAGGTTACAAATAAAATATTTTCCTAAAAGGAAAAAGATTTTAAAAAAAAGTTATTTACAACTACAGAATAAAACATTTGTAGTTACTATGTGCAATGCTATGATATATTAACTAGGTACATGAAAAGAAAACGATACCTATTTAAATACATGGGACTCAAAATTGAATGAACCTTACTTCTGCCTTTTTATTTATTCAATCAAACAAATTCCTTAATTGTTCGGATTATAATCGAGTTAATATTTTAAATGAAATAACTAGTAATAAACATAACAAATATATTCTATAAATTTGGGGAGTATTTTTGAGAGCAGGTGATTCAGCAGGAAGGGATGCCATCTGTTGTGAGACGTTGCGGCTTTTTGTTGTACGGTTGTTAAAATAACACAAGTCTTGCGCTTCCTGTGTCCCAATTTCAAATTGATTACGCGAAAATAAAGTCAGTATTTTTTTATAGTGCGATAAATTTCGTTTTTAGATAACTTTCACGGATATCAACTGTTTAAAAAATGATCTTAACTGGCTTATTATTTACACAATCGTAGCCGAAATCGAAAAAAAAAATCAGTCACGTACAATTGCGGCCTTTACCGGTAGACCGTATAGCACAAAAATCGCCTAACGTACTATTACGTAATCGACTTTCGCCCGTACTGCCATGCCATGATCAGTGCAAGGGTGGTTCAAGGAAACAAGACTTAGTTGAGTAGACCTTACCTATTATACCCCTACTAACAACAAAGAAAAGTAAATATGACTGACAATTTAAGTGTAACATCTATTTGGAACGTTAAAAATAGCTATAATTAGTCATAGGGCAAATTAATTTGACAGCAGCGTTTGGTTTTAATAGAGTCATAAATGTCAATTCCCAATATTGGAGTGACATTTTGCATTTTCCGGGGGTTGAAACCGTTGTGCGGGGATTTCTCGGGGGTGAAGAGCGCCGCGCGGAGACCTTGCGCACTGCAACTCGGACTAAAACTCCCCATCATACACCAGCTAGCTATAGTATGAGTGGTTAGACGGTGAACGCAGAAGAAGGCTTCTGTCAATTCGTATTTTTATGCTGTCATACGAAAGCGCTATATATTTTTCGGATGGCGCCCGTCATCATATAATCTAAGTTCATTTTACAGATATAACCACATAATTAATGCGATAATTATCAGTATACCACATAAGCACGATGCCACATAAAACACCATTACCATAATATTTATGAAGCCAATACCAATCTTTGTACCAATACAGAGTAAGGCCGTAAGATTCTAAATTAAAACAGCTGACGCAGACAGGTTTTTTTCTCTTGTTTTCGAGTTTTGAATAGGTTCTTTACCTGTGCCCTAATCCAACACTTTGTAAAAAAAATACAATAGACACGTGCTGCGAAAGAATACACTTCGTCACACTTGGAGAACACTAGAGTTATCTACTGGGTTTACTTGGTGTAGCAATGCCAAAGGTACTCAGAGCACCTCAAAGTACTGAATAAAATGTACTGAAGGCGTCGACTGATAAAGAAAAACCAGTAGGCAGCTGGTGGAGTATATATTTGAAGCACTTAATATTTATTTCACTGAGTGAACTTTTCTTCTTTACTTCAGTTGATAATACGTGAGATGAAAATAAATATTGAATAGCACTTATGAAAATAGTAACATTAATTGATATCATCTTAAGTGATAATCGGAACGCCAAGGGCTGCAAGTTACAAATATACAAATTAGTACCAAAATTTATTTTCAATTCACTCATAAATGTCTATTTTGTGGCCCACCACGCCACGGTATCAACTAGAGTATAACCTAAACGTAAGTTATACACTTCGAGCGGTAGAAAGGAGACTGTAGGCCATAATCTGTCGCATGTTTTATTTGGTCCAAGAAAGTTACTTTGTTCCAAATATCAAGAAATTTCAATTGAGAAACAATACTTTCTTGCCATAAATAACAACAATTTCTTGTATGGAATAATTCCAACTTTTTACAGAAGACGGCAGATTTTTTGCTGAAGAAAGCGAGGAATGCGCTTTCTTGTTTTGCGTAACGAGCGAGATTAGTTTTAAGTACATAAGAGACGGCGCATCAGTCATTAGCTGTAACAAGACTTTAAGGCTTCGGCCGTAAAAGACAGATGGGCTGATAAGACAGCGACGTCGGCATAGCGTATGTAGCTAGGTATTGGATGCCCGTGATGGCCTGTCCTGTTCGCTCTGGCTGAGCAATCTGAGCATCAGGCCCCAGGTTTCTGATGATGATCAGACTGTGTACCTATACAGTCTGATCATCATTCGATCTCGTCTATTTAAAAATATCACAATTTTGATTCAATAAAGGCAATGTATTTCGTACAAGTTTTTATAGTTCTTGGCTGTAAAAAGATATGATTATTGGAACAAGAACTAAATATCTCTTCAGACAAATACGAAAGTACATTGAATGAAGTTAATGAGTTACTTTGAATGTAAGAATTATTATATCTTTAGTGAAAATTTTACGACTTTCCTCGTATGGAAAACGCTAAATATCTTGGCTCGAGTAAACTCTCTTAGTACAAAGCAATTCTTTTTTTCTGTGTAGTTTATAAGAAAATTGCTAACTCCAAATAGACATTTTTTATTCTGACACTTCACCATAGTATTTTTTTAGAAAATATTATGTCGTTCACCATATCTTTTCAAATTAGGTGTGTTAACAACTGTAGGTATATTAAATACTTTTCAAGTATATTTATACGATGGCTGACAACTGCTGACAAGTCAGCGACCAAGAAATGTGTATGAGTGACTAAGACGAGGCACTACAAACAAAGCCGAAAATAGTCCATAACCTCTTTCTAGAGTTCGATGTTACATCAATGCTTGATGTGTATAATTTACGACCGTGAACTCTATACCCAATTTCATATAAAAAACATCCTTTACAGAATTCTAACATCTCAACGTTCCGTCACACTTTATTGTTTGGTTATATTTAATAGACCTCAGATTGCAGAAGCGCCACCTAACGAACGTGAAAAATTACACCTCTCATTCGGTTCTATCAATTAAAAAAAAAAAAGACATAACGAATCACTGACATCTATCGACGATGTTCCGACTAAATAATACATGTAAACTTCTCAGGAAAGTTGAGATGCGAACAAATTGTAATTCAAAGGAATGTCCGCAGATGGCGCTTTCTCCAGAAAAATTAAAACAAATAAGTAGAATAGTAATTTTTTTTAAATCATGCCGAAGGAAAAGACATACAATATTTCAGTTTTGATACACGTTCTAATTTTCTTTGATAATTTCCAAGAAAATCAATCACTCCAGGTAATCACTATGAAGTATCATGATTCCATAGATCATGATTCATTTCTTCCATAAACATATGTTTCATCCCATAAGATTATATAGAGAACGATGTCTAGGGTTCTATACAAAATTTGAAACCATTTTTGAGATGGCAATAAATAAAAAAAAAACTATTGTCAATACACAGACGTCAATATAATTTGGATGAAACTGTCATCCGAGTACAAAGTATTTCCTATTTTAATAACTTAACGAAATAAAGAACATTTAGATGTCAATAAATATTTGAACCCGAAGGGCTAAAACCTGTGTTTCGAACCCCTTCATGTCGTCATGACATAGTGGAAATTTTTTATAATATTCTAAACAAATGCCTTACCTTAGGCGATTTTGTAAAAAGAATGAATAACGAGGTAGAGACGACAAGAAACTGTTTTCTTACCTGAAACAAAGAAAATTGAATAATTAGTAAAATAGTAAACAAATAATTGTTGAATGCAAATTCACAACACAGCAAATAAAAGGTAAACCGAACAACATTAGCCTTCCCTGCGGTAGCTGCCCGGTGCGGGCGAAGCGATTCCGCGCTGTTTATTGGTCACGTAATTTCTAATGAACCCATTTACCGCGCGGAATCACTTCTGCCTCCGGTACCGCCGCCGCCGGAACGGCCAACGTTGTCTGGTATACCTTTAGTTAAAAGACATATTTTAAAATGATAATGAAACTATGTGATAAACCGTATTTTACTAAATCTGAAAATCTGTGTTATCCGCTACGATTCTCTTTTAAACTTTTTTCATGTCTCGAACCCTAAGACATGAAAAAAGTTCCAAGGAAGTAGATTCCAGAGTTATTAATGATTCCCTTCGGTTCTCGAATTACTCTAATGTTTGGATCACATACTAATACCCTGATAAAGAGATATGCGTATCTATACTATGATCTACATAAAATTCTTTGTGTGTTTGTACATGTCTGTGACGAATTAACTTAAAAAGTATTTATCGGATTTTAATAAAGTTTCTTCAAATGTTGTTTATAGTATTTGTAAATTGTAAAAGTGACATAAGCTATGTGTTACAGTTGTACGTTACCAGGGGGGCGCTGCGTAAAATATATTTCTCTAAAACAGCTCAGGAGCTTTTAATGCAGTTTTTCGCATTATATAGGTATCGCCCCGGAACAAGTTCTGAGACAAGCTCGACGATATTACAAGCCACCAGGGGGCATTGCAATAGATGTGATTTTTAAATTGGCTGGGTTGATTCTGATGCGGATTTCGCATTAGTTAGGTATGACCCCAGAGCAGGTTATTAGATAAGATTGCAATTATTAGCAGTCAGATAGCGCTGTGTGTAAGTGTGTGTGTAATAAATTATGTGTTTTGAGTACTATCTCACCGAATGAAACAGGTTGAGTTGAGCCGTTTATTTATATTTATTAAACCTTAAATTTGAATCCTCGTCGTCGTCGATGTTAAACTCATGGACCGCAGACCACAGAGGTGTTCGTAAAATATTCTGGATTAAAAACGTCCAAATTAAATAAATGGTGGTAGTTTTAGGAGATAGAAAGTTTACTTTCAAAGTTTTAAGATGAATTGCGCGTCTCGGTATAAACGAGAATCGAAACATGGACGGCTTTAGCAATAAAGATTTAACGGTAGTTTAGAATTTGTATCTGTCGCATGACTTTGGGGTGCTTTATGTCCTATAAAACTGAACAAGCACCTGACCTGATGTCCTGAACATCCAAAATCTGCGATCCTTAGGTAACTCAAACGTAGTATTCATTGTTATTATCAATAGATGGCGGTCGTTACAATCCGCCAACCCGCATTGAAGCAGCGTAGTGGATTTAACTTCAAGCCCCCTTATCTTGAGGAGAGGTCTAAGCCCCTGCAGTGGGGTATAAAAAGGGCTGATTGAATGGAATGGATTCTGAATACTCTTCACAATTTTACAAAAGATGAAAACTATTTGGTAGATATCGACATTGATTTCGCTTGATATCACACTTCTGGTCGTTCCCGTTTATTTCTGTTGCGTCACTCTTTTTTTGATAGTGCCTTTATGGACAGTAAAACTCATGGTAATAAAATCCTTGCGCCAGTTTGATGACCAGTGACAACTTATTTTTTCATTTGCACTTGATCTTGTCTCTTCATCATTCTAATTTGTCACACTTTTTTGACACGTTCCTGACCAGCACACTGCCTTATATATGAAAAGATGCGATCGTTCTATTGCTTCCCACAAAAGTACCATCAAATTAAGGTAAGCGGTGGTTGATTTTCATCGAACGTTCTAGCATAAATTTTGTGGTAAAAAACTGTCGATAATCGATATCAAAAATGTGCATCTAACAATATTTTTATGTTTAAATTTATGATGTATGGGAACTTTTTATTTTTAATGATGGCGATTTTTATATGCATATATTCATATTCTGATTTTCAGTGTAAACTGTACGAAGTTCTATTTCTATGAAGGTCAAAATTTTAAGACTAAAATAAACTAGTAATAGTCCAGTGCAATTAAGTTTATACCTTGGAACGCAGCTGAATAAATTTGGTTTTCCGGATTTTTTTAAATGTTCAAATATCTTATACTAAAAAGGAACGATAAATTCGTTGAAACCTTCCGATTTTTAAAGATATTCCCATGAAAATGACTTTACTTCTAGTATACGTTAATGTTTATTTTACAGATGTATTTTTTTTTCGAGAATTACTTAGTTTTTATTTCAAGTGTACAGAGAGACAGCAAACGTCCTTGGAAAGTAGGCACTGCAGGTAGTGTAAAGAGAGAGAGTAGGGTGGGGAAGCAAAGATAGTGGAGAACACGAGGTAGATGTTCCTCTACTCCGAAAACAGTTTAGCATTATATTGTGCTCCTAAACATCAAAATAATATAACTAATTTTCGATACCAATCGACATCTAACGGATGTACTTTGCACTATCAATTTAAACTAATATGCACCCAAAAAAACATTCTCCAACTCACTTCATTACTAACCGCATAATTTCATTTCGGTCTTTTTCGAGCGTCCCCGAAATACGGTTGTTTTTCCACTTACGAGTTGGCATTGGCATGGGGGTGTGATCAGAACGAATTCGCATAATTAGGATGGATGGCACTGCGGTCGCTTTGCTCGAAAAGGGTACGTGAAATTGTTATTGTTATTGTCACATGGAAATAAGCTTTTTGTGTTTTAATTAGAAGATTTACATGTACCTTCTTCTGTATTATTTCGTTATTAACAGACTTCATTACGAGACCTTTTAGTTTAAATGGTAGATTGTGTAGTTGGAGCTTAAACTAGAGCAGTATAAACTTGTATGCGCTTAAAGGGTTATATATAGATAATATTCTTATATAATACTTAAAACGTAACGAGATCAATCCTGTACATGAGATATTTTTCCAAAACCATATTTATTGTTATTGCTTAACATGATACGGAATTCAAAACAATTTTTTTTGGAATTTTAGTCTGTCGTATGAATACGATAAATTCAAAAACTGTAATTTATCAGTCGTAACCCAGAATCTAATCTCAGCTACAATTTATCACGCTTTGTTATCTAGGGACTAGACGGGTAATGATTTTCTCAATAATTTTTCAGGACAGGGTGGGAACTGAGACATCTAAATAGTGTAAATCCTACAGTTCACGCAGGCAAAACAGCAGGCAGTACTTAGTTCAAAATATAAATATTTAGTACTAGCGACCGCCCGCAGCTTCGCTTGCGTAGACTACAAATTCCTGTTATAGGTACTATCAACGTTCGAGATGGTTTAAACGTACTTTTTGCTGGAACCAATTTTGGTCACACCCATTCAAACTTTCAATCTTCATTCCCTTTCCACCCTTTAAAAAACCGATACATTTTTCATCTCCCGTTTCCCACTCTTAAAACGTGAAAATCTAAAAACCCTGAAACACGTCATTATTTAAGTCCCTCCATTCCCATCCTTAAGTTTGAAATTTCTAAAAAAGCCTGTCTTAACTTTATAATGCTCACGTTATAAAATAAACTTATGTTCCAAATTTAAGCTTCCTAGACTTAGTACTTTCGGCTGTACGTTGCTAGATCAGTGAGGACAAACGACAGACAGATAGACAGACAGACAAACACAAAAAGTAGCTTATGACACTCTTGACAACCTTCTTTCACGTCTGCAAAGTTTCATTAAAATCTGTTCAGTCGTATTGGAAATTAGCTCGAATAGATAAAATTGAATTGAATAGACGTACAGACAAACAGACGGACAAAGAGTAGCTAATGTCAAATATCTTGACAACCTTCTTTCCCGTCTGCAAAGTTTCCTTAAAATATGTTTAGCCGTTTTGGAGATTAGCTTAAATAGACAGATACACGTACAGACAGACAGACGGACAAAAAGGAAGATTTGTTAGTTTTAACGACCTTCTTTTCATATTCATTGATGTTTCATTTAAATAGGTTTAGACATATGGACTTACAGACAGACATACAAAAAGTTCTGTATGTCACATATGGAAAGGGTGTAGTCAAAATATTACATCCTGTTATATGTGTAAAGTTTCATCAAAATCGGTTAAGCCGTTTTGGCCGAAGCCGATTTGCTCGAATAGACCGACAGTTCGTTTTCATGTATATAGCCTATAACTCTCCGCTAGAATCAGGCTATCAAAGGCAAAAAGAATTTTTTCAAATCCGACTGATAGTTTCAGAGATTAACAAATTCAAACAAACAAACAAACGAAAAAACCAACCAACCAATCAACCAACCAACCATCAAACAAACAAACAAACAAAGAAACAACAATCAATCAATCAATCAATCAATCAATCATTCAATCAATCGATCATCAAATCAACGACGAACGCGCGACGGAAGCTCTCAAAACGAATAATTTTTCCCGTTATGCAACATTTTTCATTGATGCTCCACTCCTATTGGTCGTAGCGTGATGTAGTATAACCTATAGCCTTCCTCGATAAATGGACTATCCAACACAAAAATAATTTTTCAGTTTGAACCAGTAGTTCCTGAGATTTGCGCGTTTAAACAAACAAACGAACGAACCAACCAACCAACCAACCAACCAACTAACAAACAAACAAACAAACAATCAATCAATCAATCAAACAATCAAACAATCAATCTATCAAACAAACAAACAAACTCTTCAGCTTTATAATAAGTATTTCTATTATATAGATTAATAGATTATAAGATAAAAAGAAAATAAGATATTACTAAAAACCGAATAATGTCGTGATAGCCCAGAGCGCAACGAACCTGTCTCAAATTTATAAGGCCTCATAGGGCCATGGTTCGAATCCGGGCGTGTACCAATGAGTTTTTCTGACTTAAGTACACAATATCACTGACACCGTGCTTCGGAGGGCACGTTAAGCAGTCGGTCCCGGACGCTGTCAATAGATGGCGGTCGTTACAGTTCCCAACCCGCAGTGGAGCAGCGTGGTGGACTTAAGCTCCAAGCCCTCCTCCTCACCCTGGGGGAGGCCTAAGCCCCTGCAGTGGAGTAAAAATGGGCTGATGATGATGATGATGATGATGAAAAACCGTATCAAAGTCTATTGGTTTGGAAGTAAAAAGTTAACGAACAGAGGCAGACAGCGAATTTATTTTCTCCCGCTATAGTTTTTAAATTTCAATAAAAACTGTTAAGATATTAATTTAAATTGTATGATGTAAAGGGTAATTATAATATGCATGAAATGCTTAAGAAAACTAACGTATTTAATTTGATAAGGATTAATATCATGTTTAAAAAACATCTTCGCAATTAGTACATTATGTTGAACAAATTTGATTGTCATAAAAAAGGTTATAGTAAGTTAACCTTAAAAGATACACATATGCTGTTGCGGACTTTTGGTTAGAACTTTTAAAAGGGAACAATTCCGTAGTACATGATTTTTGGTTAACATCAACCGTTTACGCAGCGCGCGCAACGGAAGCTCTCAAAAGGAATAATTTTTCCCGTTTTTGCAACATTTTTCATTGATGCTCCACTCCTATTAGTCGTAGCGTGATGTAGTATAGCCTATAGCCTTCCTCGATAGATGGACTATCCAACACAACTATATTTTTTTAATTTAAACCAGTAGTTCCTGAGCTTTGCGCGTTCAAACAAACAAACAAACAAACAAACAAACAAACAAACAAACAAACAAACAAACAAACAAACAAACAAACAAACAAACAAACAAACTCTTCAGCTTTATAATAAGTATTTCTATTATATAGATTAATAGATTATAAGATAATAAGAAAAAGATAATACTGAAAACCGTATCAAAGTCTATTGCGTGGTTTGGAAGCAAAAAGTTAACGAACAGAGGCAGACAGCGAATTTATTTTCTCTCGCTATAGTTTTCATATTTCGATAAAAACTGCTAAGATTAATTTAAATTGTGTGGTGTAAAGGGCAATTATAATATGCATAAAATGCTTAAGACAACTAACGTATTTAATTTGATAAGGATTAATATTACGTTTAAAAAATATCTTAGCAAATAGTACATAATGTTAGAACAAATTTGATTGTTATAAAAAAGGTTATAGTAAGTTAACCTTAAAAGATACACATATGCTGTCGCGGACTTTTGGTTAGAACTTTCAAAGGGGAACAATTCCGTAATAGATGATTTTTGGTTAACATCAACCGTTTACGCAGCGCGCGCGACGGAAGCCCTCAAAAAGAATAATTTTTCCCGTTTTTGCAACATTTTTCATTGATGCTCCACTCCTATTAGTCGTAGCGTGATGTAGTATAGCCTATAGCCTTCCTCGATAGATGGACTATCCAACACAACTATATTTTTTTAATTTAAACCAGTAGTTCCTGAGCTTTGCGCGTTCAAACAAACAAACAAACAAACAAACAAACAAACAAACAAACAAACAAACAAACAAACAAACAAACAAACAAACAAACAAACAAACAAACAAACAAACAAACAAACTCTTCAGCTTTATAATATTAGTATAGATAACCCTCCGCTAGATTCAGGCTATCAAAGGCAAAAAAAAAAATTCAAATCCGACTGGTAGTTTCAGAGATTAGCGCATTCAAACAAACAAACAAACTCTTCAGCTTTATAATAAGTATTTCTATTATATAGATTAATAGATTATAAGATAATAAGAAAAAGATAATACTGAAAACCGTATCAAAGTCTATTGCGTGGTTTGGAAGCAAAAAGTTAACGAACAGAGGCAGACAGCGAATTTATTTTCTCTCGCTATAGTTTTCATATTTCGATAAAAACTGCTAAGATTAATTTAAATTGTGTGGTGTAAAGGGCAATTATAATATGCATAAAATGCTTAAGACAACTAACGTATTTAATTTGATAAGGATTAATATTACGTTTAAAAAATATCTTAGCAAATAGTACATAATGTTAGAACAAATTTGATTGTTATAAAAAAGGTTATAGTAAGTTAACCTTAAAAGATACACATATGCTGTCGCGGACTTTTGGTTAGAACTTTTAAAGGGGAACAATTCCGTAATAGATGATTTTTGGTTAACATCAACCGTTTACGCAGCGCGCGCGACGGAAGCCCTCAAAAAGAATAATTTTTCCCGTTTTTGCAACATTTTTCATTGATGCTCCACTCCTATTAGTCGTAGCGTGATGTAGTATAGCCTATAGCCTTCCTCGATAAATGGACTATCCAACACAACTATAATTTTTCAATTTGAACCAGTAGTTCCTGAGATTTGCGCGTTCAAACAAACAAACAAACAAACAAACAAACAAACAAACAAACAAACAAACAAACAAACAAACAAACAAACAAACAAACAAACAAACAAACAAACAAACAAACAAACAAACAAACAAACAAACAAACAAACAAACTCTTCAGCTTTATAATAGTATAGATAGTATAATAAGCGTAATAGTTACTAAAAAGTTATAGTGACATTGAAAGAAACCTTATTTTGTAAAGAATCTTCGATGTAAAAGTATAGACTGACGAAGATGTATTGGCACATGAGAAAATTGGAACTAACGCTTCAGCCTATCATAAGAAATGTCACTTCATGACAGTAAAAATTCAACTATTACGCTCAAGAGGATGATAACAAGTGGTCAGCCCAAGTGAACATCCAAGTCTCAAAAAATCGTAGGCGTAAATAAAGGCGCTTTTAACTTTAAATATCTCTGTTACAAATGGAAGGGAAGGCTGAAAGTTACGTTAGTAGAGATTTATCTGACATATTTAATTAAATTCGCAAATTGTTAGTTTTAGATATTATTGTAGTTCTGTGTAGTGGATCTTATATGTCTATCCAACGCACGCATTTTGTTTTGCAATAGTTGCTATTATTCAGGACACTTGCGTATATTTTTAGCTTTCCGTCTATAGCTTCACTCGCGTGGACTACACATTTGTATCGGCATCGCTTATGGGACACGACGGACATTTTGGGATTTTCTAGAAAATTCTAAAACTCTAGTACCTATATAATGTTACGGGCTATCAGTCCAAATATATGGGATATACTAAAACACCGATTTATTTGTATTTTATTTTAGTATGAAACAAAATTACAAACTGTTTTAATCACAATTCACACAGATCATCAATTACACTCTTCTCGCACTTCAAAGCTCGCAGTTAATCACAATTGACTTATCAGTAACCTGACTGTCCAACATCGTGTCCTCCTCCTCATATAGACCTCAAAAACCCCCACCAACAGGCATCTCGAATATTCTGTCTTCGAACGTTCTATTTCAAAATTACAATCTCAATTAACCGTGGGAAATTTTTAGCGCCGGCGCCAGTCTTCATGTGAAATGAAAATGCTTCTCGAAATTCGAATTATTGAGTGCACAACTCCCTTTGAGTAAATAAACCACCTCTAGAACGAATTTCTTTTGTGAAATTTATTTTTTATCTCGTAATTCTGTATATGATCGATGTGTCTGAATGGCCGTGTGATCTTTTCGAATACTTTCTATAACATATCGATGTATTTTTATGCATAGATGTCACAATTTTAATTATACAATTATAAGCAGTCAGACAGCGCTACAGTAGATGCTTCTTCATCAACCTATGTGGCTATATTGGACACAGGCTTACTAAGCTTTAAAAAATAACAATTAAAAAACGTGAAATTTAGATTTTTAAAAAACCTACAAAGAAGAAACTTATTATTACTTAAAGTAATAGAATAATAATATTTTAGGTGGTTTTCTAGATTTATATGAACATATATCTAATGAAAAATAAATTTAAACAAGATTATCAAACAAATAATAATATTAACTAAAACTATTACATTGTATATTTCGGAATATAAGCATGGGTCTCGTCAGACTTATTCTAATGTCATGGAGTATCGACACTTTCCCATCACTAATTTAGTTCTAGGAAATTCGGTGAAAGACAGACGAAATCCAATAGGACGTGAGCAGATGTTATGAGCATCCCAAATTGTTAATAGAAAACTAAAAGTAACGACAAATATTTACCGGATTTTCATAGAACAAAATCGTATACAGGACTTATTTCAAAGTCAAAAAGTCAGGTGTCTTTATTTCGTAGTTGTAACATTATCTTGAAATACGTCACTTGAAATTTCGTATCAAGATTGGAACAAGCAAGCTTTTCAGTGAGTAATGACACACTGTTGACTTTAGCGAGGTGTTGTTTGATATTCTGCTGAATAGAGTTCGTAACTATGAAAAGCCCAGATGATAAGGCCGAACCACGAGACAAGCTTAAAATGGATACATTTATACATGGAATTTTAATGTGTACGTAGCATCGCTGTGTCTAATAGTGCTGTTACGTTTTAAAACTGACTGAAATCACATGATACCGCATCCTACATTTAAGATACACTTTTCAGGTCTGATGGATTTCTTAAAACTTCACTTATAAGTTACTTTTCTTTTTGCTGTTCTATTTCTAGTTTTCATGATTTGCATGATTTCATTTTCACTACTTACATATGCGAATCGTGAAAAGTATGCGATGAAATCGCGAGCAAAAACTAGTAATGAATATTGCGATATCAAAGTATAACGAAATAAGATAATCTCTAAAAACTCGACAACGTATCTGTCTAAAGCATTGCTTTTCGTTGTTTACCTTATCTCTACCGATAAACAGACGGACGGGCAGAATACCTGTACATTAAAGCTAGACACAGGATACGGAAGTCTAAACATCATGCTATTGTAATCTCTGTGGCGTATGTAACGGTGGCGCACAATAGTCTATAGCCAGTCTTTTATAACTGAGCCAGACAAGTAGACGGCAGGACAAAGCAGACCTACGTCACAGCGTATTGCCTTCACACATCAAAGTGACACCAGTCTATTAACATGTATTAACCGGTATTCACAGAGGAACATTTTCGTAAAACCATACAGAAATATGAAACCCGCCGCGCCGCCTGCTTCTCTACTAGAACTATCATAATCGAGCGTGAGAGTAACTACACAAACACTAACAAACTAGTGTATGTTCGTTTATAACTCATTATTTACGAAAAACTTTTAAATTTCTCTAATTTATATATATATATATATATATATATATATATATTAGCAAATCTTTTAAGATACATCAAAATTATATATCGCGCGATGGATCGCTTTGTATAATAGAGACATCTTGCGATGGCGCGGCGGGTTTCGCAATTCTATTCTTAGAACCGCATATTCGTTAAACGTTCCTATTTCATAGCATATAATAATAAATTCAATATCTAGATACAAATATGCCAACTAACTACTATAGTAACTATCTATCGCATGTCGAACGGCAGAAATGCAAATGAAATGAAGAGGGGCAAATTTAAAGACCCGAAACTAACGAGCATGTAAGAAACTATTGATGAATGTCAACGAAGCGAAAAAGACATGTAAGGACCGTACTAACCGGCGATTTATATCTAGGCTACCTATCTCTATCTAAAATATATAATTGGAGACTATAATTACATAGGCGGGTACAGAACTTTTTATAAGTCAACTTTATGCTCACTATTGTTAAAAAATGGTAGCATAAAATATTATAAGATATATAATATTTGGAATTGGCTATTTACTAGCTTTCATTTTCATATCCACATTGTCCTAATAACAAAATGTTTTTTTCTTCCCTCTCTTTTTTTTTAATTCTAAGACAACTTATATTTTATATCTTATGTCATTCCCACAATTGGGACAAAGCTAACGACACCTCACATATTAAAATTGTGCAAGCCGTTTAGGCTACATACAAACATACTTAGATACATATTGTACACATGCATAGACCTGAAAAACATTACCCTCCGCAGTCAGGTAAAAACATAATTATCTATTAACGGTGAAGGAATAGCAACATCAGGTAATTAATACGTGTATATGATACAGAATATCGTATCATAAAGTAATAATATCTCATACGCTAGTCTTTAGCTAGTACTTTATACAGTACGGAACCCACAGGTTCGCACTTGGCCGGTTTTTATCGCCCAAAGTGTTTTCACTCTTAACTTTGTATGAGAGTAATTTACAAAGAAATTATAAATAGTCTTCAAACACTTTATTTCTTTATTTTTCAAAACGGAAAGCGCTCGTAATTGCTGTTTAAGTCGTGAATGTTTTATTGCTAAGGTTTTGAAAGCTCTGAGTACTTAGTAGATATACTTAGCATGACTTTCTTGTATGGATTAAAATTGTTCGCTTAAGGAAAATATAATACTGGGCATATTTTCCAGAACAAGTTAAACTTCACAAAATTATGCTCGTAGTCGTAATATGAACCCCGCGGCCGTTCAATACTCCCATTTAAAATAAATTTAATTTCTTTTTATTCAGTAAAACGAAAACTTATAAGAGAATTTATCTAATATTATATTATAGATGCCCTCATAGAAGGCGTCTTGCCGCCTTTAAATTGTCGAACTAAAACTGTAGACATTTCGTAGGCGTATTTCAAATTCAATATTAGCGACAATAGTTATAAGTACATAGCAATACTGACAGAGGCGAACAAGTGGACATTTCAGTATATTGTAACCGAAATATTCAGTAATAAGGCCAAGGATTAACCTCGTAACTAAATTGTTTGAGAAAACAAGTCCGAAAATGACATTATTTTCATACATTTAAATCTTAAAATGACTTGAAGGCGACGCGACGGGGCAGTAGACTGTGAGATGCTGAAGACTTAGGCCCGTTCGTTACGGAGTCCTTTACGAAATGCCTCCAGCAGTGGACGTCCAAAGGCTGATAAGATGATGATGAAAAGAAGACTTTCGAAAACAAACGAAAAGACTCTACTAAATTGTGTAGCTTCACACTATGAAATATGAAAAGCCAAGACATTTTTTTTTAAAGTTTATTTACATTACATTACATTAATTACAATATATATGTGCCTATTGTTCGATGACTGTCTGCCATTTTGTAAGTAGTGAGTAGTGACATGATCCCGTTTCAATAGAAATTTTGGGACTTCTGATCAAAAAAACGCGACGAGTAGTTTTGGCAGTCCTCTCTTGATGTTAACCTGATACCGTCTAAAGAATTTTGGAGAGACCGAAACAGGTGGAAATCTGAAGGTGCAAGGGCAGGGCTATATGGCCAATGCATTAACACCTCTCAACCAAACTCTCTTCATGTTTTCTTAGTGACTAAAGATGGGTGAGGTCTAGCGTTATCGTGATGAAAGACCACATCCTTTCTATTGAATAATCCCGGTCGCTTTCTCTCAATTTCTTGCTTTAATCTCATAAGTTTCTATTCAATATAAGATGTTTACACACACTTATTGAAAGTCAGAATAAAATGATTAGGTACCGTTTCAAAAACTAAAAGGAGAAGAACCGGCAAGAAACTCCTTCCTGTTTATTTTATTTAAATATATGTTTTTCTTCATTGTTGTTTTTTTTTTTTTTAATTTAAAGTGCTTACAACTATTACAATGATGTCTATGCGCATTTATCATTTAAATACTCGCTAATACAATAGTAAGCTTTTATCATGTGTTGGACTTTATCTCGCTTTATAAATTGATTAGAATTCAAATCTAACATTTCTTTTGGAATTTTATTACAAAAACGGATACAATTTCCCATGAAAGAATTATTAACCTTTGACAGCCTGAAACTGGGAATTGATAAGATATGCGATGGCCACAACTTAAGTTGTGGCCATCACCCAACCTAGACAAAGCATTTAAGCTTTTATGTACATAAATTATATTTTCATAAATGTACTGACAAGGGACTATCAAGTAGAGATCCGAATCGATGGTTTTGCCCGGTGGTAAAAGCTCATAATGAACAATACCCTTCCAATCCCACCATATACACAACATCAGCTTATTGCGAGTTAGCCCGGGTTTTGCCACAGTCTGTGAAGCCTGACCGACCTTTGACCACGACCTTTTTCGCACGTTCTTATCGTACTTGATACACTTTTCATCACCAGTTATCAATCTCTTCAAAAACGATTCGGTTTCATTACGTCGTAATAAAGAATCGCAAATGAGTGCACGGTTCATTAGGTTTCTTTCAGTGAGCTCATGTGGCACCCAAATATCGAGCGTTTTTGTATACCCAGCTTTTTTCAAATGGGTCAAAACTGTTTTGTGGTCAATTCCCAGACCTTCAGCTATGTCGTAATTATTAATACGCCGATCTTGCTCCACTTTAAAAAAAAATGTGTCCATTTTAGCCGTGACAGGACGACCACAGCGAGGTGCACCTTTGACATCAAAATTCTCGGATTGAAAACGTTTAAACAACTTTGTGCTACTTTTACTGACATCGCATTAGAACCATAAACGTGACGAAAAAAATTCGCAGCTTACGTTGCATTTTTTTCTTTATTATAATGAAATTTTAAAATGTCTCGAATCTCTTCATTGGGTTCACTCAGTTTGACAGGAAAAAAAATTAAAACAGGCGAGAAACAATATGTTACTAAACAGTTTCTTTTTTTGAAATGTAACCTTTTTAATGGTATCAAAACCAGCCAGATACAACTAGTACAGCCAAAGAGATTTTCTTAAAAGTATATACAAAGTATATGCGAGAAGACTTTATCTCCGACCTAAAATAATATTTATTTATTTACCCATTAATTAGAATACATTCTTGGTTCACCTACAAGATATTTATTTGTTGAAAACAGAAAATACGTACTAATTAAAGACCGCTTTCTTAAAGAGTTCTGTTAAACCTAATTTCGAAAACTAAATTTCCTATATCAATTAAAAACGGATGTCAACCAGTGAGTTCTGCATCTATACTAACAAGTGACGATACGTTGCAGGGTCTGCCGGTCACGTGCGTATGTACTGAAAGGTATTGTGCATACTTTGGAGTATGTATATTGTGTATATACAGAACTATTTTTTCACAGCTATCCAATTTTTTACTAGGCATTAAGTAATATCTAAAAACTTTAGTTGTGGAAAAAATAGGCACGTCAAATTTGTACGGTAAAATATTTTTCCATAAAGAATTATTATTGACTAAGTCAAATATATACTACGCCAAGAACAACAAGACAAGAAAAGGGCGACCGCTGGTGCAGCGGGTAGGTGGCCATCGGCGCAACGACCGCCGACCGACGCAATTGTCAGTCGCCCGCGCATCCCCACGATAATACGATAATTTTGTGGGTTTTTTTTTCTTTTAGTATTTCTCAGTATTAAAATACTGAGAGATACTAAAAGAAGAAATAGGCACGTCTTTCATTATTTTCACTAAATATCATAAAAGAAAGGAGATGAAAAAAATTTCGGTACATACGAGTGTATATGCAAACATTATCCTATTTACATACATAGCTTTGAAAGAATCAGTCTCTAAATCGAGTAAAAACACATGATTTTTTAACATGTTAATACGTAACTGAGCTCTTGGATTCTATCCTAAAAAAATAGGAATAATTAGAATCACAAGCATCACTCGGTATACTGGAAGAATTGTGTGCAACGGTTTTATGCTTTGATTGCGTAGGAAGAGCTTCACCGGTGTAAAGGTCGGGGTTCACGGCTATTGTATTATTCACAAAATAATATTAGTGAATACCGAGAAATGGACCAAATTATATATATATAACGTCCCTATGACTATGGTTTCCCTTTCTCGTTACCACAGCTGTGCCACCTTCTACTTAGGTTTTGGGGTTCTACTATACGCCTATTATTCCATCATACTAATTTCAAACACCGACTTATATGTACCTAGGTAGGTACATATAGTCGGTGAATTTCAAATCGTGATTAGAATGATAACCTTTACAAGGATAAACAGACGGTCGCTCATGTGATTATCTGACCCTTCAATTATAGGTATCTCCGTGCAACAACGACGTGAACAAATGACGTACACAATTTCGAATCCATCATATTAGATGATCAGAAAATTCGATTTATGCCCAGGCGAAGCAATTCCGTACCCAAAGCTAAAACAACTTAAGCAGTTATAAAGCGAATAGTGAGAGTAAAATTTCACGTGAAGTCCTCAATAAGCTATATTATAAATTCTCATCAAACGGACGTTTTTAGAGTTCATAAAACTTATCGATAAGCAGGGTAAGAGCAATAAAACATTTGTGAACACACTTGCGTGTGGCACTTTGTCGCGGACTTATAAAGGAGTGTTCAAGTACTACGCATGTATAATTCCATTTGTTTCAGACCTGCACCAGCATTCAAAAGAAAAATAAGAAAATTGTAGACTCCCATTCACCAGACGATAAAACGTGGTCTTATTATATTGACCATTAGGGTCTCGTAGTCCGATAAGAAACCCTTAAAGCCCGTCATGTCCATCCGTCCATCTTTTTGAGATTTTTCCTTTATTTGTGCTATGAGACCTTTCTTTTTGATAAACATGATATAGGTTAACAGGGTTTATTTGCGAGTGCAAAATATGCGGCATAAACGGCCATATTTTTTGATTGCGTTGACTTGAGCATAATTTTTTACAGCTCCATAAGACCGTAGACCTAAGTATTTGATATTAATTTCAACTTGATACTTCCATGCGTTCCTGAGAAAAAGCGTCTTGACATACAGACAGACTAACAACGAATTGATCCTAAAAGTTCCCTTTGAGGTCCGAAAGCCTAAAAAAGGATTTCACATAGTCGTATCCGACAAGCCTGCATGAAATAATTATTGACGAAAGTTGATGAAGTAAAAGGGATAAGTGCAGATCTATCTGCCTGCCCCGTCGGGCGAGCTCATCATGATGATAATGGAAGATTTATGTTCTCCCCGCACCTTTGGTCAACTAAACTTGCTTGCATAATATTTGAATGCCCCTTAACACGCAAAAATTTTCGACAAACGTCTGGGCGCCGCGATTTGGTTAGAGGAATGTGAATTAATGGTCGCGAAATAATGCAATTTTATTGGGATGATGTAGTGTTAACACGCGAATGAAATATTCACCCTTTTAAAACCCGAAATACAAAGTTGTACAACGTTATTTGCTGCTGCTGCTGTTATTATGCTGCGAAAAATATAATGACTAAACAAGGCATCACAACTTTCTTTTTCACTTCTTAATCACAACGTAATCAGAACACCGTCTAGGCCCCAAGCTAAGCATTAGCTTGTATTTTGAGTACCAAGCGAAGACACCACATACATATAACAACCAAGACCCGGTACCAGTATCAATATTCATCATATAAATACTGACCCGACCTGGGATTCGAACCCGGGACCTCCAGCTTCGTAGACAGGGTCGCTACCCACTAGGCTAAACGGTCGTCGTTTGTTTATTTTTGTGTTACTATAGAATTACTCGTACCTCTTTACAGTCTAAATAATCAATAATTAAGGCGGTTTAAAAAAATCCGTTAAGAAATAGACCAAAAAAACGTGTTTTTGTATCGGGGCTAAACAATTTAGTCGATTACAAGTTCTTCCGACATTACATTCTACCTATGTACAGACATCATTTAATTTCAGTTTCACTATGGTATATAGTATAGATAAAAGAAATTCTACAAACGGTGTTTACAAGTACGAGGTGCTATATTCGATGAAATATTTCCAATTGATAATAAATTCATGGGCACGTTTTGTCTACGAGGCAAATTGAACATTCAATGTTTCGCTCAAACAAGATCTCATGCGCTGTAGCTATACATTTTAACGCAAAATATTTCTTATTCGACACAGTACGGTACAACCCATAAAAATTTTATAAGTTCAAAATAGTTGGTAAATTGTTAATTTTAAGTGTTATTTAAGCTATGTTTTACATTACTGTCTATAACATTTACTTGCTCTGACGGTTGCATCCATTTTGACGTTTGGTATGGACATAAATTGCGTTCTCAAGACGGACATGGATTTACTTTTTAACGCGAAGGGTGATAATAAATTTATGAGGTAATTATGCAAATTGTCAGTTTTCTCTACAATTGTTCACAGTGTTCCATTCGCGGTCGGTGATGATAGATAGACCTTGGTTTCTCATCGGTTCCAAGAAGGGTTCGATGGTGGTGGCTGTGCATGGGTTATGGGTGACGGCACGGATTCTTCACTATGTTCAAATTTTTTCAAGTTCTCTAGAAAATTCTCTAGAAAATTCAATGTCCAGGAACCATCCCTTAAAGGGTCACGGTACAAACGTGTAATATATGCGGGTATAGCCGCAGGCAAAAAACTAACATTTGCATCTTTGGGAAAAAAGAAAGTGACCATAAAAAATGCATCTACTTTTACAATATACATGGATGGTAGGACAATTGGCCACGGAAATAACGTGCTTTAAGTGGCCCCAATACTATTAAAATGTCAGTATTCTCAATGCATTATGATTCAAACAGTAATTTCCAATCAGAAACTTTTTTTCTTACACTAACAAATATTTTTCCATATCGTTATTTTCATTTCACTTTATCAAGCTTATTTTATTATATGTGACGAGGGACCGTTTACAAAATAACTTTATTATAATCCAGTATCCTATAATATTTCATAAACAGATCGTATTTTATGTAATCATTTTTAGATCGGTTTATGCGTACACGCAAGCTTTTTTACCACGCCACCTGGCTTCTAAACTCTATATTTACTTACCTACCAGATAATGTTTACTCGATCAAAAGAGAAATAGATACGATAATACAAACAAACACGGGAACTTCGAACCATACATATCGAGCTTTATTGTGTTGCTTTCAAAGTTTTTGAGAGGTTTTCTCCGCTTTGCCTGAGAGGCGACCGTAAAAAAGTGCATTTATTTTTTTAAAGGATAAAATGTCGAGAAAACGTATATGTCATTACACGCCAATATAACCCGTGAAAAATCCGATGCCTCGATGGAGGGATACCCGATTCCAGTACGAAGTGATTAGTGAGCGTAGTTAATGATCTCTAAAAGTAACAAGTTTCAAATTAGTAATTTTTTTTTATCTCTCATAAACCATGTAAGGGCATTTTATGTAGTTGTACCGCTCATTGAGTTTTCCTGTCAACGGATTAGGTTTTTAATAATTTGCCGCTACGAGTGACTATTGAAAAAGCAATAATAAAAAAAATATATATTCAACATAAGATGTTTACACATGTCTATTGAAACGACTTGTCATGATAAATACTACATAAACAGAAACTTTTATTCTTTAAGAAATGAGCTCTGCCATCTTACAGTCGCCGCTCCGCCTATTCATCTGAGGTAAACCATTATCCATATTGTCTTCTAACATTAAACTTCACCCGCTGAAACTAGAACGGGTGGGTGTTTTCATTGTTGTTTGCTATTTCTCACGTAACATAGACTTCCGTAAGCGCTGTCAACTGTAACTGGTTCTAAATGCGACTCTCTGACACAATATAAAGAAAAGAGCTAATGTAAACCATAGAAGTACAACAATTGAGAAATTGGCATTTTTACAAGAAGTGATTTCAGGGCTTGAATGTATGTACTGTCATGAAATGTAACGACTGTAATGTAACGCTGTTTCTACTTAATAAAATCAACGCTTGTCCAGTACATAGTTTGCTGCGATTAAAAAGAAATAAACTATGCCTGGTAGCTGAGGCACTTTTTTTGTTTTATGTATCATCGTCTACATGGAGACTGAAAAGCGTTCACTCGTGTACTGCTTGAATGTGACAGTTAAGCTATGATGGTGGAGCTTGAGTGGCAACAATAGCGCCACTCTGCTGACGTACCTACTGTTTTGCCCGACATGCCCTTGCCACAATAACTACATACCACATACGAAGCACAGTTTCGAACGATCCAGAGCTGGAGTCTCTCGTTTGCGCTTAATATACAGGTATACACATTCCTGAGACTAACGAATCAACACCTATAGTGTACTTACTTCTACTTCTAAATTACAAACGTAACCTTGTGCGTCTCAGTTTGTTTTCCTCGTATTTTGGTATGTTATGAAGTGGCCAGTTTCTGTGCCAAATGCATCGGTCCATTATCGCAGCGTTTCAAGACTTTTGAGACGTGTGGGATTTCGACCAATAAATTATTCGATACTCTACCTATTCATTCTAGCTGAAATGCATAAATTAACAAACATTCAAAAACGTTCACTAATTTTTTTTATACTTGTATTTCAAATTGTAATAACTAAAAGTAAAATTTATGTTTCTAATAGACTTTGGAAGTCAGTAACGGTTTTACTCTATACACTATGAGCAAAAGGTGGGCTTCGTTCGTTAAAATGGCAGCACAGAAGCCGTTTCTTAGTGAACTGGGAAGAACATCAATTATACTGTGCAGTTGCAACTTTTTTTATATATTACTTGGTATGGGTACAATAACTTAAATGCCGTTGCAAGACAAATTGCAGGGTGTATATTCTTTATGTTAATACCGACAAAATTACGCTGTATTGTAAATTTAGACCATTTCAAACGAAAATGCTATTTTCAGAAAGAAAAACTTATCCTTTGTTTAAAATGCCGTCACGTACCGCTAGGGCCTGCCCATCAGTGCCAGATATTGTTCGGCTTATTTTTACAATACCAAGTAATCTGAAAAATGTCAAAACAACAAAATAACTGGTAGTTTTACGTGACTTTAAAAGAAATGAATTTTCATGTACGTTCTTGTGAAAGATTTAAAGTCTCTACATAATTGATATCGCAGCAAATTGAGATCACAATTACTTTATCGCTATTAACATTAACATCCAACATAGAAAACTAATATGTAAACACAATGTTTCATTTTACAGATACGGCGTAACACGCAGAAAACTGACCACTTTTGGACATTCTAATTGAGATGTTTTCTTCTTAAACTGTTTCGGCGAATAAAGATTTAAAAAAATAATAATGGCGTCACATGTAACGCATGACATATAATGACGACACCATATAGCCAATGCGGTGTCAGATCATTGTAATAACTAGTATGCTAGCTATGTGTTAGCCGCCCCAACGAGAAGATTTGGTACGAGGGTAACGTATCTTCTATAAAATAAAACATCAATGTGTATCGTTATCAACAACATTTATCACTCTCCCACCTGGTTGAAGTTTGTCCGCCGTGAGACTCCTGAGCAGACGTTTGATACTCCTGCGCCGGCGCACGCCGGTTGTCTCATCCGGTGAATTCATAACACACGTCGTAACTCACCAACCGAGCCTCCGCTGACTCATGTCCCATTCACTATCACACTATTCACTAAATCACTCACAAATTTTACTAAGGAATAGGCAATATCCATTTTAATTTTATTGTTTCTTATTATACAAGCATACTTTGTTGCACTTTTTTGCAGAAATAAAATTAAACGAACAATAACTTAGTCGGCCAACTGCGATATAGACAAATGGCAAAATTAGATCAAAGATGTTTGATTTTAATGCAATTTACGGTATTCTATACAATTTTGTAAGCATAAAATTTTTGTGCAAAGTCAACAATCTATTGAACGTAAAATCTCAATGTCATGTTAAAAATAAACACTTTTCCGTAAATTTGTGAACTGCGATATTTTTTGAACGTTTCGTTCGATTTTAATGCAGTTTATGGCATTATATGTAATTTTGTAAACTCAAAATTTTATTATAAAACCAAAAATCTATTGATTTTAAAATCTCACAGTTATGTTAAAAAACATGTTTTCGGAAATTTGTGAACTGCGATATCTTTTGAACGCGTCGTTCGATTTTGATATTTTTTAGCGGCACTCGACGCAGATTTTTAAGTACAAAAAATGTACATAAGGTTTCAAGTAGATCGGTTGGAAAATCTCAGTTTATAAAAAAAAAGTTAAAAATGTTTTGAGGTATATTTTTTGAATATTTTTGGAAGAGCTCAACCGATTGACTTTCAAATCTAATCAGATCTAAATCTCGATGAACCCTTTCAAACGCCGTATCGCGGGTTTTAATCGGTCAATCTGTTCCTAAGATATCGTACGACAAAAAAAAGTTACATACACACACACACTAATACATACGGACGTATAGCCAAAAATGGTCAGAATGGCTTCCCCAGGACTTCAAAACGTAAAGATCTGATGAAAACTCGATTTTCGAAAATCGGACCCAAATCAATAACTTCCCTTGGACAGCAGGAAGTTAAAAAAAGAAATCAACACTGGAACGCGGCGAATTGGCGAAAAAGTTACCTAAACTATTTTTATTATTGTAATACGACCGTCAATATAACTACCATATATTAACTTTACCTACTATAATTAATCAAAATGAGTTCTACGAGTGATGAAGACATGTTAACTCCACCTGAAATACAAGAAGCTGAAAAAGCTATTATTGAAAATTGTTTACCACCGAAATCGAAAGACAGATACATGAAAACGCATGAAAATTTTATTCTATGGAAAAACGAAAGGGAATCTAAATCGTTGTCTGAAAACGTTTTCTTAGCTTATTTTGGTGAAATGGCTACAAAAGTAAAACCAAGTACACGTTGGGTATTATATTCCATGTTAAAATGTATGATACTAATGAAACATGATATAAACTTGAAACAATATCTGGAAATGTCACAAACTAAATACTATTCCTGGAAATCCATCTTTAATTTTCAAAACTGTACCTTTACTAATTGTATTTTTAAATAAACATTTATGTTATTATGTTAATGTTTTAATTTACACGCATCTTTGAGAAAAGTACTATACAAGCCTTGGCCACAACTGTGCATAACCGGACTCCATGATGCGTGCCTCGACTCGGTCCGCATACGCACGATCGTCCGTTTATGCTGCACTTGTGGGCCGCGGCAGTAATCTACTATTAATTTTTTTTAAATCTTTAGTTAGGTAGAGAAAAGATTTTTTACGTGCAAACGTTTCAGCATAGAATTTTACTGAGCTCCTCCAGCGACTCTGTCATGGTGACTATTTAGTCAGCAAACCGGGAATGAGAGATGTATTCGCCGTTGACATTGATGCCACGATATTTCCAGTCCAGCCTCGTGAAAACATCTTCCAATGCGTCGGTGAACAGTTTCGGGGATATCACATCTCCCTGTCGCACTTCTCTTCGCAATTGGATAGGTTTCGTACGCTGGTCCTGGACCTGGACAATCATTGTCGCGGTTTCGTACAGACATCTCAACACCTCACTGTAACGACAGTCGATTCGGCATCGCTGCAAGGGTTCCAGAACAGCCCAAGTCTCGACGGAGTCAAAGGCCTTCTCGTAATCCACAAAAGCTAGGCACAGAGGCTGATTATACTCCTCTATTTTTTGAATAATCGTGATGACTCACGAGAACAGCTTGTACACGTGGCTGAGGAGTGAGATCGGTCTATAATTCTTAAGAAGCGTTTTGTCTCCTTTTTTGAAGAATAAGATGACCGTACTCTCACTCCATGCATCCGGTGTGACACCGCTATGTATGACAGAGTTAAGTAACTTCTGTATCTCTTTCAAGAATGGTGTCCCGCCTGCTTTCAGAAGCTCTGTCGTGATGTCATCAGCGCCGGGTGCTTTGCCATTTTTAAGCTGCCTGAGAGCTAATCTGATCTCGCCCAGACTGACATCGGGAATGTCATCTGTGTAGTGTCGGGTCAGTACCTAGACCAACCTAGACACAAGCAACATGGCTATACCTACAATTAATGGGCTATTTCGTACTACTGAAACACGAATAATCTCCCAAAATTACAACTACACACTTTCTTTTCATATTTTATATTAAACTACAAACGTATTTCATAATTAACACAATGGACTTATAGCTATCATTTTACCCACTCAAAGTCTATTCCAGAAAGTTTCACAATAAGGATTCCCGTCTTTTACCCTTTGAGGTACGAAACCTTAAAATATCCTTGTATACCTTAAAGAAGTAATTTTATCCCCTTTACCAATAGGTAGTTAATAGTATTCGATATTTCTGTTAAAGGTTTTACATTTTGAAGCTCGCTGAAATGAAATTTTTTTTTTAAGTTACTTTATCGTTAAGACACAGATTGGGAGCTTCTAGCCTAGAAAGCATGAAAGCACCTGTAAAAAGAATGCCGGTTTTTCGTAATAATACAATACCATTCTCATGAATAAACATAGCTAAAATAAAAATTCAATAAACCCACAGCAAAGCAAATGTTAAGTAAAAAATATTAAAAACGTGATCCTTGAAAAACAGTGAAATAATTACTAAATAACTGTATTTTACCTTACAATCGATCTAAAACAATAAAAAGACGTTATTTAACCGTCGCGGGTCGTGCGTAGTCTGTGAATTGCAAAGATCAAATTTAATCTTAATTTTTATTGTTTGAGGTCGATTATAATTATAAGGTCAATTACAGTTATTTCATTATTTTACTATTTCAAGGACAACATATTAAATATTTTTTACTTGAAAGTTTCTTAGTGGTGGGTTTTTAATTATTTTTTTTCACTACTTTAATTATGTATGCATCAATCATAATGTAATAATAATTACTTACATTATTACATTATGATTGATGCAAGTACGGTAAGCTGGATATTATAGTCGAGGTGTTTATAGGCACGATGCAAAGCCGAGTGTTTATTATAAACCGATGACGATAATAGACAGCTTACTGAGTACGAGTATCATACGACGTTTTCCAATATATTTGCGATTAAAATTAAGTAGGTAGTTCAAATTACGTTCAAAATAATAATGACGGGAGTGTGACTGTTTTTCGCGGTTTACACATGCGTTACAAACAAACAGCTCATTTGTGATTGGTGTAAGGTAATAAGGCTTAGTCCGTAAAATACAACATTACGACACAAGTTTCGATGTCATAAGGACCGTATTAATAGCCAATGTATTTTTTTTTTAAATTGTAGGCTTATACCCTTCAGTGGGCTGTACATATAAACAGATTATAAAGATTATAATGATAGTGAAAAACCCACCATAATCTATCATATGTACTGCAGTGCCACTGGCGACGTTATAAGTTTCATATATATATTTAAATAAAAGAAGTGGGTGTGTTCGAAGCGTGTGCGTGGAAGTGAAAATGTACAAGTATAAGTATATCTACATATATAATTTGCATTTATGCAAATACCTTAAGTAAATACAACATGATGTATAGCAAATAATATATTAATTGAGTCGGATATGATAACGAACCCTCCTACATACTTGTAACCGAGCTGCATTGTTTGATAAGATATAACTGATAACAAAAGTTGATTTATATTGTTACATACGTACTCAATTTCGACGTTGATTATCGACAATTCTCCATCACTAGTTTGCTTCGAAAATTAAGGGGAAAAACAAGTGACAACAATTTTAACTTACGGGAATTTTATAAAAAGCGCGGGAACATTCGAAACTTGCAATAATTATAAAACACGTTTGAGAAACAGATACATTGTATATTTGAAAGAATGGCAAAGAAGTAAAATGAAATCTAGTGAAGAAGCAGTTGCCAGTGAGTGTTACAGTGACGTGAAGATTTTATAGCAACACACAAAATATTCAAGAAACATAAGTAAATTATTTCCCACTCAGATTATTTGATTGGTCGCTTTTGATGACGTGGTCACACGTGCCAAGACTGCGGATCAATTATGCTGACATAAAACGATCTCGATATGGAAACGATATAGAAACCAACTAATGGCGCGATTGCATGTGTCATGTGACTTTGTTATCGCGCTATTGGTCGTTTTCTAAATCGTTCCCACATCGAGATTATTTTACGCCAGCATCATTTCACCCGCTGTTTGGCGGACATACATACCATATTTTTTTGTATATTATTTCTAGCCAGCCACTAAAGAACGATTTGTATGAGAGTAAGTTTGGTACTTACACATATTTACGATGTTTACAAAAGAAAAGACAACGCCGAAGTTCAGGAGGTAAACAAACTTGATAAATATTTGTTTCGCAGCTAAAATTATATCTGTCCCTAAAGGAATAAATATCGAACATTGAAGTGAACGATTCGTATTTTATTAATGTTATAATTTTATTGAGACGTATACAAAATTTCATTTGAACAACGCAGTATGCACCATACTGTTCTTTTGCCCAATACCTATTTAAGCAGATATTAGGTCTTAACCTATACAGTTGCCGTTCTTCAGTACTGGCCAATTCATACAAAAAAAAAATTTTATTTGTCTGTGAATTCTAAATTCAAATTAATTTTGTTTTAGAAACATGACAAGTCAGTCTTTTGTTTATTGATTAGCGCTGTGTTTTCATTACATTTGAACATTTTTCGTCATAATGGACCCTTTAAAAATTTGTGTAATTATGGATTAAGAGTTCCGTCGTGGCACTAATACGGCACAAACGGCACGTAACATCAACAACGTTTACGGAGAGAACTTAACAAACGAACGCACAACCCGTTATTAGTTTGCTCGCTTCCTTTCTGGAAATTATGACTTGAATAATGAACCTCGTGGTCGTCCGGACACTTTGGTCAACAATGATGAATAAAAGTCAACAATGATGAATTGAAGGCGATTATGGAAGCTCATGATAATCAAACTACAGCTGAACTAGCAGCAGCTTTTGATGTTAGCATCAAAACAATATTTGACAATTTGCGACAAATTGGCAAAGTAAAAAAGCTTGATAAATGGGTACCCCACGAACTTAACGGTCGCCAGCGCAACGTACGCGTCGAGATCTGCCTCGCGTTGCTCAACAGGCACAGAAATTAAGGAATTTTGAACCAGTTTGTTACCTGTGATGAAAAATGGATTCTGTTCGACAATCGAAAGCGCTCAGCAAGGGTTAGATCCTGGTTCAGCACCAAAGCAATGTGTCAAACAAAAAATAACCCCTAACTAAGTCACTGTTTGGTGGTCTAGTGCCGGTGTGATTCATCACAGCTTTTTACAAAATGGTATGAGCATTACTGCAGATGTGTACTGTGAAGAAGTGAAAACAATGATTGAGAAGCACGCACATCTGCGACCAGCTTTGGTCAATCGGTCGTCCCCACTGCTCCTTCACGACAACGCGCGACTCCATACTGCACGACAAATAGTCAAGCTGCTAGATTTGGGGTTGGAGGTTCTCCCTCATCCGCCATACTCACCAGACCTAGCACCTACCGACTATTACTTTATTCAAAATTTGAACAACTTTTTAACGGGAAAAAAATTCTATTCCCCAGAGACAGTACAAAATGCCTTTGAAGAGTTTGTTGCCTCCCGTCCAGTTGATTTTTACAATAAGGGCATCAATAAACTGCCACTGCGTTGGCAAAGCTGCATCGAATGCACGGGTGATTACTTTGAATAACAGAAATAAAGAGGTTTGAAAAAAATTACTTTAACTTATTTTATACAAAACGGCACCTTCATAGTTTAAGACCTAAAATTATATACCATATACTTAAATAAGACTTGAATATTACAGACGGAGACAAACAAACTAATAACCAAAATATGTTTAGTGGTGGTCTTTATTTGAAAATGAAGATTTTTACAACCAATATGTTTTGTAGTTTTTATTTGTCACCGCTTGCAATACCACACCATGGTGCTTTCTACATATCTTGTTCTTTTGCGTTAAGTGGTTCTACAGTCAGGTTTTTGTTTCTTTTTTATTCGTGTACTTTATGAACAAATACTTCATATTGCGGGAACCCCTGCAGTTCTGTTCCAACCTGTATATAATAACTGGAAGCCTTGCGCACGTCCTGTTCCAAACTATATATATAAAATTCTTTGCCTCTCTACAGACACGATACGTCCTTTCAACACTGCGCGACCCAAAAGCATGTTTACCGACAATCGTTTACTTTTATCATCTCTTTAATGTACCTGCAACGTGTTAACAAGCTTTTTGCTATCTCAAATGCGTCACTGGCAGTGTTTACGGATTCTCAGGTACGGGGAAATGGTTTTATATGTTTATACTCCTTAGCAGATGTTTGCGCCGGAAACTGTATATCGTTTTGCTATCACTGTCGGTTTCAATATTGATTTTATCTCAATGATCGACAGTTCAAAATTAAATAATACTTAGATGAATTCACGTTAGTCTATCATCATCTATCTATCCTGTTCTCAGTTATTTGAAATCGGTACAATATGTATAGAAGAGCCATTCACTCTTCACGCAATTCATCTAAATCTTCTCCAGTCTTTTTCTCCCCGTATATACGAACAATTTTCATGTTCGTCATTCTTTCAGCCAAATGGTTTCAGACGGTTCCCTTTCACTCTTGTATTAATGGCTATACTTTCAGACTTCTTATCCATTCTAGTCACACAACAAGTTTTTCTCAACGTTCTCATCTCCGTTGCATACATTCACCTTTTTTCCTTTTCCTTTCTTAAAAACGCTTAATATTCCGATGCATACATGTTTTAGTCATCTACCTACATTAATTAACTTTGGCCAAGAAAAAGATCACCAGAAGCAACCAGAACTCACGTGGCAAAGGGACTACTTTTTGAAGTTTTGCAATTTAGCTATAAGTTTGTAAATATTCGTGCTTGAGGAACAAAAATAAGACGATGTTACGATTAGGAACAGAAACGAATCAAGGAACGAGAGCGGAGAAATATATGAGGATATTAGAATGTACGAACTATGGCAAGGGCATTATGAATTTGTATGTGAATCCTAACTAACGTTATGGATGAGAAAATGTATCTGTTTATTTCTTTTAAATTTATTTATTCTCAAAGAATTATTTTGCTGCTAGGTAACGGATTAATATTTAGGGAAATAATTTATTTGAATAGTTATTTTATTTTCAAGTGGATGGTAAATTACTACAGCAGTATAACATAAATAGTAATAAAAAGAAAATTAAGCGGTTATTTCATCCTACAATGAAGGCTCAAAAATTATTCAAACAGTGTAATAAATGAATGGCCAGTAAAATGATGGAATGGACAGTTAGATACATAGTTCGGCAGTTCACGATGAGCGATAACACCTGACCATCACTTTTATTGAAAACCCACTAAGAATATAAAATTCACGCAAATCGAATTTTCACTCGTCACTAAAATTAGTTTAGAAAATTCTGAAAGTATACACGCTGAAATAAACAAGATGTACATTTTGACCGCCACATTTTTTAAGGTTTCGTAGCTAAATGGCAAAAAAGGAACGCTTATAGTTTCGCTATGTCCGTCCGTCCGTTTGTCTGTCTGTCTGTTTGGGGTTTTTCTAGGAAACTATTGGCAATATATAGATGGAAATTGGAAGGTAGGTGTAATCTATGAACTGCTACAAAATGACGTAGTGAAATTAAGAAAAATAAATTATTGGGATAGGTCGCCATACATGTAACTGAAGTAGGAAAAAAATATCGTATATTAACGCAAGAGGTATCAAAGGATAGGTCTTATAAAATGATATCAAGGTTTCAAACATTTTTTTTTTTTCATTAAAGTCAACAGTCCTACACTCCTAAAGTCCTAATTTTTGTTAGAGTGATGTAGCTCCCCCCCCCTCTTCTACCAGCTAAATCGTTGTTTTTGGATATGTGCAAAAAATTTATGACAGGAGTGTATATAACGTAGTTAACAGGAAAACTATCACAGCTAACTGGACTGTATTATTTAACGAGTAATACATTATCTGTAAAATTTTGTAAAAATTTCATAATAATGACAGATAGCGTTTAGATGCATTTTATCTTTGTGATGTTATTGTAAAAAATAAATAAAAAAAAAATTATAATGAAAACTACATTGTATTACTGGTACTATAAATTTTTCGCTTTCTTTTATAGAGCTTATTCTCTTCACAATCGATACTAAAAGTTAAAGATTCACTGTAATAAAATAAGTAATAAAAATTGTCTCTTGCTATCAGTGCACTCATGTTATTACTTTTCAGATTAGCCAGAGAGGATCGAGCGCATTCTAAATAACTAACTAAATAAAAATGAAATATATTTATACAATAATTCTTAAATTACATAATAATAATGATTAATGGTTAAATTCGATTAACGTCGCGCTCGTTTTTTTATATTGTATGGTGGTACGGAACCCTTCGTGTGCGAGTCCGATTCGCACTTGGCCGGTTTTTTAAGAACTGTTTAGAATATTTCATACCGACTAATTCCGATTTGCTAACTGACCACTAGTAAATGCCCATTTCAGCTCAATATTTATTTAAATGCCCATTTCAATATTTCTTTTTAGTTTAGTGCTCAGTTTTTACTGCTGAACTTGTCATTAAACATGCATTTTGTAATTTTTTACTTGAAAATTTTTACAACATACAACTGTCGCTTTAAATCGATGCCTAATATTTATAACAAATGCTAATGTATTTGTTTCTTTATCTTCTTTTTAAGTTACGTCGCGTCATAACGAAGCAGAAAAACGGCATGATTTTCAGCACGGATAACGATGAAAGGACTGCGAGTAACATAATCCCAGGAGCGTAACACAATTCCTGTCCATTAATTTCAATAAATGTGTTTTAGTCTACTTTATCTAAGTTTAGTTAATATAACGTACTTATCAGTTACCAGCATAGTATCTATGGGTTCCGAATGAAATTACATACTCCTTTGCCGTCCCAAACGGAACTCGCACAGAATATCGCTTAATTAAAATTCATTATTCAGCAAAAACACAAGAACATTAATTCAAAACACGACCCGTTTTGCCCGACCTTCGTCAGGCGTCAAAACGCCGGTCTCCGAAACCCTCGGCGGTACCGAATCTTGACCTATAAGTATATGCCTGGCGTAGAGCCAAAGCTCTGACTGGGACACCGGTGACACGATCAAGGCCATAGATCAATATACTTTAAACTATAGTGTTCGTATTGACGTGACAACGTCTTAACGTCTCACGTTTATGAAAAGTTAGTGTCACGAAAATTTGCTCTCGGCGCAAATTAGTATACACAAAAAATAAGATACTTGAAAAGAAAAAAATAGTTCTTAAAATATGGCTTCAGTAATTGTATGTATTTAGGGAATTTAATTTTAAACTTTTGCTTCTTTATTTACTATTTCCAAAACTCATATTATTTCCAAAAGAATATTTCTTATATTAGAAAACATTTCCAACAAACCGTTATAAAAACAGTTCATCTAAAATTCTATGTAGATAGGGTTTGTAAGTTGCAAAAAATTTCACAAATAGATAAACTGAGTAGATATGCGTTGCTATTTGATTAATTTGACGCTTTTGGTCAAAATAAATAAAAACCTATTTATCGGCTACGTATTTTTTATAAATAACGCAATATATCGTAAAAAAAAATAAGAACAGTTAAGAAACGAGAATTTAAATTAACAAACAAATTTCTTTAGAAATAGGAGATTCCTTTCGTTTCTTTGACAAAACCTAAGCCGGAGTCCGAGAATCCCACAAGATCGAAATGCGGATTGTAACGTTTTGTAATCGATTACAATTGAATATAATTTACACTTTTGATGTTCTAGTATAAATCAAAGGATCTAGCACTATGTGCAAGCTCAGACTGAGGCTTGGGTTTTGTAAAAGAGAAGAAAAGGGCCTTCATCTTAAATACGTGTCCAATCTTGAATTATTGTATTTAACCGTTTTGTATTTTTTTACTATTTAGAGATTTTATTCCACTTTATGGGTTCGACTCCCACCAGTTTTCCGACTCACAACTCCAACCTCTTTGTGACGCTCGGTTGGACGGCAAGTACTTTAAATTTCTTTTGCTTTCTAACAGTTTCCACGTTTCATTCTGACAATTGTTTATTTTCTCTTTGATATTTAACAATCACAGAATAAGCGACACCCACGCGCGGCGGTGCAACCTTACTGTATTCTATTAGTACTGCTCTAATATATCTATTTTACGTCTATCTTACATTTCAGTAGTTAACTGCGCCGCCCTAATGTATATTCAAAAATTCAGTGGTTCTAGTACTTTCCTGGGAACTTGTTATAGAATAAAATTAATTGTCGCTTGTTATTCACCTTAGTTTCTGGAATATAGACAACGGTGAAGAGTATCGGTAACCAAAAACTAGTATTGCGTAACTAGTTCCGTATATAATATAATTTGTCTCCCCAACGTATTTGTTAATGTAGATTCCAATTGAAAACTAGGTGAAGTGAGCACCCGCGATAAGGCTTTTACGAGCGGCGCGGCGGGAATAATGCTGGCGCGCGATTCAGCGCTGAAAGCGTACTCGAACTTGACCTCGAATAATTGGTAAAGCGCCAACGAGATTACGACATATTGACATTATGAACGAGATAAATATTCAAAGTGAACTGTCTGATTTTTTATAGATTCATTACTTACCGGAAATATATTTATTTTTTTCTGCATTTTCGTATCTATATAAGTTTATTATATAAGAAAGCGGCGATAACTCACCAATTCATCTCCATGAGTCTGGGCAACACTGACGTATCACTCGTTAGTGTGACCTAGACTCAACGAGATAAAATCTTTAATTATGATTATTTATGTTTATTGAACGCATTGATTAAGTAATTAGATCTGCAAAATCCAAGTATTCAGTTAATGCGGTAATTAGCGACATAACACGTCAGTATGATACAAGGTTTACGAAGTATATAAAATTTATTAAACCTTATGTTGATTATCTCAAGCATTTAGTGTGAAATAAACGTACGTATTCGTACGAACAAACCACTGTACCAAAATTATAAAATACGAAGTCAATTGTTTCAGGGAAAAATAATGAGTGTAGCTAAGCGTTACAACTAAACAGAATTTATATCACAATCAGATATGCATTTCCTGTTTCAATAATCAAATTCATAAAATTTAAAAAAAAATTATTTAATCTACGTTTATATAAAATTGGCTCATTTTCAGAAATCAAGTGCATCCGCAGGACCCATGGTATCAACATTGTAGCAAAATTGTATCAACATAAAGACAAAATCTGTGTCAATACTTTGAATGAAGTCAATGTAAATTTAAAATATCTTATGACTTACTTTTATACTATAAAAAGAAAACGGTCAAGTGCAAATCGGATCTAGAGGGTTCCGTACTATAAATCATCACATCGCCTACAATATTTCTTTTAGATCTGAATCCAATTTAGTATGGCAGTAGAACCCGACTTCTTTTGTGTAAGTAAGCAACCACTGAAACCATTTGAATAGGACCAATTCTACTTATTAGCTCTCAGTGAAATTACGCATCGGATTATATATTATATTTGATGACCGATTGGCCGAGTGGTTAGAAACCCTAAGTGCGGAGCCAAGGGTCACGGGTTCGAATCCCACCCGGGACAAATTTTTGTGTGTATGAACATGTCTATTTGTTTCGTGTCTGGGTGTAAAATATCTATACATGTATATATTATTTTTAAAAAAACATATTTAAGTATTAAGTCTTGTCTGTGACCAGCTTTGGTCAAACGATCGTCCCCGCCGTGCAGCATGGGGTCGCCAACGCGCGACTCCATGCTGCACAACAAACAGTCTCCAAGCTGCTAGAGTTGGGGTTGGAAGTTCTCCCTCATCCGCCATACTGACCAGACCTTGCACCTACCGACTATCACTTTTTTTCAAAATTAAGACAACTTTTTAACGGGAAAAAAATTCTATTCCCTAGAGACAGTACAAAATATCTTTGAAGAGTTTGTTGCCTTTCGTCCAGTTGATTTTTACAAGAAGGACATCAAGAAACTGCCACTGCGTTGGTAAAGATGCATCGATTGCACGGGTGAATTGAATAACAGAAATAAAGATGTTTGAAAAAAAATTTTAATTTATTTCATACAAAACGGCAACTTTATAGGTTAAGACCTAATATTTATATCAGTTATCTGGTATTCATAGTACAAGCTTTGCTTAGTTTGGAACTAGATGGCGCTGTATGGGATGTCCGAGGTATTATTATTGTATTATTATTATATACGCATATTTTATTCACAAATGTTTACCGTTTTCCGTGGGAATGCATTAGGATTGGTTTTTCTGTAAACTATGAGTAAGGTTTCTTTTTGACGCTCAGTAGCTTCGGAGATAAAAGAGAGGGCAATGATTTTCGTATATTTTCTTCAATATTTATTAAACTATGCATTTTAAAATTTTATAATATATATATTCACATTTCCCATAACGAATACTTTTATTTGATAATAATGTCTTAGTTCATAAGACTTACAAAATTACAATTAAGTCGCTAGTAGTAGGTAATATAAAGCAAAATCAAGTCACCAAAATAACGAAATGAAATATTAGCGAACGATCAATACTAGTGGCTTTGACAGCAAACGGATTGTTTTTATTGAAGAGGGAACGTTCTACGGGACGCGTATTGCCTCAACCCATTGATATTTTATCACATGGATGTAAAATCACCACAGTTGTCCCTATCATAGTTGTCACCATGGTCCACTAATTTTTGTCGCGAATGGTCACATGACTCCATTGTCCTAATAAATAGTCTTTTTGATAGTCTCTCTTTGTATTTGTTTGAATGAAATTCAGTTCATACCTGGCTATGGTGACAACCGATTTATACGTAGTGATATACCCATATCTATGCCTCAATTTTTTTTTAAAGTACCAGAACTGACGGCAAGAAACGGAACCTTTGTAGTTTCGTCATATCCGTCTGTCTTTCTCGTCTGTGACACTCGTAATTTCTATATTTAATAGACACAGGTAACTTAAAACATGCATATACTATTTTGGATTACCAGTGCCGACATTTTATTATTATTGTCTGTCTCTCCATATGTCTGTTCATAGGTCACTGGTAAAATATTGACTCAAAGTTTAAAATAGAATTAGAAATTAAATGTGACGACCACTTGGTCTAGTGGGTAGCGACCCTACCTACGAAGCTGGAGGTCCCGGGTTCGAATCCCAAGTCGGGTCAGTATTTATATGATGAATATTGATACTGGTACCGGGTCTTGGTTGTTATATGTACGTGGTGTCTTCGCTTGGTACCCAAAATACAAGGTATTGCTTAGTTTGCGGCTTAGATGTAGTTGTAATGTATACATTATTGTCATTATTAAATAAAAGGATTTTTAATGGGATTCGTTATATACATGAAAAGAAACCCAAACAATTTTTTTTTCTCACCTGACATACTGTGTGAGGACTAACATTGTCTATAACTAGAGTACAAATTAGCGATGCAACGATGCCGAGAATCTAAATCGCAGGTTATACGTATCATAAAAGATATTACGATTCATAACAATTTCGAAATTTAAAGAGATAAACATAGTGAGATTGAAGCATTTTTCCAAAGCTCAAAATGTACTGAATGAAAATGCTTTAATGCTGCAAATCACTCAAGTTACTAGAGAAATAATAATGTATATCTCTACTTTTAAAAATTGATCCACAAGTATAACAAAAAAAATATTTTGTTGCACTGTTAAAAAAGAGCGCCGCAACGTCATAACAAGAGGGAGTACATAAATAGACAACGTATTTACAAATTTTTCAGGTGTTACAGCCGCAGAAATGTACTCTTTAGTCATTATCACAGATTCTTTTAAAGAACGTTTAGATTTAGAAATTGCGCTGATCAATGAGATTAATTACTGGGCCATAAATAATATATTGCTTTAAATATAGCCTGAAATTATACACTTACGTGTGGACGATCAAACGTCAGTACAAAGCGTAACCTAGCAAAGTAGAAATATTTTGTTGCAATACTTTTTCTAGTAGGTAATACGTCCGAAACCTAATCAACTAGATTAGATTAGATTTTGTGCTATTTTTACAAACACAAAAGATAATCGAGTCCGTCACAATTTAAGTACGAATCTGATTACAGTTATTCCGACAAAAGGACACACTCAAATATCGTAGATATTGAGTGACATTTTGGAATATAAATACAATAATTAATGGTTGCGAGGTAGTAAATAGTAACGGATTGTCGCGTTGATTCTGACGGCAACATCGATGTTAACTATGGAGTAAATTCTAAGAATGATTTTGCAGCGGCGGTCGTAGCGATATTTGTTTGCGCTACGGTATCAATTTTTTATATTACAATTACTTACTAAAGTGAGCGCAGTATCTCTGCCGATTGTGATTTTTATATAGATACTTATAGCATATAAGGACTTAAATTACATTGGTACAGCCGAAAAAAATTGAGATATGCAAGTAAGCAAAACGTGTGTCATTACTAAACAGTCAAGATCGCGTTCTGTCGTCGGAATTATAATAGGTTGAGGTAATACGCCTCCGGGTCACATCCCTCCGTTCCCTTTGGCACTCCGGCCTACAAACAACAACGTACAAGGTCGCCATAAGTCACGCACGAGAGGGCATCTTATTGGTTTCCCTCCTGCCGCATACCTAAACGAACAAACAAGTATACCTATATAGAGGTAGTAGATAGATATAGAACGAGGCGAAGTTTTCACGCTTACTCCACTACTCCATAACAAAGTTGAAGATAAACAGCGATGAGTGGTTAACTTCTTGTACCAATTAAGTTTAAATTAATTACGAATTAAATGCGAATATTAGTTCAGACATATTGAAAATATGAGAGGACGATTTGACTAGGTATTTCTTAAAATAATCTTAATACGTAGGTATTAAAATAATAACAGGTCCCTCCAAAATGCTCTTTTTGTGACTTGAGTGCGGGAAATAATGTTTGTGTACCTATTCCTTTAGAACACCATGCTGCCTAAACGGTTTGATGGATTTTAACATAGGGTACCTAAATAATAAATATGGCGTCTACGAATCAAAAATTCACCTTTTATAGATTTTAGACTTTGTTTACATCTTTTCAGATATTTTATTTACTACGCAGTTGTGTTTATTGAATATTTTTTTATATTACTGTTTTTTTTAAAACAGTTATTTAACAATTAAATCCGAAATAAAAATTTTACAAAAAGGAATGTATCATGTAATAGATTATTGCATTATTCTTCACTTATTCAATTAAATCTTTCTATTGAAAACAGGATTTAAGTAACTATGACGACCGCATAGCCTAGTGGGCAGCGACCCTGCCTGCGAAGCTAGAGGTCCCGGGTTCGAATCCCAGGTAGGGTCAGTATTTATATGATGAATATTAATACTGGCACCGGGTCTTGGTTGTTATATGTATGTGGTGTCTTCCCTTGGTACCCAAAATACAACCTAATGCTTAGTTTGGGACTTAGGCGTTGTTGTGATTGTGTGTGTTATTATTATTATAGTAGATCGAATTAATTCTCAAACACATGGCTGAGAAAGGATTAAAAATTTGTTTGATACCAAAAGTTTTATATCTTGGTCTGTCGTGGGTGCGAGCGAATGCAAATCGGCCGAGAAAACTGTCCATAAATAATGTTTGAGCAAAATTATGAAAATTACTGGACATAGGTTTACACAAAATTGTTAAAAACTTTTAAATGTATAAATTATTAAATTCAAAAAACATAAAATAGGTAGATTTAGAAAATCGTTAGAAAGAGGTCGAACACAGATGGGCACAAAATTGATAAATGCCAAAACTTTTGAAACGTGTTTAATTGTAGCGATTTATCGCCATTTTCTCATTTTAGTCTTGAAAAGGCAAGTAGAGGGCGTGGAATAAAGTGGCAAAAAGGAGAGAAAAGGAAGGAAAATAGAGATGAGGATAATTAACAAACACAAATGAATAATTTGTAATTTAGCATTTACCTATAATTCATTTGCCATTGGTGAATATTTTAATTTATCGATTCAAGTCTCTTGTCAGAGTGATAGGTAATAACGAAGTAAATTGTCGAAAGCGTCAATGTCAAAGTGATATGTATTTTTGGTAAGAACAGAATGTTGTTCAGATAAATACATTGTTTTCGCTATAAAGAATAGGGCAGCAAAACAAACAAAGAAAGAGCTTGCTGTGCGTTTTTTGGCGACACACAAAACTTGGTGCCGTAACAGTACCAAAATATGCGACAAGAAAGACAAGCGCGAGCGAAAGTGTTTAACAATATAACAGTCACGTGCTATTGACTTACAATTCGATCGATGCTTCGGATTTCTCACTATTGAAATTTACAAACTAGTACAAAATAAACATAGTTTGAACCTACATAATCTGTAAATGAATTACAACTAAACCTAGTCCTGACATTATGTTATTTCATATTGTAAATCATTCCAAAACGTTCTTGTTTTTTCTTTTATCTTAAAGTTCGCGTGACAGCTTCCTAATAAATTAATTGCTTTTAGGGTGTTCCGGCTGCTATTCGTTTAATTTCCTTCGGTGCAAGTGAAGCTACGTCAGTCAGGTCACGCAACGTAAGAATAAAGCTGTGCTACCTGGTATGGTACCTTGTTATGGTTTAGCTAATGGATTACTGTGAAATCGTAAACAGTTCTTGGTTCTAAGCTAATTATATATAATATCTTTAATCTTATATATAAAAATGTAATGAAGCTTTTTACATGTCTCGCAAAAACTCAAAAACGGCTGGACCATTTTGGCTGATTTTGGTTTTGAAATATTTCTGGAAGACCAAGGAAGGTTTAAAAGTTCAGAAAATGTGAAGAAATTGCAAGGAAAAACAACAATATACTAAAAACAACAACTTCATTTTCACATGCAAACTGTTCGCATTTTCAAAACTGCTGGGACGATCTTGAAGCGGTTTTTTATGTTACATAGATATCACCTAAGAGCAGGTGTTTAGATAGGGATCGCGGAAATGAGCCATTAGGGGGCGCTGCAATGAATACATTTCTCTAAAACGGCTGGAAGGGTCTCCACGCGGTTTTTGCATTATAAACATATCACCTAAGAGCATGTTCTTAGACAAAAGTTTGCGGTCATGAGCTGCCACGGGGAATTGCGATAGCAAGTTTTTATAAAACAGCTCTTATTCTTGATGAGAATGGAAACGAAAATGAAACGACACCAGGGCCAAGAACGAAAACAATAAAGTATTTTGCAATGGGAACGAAAACGGGAAAGGAAGAACGGGAATGAGATAAGACTGAGATAAAAAAAGTGATTCTCATGAGAAACGAATACTACCCGTGCAAAGCCGCGACAGGCCGCTAGTAATAATATACTATTGACCGATTGGCTGAGTGGTTAGAGAACTGTAGAACCAAAGATCTTGCACAAATAATATATTAAACGAATGATTAAACAAGCATTATACCGATTTCCTAAATTCAACTTGTAAAAGGGCGAAAAAGCAAATTTAATTTTAAAAATAATTAACGCATGTATTAACAAGTCTATACGCATCGCGGGGAAAAAACAGGAAGCATAATTTTATTAGTGTGATATTATATTCACATAGAAGTAGCGAAACGCGCGCCCCCGCTCCCCACTAGAACCACAGCACGGTATCGACAGGGCGACCGCTCATCTCATACACCCCGCTAGTAGGCTAGTTATATATGCCATAACCGGTCGTAAGTTGGCAAATGCCTGTTAGCAAGTATTTCATCACGAAAACGCCGAATTATGCAGTGAAATGTTGTAAAAACACATCCAAAAACAAGAAACAACGTTGAGTAGTATAATTTTTTATGTGTAAGTATAAAATTGTGTGGACGCTTCCCCCCGCAAACGTGTCTCGTCCCCGTTTCCGCTCCGTCACCGCCCGTTTATGTGATACATAAACGAACACCGTTGCCCAAAAAGGAATTGTTGGCTTTCGCAATCGCAAGCATATGCTTACTTCTGGTATTAATATTTTGGCCGTCGATCTTCTTGGAGAGAGCTTCTCTATTGTTTTATGTACAATTCCAATCAAATTTTATGGCGGATCCAAACATAGGCACAAGTCGCGTCGCAGTAACCAGTTTTAGGTGTAATGGGACGCAGTAGGGCGAGGGATATATGACTGCACCTGCGCCAGCACGCATAGAGCGTTGTATTCCGAACCGCCATAAAGTTTGAGGCGAACTATATATACGTATTTTTGTAAATGTATTGACGTAGGCTGTTTTATTTTCTTTAAAATTTTATTATTTTTATACTTATATACTGTAGGCTTTTAGAGTAGGTACGTATTTAGGTTTATAGGATCTCGTATAGTTCAAGAGCTCAATAAAATGTGAATCTTACTACTACAATCTGACATAAAAATATATAAAACTCCCAATGAGAAAAAAATCATCTACGTAGTACCTATCACCTCGAGACATACTTATGTATGGCACCGAACCGAATATAGCTCCTGTAATTTGAATGAATCTCTTTTGTCCCGAAATAGTAGTTTTCGATTAGGCAGTGTTGTGTAACATCGATCACGTGTCCACCCAACAGTCGCGTTGAGTCAATCTATCACTTTGTCCAGATCTTATGTCAATTAATACACGTAGGTATCTGAAAAGCAATAAACGGCTCTGTTTTCAGCCGACACGACTACGTGAGTCAGTGAGCGGGCGTACGGCCTTGTCACTTCGACGCATTCTCACACCCCCCACTTGCTGTAACCACACTGCTTTTCTGTCTGCTAGGACGTTGAGGTTATTTTTACGCACGACGACACTAAAACATGTATTATGCTTGTCTCTTGTATTAACGTTGTGGCCGACGCCCTCCTTGGAGAGAGCTTCTTATTTTTATGTACATTTTTGCAAATGTACTAACATGAGACCGCAAGATTGGAAAACAACAATTCCAGAAAAGTTATCTATACAGCGTGGGAACTATGTTTAATGTACATATTACGCACAAGAAAAAGGCTGACGCGGATACTACAATCCATATCTGTGAACTTGCTTTTACGTGATATCTATGTAAATCGAAAAACCACGTCAAAGTTCACCTACCCATTTCGGATAAACGTAGTTACCTATTAAAGCGCCCCTGGTGGCTCATAGCCACGCAACCTTATCTAAGAACTTGCTTTTAGATATCTATGTAACACAAAAAACCAGCTCAAGATCCTCCCAGCTGTTTAAGAAAAACATATCTGTCGCAGCGCCCCCTGGTGGCCCATTACCGCAAACTTTATCTAAGAACATGCTATCACGTGATATGTTTATAACGCAAAAAACCACGTAGAGATCCCCCCAGCCGTTTTAGAGAAATGTATTCATTGCAGCGGCCCCTAGTGGCTCATAGCCGCAATCCTTATCTAAGAACCTGCTCTTAAGTACCTAAGTGACATAAAATCCGCGTCAAGATCATCCCAGCCGTTTTAAAGATACATATCTATTGTAGCGCCCCCCTGGTGGCCCATAACTGCACAATTTATTTAATTGTCTATTTGCAGGTGACACTTATATAATGCAAAAAACGGTATCAAGATACCCATCTATTAAATACAAAATTTCATATAAATAATCAGAGCCGTTTCCTCGATAGCCTATAAAATAGTAAAAAAATTGATCTTTTAATGCATCCTGTTTGACAGGTACGAACGGTTTTAGGAAATAAGGAATGAAACTTAAATTATTGAATACGTTGAGTTGAGACGTTAATAAAATGCGCGAAATAACGTGCATAAAAATTTAAATATATATTTCCTATGTCGTCCAAGTATGCGCAAATGTGCAAGTCGTTTTCCTCTAGAGCGTCCTTTAAAAGATCTTTATTTTAATGCTTATTAATCGTTACAGAAACTGACAATTTATAATAACGAAGTTAAATAACAAGAACACCTGCACAACATAACGAGCACGAATAAGCTTTCCAAGTTGCCAGCAGCAAACACTTCTCAATGTATAATAGTTTGTTGACAGTTCGAGTTAAGACACCTAATGTTAGGTCTTAACCTATGAAGTTGCCTTTTTGTATGAAATAAGTTAAAGTATTTTTATTTCAAACATTTTCATTTATGTTATTCAAAGTAATCACCCGTGCAATCGATGTATCTTTGCAAACGCAGTGGCAGTTCATTAATGCATTTCTTGTAAAAATCAACTGGACGGGAGGCAACAACTCTTCAAAGGCATTTTGTACTGTCTGTACTGGAATTGAACTTTTTCCCGTTAAAAAGATGTCCAAATTTTGAAAAAAGTAATAGTCTGTAGGTGCAAGGTCTGGTGAGTATGGCGGATGAGGGAGAACTTCCAACCCCAACTCTAGCAGCTTGGAGACTGTTTGTTGTGCAGCATGGGGTCGCGCGTTGTCGTGAAGGAGCAGCGGGGACGACCGATTGACCAAAGCTGATCGCAGACGTGCGACCTTCTACATCATTTTTTTCAGTTCTTCACAGTACACATCTGCAGTAATGCTCATGCCATTTTATAAAAAGCTGTGATGAAACTAGACCATCAAACAGTAACCATCACCCTTTTAGGGGTAATTTTTCGTTTAACACATTGCTTTGGTGCTGAACCAGGATCTAACCAACTTGCTTGTCACTTTCGATTGTCGAATAGAATCCATTTTTCATCACAGGTAACAATCCGGTTCTAAATTCCTTCATTTCTGTGCCTGTTGAGTAACGCGGGACAGGTCTCGACGTGTACGTTGCGCTGACGATCGTTAAGTTCGTGGGGTACCCATCTAACAAGCTCTTTTACTTTGCCAATTTGTCACAAATGGTCCAATATTGTTTTGATACTAACGTCAAAAGCTGCTGCTAGTTCGGCTGTAGTTTGAGTATCATCAGCTTCCACAATCGCCTTCAATTTATCATTGTTCATCAAAGTGTCCGGACGATCACGAGGTTCATTAATCAAGCCATAAATTCCAGAACGGAAGTGGGCAAACCAATAACGGGTTGTGCGTTCGTTTGTTAAGTTCTCCTCCGTAAACGTTATTGATGTTATGTGCCGTTTGTGTCGCATTATTGCCACGACGAAACTCATGTTCCATAATTACACGAATTTTTAAAGTGTCCATTATGACGAAAAATGTTCAAATGTAATGAAAAAAATACAACGCTTATCAATAAACAAAAGACTGACTTTGTAAAAAGAATGTCATGTTTTTTAAACAAAATTAATTTTAATTTAGAATTCACAGCCAATCAATAAAAAAAAAATTTTTTTTTAATGCCCAGTACTGAAGAACGCCAACTTCATAGGTTAAGACCAAATATATCGAATTGTCAACAAACTGGATGTACGGGCATGTACCGGCATATAAAATGTACATTTTGACGTGTCGTGTATTCTGAGGTGACTAAAAGTTTTTCCCATGTTCACATTTACATTTTGACATTGCAAAAACCTAACAAGATGTTCTGCAGCAAAAAAAAAGCAAAGTGTATCGTGTAAGATAATCATAAGAGTACGAATTGACAAGAAGCCCTCTTCTGCGTTTATCGTCTAACCATTCCTACTCTAAGTAGCTGGTGCAAGATGACGAGTTTCAGTCTGTGAGCCCCCGCGCGCCGGTCTTCACCCCCACAAAATTTCGTTTGACGTTTTCGATACTTTTAAGGGACATTTATGACTATTAAAATCAAACGCTGCTGTAAAATTTATTTACTCTATGGAGAGTGCCTTACCTCAAAAGGAAAAAAGAAACTTTTATAAGACCAGCTCGTTGTCCGTCTGTCTGGCAAAACCCTTTTAGGAAATATTCAGTTGGCAGGAACGCGTGGAAGTATTAAGTTGAAATTAATGTCAAATTGTTGTCAAAAAGTTGTCAAAAGAAAGTCACTTTCAAAGAAGTACGTGCCATCACGCTTGCCGGATCAATACAAATCTATCGACAGTCCAAATGATAAAATGGGTTAACGGGTGTAGGCTACTGGAATGCGCATCTACACATAATTATATATGCGCTAAATATATTACCCTCTACTGTATTCATACAAACATATATATACCAATGTAACTGTAACGCTGTAGAATTACCAAATAAAAAAAAATACATATGACACAAATCCGCCATAGCCGGGTAAAAACAGCACCGTGACATACATTAAATTTTAACCATTCTAGCAAGAAATAAACAAATATTAAGTTAAATCTTATTTTGGGTTTAGAGATGATTTAGTTGATTACAATAAAACCGACAATTTCGTTCATAAATCTTTATAACAGATGTCTATAATATATCAAGAATCCACAAGTTCTCTTATCAGCTAAATCATATTCAATAATAGCAATAAAAAGTATTAAAAAACAGAACGTTGAAATACACGTTACGCAATCCATCCATAACGTACGGTAATTTTCGATCGAAGCGAAATAAACATATGGTAAGTAAAAGGGGCGCGTTTGTCCGAACTACGGTCTGCAACTCAAACCACCTATACGACAATCCATACTAATATAAATGCGGTTAGTTCGTTTGTTTGTCCTTTGTTCACGTCGTAATGGAATATAGCTGCAAGGACGGAAAAGTCACATGAACTTTATACCGGTCGAAGGTCATTACGACAAAACCGAGCTGTGATACGGAATAGTGGTGGTAATAAGCTTAAAAAAATGTAAGGAAAAGACAAAGGGCAACGGGAATGGGAACGGGGAAACATATAGGGGTGTTACGTATACCCAAGCGGGGGGATGCGTTAGAAAAGCTAGTATATGATATAGAAGAACCAGATCATTATGACCTTCAGCCAAAACCGATCAGTTAAAAATTAACAAAGAAAAAGAGATTCATTTTTAGACATAATGAACATTGCACGTGGATTAGTTTAGCTTAACCTCGTATCGTGTTAATTCACGTAATGCGCTATGACAAAGACAAACCTACCGAGCGACCTAATATATATTTTTCACATAGCCAAATGAAAAAAAAAAACTAACTCATCATTTAAAAAAAAAACATAGACACAGCTGTTCAAAGATATTTCACGAAAACTTTTCCACGCAAACACCCTAACGCCCTCATCTATGTCGAATAAAATACTTATCGTATTTCTATTGGCATATTTAATTATGAGATTACAATGCGTCGACTACAACTGAAATCCGCGGTAATTGTGCGACTTTCGATGCAAATATTGTTTTCGTGAATCACCTGTTTTGCTATCCCTACCTGCGCGTGCGCCGCCCGTGCCGCCGGGAATAGAACCCGGACGCTCCCGAGTACTACGCATGTACTATACGAGTACGACGAACTAATGAACGTAAACTGAACCGGTTGGCGTACCAAACGGGTTAGAATGTTAATGCTCTGTGATCGATTTCAAAAGAATATGCTACTAGAGGGAGAGCTATCAACGAATTCACATAAGGTATTCATCAGAAGACAACAAAAGTGGGTATAATCGCTAGTCCAACACATTTCCTGTGAGCATCGATGGTACTTTGTGATGCAGAAGCAGTAGTTAATTTATTATTCATCAGTAGTGATTAGTAGTGAATGACAACGGTGAGACCTCATTGGAAGGGGGTTAAGTCGAATTTTCGTAAGGAAAATAGTTATGTGTTAATCATACGTTATCATCATCAGGTTGATCATCAATATTTTTTTTTAAATGGTATATGGTATAAACAGAGAAAAATCTCCAAGCTATGGTGTCAGCATTGAACGCTTACAGCATGTGGGTGGTTCTCATCTTTCGAGAGTACTATACATAACTATATGTTTTTTTTAATTCTTGTATTAGTCAATCTAATTTCTAATTTCTAGTCAATGCCAGCCAGCTTAACTAGAGTAATTAGCGTAACATAGTAAAAAAATAAGGCCTACTGTCCGGCTTTACAAATAACCGATTTTATAGATGAAAATTTTATAAGTTATATGTTGCTAGAACAGAAGAATAGACAAACAAACGGGCGACAAAGTTAAATCAATATGGTTCAATTCGTGTGAAATTACGAACCCTGGAAACAAATGTACAAATAACTACGCAAGGTACAAAAATTCGTCAAATATTTGTTGCCGTGTTCGTATAACGTATCACCGATATTTTACTTCAAAGGCCGCGGACGTTTGGTCGTGTGGAAATAATTGGGTCTCTTCTGCTGCAAGAGTGAAAATAATCTGACCCAAATCTAGGAGTGAGGTAGTATATAATTGTTTTAAAGCTTCGATACAATATTGGTTACAAACTAGGATTTGGTGGGATAAATATATATCTTTTTTGTTCATGAGGAACGATATTAACATAGATAATAAAGTATCGATTGACAAACACAAATAAAAAGTATTAATAATAAAAAATATTTTTTTAAAATTTCTAAAATCTAATTATATTTTTTTTTTCGAAACTACTATTAATAGCTATTTTTATCCCTGTACGGGTGGCGGGTGGACGAGGGCGCGGCGTAAATGACCACAACAACCTAAATCAAACGATGTCTATTTAATAGAACCGCATTGATCTATTTTATTAAACTAATTAAAGCCGCTCCGGCGACACCCGCCGGCGCCGTACAGAGACAAATTTAGGCAGGAACAGTCTATATTTGGAAGAAAAAAACATTAAAATAAATTTATTAGTATTATTTTAATTTTTTTTTCTAATATTTTTTATACTTGTTAGGTTATTATTTTTTAAACTTATCGTATCAATATTTAGGTAGAAATATAAAACAGGTGATAGGATATAGAAATAGAAATTTTTTATTTGTCATTAAAATTAACAGATTAGTTTTCCGAAGACCATTACACTAGGCACAGCCTGTATCGCAGAGATATCGACTTTATAATCTAGAGAAAATGAAGTTGACGACAATTTGTTGACCTATATTATTGAGTCAATTACCGGCGCGCTGATGCCTGATAATTATTTCGATTTTTTTTAATGTGTTACATTTTATTTTTAATATTTTTTAAATATTTGTTTTATAAAAACGGTGTGTACAAAGTAATCAGTAAGAGGTCATGTGGCAAGAGTGACAAAGCACTTGTGTGCTAACGGTTGCAGTGGTTGTTGTAATTTTACGCCATATCCCAAAATTTGGAAAACATACATAAAGTTACTAATTTTAATTCCATTATTATCAGTTATTTTCATAATAAATTCAAGTATAAAATCATTTATAGATATTACGCATGGGATAATATATTAACTGGTTTGAATTTTTTTGTAATAGGAATAAAATACCAGCCTGTATATTCAACCACCTCAATTTCTTGGAACGTCGGAATCGCACGAAATCGAAACCTAGCAAAGAGGGACGCATTGCAGACAGGGGGGTCGAAGGGTCGCGTTTTAGAGAAGTTTATCAAAAGAAACATTGCCGAAGAGTCGGAAAAATATTGCTCCGTGGATAGTATGAAAATCAGATGCAGAAAAACTCCTAACGATTCGATTTAGATATTGTTTCAAGTATTCGTACGTTCAAAACGAATTCAAGGTTTATTCACAATAATGTCAAACAGTATTTTTGACACGAAAAAATAGCTACATTTTGGTTCAACATCGGTATTCGACACTTCAAACTCGTTCAATATTTGTAATCAAAATAGAATTAGATATTGTTGTAACATGTAATTTCCCCCATCACTAATTCCATCATCCGTTTCAGCAAGTTTTTCATCCTTTTCAAATTTAAGAAGCCATGCACTTGACAAGTGTCAGATCGATGTGAGATTTCCGTCAGATTTGTATTGACAGTCGAGTGATAAAAACGAAGATCTAGCGTAGAGAAATATCAAATAAATAAGTGTTAAGGCGATGTTAGAAGCTGAGGTCGGCATTTTCAAACAACGATATCGCTTAAAGTATTTCATGTGTCTTAATGTCTTTAAAATATATTAAATCACTGTCATCGTTTTATACGACGTTCGTTTTGAAATTATTATTTAAAACATTTTACAGATTAAAAATATATCGTAAAAATACATCTTAAAAATCCATTTATCAATCATTGTAGCTGAGTAAGAAGTTTGTTATAGTTGAAAAAAATATATTATATAGATTTCATAATTCTGTATTCGATGCTCGTTTTTTATTTTTCAATAATTTTCGTTGGCTTATGACATTCTCTTAACTGAATGTTAATTGTTCCGCTGCTGCGAACTTTGTTTAACGAAATCAACGCATCAAAAGCTTGCGGGTTTATGACAATATAATTACATGTCACAGCAAGTTATGGCGATTCAAGAGACACTTATATCATCGACTTTATAAAAACTAAGAGACACAGTTCGCACTTCAATAGTGTTCGGAACAATAGTGCTTTCAATTAGTTGTAGTCGAATGAATGCACTAGCAATACTGCGCGGACAGAATTTTGATTCGTTTTTGTTTGAAACTGTCTATCTAGCTCTTGTATAAGATCAATTTGTATTTCTATATTAATTGTATCATAAAGTGATGTAAGTTGGAAGTAACTATAATATGTCTGTTTGAAGGACTGTAACCGATGATCCGAATTTAAAAAATGATTCGCTAATACAAAGTTACACCAATTACAAATGCTACAGGGCTATTTTTTATTTTTCTATAACGATAGATCACCAGAGGGCGCTTCAATAGACGTGTACATCTAAAACAATTTTTTTCTTCAAAACTGCCGATATTAATGTGTATTATTTCTCAAAGCAAATTCATACACATATTTCATGCGGTTTAAATAACCAGAGGGCGCTACAATAGATGTGTTTCTCTAAAACGGTTGGGCTATTTTAATGCGGTTTTTTACATTACATAGGCACCACCATAGAGTAAGTTTGTAGACAGATTTTACGATTATAGAACACGAGGAAGCGCTGTGGTAAATGCGTTTCTACAAAAGACTGGCCCGATTTAAATGCAATTTTTTGTATTACACAGGGACTACATCAGAGCAGGTTCTTAGATAAATTTACGGTTACAAGCCATGAAGGACGCTGCAAGAGATGTGTTCCTTCAAAACTACTTTTCCATCATCATCATCCTATAAACATAAGTATAGAAGTGTTAAAAAGGTGGTCGAATAAAAATAATGAAATCATTAAATAGTTACCAAATGATCCTAAAACTAATTAAAGAATTGCTTTAACTTTTACTTGTAATAGTATTATACAATTGTCTTATGCTAAAAATAGCAGCAATATATTGGGCGGGTCCCACTTGTTTTGAAACGGCAAGCGATAAAGATTGCGCAGAAGAAAGTGATGGTTAGAAGAGAAAGCCAAACAGATCTCCAGTTAGATACCCTACTAAAAAGTGTATTAAATTCCATTATAAAAGTATTACACTTAATATCACCTTAATATACACTTCGGCATTCTCCACAATAATAGTTCGATCAGTGCTAACGAATAGAAGTCAGTTTGGACATTCATCTTATATCTCTTTTTAAGCCAACGGACTGTGAAACTCCAAGTTCCTGAAAATACCACATGTCAGTTTGAAGTACAACGCATTTCTTGTCTAGCGGCGGCGTCACTTTCGCGGAAGTACATAAATAGACTGCACGCGCAATCTCGCGCAAAATTCTGTAGTGTACACAAATCAACAAAAACTAACTCACTATTCAAGTCAAACGTGTGGGACAATAACACCGCTATTATCCGAGAAAAATCGAGGTGCGAAACGCGAGCCCTCAAATGCGAGCAGATATGCCTAATGCTTATATATATTTATTGGCCATTATGTCGTCATTCTTCATTAGAACATTACATTCGTCATTATAAGGCCATAGTTCGAGTCTGGGCATGTACCGATGAGTTTTTCTGACTTAAGTACATTACTATCACTGACTCCGTGCCTCGGAGAGCACGTTAAGCAGTCGGTCCCGGGTGCTGTCAATAGATGGCGGTCGTTACAATCCCCAACCCGCAGAGGACCAGCGTGGTGGATTTAAGCTCCAATCCCCCCCTCACTCTAAGGGAGACTTAAGCCCCTGCAGTGGGGTAAAAATGGGCTGATAAAGTGAAGATGTCGTCATTCTTAGGCTTGATTTCTCTTCAATGAATATAACTTACTGACCACAGTTACAGGCAAAACCGAAAGATAATTTGTAAACATTTGCAAATGTATTCTAAGGGAATCGGCGACATTCGTTTCCAGACAAATGTGCTAATGTAACATTTCAAGTCTTTTCTGAATTGATTGGGTAAATTTAAATTTTATACTTAAAACAGGAGGGAGCTCAGAGTCAATAATAACAATAGGTGTGGGGCATTACACACACAATTATCTATCTAGTCCCAAACTAGACAGGCTATTATGGTACTAAACTATTAAAAAATAGGTACTTAAATATCTTTATAATATATGCATGTACAGATATTTGCACCCAGACACAGAACGAATAGATATGTTCATGCACACAAATATGGAATGAAAAAAAATATATTAATATTTAATAACTAATCGGATTGCCAAGAGGCCGTCACAGCCTTTATGGTTATTTTTTATAAAGACACAAAAAGCTTTGAGAACTTTCGGAATTTCGCTAAAGAATGTCCCTAACGCTTGATAACGGAATATCGTTCGGCACGTAAACTGGGACGTTTGCTTTCAACACAACAAACCATAACTGGATATAGCAACAAGTTCTCTTTCATCCGGTAACTACCCGAACAGTCTGTTATTACTATGTCTAGACCAACTCTAAAATAAAACAAATTTTAGACTATGAAGCATCTAGTATTTATGATATCGTCATCAAATTCAGAGCTGACGGGACGGAAATTATTTTGTTTATGACAAGCCGTACCGACTGAAAACTGAATATACAGTTTTCAGTAGGTACGACAATATACATCCTAGACTCAGTTTATTATAATTTAAATTTAGTTTTACTAGTTCTAATAGCAAAAAAAAGATCTAAACTGCTAAATAGTTGAAGAAAACTCAGAATTTTATGTACTTACCGACAAGTATTTTTTTTATAATCTAATAAACAATTTGTACTTTTTCCGTGGAAATTTACGATGAGGCATGATCGCAATCAAGACATTTGACAGGCTTGCCTTTACGTGTGTGAGCTGTAGGAAACCATGTTATGACTGACGGCTTATCTTGCCCAGATATAACTGTCTTAAATACTCTATCGTGTCCAGCTGCCTTTACGAAGCATCGAAAATTCTGTATTCGGATTCCCATGTATATTTCTAAATAGACGTCCTTTTCAGTAAGCTAAAGCGTAAAATAAAAGCAGTGTGTAAAAGTACCTTACTCCAAACAAACTAGAACAATTCGTGCACAATTCGCGCCTTTCATTAATTAAAATACTTCATTACATTGACTTCGATTCGGTTCTGAAGATTTGGTGAAAAACAAGCGTCAGTTTGTTGGGACTTTTCTGAAGAGTATACGACGACGCGTAGGACGACTGTTATTTCGTTGTGTTTTGTACTTAGCGAAATAAAGACATGAACAATATTTCGTGAGTTTCACTGAATACACACCGAACCCGCAAGATAATGACAATATTTATATAAGATAAACACATATAAACACAAGGAATAGCACTAGGCGGTCGATTCGTTCATTAAATCATATATCTAATTAAATCATAATCATTAGATCACATAATCACACACAACACACACACCCTCACACGCATGCACACATTCGCACATACTAATCTCTAATTGTTATCATTAATGATTTCTATATCATGCACACATTCGCGTATACTAATCTCTAATTGTTATCATTAATGATTTCTATCTCATGCACACATTCGCGCATATTAATCTCTAATTGTTATCATTAATGATTTCTATCTCATGCACACATTCGCGCATACTAATCTCTAATTGTTATCATTAATGATGACAATTAGAGACTATATAGACTAATCTCTAATTGTATGTGCGAATGTGTGCATGCGTGTGAGGGTGTGTGTGTTGTGTGTGATTAAGTGATCTAATGATTGTGATTTAATTAGATATGATTTAATGATGTGTGTGTTATTTTTCTTACAAATGTTTTAGTGTATATTATGTCTCTGTGTCATTGTAACGTGATTTTACTATTATGTATTGTTTCTGTGCAAATGTTATCTTTAATGCAAGGTTTATTGCTACATGAATGTGTAATTGCTTATTTGGATCCCGCAATACAGTTTAGACCTAGTGCGAGATCCGCTGTTAAAACATTTTGTTTGTAATCTTTTCCTTATAAATAAACTTTTTTGTATTTGTATTTTGTAGATCATACTAATGTGAAAGCGTGTTGTGTAATAATCCTATCTTCACATGGCAAAAGTTATCAACCTAACGACATAATTTTTGCATAGAAATAGTTGAAGAGATGGAGAGTAGCATGGACTACTATTTATTTTAGTCGAAGACTCCCATGCCATACTAAATTAATTATGTTTGGAAATAAAAAACAAACAAAGATTTGAGTTGTGAGATGGAATAAAGTGGACATAGATATCAAAAAGTACAAAATAAAGGAGAGCGGTCTCGGGAACGGGAATGGGATAACATAGCTATATGTAGGTATGCTATATACGTCCACAAACAGAGAGCCCCTGGCGATTCACATAAGTGCATAACTTTAACAAGACTCAATATAAAAAACGTACCATAAAATTTTATCACGTAAAAAAGACAATTTTTCCATATTATCTACCCGTAAAGGGCAAATTATATTTATAACTCATTTTAACCTTGGCCTTCTCCACCCCAGAAGCTGATTAGAATGCAGCCAGCGGAAAACTCGGCCTTGCGTAGGTTCAAAACAGGACTATACTTCACTAAGGGTCCTTGGGGATACGTAATGGAGGACGTCTCGGGATGAAATGTCATCACGAGCATCGTTAGCAATTCTCGAAATGTCTGAACTTATCAAAAGTTGTATAAAATTTTACTTGTTTAACTAATCAAAAACGATCGATGTTATAATTTATTTACAAGGTTTATTAATTGTACTTTTTATGGACAAACTATCCGACGGATACGGATTTCAATAACACTTTTTTTTCAATGTTCCTTATGACTTCCAAACTGTAGACTATGTTGTACAGCAATAGGCCACCAGGGGGCGCTTCAAGAGATGTGCTTCTCTAAAACGGCTGAGCCGATTCTCATGTTATTTTTTTGCATTACGTAGGTATCACCTTAGAGTAGATTTTAAAATCAGTTTTACAGAACACCAGGGGACCAGGGGGGAAGGGCACCAGAGGGAGAGAGAGTTGGGGGGCCTCGCAGTAGATTTTTTCTCTAACACTGCTGGGGTGATTCTGTTGCGATTACTTGGGTTAAACTCTTAAATCGGTTTTGCGGTTTTGCGGGGCCATCAGGGAGCTCTATAATAAATGTGTTTTTCTAAGTGTCTGTCTCTATGTCACATTTCTACAAAAAAAAATTTCATACATAGATAGCTCGAACCCTGAAGAATGACAAAGGCTACTTTTAACTGCTAAAATGTGGCAGTTGTTTACCTTTTCATAGCTACACCGCTAAACGGATCTTGGTGAATTTGTACAGTAAGATAGCTTGCTTCCTATAATGACGAACATGAGCCACTTTCTGTCGCGGAAATATGTCGGTATGTTTTTAACCTTTTCACCGCTAAACCGCCGAACAGATCTTGATGAAAAGGTCTAGCCAGACAAGCATGATGGTATAACCTCCATTACTAATGTGTAAAATATTATGAATTTTTATATGAACACACAATGAAAGCAGTATACATAACGTCTTGACGCCGAACCTCAAACTACTTTTGAGATAACATGCAGATCTTATTTTTTTATTTAAGCATCAACTTATTTGCAATAAATTTTCAAAAATTACAACAGTTAAATAGAAGAAACTAATGCGAATCTTTGAGAAATATTTCAGAGAATACTATAGATTCTTTTTAGATTTTTACGTGATTTTCAATGGATAAAAAAAATGGAAAATGATAAAATTTGGATTAAATTTACATCAATCAAAAAAAGCTTGAATTTTTTTAAAGTATGAACTTCGACTATAACAAAGCTCACTAAAAACCAAACGGCGTTTTTGAAATAAAAGTTAAAGTAGAATAGCACAGCTGCAGATGAAAGCTAGTTATTTATCATATAAAATATTGTAATAAAACACAATAATAATTATAAAGTGAACATACTGATTATAGAACCATTTTATAAATTCATATATTTTACCAATGCAATTATTTCGACGACACGTCTATGGTCAATATCAATATTTATTCATCAACTAAGGAAATCTAGATTGAAACAAAAATACTGAATTCTTAAACGTGACCGAAGGAAATTTTGCGAAAATCCCCCATGTTAAAACGGTACGAATGCGGAGATAGGAAAAACGGGGGTGAAAAGGGGAAAAATGGCAAATCCATGGAGGGTGAAACTGACTATAGATATTAGAGAGGGGTGAGCAGGTATCTGTGGCACTTACTGAAAACGTAGGTAAAAAAATAATTGTATTGCGGATATATAAAAGAATTTATAGGTTTTCTCGTGAACTCGTACAACTTGGCGAGTTGTTTCATGTATAATCAAACTTACGATATTTTTAATTTCCATTTTCATCAGTTTGGCGTCGTGTCGTTTCAACCGACAAGCAAATAATATTTTATTTACGTTACGTGCTTTATTATAGAGCTAACAAACAATAATATACGCAAGCTAAAAACCTGCCGAAAATTCTCATATTAGGTCGGGTATAAAGTTCTTTCGCATATACTTTCTATATACTTTTAAGAAAATCTCTTTGGCTGTACTAGTTGTATCTGGCTGGTTATGATACCATTAAAGATGTTACATTTCAAAAGAAGAAACAATTTAGTAAAATATTGTTTCCCGCCGGTTTTCATTTCTTTTTCTTATTCTCAAAATGAGTGAATCTAATGAAGAAATTCGAAACATTTTAAAATTTTATTATAAAAAAGAAAAAAATGCAACGCTTGCAAGCTGCAAAAAAATGTGACGTTTATGGCCCTAATGCTGTGTCAGTAAGAGTAGCACAAAGTTGTTTTAAACGTTTTCAATCAGAGAATTTTGATGTCCAAGGTGCACCTCGCTGTGGTCGTCCTGTCACGGCTAAAATGGACGCCATTTTTTAAAAAGTGTAGCAAGATCGGCATATTAATAGTTACGATATAGTTGAAGGTCTGGGGATTGAGCACAAAACAATTTTGACCCATTTGAAAAAAGCTGGGTACACAAAACGCTTAATATTTGAGTGCCACATAAGCTCATTGAAAGAAACCGAAGGAACCGTGTGCTCATTTGCGATTCTTTATTAAGAGGTAATGGAACCGAACCGTTTTTGAAGAGATTGATAACTGGTGATGAAAAGTTTATCAAGTACAATAAGAACGTGCGAAAAAGGCCGTGGTCAAAGGTCGGTCGGGCTTCACAGACTGTGGCAAAACCCGGACTAACTCGCAATAAGGTGATGCTGTGTGTATGGTGAGATTGAAAGGGTACTGTTTATTGTGAGCTTTTACCACCGGGCAGAACCATCGATTCAGATTTCTACTGCGAACAATTGATGAGATTAAAGCAAGAAATTGAGAGAGATAGGCCGGAATTAATCAATAGAAAGGGTGTAGTCTTTCATCACGATAACGCTAGACCTCGCACATCTTGAGTCACTAAGAAAAAATTAAGAGTTTGGTTGAGAGGTGTTAATGCATCTGCGATATAACTCTGCCCTTGGACCTTCAGATTTCCACCGGTTTCGGTATCTCTAGAATTCTTTAGACGGTATCAGGTTAACATCAAGAGAGGACTGCCAAAACTATTTGTCGCGTTTTTTATCAGAAGTCCCAAAATTTCTAAAGCAATGGGATCATGTCACTACCTACAAAATAGCAGACAGTCATTGAAGAAAATGGCACATATATATTGTAATGAAATGTAAATAAACTTTGAAAAAAAAAATGCCTTGAATGTTCATATAAAATGCGAAATTTTTTCCCCGACTCCATATATATTCCTAAATAACAGCCATTTTTGCCGGAGCCTCACTTCTGCCATCTACTCGTTGAACGCCTTTCTATTTAATGCTAGTTGGATAATTCTAATCAATTTTATAAAATTTTGATCAAATGGGTTTTTTGGGCCTGAATACGTCTGCTATAAATGTCAATGGGTATGAGTTAAAAATTTTAGTAAAACCATTTCTTTCTGAATCAATATATCGTGTATTCAATGAGCAGATAGACAAACAGAGGGAGTTGATTGTCTATTTTTAGTTTTAAGCAAAATGAAATGTTACTCCGGTCATTCAACTTATGTAATGAAAACCAGCAAACCACAAAGCGTAATTTTACTGCATCTAATTTAAAGTTATACAATAGTTGGATATCCTATAGTCATTCGTTCTGTCCAATCACAAAAGGTGACCTGAACTATCGGTCTTCGACTACATTTTAGTTATGATTTAAAGTAAATATTTAATCGAGCTCGAAGTAAAAAAGGGGACATACACTTTTTCTCCTTTTCAGAACCAAATCGAAGTTATTATTAGATAATTATAAAATAGAAATACACTGGATATTAAGTTATGAAGTTTAAATTGTTCGCTTCAAGAGACTTCTTTGAAGAATGGCTTCGTGTAAGGACACACGGGTCAGCGGAACCGGAGTCTTCGAGCTACAATCTGTCCTAAGCACGTTTATTTTCTAGGACAGCGGTATCCTTATACCTATTTTTCTCTTAAATTGCCTGGAGAAGGAAAACTCCGACAACGAACCTCAAACACGACCGCGGGCAATAAGAAGATAATAGCCTCGATTGCGGCTATATGCCCCCGAAGCGAAAAAACAAAACGTACACTGGAGAAGTCCATTCGATACCTTATAAACTTTCGGTAGGTACTGAGCGACCTACAGTCTCTGCCTTCCCCTTATGGAAAATAGGCGTGAGCTTATACGTAAAGTATAAATTATTTCTATGCGAACCGTCTACTTTACAAGCGTCAAATATTGCGAGAATACAAAACGCAAGCGGACAATGACAGGCAGCGTATATCAACTGAACGCTATCTAGTTCCGTTTAGATACGTTGTCGTACTTATTGTGACATAGCGCATCATTGTTCACAGACTTACAATACAATTCCCTAACTAATATTATAAAGGAAAGTGTATTTATCCTTTCTTGTGTCATAACGAAACAAGGTTAACTTAGTATGCCCAGGCGGGCACAGCTGGAGCAGTTTGTTGTCTGTTCTCTTCAGTAAAAGCTACATTCTAAGCCGACAATGACTAAAAAACTAAAATAAAATGTTACTGTCACTGTAAATCTTGAAGAATCAAAATTACTTGGGCAAGTCTACTTGAATGAAAATATTTTGTTTTCATTTCGTTTGGATATAGATAGGTAGAGACGTTTTTACGTTTTTTACTTCCTACTTCCTACATCTACCATGATGTACGAATCAAAATCTTGTTAAGCGCACATTCTTGACATTTCTCCATCACTAGTTTTGTTCCATAAACTACGGGTAAAAACAAGCGATGGCCAATTCAATTCAATGCGAGTTTTCTGAAAAGTATGTGAACTTTTGATAAAGTGTCAGCTTTGAAGCTTCAAATTCAGCGAATCAGTCTCAGTGAAATGCCAAAGTTACGAAAACGACGTAAAGGTCAAGCAAATGAATTTTTTTTAGTGTCAGAATTTGTTTCACTGCTGGAAAAAGAAATCAAGAAAGATATTTTCGAGCGTTTTGCTGAATATAACGCGGGTATATATCAACATTTTGATTATCAACTTCACTAAATTGCCAACGTGAATGTATCAAATCAAAGAAGTGCAATAAATTCAAGCTCTATCAGCTCTAGTCGGATAAAAATACAAAAAATGCAATGTTTTCGATGTAGCTTTGAAAACAAGTCTCCAACAGCTCGAATTAACTTTCGTTCATTTCGATATTTGTTCGATAAATTAACTAGAGCAATCCAATGAAACTAGCATGAATATAAGAACTAAAACTTAATGAAAAAAACAAGCAAAATTCAATAAAGGAAATTAAACAAGGGTGGAAATTTTTTGTTATGTAAATTGAATATTTTGACTTGAAACAAATATAAGTATTATTATTATTATTATATACTAAATGAAACATTTTTCATTAAAACATTATTTGTCTGTAACATCTGGTCGAAAATATATTTATTTATGAGTCATATAAAATTCTCAAAACTTCACGAAAAAACCGCAATATTTATAAATAACGGTGATGACGTCATTATATCCTATCCGAGCTGAACGCTTCAAAGTTCACTGCTTCAAAACAATAATAAAATAAATACCAACTTATTGAAAGTTTCATAAAGTCCAAAGTTTTATAATATGTGAACTAAGTGCCAACTATTAAAACGTCAAATATTTTTTTTTGCATAGAGCAAATACAAAAGCTAATTAAAAATAGATACGAATGTGGTAATTTTCCTAATACGAGATTTTAGAATAAACACCTTATAAATTCGCTGAAACGACTTAAAAATATCATTATACTTATCAGAAAAACAAAATATACCCTTTACTTTTTACTATGGTCAAAATATTGATTACCATTCCAAATCCCAAGTTAACCTTGACGGAAAAGGCCTAAATGATTAATACCCGTGGCCTGTCAAGTTTTAATGGCGTTTTCTTTAGCTATGACCGGCCAATAAAATCTCTATTGCTTAATTTTACTGAACTTTATGGCGATTGATTAATACGGATAGCGTTTGATAGTGTCATTAAATCTACACATTAATGGCTTAATTATTGACTCGACCATGACGAAGGCCAATCATTTTTCATAATATAATACGAAATGTTTACACACTGAAAGGGAAAGAAAATCTGAGTAACGGTAACGTTAACGTGTTACGTTAACAAGGAACGTGATTCCGCGCTATCGGTCTAAAATCAAGGCGCGGAACTACAGCAGGGAAGACCAACGTTGTGCAGTATGCATTTAGCAATCATATTATTTATCTAGTTAGGCGGCGCAAGTTTATTCAAATCACAAGAAAAGTAAAAGAACATTAAATAAGCCAAATAGAATTATCGACTTTTGCGAGTAATATACATTGAATATAATATACATTGTTAGTGTACATCCTAAACTTCGATTATCGACACTTTCTTATTGGTTCCCTTCCAAAAAACAAGCAACGACCAATTAATTTTTTAAAAGTTTTTTGGAAAGCGCGACAACGTCCGATCCTTTGGATATGAAAACTTGTGTACTCGCCAACGCATCAAATCGATAATCAGATGTCAGTGTGATTTTAAGTTTCAGTCAAGTTATAACAATGAAGGACAAGTGTATAGAAAGTAAGAACAAGTCATCACTTTGAGTCAAGGTTACGTGTAGATGTCGTTGAGATTATTGTTAGTTCCGGTAAGGTAATCGGAAGAGAGCGCGGCCCAAGTGGGTCATCTTCGCGATAAACGGACAACACAAGCTGTACGGTGCAGGACACACTCAGGCAAGCGAGGTTTGTTTGCCGGGGAGCGTCCTCCGTTTGTCTGTTGAATAGTTGATGTTGTGTAGGTTCCTGTTAAAAAAAATGTTGACTAATAGGAAAGATGTTCTACTTATAGCCCAAAACTATGTTTTATCTAGGGTCACACTAGTGAAATATTGAGCTATGACACAGACTATGAGTCAAATCGATAAATTAAGATTTGAAAAAAAAAAATGTTTTTAATACTTTAAATGTATGAAAAAATGAAATATGATCGCGTGATATAGGTCACAAACGAAATTATTTAAGACACAAAATAGGGGCTGATTAAGTTATATTTTTGTAGGTAAACTAATAGAATGAAAATAATGAAATAGAGTGTCACTCGGAAATGCGCTTCATCAAAGCTTAGGCGGCAATATACTCGTCAAACGTCATAATATTAAGTACTAGCTTCAAGCTCTCTGTTCATTAAATAAATAAAACTTCAAGCTTTTAAAATTTGTTCAATTTCTTCTACTCAAATGTTGTTTTATAGAACTATGAAATAATACTAAATTAAATTGTCATCAAAAACTAAAATCAATCACTTGTAATTAATTGTAATAATATACTTAAAACTGACCCTAACAAAACAGCTCAAATAAACATTTCGTATTTTAATAGCTATACTTTTGAGATTTAAACGCTGAATATTATTTCCTTAATTTAGAAATCATTGTTCTTTAAATTAAAACTTGTTATAAAAAAATGTTTTTATATATATCTTGTTTTAGAATTGTAGTATGAGAATATCTAAACTTATCCGTATATATGTGTGTACCCAGAAGTTTGTACGTTATTGGTATACTATTTTTGCTACCCTTGGCTATCCAACTCCTTTGCACATACCCCACCTTATAATTGAGTAGTTAATTACTCATGGTACTCCCCATGCCATGCCTCTTCATTACTTAGTCCGACCGAGGACACCACAGTGAGTTTCGAGAAGCCACTAAAGGGCTCTGGAATCCACTTTCCAGCTCCACCATCAGAGCTTTGTCACCGTGTGCTATGATAAGTATTCGTAAAGACAAGTTCAATACCTGAAACTCAGTAGGTCTACTGATACCCATTAACGAGCGGTTCTGTTATACATCTTGCAGCGCCATAAATTAGATCAGCTCAGTGGTACCATAATTATCGATTCTCATCCAAATTATACATATATGTAAAATTTGAACTCGATTCGACTGTAAGAAGTTCAGTCGAGAAAAAACATTCTTGGCTACATCATCAATTCATGGTTAAAATCAAGCTTACCTATTTAAATCCAACTTATATACTTAAAAATATTTCATGTCTGTGCTACCTAACCGCTGAGGAATGCCCTCATGAGATTATCCTAACTGTATCATCAGTTCACAGTGAAAATCATGGTTAACTATCAAAATCCAAGGTATATACAAATCTTGCTGTCCGTGTAGCTAACTGTTGAAGAGTGGCATCGTTAGACAATCCTACCTTCCGGCTCCCGGATCCGAATCCGGCCATCATCAGACCAGCTCCATTTCACCATAAAATTGTCATCTGACTCATATATGTACTTCAAATGTCAACTTAATCGAACGCTGAGAAGTCGGTCAAATTTAACTTTTCGAGAAATTGGCATTTACTCCAAAATTCCTATTTTGCCTGTAACAAATCCGTAAGTGTGTACGCTTGCAGTACTTACTTTAATGATAATGTCATCCTAAATGAACATTGGAAGAACATCATTCGTTCAATATTTATGAGAGGCAACAATAAATCTCTGGCGATTCGATAATGAAAATGTTCCCTTTGAATTTCATTTCGACGGGCGCGTTAGAAGTATCCTTAACTTCTGTAATAAACATTTTGTTTTACATTAATAACTACGTACTAATCGAAGTTGAAAATTAGCACATATTTAGAAGGAATCGCTAAACAAATACGAGGGTCGGCTGAAAAGTAATCTTTTTTGATCAAACGTAATGCGAATCGTACTGGCCATTATGTAGTCGTATTAACTGTTTATTACCACCTCGAAAGTTTAAGATTTGTCCATTGGCAGAGAAGCTAATGACAACTATGTTTTAGGATGTTGAAAGGATATTTTTCTTCTACGTAGTCGTACACTCCTGGCGGAGTGTTCATAGTCATGAATCGTATTATAAATATTTTCATAACTCTCGAGGGAAAAATAGTAGTAGTGGTTTCCTGTTGTCTTCTGTTCCAGTACTTTTAGAAGTTATTTGGATCTCAAGACCGCTGTAGCCGCATCTACTCTCGGTAGATGATTGGTATACCGCCACTTACTCATTCGCCAGAGCCTCGTTATTCGGCTACCAGGGAGTGCCACGGAAGCCGATTGTCTTTCATCGCCACCCGGCGCGTGCAGATGAAGTTGACATTTGGGACGGTAGAGATGTTGATTATCTTCTACCAGAAGTGATATTACGATGAATATCGTATATTATTCTAATTTGTGGAATCAGCTACTGGAATCAAATTAAGAAAATAGGAAGAGAAAACTAGTAGAGGCATATTGACTTTCCACGATGATGCATCTGTGCATACTGCTTAAGCAACAGAGTGAACCATGAGCAAAACGGCTTCGTTCAAATGAACCAGTCACCCTACAGTTCACACTTAGCACTCTGCAAAGTAATAAATGTCTTTTTTCCGCTCAAGAGACTATTACACTGAAAAATAAAAAGTGTCCACGCTTGTCTTTTCTTAATTTAAATGGATTACCTTATCAGCATGCCCTCGTAAAAGCTTATTTATGTATTAGTTAAAGTAGATACGTTATAATGTTTTAATAGGTCATAATTGGGACGTTTTCTCGGGGTTCTTCATGTGTTTCTAGCGAAACAAATATATCCCAACATCGTGGTTAACGCGTGACATCATACTACTAAAATCGATTAAATGGCGACTAGGCCATTCGGACAAGTTTTATTCGGTCGAGATGACCCCAACTCACACAGTCGATGAAGTAATAAACGTAACAGAGACCCTCTATATACCGTATCAAACGAGAAAAAAAATATAATTGAATAAGATTGGCATTCAATGATTTTTCTTCGAAATAACGACTGTTTATAGTTAATATTGTCCCTGTACGGTGGGTGGCCACCAGCAGTGTAGAGGTACGTAGTGCAATCAATAATAGATCAACACAAATGGTGACCGCGTTTAATAAACCTATAGGTAATCACCGCCACCGCGTCGGAGCGTCTACCTGGCGTACATCATCAGACAATATTACACGTAAAAAGTGCTTGCCAAGAACAAAATATTTTATTTACTTTTTATAATGTTTTATTTTTAATCATTTATTCATACTGTCTTGTCAACCGATGCTTTATCGTCTGTATAAATTTCACCCTAGACGAAAAATACAGAGTATATTTCTTGGCTCGGTGGTGCTGACAAAGGTAGGGTGTTATTGAATTCGTATCGGTGCTCAAGTTATTCACAGTTTTTACTAGTATATACATTAATACTATAAAATGGATTTACATAATATCCAGGTACATTAATAATCTCGGTGATAATAACAAATCACGCTAAAATTAATTTCTTTTAAGTGCAAAATGTCAGAGCTATTAAAGTGAATTGTATTACTGAAATGTTGTGATCACGAAGCTTTTACTCGGTGAAGAAGTTAAGGCGCGCCCCGCCCCGAAAGCCAAGCCCTTATAGTTTAATCCATGCTTTAGTAGGTTCAGGAGCTAGATAAAATAATATTTACATTGCCTAGGTACAAAACTACCTGACTTTCCATCAGAGCTCGAGGAAGTCATTTGAATTTCTAATTTAACTTTTAACAATAATTAAAATAAAATGAATTCGTATTACGAATCATTCAAGTCATATATCGAATATGCTAATGAAAAGATAGAATACAAAAGCTTCGCATTTTATAAGTACAGGAAAAGGACTGAGACCCCAACCGCGAGGGTAAGTACAGCAGGGATAGAAGGTACAAGAAGGCAAATATTATGAAATCTAAGTGGCAAAGAAAATTGTTTTTATTTTCTTTGTGAAGAAAGTAGTTTTTTCTGAGTTTAGTCTCCTATTTCGGCTTAATCTTCTGTGAAATATGCAAATACAAAAATTCAGCAACAAATAAAATTAGTACGAAAAAAATAATAATGCCCTTAATTACTTAAAAACTTGTTTCAATAAATATAGTCTATTGTCTACAAATCATTTAACAATGATTTAACCGGTATCCGGAATTTTAACCCCTAAGGGATGAAAGAAAGAATCGATGTATTACCCTGCACAAACAGAATAAAAATCGATCTATCTACAAGTATGTAGTAAACCAAACCTAGCCTAAGTCATGTTTTAATTCTAATCACACCACTACACGATTATCGCCAAAACCACGCGGACGAAGCCACGAACGGAAGCGAGAAACATAAAATGAAATAAATCCACCCAACCATGGTAAGAAATAAAAATTTACATGATTTGCACATTCGGGCATACGGGAAACATAATGTTTTATTTCGCGCATTTAATTGCCGTTCTAATTTTTTTGCACAGTGAATCAATACTGTCACTTTCCGTAACTTCAACTGAGGTTCTCACTGTAGGCGAATTTAAATTATTGTTTGTCTTTAAGTTATTGGTTTAATTCTATGGGTTATAGAAATTGTTTTTCACTGTTCAGTTATTTTTACACAATCAGGTTTTTTAATTATTATTATTATTATTATTTTTAAGCAGTCTCTGCTCAGACATATTCAATGTTAAAATAGAAATCTGCAGCATAATCATTCGCAACAATTAGCACTACAATTAGTGCAATTTTCACGAAGAGCATGTTTGACACGTTATCGTTGCTCTCGGTCAGTCTGGCTCACCACAATTTTTTCACACAGCAATATTTAAATACCCTAACTGCAGAGCCAAGGGTCGCGAGTTCGATTTCCGCCCGGGACAAATAAGGTGTAGTCTTTAGAGATATTTCTCATACAGGGAGAACCATCAACAGATTTACTTATGAACAAGCTTCAAAATGTGAAGAGACAATCACGATCGTATTGAATACAGAAAACTAAGTTTTACGGTCTCAAAATTTCTTAGGCGGGGCCTGACCATGGGTTCAGGGAGACGATTCTATTTTCACACGACACTGACTCTCATGAAACAATATCCGTTGACAATAAAAATGTCAAATGATAACGATTTTACTTATTATCAGTGTCAAGCACTTGACGATTATTGTCAAACGAGCGTCGTGTGACATGCATCATATACTTAAAATTTCACACGTAAAATCATAGTAAACTGTGTCTTGAAATATAAATCAGTTGGATTTTAAAACAATTTTTCTACGATACTGAGAAGGCAAATGAATCAATCGACTATCGATCATTTCATAAATTGAACGAACGTGGGTTTCATAATAATTTCTTTTTCACAAAAGTACAATACAACTATCCATTCACAGCAGAGGCAGAGGATCCGTACGTAGGCACAAGTCGCGTCGCACTAACCAATTTTAGGTGGGAGACGCAGTGGAGCGAGGGGTATGTGACTGTACCTGCTCAAGCACGCTTATAACGTTATATTCCGATACGCCATAAAGTTCGACGCGATCTATACTTTTATAGAAAAAATGTGCTTATAACGATTAAATTACATTTAATTTCATTTGTAATAAATCAACAAAATAATGATTATGTTATATTAATAATACCTGGAAGTAAGCAAGTATTATGCTTGTATTATGGATACTAGACGATACATACCTAAATATTCTTTTTTTTATGTAATATACAAGGTGAAATTTTAACAACCATCCAAATTTTTATATAATGATCTTTGGTAGCAAACCGAGGGCCTTCTTGTTTACTTTTAGTATCGTTCGATAGCAAAATATTGAGATATGACTACACGAACCTTTCCCAAAAAAACCAATAACTCTCGTCACCATTCACGGCCGCAGCACGCTTCGCCCCGTTTCGACTTCAAGGTCTCGGGCGCGTCGTAAAAAAGAAGGCAACCAAACGTTATAAAATAACATTAGATAAAATAATTTATTATGAAAATGAAACCTACATTTTTTATTTACGCACTTAGATCTATTGGTGATACCTAACATCTAAATTTTTTTGGATGGTTATTAAAATTACACATTTATAAATAATTTAGACCCCGATACAGAACAAACAGACTTGTTCATGCACACAAATATTTGTCCCAGGCGGGAATCAAATTCTTGACCTTCGGTTCTGCAGTCAGGGTCTTTGACCTTTCGGCCAATCGGTCAGTCAAATATTGGTCATCATAACCCAAACGTAATTGTGTTTTAATTACTATAACGTTTATTTTTAAACGTGACACTAACCGAAACCCGGCTATCTACTAAACAAGGCTTCAATCTGAGTCAATCATATTTTGGACGACATTCTATTTTCATGTGACAATATTAGCGTATCTAGAATACGAAATGTACAGCTCACACGACAATTTTATTTTCTTTGCCCTGCGCATTCCTGAGACGTACTCTCGCTGAGCAAAGCAATCGGTATGAGTGGTTAATCCTCTTTTGGTTCTGTCCTTTCGTAGTATAGAAAAAGACATTTCCATTATAACCACTTCGTGTTGAAAAGCTTTGCCTCGATGCGAAAGCGACGTATAGTTGAGCAAGGTCACCCCGCACCCCGCCTTAACATTACCCACCCTAACGTGACTTACCTACGCGGAAAATACATCACGAACGTAATTTATTTCATTTACTAACAAAATACAGATATATAAAATATCATAAAGGAAAAACAATCATCTTACATTTTTCGGGCTCGGGAAGAAAATGCGCATGTGCCTCTAATTTACTTAACAGATATGACGGCTAAAAAATCCATAACTAGTATTCTTTTTAATAGTTAAATGTAAATAATATATTTGTATTTTGCTGAAATAAAAATTAATTTGCATTTCATTGACTATTTATTTATTATTAGTAATTCATATTTTATATTTCCTAACAGATATCGATCTTGTAATTGTCAATTTAAAGAATATAGTTAAACATATTTGATTATAATTTTTTTTTAATGTTGTAGTTTTTGAACTTCCCGAATTCAGCTTTTTGTCGATTGCGCCCTTTTTTCTTATGACGACAGAATAAACATCTAAAGAGACTCTAAAATGTTAATGCTTATCTCCTCTTCGATAATACATGATAGAATAGACAAAAGCTACACCTTAATTTGCCTAAAATGTGTCTCCCTAATAACTTTTAAAACACATCATTTATCTTATAAGCATTATGTCGACTCTTATTACACTTTACATACCAATGATTTATTTCTAGATACTATGGTCAAAAACGAACAAAGTGAGAGTTAGGCCTTCCATTAAGTGAAACGTGGCGTCGAGCGTGCTGCGCGTAGAGTTTAGACTTCGAAAAGACTCCACTGAGTGGAACAAGACGTTGAAGCGCGCGACGACACGGGTTCTCCGAGGGTGAAACGTTACCCGCCCGGCCCACTACATACTGCAGCGCGCTCGAAAAATAATTAAAATGGCTTGCTTTACACGCTCGACGCACACGACTTCGCTCACCGCCCATTTTTAATGCAGGCTGTATGTAAAGAACTCACGTAACATTTTATATTACTTAACAGGAGGCCTGAAAGTTTAGAAAAGAAATAAAACGAGTTGTGGGTGAGTCTCAAAATGACGTGAGGAGCAGATATTATTTATTTTGCTGTGAATTGTCGTTTAACAAAATTAACATATAAACGGAACCCGGAATCGTGAACAATATGTCACCGATAATTTTATTGGAGCCTTTGTGTTAGTAAGATTTACTTTAGGCATGTGTATCCAATGCGCAGTAGTCGAAGTTATTACATAATTCTAGTTTTGTATAACACATGCCAGCATTCCTAGACTTCAGTCTGACGAAAATTATTTAATTCCATCACTTACACTTCAAAATCCGGTAAACATTTCTTGGCGTAGTATATTTTTTAATGAAATAACACCGGTATAATATAAAACTGTACAGGATATTTATCTAGACTTTACTTCAGCTAAACTGAAATATAGACAGAGGTACGGAAACTGGCCGGTCTGAATAAATAAACCTTCAAAGCTTATCAAAGCAGAGGGCGGATGTACCTACACGGCCAAAGGAAAAATAATGTTATGAAACACAAGAATCTGTAGATGGATTACGTAACCGAACTTCGAGGCTTTGATACATCCGCAGTAAGTTTATTAATAACATTCACAAAAACACTTTTCCTAAAGGAGCACGCAGACTGGTTTTTGCTTACTACAATTTTTGCTTACTACTTGTAGAAAGAAGTCTAATTTTCAACAAAACAACACAAATAAAAAGAATTATGTCGCGATAAAATTGTAATAATAGTTAAATTATAATCGTTCATTATGATTGGCATTAAATCCAATTAAAATAATATGATTTCTCTAAAAATATTGTCTTTTGGCATTCTGAATGATAATAAACCTCTTAGCAAAGGTGAATTTTACTGAACCTGGATGAGTTGTAGATTTAATATTACTTGAGTCGATTAGTAAGGTCGCAAATCATCACAATAATACGAAGGAGTTTGTTTTTTTCCAAAAAAAACTAAAATTTTACTAATTGTACTGCAATTTATACACTAAGCTCCACGCAACTTTTTCGGTAAAACAAAAAGCGTAAGTCATCCCGCACCTTTTACCTGTTCATTAACAAACTGAAATATTACGAAGCCTACGCACCTACACTGTGACTTACAAAAAGCAATCTCAAAATGATTATTCTTTACTAATTTTCCATTATCGATAATTTTCAGTCACAACTACTTTAAGTATATTTATTTATATAAAATACAATAATAACGTCAACACTGTTTTTAAGACAATTTTAAACACGTTTCGCTTTATTTATTTTCACTGGTACGTTCCTTATCAAATCTGCAATGTACTGTATATATGTATGTATACAACATGCTAAAAATCACAAAATTTTCAGTCAGAAACACGAGTTTTTTACGATTTTCATTGAAATGCGTAAGCATTTCCCGGAGTTAACACGTGCGGACGCCGCGAGCGCGCGCCGCCGACTCGCGAAGCTTTTCGTTTTCAGTTACAGCCATGAAGCTATTAATGACACTAGCTATCGCCTGCTGATTCGCTCGTGGGGATACATATTTGTATTCTTTTAGCTTTAACAGAAATTAGATTAGCGTAAACTTATTACATCCAAAGCTAGTTTATTAATTACAATTTAAGTTAATTACTACTTTATCGTCGGCCCTCTTAACGTTCACTATTTTTCCTTGTTATTATTTTCATTTTCTTCACTGTCTCACCCTTCCAAAAGCACGAGAAATCACAAAATGTCTAGAATTTAGTATTTATACTACATAAAAGTGTGTAGTATCAGATTTATTTTATTGCACACGCAAGGCCCGAGCTTTTCCAAGAGAAAGCTTATTTTACCGTCTCACCATCTCTTGAACGATTCGTGGTCAAAAAAGACCATTAAAGTTTATAACATACGATTTAGTACAAAAACATGGTTGCAAATCTCAGGGGGAATAAAATGTGCGTTTGGGTGTTTGTCATGTTTGAGCGTCAATGACTATGTAACAGTAACTTATAATAGATATCTAAACGAAAGTTCTAAAACACGTCCCACAAAATCGAAATTGCAGCCAAATTAATTAATTTCTTATTTAAATACTGAATATTGCTTTGAAAACTATAATAATTACCTAACGTCCTATGAAACGACGTCATTATCTAGGGTTAACATATATTTGTAATATTATTTACTGCTAGCTTTCCACCTGCGACGTCACTCGCGTGCACTACAACATTACACTCGACTCGACCCAAAACTGGAAATGTATATATACAATACATGTATCGAAAAACGCGCGAAAAACTAAATACGCTGATCGAAGTCGGAACAATTATACCACCTACAACAGCACGTTTGGTCTCTTAGCAAAATTGGGTGCCTCCGAAACCTATTTGAGTGCGGGTAGTGTCTATGTTATTAAAACCATTTAAAACAGCGAGGGTCCTTCAAACTTTCTGCTAGACTCGTTGAACTAAACGGTTACGTTGTATTTAAAGCGCGGGCATTGTGATTTTAAACAAACTTTTGGTGTACACTATAAAATATTAAACGCGGGAATGGACTTGACAATTCATAAACTTGCGAGTCCAAACGGTGAGTGGCCATTCGACACGACGGGTACAAACGATTTTGCAACGGCCAAACAGAGAAGCGGTGGCAATTTGGTGCCAGCAAAGTGACCTTCATCAAAAGTCATCACATCAGTTCACATAGCTAAACAATAATTTCCTACGGGATAGTTTCATACTAAAGTATCGTCAGCATAGATGAAAAGTTTCAAAACTCTATGAATGTTATAATAACAAATATACCGCAATACAAATTAGAAAACCATTCCGCTCTTGGTTATGCCCACAGAAATAAGTCCGGGATTCACGAGTATGTACGACAAACACCCGAAGAAAATGTCATATACATGCACGTAAGATATGCATCTTTACTTTCTAAATCAGTAATACACATTCAAATAGTACGATTAATTCTTGATGTAGACTTCCTAGGTTCGTAATTTTTAATAAGTTAATTTCATAAAATTATATTATTATGCATGTGACTTAAACTTAACCTACCTTGTAAACTGTTGGGCGCCAATGCCTGCTCCCACGGTTGGTCATCTTCAGTTTTTCTAAAACTCCGCTCCACTGAAAATTAAGTAGGTATAAACGCATGCTCAGCGACCCGTTAGGTACGGGCTATCCTAAAATATAATACACAATGTACTCTCAATATTATTTTACAACATATTATATTGCTTAAGCTTAAACTCGTGACATGCGATAGATACAAATTTGTACGACATTAACTAGAGGCATTAAAAATAAGAAATAATACCGCCGTCGCTCGCGTGGCAAAGAAGTGAAACTCTCTTGCGTCGGTCAAACGGCCACATGACAGAATTTAACTACGTCGCTAAAAAATATATTTTGTTATGAGTCTAGCTCGTGTCGTGATAGCCCAAAGCGCAACGAACCTGTCTCAAATTTATAATTCCATAGAGTCATGGTTCGAATCCGGGCGTGTACCAATGAGTTTTTCTGACTTGTGTACATAACTATCACTGACTCCGTGCCTCGGAGAGCACGTTAAACAGTCGGTCCCGGGCGCTGTCAATAGATGGCGGTCGTTACAATCCTCAACCCGCAGTGGAGCAGCGTGGTGGATTTATGCTCCAATTTCCCCTCACCCTGGGAGAGGCCTAAGCCCCTGCAGTGGGGTAAAAATGGGCTGATGAAGAAGATGAGTCTAGCTTCCACTGACAAGGCGTATCCGTACGGCCAAAGCAAGTGAATACTTAGCGCGAGCTTCGTGTCAGAGTTTCGCTTCTATATTATGCGAGCAACGACATCATTTTTAATTCTCATGTTAGGGACTACATGGACGTGAAATTAAGTGTCGAACGAAAGACTTTTTATTTCACTCACCAGTTATCACCGCCACTAGGAATTTATACGTATATTTAGAAATCCCGGTATATCGTGGTGAGCTGCGCTTTTAAGTCTTGAATAATTCAATCAGTTCAGACATTTCGTACTCTAGCATTACGCAACGGGCGACGTATTATTAGCCCCGTCTATTTCTCACCACTCAAAACTGATAACTCCGGTACCATGGTCTTTAATCCTTTATAATATTACATTAGGTGGTTAAGAGTGACCTCGGCTAAGCGACAAATAATTATCATCAATAACGTCGGTGTGTATAAATAAATTAGAAATGGCGCGATAATGTAAAAAGCGACGTAAGATTGGTTGACTAGTTGAAGTGTAGTCACATTACGTAAAACTGTCATAGATTCCCATAAATTTATCGACCGCACTTGATAACACACCCGAAACAAAGTTTTACCCGCTAGTTTTCTTTAACCTTCGCTTAAACACTTTTATTAGTTCGAACCCACAAATTAAGATGTCCCGAAAGAAAACTTAAATTTGAGAGCTTCACAAAACTGCTATATTCACATTTAAATTATGACCACGGATACAATGGTCGCATATCTTCGAATATCGGCGGGCGGTCGTGTCGGCTTCAGTACAAAGTAAAACTTTTCCGTTTGTTCATAGTTCGAGAGTCAAAAATGAAAGAAAGGGGAACCGCGTAAACACATACTATTGGACAATTTGAATGTACGATTAATATAAGTACGTTTTTAGGGGTTTGTGTAACAAAAAACGGAACCCTTTTAAATTTCGTCCTATCCATTTGTCTGTCACGGCCATTTTACTAGGAGATTATTAGCATAGCACTATACTAATAGTCTACACTATGGAAGATATCTATATGTAATCTATGAACCGATACATTGCTGTAGTAAAAATTTAGGTCGCCACCATGTAACTAAGGGACAAAAACAAAATTTCGGCGCACATTAAAGTGTGGGGTGTGAATAGAGGTTTTAAAATATATATATAATTTTCAAAATGACTTTTTTTATTCAAGTCAAGTTGTTAAAATAGGCGCTCCTGAATTCCTAAAAAGTTTGTTTCCCTTTTTTTATCGTTTCGACAATGGATTGAAAAAACTGAAAAAATTAAGTTATTACAACTCAAAGAACACTTTCAAAAAATAGTGTTTTGAATAAGATATATTGAGTAGTTTTTGAGACTTTTGTTTTCAAATTCATTTGAATTTCACAAATGAACGTTCATCCCTGTCTTGTCTGGAAGAGATTGCTCTTAGCGATAAGACCGCCCACTGTACCTACCAAACTTAGTTATAAGAGATACCTACATTATTTATTTTTGGTCTAACTTTTGGTGTACAATAAAGAATATATTATTATTATTATTATTATCCCGACCACGAAAGTCTTCACTATGCGTGGTCCTACATGCACTTAGTATACATAGGATTTATTATAGGTCAATAGGTTTCACATACAATCTGTTTCTTTTTTCGTGAAAATCTTTGTTTTTATATCAGTTTTGAAAAAGATAAAATATAACCGGCAGTGTACTAAATAATATACATTTAAAAAAAAATAAGTTTCTTAAAAAAAACTATATAAAACTAATAGTAAACAGTAACTCACTTTTAAGAAAATGCGAAGTGGCAGACGTTTTTCTCGATTTCTTTTCGTTTGTCTCTTGACCTGTGAAATTATAACACAGAAAAAGTCAAAAAACAAGCTTTAGAAATGTCAATTAAAGTAAATTAAGTTTTAAAAACTAAAACCAGAATGTATACACACCACAAATAATATTTTCCTTTTTAATTGGTACCCAAACAAATATTTTAAATGCGATGAAGTGTTTGTTTGTTATTTGTTTATCCTACACGTCTTACTGGAGCAATGAAAGATCTAATTTTAACAATACCTTCAACTAAACCTATAATCTATATAAATATAGCCATAGTAGAAGGAACAGAGTATTATCCTGGTTGAAAGTTCCCATGAAATTCAAAACTAGCTAAAGGTTGCGAAAAGGTTCCAAGGTTCCTAAAACTTTTAAATTCAATTTAGTTCAGTAAGTATTTACTTAGTTTACGCAAAGTACTTGGAGCGCGCGGCCCGAGTAAGTATGTCATCTTCGGTATTAACGCGGGTTTACGTATATTTAGCGTGAGACACAAGTGTAGGGATGTTGGCATAGCTTAGCTACGAACAAATATCTTTTTTGTTCGTAGCTCCGCATATATATAATCTATTAGACACACGTAAACTTCTGTGACGAAAAACTAAACTTTTTTTGTCCGCTCTCCCGACGCTCGCGGTGGTAATTGTCGGGAAGCGGTCTCTGCCCTACCGCACCGATTCCCCACTCTCGTGTCGCCTATTTATCGCGAAGATGTTCTACTTATAGAATCTTAACCTACTTTGGTTTACGAGAGTAACCCACATGGTATGAAAAATTTTTCAAACTGAAAATATTTCGCTTAGATTATCATGATTTTCATCACAATGCCGGCATGATTGTAAATAGAAAAAAAATATTTTTTTTAATACTTGTGAGTCAATATTATATCATCTGAAACAATATAAGCGCATACTCTTCCGTGTTTATTGGGTTCCGTACAATAGGACATTACCCGTAAGATTACATCGTTTTCTCGGGAAAGGTATCATTCACGGTCCCTTGGAGTTGTAAAACATCAAGTTGGTAAGTCAACACAATCAAAAATATATCCATTTATGGCGTATATTTCGACACTCGCAAATAAATCAAAACTTATTAGGTACTTCTTTTTAACTCTTCATTTTTGAAATGTGGCAAGAAGCGTTGTTTTACAGCACAAGTAAAGGAAAAAATCTGAAAATCGTTAATTTGTAGTTATATCACAAAAAAATTTCTTAAAACGTTTAGATCGACATGAGTTTTGGTGCCATCTGGCGGCGAGTAGTGGTGAATGCGTTCTATAACAGTACCTATGGAATCCTCAGGATGAGAGTCCGACTAGCACTTTGCCAGGTTTTTTAACAAGAACTGTAAGTTGTCATTTAGATATATTTGGTGATCTGGGATAAATATTTGTTTGTTTTGAAAAAAATTCCTTTCAAGTACATAATGTGATTGAAAAGGAAATTCATATTAGATTTTCTCCACTTGAAATTTTTTTACCCTGGCAGGTGTGGTCAAGCGACATTATTAAATACGTACCGGAGTTATTTGTAGAGTTGTGCTGTATGCGTTCCATGAACCGACTGATTCGTTTCGGATGTTGTTCAGAGCCATCGATACAGCACGGCTCTTCTACACCGCTTGCGCATTTACGGTGAACGCGTAACTTGCAATCTAGACAAAAACAATGCTATTGCACTAAGCGACCAAGTCAGTTAGTCAACTGGAAGTTGGCACCTAAGCAAGTGGTTCAATTACTATGACATTGAAGCAGGTTTACACTGATAGAGTCTCTGGCGCCAGTAACTGTCCCCAGTGCAGTGGCCACAAAATCACAGGCTGCAAGTGTCACAAGCACCAGTTAATTTATAAAATATAAATCTGTTTTTAAACATCATAAACTTGACTAAATGATTTCAGAGATAAAGACAGATTTTCGACTGACCTATGGGTCGAGTCGTTAAAGACCCTAACCCTTATTTGTCTCGGGCGGGAATCAGTTAGTTCCAATATATGTGGGCATGAACTATTTGTTCCGTGTCTGGTGTAAAATTTATATATATATATATAAAAGAATACAAGTATGTACTACAGTTGTCTAGTACCCATAATACAGGCTCTGCCTAGTTTGGAACTAGATGGCGGTGTGTGAGGTGCCTCAGCTATTATTTGTATTATTACACTGACACAACAGTAACTGACGCAAGTGACACTGCCTGCCGGCATGATTGTGCTCTACCGTTAAAAAAAAAAAATTTTAACTGCAATTGTAGAGCGAAACACACCACTTATTTGAGGCTATCGCTAAGCTCGTTTCTCTAATTGGTTACTGTCACATGATGTAACTTTTATATCATAATATTTAATTTTCTTTTTTGATCTCTAGGAAATACTTAGTTTTGTCTGAGTTATTGTACTCGAAAACAAACAAGGAGGACGCTGCTGGTGCGTCTAATTGAAAAATATGATGTTTGGTTCACGAACACACTAATCGTGATGCGCAAACGCCTGTCAACAGACGCAGACTTAAGCGCCCGCGCCCGCCAAAGCACCAGCGCGTCAAATGTATTTGTGCACGTAGATCCATGGTTGGAGTAATTATTTAGTGTTTTAATTACGATTTGGGCATGGAGCACTAAATTGATATCACCTTAATCATAACATACAACATTATAGAAAATATGAGACGCAGTTCTCACCAGTGCACACGTAGGCTTGCGGCGCGAGACCCCAGATGACGTTGTCGCAGTGGTGGCAATGACTCACTGACGTCATGGCCTGGAGGCTGAGATGATGATAGCGCACTATCATCTGTACACAGATTTCATATATTATATTAAATCAGATATTACAGCACAAGAGTGGATAATAACTACGTAGAGGCGACACTAATATCGCACATCCGAATACTTGTTGTATTTTACACGGTTATGGCTAAAAAGGGGAATGTATGTGAATATGAAAGAGAAAAACAAATGCCATAAAATGTGTATAAATATGTCAGTGTTATATGACATGTGGAAACATAAATGTGTATAAACATGCTAGATCATATGACGGCTGATTTGCACGTGCCGATGAAAGATTTTGAGCGAGTCATACCAAAAAATCGTATCGGAAGGCAGGCCTCTGGCACAAAACTCGAGCGAGCCCCAACGCGCTATGACGGAGGATGATAAATTCTAAACGAGCCGTCGACTTTAGCGCAGCTCGTTACACTACATTGATGTTCGATAACATAATTTAAATTATGACTTATCGTATTGTAATGAATGTGTATGTGAATTTTGGTTTTAATTATATTACTCCTCCGTAAACAATCACGTACGACATACTCTAAGCGTCCGACATAGATGCTGAATATAAACTCTTCTACCAATCTCTTACGACTAAAATCAATAAATGAATAAGAAAATACCGGTTCTTTAGCTAGCTGTTTCAACCGCTTCATGTAAGGTTTGTCCCGTAGTAAGAAAGAGGCTCGCCCACCGCCAGCCGCCGCCGCTATCGTATGTGGCCTGGACACACAAATGAAACACACATAAACGACATTGTCACAGCCCTCAACCGTCTAAACCAACAACGGCCCGCGACGTCTGGGTTGTTCGTTCCAGTGATGTCGCTCACTCAAGATCGTCTCGGATCGAACTCGGAAGACGTTAACTAACAGGCATACCGCGTCGTTCTAAATCGTCTACTCACGATGCGTTTATAAATTAATACTGGCTCGAAATTATTTTAAGATGAATCTCAAACTTGAGTATGATTTATTAATACCGGGATGACTTACAGAGATTCCAATATAGCTTTTTCCGTAGCCCTTTGAGTGACTATCTTGAGATAACGTAGCCAACATAAACACATTCGACGAGCGAAGGAATATTATAATCATATTATCATGTATAAGTCCTCGATGTCGATTATCGACACTTTCCCATCACATATTTTTGCTATGAAGTTCGAAGGCAAACAAGCGACTACTTTGACATGGATAGAGCACGCACAAATACGCCGAGCAGTCTTTCTCGGATGTTCCATATTTCTTTATATGGATTAATCACTATAGATTATAAAATAAAGTCCCCTGCCGCGTCTGTCTGTCTGCCTGAACGCGATAAACTAAAAAACTACCAAACGGCCAATCCGTTGGTATATGGCTATCACCAATTTATGGAGTTATTCAAAAAGAAGGTTTATATGTGTATAATTTAATAATGTTTTGAGCAAATTAGTTGAAATATGACGTTTATTGTTGAAGACGGCGGAAAAAATTTAGCCGGCTGGAAGCTTTCATCGAAAACGCTGCCTCATCCCTTTAAGATATAATAAAATAATGTATGGAGGAATTATTTCTTTTTTATAGGACTACAAAAAAGTCCGCGATGGCATATGTCCATCTCTTATGGATAGCTTACTACACCTATTTTTATGTTTAAAAATGGTGTCATATGATAAGGTGATTGAATAGCAATTCGTACGGATACAGTTTTAATCCTTATCGAATTATAAACGTTATTTACCTTCAGAATTTCATGCATATTATAATTGCCCTTTACACCATATAATTTAAAGTAATATCTTCGGAGTTATCGAGAAATAAAGACTAAAGCGCAACAAGCTGCGGGCTCTACACCGACGCGACTCGCGTGATGTAAAATTAGGCAGTTATAAATGTTGCATACATAGAAATATTGTAGTTTGTTTTTATGTTATTATTCTTTATTTTTTCAAATATTTATGAAATTAGAAATAAAATACATTTAAAATACTCCACGTAGCATGAATTTACGTTACATTTAAATCTAATTAAATCCAATCCACATGTTCGACGCAACAAGCTGATAAGACAGAAAAAACACTACGGCTTATATGCTCCGCTACCCGTGCGAAGCCGGGGCGGGTCGTTAGTACTTTACAAATAAAAATCTAAGAATATATTTTTGAATGCATTTAATTCATTACTCGACTCTTGACCACATCAAGGGCTTACTATTAATATTTTTACCCCAGATCGTAAAAAGCAATAATTAATTGGATATTATCAGTACAGACAAAACTTTATTTTTTTAGTTCCTTGGCGGCCCCGCATTTTATTGTTTTTAATAGGTCGTAACACAGCTACATTTACAGGGTACACCATATTTTTTAGGCACCCTATCTATCTAAATTATTTTATTTATTACAAAGCCACAACACATTCTCCAAATACAAAAAAAACACAATATTCAATTAGGAAAATTTCAACTTATATATTAGATTGGAAAGAACGTTCTTTTGTATTTTGTCTGTATGAAGTTGTAATTAATCCAATCTATTTAGTTATACTGTTTCAATGGTGACATTTGAAAAAAATACAAAATACAAACTGTTTTATACATTTTTTAGTAAATATAATAAAGTCTTGAAGTTACTGTAAACAATTTGGATTGAACATACTAATTAGCCAATCTACAAGATTTTTAAGTGCTTACATTTTGAAATGCCTGGGGAGGGCCACAAAGAATTTAATATAGAGCTGGATATTTCAAAATGTGGGACTAAAATAAGAAGTGGCCCATATAGATTATATGGGCCACTTCTTATTTTATCCATTTCATCATTAAACAGCTTTCTAATGATAACGCACATGAGGGAATAAGAAGAAAAAAACTGTAATTCCCACTTCATTACAATTGGAGGCACATTTCACAAAATACAATTTTTTTTTTAATTACCAATAAATGTTATTAAATTTTATGTAATAGTATATTTTAAATGTCAACTCTGTCTGTTGAATATACATACAAAATTTCATCCATTTATCTTTATACTATAAGAGGGTGCGTCAGATGGACGGACAGACAGAAGGAAATGAGCAATATACATGGACCCAGTTTATTACTTTTAGTTCCGGAAATTTTAGCATTTTTCATAGGTATTTTTGGTTTATATTCCGATGCTGAATCATCGCTTTTAATTCGCGGATCAACATCGCTTTACCGTTAGTCTAAAACAAGAGAAAGCAAGGTGCCGTGAACACAAAAAAGAGACCGCTAATTAAATCGGTTTATTTCGCGTACCAGTCGTTGAGTAAGGCGGGCCACCAGAAGTTGCCACGATTGTTGAGAACGAAGCACATTAAAGAAAGATTGTAATTTTAAACAAATGACCATGGATATAGATACATCACTACGGATATATCAGTTACCACTTTAGTTTTAATTTCATTGAAACAAAAACATAGAAAGTCTAGCAAAAAAACTATTAGGAATACGTATCTTGTGCCGATTCGTCACAACAATTAGCGGACCGTGTGCAACTATGGCGATGCCGCATCCATATAATATGTGAAAAATGGTAATAACCAATTAATAAACCTCAGTCTTCATCGAACTATTCTTCATTCATTGTACGGTTTGTCTTGTCGCCCAATTTAAGGAGAGGTCAACATTAACTACATTAGAATGATTTCAATTAGCACAAATGCACATTGGGCCAATCTAAACTACTACCCTAGGAACCATCAGCTGCCCCTGAGGGTGAGCTGATGGCTACTGGGCATTCCATGGAATTAGTCAAATTTCGTTTTAGGCTTACCTAGCCTGTAAACAATGCGCAGCGGCGACCAATGCAGCTAGTAATGCACTGTGAGCTTCGGGTCCTGGCGCCGTGCAACCTCGCGTTGCACCACCGGCAACCGCACGAATGCTACCGCACACCAATCTTTCTACCACTATCAGCTCCTAAACACAATAGTAAAATTACAATCATATACAGAGATACACACAACTGAAGAAATAAATAAATATATCAAGACAACATGATACTCAAATGATTTTACCGACACGCGTTGATAATAATTGACATATTCCCTAATAATTGTTCATAATTTTTTTTAAATTATCTTGGTAGGTATTGTTTCGTGACTTAATTTTGGTGATAGATCGGTAATTTTGAGTACTATGAAATTCAAAATTAATTTATTTGGTGATGAAAACAGTTCTTTGACATGCTCAGTTCTCATAAAAATGAAAGAAATCAACCATCTACTCCATCATACTTTTTAGTTAAGTATGTTTTTGCAATGTTTATATAGTTTGTGCATTTGAATGCTTTTTGCAATTATTCTTCTTATTCTATATAAATCTGCTATCATTAAAATTCTATCATTACTTTGAAAATTTTTATACTATTTGGTGAGTCAGTGTAGGTATAGGAAGTATTTGCTTATAGCGCAATATGCCGAAAAAAAATTCTGAAATTGTATTGTTCGTATGACCCCAAAATCATGTATGAACTTGTGATTAGAACATATTATAGCTTTTTTTAAGTCACTGGTTTGTTAACGTGTTAATATCACTTTAGTAAAGAACATAGTCGTAATATGGGTCAAACAGCCGGTTAAAATGGCCGCTCAGTAGGTAGACTTTTCTCGGCTTTTTTTATTTTATTAGCCCTTAGGTATAGCAACCGACCTGTGCCTTGTCAGCGTCACATCTTAGCAGTACAGAATCCTCAGGACCATATAATGTACCCAAGCCTACTTGCCGCTTCCTCTACAAAAAAAAATAATTAAAAATTTACAATTACAATCCAGATATGTTTCAGACGCACATATATGATAGACTAACAGCAAAACTAATTAAATTACAAAAACTATAAAGTAAAATATTATAGTGTAAAGGTTATTTATTCACTCACTTGAAACTCTGTTAAATGTTGCGTCAATTCTTCTTTGGCTTTTTGTCTCGCTTTTCTGAACACATTTTTTAATATTTCATCTTTGTCATAGTCTAAAATAAAACAAAATAAAATTATAATCGCAAATATAAACACTGCGGAAATACTTAAAATATATATTTCTTTACCGTTAGCTAGTATTTGTTCTATTTCGTTGGCTATGTTTTCGTCAACACTGCTTATTGATAGGACCTGAAATCATATATTTTTAATGTATTTTTATATCATATCAGAACATATTTACAATAAAAAAGTCTTTAGGGACCAGGTCTATTAGAGGCAAGAAACCAATCACAAGCAGAAGGTTGTATAAAAAATAGAAAAAGTTCCGGACGCGCTTTTTTCATTTTCACTCCGAACATGTATACATAACGGAGTATACATTTCGGCGTAAAAGATACTCGCTGGGCCAATGGAGTTAGCTGTCGTTACATAGCGTTTATAATAAGTATGCACCCTTACGCTTTCACACACATTGTACCGATCTCAACAAAGTTCCTTATAGTCAACACGGTTGTTGACCCAATTAACGTACCACTAACTGGTGGAAGACATGTTTTAGAAATACTTCCGTTTCGTTCTAATTCGCTAGTTGAATTGAGTTTGAAAGACATGCAATTAATAAAATAAAATTAATCTTGAGAAAAGAAATAATACTCATTAAAAAAAATCTGTTAAAATCTTTAATACTAAGTATGCACAAGCAATTGACTGAAAATTTATTTATTTATTTATCCATGTATTCATAGAGAAGGACGACCATCGTGGATAAATAAATAAATAAATTTTGGGTCCACATAAAAAATATATTTTGTATGTACATTACATAAATATATTATGTGGTGGTACGGAACCCTCGATATGAGTCCGACCACACTTGGCCGGTTCTTTTTCAGAGTATTACAGAAATACTTAGAGAATAGTAAAACTCACCGCATTCGGCATAAGGAATGTGGACTGTATCTCGTAGGCCCAACGGCGCAGCGTGGCGTTCGTAATTCCGGTGGCCGTGCGGTACCCGTCCGTTATCAACAACAACAGGCAAGAACAGGCGCATCTACAAAACCAAATAATGTTACGTGCACATTCTCGGCGTCGGTTATCGACACTTCAGCATCGATTGTTTTGTCCCGAAGATCACGGTTTTAAAACCGCTATAATGTTTCAACCTACTAATATGTTGGTGCATTTGAAAGCCCCCACTAACAATAAGAGAGATAGGCATTTTTTTGATAACTATCACCAAAAAAACTAATTCAGTATTTTATGGGTGCAAGGCCCTCCTCCATTGAGAATGGCGCCGGCCTAACCGCATGTGGTGGTCGGTTCACTAGATATCGCTCGAAGACGAGTAATCGTTGCAAAAATAGCAACCGTCAGTGAGACTAACAATAGTATAGCATTAGAATGTTCGCACGGTTCTCTAGTTTTATCCAATTTAAAATGTAAACACGTTTAATAAAAACTTAGATACCAGAATCATCGAGACGAAGCATCTCATACTTCAAACTCAAAATGACGGACTTTATTTGCTTTTGTGAAATTTACATGTGAGTCACTCTATATTCAACTTCACAGTGTCAAAACATCAAGTGGCGTCTATATTAATATGTGAAAGTAATGTGTTTATATACAACTAAAAAAACTTGCCAAAGTATTTTGGTCAAAACAATTTTTGTTTAAAGAGTTAAGTGAATTTTTCTTTCTTGATTTTTTTTCAAATTTTGCAATCCCATTGTATAAGTTAAAGGGTTAGAGGCATGTCGCGAAATAATTAAATTAACAAAAACTAGTGAGTTTTTGTTAATTTAATTATTTGACGAAATGTTTAACAATGCGAAAGTGAAAGAACCTTTAAATTGCATTGTTAAACATCTATTTGATGATACCTTACACAATGAGATGAGCAAAAAGAAATATGTTATTCCTTAGCTCAACGTATGGAGTCACCCCGATATAATTTACTTCTCATGTTTTTCCACAGAATTGTATTGTGGTTCATATAAGACATACGCCAGTGAAATAGCATCAGGGTTGATGTAAAATGACAACATACAGCCCGTGTCATAGAGGCAGACGGACAGGGCAGGAAAAAATCATGTTTATACAATTTTTAACCAATTATAGTTTACAATGATGAAAATAGTCTAAGTCATACCTCCTTTCTCCCAGTAACCAATTGAGCAACACGGCCATTCTCGCCCTGGACTCTTTCACATCCTTTAAACTAGAGAACAGGCCCAGAGATGTAGAATTTTCCTGCAACATTAATAGGAGATTCAAAATCATCGCTATGATCTTTGCGCAACTTCAAGGCACAAAAGTAGTAGCGCCTGTACAATCATATGCCGACCGATCGAAAATACCTATTGGTTAGTAGGCCAGAATGCCATACTTTCTTATCGCTATCTTTCGGGGTAGAGGCATCCGCTACTATATTTCACGTTTTGTTTTGTACTCAAGTGGTACGAGTTATCGCTATTGGACGAGTCAATACGCATAATTTAGTACTTGTAGCGTCAATGAATTTATGAGCCGTGTTATTTGATTTTGAGGTAAAATAATGGCAACAAAAATTAATAATATCCAATGTGAACGAGTGGCGAGATACAATATTAAATTATATCTAAGCATTAATTATTATGAGACATAAAAAAAGAGTGATCAGGAAAAAAAGTGCAAGTCGGACTCCCGCCTTGAAGTTTCCGTACTGTTATATAACGAATTTGAACGTATTTATAGGTTACTCACAGATAGAATACAAACGGGGGTTAATGTAAAAACACTATAAAAAGTACGTAAAATTAGGTATTGTCATTTTTTATTTTTTTGCTTGTGCTACGTTAACGTTTTTTATGGCAAATTTTAGAATTATAAGTCTACGAGAAGTACCCTATAGGTTTTGAAGACGCGCCAGTTAGTATGAAAATACACCATTTCTTTTTATGGCATTGACTAAGAAATGTCTCTACCCGTTCTTGAGAAAAAGGTTGTTGGCGGACCATGGACATATATAAGGGCCGGGCTAGTTAGTTAGTTCGGGTCATCTACTTCCCTCAGGAGGGAGCAGGTTCGAGTATAGGGTTCCCCCTGTTCCCGGAAATCTTCTCGTCGAGGTCACGGTCCCGACGGTCGATAGATGGGTAATGCTGCCTAGTCTCGTCGGGCAGGCAACGCGTCGCCCTGCGATGTGCTGGGTGACGTCAGTAGTTCGCGTGGGCCGGGCTAAGCGACGCGACTAAATGTCCCCAAGTGCGCTGGCCCTAAAATGTTAATTTAGGACCGACGCGGCTCATTTGTTTGTCCGCGAGCAACGCGATCGTTCGTAAGCTATCGCTCATAAAAAACGCCAAGATCTGTTGTAAAAGGCTCCAAAAACTATGATACACAACTTAAAAATGAACATGGCATATCGTTTCATCGGTTAGTGATCTTACATTATATTTATTGTGTGTTTAATAATTAAATAAATGTACTCAGATAAAGGATTGATCTCAGCAAACGTATTTCTAAACCGATAATTTTATTAACGAAGTCAACAAGGTGGCGCTTTTTACAAGCTTGTATTGGTTATATAGTATTAATTCGAACTGTTTATGTCAGATGGCGCAGTTTTTGCTAGTATGAAAGAGGTTTATGTAAAATGTTCAGTGGGGCTTATCTTTACCTTTCCAAATCGTTGTGGCGGACAGATTCAGGCAGATGGACAGACAGACGGACGACAAAGTGATCCTATAAGGGTTCGTCTTTTACCCTTTGGGCTTTGAGGTACGGAACACTAAAAATATTACATTATGAAATGCGCTTATAAAATACTCACAGATGTTGTGGAATCGTCCTCTTCCATAGATATGATCGCCCTCTGTGGGTCTGCACACGGCTGATGAAAATTCAATATCTTATAAGCATAAAATTTTAAAAATATTACTAGTATATTGTCACAATTGGGTGGAAATAAATGACACTGGTTTCACTGGGAAAATAATTTGCAAATGTCCGCTATCATCTAGGAACGTTAATAGATAAAATATAAATATTTAACCGCCACCCGAATCGAAAAGGGGAATGGCAGCGGGATTTGCAAAATATAAGGGAATGTCATAAAACAAGTAAGTAGCTCAAGGTACGGACATATAGTATGGTAGGTTTAACATAAGACCTTATCACTTTTCAATCCAATTACGTCAAATCAGGTACTTCAACTAGAGATCAAAGAGAACCTCTGTGTCAGTACCAAAAAAAAATGTTGGTAAATAACAACGTTAGAGAACAAACGGGCGGACTGACAGGCTACAATACCATACCATCGGTCCATTAATACCCCAGTGCAGGGGCTTAGGCCTCCCTTTGGAATGAGAGGGCTTGGTGCTTAATCCACCACGCTGCTCCAGTATAGGTGGATTTGAAGACTGTCATCTATTAATGGCAACCAAGACCGACGGCTTAACGTGCTCTTCGAGGCACAGTCAGTGATAGTTATGTACAGGGTAAGTCAGAATGTTATGCAGGTTTTCAAAAATTTATTATGTGAAATATAATGAACATATAATATACACTGTGTGAAAGGTAAACTCTCAAAGTTTAGTTTCCTGAAACTGATTCCGCGTTCGCCCGCAAGATGTCAGCAGGAGAGCAGTTAAAGAAAATGACGCTGACTGGCGAGCAGAAGTCGTTCTGTGTGCTTGATTACCATGTTAACAACTCCGTGATTACTGTTCAACGACATTTTCGTACCAAATATCAGAGAGACCCGCCAGATGGGAGGTCCATTCGTAAGTGGTACACACAATTTAGGGATGCAGGCTGCATCTGTAAACGAAAATCAACTGGCCTTCCGTCGACTAGTCCCTCGTTCACCCGATCTAACCCCGTGTGATTTTTTCATGTGGGGTCTTGTAAAGGATCGTGTTTACGTACCACCACTTCCAACAACACTGGATGAACTGCGTGCTCGCATCACAGAAGCCATTGCTGATATCGACCGCGATATGCTGCAGAAAGTTTGGCAGGAGATTGAATATCGGCTTGATGTCTATCGTGTAACAAAAGGCGCTCACATAGAACACCTGTGATGTGGTTTTTTAAAAAAAACTACACTAAACTTTGAGAGTTTACCTTTCACACAGTACATCTCACAATATTATATGTTCATTATATTTCACATAATAAATTTTTAAAAACCTGCATAACATTCTGACTTACCCTGTACATAAGAAACCGTATGTACATAAGTTATAAAAAACTCATTAGTGCATGAGAACCATTCGAACCACGGCCTTCTAAACAAGAAGCGGGCTCACCACCACTCGGCTGTCACGACATTAACGTCGTGACTGACAAGCTACCAAACTAAAATTAAACACTTAATAAAGGACCCAGGATTCCGAAAACAGGTTGAGCGCTACCAGCGGAAACGTTTAATTTCTACATTTTTGAGTAGTTTTCTAACATTTTACCTGGGTGTTGTGTGCATATGGCGGTGGAGGCGTGCCGGGGGGAGGCGTGACGTCTTTTTCATCGCCTGTGGGAAAAGGATCTTTAGGCATAGTATTTATAAAATGCTTAAAAAACACTTGGTAAGCCAAGGTTCCATCTACCGTGAACTTTTAAATTAGATCATAATATTTCTATCAAATAATTAATAGTAATTATTTTTTAGGAAAATAAACAACATTTATTATGTGAAAAATGTGGTTTTAATTGCACAAATTATTTTTAGTATCCACGTTAATGTAAAATTAATAGTTGTGGAAGAGTTTCCGCAAGGTTTTGACAAACGGATCGCACCATAATATTTAATGCACTTATACAATGAATTAAATGAAAAGTTGATAAATCCAAACTTCAAGGTGCATACCACACCAATTTGGATTGCACCTTCAAGGTTTTGCTTATCTTTTCACCTTCGAGGTGAATACCATAGCAAGTTGAAATAAAATATGTATTCATACTTCCAGATTCCATCAACTTTATGGATCAACCTTGTCTATGGACAAAGTCGTTCAAGAACCTACATATAAAATGCAGCAAATTAGCCAACTGAGAACCACAAAAAGTGGTAACTCTTTCTTTTTTTTTTTTGTCGACAGGAGTTTATCTCATGTGTGGATCGACAAAAATCATTCAAATCTGGATGCACCTTTAAATATGTAACATATTTCAAGTGCTCTACTTACACACGGTGTGATCAAGCTGTTCAGGTGAGGAGAGGCTCCTCGCATGCAGCACAGGTAAGCCTGTCCTATTGTCCATCTGAGCACATATAAATGTCATTAGAACGATTCAATAATATTGCTACGTGATGGCCGAGTAATATGACATTTTTATCAAATAATAAATAGGGAAACATTTAGCTATCTAATTTTCAATCGCTATAATTATTGACTGATGAACATTGAATAGTGAGCAAAGAAAGAACTGGTTACATGAAAAATAAAATGATAAGCAAAGCCATGAACAATAAATGGTCAACTGTGGCATGTGAGAAGCACTAATTTTAATACAAAATGTGTTTAGGTGAACCTCTATCGGTATATGTTAGTTGTATAAGATAGCAACCAAATGACTGTAACCATATTTAAAAATGCAGTACATGACATATTTGATACAGGAGCAAAAAGAACAACATCTCAAACAAATAGAAACTATGTCTTACGCGGAACAAGGGATTAGTACCAGGAAATCTGCACATATAATAAATACGCCGTATTTCCGCAGATCGTGAATTGAAAACGCCAATCGGTCGATACCAACCCCCTTTTGCTCTCCACAAAGACACAGGGACCGCCAGTTTAGAGCCGGCGCAGAGAGTAGGGAGGGAACATTCAACTTCTATTAATGAGTTGTTGTCTTTTTAATTCATGTAAAGGTCGATGCACACATAATAAGTTGCTCGCAAGTCGTTGGCCACGCCTTAGGTAGCGACGTAATAGGAAGAGGGTTTGCTGTTATTGCAGTTTGTAGTACCTAAGGTACGGCCAACGATTTACGAGCTACCTATAGTTGTATTTCTTCGTATATGTATGTATTTATGTACAGTTAATTGTGTCCATTTTTCTTTCTATGCGTGTGTGTATGTATGTACCTGCAACGGTGGCGGCGGCACATTGACCAACGGATAGCTCATCTGCATAGCGATCGAGTTTGGCTGCGGCGAATCCCGATCCAGTTCATGCGACGACCTCCTCATGGCGGGAGGTGGTGGACGGGGTTGTTGCGCGAACTGGTCTCTGCGGGGTGGTAGAGGGGGAGGGGGAGGGGCATTGTCTAAGCATGTCGTAGGCACGAGCGGGACGGTGTTATTGTGCCGCCTCTTTCCTTCTTCGGACTTCTGACGCACTAGTGGCGTAACGAGTGCCGGCGGAGTAGGTTGAGGTCTAGCGGCCGCGTGTCGAGCGTGACGTAAATTCCGTAGGCTCTGTCCCGTCAAGTTGCTGAGCGAACGAGGTAGTCCACTCAGGAAGCCGGCTCCAGCAGTTGGCGGTGATGCTGTATCGGCTCGTGCGACACGCGGTGTCCGCGGTGGCTCGCATGACAGCTCTTGACAGGGCTGCCCGTATATGTCATATATGTATGTGTATTTAAACAATGTGTGGACCGAGCTCACAAAATTACAAAGTAAAAGAGACCGCATGAAACAATAAACCAACAACCGAAAACGGAGCTGATGATCACCAGTTTCGGTGCGGCCAGAGAGTGGTACTTCGATTTTTTTACAGGAAGGTTTTTTCATTTTTCCAAATTTTTTCTGGGCATCAAGTATTAATCAAAGACCCATTTTTTGTAAAATAAACAGGTCAAACTGTCACAACGGTCTTCTCCCGACAGGTCGGATACGATGGCAATAGCGGGCGGTCAAGATCGCACGTCTTTAAACGGTGTTCTTAAAAACCCAATAACAAGCGAATAATATTAAGTATTTTTATTACTTGGAACTTTTTCATGTTCATGTGGCCTCTAGTTAATACTGTAGAAACTCGGTGAGTGTGTGTATGTGAACTCTTGCGTTCGAATTAGAGACGAAAGTTAGTCGATCCCCATAAGCAGTGTTTTGTGTATTTTTACTAAATATCTCTTTTCACAATGGTCATGAAAACATTTTACATAAATAAATACAAGCAACGAAGGGCGACGGTTCCACAGTCCGACCCGTAGTTAGTAATTAGTTAAGATGACAAAACAAATCACAAATGATCCCGACGTAAACATGGGTTTAGACACTTTCGCCTCTCCACAGATTGAAATCTTAAATATACAGAAGCACAAAATACGGCGTCGTAAGCACAAAATGTATACAAAAAGAGTAAGTCCAAGTGTTTATGTTTAATTTTTTTTCAGATAAGGACGTAATTTTCATTCTCTCTCTTTCGGTCTTATGTAGTTGCTTGAAGCGAAGGAGAGTGAATGATCATGACATGATCGGTCACTGTGCTTCGGCTTCGGTCTTTCGAAGTATGAGGGCGCGGCATCTAGATTGCTCTGTTTATCTAAGACTGCGATATAGCTAAAAACTGAATATCACCTATATGCAAATTAAATCAACATTGCAACATAGTGATGATGTAAATCGTCATTAAAAGTACATATGAAAAGTGTAAAATTTTCAAATTGTGCTGAACATATCGAGGTGTTAAATATGAAATTTTTGCTGTTACCCTACAAACAAATTCTATAGTCCAACAACTCTAAGCTGGTAGCTTTTGTGCTGTTACGTGGAGTAAGGGGATTATTATCGGCCAATGTACTAACTTACAACGCGCCGATTGGTCGATTCTAATACGCCCTTCACCCCGCAACAACATAGGCGCGCCAACGTACACTTGTCGGATTACTTATCAATGCCAGATTTTACTGCATGGTACTTCAGTCATATGTATATTGAAATAAAAAAAGATATTTACTTAGCTACCGCTATTTCCAAAGCTACATCTAAATTCAATCTAAAATTATATCACTGTGATACAATAAATCAATAAGATGAAGGTAACGGGCAATGTTTAAAATTTTGCAATAGTGTTCAACAATTGCGTGTAATCCTAGAAATAAATCTAACTACGAAATACGACGTCAAATGATTCAATGCGTAATGAAACATCGAACCTACAATGTATAAGCGTAGTTATTACACCATAAGCTTTTAACTTAAAACTATTACTCCTTTAAAAATGAAAAATGTTTTAAAGTAGGAAATATATTTGGTTAATGATTTTCAGATAAAATTTTAAAAGACAATATTTTTTTGATCAGAACGACGATATGTGTTTGCTATTGTGATTAACAATACATGATGATCACCTGTGAGGCCTTAATGTTCTCCATCTCTTGCTGCAGCTTGGCACATCGCTGTTCTGCCAGCTCGAGCTGAGCTTGTTTTCTTACATCAGGCACTTTTAATAATTCATCTGAAATAAGAAACCGAAAAAATTACATAACAATTGTTTTATAATAGTTTATTATTCTCCGATTGCATATCAAGTATTGACAAATAAAAAAATACACATACTATGCATACTTTAATTAAATAGATAAATATTTACTCCATATCAGTAACTGGCATAAAAACAGGGCTATCTATTGGTGTCCTATTGTTAATTGGACCAACAGACGGTGTGGCACTGTAGCTACGAGTAGCATACGGAAGACCACGTTATATACTTTAAAATATTATACTTTTAAAGACTCGCGTGTGTTTAGAAGTAATGTGAGGTCGCACCTTGGACCCAAAAAAGAGGCCTCTGCCGAGCCTACAAACCATCGTTTTTCACAATAATGTCAATTAAAATAGATACTCACTCTTCAGGTCCCATATGTATTTTCTCTCATTGTCCAACATCATCTGAACTGTCTTCACTTTCGTGAATTCCACCTGCCTCTGTTTCTCTTGCTATTAACAACAAAATAGTGGTAAGTCAAATTGCTTGCTCATGATTGTTCTTGACTAATCTTATAAATGCGAAGTACGTCTATAATTTTTTTACGTCCTAACGGAGCAACTAGGTGAAGCGATTTTCGGCAAAGATAAAATTGACTTAATTGTAACGATGAGAATTGGCCCATGGGAACCAAACTGGGATACAAAACCGGAACAAATATAATGACCACCAAAAAATACTTTAATACCCTAAACTCTTTTACTAAAAAAAATATAATAAACATCAAAAAATTAAAGTCTAAAATTGCAATAGTTTTAGCTATTTTAGTCACGACTGCACTTCAAATTGTATTCAAAGACCAAATGTAGTAAATGACCACCAAACCTTAGCGAGCAAATTAATGCGCTATTTCTAATAAGATAAACCACTATGATTGCCATAAGATGTTGGCACATTACCAAATAAGGTATAATGATTCCAAATTAAGTTATGTCTTTAAAAGCCCCTCCCGCGACACCGCACCACACGCGCCGCAGCATATATGGAAACCCTTCCAGTATTCAGAACCCCAAGAATTCTAAGTTGCGGCAGGGTTTACGAGCATTAATTCACAGAAAGTTACCTAAAACCATTCCGCTACTCAGCGTTGCAAACGATCTGAATTCGGGTATGGTTTCCGGTGTAGTATTTCTTTCTTTTAAAGACTTTCTTACTTTTTGTAATTTTTCACTCCTTATTGTGTTACACATGTCATTTATCAAAGGAGTCTGTTAATCAATTTCCAATTAGGTTACTTTAGGTTCATTCATTCATAAAAAAATAGACCATTGTCTATTTTTTTTAAATCATTAGGTTAGGTTAAGTTGGTTTATGTCAATGTGAGGAGCGACGAGCCATTCGGAAGCCTATTCATCAATTTCGGATTCGTTTTGTTTAGGTTAATGGTCTATAAATTTATAAGTCTGTTGATCAATTTCGAAAACAAAACTAATTCGAAATTGATGTATTCATCAATTTCGAATTAGTTTTGTTTTCGAAATTGATCATTGAGCTTCTGAATGACATGAAAATATTTGCATGTTACTTTAAATTAAAATGTGGTTAATATTATGGTGGTCATAAACAATTTTTGGGTTAACAATGATTTGTTTGGAGTCATTTGCTTTAATAGGATAGCAAGATGTAAAAACTTTGGTTATAATTTCACATTAAAATGCGGTTATAATTTTGGTGATCATTTACTATTTTTGGGGTAACAATAATTTGTTTGGAATCATTTGCTTTAATAGGATAGCAAGAGGTAAAACTTTGGTTATAATTTCACATTTAAATGCGATTTTAATTTTGGTGGTCATTTACTATTTTTGGGGTAACAATAATTTGTTTGGAATCATTTGCTTTAATAGGATAGCAAGAGGTAAAACTTTGGTTATAATTTCACATTTAAATGCGATTTTAATTTTGGTGGTCATTTACTATTTTTGGGGTAACAATAATTTGTTTGGAATCATTTGCTTTAATAGGATAGCAAAAGGTAAAACTTTGGTTATAATTTCACATTTAAATGCGATTTTAATTTTGGTGGTCATTTACTATTTTTGACGTAATATTTTACTACATCTGATGATAAGTTAAACATAAGCCATACAAAACTAATCAAGATTCAAAATTAATAAGAGATGGAATAGTAGGAGGGGGGGAAAACAACTCAGGAAGTGAATGTATTTCAGTCATCTACAAAGCTTTCGTAAAGTACGGAATAAATTAGGCAAAATTTTGGGAAAAACGCTCCCTTATCCTTTTAGTTGGCTACATGCCCCGCCCATTTCATTTTTTAAGCATAGTTTAGAGCATCTGTAGCTTTAGATACATTTCTCATTTTTGTATGTCGTATTTTTTGAATTTTCTTAATTTTTAGCATGCTTCGTTTTAGGCCATGTTGACACGTGGTAATTTTTTCTTTGTTTTGGCTGTATACTTCCAGGTCTGCGAACATAAAAGTACGAATTGACTAGAAGCCCTCTTCTACGTTTACCGTCTAACCACTCATACACTAGCTACCTGGCGCAAGATCGCTGGTTTTAATCCGCGAGGTTTCCGCACGCCGGTCTTCAATACCGTTAAATCCCCGCGCTCCGGTCTTCACCCTCGCGAAATCCCCGCGCGCCGGGTTTCACCCCCCGAAATTGCGTTTTTACATTTTCGATACTGTGAACTGACATTTATGACTATTCAAACCAAACACTGCTGCCAAATTTATTTAGTCTATGTTTGGCAAGTATAAGTGAGGCACGGTAAAAAACAGCTAAGATGACTAGTTAAATATATAGTTGAAATTGATAAATAACCCTTAATAAATGCTAATTAATATAAACGTGTAATCCACGCGAGCGAAACCGCGAATAACCGATAATATAGTTTATATTAGTATACACATGGGCGGAGTAGCAGGTAAAATATTAAATTGTAACCGAATGATATCTGGATGATGTGATCGCCTAATGAGGCTATACTTAGTGGTTGTATGTACATATAATTGTATATATAACCACCATAATATACATAGTGGTATACCGGCGCGGTGGTGTATTGAGTACCTACTGACGTCATTTCCGTACTTCAAATTAAAAATATTTTCCACAATTAACGCAGTGCCTACGTCATTTGCTTGATAGTCCTTCCCAAGGCATATTGTTCAGCACATATCCATTAAACATTTCCAATTATAAAAAAATCTATTATGTTTTCTATTTTGATGTTTTCTAGCAACTTTTAAACTAAATGACATTATAAATGTGTTTTCCCACACAAAAATTTCTCGAATGTGAGGGAAATTACTGTGGAATGCAGACGACAGACTGGCAGCTGTTGACACAGGTGGCGACGCAACGTCTACGTATCGTAATGCCAAAAGAAAGATTAGAGCTAAAAACCATATAATATGTACCACCAACGGTATGTACGAAAAAATAATACGACGAAATAGTCGAAAATCAAGTACTTTATATTGAATTAAATAAAACCTTGTTCGTTACGTGAATACTATAGCCACTTGGAAAAGGAATTCGACGTTTACCAAGGAAGATATGTTTAAAAAAAGTATTTCTGTTTAAAACAAGTCGATAAGGAAGAGGAGCTCAATCGTGAATATTTTCGTGACATAATTTATCATAACTTTTGCCGAGGAGGGCTGTATTAAGATGAAAGTCTTGCTGAGTTCATTTCTGTTTGAGATGTTGAAGCACCTAATTAAACGACAAAATATCGCTGGTATGCAAAGTTTCGACGAGGTCGTGCCTTCCTCAGCAGCATCCTTTTTTAGGTCAACCAAAAACAGCGGTGGTACTACTTGAAAACGTCTCTGCCGTATAAAAAATTATACAAAATAACCGACATGTGCCATACGAGCAAATTCGGGCAACTATGGGCATTGGAATGACTGCAAATCAAACAATTTTGCACAATGAATCGTGTGTTAAAAAACCACGCTGGGCACCCTATAATTTGTCTGAAGAGTAAAAGGCGACTCGTTTTAATTAGTGCCGGTCTAGTCTACAACACTTTTGAATTCGACGCAGGGAAGTCAAAAGCTGTTTATAACAATGTTCATTAAAAGGAGTCTGAGAGAAAAAACCAACCAGCAAATAGGGTCACCAAAGGCGACGTCAAGGGTACAAAGTTGAGCGTTCTCGCAGCGTGTTGAAGAAATGCCCGCTTCGTTTGTCTCGAAAAAAAAACACACTTTGCCACAATTTCATTGCAGGAATGCAGAACGATTACCGTCTATTGATACACGGTTTATTTGCCAGAAATGATGGCTGAACTCCGTAGAGATAACCCGAAACGTCCCATCATCTTACATGATGATAATGCGAGCTACCGCTCAAAAGACAAACGGTTTTTTGAAGCAGAAAAACACTGAGTTGAGGACCCATCCTCCGTAAAATCCTGATTTGAGACTATTTCTTTACATTTCCATAAATCGAAGATTTATTCCGTGATCAGCGGTTTGAAAACTCAGAAGAAGTAGTAACAACCAACTTACATGTCAGCCATTTCGTCAACGTCATCTTCAGACTGGAATTAATGTTTCGATGATTCAACAGTAAGCCCGGTAAACAGTAGTCTATAATAGTCTCATATACATTTCTTCAACTATCTCCGCGCCTAGAATTACGTTATTACGTTTCTCCGATACGATGTAAAAAAAGGACAAACAAACACACTTTAGCGCATATAATATTAAGATTATAACTGAGCCTTGAAGTATTTTTCTAACCAATACTTACATTGACAGGGAGTGGCGCGGTGATATGTCGGTGTGTGTTTGGCTGCACGGTCAAAACTGTAGTCGGGTTAGCTGCAAACATAATTAGTACAGTATAAAAACACGCAAATCGAAACACATGAACTGTGGTCACAGTCGCTGATTGGAATAAATTCGTTGGGATATGCTAAGTAAGCTTATTATTCAATATTCATAAGTTTCCATACCTCAATAATCACCAACCAGAAACTTTGTGCATTTTGTTGGTACCTAACACAATGTTTTGCATAAATATATTTTGATGTTTACATTTTTTATCTTTAAAAATATAGAAATTAGTGGCGATTCGGATTTTTTTTAGATAAGGTTTCTAGTGAATACAAAATGAAACTTTGTTTTGCATAGAATTACTAAGAAATAAAAAAAAAAATTGGTAAATACGTAACACTAATACCTACATTGCGTGGTAGTACGTAGCCGTCATTCATTAAAAAGTAAAAATGGAACCCTTGTAGATTTATTTTGTTGTCTGTCTGTCTGCGATACATCACAAGTCCGTCTCGCACTTGTCAAATATCGCAGACAGACAACAAAAGAAATCTACAATGGTTCTGTTTTTATTTTCTAAGGTAAAAAACTTAACCCTTTACCATCAAGGAAACAGACGCGACTCACCTCTGATCATGTGCACCACGGTCTGATGAGCTTGGTCGTGAACCGGCGCTCCGTCCACGCGCAGGATGCGATCGCCTGCTCGCAAACCGGCACGCCACGCCGCACCGTGTTCCTTCACCGACTGAACGTACACCGGATTGTCCCCTGGAAACACGGCAAGTCACAGATTCAGCGAGATAATTCTCGTGGATTTACGTGCCTTTGCGTGCTAGGTATCCACAGATGTATGACAATACTTGACTGCGCCTACTTATTCTATTGATTGGCCCCGTGTTTCTGATAATACCACCAACTAGAGGTCGTACGGATGTGAAATCCAGTGTCACTAAAGATATTTTTTTATATTTGGCTCGCGAATAAGCAGTTAAACTTGTAAGACGACCCAGGTCGAAACAAACTTTTTTAATGTCCACATGTCACATCAACGCATAACTCGAGATAGTAAGGTAAACTTATTGATACGATACGTTTTCTCAGTAAGGATATTTGCGGTGAAATCGACGAAAAACATACGACAGATTTTAAAAATTTTACTGCAACTTGACGTGGGAAAGATAAAAATACTCATTATAAACGTAGGTAACATCGAGAGCAGAACTTCTAGTTTGTAATTACATAAATAAACACCAATATATGTGACATAAGAACTATTCGTATCGAAATTAAAGCAATCGATCATTTACATTACCTGTCATTAACATGGTAAGGTTTATTAAACCAGTTTAATTGTAAAAGTTGAAGCTACAGAACAGTTAGCAGTCGTAAAAATTGGTACGTAGCTTTAAAAATATTTGTCGCAAACGTAAATCTATATGTTATATTTAAGAAATACATACATAATGGTCGCTAAATTGGCTGTCTAGTACAAGCCAAAAATAAAAAATAAAAACACAAATCTTCAGACATTTAAAACTATCTTATTTCAATCAATGTATCAATGGAGAAATTTACTGAATTTTTTTATTCGCTCTTATTAAAATTTAAGGCAAATAAAACAAAAGTGTCAAGGAATCATGAAAATATCAAAATATCTCCACAAATAAAAGAAGTTATAGGACAAGTAAGTACCTACTCGGGTTTTAAGGTGTCGGTAAACTATTATAAAAATAAATAGGTACACAAATATCTATAATAACCACATAAAATTTTTACTTTTTAGCATTAAATAATTTGCTTTACGACTATACTTTTTATGGTTTAATTACAAATGTATAGTTTCAGATTTTCTTTAAACTTGTAGAATAAGATGGTCTTACTTGTCAAATTTCATAATACTAGGTAACCGGAAAGCACACTATTTTTGATTCCTTTGAGTGTCGAAATATACGTTTTTTGCGGCATAAACGGTCGTATCTTTTTTACGTTAACTCAGAAGTTTCATTTTTTCACAGCTTCAAGGGACCTGAGTATATGGTTTCAATGTCAACTCGATACCTCCACGCATTCCCGAGATGAAAGGTCTTGACAGAGGGACAGAGGGACGGACGGACAGGGATGGACGTCTTATTAAGAGTCCCGTTTTTTCCTATTGAGATACAGAACCCTAAAACCCAGACTTTAGATAATTAGGCAGGTCGATATTTTAAAAGTTTAACACGTTTTATTTCAACACTAACATTACACAGATCAATTTTAGGCAAATTATCACTTTGTCCTTTTATAAAACCTTGTTTCATTTTAATTAAATAAAAACTTGACTACCTATTACATAAAAAAACATAAGATAATATAGGCTTGGACGAAACATAGGAATTTACTTCGTAAAATAATAACAACAGTAAAGAAGGCATAATTTGTGGTGCAATGAGACGAAACGCGACACTCGAGTGGGGTCACGGGTAGTGAGAAGCCATAGTCAAACCGCGCCAAAATACGTAATTTAAATAATTTCCTTCTCAGTAATTTATAGACAGATTAAAAAAAAAAATCACTATCTTATTAATTTTGGTCTATATTTCAATTCTATTGAGTTAAATATGATATTTTAAATATCATGAAACTTCTCCATTGAATATAATTTATCTGGCACTCGAAGAAGTAAAAGAATTGGTAATCTGGATTGGTTGTATGTAGTATGTAGGTATAACCAGTGGTGTTATAGATTGAGTTTAATCCAATATGTGCGATCTGAACACAAGGCGAATGCGAACGGCGATTTACCACCACACCTCTTTTCATCTCTTTCTGACATCTAATATTTGCTATTGCGACAGTACACGACACTGTGTTCGGATCGGCCATAAAAGTTTGGCTCGATCTGTAAGCACAAGAGAGATAATGTAAGGCAAGTAAACGCAGGGATTACAATGAATTGGGTTTTACGCTGTTATGAAACTTATGCTTATAGATAGCAAAACCATTTCGCGTCAAGCGCGTTAAGCTGTCTATCGAGTTTCGATTTCTACACGTCTGGTCGTAAAAGTTGAGTTTGACAGAAGGAAGATGAAAGTAAAATAAAAACTGTGGATAGATGAGATATCTGCTAGTATCTTATGGAAAACGTATCTATCTTTGGAAGAATAGTGATATTAGAGAGAACGGTTGCAGTTCGAAAGATGTAGTGACATAGTGGAAAAAAGATGTTGAGATGGTTTGGCCAAAGGACACTAGGATGACAAAAGAAATACGCAATAGATATTTACTAGAGACGATATTTTAAACAAGGGCCATATTTTAAAAATGTCACCGATCGGAAAGATCGATGAATGTCGATATAGCGAAAGAAGGATGTGAGGAGCGTACCGTGAAGATCTTGTCTTTGCCTACCCCTCTAACACAAATTAATTTATGTATGCAAAATCTGTCCATGTAACATTTTTAGCAAATTCCATTCTTCTCTAGTTACAGTGTGTCGTCGCTACAGTTAGATATGGCATGTTAAAATAACGAAGCGTGTCTTGAAATTGTCTACAGAAACAATTCACCGAGAGTTCTAATTGGTTTAGCACTCGTGTGTGTCTTGCGGGTACATGAATAGTGTGTTGATTGTACGCTTCTGTGCGTGAGTAAGCGACACGCCCGTCGTTCGAACGCGGCGTATGGAGTCTTCCGACGATCTGTATATGAAGATACGGACCTGAAACCTTCATCCCGTAGCCGTGCTCGTCGCGGACCACCGTCACCGTGAGCAGCTCGTCGGCCGCGCACGCGCCGCCTCCACCTGTCGCCGCGCCGCCTGGCATCACCTTTCAAAACACAGTACGTTAATACATACGATTCGTTATATAACGAATACATAACGAAAGCACGTTAAATTGCTAAAAAATATGATTGAAAAATCAACAAATGAAACAGAGTTTAGACAAAACAACAAAACTTGAGAAAACAACAGCCTTACAAAATAATGCCAGAATGTCCGGAAAAGAGAGGAGATTTTAGTCCGTAGGACAATGAGGCATATTCTCAGTGGAGTGTAGCATGCGCTATCTGTTTTATAAGATTGTCTCCTTGTACAAGTAGCAAAAGATTTTTGCGTTTGCGACTTAGCTGTGAAAAGAGGAAAAAATGTTACACTTAACGAGCTTGGGTCGCGTAATTATCTAGATTTCAACCCTTGGACACGCTCCATGCAAATATCACGCAGTTTGAAACATAGTAACGGCCTGTTGTAACTACTATTACTTATCACGAAAAGTTACTCGATATCCGGCGATTACAATAATCGAAACAGTCGTGAGCTAATAACGTTTACATGTGATGTAAGGCATGTTACATTACACGATGCGGTGCGCCCGTTACGTGCCTTTCTTGTAAACAGGATGCGACGCAACCGAGCATGGTACTATAGAAGCGTAAACACAACTTTATTAAGCTAAACTTAGAAATCAAATTCCTTCAGTATAACAAGCACTGCATTTTTAGAACTTAACGTTTTTAGCTACTGAAACGGGTGTTAAAAATACATTTTGTTACACATCAGTTTACTTAATGAACCGACCCGTCAGTCTCGTGTTTAGAACTCACAGTATATTATTGATATTTTTACTTTCGTAGATCGACTTTGAATTCTGCTCGTATGAAACTTAGCTAGGAAATATGAGTTAGTTTTACACAATCCTAACGTGGAAACGTACCTATATCTTCTATGAGTTCAAAAAGAAGGGGAATAAACCGCTTTACCATTTAAAAAAATATAAACATTAATATTATTCATTTTATAATCCCTAGTTGTAACCATAGATTTATGTCACTATAGAACTGGTTGTCACCGTAGGCTTTCATTCAAACAAAAACAAAGAAAAGCTATGAAAAGAGCTGTTAGGTCTATGGAGTTTTGCCGATTCGTCAAACAAATTAGCGGATCATGTGCAATGAAATGGATATAACATTATCTGATATGAGGTTTTGTGTTGTTCGCAAAAATATCTAATCGTTTATAAAAGGTTGCACGAACGAAATGATATCAAATTCAATAAATAAAAGGTGGATAATGAATACAATTTTATAATCGAGTATAAATATAATTTATTGTCGAGTAGCCCTTGCTAAAGTAGTCACTGTGTAATTATAAGTTCGAAAAGATGGCGCTAGTTTTTCCAAATATAATGAAACACTTAGATGCGAACGTGTGGGATGCATGTATTTTTACTTTTTAAGTCAATGCTTAAAATACACAAAGTATTTATCACCCAACATTACGTTCTAGTTTTTACAGACGCAGAAACCTAGAAATCCTGAATCCAAGCCAATAAATATAGTCAAATATTTTATATCCGCTATTAGTGACCCGCTTTAGAACGGTGTCATCCATTTCTTGCGCGCCATACATAATGCAGTATATCATTGTTTTGTATGGGAAGTGTGTAAACGGTAACACATCGTGAATCCAATTGGCAGAGTATCAAAGGAATGCCTCACACGACATTTTAAATTAACAACTACGATTTATATTGCAATTTCCTAGTCATTCGTTTACCGAGGAATTGGGATTTATTTTGTAGTTAAACATCGTCTTTATAGACGCTGTAAAAAAGGTGTTAGGATTTTAACTTTGTACACATATGTAACCACGAACAGTTCTTCGTTTGAAATCGTTCGGCCCGGCCTACTATATTATAACGGCGAAAGTATGTTTGCTTGTCCTTGCTTCAAGACGTAACGACTCAACGAAACGACGTGATTTTTTTTTTCAGATTTTTGTTGTAGGTACAGAGAGTAACATGAGCTTACTACTATTTATCCTGGTCGACGATTCCCGTAGAATACCAGAGTCTTTTCGTAAGAATAGTTGAAAGAAAGGACATTGACATACGCTACTATAGATAATATTACAAAAAAGGATCAACTGAATAGGATAGATCGTATTCCTTTTAGCATTCGCTCTTGTACTTATCTTGTTGTAAATTAATTAGCTAGCCGTATACATTTTATGGACACCCGGTATAAAGTTCATCTGGAATCTCACATTTCAACCTATAATGGACGAGTCAGCGTTTGCTAAGATTTTTAAAGTAAGCTTTTTTTTATATGTTTTTTTTATAATTTTGGTGGATCGACTCGATTCGAATCTTTCTGAAACAGGTGGGTAATAATTTCCTGGCGAAAATTTGTAAATAAAAAATCGACTAAATTGGCGACATTTTAAAGAAGGGCCAAATGGCCGTGATTAAATTTTAGTAGCGGCGCAATAAAAAAACCTAAAAAATTCATCATAATTTCCACAAGGGTAGGTAGTGTTTTGAATAATTCGTATTAAGACATTCCCCTGAAGAAGTCCCCCGGCAAACAAAAATACGGAAGTTCTGTTATGTGAAATCGCGCAACCGCCAATAAAATGCGCGAAATAGTGAAAACTTAATTACAATACAAAAGCTTACATTTCCAAGTTTTCCCAAACATGTGCGAATTTGCGTTATAACGTTTTTCTTATATGGCTCCGGCAGAACTCAACAATGAATTTTGCCTAATCAAGGCTGTAGAATAAGAAACAGTATAGTAAATACGTACTATCAAGGTCACTTACGCTAAACCACCTATGAGGCGGTATTCGCTTGTACCAATTGTAACGTGTGGCAATACGGGCGGAGGCGAATTTTATTTAAATGATGGTCCAGCGACAAAGACCACGACAGCCATATAGGACAAAAAACTTGCCAGCACCCAGTATTTCTTGACCTATGCGCGTTTTAGTCCTGTTCAGAGCTTATTCGAGATTTTTATTCACATCTCTGCATGATAATCATATAAACAAATAGCATTAATTTTTTCTAACGTATGTATTAACCAAATATCTTGAGCTATGCTGCAATTATAATCAAATAGACAGATAACAGATTTTACACGTGTTCAATAATTATTTTTATATTTCATGTTACACTTATCGTCAAATTACAAGAGCAGTGAGACCAATTGACGCCACAACTACAATAGTGTGGCCGCCACAGAGAATCATGTCGGGTAGAAGTGCCATGTGACGGTGTTTGCTTGAAGACACGAGTCTTAAAAATAATTACTCCGACAACGAAAATAAGTAAAATTTTTACACATACGTAGTTTTGCCTCAGATTTGTCTCATCCCTTTCACTTACGTCTTTGATATGATTTGATGTCGCATTTTAGAGGTTATGAGCAAGAGTTTTGAATCTGACGATATAATAAATAATCTTCTGACTCAGAAAGATTGAGTTTTGACTGTCTGGCAACCTAAAAATAGTCCATAGGTACAGTAATGCAAATAAGTAAAAAAAGAGACTGATTCTAAAACTAGAATGACCCTAAACCGCCTGGGTATTTATTGATCGCAGTGTCCTACATTCAACGGGTGGCTTAAACCCGCTAGGAATTATTTAATGAACTGCGCTGGGAGGAATATATTTCCTATATATAACATTTTTCATCAGAATTTATTATTTGTGGTTTAGAGCATTCAGGTCCGAAAAGGTGATGTACGGGCATACCCATCTTTTTTGGCTTATTAATAATACTGTTTGCCTTCTCCATATGTCTAAATGCTCTAAGGATTGGATTTACACAAAACTATATCACTTTTTCTTTCTCCTTAAAAAATCTACTTCATTTGTATTCAGAAAATATTATTTGGACGCAGTTTATTTTTTTTTTTTTTTTTCAAAACGTGTTTCTAACAAAACTGAGTCTAAATCGATTTTTCTAAATTAGGTACTTTATGAATTGTCTATATTAAACTCATGTTGGTCTACGCACATTTCCTGAAAGTCCTATTCCCGTAATCTTAACAAAACAATCTATAACCTAATAATAAATCAAAAAAATATGTCAGAACTGTGTGCGTCATAAATGTCTTTTCCTTTGCCAAATGACAACTTGATACGACTATAACCGTTTAGAAGCTAGAGGCCTGTTCCCGCTGTAGGTACGTGTTAGATCAATGATAGATTCTAAAGCTAGAAAAACCTATACATCAACACTGGGAAGAACTGGATAAACTAGGGCAAGAACAAAGAGTCTTGGGAAAATTTGGGGACTTCATTCAAGGAAGGGTGTACCGTTTTTTTATCAGTTCTATAATTTTTGAAAAATCATCTCTAAAAAGCTTAAAAAAATGTCAGCTGCACTGAGAAAAGTGTTCTGCAAATATTATGACGATTCACTAGCAAGGATCGATGGATGATCGACACAAATTGGTCGACACATCATAAAATGCGAAGAATACAGCATAAGTTATGGATCTTGTTGTATCATTGTAACGTAATCATGCTGACACATTATTTTTCATATTTTATGTAGATAAAATGCAACGTTATGCACACCCAAAATATCATTTTGTAATCAAAACATTCCAACAGCCATATATATAGGTATGACTTAATTTGTCTTTTCGTACGTTGTTGCTGGTGCCTCGTAATGCCTCGTAATGTAACCACTTGTAAAGCGACATCGCCTTGTTTGTGTGAATTTTGGCTTGTTTATCCCTGTTATTATGCATTTTTACGATTGCAAACATACAGCACACAGAGTTAACTGTCATATATGTATTAATTTTATAACGGCGTGTGTCATCGTCGGTATTACATCTGACAATCCGCAGCGGGGGCGTTCGTTCGCGTTCCATCGTATTTGCTTAGAACTGTTATGAAAATATTTTTGGTACAAAATATCATTTGCCAAATTTTATGACAGATGAGGGAGCCGTGGATAAATGGCTTATGATGTTAAAGCTATATCTGCTAACATAGATAAAGTTGGGTCTGACGAACATTACATACAATTTCCTGCTACGTGTTATTTATAATGATAAGCACAGACGGTCCATTTGAATTAGACTCAACACCTTATATTTTTTTTGCAAATCTATATTGTTATGAATCTATATATTAACTACTATGAAATTGTGACGGACTTTGTTGGGAGATTATCTTAATCATGATTTTAATCGACTCTAAACTCAAAATATATCTTTATAATTTTTATCTTTCTAACTTTTTCTATTTCAACCAGTGCGGTTACCTATAAGACCTAAAACAGAGCGACGCTGATGTCTGTCGCGACGTTGAGAACTTCATACGAAACGCACTGCTGATCGTCAGCGGAGCTCTATGTGATTGTATTTGATATCATGAGAATCTCTGACAGCGTCGCTCTGTTGGAGGCCTAAACTAGGGAAGCCAGCAGCGAGAATCTAGGTAATAGACATCCTATATTGCGATGGGCTATTCTAATATGTAAATGTGCACTAAAGGTCTCTAAACATTAGAATTAACTATTACAATTAAAATCACAAAATGTCGTCTATCGCCTAGGTAGACGTAGCAGGCTTGCCTTTTTATGGGTCATCGCACACCCCTGATTTCAATCTTTTTGAATTCAAGAACCCGAGTATCAATTTTAGTGAGCATTTACATATAAACGAAATGCTATCTTTCGCACGTGAGTTTATCCCCATGGTGTATGAATATTAATTGAGAACCTTTGGTGTCATAATCTTTTAGAGAGTGAATTATAAAAAAAAAAGTTGTGAGTATAATATATATCGCTAATAAATAAATCTAGGTATTTGCATAAGTTCAAGTTTCTAGTCCCAGTGCTTTTGGCTGTAGGTACGTTGATTTGCAAAGTTTAGCACACTTTTTACTCCGTTAGAGATGGAATTTAAAAAATCGGAACACTTTAATTTTTTGTTTAACAAATTGTACGCAGCGAATTTCGACACTTTCAAGTTGGAACGCACTTATTTCCGTTTGTTTTATACAAACTTTGCCACCCCTTTCCAGTCCTTCAGGGACAGATTCCAAAAAATCCCTCTTTAGTTTAGAGCACTCCAATATTTCCTTTAAGTTTCAAATCTTCAGGTCCACCGGTTTAGGCAGTGCGTTGTCTGTCAGACAGTTAGTCACGGTACTGATTTATAGGTATAAAAATAAATCATTACTATGTTGTTTTTTGGAGCAGAACAATAAGAAGAAAAATAATGTAGAGCGAAGTTTCACAAAATACCTGTATACAGTCCATGTGTACAAAAAACAGTTGTTACCGAAACACATGATAAAAATGCCATATGCGCCATATTTACAATGCATTAAAAATCAAATAATGCTAATCATGAAAATCATGTGGGCACAGTCGCAGACAAAAGTTGCTGCAGTACGAAGACGACATTCAAACGAATAGGTACTTTATATGTAATCCTTCGAGCATAATTATTTGTCGAATACAGTAGATATAGGGACGTTTAGTTTCTATTCGATGCAATAATTAGAAAATCAACTTCCAATAATTCTGTACAAACAAACTTTTAATTACAGGTGAAGCTTATCCCGTCAAAAACATTTATGTAACAAATTTGCCAAGTATCGCAACACTTTCGCCGCAAAAAGTTTTGTGATCCCGACAAGCGCCCTTATACGTACTTTGAACATGGTAATTTGGGAATTTATTTAACTAGGTTAAATACGCAATCTCTACAACGTAATTTACAGGTTTTTGCTGACATCTGTAACAGAGATATGGAAAGTTTAAAAGTGTCTCGAATTTCTTCTAGAAAAGGGTACTCGGTGGTGGCCGTTTGCTCAACTGGACAAGACCCAGAATAGAAGTGTTCAAAAAAAATGTTTATCATAGCGTGATTTCATATCTCCCGAGTTCCATCGATGGTATTCTGCGAACGATCTTGATAACCATGTCTAGCTATATGTATAGAAATCATTTTAACGATACATTAGTCATAGTTCCCTGAAGCATATCTCCCGGAGGGAATGTACCTACGTGTTACAGTAAAACATTTTTAAATTAATGTTTTACTAGATTTTTAATCGTTCGTATAAAATTCACAATTGTAGTTATTTATTTTTTAGTAATAATATACTTAATTGTACAATTGCAGAATCAGCTAAACGTGACTTTGTTCGTATCGTTTTAAAAAAAAAAGTCGAATGCCTGATTTATGGAAGTCTAATTATTATCAGTTAGAAATCATTGCATATACTCGTAAGTACAATATCTTATGAAATTGACTTGACATCAAGAAATTACAATGAACAGAAAAAGTTATAGTTTACCATAATTATTACCTTACATCATATTATTTATGTCGTAATAGCCTAGTGGTAGCGAACCCGCTACTTGTTTAGAAGACCGTGGTTCGAATCCCAGAGCATGTACCGATATGTTTCACTGACTTTGACTTTCTTCTAAAATATATATATAAGAGCTTGTTATAGAATTGTATTTCTTTCAATTTTATTACTGAATATTCCCGAGCTACGATGCCATATTAAGATTGTAGAACTGAATGTTATATAAGACACGCTATCTAATAAAACTGAAACATTAAAGACTTATATATTTTCGATGATTTTAATCAAATGATGGAGTACGCCATAACTGTAATATCCATTCGGTATTGTAACAGTCAGTAAGTGAGCGCATCAAAGGGGCGTCTATTAAACCCGATGAAACTACAATGGGGGCACATAACGCAAGCCATTGACTCATACTGACAAGGAACGGAACAGAATCATTTCGTTTTGAGGTAAAACAACCGTTACTATTACTACGTCTTGTGTATCTACATCCATACATAAAGTCACACTTGTTTTCCAGAGGGGTGGGCAAAGACCATAACTTTATCTGCATTTTCTAAGATCTTATGTATTTACATTTCCCTTTAAAATATCAACATTCATCATAGTTTCACGAAAGCTCAGTTTCGGGTGATTCTTTGACTGTTTTAAAATGTCATTTATTTGGTAGACATACGTTTTTCTACCATTCCATTGCAACATGCCACATATAATATGTGACATCTTAAGCTGTACGTACATCGTACATATTCTATATTGGCTAACGATTTTAGCCTTCAATTTATGAATGCCTGATTTGAGAACATTGTTGATTTTATGGCATTGTTATATGCACACGTTTGACTCGACATCAATTGTCGAGACTTCCCCATCACTAGTTCTATGCTGAAAAGATCAGTGAAAAATAAATGACTAACAGTTTAATTTGATGGGAGATTCCTGACAACGAAGCGAAGTTTAAGTAAGTTTAAAGTAAAGTTAAAGGGGATAGTCTTTCTCTCCGCGGCTTCGAATTGGCATCGCTATCTCCGTTTTAATCCCTCTTCCACGACCTGTTCCTGAGTGACAGAGACGTCAAGAGCAAATTCTCAAAAATACCTTAAAAATACCCGTCGAAACAACTTCCGGGCCGTGACTGTTCCCACCCCTGAAATGTGTATGAATTGGAACCAAAATTTGCAGGATGATTAAGAAAGGATGTCCCTAAGCTGGTATGTTTGGTTTTTGTTTTTAAAACGAAGAAGCGACGGAAATCATGTTTTTCGGGAATTTATTATAAAACAACTACCTAAACATGATATCAAAAAACCAAAAACATACCGCCCTGTGACAGTATTTCTTCTATTACATATATTTTTTCTGTAAATATTGATACAGAAGTACTGCGAGGATTAAACACGGGCCGAACCCTCTTTTTTGTGTGAAATGCTTACCCCCTTAAGAAAATAAATAAACAAGCTATCATTGAATTTAAATGTGTGGATTTATTTCGCTGTAACCGTTATTTATAGATACAGTGTAAAGAACATGCCATGGGTTTTTCTGAACGTCTCACACAGAACTCGGTAATTTAACAGAATACAACTTTAACGGACGATTGTCTACTGATCGGAGAACTCGACTGTAAAACTAAAGGGTACAGGTTTGATTCCTGCCTGACAATCATTTATGTGCCTGAGTGAAAGTTGTCTAGTAATCACAGCACAAACTCTAACTTCTATTTGGAATAGGATCACGGTGTGTGAAATGTCTCAGATATTATTGTTATATTAGTACTACTACAAATGAGCGCTCGGTATCCAAATGTTTGATCGAATAATGTCAGATATTTATACAAGAGAAGCCAAACTGTATACATATACACACCCCCACACAAAAACAAGGTCTGTGTCTTGTTAATCTAGAATGATTAAACGTGCAAATTTACAACAGAACGGTGCGTTACACGACGTTGTGTTTACGTACGGCCGTGGCTAATTGATTCACTGATTACAGTGACAAAGGCCACAACGACTGTGCTGTGCCGACCGGATGGAATATTGTCCAATGATACAATATAGCGTAATAGTTTATAGACTATTAAAATATCAGTTGCCATAAAAGTAAAATTTGTTTTTTAATTAAACAATCAACGCGCACTAAATTGTTATCAGTAGTCACCCCGATGACATCAGAACTGTTTACGTTGCCTGTGCAAGAGTAGTGTTTCTTGGGTCGCAAGTCCTGCCCCGTAGTCTGGTAATTGGGTAACACGGGGAAATAATCCGGTCCGCTCACTTGAGATAGACTGTTCAGTTGAGACCGAACGAGCGAGTTTATTGGCGCTAATCAGTAACGTGACCATAGTAAGGAGTTTCGACATGCACACACGCATAGTAAGGTTTATATGATGATTGTGTATTTGAGCCTGTATTAATTTTTGTTGTATAATATTATAAAATGAAAATATGTCAATTTAACGTATTGAAACGCACCTCCTACGGGGCTCTTCAATCGAGCAAATATTACGTTATAGGTAATAGCGTTTCATATTCTGATAGGTAATATGGTTTGTACCATTGAAAGTAAAAGCCTAAGTTTAACTACCGAATGATATTTTGATCCAGATTAAGGCATACGTTCTCACGCCAAAAATTCTCATAGTTTTTCTGTATTGCTATAAAAAAGACTTCATTGTAATAAAGATGCTCCACGACTGCTCGCCTTTCTAACCTAAGCGAATCCGATTTGAATTCGCCCAAAATTAATATAGTCATATGCGCAAAAGGATATATTATAGCCGACTATGTATTGCCTATTGATATACTTCAGAACAAACTTCATCATCTCGGATCTGAGCGTAAGTAATATCATCTGGCAATACGCGACCGGGTGCTGTGCTCGCCTACGACTCTGATCTCACTAATTGCATTTGTTATTGCGGAAGCATTAAGCGTTATCGGGTATCACTTAGATTAATAACTTTATAAGGTCATTAAATTTCCATACTAAATTAATGACTGGGTGGATAGCGACTCTTAAACGGCCCCAAAAACTAAAGTTATGTTAGTATACATGTGTCTGTGGCCGCACAGCTCACATTATTCTTTAATATTTATTTATAAAATGTACATACGAATAGCATTTAAACATTTTAATATTGAACCTAAACTAACACTACTGTCGGCACCTGTCTTTATACCCTTTACCCACCTAATTCCTTTTACTCATAACTGTAATAACATTTTATTGTTAAGACATCTTGTTTCTATCTTCACAATTGTTTTAAGGTTGTAGTTATAAGAAGATCCTTTGTAAGTTTAAGGTTTTATGACGTGGGAAACTAGCGATAAGCGAAGATCAAACGCCATTATGAATTTCTAAAGAAAATTCATAATTTTTTTGAGACACCGCTCAATTCTCACAACTTATGTTTTATAAAATAATTAAAAAAAAAATAAAAACCGACTTCAAAAACATAAACTAAAAAGTTAAAAATAAAATTTTCACTTTAAAGAAAGGAGCATTAACAGGCGGCATATAGTTAATGAAGTCGGTGCCTACTCACTCAGACACTTTAAATTGTGTTCTATATTTGTTATAGTTATAAATATATCATTGTTGTAATTGTTATTACCTAGTAAGTACCTATTTAAAGTGTCTGAGTTGGCACCGACTTCATTAACTATATGCCGCCTGTTAATGCTCCTTTCTTTAAAGTGAAAAATTTATTTTTAACTTTTTAGTTTATGTTTTTGAAGTCGGTTTTTATTTTTTTTTTAATTATTTTATTTTTCAATTTTTAGTTGAACGCATCTGTAACTGTAACTGTATTTAGTATAAATGGGGCTTCTAAATGCGTTACTCATATGACACAGCACCGCAATTACGCAACGTAAATTCAGTGTCAAATTGACGCATCAGCATACCTAGTAGGTAGTGGTATTCCTATGTAAAATTTCAATCTTAATTATTATTTTTGTGCAAAGTGAACATTTTGGCATATTGAACCGTATGAAGTAAGCCCAACAAAAGGTAACTGCTGTAAATCGTTGAGGAATTCCCTCGACTGTTTATGGTCTTCATCAGACCTGTAATAGCATGTAGTACGTAACGTCATCCTAAATATAAGCATAGGTATAAGTAACACATGTATGCATGTTAGTATGTAAGTTCAGTCTCAATACAGCCCTTGAATTGTGCTTATTGCGATAATAGGAATTATCGTTTTATTTGTTATTTTTAAATGGCTTAAAAAATGCCATCAAAGCACGATTCAGCGAGAGTTACGAGGTAACCACAACGAATTGCGTCTACGAGTCCCGAATACTGAGGAAAATTAAAAAGGGGATCGTTACGTACTACAAGCACTTATAACCCATATGAGTGCAAAGTTCTCATCAATAAAAATGAATTAAGTCCAAACACCAGGTAATTGCTGTAAATAGTTAAGGAGTTCCTTCGACTGTCTGTGGTCTCCATCATCAGACCTGTAATGGTACTTATAACCCATATGGGTGCAAAGTTCTCATTAATAGAAATGAATTAAGTCCAAACACCAGGTAATTGCTGTAAATCGTTGAGGAGTTCCCTCAATTGTGTATGGTCTCCATCATCAGACCTGTAATGGCATTTATAATCCATATGGGTGCAAAGATCTCATCAATAGAAATAAATCAAGTCCAAACACCAGGTAATTGCTGTAAGTCGTTGAGGAGTTCCCTCGACTGTCTTTCAGCTCCATCATCAGATCGACTCCCGACCTTCATTAAATAGTACTAGTAGTAGTACTTTATCAAAATACTTAAAATACGATACTTTAAAATACGATTTTCGGTGGTTGCCCTCGATTTCTTTGGGATGCCATCATCAGATCCTGGTTTCTTTATCATGGTACCACTCTGGAGATATCTCCCTTCCACAAAAAAAAAATTATCCAATTCGATTCATAAACAACGAAGTTATCCCTGAACACACATAAAAAAAAACGGTCGAATTGAGTAACCTTCTTTTTTGAAGTCGCTTAAAAAGGATTTCGGTTCGAAATCTGGAGAATCGTACATCGCCCGACTGAGTAACACGTCGTTTACGTCTCACGCTCTATCGCTTAACTCGCTCACTTTTTTAACAGTCATGTAATTATAACGTATTTATCTACCATAGTAGAATATATCTAATTTTAATAAATAACATAAAAGTGTACCTAGAATTAGTTTCTACAGCTGTAATAAAACGTGGTGATATTAAAACAATATTCAACGCAGTCTGTCTAGATTCTTTTATGTGGGGAATTCAGATAGGCTAACTTTCATCGAGATACTCACGAGTCAAAACACAACCCCACATGTCTTTAGTTACTTATAAACAATGACGAAAACATTTCCGTAAACCTGTCAACATAAAAAGTTATCCCTCCCTTATCACTAAATATTCTAAAATAACGTCCCTCGCCGCGTCTGTCTGTTTGAACGCGATAAACTCAGAAACTACCGAACGGATTAGCTTATGGTTTACAGTAATGGACGGAAAGATACAAGACGAAGGTTATGTGAATAATTTATTAATGTTTTGTTTAGTTGAAACATGGCGATTATTGTTGAAGAAGTCGGAACTAAATGAAGCCGGCTGGAGCTTTCATCGAAAACGCTGCCTAATCCCTTTGAGATTTAACAAAATAATGTATGGAGGAAATTTTTCTCTTTCATAGGACTAAAGAAAAGTCCAGGATGACATATGCCTATCTTTTATGGATAGCTTACTATACCTATTTTTATGTTAAATAAAATGGTGTCATATGATGAGGTGATTGGAAGGCAATTTATACGGATACAGTATTAATCCTTATCAAATTAAATACGTTATTTACTCTCAGAATTTTATGTACATTATAATTGCCCTTTACACCATACAATTTAAATTGATATCTTAGGAGATATCGCGACATAAAAACTATTGCGCGACAACCATCCGGGCGCCGCGCCGCCCCAGGTAGTTTTATTCATACCGACGCGACACGCGTGATGCATTCGGTAGAAGTTATCAATATTGTATATTGTATATTTATTTATTTATTTATTAAAGTTACACTATCGGTTCATAACATTGTATATATATAACTAGTATATTTTAGTTTGTTTTTATGTAAGTATATATTCTTTACTTTTTCAAATATTTACAGAATTGGAAATAAAATCCATTTAAAATGTTCCAAATAAAACGAACTTGCTTTGCATTTAAATCTGATTACATCCAAACCACATATTCGACGCAACAAGCTGATAGGACACTACGACAGAAAAAACACTACGGCTTACAAGCTCTGCTACCCGTACGAAGCCGAGACGGGTCATTAGTCCTTCATAAAGTTATCCCTTAACCGTTTAACTTGTCATCAATCATTATCAATCAATTGTCTCTGTTAATTAAATGGCACGTGAAATACCTCTACGCATTCATGAGGCAAAGGAGTAGGAAGTTTAAAATTATTAAAAATAATTTTATTATATGATGTAAGTAAAAAATTATGCTTTTCGGAATTTTTCTTTTATCTGTGCTATTTAAGAAGTTGCTTCGTACCAAATTTCAAGATTCTGAGTTTACGAGAAGTACCCTGTAGGTTTTGATGCCCCTGCGAGTGTAGAAAATTTGCAGCATAAATGGCTGTATCTTTTGATTTCGTTGGCTTAGAAGTTTGATTTTTTCTCAGCTCCAAGGGACATTAGACAGTGAGTATTTGATATGAATTTCAGCTCGATAATTCCACGCGGTCCTGAGAAAAATGGTCTTGACAGACAGACAGACGGAAAACAAAGTGATCCTATGAGGGTTCCGTTTTTTATTCCTTTTGAGGTATGGAACCCTAGAAATTCAAATACTCCTGTTAAGTATTTCAAGATTATGTAACATAACGACGAAATGAAAATGACTTTGACTTACCAACACGGCTATTTTCAGGGGATTTTTGACATTCCAATGAAAAAAGACTATATTTTAAAACACGCTGATTATTACGTATAGTAGTATAATTAGTACGATTGTACGACCGGGGACGAGAAAGAATAATTATAGGGATATCATACATGTCACACAGACGGACGAAGCCGTGGGCAAAAGCTAGTGAGCTTATAAATGAATAAACCTATCGCACATATGCATATTATACATACACACGTGATTGCAACTACTGTTGTCCGACAAAGATATTAGGTGATGAAATCTTTAACACGCAAAAAAGTTTATGTAATCGGTTTATAAAAAACTCCTCGTTCCACAAATATTTTTATTCCAATAGTAATAGTAAGTTTATTTTTATCGCTTCGTCATATATATGCATCATCATAATAGTGTATTGTGTACTCTTGTATAAACTGTAGACAACATGTCTTCACCATGATCGCACCTGTACTATATCTTTATATCTCAATAGTTCATCCAAATTAATCGAATCTACTCATGATTCGTATACCTACTAAGTGTGAACCTGGTTAATGTATCAATGTCGTCATCATCATGTATCACCGATGTAAGTCACACGAAAGTGAAATTTTGGTCTTTTGAAATCTAGCGTTCTCTCAGATCCTATCACCTTTGAAAACAATAATTTAACAATGTTCTTTTTCTTTCGCAACTTTACGACGACACGCTAATAAACATAATTATATGTACTCGTATGTGTGCTTGCGATTGTATGAGATGAGAATATTGAAATGGGTGTATTGTGGAGTAGAACGGATAACATACAAAATGAACGATTAGGATATAAAAATAGAAATTCAGACATGAGTAAAAACTTAAAAGTAGCGCCAGTGATAGAAAAGTTAAGCAAAAACCGTTGGTCGTGGCATAGACATCTAATAATGATCTGAGGAAAGAGAAAGCCATATGAATAAAAAAAAATGATGAACATAGAGGTAGATGGATATATGGGGAAAGGAAGATCGATGAAAAGATGAGCGAATTGTGTAAAAGAAAAAATGTTCAAGAAAAGAGTGGATCCCTAAATAATGCATAGAAGAGATGAGTCGAATAAACGTACATACTGTGATTACTGTGTTGACCCAAAATAATTCGAAACAGAGCAGGCATAGGATACATGACATTTTAACACATTCGCTGACTTGAATCCTATCATTCAAAATAAGCCATATAGTGATTTATTCTATTTTTATAGTCTTATTTTTTTAAATTATTATGTATTAGCACACGGAGCCTGTAATCGATGGAAAAAAGTTATCGAAGGAGATGGGAATCACGATTGGAATCTGAAAGCAACAGCGGGAGAACGCGGCAACTCTCAGAAGACTCAGGACCGTTCGGGGTGGAATTCATTAGGAGAGACATAGGTCCAGCGGTAGTTGAAAGGTTGATGATAATGATGTACTTCACAGTAAGTAATGTTAATTATTTATTCATTCAGTATATTTACTTTATTAGGTATGCAACCTGATTACCTGAACAGAACATAGAAGTAGAATGCTGGTGTCAATCAACTAAGGAATTCTAAAGGGTGAATCTATCTTTGATAGGGTAGCAAAAAATGTATGTTGAAATAGCAAACCAACATTGTTAACAATTGAAGAAATTTTGCAGTTGTAACTAAATAACATTTACTTACTGGTATTACAAAGATAACGTATAATTTTATACTTTAGTGGAAACTATAGTAACAATTAGTTATAGTAAATATTATGTGTAGAACGATATAAATCTATTTCATTATCCCTAATTATCGGTTGACACCCATAATAATATATGATAACGGTGAGCCGGCAGGACTGTTATCGGAGACGAGTCATCAAGCGTGACTGTTTCGTGCAATCATACAAACATAATATACTTGCTTATCGACGGAATTTCTTAAGTATCAGCAAGCTTTTTTTATTTTCAGTTACGTCAAGCGTACTGTATGTAGAAATAGGAAACTACTTATAGATGATGTAACCATAGAAATAAGAATTGTCTGTTATGATTTTTTTTCAAATTGAATTTTTCGGATCGACCATAGCGGCGCTTCAGGTCTTGGCTGAAAATCAGAGCTGCAAACTACACATGTAGCATAAGGCAAACTCAGAAACCCATTTTTTGTTCGATATTTAGCTTGTAAATGTATTTTTAATTTATAAAACAGCGCAATGAAAAAACGTTTTCCTTTCTTCCATTCAAAATGTGACGGCAAATGTCCACCAAGGGAATGAATACACTAAAGCCACTTCTTAATGACTGACCGATTGGCCAAGTGGTTAGAGATCCTAACTGCGGAGCCAAGGGTTGCGGGTTCGACCCCAGCCCGGGACAAATATTTGTGCGCATGAACATGTTTATTTGTTCCGTGACTGGGTATGGGAAATATCTATATATTATAAAAAATATTTATGTATGTCAGTTGTCTGGTAGCCATAATACAAACTTTGCTAAGTTTAGGACAAAATGGCGCTGTGTGGAATGTCCCAAGATTATAATTATTAGTATTAATTTTTAACGTGGCCAAAGATATGGGATTAATATATTCTATATTCATTCTTGGTGTTATTCATTATTCGTTACTTTTAAGGTTCCGCAGTCTGACGAGGAACCCTTATAGTTTTTCTATGCCCGTACGTCCGTGTGTGTTACAGCCATTTCATAGAGACACTGTAGGGTTAATATATAAAACATTCATAAACATTCGTGATCGCTACCATGCATAGGTGTGTATTGTTAATTATTTCCAGGGTGCCTTCCCTTATAATATGAGAAGTGAGGGAGAAAATAACTTTACATACACTCTTGAGTCAGGTGTCACTGGATTGTTATTTTAAAATCAAATTAGAGGTACGTAAAAATTAAACCGTACACGAAATATTTGCACCTTTTGCAAGAGTTGCATATCCCCCATCTAACACACGAAACACCACCGTTTTAAAAAAATTAAATAAATATAGATGTATAAATATTAGAGATGAAACGGATAGCAGTTTGGCCGGATACCGGATACCGGATATTCGGCCAACCACGTGGCCGGATATCCGGCCGCCGGATATCCGGCGAAACTAAGCCGTTTGCGTAGGCAGCGCGCGAACGTTCGGGTGGACTCGGTTCGACCTTTCTGCACCTTGGAGCAGTGTGTATAGCGAAAGATTTTTTTCTGAAGCTGGCCTTATTTATAAAGAGAAACGCAACCGCCTGCTACCTCTCAATGCAGAGAAATTAGTATTTATTCACCATAATTTGCCTTTAGTGCAGTATGAGTACTAATTCACTCATTTTCTTTGTATTACATTAATTTACTATTGTGTGATTAAAAATTTAAAACTAAAACTAATTATATTTAAGCTAAGTGATATTAAGACTAACTAAATAAAGCAAATAATTACTCAAAAATATGTTTCTTTTATCCAGTTTTTTTTTTATTAGTTATTTATATAGTTTATTATTATTTTAGTAGCTATCCGGTATTCGGCCGGATTGTATTATGGCGGCCGGATAGGCCGGATACCGGATAGTTACCGGATATCCGGTTCATCTCTAATAAATAATAAATATTAATATACTAGCACATTATACGAACATGTTACGAAAATTATCACGAGTATTCAGAGCCAACTAGTACATACACGAGCTATACCGAGCAAGTAAATACGTCGTTATACAATAATTATATAATATAATAATAATATCTGACACATCCCACAATCTAGTCTCAAAATAAGCAAGTATTATGCTTGTATTATGGGGTACTAGACAACTGATATACATCACAACTTAAATATTCTTTATAATAATACATATGTTACATATGTTTTAACAATTCAAAGCTAGCATCTTCAAAACCAGCCATCATCGCAACTCTAGACATACCTACGGGGCGTTATCTTGGTGAAAAAAAAACAACTTTAGCGAATTTGTCACGCCGTTTCTCTCGTATTACGTTATGGAATTTTTTAATTTGTCCTAAATATAAAATCCCTGTAATAGTGGCCATGAATGAGGTATTCGATCATTACCTTCCTTGGCTGAATTATTATAGTATTATTATTACTCCCCATCGAAATCTACCCTTCTTCAGTTATAAAACGAACAGTAAAATGACGATTCGCCAGAACAATTTTTTTTACTTTTTAGGTAATTTGTACGGTTACTACTGTCGTAGGATAGGACGCCCCGAATGTGGGTCGTTATTGGTGGAAGTTCTTCAACAAGCGACTGTTGAATATGGAGGAGCTTTAACCTTCACTGAAAAAAGTGGATAACATAACTAGTTGTGTTACCATGAAAATAGCAAAACTTTGATAATTTTTAAACAAAGTTAGTTAAAATGCTAGCTACTGGTGGGTAAGTTGGTACAAATGAGTTTGACTGCTTACAGCAGTAGTTATGTTGTCACTATTTTTAGGTAACTAGTAACAAATTTTTTGTTACTCATAACAAAAAAAAAATTCCGTGTGTAAGTAGTCATCAATTATTATTAATCAATTGTCTCTGTTAATTAAATGGGTCGTGACCTTCAATCTGACCAAATATGGTTAATGAGTAGCGAATAAGTTAATCCTTAATGTTCGTCGCAAGTCTTCATGTACTAGCTCTGAAATTTGTATTTTTTTAAACACATATATAGAATTACCGATTTCCGATTTTCGAGAACACGCTCTGACACGTAAAAAACAAATTATTACGATTTTGAAAGAACATAAGACAGTTAAAAACTTTTGAAATTATTATAATAAGAAATGTCTAGGCTATACCTGCCGGTATTTAATTTTTCTTTCCAAGCAGTATCAATATCATTCTTATTTTTTATTGAACAGTCCGTGTATTGGCGTAGCTGCGAAACTTATACGTGACCCGAAAAGCTCTTTACCGGTGTATTGTCTTTTTTTAATATTTTCACCTTTTTCTTTCAAAAGCTGTCGTCGGCTTAGCGACCAATTAGCGATTAAAAGAACTTCAGACAGTTTATTTCGGTGACAGATGGCCGGACGTACTGATTAGCTAACTAGAGCGATTTTCCCTCAGAGATTTATTTACGGAAATCTAAAAGCGACGCTAGAACGAGAATAGTGTTACGAATATTTTCACGCTATTTTTACTGTTGCATAATTTTTCTAGACAAGCATGGAAATAACGCTCAGTCACCTGAGGCACAATACAAATAAGGTGTAGTTCCCTCGCATCGCAGTTTACTATTCAAAGGATTTAAGATGGGTATAAGTTATGTGTAAAAAAATGGTGTAAGTCGGGTAGTCTACGCGACCGTGTTTTTTCATGAAAACGTCATACTGAGTAGAATTTTCAACTTTTTTCTCTAATAATTTTGAAGCAGACAGTGATAGCCGAGTTATCCTTTTAGTGTGTGTGCATCTTGTCGATCACTATGTCATGTTATTAATACCGTTAGTACTTATTCCTTTATCTTACAATATTTTCCTTATAAATTAAGAAAATTACTTATTAGGTTGAAAATCAACAAAATTACACACTCTGCTAAATTGCAGAGTCCGACTGTTTCTCCTAGTACACTATGATAAAATGCAAAATTTCTGGCTATTTAATTTTTTGCAGTTCTTGGTGAAGTATGTGTTGAGTTTATGAATATCATATGGGATTCTTGGCTTGATTCTATTTTTAGTTAGGTTTCAACGTTTTGTCTTAACATTTTCGCAGATAATTGCGTGACCTTTGAAAAAGAAAGATTTGACAGTTTTTCGTCAGATATTCAAGTCTTGCACGTCTGTGTCATTGCAGGGGCAGGTATTATTAACTGTTATTCTAAATCGATGCAAATGTTGTTTGTGATAAGAGTGGTTCCTAAGTACTGTGTAAGTTCAAAAGTTGTAGTTGTTTTTTCTACAAATTTCTTGGCTTGTGCTAGGGTATTGAATACTTTTCTTAGGTGCATTAGTTCTAAATCTTCTTCTTGTTGTTGTTCTTGGCATTTCATGTTTATGTTTTTTCTTATGTGGTATATTTGGCTTATACGTTGTTGGATAAGGTTATTGGTTAATGAGGTGTAGTTTGTCCATAATATATTTCCATTTAACGACCACCACCAAACACATTTTATACCCTACAACATTCGAGTTAAAGAGTATATTAGTTTGTCTATGACCGTAGTCTTCTTTGTCAGTGTCATGTCATCCGGTAGCCTCGAAAAAATTCCTGTAATTTTGACTTTGTGGATTACGTTGGCCTCTTCTATAACCAAATCCAGGGAGGTGAACTGAGAAATAATGATGGCTGGTGCTGCTGAGATGGTGCGGAACGCCCTAATGCTGTTATTACCACGAATTTCCGTTATAAAGACCGTAACGATTCGCGAACGCAGTAGTATTGTTACGAGCTATCGGTCCAGATGCACTAAAACACTGATTTAATTGAACTATATTTTATTCTGAAACGAAATTATAAACTGTGTTAAACACATTTCACACAAATCACGAATTACACCGTTCTCGCACTTTACACTTTGCAGTTAGTCGCACTTGACTTATTAATGAACTGACTGTTTGACGTCGCGTCGTCGTCCTTTTATACCCTCCTAATTCCTCCACCGACAGGTATTTCGAATATTCTATGCATGAATATTCTATTTAAAGACTATAATCATATTGTGGTGTGGGAATGTTCTAACGACATGGCGGTACTTTGACAACATGAGCCTTAACATTCGAACAATCGAGAGTAAAAAGCCGCTTTCAAAATGATTTTAATTTCTGAAATTTGTTTTTTATCTCGTTGTTTCTGTATTTATGAATAGCCTTGTGAACGTTTCCAGTACATTCTATAACACATCGACGTGCTTCTATACATAGACGTCACAGTATGTTATTGCTTTACGCCAGATATATGCTAAGTAAGTGAACATGGATCGGATCACTTGTTTGTGAATTATAGCTAAGCTTTGGAGGGCATCCCTGTGTTGGTTTTATAAATTGGGCATATATTGTTCATTTTTACAGTTATGCATTTACATTTAGCTGTAAAGGCTATGAATTCGTTTTTATTTGGACCGAACGTAAGTTTTGCTTTTTAAGGTTTCGTTTGTCAATGTTTCGACCTCAGTTACTTTATTCCCGCTGACTTGTAACAATTTGTGATCTGCTTATGTCGGTATGTGAACGTCACTTTAGTTTTAGTGTCTAGAAGTTTGTCATGTATTGTTTCAGAACATTGGTCTACATTACAGATTCTTGTAAACATCTTTTGATGAGTTGTTTCTTTACTATAATTGTTCCACATTCAAGTGTTTCAGTCATTTTTAGTAGTAGCTCTGAATTATGTTGTAGATGTTTTTGGACCATGTGTTTTTTTATGTCTTTAAGTATGATAGCAATGGCTATCAGGCATTGTCGAACGCTCCTTAGATAACCAGGGACACTCCAACAATTAGTTTCCCAAAATGGTTCCAACTTATACCAAGCAATAAGGACAGCAAAAGGATTTTGATACAGTGTTTAGGTACCACTACCAAAAAATCTCAATGCGTTTATTTGTCGTGCTGATTTAAACACTTGTGGCGATATATATTAATGTGTTGGTTCGTAGCTTTTCGTGGGTTAATTAAATCATATTACTGGTACCTAAACTGTGGTCAAATTGGAATGGCACGACGTCACCGCAGGCGTTTCGACCTAGTTAGCCATACGTGGACACTTATCAGCTCTCAAATTCGAACTGCGCAAATGTATATAGTAATAACAAGTAAACAGAGTGAATGTGTGTGACGGAACGGTCGATAAGGGGCGCCATAAAAAACGTACGTCAAATCGACGGCATCTTTAAGAAATGCCAAATTTTAAGCACCATAAACGACGAGTTTGAATAAAACGATTGAAATACTTATGTCATTAGAGTGAAAGTATGTAAGACTGTATCAAGTATAATAATCTCTGCTTACTCCTATGAGAACCAGAAGTATGTCTGTCTATATGTAACAACTAATGAAATAAAAGCAACAACCGTTGGGAATGAAATGTTGAAATGAACTGTGGTGACCACCACAGCGAACCAAAAGCGGTACCAAAAGCGAAATATGGACGATCCAGATGAGGATAAAGTCAAAGTCGAGTCAAAGTCGAATATGTTTTCGTAGTTATGTAACATAATATTGAAATACATCACAAGAGTGCATTTATTACTTTGTGAAAAACGTCACAACAAAGCCGCATTAAAAAGTGCTTGTTCCTCTCTGAATAATAGGCAAGAAACTGAGGGACGCTCTTTTTAACAAAATTATAAACATTTTTTTAAACAATATGTGCTTAAAGATTAATGTTATTGAAAGAAACAGACAAGCACGCGGCGCATACCCATACATATTGATGGTAGCTCGGCAGCTCGGAGGAGTTCTAGCGGACAGCAATCACAGCCCGGCCGACAACTTATTTTATTTTTAGTTTTGATTATTAGATGCAGAAATATTCCAAAATTATTCCTCCGTAAGTTCAAAAAGGTAACATTTGAAAAATAAAATTCGTTCTGCTTGCAGTATTCGTTCTTCTTCGAATAACTTGCAGAAACTGTCAATAACACGTGGCAAATATCTCAAAACTAATTTTCTTGACATCGCAGAGTAGACTCAAAACTAAGTTGTATTACACGTTGCCCTTTTGATATGTAAGTGCGCCTTACAAGCGGCATAGTATAGACCCGTGATAAGTTTAGTCTAACAATAGTCCAGCATAGCATCCTCAGCCTATAAGCGTAAAACTATAAATCCACCAATAACTTAACCTATCGCCCGACGTAGTTTAAACATTTAGCAACTAGTCACGCAACCAGTTTTAAGTCCGTTTACTATATAGTTGCGCAAGATATACACTTGCCGTTTCGCGTTACAGACCCATTATGACCTCTATGACCATATTACGAATATTTCCCATTGACGGGTTATCATGTAATCGATGTATCGTAGCATTACGACATCGGTTGAGATTAATCTTAATTATTTTTGCGCGAATAGTACATTTTGTTATATAAAAACGCAAACTGGTAACGCAATCAGATATGTGCAATATTGTTAATGTATTTTTATTATATTTATCTGAAACCATAGCAAGCATATTTAATAGTATAGATATAGTTTAACTCCGCAAAGAAATTAATTAAATAGGACTTTCTGCAGTAGGACGACGCTAATATATATTTCAAATTTTAGATCGATGACGTGACACGAAGGGCTGTGTATGGTGTAATTAGTTTGTCTGCAAAAAAAGTTAAGCAGATATTCTTATCATTGTCAGTCAGTCAGACGACCGCTTAGCCCAGTGGGTAGCGACCCTGCCTACGAAGCTGGGGGTCTCGGGTTCGAATCTCAGGTCGGGTCAGTATTTATATGAATATTGATACTGGTACCGAGTCTTGGTTGTTATAATATGTATGTGGTGTCTTCACTTGGCACCCAAAATACACGCTAATGCTTAGTTTGGGGCCTAGACGTTGTAGTGATGTATAAGTAACGTTATTATTATTATTATTGATATGGAAAAGTGGAACCTATACTTAAAGCTCAGAACACTCAAAAAACTTTATTAAATTGACAAACTATTACGATTCAAAGTCAGCACATCTTGTGACTTCATAAAGATGAAAAAGAAAATCATATTGTATTGAAAATACAGTCATGAACTTTTCGAAGCGTGATAAATAAAATACCTAGTGTATTATGTATTTCAATAAAATGCCTTCAATCGACTTTAGAATTAAGTAGTATTACTTTGTAAATACTTCAAACACCTAGATAATGTTACATTTAAATACCTAAGTAACATCATGATAGAGTATTATAGGGTATATATCATCTATGACGACGATGATCAGGATGGTGATTCATCCATGACCCTGTTATTTTTAGTATTTAGCAGATAAGTGGTATAGAGCAGGGATGTAACAAATTGTATCAGATGTGCAAAAAACAGTTTTACTATTTCAGATATTTAATTCAGATAGAATTAAGCATGCGTTAATATTTTTGTCGATTAAAAACTAAATACTAATACGAATCGAAAAAATCAGGCATGTCAAAACCCTGTTGTAATATAGGCGTTCACTACTAAATGTTTAGGATAGAAGATCCCAAAAGTTGTTGGGGAGATGATTATCAAGTGAATTTAAGTTTTTTTTTAGTAACGTGAAATACAATTTCAAAAATTAATTTTAAATACTAAGTTTGACATAATGCTTGTAATAAAACTAGTTTTTCACCAATTGGTTTGTTTAGTTTCCAACAGGGAGTGCAGGACCGACACTTTTGTGAAGAACCGAGATTTCGGTATTCGATGCCAAACGAACCACGATTTTCGGAACCCGTTAGTTAGTTTTTTTTTTTAAATCGTTTAAAACAACTGCAATGTAAAAGTGAAGCGGTTTCCACGAGAATATGTAAAGTGTAAACATAAAGTTAAATGTATGTAAACAAATAAATAAATTTGAATTGTGTGTAGAGATATTACGCAGCGTCCTTCGGTAGACAACTTTATGGAGAATATTAAGTGCTACTTTTATTCCAGAAACATACAGGTTCCTTCCTACGTAAACTTAAAAACTGTAGAAATTTTGAAAACCATGCGAACGAAGTAGCGGGCGTTCGCTAGCTTAAAATAAAAGGAGGAGAAAAGCCAACAAGAACAGCACTTTAATACATTTTTATTTTATATTGTTTAATTAACTTAAGAAGGGAATATCCGATTATCAATAACCCTGTGTAAGTAGAGTTGTGGTAGAGGTCCTTCCGTAATATTTTCCTCTCCTTCAAATCTGTATCATTTGCTGTGGCATTTCAAAGCCGCACAGATCGGAGGCAAGTACTATACCCGCTTTTAGGAAGTCGTTTAAAGTTTTATAAACTCGAGACTGTTTTTGGTCACGTGCTCCCAGACTAGGAGATGACACTCTTGAAATCTAGGCTATGGACATATCTAGCATAAAATTGGGGGCCTATTTACATTTCAATCGCTAAGGCATCTTTTGCACTAATTGGCGAACGACATTAAATATTTTTTTTACGATGAAAAGCTATTCGCTATACGACTGGTCCATTATCTCTCGTAAATTCCTTTTTATTTTAGAAACTGAAATTAGAGTGCAGTGAGAATTGAAATTACCGGCGGTCGTCAATCTATGACCAAAATGTGAATAGGCTCCCTTCCAGTGCGTGCCAAAATATTTAGTTTTTTCTTTATTTTACTACACGATCTACTACTACACGATGTCCAAAGATCGTCATCTATCTCGTGCCACGAACTTGTCACGGTAAGAAGCGACTGCTGCCATCTCATCCTGTCCTATCATAATGACAACTAAACTGTAGTCGGTCCGGTCGGTCGGACTTTAAAAGCTTTAAAATAAAAGATCACGAAAATCATGCCCGACTACAATCATCCTAACTTATAAATGAGAAGTTATTATATGTCCTTTTTTTACGTCGTCACGTCGAGACGGTGCAACGAAGCGACGTGATTTCTTGATGGACTTATAGGGACGTTATGTATGGATATGTGGGTAAAAGGCATACTTTATAAATCTCTGTATATATCAAATGGTAGTGTCTGTCTGTTCGAGCTAATCTACACGCTGAACCGTTTTAAATGAAATTTTGCAGACATAAAATGGAGGCTATCACGAGTGACATAGGCTTTTTCGTCTGTCAGTCTGTTTATTCAGACTAATCTCCAAAACGGCTGAACCGATTTTAATGAAACTTTGCAGACGCGAAAAGAAGGTTGTCAGAAGTGGCACATACGTTAATCTTTCTATTTGTCCAGCTAATCTCTGATTTATTCTTTTCATTCTGGAAATATTTAATGTTCGCATAAACTTTTGAAATTATAAAATCACCCGATCGAAGTAGTAGGTGGTCGCTAGTAAAACAGTGCATCCAAATATAACGAAATACATAAAGTGTCAATCCAAACAGATCAGGGTGATTGATAATAAAAAGAAATAACAGCTTTCAGTTAATATGCACCAATAGACCACATATTTTGGCCCGTCGCGTATAAATTTTGGTATGTGAACGGCTGACGCAAGCGCGCGAGTGACGTGCTCGTGGCATTACGTTTATACAACTATGACTCTACCGCTAGTTTATTGGACGACATTGTTGGACGATCACGATAGGCGTGTTATGAAAAAGTTCGCGTATAAAGACAAAGGAAATATGATTGATAAACTTATCAATAGGTAGGTGCACTATACTAAAATCCAATGTATCTTTAAAGAATCGCAAAGAATCGTATAGAGAAATCCCCGTCATCAATGGGATGTAGGTCTCCTGCTCTTTTCTTCATCCTTCTTGAGGGTCCAAAGTAGTTAAATTAGTACCTACATAAGGTTCGCATTATTTTAGATTCATTTCATTCTCATTCAAAAGTCAATTGAACGGGAAATACCATAATATAAGTATTAACGATGCGTCATTTATAGTGGTATATAGTATACCGCACACTAAATCGCGTATTGAGGAATATCGCGAAATATCGCAATTTATTGACGTCTGGAATTAGGAAGTTTTGATATTTGAGTTCCGAACATCAGTAAATTTCATATTTTCTCAATCGGCGATCCAGTGTGCGATCCCACATTTAGTCTGAATTTGTTTGTCATTGTTTGACAGACAGATCGACCGACGCGACGGACAACAAAGCGATCTTGTGAGGATTCCGTTTTTTTACCTTTTAGAGTATAGAATACAAACAAACAAAAATAAATAAAAACGAAGCTTTCATTACAGCAGTATAGGCACAACATATATACGTATAGGTATAAAGTCATCAGTATCCCTGGACCGTGAAGGTCAGCAAAGGGAAACCTGTTGTGTGCAATACCCATTCGGAGCAGCCAACCTAGCTTGAATACCTACAACCGTAATTAATATCATATACTGAATGCTATTATTTTTCTCATACACAATTGCTATTTTTAATGAATATTAAACGATTATGTTAAAGGATATCATTACATATAAAATAAAGTCCCTCGCCGCGTCTGTCTGCGTCTGTCTGAACGCGGTAAACTCAAAAAGTACCGAACGGATTGGCATATTATTGAACCAATGGACAGTGATTCAAGAGGAAGGTTTATGTATATAATTTATTAATGTTTTGTGCAAATTTGTTGAAATATGACGATTATTGTTGAAGACGTCGGAAAAAAATCTAGCCGACTGCGAGCTTTAATCGAAAACGCTGCCTAATCCCTTTGAGATATAACAAAATAATGTATGGAGGAATTTTCCTATTTCATAGGACTAAAGAAAAGTCCATGATGACATATGTCTATCTTTTATGGATAGCTTACTATACCTATTTTTATGTTCAAAAAAATGGTGTCATATGATGAGGTGATTGGACGGCAATTTATACGCATACAGTATTAATCCTTATCAAATTAAATACGTTATTTATTCTCAGTTTTTCATGCACATTATAATTTCCCTTTACACCATACAATTTAAAGTAATATCTTCGGAGTTATGGCGAAATAAAAACAGGGCGGCCGGTGGCCCCCGCCGACGCGACTCGCGTGATGTAAAATTAGGCAGAAGTTATCAATATTGTATACAAAGAAATATTGTCTTCGTTTTTATGTTTATGTATTTATTCTTTACATTTTCAAATATTTACAGTATTGTTAACACAATACATTAAAAATACTCCAAGTAGGATGAACTTACGTTACATTTAAACATAATTAAATCTAATCCACGTTTGACGCAACCACCTGATATGACACTACGACAAAAAATACACCACGGCTTATATGTTCTGTTACCCGTGCAAAGCCATTGCGGGCGCTAGTTAAATTACATTTTAAACAGCCCACTAACCAGCTAAGCCTACGTACAAAGCCCAAACTTTGATGTGTTTCAAAACATTTAAGATTGATTTTTTTTATAAGGGGGAAACCGGTTTTATTGTGTCAAGTCATGTTTTTTTAGAAAATATACTTATATATGAATCACAAACTGATCAAATATGATTATTTTATGCTAGGTATAGGTACTACAATCTATACTAATAAAATATAAACCAAGAGTTTTATGTGTGAGCGTGCTAATCTCTGAAACAGTCAGATTTAAAATATATTTTGCACATTTAATAGCCTAATTTTTAAAGAAAAAAATTTTTTTTCTTCACTATGCGGCAATTCTATCATAACTGCACTACATATCCAGCACTAAGCGGCACTAAAGCTGTTGCTCTAAAGCTGAAAAAATTTATGAAAATCCTTTACTGAACTGTTTTAGTTTTTTATTTAAATCGCGCATGCAATCGGCTTGCAAACCTGGCGGCGGGCATAGTAAACAATTTTCATAATTTTTTTCTGCTCTAGAACTACAAAGTGCCGCTTTGTGCTGGATATATATACAGTTATGATAGAATTACAGCATAGTTGCAAGAAAAACATATTGTAAACTAGAACAAAGGGATGAAAATGGTACCTATAATGACATCATTTTAGCTAAGTGCGAGAGAGACAGCGTCCTTGGCAACGGGCTCAGCTACCTGATGGATGAGGCACCGTTTACCGATTGCGGTCGCACTTCTAGTTAGGTACTATCTCAAAGTAAAACTTTTTTAATGCCATTAGAAATCATTTGATTTCATGTCCAACGAAATTTTATGTAATAATAAAATCCTTCTATTTCAGTAAGTATATACATTTTTTGATATGAAGCCCTTGCCGCAGGTGATTGAAATTTTACAAGTAATAATAGGTTCAGATGAAAGATAAGATTTTGAAGTGGGTCTCGAAGTTTTTTGTTATGTGATTTTTTAGAGTTAAAACTATAATCTAAATAAAAAAATTCACTGTTTATTTTTATCTAAGATAATAATTAGCCTGAGTTAGAACTTTAGTGTGTAATGATAGGCCTATTAATTGTTCACATTCACAAGTAAATCAAGGTTCAAATAATAAATTTAGGAGAAAATAAAAAAAATGCATCCTTACGGGTACTAATGACAAATTTAGAAAAATGCTATTTTCTCAAAAACTATTTCGCAGAACATATATGGGGGTCCTTGGAGAACCCCTGCACCCCTTTATCGAAGGTTTTCGTTTGGACCCTATGTGTCCATCGACATTGTGTATAATTGTAGTGTCTGTCTGTTCCAACTAATCTCCGAAATGGATTACCTAATTTTAATGAAACTTTGCAGACATGAAGAAAATGTTGTCGTGAGTGATACAAACTACTTTTTGTCTGTCTGTTTGGGCTGAACTGATTTTAATGAAACTTCGCAGCCGTAAAAAGATGGGTGTGAGTAATGACATATGCTACTTTTTGTTTGTCTATCTATTTGTCTATTCAAGCTAAACTCCTAAAAGGTTAAACCGATTTTAATGAAACTTTGCAGACATTGGCCGAGTGGTTAGAGACCCTAACTGTGGAGCGAAGGGTCGCTGTTTCGATTCCCGCCCAGGACAAATATTTGTGTGTATGAACATGTCTATTTGTTCCGTGTCTGGGTGTGAAATATATATTCATGTATATAAGGAATATTTAAGTATAGATATAAGTTGTCTGGTATCCATAATACAAGCTTTGCTTAGTTTGGGACTAGATGGCACTGTGTGGGATGTCCAAGGCATTATTACTTATATGTAGAGTCGACAAATATGGGAAATGTTACATTACATTTGTATTAAAATTGATTTGTTTATAATAAGTCTAAAAACAAAATTAAAGTCAGTTGCAATATCGAGATATTTTAAGCTTTCTACAAATAATTTTATATTCTTTTAAATGGCTGTACTATGGCGTTAGGTACTTTTATTATTATTATTATTATTAGTGATATTGATAACTTTTCGTTTGTGTGGTTGTCTGTCTGTCTCTCTCGGCTTTTTTTATAAAATATAATATATAAATACAATTTTTATACATATACTGTAAAAATCTTAATGTCAGTTAGTTAGTCTGTCTGTCTGTCCCGGTTAATCTCTAAAAAGTCTGACCAATTTTGGAACCGACCTGTGGAATAGCTATTCTTCATGCTAAAATGGCTAAATGGATTTTGATGAAATTAGGTACAGAGATTTCTTAGGTAGTTAAATTTCAGAATGTTCTAGAAAGTGTCACAATGTCCTGGAGTGTCGCGTCCCTGGTCCAATGTCCTGGTACAATTGTGTAGTCCGCGCGGGCGAAGCCGCGGGCGGAAAACTAGTTCTAAAATAAAATGGAAAATAAGAAATTGACCATTGCCTCTTATCTCCGAAATTATTATGGGTAAATATTAAAAAAAAATGCGGAATAGGTATGTAGCCTAACTCGTAGTGGACAGGAAAATGTCAACAAAAATCCCAAGTCTTTAAATTCCCAAGGGAAACGGAAAACATTGGTGAAGAAGAAATGCATATAATAGTTGCTTAATTTTACTGAGAACTAATAAGTTCAATTGATCTGGTGGTTTTGATTTTGAAGGAGCCGGTTCAACTTCTAATAACATTTTACAATATTAAAATTAATAATTGGTTGATCTTTTGACAGGACGAGCAAAGGGAGGGGGGCCAACAAGAATGTAGGGGTAGAGGGTCAAAATTCTGCCAACAAGCATTTTAGCCCAGTTACTTTTAGTTTTTCGGTTTTTCCTAAATACTCAAGACTGTAGTAAAGGTTAGAGAACATTTTTATGAAATTCATTCCAATGCCCAGGTAGTGTTTTTTTTTTTTACATTGGCGACTATAGAAACCAGTAACAGAATTTACAGAAACGGTTTGTAATTTGAAAACACCATTTTCAATATACAATTTTAATATGTAATATCAATTGGAGTATTAAAAAATTACTTCATGGTTGTTCTCGAATGGAAGTTCCTGACATGTTTTTGATTGTATGAATAGGATCAAAATATTAATTACTCCTTATTATCATTCTTACAGGAGATTGGCTAGGTGGAGTGGACCTTTTATTAGGTGATGATTTATCTTCTTCTTCATTTTCTTCTTGTTCCTCAATGTCAATTATGGCTTTTTGTATCAAGCGTCGTAATTTGTTCTTATTTTTTTGCGATCTCATGTTTCTTAAAACTGATGCAACATAATTCCCAAAGATTTGATCATGATCTGTACTTTCATTGATATTAGAGCACAGTGGTATATCGTCATCTTTTTTTTTCTTTATGCTTGCCGATTCAGCGGCTGTTCTCGTATTTCTCGACTAAAAAATAAACAGATTTTAAATAAACCCTTAAAAATTATACCATGGATATACTTTGAAACAAAATATAATAGTGAATAATAATACAGATTGTCCTAAAATAATGACACAATAAATAATAATATTGTAACAGTGTCGTGATAGCCCAAAGCGCAACGAACCTGTCTTAAATTTATATGGCCCCATAGGGCCATGGTTTGAATCCGGGCGTGTACCAATGAGTCTTTCTGACTTAAGTACACAACTATCACTTACTCCGTGCTTCGGAGGGCACGTTAAGCAGTCGGTCCTGGACGCTGTCAATAGATGGCAGTCGTTACAGTCCCCAACCCGCAGTGGAGCAGCGTGGTGGATTTAAGCTCCAAGCCCCCCTCCTCACCCTAGGGGAGGCCTAAGCCCCTGCAGTGGGGTAAAAAATGGGCTGATGAAGTGAAATAATAATATATTCCTTAAGGAAATTGATATTAATGACATATTATCTTTTACTGACTGGACTAGATGGCCTGGAATGGACTGGAGAGGTCAGGCTGGTAATTTAACTAAGTGTAAATCAGTAGTTTCACCTAACCCTCATGGAAAACGGGTCTGACCTTAATACATATCTACATACATACATCCTAATGGAATTTTGAAACAATTTCTAGATCAAAATTTGAATTGACAAAGGACATTTTCTCAATAATAACTTTTTACACCTCTATAATATATGTTCATGATTTTTCAATGCATAAATACTGACATATGTTTTAATAATTTGAAATATTAATTGAAATATAATTTTTAAAAATTTTCATTTCTATTTGTTCAGTAGTACCTAACAATAGTGCAGAAAAAGCAATGATTTATTAATTTCAGATAGAAAATTATAATGGCCTGAGCAAACGTGAAACGTCAAGGTAGGCGCATGTCAACATTTTTTTTTCTCTCATTTGTGTAGTTACGATACTTCCCGATGGTAGTGTTGTTCTTTCTGATATCTATGCTCCAAACTGTTCAAAAGTAATAACAGTGCAGGAATAGCAATGGTCATGGCGTTTAAGGGCATCGTGGAATGACACACTAGCACAAAGGTTTATTTACTTGATCATGCAGGCCTTTGAATAGACCACCATCAACTGGTCACTTACTATTACAAAATGTGTTGCCATGTTTTACTTACAGGTTCTATTTTCTTCACCTTCACCAGAGAAATCATACTCTCCCCAATATGTTTGAACCAATTCTTCGGTGCCAGTTGATGATGCTCTAAACAAGTCAAATTTTATTGTACCTATTTTTCCCTTGACTGATTTCGAAGGGTTGTTTTACTGTAACAATTTTAAAAAATTTATAATTTCTTTTATTCGGCTCAAAAATATTTTTAATTTTGGAACAAAATGTGATTAGTTACTGTTGACACATTGAATAAAAGAAATGTATTTATTGCTTCAAAACATAAGTAAGAACGAAGTTCTAAAAATACAAGTAGTAAAACCATTTCGTTAGAATTATAACATTGGTCTAAGAAATTACCATATCGTTAAATACCGTAAATACTTTATGGTTATGTAGTCATCAAAGTACATCGGACTTGAGAGTTACAACAAGTACTAGAACTTTCAGAATTTTCTTTGCCTGGAGAATCAGTTTCATCTTTTTCTTCTATGTCGATTATATGTTTTTGTATAGTGCGTCGAAGTTTGTTCTTATGTTTTGAACACTTTAGGTTTCTGAAAACCGAAGCGACGTAATTTCCAAAGATTTGATCATTATCATTAATGGCTTCTCTAGTTTCGGAGCAAAACAACAAGTCTTCGTCTTTCTTTTTCTGTATGAGTTTTGTTTTTTCCGAGGAGCTAGCTTGATCTTGGACTGGCATTCTCTGGTTTTCAATTTAATTAAAAGACTATAATTTAAAAGCATACCTCATCATATGTCAAAATAGAGTGATGGTTATTCAGGAATGTAACAAATATGTTTAATTTTATACATACTAAGCAGTTTTACCATGAAATTTCCAATTAATATTAAATGTTTAGCAGGATAAGCAGCTATTGTGACTGTTTCTAAAGAAAATCATGATTTGTATTTTATTTATCAGACTACATATTGAAATTGTAAATTTTTTTAAATTCCGTTAATGACAGTTCATTTTGTTCTAAATGTGTAGTTTTATTATTTTTTTATATAACTTTATGTCATATTTTTTGTCATTTGGCAGCACAGAGTTCGTAATTATAATTATGTACCTAATAATTATAAACATACAGTGTGAGCATTTTGCTCATTTTAGAAATATTTATTATTTTATATTGTAAACTCAGAACAATTACTAAAATTCTAGAAGGCATTCTTGTATTTACATATATTTGTTTCATTTTCTACATGTTTTCCACATGGTAAATTTCAGTGTGAGTGAAAAAGATGTATATATGACGGTTTGCTTCAACCTGCTTGTACATTGTTCTCAGTGACGTTAGTCTGACTAGACAGACGGACGTTTGCATCAAATTATTTAAATTTTTGATAATATAGGAGTGAATTATTGAATAAATTTGTGCGAAATGAATTCTCCACAAAAATGGCTTGTGTTACAGTAAATCGCCACAACACAGTCCCTCAAAATCAACAGAAAATGAAAGAATTTCGTTCCATCGGTAAGTACCAAATGCCTTTATTTTGCTTTTAAGCACTAAGAAATGAACAATTTTATTATTACGTATTTTTAAACAATAGCCTACATTACACTGAAAATATTAAAATTACTAAATTGTGATAAAACAGCTTAAAAAAAGTAAAAAATAATTTAATTTCATAATTACGTTTGTTATAGAGATTGACACCATATGTTTGTTTTTATCGATATTTTATATCGACATCTTATTAATGTACCAATTCGGCCTAATAATTTTCTCATACAAAAAGCGATCAAATGCAAGTCCGACTCGTATAAACACGGTTCCGCCTCAGAAACTATAAAATAATTATGTATAGAATTTTTTTCCAAATATACAGCTTCAATTCTCTGTAATGTGCCCACAATCTCTAACATTTATCTCCCGGATTATTTTAGTTTATGTTCCTTCATGCTTGAAAAATAGAGTGGGTATTCCTCACTTTATATTAGATGCAATTTATTTCAATGACTTCAGTTTCCAGTAACGACGGTGAAAAGTTTGTGCCAAAGTTGTATCTTCTAAGCTACTTCAGGTACCACGATTAATGCTTAACAAATTCTTGTTGTAGTTTTTCTTTGGCTCCAGAGATACAAAGTCAATGGACAAAAGCCGTGAAAAGAGTAAACTAGACGCCAAGTAAACGGTCGTTTCATTTTAGATGGACATTAAAATTCGGAATTTAATGGGGTAATTTAGGTTTTGCTTGTGTCAATATTAGGAGGGAAGTAGACCGAAGAAACAATCCACCCAGAAGGCTCAAAAAATTGTGATTTACCTATAACACATGATTTATAAAATAATTTGTTGTAAACAACCATATACTTACTAAACATTTCAACTAAGTATTAGTAGTTGAAAGGTTTAGTATATGGCTGTTACGAAACTAGTAAAATTTTAATCTAAATTTGGTAATTTTTTTGACACATTACATTGTATGGTTTAAGAAGTTGCATATATTCATATTTTCCATAACATATCCTTTCATTTGATGTATCACATGAATTTGATTTTTTTCTGATTTGCGTTCCAAAATGAGAATTGATTTATCGTTTAGATTTTCCTGCTATTAAAACTATGCATTTTTCATAATAAATTTTGTTCATTTATTATTTCACATGATGAATGCACTTGAATACGTTTTTTTTTTAAATTGCCATCTAAAATTGATCCCCAATATCAAAATAGTTTATTAATTTTATATGTTCCTAATTGGCCTACAAAACTTTCTATTTATACCAAAAATCAAGTTCTTTTTGTGTAATAGATTCAGAGAAAATAGGCTGTGGTCGACGAATAAGTATAGACACCAGCTGGGCTAACATGCGACGCACGACAAAACTGCCACACGAGACGAGAAAAATTGTCGATCTCGACTTGTCTGTCGTTTTCCCTAACATGCACGACTCAGTCGAGAAAATATGTCACCGTGACTTCGCTTTGTCGACGTGACAAACAAATGTTACCCTATAATGAAAAGAAGCCATATTCTAATATAGCAACACTTTATTCGTTCTTTTTTATTCGTTCAATTTATAGTCTAAATTGTGTGATTGACCATAGAATATATTTAATAATTTATTTTAACTGGCCATCGACCGTTCCTTATCTTATCTCAACTAGAATTTTCAGCTTTTGTGTTACCTATGGTAAAAAATGTTTTTAAGTTAGTTTTTTTAAGCAATAATAATAGTATTAAAAATATTAATTATAATGATAATAAATAATAATATTGAAACAGGTTCGCTGCGCTCGGGCTATCATAAAACATTACTGTTATTTTTTTTTTAATTATTATTAACATTAATAATAATAGTAATAATAAGAATATGAATTGATGATTGACGACCGCTTAGCCTAGTGGGTAGCGACCCTGCCTGCGAAGCTGGAGGTCCCGGGTTCGAATCCCAGGTCGGGTCAGTATTTATATGATGAATATCGATACTGGTACCGGGTCATGGTTGTTATATGTATGTGGTGTCTTCGCTTGGTACCCAAAACACAAGCTAATGCTTAGTTTGGGGCCTAGACGTTGTTGTCATGTATACGTTATACGTTATACGTTAATATTAATAATAATAATAATAAGTAATAATATTATTAATAATAATAATATAGAAACTGGTTCGCTGCGCTCGGGCTATCACTACACATTATCATTATTATTATTATTATTTTAATAATAATAATAATAATGAAAATAATAATAATAATTAAAAATAATAATAATAAGTATTAATATTAAGAATAATAATAATAAATATTAATAAATATTAATAATAATAATAATAATAATAATAATAATAATAACACACACAATCACAACAACGTCTAGGTCCCAAACTAAGCATTAGCTTGTATTTTGGGTACCAAGCGAAGACACCACATACATGTAACAACCAAGACCCGGTGCCAGTATTAATATTCATCATATAAATACTGACCCGACCTGGGATTCGAACCCGGGACCTCCAGCTTCGCAGGCAGGGTCGCTGCCCACTAGGCTAAGCGGTCGTCAATAATAATATAATAATGATAACAATAATAAGTATTAATATTAATAATAATAATAAGTATTAATAATAATAATAATAAGTATTCATAATAATAATAATAATAAGTATTCATAATAATAATAATAATAATAATGTGTTGTGATAGCCCGAGCGTAGTGAACCTGTTTCAAATCTATAAGGCCATGTAGCCGTGGTTAGCATCCGGGCCGGACCGTGTTCCAATGAGTTTTTGACTTAAGTATGTTAACTATCACTGAAACCATGCCTCGGAAAGCACGTTAAGCAGTCGGTCCCGGTTTCTGTCAATAGATGGCGGTCATTACAATCCCCTAATCCGCATTGGAGCGGCGTGGTGGATTTAGATTATATTTATATACTTATATATTTATATTTTACACCCAGAACTAAAACAAATAGTCACGTGCACAAATATTTGTCCCGGGCGGGAATCGAACCCGTGACCACTGGCTCCGCAAATAGGGTCTCTAACCACTCCGCCAGAGTTTTGCGTTACTGTAACGTAAATAATATTTAAATAAATAAAATAAATTAAGTAAAAAAAAATCTTTTCCGAGCTGAATTGGTAACTAAACTTTTTTTTATGCATAAAATACAACCGATTCAAGCGAATACAAACGAAAATTAAAATTTAAAAATTACTTTCTACATAACAATATTTTTCTCACCGTTGTCGTCAACAAAAATTGCCGACGAGAAATATACCGCTTAAAAACGACAAAATTCGATAAAATATGGTTCGCATGTTAGGGTTTGTAGACAAAACTACCGTAGACGAGTAATTTTTCTAATTGTGACGGAGCGCGACGAGATAAAAACGTTGCATGTTAGCACTAGTAGACATATAGAGATATCTCGTTTCGGGACGAGAATTGCCGTCGACAAAATTTTGTCGCGGCGTGCATGTTAGGCCCACAGAAGAGTGATCCTTTAAGGGTTCTGTTTTTTTTTTCAAATCTGATGCACGTAATCCTAAAAATTATAATTTACATTGCCTCAATTTTTTGGCTTACTAAATTGTTCCTTTATAATTTATTCATCACTAGTTTGTTTCGTAAATGTTGACCGCTCAGTTGTTAGTAACTCTAACTTAGGTTCTGGTTTCGAACCCCAGTCTATCATATATTTTTTGAATATTTGTACCAGGTCATAATCAATCAGTGTTTGTGTTGTCGTTGTTTGTATCCATAATACTTATTACTAATATACCGTACCATGATCCTTATTGGAAAGGAAAATAATGCACAAGTTCAAAGAAATAAATTTACCTATTTATTTTATTACTACAATCAATAGAAATATTTAACTTTAAATATATCGATAATGTTGTTGGCTATGCACTATTTACCGTCATCATTTAAAGAAGTTGAAATGAATTTGGGGGCTACGTTCCGATCATAAGCAGCAATGATTTTGTATCAGCTATCTTTGTCTTTCTAATGCTTTATTCTACATGTTAGAACAAGTTAAACATATGTAAAATTTACATTCCTTCTATAACTTTAGTAATTGTTCTGAGATTGTAGGTAAGTATATTATGTTCCAAATAAGGAAATATGAAGGATTTAAAAATGTCAAGAGGAATAAAGTATATTTATTCAGTGTTACCAGTGGTGGCCAACAGTTAAAAATTACATCACACATTGGCTTCCACCAATAGTAAAAACAATATGACCAAGATTGCGCACAACAAAGGCCTAGATAGGTACTTTAAATAAAAAGTTTTCAGTTTTTCTTAATATAATTAGTAAGTTGATTATTTTTTTAAATTCATCAGAAATAGGTATACATTAAACCTCAACACCAAATCACAAAAATCAAAATAAGACAAGCCCAAGACATAAATGGACAATAGAAACATATAAGAACATAGGTACGCAAGTTATTTAATTAGGACGTAGGTAGTTGGTCATACAAGATGCATCAGCCAGTGTTATCTGCCCATCAGAAGGAAGTGAAACTCGGCGCATCCAATTAATTGATAGCATAGAAACTGTTGTCTTAGTTAACTGTGCTGTCCGTTTATTACCTTAATAAAATCATAATTTCTGGATTAGCATCAAATGGGTGAAGAAAAACATAATATTTTAATTTGTGAGAACATTCTTATTAGGTACCTATTGTAAAAATATTATCAAACTGTGACAGGGGAAAATAATGATTGGTATTAACTAATTAAATGGCTCTGAACCCAAAATTATTTTTAATATCTTGTCTGACTGTACGCTGATAACAAAGAACCATTGGACTGATTTAGATGAGACTTTCAAAATGCGATAAATAAAATTATGGTTCAACATATACCTAGGCTATGTGTCACCATGCTGTTATTTTTAAAAGCAGAACGGTAATTGTTCATTATGTTATATAACAAAATTTATTATGTAGGCCTAAATATAGATATATGAATTGAGTAAATAAATAACAATCTGAAATGAAAAAGTTAACTTACCATTTCCCAATTAAAAAAAAAACAGCACACCAAACGCCATCTTTTTCTAATGCTTTAGTACGACAGGTTTGCATTTTCTTTATTAATTCCCTAAAAACCGCAAAACCCAATGTGATGAAACAACCAATTTTAATAGATGAAATTCAATGAAACCATTCCAAAAAAATGCTCAAAAAAAACTTAGGTCTGGCACAAACAGAATGTATCTCATATTTTCAGTAAAAATAAGTAATTAACCAATTTATTGCATTAATAACACTCTTACAATATGAGGTCAAAGTGATTCATTTTCAATGGCTGGGATGTGTCAAGCATGGCGCAGGAGCAGCGAAAAACTAGTCAGCTACAAAGCATGTGCTTGCACCGCTACAAAGACTGACTAATAATCATTGGCTATTTTACTTTCTCTCATAGGTTCTCCATATTCTCGGACCTTATCAGCTAGCCCCGCATGAGTCAGTCTATATGTGGTCTCACTCACGTTAACTATCTATATGCAGATACACTTCATTGAGATCTGTGTGTTTTTTGTTACAACCAACTTTTGTTTAATTGCTTCTTGCTTGGTCATTTTTTTAAATGAATACTTAATGTTGTAACTATACTAACTATAGAAAAAACAGTTTCATGCCTAGAACACTGAAAGTGATCAATGGATTGCACCGTGATGATTGTTTCGATTTATTTTGCAGTAGCAGTCAGAGTGTTAAAGCCATTATCAGCAAAGAGCCTTCGCTTATTAAGAGTACTATGTAACACTAGCGACCGCCTGCAGCTTCGCTTGCGCAGACTACACATTCCTGTTTTACGTAGTATTAACATTCGAAATGGTTTATACGTAGGTACTTTTTGCTGAAACTAATATTGGGTACACCCATTCAAACTTTCAATCTTCATTCTCCCCACTCCTTTAAGAAAACCGATACTATCATACTTTTCACCTCCCGTTTCCCACCCTTAATATCCAAAAACCCTGAAACACTTCATTATTTATTTATGTTAAAATTTTTATGTTTCTAATTTTATAGAACAAAGACTCTCATACAAAGCCCCTCCATCCCTTTCTCCTTATATTTGAAATTTCCAATTATTCCTTTCTTAAAAAATTAATACTCACGTTTTATAAAATAAACCACTGTTCCAAATTTTGGCTTCCTAGACTTAGTAGTTTCGTTTTTATCTACGTTGATAGATCAGTGAGGACAAACGACAGACAGACGGACAAAAACGTATGTCACTTTTGACCACCTCCTTTTCATACCCGTGAAATTTCATTAAAATCGGTTTAGCCGTTTTGGAGATTAGCTCGAATAGACAGATGGACGTACGTACAGACATACAAAAAGTAGTGTATGCTCTTTTTTGACCACTTCCTTTCCATATCTGTGAAGTTTCATTAAAATCAGTTTAGCTGTTTTGAAGATTTGCTCGAATAGACAGACAGACCGATAGTATAATTTTATACATGTAGCCTATAGCCTTCCTCAATAAATAGACTATCCAACACAAAAAGAATTTTTCAATTCGAACCAGTAGTTCCTGAGATTTGCGTGTTCAAACAAACAAACAAACGAACAAACAAACAAACAAACAAACAAACAAACAAACTTTTCAGCTTTATAATATTAGTATAGATTTATAACTGACTTCTGTCTAGTACCTATATTTAAATTGTTTTTTGCATATCTGTGGTAGCTTATAATTGGCATGTCTTTACCTAGAATGTAATAATATATTGTAAATTAGGCTGTTAGCTTCCCAAACACAATAAAATAAAATTAAAATAAAAAAGAAATAGCAAAATCTTATTTTTTGGTAAATGGATTTTGACAATGCCTCTATGTATAGATACATTGTAAAAATAATTTAATATAAGTAAAGTAAGTGTAAAATAAGTAATGTAAGTTGTATAGTAAGTAAAGTAGGTATTACAAGTTTATTAAGGTATGACAAAAATGCCTTTAGCACATACCTACCTACACATTTTCAATTTCAGGTTTTATTACATTTCTGCAAACAATGCGCTACAATAAGTAGCCATATTGAGGGATTTGTGAAAAATCCCTCAATATGGGTAGCAAATGAAAGGGCTTGACTAGTAGAATACTATACACTATGACAAATTTCAAATCCAAGATGGCCGCCACCATGAAATGGCGAATTACATATTTTTTCACAAATCCCTTAATATCGGTATCAAATGAAAAGACTTGACTAGTAGAATACTATACACTATGACAAATTTCAAATCCGAAATGGCCGCCACTAGAAAATGGGGAATTACTTTTTTTCACAAATCCCTCAATAGTAGCAAATGAAAGGGCTTGACTAGAGTAGCATGATGTTCACTATATTGAAAGGAAATGAGGAATATTAACTAACAAAATGAAAACTAAAAACTTGAAAAATATTTTTTTGTCTGATCATGTATGAATTAGTTTAACTAAATAAAAGTTTAAAAATTTTGAAATAAAAATTAAATTAAAAATTTAAAAAACCCCAACACAAAAAAAACTAACCTTTAAAAAGTGTGAAATAATTCAAGTTTGTTCATTGCCTAATGGTTTTTCATCCTTAAAAGCGTCTGGGACACACTTGGTTTTACACTTTTTAAAGGTTAGTTTTTTATGTCGGGGGTTTTATAAATTTTTTATTTAATTTTTTATTAAATGAAAAGCTATCCCATGAGTAGATAGATGAGAGCGCTTATATTATCACTAGGTAAGAGCTATAGACCGACATGACCAATTTTGTCTAGGTCGAAAATAAATTTAGAAAAAAATACACAACACAACAAATCGTGAAGACATGCGAATGTGACGCAACTCAAATTTCTATTATATGTATTCTGCTAAATTTGACTACTAGGTTCAGTTTTATCTTTTTAATTGTAAATGGTACATACTTTGTATATTTTTTGCATTTTTGTTGCTGTATATTAGTTATAAGAAATAACTATTTAGCACACTTCCATTCGCCCCCCTTAATGGGTTTTTTTATATCCGTAACTTTGAATTAAATAAAAGACATTATATTTCAAACCTTCCCCCATAAATTAACATTTTTCTATTATGATTTCCAATTCGGGGTTGGCTTTCCAAAACTATCACCTTAAGGGTATTAATAATAAGAAAAAAGGGAGCGAGGTGAAAGGAATAAACCTACTTATAGAATTTTTCGAAATACGGAAATAAGAAAAAAGGCTAAATTAAAAATGAGTAATAAGTACATACCTGCTACTAAGACATTTTTGATAACCCTCAAACTCAAAACACTTGAAACTAACACTAAATGGCGAGCCACTCTTCTAATAAGTCTCAACTATTTAGGTTTAGTACATAAAGAATGTTTAAGAAAAATTTGGTTAGGGTAGGTTGCTTACCCGCCATTTCTCAATCAATAGGTAGGTTAGGTTAGTTTAAAAAAATATTCAATAAAACCAAATATATGGGCACTTTGACTACTGTTCCAACAATTGATGGTTCCTAGGAACATAATAAACGCGCGAGGCGAGCAAGTGTGCCGCGCAGCGGCCGCCGAGCGCCATGCAAATCAAAATTTCAATTGTTAGGTTAGGAAATTCTTTACGTATTTACTGTTTTTTATTTATTTTAATGTTGAAGTGTATTTATTCCCTTCTTCAATAGTCGATCCTTTGATCATGTCAATACAAGGAGCAAATTCATGTCGGTAGTAACGGGTACGTAGTTTTCAGTTTTATTTTTGGTTTTTTTTACATTTCCGCATTCCTGAAAATTCTGAAAGTTGGTTTTCTGTCTTGGTCCTTCCATCCTTGAAATTATTATTAACACATCTAGGGTAGTAGTTTTGGAAAGCTGTACCCCAATTCGGCTTACAAATTCTAACTGCTCATGAGAATTATTTTGGTGTTTCATTGCTCCTTCCACTATCTCCCAATCTAGACATTGCTGTTTATTACTGTGCCATTTACTGATCACCTTGTTTATTACAATGAGCCACAAGTGACCTAATCTAGTTTCCATGATAACATAGTGTAGATATGTACGTGCATATCTTTGTTAGGACCTACATATAATTAGTGATCTAGTATATGTAAAATTAAAATCGTAGTAGTTTGATTATTCTTAAAATACGCAAATATGATGTCATGATGTCGTTGAGCGCTACCTACGCTTCTTATGTCACGCTTAATCTTAGAGGGTCGGCTTAATTGGTGGCACACGACCTCAAACCGTCGACAGTCCTACCAATTAACGATTTCGTAATAAGTCGCTACAAAACAATAACAATGCACAACGACACACTTTCCACCAGACTACCATGGAACATAGAATGTCTCTAAGAATTCTAAGCGAAGGCGATAGATACCTAGTAGCGTTAACATTTTTACAGTTGATTTGCCAATTCCATAAATTCCTAAGTTTTATGAGTGAAAAACTGAAAACTTAGTCAAAAGGGTCACCATTCCCTTTAGCTTAGATGTGAGAAATAACTTCGTATACCACAATTATCTATTTCACTCGCATCTACCGATTATCTCGATTATGAACGAGATAGGAACAACTGTCAAAACTTTGTTTAAAAACATTCACATTTAGAAATGAGCTTAAAATAACTATAACATAATAGTTGATTAATAAAACTGACCTAATTCAAGTCAACATAAATCCAATAGATGATCCAAAATAAAGTTATCAGCGAAAACACGACACAAACACTGTAACACTTAATTTCGAATTGTAGCACAAGTTATGAATGTAACAACAGTAAGCATGCACTGACACAGGTTTAACAAAAGGTGCTCATATAATTTTATGAACCACAAGCGGACGGCATCGCAACAAAACAATTTAAATTCACTTGTTCATCAAATATCCACTGACGTCCACCGCACTCGGACGTACTTCGGCCATTTTGGTAAATAAATGTAATGAAGTTGGCATCCTTCTTTCCTGTGGCTGACATTAGTTATAATTTTAAAAGCCCAGTATTCACAATCGCTCCTTTTGGACAAAATCCAAACGGTGCAATCTAAATTTTGGCTATATTTACGAGGATGCCACGCAACACCAAGCCAAAATGCAGACTAAAACAAAGTTTGGACAACAATCCCCACATTCACGATCATTTCGCAAGATGGCATGATTGGCACGATGCGAACGACTCGTGGATTTCTCTATTTACGATAGCGCTGCGCGATAGATGGCTTAGTGCGATAGGATTTTGGAACGGTTGGATGTCCGCGTATGGTGCGACGCCACCCAAAAATCGAACAGTTTCAACATTCACAGCAAAATTTTGGAGTGCTGCGACTGTTTTTGGAGCGATGGAGCGATCATAAATGACCGCATAAGATCTGAGCTGATCCGAGGTTGGTAATGTTTTAGTTTCTGTCAGTTTCTGGTTTCTGTGGTTTTTGATGGGTTTTTGTCACAGAATAGTTTCTGTCGCCTACTGTTAGCTGTCAGTTGTCAACAGGCTACCAAAGTTGCCAGGCGAGACGTGTATGAAAACTATTTTTATTAAATGACTATTTACCATGGAACTAATAAGTACTTCGTACAACAGAAATGAGCTCTACAAAGAAGTTGCGAGGTCCTTGATAGTTGACCTTGAAAACTAATTAAAAAGATAAAACAAACAAGGACGTTAAGTGGGTGCCATACTGTCTCGTTCTAATTAGGGTGACAATGTTACATAGGTTAAACAGGACCAAAACAGGACTTTTTTAATTTTCGACTACGATCGAACAAAACTCTGTAAGCCTACCTCGTGCCTGTGACACTGTTGTAAACTTTATTTAATATGAGTATGAAGATTTTTGTATGTCCGTGTCAATGAATTATGTCGTAATTTTGAAAATTAAAACCTCTGTTTCAGAAATTTATCAAAATTGGTTTAGCAGTTTTCAAATTATAATCCTACAAACATACATACATCTGTATAGCTAGCGAGTAAAAAAAAAACATACACGAGTGATCCAAATCAATTTAATCCAAAATCCCGTAATTATTATAGTTGGAAATCATCGAATTCACAAAAAAAAAAAAACGGTAGTAGCCCGACTTCTATCAACCTCAAACGAGCAAGCAAACAGAAGTTCAAGAGAGTTAGTTACTAAAAGCGGCAACCCGCAGAAGATATGATCCGTCGTCGAAGGGAAGGCTTCTCAACTCCAAGATAAATTGTAAAGCAGTTAGTAGGTATCGCCTTAGTAAATTACCAGCCGGCTCGCCTTATATATAATACCCCTTTAAATACAAATGTCCCATTCGATTACAGAAATAAAGCTACCTAGATTACGATTTATAATTGAATGGCTGACCGCCTCTATTTACAAATATTTATTATTATAGTACATAGGACTTCCCCACAGAGCCATCTAGTCCCAAAGTAAGCGAGTATTATGCTTGTGTTATGGGTTACTAGACAACTGATATACATACTTAAACATTCGGTCGGTTGTACGTAATACTTATTAGTTCCATGGTATGACCATGCTGATGTTAGGGAGATGACATTCCAGTTGTACGTAGTATTTATTAGTTCCATGGTCGTTATGGATAGATTAAATCATAAAGGTACCTATATATACTTGTATAGGTACGTAGTAGATTAAATCATAAAGGTAAATAATATACCTTTATGATTTAATCTACTACGTGCTACTGCTACTAGCGTATAGATTTAGCGTATAGACTAGCGGTAGATTTATGGATAGATTAAATCATAAAGGTATATATACGTATATATACCTTTATGATTTAATCTATCGATAAATCTAAATCTATACGCTAGTAGCGTAAGAGAGGAACACAGTGTGCGAGTGACATTCAGACCTTTGCGGAAATCCTACTTGCGAGAAAGAAACGCAACATAATCTGTCAAAAAACCTATTTGAACTTACCAATATTCTGTTAGCGTAATACGAACTCGTTTTAATTATCAATTTTTTTCCTTAGTCGTTTTGGATTATATAAATTAAATCTCTTTAATTATAATGGTATCGTGTTCTGTTGTAGATTGTCGTGTGAATTATAATGATAACCCAAATGAAGAGACAATTCACATGTAAGTGCCGACAATTACTAATACTACTTACTTCGTACCTATTTTGTTTGAAATTATTCCTAAATTTACTTAGTAATACATTAATAATATAAGGTACATACTCTATTTTGTAAATAATTAGTAATTTTGACAAATTATGTGTAAGATACAAAAATATTGTGTAAAATTACAAGAAACTATTTAGCATAGGGTTTCCATAAAATCTATCGATATATCGATTTTTCAAACATTAATACCTCGTACCTATACTTTATACTACTTAGTTTTGTCTGTTTCACTTGCAAGATAACGGTAACTGTTTTTAAACATATTGGGAGGTTTATTTAGCTTGGCAGAAATGGTTAGAAAAAGTCTGACAAGCTGGAAGCCGGAATATATATATTATGAGATATTATTATGACGTTATAATATTTACGATAGAGCATATATTTAGTACCAGCTCCGCAGACTAATAGAATTTTTATAATTGCGCACCCGTTTCTGATACACTGAAATGTAGTTTTTATAATTTTTTGATGTGGGATATCTATAGTGACCCATTTGGATAGGAATATAACTTTTTGTAGGCTTTTTCCGACTTAGCACCCTTCCGTCAATAAGGTTCATAACATTTCTCTACATTTCGTGATATTTCGTCACATTTCGCATAATTTTGTGATATTTCATGATATTTCGGGACATTTCATGACATTTAGTTTTATTTCATGACATTGCGTAAATTTTCATGGCTTTATGGGATATTTCATAACATTCTGTTCGAGATTATTTGAACAGCGAAGATACTTAGATCCAGCGTTCTGAAGAACGTACTTGTAATATACATGCACGCGGAGATGAGACGAAACCTTTTTAGAACCGAGACATTATCAGTGTTGCCCATATTAAGTTCGAAATAAGGTAATAATGTTTTCCAAATTCACTTGTTTGCGCTAAAAATAGATGGCGTAGCAGGTTATTACGGTTGTCAATGTCAACTGATTAGGTTGAAATCTACATTCATTCATTAAAGTTTTTAACACGACTATTTTGTTTGTTTCAAGTATTTTTATAAATTTATACGTTTCTGTTTTTAGTTTATAAACAAAAGTAGATTACAAAAACGAAACTCTCCAAAACCAACAACACTGACAACCTCATTTGGGAACTAAGCAGTGCGTCAAATGACATCTAGTAACTTCATTTGGTGGTTTTCTTTTAACGAAAATCTCCTGTTGCGGAACATTAATTATTATGTAATTACGACTTTTAAAGAATTCTTACGCTAATAGTTTATTCTTCCGTTGCGTTGTCGTAGTAACGCTTTAATAAAGAGCGCGACGAAAAAGTGGAAGAAGAATGTCAATACTAGAAAGTAGTAATTTTGAGTGGATAGTGTCACGTGACCTCATTGCATCTATAGGGTGTGTCGCTGCACTTTTCTTTCGCCAGATGACGCATAACATACGTATATATCACAACAACGTCTAGGTCCCAAACTAAGCATTAGCTTGTGTTTTGGGTACCAAACGAAGACACCACATACATGTAACCACCAAGACCCGGTACCAGTATTAATATTTATCATATAAATACTGACCCGACCTAGAATTCGAACCTGGGACCTGCAGCTTCGTAGGCTGGGTCGCTACCCACTTTCCTAAGCGGTCGTCATATTGATTGATAGCGGTCGGCATAAGATTGTTGACTTGTTATTTGTTTACTTTTATGTTTTTGTTAAGTTTTCATTGTTCTTTTGTTGAATTTTAAAGGTTTTCGTTTTGTTAATTTTTATTTTTTGGTTAAAACGAGTGTTATGAAACTTATAATTTTCCTTTGCACACGTGATGTAGTGTCATTGAAAACAAAGATTATTCATATTGTTTTATTTATTACTTAGCTAATATTCAACTAAAGGAGGTTATATTTTCTATAATGACTATAACGCCTTTTTTTCTGTTTTCTGCAAATTTATTTTCATTACGTTTTCACAAAAAAAATAAATGTGTATTAGTGTAAAGGAAATGGTACCTATTTGAATAATTTATCAGTTTAAAAACTAAAAGTTGCGAAAAAAATAGAACTAAAAATTAATAGTATAGCAGATTCAAATTAAAAAAATAGTTTTGCTGATTTCGATTTTTGCCAACGCGATCATATCAATGTCACATCATCATTAAAGTATTACGTCCTATCGATATTACATAATACATACGTCCGTGCACATTAAGCATGGAAATGATTGCTACTCTTAATTCATTTTCATTTAATGAAATGACTAATTTTTTTCACAGTGATTTCACCTGTGAAATTGCACAGCCAGTGATTTTTAAACTCCACGAGCTTATAACGCTCTTAATATACTATCAATCACTCAATCAATATCATTCAATCAACATCAATTACTCAATCAACATCAATCAATCATATCAATATTACAAAATATAACTACCATTTGCTATTAAAAATTAAATTTGAAATATGAGTTATGATTATGACCAAATAACGGCCATTTTTTTTTCAATTTTGACAACAGATTCGTAATCGGAGTCCATGCACATTTTTAGATATCGATTTTGAAAGCAACTTTTAGTGACTAAAACAATCACATTGACACAAGTCATAACGGACATTTAAAAAAAAAATAGGAAGCTTATATTCAAATAGACTAACAAGTACTAAACTAATCTATATTTATTTACACTAGGACTAAACATCCAACGATAATTTTACATAAATCGCAGCACACATACAATACTTAAACTACGTAATTGCGACACAATCGCCCTTCACGACTCCCGAGCTACAAGTGAAATCACATTGAAAATATTGAAACTGTGAAAGAGTGAAATCACAATGAAACTGTGAAAAAGTTAAATTTCATTCAAAACGATGAAATGCGCGTGGTCTGCGATTTCGTTGAGTATTATTTGTAGCAGAAATAGCATGTAGCAGACCATGTGAAAGAAAGTAGCAGGTGCGTATGATTACGCATTTCATGTGATTTTTCACATGCTACTTGTGAAATGTTCCAAGCTTAATGCACATCACTAAAACTCACTCAGCCTCGTGTGAATTTCGCACACACACTCATTTCCTTTTCGGTAATGTGCATAGAGTAGGTACATTTTATAGGTTGCGTTAGTAATCCGTCATTGAAAAGTCAGGTGACCTTACGCTAGTTGAATTTGAATATTGTTACGTCATCATGTTTACGATTTACGAACGAAATATGTGAAAGAAACGAATTTGTTTTTCGGTTTTCGATAATTTCATGTTCTCGAACGAAACATTTTATAAAGGCGCCAGCATTGCGTTTCTTTAAAATATTCGTTGTATATGTTGTTTTTACAGTTTTTTAATAAACTTTACTTAAAGAAGATAACATCGCTCATAAATTGTCAACAAGGTGTCACTTTACCACTGGTATGTTGAAAATGTCAGATTCAGGTAAAGTAAATCTGGGTAGCGTTGTATCAGACATCCTAGCTGAAGCTCAAAACAGCTACTGTCGTTTATGCCTGTGTGAGATGGCTAATGAGTTTTTACATCTTGAAGATGCTGTGTGTATCGACACAGAGTCTGCTATTTTTAAACCACTTGAGGAGGTTTTGTCTGAAGTGCTGGGTGCACAGGTTAGTACAACTTGTTCAGTGTTTAAGAAATGAAATGGACCTATAAGCTATTTGGACACCCAATTGACACGATTTAGAAAAGCCAATACAAAAATCTTTTCTTTAAGCATATCTAACTTTTCTTTATATTATTATTTATGCACGCATTGCAATAAACATTGTTTTAAGGGGCAAACCTTTGATAAGAAAGAAAATATTTTAGAATATCAAAATTGTTTAATCAGTTAATTGAACAAAACCTATCTTTTGTCAAAAAAGTTAGGGAACTATCCCAATCAACTGTTTTACAAAATCACCATGGCAAATGTATTTCTACTGCATATATTTATGTTTAACCGGTTTAACTATTCCATCCTTAACATTATGTTTAATATATAGGTATGTTGTATAGACAACCGCTTAGCCTAGTGGGTAGTGACTCTGCCTAAAAAACTGGAGGTCCCGGGTACGAATCCCAGGTTGAGTCAGTATTTATATGATGAATATCGATACTGGTGCCGGGTCTTGGTTGTTATATGTATGTAGAGTCTTCGCTTGGTACCCAAAACACAAGCTAATACTAAGTTCGGGGACTAGACGTTGTTGTGATGTATACCTTATTAGTTGAAAGTGGTAATTTTGTATATTTTCTGTTTATGTTGCTATATGTTTTAGAAAATCACTATTTAACCTACCTTTAGAGACCCCGCAGACTTACAATTTCAAGTTGGCCAACTATCAAACAACTAAATTGCATTCTTTCACAACTTAATCGGCCAAGTGTTTAATGGACGATTTAGTTCGTTAAAATGTGTGGGGTATCATTAACTTAACTATTAGTATACTCTGCAATTTAGTTGGCCAATTTAAATTGTAAATCTGCGTGTGCCCTTACTCTTAGTCTGTTATTCTTCACCTCATCTTTTCAACAGAATCATGGGTTCGTACTACGGTTTTTATATTGTTCTGCTATATGATGAGCTGTAGTTACAGATTAGTAAGTTAGGGTCTAATGTATGTATGTGGCAACATTTGTTCTGTTTACAGGTGTCCTGTGATGTGACTGGTTTAGACACTATATGTGTACTGTGTACAGAAATGGCTCTAAATAGCTATAAATTTATAAGTAAATTCCATGAAAATAATAAACTTCTTGAAAATGTATTTAACAATCTTGCAGAAACATTAAGTACCAATATAAACAAAGTAACTACAGACCAAACTTTGTATATCATACTAAATAATAATGAAACTAGATTGGTTATTATGAATAAAAAACCCAAAAAATATAAGAAAAATAAGTATGTTTCAAAAAAGCTCTATGTGTGCGAAATATGTGGAGACAAACTGAACACACTGGGAGATCTAAAAGATCATGCCATATTGAATCATAGTTGTTTAGTTTGTGAGAAATGTCTTGTCACATTCTTAAATAATGAGGATTTAGAGACCCATATGAGCATAAACCACAAATTCAAATGCTCAAAGTGCTCACAAGTAAGAACATCTAAGGAAAGTTTACAAGAGCATCATGATAAAGCTCATGGCTTGTATGTCTGCAAAGACTGTGGAAAGTCATATGAAGGTATTGAAAAGTTAAAAGTCCATGAAGAAGCGCATAATAAGAAAACTTGTCCTAAATGTGGAAAGAGATACAATACAAAAGATTTCTTTTTAAAACATAAAGAGCTTTGTTTACAAGGTTTATTACAACCACATGCACCACGGCCGAAACTAAAATTTCCATTTACATGTGAGCAGTGTGGGAAAGGGTATAGCACTAAAGGGGGCCTTAGAGTCCACAATAGATTTGTTCACGGTGATGCTAAGCCGCACATCTGTGAATGGTGTAACAAGGGTTTTACGGCTCCTAGTTATCTAAAAACCCACACAATAAAACATACTGGCGAAAAGAATTTCGACTGTAAAATTTGTAATGGAAAATTTGTCTCCAAGGAGGCACTTTTGTATCACACTCGGAGACATACCGGAGAGAAACCTTATAACTGCACTCATTGCCCTGAGAAATTTGTAAATGCCTCTGCAAGGGCTGAGCACATTAAATTTAAACATATTGGACCAACGTTAATGTGTGACATATGCTCACGCAAATTTGTGACTCCATTCTTTTTGAAGAAACATATAAGCAGGCATCATGATCCTTGCAGTAAACTTTACAATAGATGGTCTGTGCTTAATGAGTCCAACCAAGATAATATTGACTAGTTTTTATCACGCACCATCGCACGACAGTCCCTACGTAAAGTACCATAACTGCAAATGTCAAATTTTACGAAAGAGTGCTATGAAGTTTTAAACGTGTATTTCATGTTCTATTTTGCCAATGGTGTTATAATTTGGCATTACAATTTCTTCTGCCATATATTATGATATAAATGCAAAGAAATAACTCAAAAAGATCACATTAAGTGTATTATTTGTCATTTATTCACTTCTACAATGGAAACTCTCTAACTACCAACACATAAGTGACACTTATTGATTATTACGTGGAAGTGTTACATTTGTTGAAATTCTTAACTGTCCCATAGAAAACTGTGCATGGGGACATTATAGACTAGCTGTTCCTTGTAACTCCATCCACGTGCACAACTGAACATGATAATTATTATTACAGACAGGCTGACAATTTTAAAAATGATCATTTACTTATTTTAAGTTGGTTGGTTCTTTTCCGAATTATATGAAATAATATTCAAGGCAACCTAATTGTAACATAGTAACAAAAATTATAAATACAATTTTGAGCATATACGCAATGAACATATCATATAAGAGTAAACTCTAATTATATTTAGAATTTTCAAAGGAGACAGTCATATTATTTTTATATTCCTCCGCGAATATTTAACTCAAGCCTTAATTTTTTAGTCACTTTCTCTATCCATTCATCCTTCTTAACTGCGTTTCTTTCCCGAATCGGATTTTTTCTTAACTTTCTTTTTGTTTTTGTCTTACCTATTTCTTTATCTTTGTTTTGTTCTTTGTCTTTATTTACTTTCTGTCGTATCACTGCCACAGTAGGACGGTGCATTTATCGTAGTATGATTTTCTACGATTTTAAGTGTGATTTGACAGCTCAGCAGAGCCTCGTTTGGCTTCGAACTGCTTTTGGCGATGAAGCACCATGCAAGACGACCATTTATAACTGGTCTGCAGAATTGAAACGCAGTCGTGTCAATCTCAGTGACGAATTTCGTGATGGACGCCCGTCCACCGCTGCGCTGTGAACAAGAAAAACATCGATGCTGTGCGCTGTATGATCTAAACAGAAATGCATCTGACCTACAATGAGGTTCGGGTATCCTTAAGCACAGACATGAGTCAAATACAATCAATCTTACACAAACATTTGGGTGTGAAAAACATGTGTTCGTGGTGGGTCCCACATAACTTGACTAAAGCTCAAAAAGCGGACCGCGTCATTTTGTGCAATGCCATGCTTTCCAGATTCAAAAAAGGAGCGTCAAATTTGGTGTGGGACATAGTAACTAACAGGTGACGAAACATGGATTTATGGCTACGACCCCAAAACAATGCAGCAATCGACCGTATGGGACTATATAGATGAGCTGTAACCGACCAGAATAGCGCGCGAGTGAAGTGTCTCTAAGCGGATGATTGCTTCTTTTTTAAATAAAACAACACACATGACTACTGTTGCTTTGGAGAATTGTCGTACCGTGACTAGTGATCGGCACGACTATTTGTTTGCCGGAAGTTAATGACGAACTCCGTAAAAATAACCGTAAACGCAACGCCAGTGGCGTACCTACCCAGGATTCATGCGAGGGTGAGGGGGCGGGGGCATATTTTTCATTTAACTGAAAGCCTATATTCGTGCTATATATACAAGCGATGTAAGATACGTTCTACGATCTTAATACGGAAGCTAGGGAATTTTCGTTAATTCATGAAGACATTTCATATTATTATAATTAATTCTAATAAATAAATTAAGGTCAGTATTTGATACTAATTTTATCTCTATACCACCACGCGTTCCGGAGAAAAAAAAGAAAAAAAGACAGACTTAACGGAAGGACAATGAAGTGATTCTATGTGGGGTTCCTTTTTAGGGTCGCGTACATCAAAGATGAAAAAAGGAACCCGTATAGGGTCATTCTGGTGTCCGTCTGTCTGTCCATCGGTCACAGCCTCTTTCTTCGAATCTACTAGATGCAAAAGTTGAAATTCGATACATGTACAGAGTTTGGTGGCCCAAATAACGAATGTATAGCGTAAATGAAATATTTCCATTTTGGGGAGCAAAGTAGAAAATTAAAAAAAAAAAACAGTGTGTGCGTGTAACCTTTACGCGCGATTGAAGTAAAACTTTGAAGTTTTTTTTGTACGTTTTATAATAACAAATATGAGATGATTCTTCGCTACTATCCCAGTCTGACAATTCTTGTAAAAGTTCGAAATCAGAATCGCTTTCACTGGACGTAGACATTTTCACACTAAATTACAACTAAATTAAATAGATATTGGTTTCAAAATATTAGGATAAAAGTAATTTAGCGAATTTTTATTTGATGATAGCAGACGATCGATAGGTAAACCATCACATTTGACAGATAGGCCGCATGTTTATCCTCAGTAATAAATTCTATCCTTCAACAGCTGTCAGAAGTATATTGGGACGTACGAAATGTCATTTTCATACAAAAATCAAACTCTGCTAAGCTATCGACCCTCCCGGGGCCTCCCGTCGATAGATGGCGTGCGACGGTAGATATGTCTATCCGTCGATAGGTCATTGAGACGACAATACTATACAATGGACAGAATTTCTTACCCTAGTATGGTTAGACCGTCGATATATAGGTAATTAGGTTTGGCTGTTAGAGATTTTTAAAAAACTTTGCAATTTAAAATATTTTTTTTTTAAAACTGTTGAATTTTTATTCACTTTGCTATTCACAATTGATCCGTTTGAAAATTTGGAAATAAATAATCCTAATTGATTATGATATTTGCCACTAGCTGGCGTATAAGTCAAGAAGCGTGGAGTATATGACATATAAGGTGCGTCGGGGTAAGATCGTCAGAGGGGTTAGTCCATCAAATGTTTCTAATTCTGTCATTTCTACGGTTTTTTATTTCAGGCACTGGTCACCCTATCGTAATTGTGGCGGCCATTTTTTTTAATTCAAACTGCTTCTCACTTTGTCAGTTGGTGCCCAGTGGTAGTACGGTAAACAAGTCTGTGTCATTAAATACGAAGTGATATTGGGGTTAGTCCGTTAAAACTACGATTGTTCCAGGTTTGTGTTTATTTTTATTTGTTACATAAGAGAGTTACATTCATTTTTAATCTTAATTTTAGAGAACTCATAATATTTTCTGTTTCTTACAACTTAAATTGAATTCTTTGATGTAACGAACTAGTCCCACTTGGTAAATCAAAATGGAATAGTTCGTCTCATGTATGCCGATGTAACCCCTTGCATTATTTAGGTATGTTTTAAAGGACCAACAAGACAAATGTTCTGAAACGTACTCTTTAAAAAATGGTTCTACCCAGTTTTGTGTTTGGCGTAGAAAGCTAGTTGAGGAAGACACTCAGTTGTTTTCTGCTGTCCGCATATATACTTACTTCATTGGGTAATAGAAATATTGATATTTTTTTCTTAATTGTTTAAAGGTACCTGCTTTATAGAAATGGTTCGAACGTACAAAAGGAAGTCTAATAGGGGCACAACGTATACCAAACAGCAATTGAACTACGCTGTTGAAGAAGTAAAATCGGGACGGATGAGTGGATATCAAGCATCTAAACTTTTCAAAGTTCCGAGGATGACGCTTATGGACCATGTCACAGGAAGGCATGGAAATAAATCATCGTCAATGGGAAAACCAACAGCCTTGACAAAAGCAGTCGAAGAAAATCTTGCAACAAATTTGCATGTTATGGAAAAAACCGGATTTGGACTCAGCCGAAAAGAAGTCATTCAATTGGTGGCAAACTATGTTCAAAACAACACTTTGAAAACGCCATTTAAGAACGGGGTTCCAGGAAGCGATTGGTTTGCGGCTTTTGCTCGTCGCAACGGCTTATCAATAAAAAAACCGCAAGCCGTCGAAATAAAAAGAAAAAATGCAATGGACCCATTTATTATTAAAGAATATTTTAATATTCTTAAGAGAACGTTGACAGAACTTAACATTGAAAAAAAACCTCATCAGATATATAACTTAGATGAGTCAAGTTTTTGCAGTGACCCATCTAAAACCAAAATTGTTGGCCGTAAGGGCTATCAGTGTGTGAGAACTACAGGTGCTTCTGGTAGAAAAAATACTACGGTACTCGTTGCATGCAATGCTGATGGGAAAAAAGTTCCACCATTTATTGTTTATAAAGGCAAACATGTGTGGACGCAGTGGGTTGCCGATCTGCCAGATTGTAAGACTGCGTACGCCGCAACAAAAAACGGGTGGATGGAGGCGGGGGTATTCAAAAAGTATTTTAAAAACCATTTTATAAAATATATCGGAAGTGAAAGACCTGTGTTATTGATTTTTGATGGTCACAAAAGTCACGTAGACTTAGAATTGATCGAAGAAGCTCGCAAAGAGAATATCACAATACTGAAATTGCCGCCACACTCTACTCATTTACTACAACCGGCTGACTTAAGTATATTTAAGTCATTAAAGTCTAAATGGGATCAAAAGCTCGTTAAGTGGCAGAGACTAAACGTGGGAAGTATATTGCCAAAAAGTGAATTCGCCAAAATTATTACCGAGACATGGGACGAAATTAGTGAGGAAACAATTCAAAATGGATTTAAGAAAGGAGGCATTTTTTCCTTTTAACGACAAAGTGATCACTGACGATTGTTACGATCCTATTGATCTACAAAGATGGCACGATAGTCAATCTACACCACATACACAAAAGCTTTCATCTAATAATGTGACTAGTTCAATCCTTGACAGTAGTACAGCCGTAAGTGTCCCACTTGTTGATAATTTTGAGGATTTAATTGATAATCAAAGAAATGCAGCAGTTCAGTGTATCATTCGTGAACAAAACAATACCACTGAAAATAACAAAGATCATCCAATTAGTGAAGAAATAGACACAGAAGTAAATTCAGATATTGTAGCGATAGACCAAGATGATTTACTATCAGGAAATATACCAATTGAGGAAATTATGCACGAGCACTTCTTTGATGTTTCTATTACTGCGGAAGGCGATCAGTTTAATACGCTTACTGAATCAAATGATCCACTGCATGTAGATTTTAGACGAGACCAAGATCATAATGCGCCAGAAAATATTGGTTTAACCTCTTATTATACGATAAATAATCCACAGCCTTCTACTTCGATATCAAGCCCTGCTTCTTTATGTTCTACGAAAGTACCTACTACGTTTGAAGATTTGCTGTTGAAGACTGTCAATGTAAAAGAATGTGTCCCTAAAGTAAGAAAACTTAAGGTAGCCACTGGCGCTGAGGTGGTAACTAGTTTGGATGCAGTAAAGCGTTTAGAAGATTATGAAGTAGAAAAGAAGAAGAAGATAGAGGCTAGACAAGCTAAAATTGCAGCTACACAAGCAAAGAAAGAAACCGCCCAGGCAAAAAAGAAAGCTAGAAAAGAGAAAAAAGTTCGCAAGATAGCTAAACAAGCAAACATAAAAAGAAAAAAAATCATAATTTCTTCATCAAGCTCAGACACAAATTTTGAAGGATACACATCTGGATCCTCGGATTATGAAGAATATATTGATTTTGTAAGGGACTACGAAGACGAGGATATTTCCGAAAGTGAAAAAGAAAACACGCCAGTAAACATAGGAAAGCGACAGGATTTAAACAGAGAATGCAAAATAAACGACTGGGTAGTTGTGAAGTTCCTTACTGTTACAAAGAATACTGAAAAACACTACGTGGGACAGATAATAAGATTAAATAAAGAAAATAAACCAGTTATAAAATATGTGAGGAAAAAAAAAAGACACAAAGATAAATTGGAATAAACGATCAGTTTTTGTATTTCCAGATGTAGATGATATTTCTACCGCATCGAACGAAGATATTGTAACAATACTCCCTAAACCTTTATTTGGGAGAAGATCTGTTATATGCTTTGAAATTTCTCTCCTTGATTACAATATCCAATAATTCATTTGATCAGTTACATTCTGTCTCAAACATATTTAAATTTTAATTATTCATGTTTTGCGTTAATAATTACTGTGTGTTGCGCAATAAAACTTAATATAAAAATGCAATTTCATTTAATATCAAGGTACCATTATTCTCATTATTAAGTTCACTGATATATTTGTTGGGGCTTCTTCGGTATGCCGAACTTAGCCCTGTTGTTAAAACATATATCAAATTTAGCTGTCGACATTATTTAAGAAAGCCTTATATACCCGATCTTACCCCTCTAGCATTGAAGAAAGACGATCTAGTCCCATTAGTATCTAGCTTGCCTTACAAAGAAAATATAAGTCTTTGACGATCAAAACCCAACATAGTACGATCTTACCCCTTCATTCTTCAATTTTTTATTTTATTTTTTGTGTACAAAAAACTATAACAGATAATCCTTTTAAATCGCAATGGTTACTATATTAAAAAGTTAGATTACCACATTGTAAAATTTGTTTATTTTAAATTTACTTTCTGAGAAATTTAAGGTCCACGTTTATATCTCCAACTTATATGCCGCACTTACCCCGACGCACCTTACTTACGACCAATTCAAATTACTATTTTTTAAATTGCAAAGTTTAATCGTTAATCTTTAAAAAATTAAATTAGTCTGGTAAACACATTATTGGTATAAATAACTCACAATATTGTTTAACTAGATAGCGCTGCTATCAATACTCTGCATCGCGCTAGTACAATATCTCACAGAATTATTTATCGATTACATTCAAAGTGGTAATGGACGATTAGTTCCGATACTTAATAATAGATAACAATGTTTTGAGTTTTGTACATCACGCCATTAAAATGTTGGTAACTATCCGTCGATCATGGTTTCATTACAACCAAAGTCAGTTCGAAAAAACAAACGTATAATAAAAAAGTTAGCGTTACTTCCGTCAGAAAAAAAATCTGAGTTACTCCCTAGTCGCGCCTAAAGAAGTTTTACTTCAAAAACTTTTTAAGGGCTCCCTCCTAGTGACATGTCAAATGAAGGTGCTTATTATAAAAAGTACAAGCATATCTTATTTATACCTTTAATATTCAGTGTTTTAAAGATGTTAAAGAAAATTGATTATCCTCCCTTAACCCGAAACTGTACTGTATAAAATTTTGAAAAAAAAAAATGATCACTGGGGAAAATTATACAATTAAAAACAATTCTCAAGTACCTATGTTATGGTTCACATCAAATGAAAATGCTCGTTATGAAATATAGATATATTTTTCATAATGTTTAGTAAAATTTTAAAATGCATAGTTTAATAGACATTAAAGAAAACATAATAAAAAGAATACGAAAATATATCTCATTGCCCCCTTTATCTCAGAAACTAGTATGCCTAAAATTAAATCAAAAAATGCGTAATATGTACGAAAGTCTTTCTTTCCCCGCAGGAAATGGGAATTATTCTTGAAGAGAAAATGCATAGATATAAAATGTGTAGCTTTATTTTACTGAGAATTAATAATTCAATTTGCCTAGTCTGACTCGCGTTTAAGAGGATTGTGTAATAGTAGTCATGTAGGGGCGAATTTCCATATAAAACTATTTTTATACCTTCTTGTTTTTTAAAAATATTTTGATACACCATAAAAAAAAAAAACTTTCTTATGGCTACTTGAATGCACAAGATTTTTTTTCTAATTGGTTTCGTTTTTTATAACATGTTCAATATGAAACTAATTGCTTTCACATGCTGTGACAAATATTTAAAAAATATGAATTTTGATGAGATGCTGTGAAAATGCAATTATTTTTATGTTGAACGTGTTGTGAAAGGTGAAACAATTTCGAGAAAAATCCCACGCATTTAAGTTTTTTTTCTTACGATGTATTTAGGAAATTGAAAAATATCACAAATTTTGCAGTTCCCGCAACCATAAGAGACACTGAAAATGATTTTAGAAGTTTAAGAAAAAATAAAAACTCCCGTATCTATAGTCTTCATTTATTTATTTTGAAATCATGTAATATGAAAACTAAACAACTTAAATCAACCAGCAATTATACATTGCCACATAAGTATACCACACCCATATCCATAAATACAAGTTTATTGAAATTTGACAATTTTCAGGGCCTACCTACAGGCCGCAATTTTCAACCGGCTTTCAAAATGTTTTCACCATTCGTTACACAATTTAGTTCCTCAGATGTGTTTTCAGCCAAATTTAGGTGGGGCTACACCCCACCTAGTATACGCTACGCCACTGAATAAAAGTTTTTGTCGTCTTTATTTATCTAAGATTTTTTCATGGCTCTGCCGCGCTGTGTATAATATTTTTTTAAACGCATTTCTTATGAAACCACTCCAATAAAACTTATATGTTTGTTATCTGTATGAATGTGGTTTTGCAATCATATTTTTTTAAGCCGATATCCGTACTCGATCAAAATTTATCGTCACTGGAAAAAAACATTTATTCATAACATTTTAGATTTGCGCCGGTAGTTCATTTTTTTTGTATGGGAAGGTGTGTTTTTTAATTTAGAAAATGATTGGCCATCTTTTATTTATCTGAAAATGATGCCCCACTTGCCATAGTAGCTACGAATTAGCAGTTATTACGGCCAACAGTACGCGTGGCGTAAGAAAACTTCGCCCCCTCCCCCCAGCAGTGTGGCTCCCGCTGGCTACTGGGCGTTTTCCACTCTGGTCCACCTAAGGAACAAGTGTGTCATGTCTCATTCTTTAATGTCAAAAATATTGGTATTGTCCTATAAATCCTCCACTAAAACTACCTACACCGCAAGTGGTAGTGTAGTTGCGCGTGGGGATAAGGGTACGTTCCGACGTAAAATCACTGAACTCCCACTACTGCTAATTTACTTCGGAAATTCATCTAAATTTCGTAGTTACGGAATATTGCGTGTGTGGATAAGGTTAAATTTGGATAGTGAATTCCTATTTTTTTAAACAAAGCGAAGTGTTTAGTGACTTGAAGGTTTGCACCACATATGGGAATGCACGTAGGGACCGTCGAGCAGATGATGAACTACATATAAGCAAATGTAACCATATCTACTGACTAAGCTATTTTCTTTAAGTATTTCTAAGTCAGTACAAAACTTCAAAGAGAAATTTTGTTTTATAGTCGCATGTTGTTTTAACACCTGAAACCTAGAAACGTGATTATGAAACAATAAAAATAATATCTTTGTATGGTGGCTGCATCTATTATTAAATAACCATACAAGACAGGCGTCCCCCCTTAACATTTTATACCCCACTGTACATGCTTCACCCCTGCGGGAAATGGGGATGCTTCTTTTTGTGTAAATAAAACGAGTAGGACTGAACATTTTCAGGTAAATATATTCAACATCTGTTGTATGAACGAACAAATGAGTTTACATTATTATGGAATACTTATTATTTTAATTTTTTATTTGATTATACTGTACAAACTTTTTGAAATGGTATAATAATAAATATATAGTACATAGGCCATATTAAAACTTTCTGGATTCCTATAAATAAGACCTGATATTTTACTTATGATGCATTTATTGTTTATATGTTTATTTATTGTTCAAAGTATATGCCATCATAATTGACAGATTTTTGCATTCGGTGGAACCATTGTAAAAAGCAGTCCCTTCGGTCTGATGGCCCCACTAATCATCTCCACCAGTGGGGTCACGAGGACTTTCAAGTACTAATGTCTCCACTGTAGTAAGCCAGTGGAGCCATGCGGATTTGCTAATACTTATAACTCCACTCATATTGTATAAGCACTAATCGCTATTTAATATACTATAAGCACAAAGTCAATTTGCTGTCAATATTTGTTGTACCGAGCATAGCCCGTTCCATAGCGCGCTGAGCGACTTTAAATTTGTGGACCAGTCCTGCCGTGAGAGTCTATGTTTCGGCACCGTATGTCATTATAGGCAGGACGCATTGGTTGAAGACCTTGGTCTTCAGACACTGTGGTAGTGTGTCGAATATGTAAATAATCTGAAAATTTCATGAGAATGACAAGGAAAGAAAAACCTAGTAGCTTACTGTTCTAGCTTTTCGGAAAGAACGACACTCATATAGAAAATAAAGAAACAAAGACTTGCTACTTTTCTCCGATAATAGAGATGCTAGGCTCATTACAGGAGCCGTAACAATGCTTATAATACAGGTAACTTTTGTAAAATAGTACCTCTCCACCTTTTCTATTTACTAATTCTAATTGTTCTTCAGAAATTGGTTCCATTTTTCGAAAGTAAAGAGACACGATCTGAGCAAATGCAAATTGATTTTCCCATTGACAATTATTTTTACAACAAATATTGACAGCAAATTGACGTTGTGCTATAGTATATTAAATAGCGATCAGTGCTTATACAATTCGAGGGGAGACATAACTCAAGCTTTATTTTTCATCAAAAAAATCAATCGAATCCCAGGTCGAGTCAGTATTTATATGATGAATATTGATACTGGTACCGGGTCTTGATTGTTATACGTATGTGCTGTCTTCGCTAGGTACCCAAAATACAAGCAGTTGTGATGTGTACGTTATTATTATTATAGTGCGAAAATTAAAAAACGAAAAAGAAAATGAAAAACTAGTTTAGTTCATTGTAATTCCGACACACAATTTTGAAGTAGACGCTTCAATCAAGAACTAATGACTATCTCGCAATTTAAAAAGTAACGTGTTCCTAGAGAGTTCCATTTTCAAATTTCATAAATGGCTTTCTATTTTTCTTTATATTTAAGTGGCCAGTTCCAGAAACATTCAGTATTTCCCACATAATCATGTCTAATATTTAAAATTTTGTAATTATATAATAAGTTAGGAAGTGTTAATTTAATGTCTTAATTACCATTCTCAGTTTAATTACAATCCAACATTTATAAGTTTTAATATCTTATGCATTCATCTGTTTATTTTAATAGAACTACAGCCAGAAAGTCTGGCCACATCATTGCAATATGAATATTTAAAGGAGTCAAGATGTTTATTACGTTTTCCCGACAATAACCCCCTTGCTCCCTGCAATAAGCCAGATGACTATAGCACTAACTTTCAAAAAGTTTTATCTTAATCTATAAGTTTATGCTGTCAGCATGTATTGATTCAACACTGTTTGTTTTAATATTCACAGCTTCTGGCGCATATAATTTGCTACGAGGATCACTATGTTTAGCTATATGCCTATTCAGTTGACTTTCTATGTAGAATTTGGCATTGCAGATAGAACATTCTCTTTGAGGTCCTAAATGCTTTCTCATATGTTCTGTCCTTCTTGAAGCTGACACAAAACCCTCGTCACAATAATTACAAGGATAGGGCTTTTCTCCAGTATGCAATCTAGTATGATTTCTTAGCGCCGTTTTGGTAACAAACTGACCTCCACAATATTCACAGTGAAAGTTGCGTTCTTTTGTGTGCTTCACTATGTGTACTTTTAATTGACTAATTGCATCATATCTTTTGTTGCACCATTCGCAAGCATATAATTTTCCAAAGCCATGCTCTCTTCTAATATGTGAGCGCAAAGCGTTCTTTCTGATGTAACCTTTTTTACAATTGTCACAAAAGAACTGCACATGTTTCTCTTTGCCGCAGATTTTAACATGATTTTTTAAAGAATACTTATTCTGGAAAGGTTTCCCACAACTTGGGCAGTTTATCATATGAGCATGGGTGTGCATGTGGGTTCTGAGGTTATTACTTGTAGGAAACTGTTTAGAACAAATTTTACAATTTACTCTGATGTGATTCCCTTTGTAATGATGCTGCAAAAACTTCACGTGACTGAATTTCTTGTTACATTTAGGGCATTTTAATAATTTTTCACAATGAATCCTTTTCAAATGTGTATTAAGAATTGAAATTGTTGAACAAGTTTTACCACAGTGTTGACACATAAATTTTTTTTTGCTATGAATCGAGTTATGCTGTATCAATTCGGCATCAGATTTAAAACTTAGACTACAATTTTCACAATCATTCCTTTTCTTTTTCTTGTTGCGGTACCAATGTCTGCTTCTTAATATATTCATAATGCTTTGAGCGGCAAATATCTTTATTTTTTCTTTGTGTTGTTTTTTACTCATGAAAACTAAAGGATCTGTATTATTTAAAATTAAAAATATTGTATTTGTCTTGGATTTAACATTGTTTGTTTGTGAGAGAACTTTTTCAAGACAATTTATAGTTTTCATCCATTGGAAATTGGAGAATCGACAGAGTTTTTGAAACAGGTAAGTATTTATTGTCAGGGTTGCACAACTGAGACAGACCACATGTGGCAAAAATGATTCTGACTGGACCTGAAAGAATGTGAATAAAAAAATATTTTACAACAATACTTCATTCCTTCAATAATAATACGGTTTCCCTTTAGTAACAGCTGTTTCTGTCCGATTAGGAAGATTTTATTTTAAAAATAACAAAAGAAATAAGTTGGGTTTCCACTTGTGGTGTTAGTGACCGCTATGAGACCAGCTAAGTTACACAACATATTGTTCAAATTAAAGAAAACTATCAATGGCCACATTAACTTAGGAAAGGATCACAGTACTAGGCATCTACACAAATTAGTTGGTTAAACTTATGATAGTCGATTGAAAGTAAAAACAACCAAATCATGTAGATGTGTAGTACTCCAATACTTTTCTAAATTAAAGCTATGGTTAGAATAGATAACATGAGTCTCAATTTTTGCCCAAAAAAAAAAGATGTTCCATTCGTTTTTGATTCATGCAGTAGGAATCAGAGAGCAAAGAAATATGATATAAAGCTTTTATTAACTTATTCACCTGCGTAGACTATACATTCCTGTTAAAGTTATCTACTATTAACATTTGAGATGGTTTCCGTGTACTTTTTGCTGAAATTTTTGGTTACTGTTATACTAACTTTTGACCCCCATCTTCCCCTTAAAATTTGAAAATAATAAACTCTGAAATACTTCAGTACTTATTTATGATTTGCGGTCGTGCCCAGCTCTGTCCGAGTGGACTACAGAAACTTTCCGCATCGCGTTCTCCTTCCCCTCCCCTTTCCTAACACTCCATTCCTAGGTAACTAACATATTCTTTGCGGACTTTTGGTTAGAGCTTTCAATGGGGAATAATTCCATCATACATGACATTTGCTAAACATCAACCGTTTACGCAGTGCACGCAACGGAGGCTCTCAAAAAGACTAAGTTTTCCCGTTTTTGCAACATTTTTCATTGATGCTCCGCTCCTATTGGTCGTAGCGTGATGTACCTAATGATAGCCTATAGCCTTACTTGATAAATGGACTATCCACCACAAACAGAATTTTTCAATTTGAACCAGTAGTTTCTGAGATTAGCACATTCAAACAAGCTCTTCAGCGTTATATTAGTAATAATATAATAATAATATAGAAATATAGATAATTTAGGGATGGTAATTTGTCCGTCTGTTCTTTAGCGCTCCATCATCGTTATTTTCAAACAATTCTTTTTCAAAACTTCGCACAGAGGTCCTCTATGACATCTAGTTTTGCAACAAGTCCCATTTGCTGATTGGAGCAAATGGAGCAGGTCTCGTTATTTTCCGATGGGCTTGGATCAAAATTTTTAACACATAGTCATCATATTTTTTCTGTAACTTTAGACAATTATATACCTTCCTATAAAAATAATTCTGTAATTTTCTTAGTTATTGTTTTCCTAAAATTTATTAATAAAATAGCCTTCTGACAGCATCTGGACAGATGTTTACTACATATTTACATTATCTCAAACTAAATAAACTCATGCTATTTTCATTAATTCATGACAATTGCAATTTGATTTGGTATAGTGACTTTACCTAAATATTTTTTTTTTACTTATAGCTTTGGTTTTTTACTGTGGGAAGCAGCGTGATAAGCTCAACTGCCCAGATGACATCCCAGGGGCACTTTCAATGTCAGAAGAATTTTCATAAAAAATCTGGCAAATATGTGAACAGAAAAAATTGATATTTTCAGAGGTTGTGAACCTTATTTGTTTTAATTTTAATGATCATCAGCCCAATTTTGGAAATTTGTTCCAATCTTGGAATTGACTGAACAAATGGAGAACGTGAGAGTTTCGTTATTTTTCAACAGATTAACTGGAGCGAATTGAGGAATTTGAGCTAATGGAGGAAACAGAGCAATCAAAGTTAATGGAGCAATTGAGAATTTTCTTATTTTACAAAGATTTTTTTACACTTGGCACAGAGGGTCCCTCTAACCTCTTATTTTGCAAGTTTCGTTTTATAACTGGAGGAAATGGAGGAATTCAAGAGTACCTTATTTCCTAACAGATTTATTTAAAACTTGGCATATAGTTTAAATTTGGCCAAAGTAGATTGTTGGTCGAACATTTAATAAAAATGGTTAGGTTGTGCTTGTGCCGGAAGCAAAAGAAGCGGAGTGATAAGCCACTAAAAAGCCCTGTATTTTTGTATTTCCGTTAAGAAATTCAGGGAGACTGGGGAGACTTGATCCCTCGAGCATAAATCGTAAAATGCAGGTTATTTTTACAATTAATACTAGTAACACTAATATTTACTGTCATTGTCAATGACCAAACTTTATTTTCAGTTTGTAACTGACCATTTCAGAGTTGTGGTGTCTCTTTATTTTTGGCGGGTCAATACCTTTTTTTGTGAGTATTTTGAATATTATTTTTAATTTGAAATGTCAATAAATTTTATATAATTCTACTGAATTCTGATTATTATCAGTGTGTGTAAAGAGGTTTTTCCTTAATTAACAATTTAATTTGGTTATGAAAAAATAACTTTTGTTAAATAATGGTCCTGGGTACACTTGATCACGGCGAGCACGGGTAGACTTGATCCCGGGATCAAGTGTCTCCCACTTTATGCTGAAAATATTATTCACATTTAAATATGTTTTTGTTTTAAATCTTTCCGAAAATTCCAAAAACATGAGAAAAAAAGGGGCTAAAAAACGGAAACCGATTGATAAAACACAGTTGAAAGTAGCGGTTAAAAGTGTGCTGGAAGGCAATACTTTGGCGTGCCTATAATGACTTTGAAGAGGTATGTGAAGAAACAAAACGAACAGGAAGATGAAATAGCATATGAACCTGAATTTAGAGTCTAAAATTTTTACGGTTGAAGAAGAGGCTGAGTTAACTCCACAGTGCTTGCGAAGGCTGGCATATGAATACGCTGCACAAAATAATATATCAGCTCATAAAATACGAAAATGGACCAACAGCATTGCCACACCAGACTGGTTCTATGGCTGTATGCGTAGAAATAAGCATTTATCTTTGTGAGTACCTGAAGCTACCAGTCTCAACAGGTCGATCAGTTTCAACCGTCACAACATTGCAATGTTTTTTGAAAATCTCCCTTCGATTAGTATTGTGATAAAGATAAATAAAGAACATTCTCATTTTGAATCTTTTTATGCATTCATGTTACGCATATTTCTCTCCCATAATAAAGCTACTCCATATAGGGACCAAGTCTCCCAGGATAGGGGACACTTGATCCTTTAATTATAGTTTGCGGAACGAAAAATTAAATGCCAAACTTAGATATATCCTATTGTTCAAAAATGCAGAAAGTTATGGGGATATACTTTCTAGCCGGTCACAAAAAAAACATCCTAAAATACAATATTATTTCACGAGATATGAGTATAAAACCAAAATAGGGATCAAGTGTCCCCAGCCACCCTACTACGAAAAGTTTCTATACATTTCCCCTAAATGCCTGAATAAATATTTATTCAAATTTCACCAGGAAACATTGTAAAACGCTACCGTAATACTAATTTCTCCCTATTAAAACACTAATATACCACTGATCATTAGGTAAATAATACTTACACCCAAGTCTTTAAACATATCGCTAAAAGTGAGGGTTTCTCTGCAGTAAATTCGTTTTAGCATAGCGTTGTCTTCCAAGCTGATCTCACGCTCCTCAGTCGAAGAAAAACATAACCTACAAACGTGTTTAGTTTCACCGCTTAGGAACTTCAACACCGCTTTGGGTATTTCTCTATTCATCTCCATGTTAGTGTAGTTATTAATTCTCTACTTATATTTTAACGCAAATTGTGCAATTAACTGCACGTGGGCATATGAGAAGCTAATTCAATTATTTTTGAGAAAATGCTTACTGTCACACAACCACAGATCACACAACTACACAAGTCACAGCTGCAAGTTGGAACCATAGACATGCATATACTATACATATACTGCTGTATATATGACTAGACTAGAAATGTCATAGCCCTGAGTGAAATACGCGTGTCGGTACTCGGTTCCATCTTAGCTACGATACTCGTACTTGGTATTGATTATTGAACGAATTTATCGAAACCTAATAAAGTACTCAACTTATTTCAACGATACTTCCGAGTACTCATAAGTTATCTCTTTTTACTCAGTACCTAGATGTTTACTTAGATAAAAATTTGAAATAAAATATAATATACTATACATATACAAATTAATAAGACGATATTAATGAATATTTTCTTTATTTTTGTATTAGAAACTGAAACACATGTTAGGTAAGTGTTTCATAAAGTTTTTCAAAACAGAATTTAAAAAAAATAACGGTTACTAGCATCGTCGTTAAATAAAAACGACTGAAAATACTGACGAAATACTAAATTTTATCAAAAAACTAAAAAAATTTTTTTGTAGGTACTAATAAAGTTATTTAAAAGACTTAAATCCATTAAAAAAAAAAAACAAAAATCTACTGCATCTGATTACGCTGGAGCATAGACATACATATACTAGCGTAGGAGACCAGTAGGAGACCAACTGACATATAAACATCGCATGACCGAACCGAAACGGAAATGAGTATGTGTGCAAAATTCACATGTGGTTGAGCCAGTTTTAGTGATGTGCATGGGTGTTTTTTTATATTATCGATAGCACGTAGTACTTTCATGATAATGTGTACTTACTTACTTACGTAATACTTTTCCTAACTTTTAGTTTTTTAAAATGACAAATCATCGATCAATCAATTCAAATGCCATTTCCTTTACACCAATAAACATTATTTTTTCTTAACAGTTGATAATTAAAAATTTTCAGAAAGAAGTAAAGAAAGCGTCAACATCATTATGGAAATATATATATTTAGTTGAATAAAAGCCAAGTAATAAATAAAACAATATAAATAAACCATTTTTATTTTTAATGACAATACGTCATGTTGCAACGCATAACAACAAACTTTTTAGCACTCTTTGTAAACAAAAAAATAAGAATGTACGAAACAAAAATATTTACAATGGTGAAGTTCGATGATGAATATCATATTTAACTCAATAGCATTGAAAGATAAACCAAAACTAATAAAATAGTGAAAGTTTTTTTTTAAATTCGTCAATATTTTTACAATTACAATTTAAAATTTTAAAATCGTAAAGTCGACTGGTAACCTCTTACTGCCTGTGACAACACATTGCCTACTCGATCGAGTATCGCGTCGTGTCACTGCACCACAAATTATGCCTTGGATGAAATTCCTATATTTCATCCAAGTCTATAATATTTTTGGTTTCTTTATGTAATAGGTAGTTAAGTTTTATTTCATTATAAAGGAACAAGTTTTTCTAAAAGACAAAGTGATAATTTGCCTAAGATTGGTATTTTCACTGTGATGGACTTTTTTCTTCAAATCCGTCTTATATTAGTGCTGAAATAAAGGTTTAGGCTCTAAAGTTGAAGGTTCTGGTGATATATCCCGGTAAACGTACGCTGACACCTACCACTTGGGCTTCAGATTGACCTGTACAGAAATTACAGTTGGCATAAATGCTCTGACTTTAGATATTAAATATATACTACGGCGTTAGTATACCACTTAATATACTTAGTAAGCACATATGCAAAAGAAAGAAACTCCTAATGGCACAAATTCAGTAGGTATAAATCCTTTCTTCAAAAGTCGCCGGTGATTTAGTGAGAGAAAACAGTTTTCTTTAAAATGTCTACTGCAAACCGAAGAATGTTTACGAGGCATCCTGTTCTATTTAACATTTTTTTTATGGCAATTGTACTAAATGAGTACATTTGTGCCAGCGTCACGTCAAGAAAAAAAAAACGGCTTTATTACCGAACCAACGTAACAGTAAAGTGTTCTTACTTTATAAGGAAAACATTAATGTAACACCAAAAAGTAAATACGCATAATATGAACATATAAAGTGCATTTATTAGTGATTGTTAAAATAGGATATTATTAATATTTACAGTTTTAAATTATTATGAAAAATGAATGATGAAATAATAGAGAAGGCATTTTTGGAAGAATAAGAAAGAAGTGTAGGAATATTGGTAGGGAAAGAAATATCTTATCCATTGTTCTCTGCTAACCGCGTTTACAGGAAACCTGGATATTAAGAAATAGTCATCATTATCAGGAAGCATTTTTACTCCGCAGATTCTTGGAGGAAAATGAGGTTAAATTATTGTAAACAGTAACTTCGTCGTTCAAAGTTAAATTATTTACGACGTTCTTAATCAGGGAGCAGATAGAACGTCAGACTTCAAATCATAAATAAATAACGATTAAAATTATTTGTGTATATATCTTATATTTTCATATGAGCAAATCTTGTATTTATATACATCCTATGTGTAGTATATATGTACAGATGTCATACTTTTCTTACGTGCTGCCAGGCTAAATAAACCTCCCAATATGTTTAAAAACAGTTAACGACATCTTTCTAGTGGAACAGGTGCAATTACGTAATATCAAATATACAAAATATTAATATTTGAAAATATCGACATATCGATAGATTTTGTGCAATCCCTATGCTAAATTGTTTGATTGTAATTTTACACAATATTTTTGTATCTTACACATAATTCTTTAAAATAACGAATTATTTTCAAAGTAAAGTATTTACCGTATACTATTGATGCATAACCAAGTAAACTAAGGATTGCTTTTTATAAAAATAAGCATTAAGATAACAGTATCTTATTGGCAGTACTTACATGTGAAATCTCTCTTTATTTGGATTATTATCATATGTTATAGTACAATCTAAAACAGAACACTACACCATTGCAATTCACAAGATTTAATTTATGTAATTCAGAACGATTAAAGCACAAAATAGGAATCAAAAGCTAGACCTTATTTTGACAATGGACTAATGGAGACTAAATGTGTTCAAAAAGGTTTTATGACAAATTTTGTTGCGTTTCTTTCTCGCATGTAGGATTTCCGCAAAGAGCTGGATGTCATTCGCACACTGTGTTCCTCTCTTACGCTAGTATATATACCTTTATGCGCTGGAGCTATGTTATGATTGAGTGATTATCGTAGGTGACGCTGCCAAACAACCATTCACGTCCACCGCTTGTGGAATAATACAACTACAACGAATGGAATAATACAATGCTGAAATAGTAGTATTGAATGAAAAAGTATCGATACCTAGCGTACTCTTAACTATCGATTCAACATTAGAAGTGTCGAGTCGAGTATTGTTGGAAGCTGTGGTTGCAAGTAATCTGTGGTTGCAAGCGAACCATTGCCAAGTAATTTAGTCTGTGCTGTAATCTGTAATTCAATTCTAAAGAATAGGTACAAATTTTTGTCTTCTTTTAGCTAAGCGAGTGACAAAAAAGTTAAGCTGGTTAAGAACATAAGAAAACAGCTCAGCACAGTGCTGAAACTGGAGTGTACTTGAGAATCTGTGCTCGAGAATAAAATAAAATGGCAAATATAAGGAATGTTTTATGCAATTTACTAACAAAGGAAGGTTATATTTGTAGACTATGTTTTAAAGAACTAGACGGCAATCTAATAACGCATATTCAAGACGAAGTCACTTTAAATAAAGACATGGTTAATATTACTATTTCAGAGATATTGAACGAACTTTTAACTGAAACTGTAAGTGTAAAGGTAAGTAAACATCCAGTAAATAATAGTAACTGGGACATCCCTGGGTACTCCATAACTGGGTACTAGATAACTGGTATACATAAATGTTCATAAATATATACATAAATATATTTTCTAGCATTCCTTTAACGGTCTAAATACTAAAGGGTCTATTGTTTATAGATTGATTCTGATGGTTCTATGCTGGACACTATATGTGAACAATGTACCAAATCTGCAATAGAAGCTTACAAGTTTATTGCTGTATGTCGAAATTCTACTGAATATTTACAAAATTTGATTAAAAATTTTACAAACTGTCTAGTAGAATCCACTGATACATTTTGTATGGCTAGAGCCATATATGTGTCAGTTGAAAATAGCACATGTGAAGCTGTTTGTGACTTCAGACAGCCTGCCTACAATTCTGATCAAGCTTTGAAGAGGTACAAAAATATTTGTAAGATTAAACAGCGAAAAATAAATGCAGATAGTGATATTACATATAAGCATGACAAGAATAAAATATATAAAAGAAGAAATCATAATTATGTTGCTGATGAAATTGGTTCAAGTACTGAAAGTGCTACATGTGAAATTTGCTTGAAAAAGTTTAGTACGAAACATCACATGAAAGCTCATTACATTAGAGTTCATGCTCCAAAGAAATTCTTTTGTACAGAGTGTCCCCGAAGATTTGGTTCAGCTTATTTACTAAAATTACATTTATCTGAGAGTCATATACAAGTGATATGCGCTGAATGTGGTAAAACATATAACAACGTACACTCTCTAAAGCTACATGAAATGTCATGTCATCAAGCTAAAATGCTGTGTCATTCATGTGGTAAATATTATAAAAACAGAAAAAGTTACAAGCGTCATATAAACCTTAATATTTGTGCAAGAGACATGGATATGGAACACAGAGTACGATGTTTCCCAAAGTACACTTGTGATGTCTGTCACAAAAGTTTTAGCCAAAAAGGGGCTTTGAGAGTACATATAACATTTGAGCATGGTAATGCAAAAGCCTATATTTGCCCTTGGTGTGGTAAGAGGTTTCCAGCACATAGCAGACTCCAGGCGCACATAGTGAAACACACTAAAGAAAAGAATTTTACATGTGACATTTGTGGTGGTAAATTTGTAACGAAAGAGTCTTTATTATACCATACTCGTATCCATACTGGAGAAAAACCTTATGCTTGTTCATATTGTGATCAGAGGTTCTTATCAGCTTCACGACGCATGGAGCATCTTAGAAGAAAACACCTAGGGCCAACTCTTGTTTGTGAGATCTGCAGTAGCAGGTTTAAAACTCCTTATTGTTTGAAAAAGCACATGAAGCGACATTTAAATCCACATAGTCGACTATTTAATGATAGTGGTCAATCAAATTGTGTGGAGGTCTGATTACTAAAATTATTGTTATGTCTTTTGTTCTTTAAAAAAAAGTAATTTATAAAAAACAAAAATTTTAATTTGTGTAATATTATCAAATAAGTATATTATTGAACGACCTGAAGCACCATACCGGGGGTAGTTGGATGCGAAAGGCGGAGGACCGTGTGTGGTGGCGAGCCTTGGGAGAGGCCTATATCCTGCAGTGGAGAGACACGGGCTGATGATGATGATGATGATGATGATATTATTGAAAGTTAATCCAAACTTAATTTCTATAGAGAAAATGTAAAATTCTTCAACCAATATATGTGAGTACAGCAATTTAAATGGTTTTTTAGAATTAAATTCACTACATTGCCTTTTTTCCTTTATTTCCAATCATTTGGAATTTTACTTTTTTTTACAACTTATGGCACCATAGACACTGGGTCCATGCCTTTATTAGAGTGTATACTTATCATTATATCTATTACTATATTACCCATAGCATCCGCCCACTATAGCTATGAGATTGTATAGTGAGTTTGCCCTATATTAATCTTACATACTACTACTTATTATTTAATTTTTTTAAATTAATTTTTAATTGTTCATAATTATATAAATATATTTTTATTGTTTAATTTTTTTTCTGTATATTTCTTTGTACTTGTGACTGGTGAAACCTTTTTCCATATGTTAGCTTTTTAGGAACACTATTATTGTACTTTTTATGCTAATGAACACACAGATACCGCCTGGTCTCACTATGTGGTATCAGTTCACAAGTTTGACATAAGAGTTGACCATCACCTCATTGAACCATTTTGGCGGGAATGGTGCGACCCGACCTCCCCGCCAGCGCGCGATTGGACGTCTTGTGTACGGCGGTCTCTGTGTGCAAGATCTGAACATGGGATTTTACTTTAGTAGACTCAGGATAATTAAATCTCGGTGAATCAAGTCTACAAATTAGCAGGTATACTTTTTTTACAACATGATACATTGGTCGGGAAATTGTGTCATTATGGTGTTAAAGACCGTGCGCTCGACCTTCTGAGATCGTACTTAAGTAACAGAGTTCAGAAGGTTGATGTTAGCGGAGAGAGGTTACCTGGATCTCCAATGTCGATGGGCGTCCCACAGGGTTCAATTCTTGGTCCGTTTTTATTTTTAGTTTATGTTAACGACTTGCCTTACCTTGTAAAAAATAATCACGAGATAGTACTGTTTGCTGATGATACTTCTTTAGTATTCAAAGTTAATAGAAAAAAGTTTACCTACGACGATGTAAACAATGTATCTCCGCAATAGTAGAATGGTTCACGGCCAATAATTTATTACTAAATGAAAAAAAACCAAATGCATAAGGTTCTCGCTACCGAACGTCAAACAGGCACCTACCAATATTGTTATTAAAAGTGAGAAGTTGGACCTTGTGGATTCTACTGTATTCTTAGGAATCACATTGGACGCGAAACTTCAATGGGATCCTCATATCACTAACTTGGCGAAAAGGCTCAGTTCTGCAGCTTACGCGGTAAAAAGGATTCGTTTCCTTTCGGACATAGAAACCGCGAGGTTGGTGTATTTCAGTGGTTTCCATAGTTTAATGACTTATGGCATTCTGCTGTGGGGACACGCTGCCAATGTTAATACAATCTTCGTGTTGCAGAAGCGAGCTGTTTGAGCAATTTATGAACTGGGACCTAAAGTATCACTTAGTGATAAGTTTAAGGAAATTAATATAATGACATTGCCATCTCAATATATATTTGAAAACATTATGTACGAAAAAAAAAAATACGTTATTTAAAAAAAGTAGTGATCGGCATAATGTCAATACAAGAAACAAAGATAGACTTGCTAAAAATGTCAGCAGCCTCAATAAAATCACGAAATCTTTTAAAGGGCAATGTATACGCTTTTACATTAAGATCCCAGCTGACATTCAAGATCTACCCCTTAACAAGTTTAAAACTACAATAAAACGAAAGCTTTATGCAAAAGCTTATTATAAAGTATCAGACTGCTTAGATGATAAAAATCCATGGGTGTAAGCCGCTCGCCTATCAGTTTGTTTCAATAATATTATTCTTTAAGCACTTATTGTTAAATTTTTTTTTATAATTTTGTTACAAAGAGCGCCCCTCAGTTTCTTGCGTATTCTTCTGAGAGGAACCAGCATTTTTGAATGCGCCTTTGTGGTGACGTTCTTCCACAAAGTAATAAAATTCACTCTTATGACGTATTTCAAGATTATGTTACATAACTACGAAATAAAGATATTTTGTTTTGATTTGATTTGATTACCTGGGACTAGGTGAATTAAGTGCACTGAAGGGATAAGTACATTATTATACAGTAAGTAAACTTTGTACCCCTCCTGGTAAAAAGAAGTTATTAGCTGTGTTATTAGTCACTTCACACTTGTGGTCACTGCACTTTGTAACGTGTAAGGTTAGATGTTGGTATATTATGATATGAGCGACGTGAGCTCGGCGACGGCGATATGACGTTACGTTACAAAAATGTAATTGGAGGTCATCGCTCGCCGCAGGTCCTGGATTGAGCCTAGTCGGCAAGCATCAGCCTTTTATTTCGAGGGCCGTCTGTTTGAGGTGGAGGTTTTGCGATGCTGTACACTCGACCAAAAGGAATGAAACTACTTTTTACATATGACCAAAATGGAATTTACTTTCTTTTAAACCACAATGATTTTATATATATATATATATATTGGCCCGCCGCGCAGGGCGATAAATTAACTAAGCTTTAGAGTCCTTAATGAGGTCGTCTGATGAGAGTACGTGTCGCGACGGAAATAGCGTTTTTGGGCGGGCACCAGGTTTATTTGGCGGTAAACCGCCGATTCATTTCACTGAAACTTTCGATTTGGGTTAAGCCTCATAAATCTGAATCGTACCGTTTTCGGCTTCGATAGCGGGCGCGTGCAAGCGGCCAGGTGAGACTCCGTCGATCCTGAGCGACCCGGCGGGCATGGTAGCGGCACAAGCGACCTTCCTCGACCACTCGCCGTCTCGTCTCCGCACCTTCGACTTTTGGTACACGATCGTGGGCCGCGGGTACGGCAGTACCGGAGGCGTACCTCGAGTGTGGTTTCGGGCAGACTGGTTATTGCCCCCGTCTCTTCGCCTTTTCAGCGGCACCTCGCAGTTCTTATATTCGAGTACAATTGTCTAAGTATTGTCGTGCCAAGATACGACTTTCTACTGTCCTATATTCTATGGCCATCTGCCTGAGCATTACATTGATTTTTTAGATTATTTTCAAACCGGAAGATATGCCACTTGATTCTACTCGCGCTATCACTGCTTTTCCTTTTCGTCCCTTGTTACCGAATGAATTCCCCTTTCCTTTTCGTTCTACCCTCTACCCCATTATCCTTGTCTTTTTGACCGTTATCGGTTTAAATTTACGTCGGCCGCCATGCTTATGCAGCGATGGCGGGGTCCCGAGTATTACGTCCATGGTCTCGAGTATGGCGGCCGGCAGGTGAGTGCCTGTTCACCATGCCGTCCGTTCCGTAGGTAAGGCGTAGGTGCGTTATGTAAGCTCGAGTTAACCTTTCGCGGTTGAGTTATTAGTTTTACGTTATGGTATGTTGATGCAAGGTTGATGTGTCCGTAGGTGGCGCTATTTGGGTTAATAAAATAGATTGTGTTTTAAGGTTGTTAAATTCGTGTTATTTCTTTCTCGAGGCACTATTTTGTGGGTGCTACAACTGTAAGCCTGCTTTGAAATTTTTCATATATCAAATAATATTACTTAGTTAATCCAGTATTTCCTCATAATCACAATAGTTGCCTTACCAAAAAGTTTGACCCACAATCAAAGAAATGACATATTCAAAAAACAGTTTTTCTATGTATTAAACTGAATTTCTATTCGCGTAGTAGTACCTAATAGTCCATGAGCTGTTAAATATTTTAGATAGGTATTTGAGGCACCTTGACAATTTGTGTCATATATCATTTGTGATGTCTGGATACAAAAAGAAGACCTGGCTGAAGAGTTGTGAGACCCACAGACCAGTGGGACTCAGCCACCCCTTGAACTTTTAACTTTGTGGAATGTTATTTGCAAAACAAAAAAACTTTCTGAAAATTTAAAATCTTCCATATTTAATTAAATAAAAAAAGCCATATTATTTAGTCAGGTTTAAAATATAGTTTTGAATAGCCAGACAGTTTCAGAGTATACTTGAGACACTATATAATTATCAAATTTTGTTTAACAATTGCCAGCTGGCTATAAGCCATGTGGACTTGCCAGAACTTATGGCATCGCAATACGCTTTAATTCAGCAGGTCGCCGATATAGGTAGGTACATTCTCTCACACTTCAACCAAGTCATAGCACGACTTACACTCATTTTTATCATTCCTGATTGCCTGGCAGGTAGAAAATCACATAGAAATAGCATGTCCCAAAAAATTTCTCTTACTTATAATAAATATTCTATATAAATCACAGCATGCCTCAATAGGTACTTTTTAGTTACATGAAAACACTTAGTCGGGTCATAAGTTCTGTCAAAACGATTTTGGGTAATAATAAATTATACAAGTTTATTGCAGATGTTTATTAAGAGTTTATTTATTTATTTATTTCAGTTTATTGAAAACAGCAATGGATTTTTGTATAATATCTATTTATTTATTGCAACTGATCTGGTGCATTTATTTTATTTCTACACTAACGATCCATCCTGGCTTTGCACGAGCAGCAGAGCATATTTCATGTAGGTACATATAAGTCGGTGATTTCATATGCCCACATTTTTTTCTGTCGTATAGTTCCAATCGACCTTTATGGCGGATGTGAACATAGGCACAAGTCGCGTGGCAGTAACCAGTTTTAGGTGTAGCGGGACGCAATGGAGCGAGGGGCATATGACCGAACCTGCGCAAGCATGCATAAAGCGTTGTATCCGATCCGCCATAAAGTTTGATTGGAACTGTAGTGTCGTATCAGCTTCTTGCGTTGAGCATGTGGATTAAATTTCAATGTAACATATGTTTATCTTACTTGCGAGTATTTCTAATCTATTTTATTTCCAGTTCTACAAATATTTGAAAAAGTAAAGATAGGTATTATATAGAAAAACTACTAAGATATTAATTTAAATTATATGATGTAATATGCATGGAATGCTTTAAAGCAACGTATTTCATTTGATACAGATAAAAATTTGTAACGTGTAAATAGCTTTCCAATTACATTATATGTGACCATTTCTTTAAACATTAAAATAGGTATAATAGTAAAGTATCCTTAAAAGATAGATATGTGCCATCGCGGATTCTCTTTAGATCTATAAAAGATGAACAATTCATGCATAGGTAGCTCGTTGCCGGCGTTTATGTTTAACTAGTGACGTTCTGCAGACGTCCCTTTCCTTGAGGCAGAAAATATCGGAATATGACGTGTCAGTACTCCTTTACTTTTGCATATTCTGATTGAGTTAGGTCGTCTCTGCAAATGTCCACTTGTTAGTCAAGTTTCTTGTGTCCATTCCTCACCGTAGGTGGCTCCACTTGCACACAACTTCTTATCCAGGAAACCTCCGGACATTTCGCAATGGCCTTTTCATGCAGGACAACAGGTGCGTTACTGTAATTTAGTAACCTGATTACTGGATGTCCCTCGCCGCTTCTTACCAGTGTCCTGGCCGTCAAGCAGTTGCGGTTTTCGCTGTGGGGTAGCTGGTCAGTGATGACGCTTCTAGTGGGTCCCTCGCTCGTCGATGGTAGTTTCACGTGGACTAGAGTTTGCGTACATGGCGCTAACGTTGTTTCCTTGACACGAGTTTTATGGTGCCCAAGTCTGACAATTGTTCTTACCTCCAGGTCTTTTATTCCGTCGACGAAGGTTTGCACCAAATTGGTGTCGACGAAATCAGTGCCGGCCGACGGGCTTGCTTTCCTTACGATCTTCTCGATTTCCGATTTATGTACATAAAAACTTAAATGCTTTCTCCAGAGTGGGTGATAGCCACGACTTAAATACAAGACATAAGCACATGTTATCGATTCCCAGGTTCAGACTCTCAAAGGTTAATAATTCTGTCATGGGAAATTGTATTCGTTTTTATAATAACATTCCTAAAGAAATGTTGAACTTAAATTCAAATCAATTTACAAAGCAAGTTAAAGTCCAACTCGTGAAAAAAGCTTGCTATTGTGTTAGCGAGTATTTAAATGATAAGTACCTACGCATGGACATCATTGTAATAGTCGTAAGCATATTTAAAAAAAAAAAACTAAGAAAAACATATTTAAATAAAATAAACGGGAGGAGTTTCTTGCCGGTTCTTCTCCTTCTAGTTTTGGAACCGGTATCTAGTCACCTAATCAATCCATTTTGACTTTCAATAAGTGTGTGTAAACATCTTATATTGAATAAAAACTTTTTGATTTTGATTTTTTCCAAAGCCCACTGCTGTTGGTGCACGCTGCGTTCTGTCCCAAAATTGAGCTCGGTAGACATGCTCCAGGTGTTTGTCGCCATACCTAGAGTCCAGCGCTTCCAGTAGTTTTTGGTAGCTCTCAGCGCTGTCTGGTGATGCCTCGAGGACCGAGAGCGCATGTCAGACAGTGTTCGTCCGTCCAGATTTGACCATTTGACGACGCCACGCCACGGTCTGGAGCTGCCGTTTGTAGGCATTCCACGAGGTGGTGCCATCGTACTGTAGCACCTTAACCCGAGGACCGAAGTAGCTGGTTCCACTAGGTCCGACCAGCTTCAGATGCTGCACTTGTTTTTGAAGCGAGTCGCAACGGGATTTTACGTTGAGTATAGTCCTCATGCCCGCGCAGGTTTTCTTTAAGCTGCTTCACCTCTAGGTTTATCTTGCCCAAAGATTCTCCTAGTAGCTTCTCCATACGCTGTGCCTGCTCCTCTTGACGACGGGTCTGCTCCTCCTGAAGTTGGCATGCTTCTGCCGTCTGCTCTTCCTGGCGACGAGCCTGCTCCTCCATGAGTGGCATATGGTCGCTGATGTTGAAGGTCTGAGCAGCAGCGGCGTCCACACTTGCATTTTCAGCATTGACCTCGTCTATGACCTCATGCTGCTGTACTGCCTATCTGGTATGACACTTTCTCGTCTCAGACAACTCTCGAGGTGTGGTTGGCATGCTCAATATCCCACGTCTGACACCAAATGTTACGGGCTAACGGTCCAGATGGGATGCACTAAAACACTGATTTAATTGAACTTTATTTTATTATGAAACCGGTCACAAACCGGTTTAATCACAATTCACACATCACGAATTAAACCGTTGTCGCGCTTTATGCTTCGCAGTTAGTCGCATTTGACTATTAGAAGACTGATTGTCCGACATCACATCGTCGTCCTTTTTTTATCTTCAGAAATCCCCCAACAGGCATCGCGAACATTCTATCCTATCGCGAATATTCTATTTTAGCGTGGAAATTTTCTGGCGTCGGCGCTACTTTGACAAAATGCGCTTTAATATTCGAATTCTCGAGAACACTATTCCCCTTGTCTAAAAAGCCGCCTTCAAAGTGGTTTTAATTTGTGGACTTTATTTTTTATCTCGACGTTCTTGTATTTATGAATAGCCTTGTGAACTTTTCGAGTCCATTCTATAACACATCGACATGCTTCTAATACGTAGACGTCACAATACTTATCAATAGCTACCATACTTTCAGCCAAAATAAATGTTTTCAAACTGCAACACCATCAATCAATCTAATATTTTTATTTCGTAGTTATGTAGGTAATATAACCTTGAAATACGTCATAAAAGTAATTTATCACTTTGTGGAAAAAGTTTCATCACAAAGGCGCATTTAAAAAAGTGCTGGGTCCTCTCACAATACACAGGGGAGACCGGGGACAGTAGTACCTACCAAAATAATTTTGCCACGTAACAGTACCTATCAAAAGTATGACAATATGATGAGATTTACAGCTGGGACCAGTTCAGTAATGTATTTAGATGTCAAAAGACGGCAGTGGTGTTATTCTAAATTTAATCCAACCTAAATAATAGGCTGATAATTTGCGAGCAGGAAATTAGTAAAACTGACCCCATCTAAGGGTCAATTGTACCAGTAGGAAAAGTGTAGGTACTAAAAATCATACATTATTTAATTTTTATTTCAAAATTTTTAAACGTAGTTATTAAGTTAAACTATTTCATACATGATTAGACAAAAAAAATATTTTCAAGTTTTTAGTTTTCATTTCGTAAGTTAATATTCCTCATTCCCTTTCAATATAGTGTACTTTATTCTACCAGTCAAGCCCTTTCAGTTGCTACCCAAATTGAGGGATTTGTGAAAAAAATGTAATTCGCCATTTTGTGGTGGCGGCCACCTTGGATTTGAAATTTATCTTAGTGTATAGTATTATACTAGTCAAGTCCTTTCATTTGATGGGTATCAAAATATCAATAATATTGAAGTAGTGCAAAAAATATGTAATTTGCCCATTTGTGGTGGCAGCCATCTTGGATTTGAAATTTGTCATTGAGTATGGTATTCTAATAGTCAAACTCTTTCATTTGATGCACATATTGCTGGAGTAGTGAAAAAATATGATATCCGCCATTTTGTGGCGGCGGCCATCTTGGACTGATTTTCATCAAACACAGCTAAGAACACTCCCGACTAACTCACCTTTCATATAAAAAAATCCGCATCCAAATCGGTTCATCCGTTTGGGAGCTACGATGCCACGGACAGATACACAGATACACACACACGTCAAACTTATAACACCCCTCTTTTTGGGTCGGAGGTTAAAAAATGAGATAAATCAAATGTCTTTTAATGAGAATTTAATAAAAATTGGCATTTAAAAATGGTGCATCAAGATTTTGTACGCAATATACATATAAGTATCATGTACTAATGCACATAACCCAAATAGTGAATTAAAAAAAAATTAAAATTATATTTCTTTTACTCATGATTTCAATTACAATACAGAATGATTTACCTCTATTTCGAAATAAGGTTTACAACATTGAAGATGAGATAACCGTTCTGGCACATCTGAAAATAAGATATTATAAAGTAGTTGCAATTATAATATATATTATATACATGTATTAAACAATACCTATATAGTACGAATGACTAATGTACGATACTATATAGAATCGTTACCTAGGTGAGTTACATCTTTTAAAGAACAAAACTAAAAATGGCTCACTATTGAATCCATCCATCCATCAGCCCTTTTTATACCCCACTGCAAGGGCTTAGGCCTCCCCTCAAGATGAAGAGGCTTGGAGCTTAAAGCCATCACGCTGCTCCAATGCGGGTTGGCGGATTGTAATGACCGCCATCTATTGACAGCAACCGGGACCGACTGCTTAAAGTGCTCTCCGAGGCTCACGGAGTCAGTGACAGTTAATGTACTTAAGTCAGAAAAAACTCATATTGGTAGTTGGTAGGTACACGCCCGGATTCGAACCACGGCCATATGGCCTTTTAGTTTTTTATACGTATAGGTTCGCTGCGTTCGGGCTATTACGACACATAAAACTATCAAATGACACATAAGAACTAAAACATGCTCATGAGAGTTCTTGAGTACAGTTATACCTACATAAAACTCAGCATTCTGCTCGTGAATAGGTATGCAGTTAAACATAAATCCAGCCTAAATAAAACTTACAATTATTTTAAATTATTTTCTAAGTTTTTTGGCGCCGAATTGATTTATTCGGAAATACAATTAATTGTAATTAAACGGTTTAGCTTAACTCCGTATATATGTTTGTTTCTATTTTTAAAAGATTTCAAAAAAGAAGGAGGTTTCTCAATTCGACCGTATATATGTTTTTTTTTTATGTGTGTTCAGGGATAACTTTGTAGTTTATGAACCGAATTGGATATTTTTTTCTTTTTGGAAAGGAGGTATTCCCAGAGTGGTACCATGATAAGAAAACCAGGATCTGATGACGGCATCTCAGAGAAATCGAGGGGAACCTACGAAAATGGTACTTTAAAGTATCGTATTTTGAGTATTTTTATGGAGTACTACCACTACACACTGTTTCATTTCACTAAAAAAATTTCCCTATGCTGTTTATCGCATAAATCGATTAAGAAATGCTTTTTAAATGCAGGAGTAAAACACCCACCTGTCTATTTAACATACTTTTTTTTAAAAAAAATAACTTGTGTGTCGTGACTTCGACGTAAAAAAAAGATTAAATAAATTCTGTAAGCGTGTTTGATCAAAATATATCTTTTTGATTAATATGGTTTGATGAAAGACCTTCAGGTGCATATTTTCCAGTTTTTATTTTTTGAAGATCACTTTTGGTTACCGAGTTATTAATTTTTATTCAAATTTTTGTTTTTATTTTTTTTCTCCCAAAAACCGCAAAAGTGCGACTTGTGACTGGCACTCAAAGATTCCTCATAAATGCGTCTATCAGTGATAAAAAAGTCAAGTCGCACTATGGAAGCTTTTGGGAGTTACGGATAAAGGTTATATAGTACATTTTAGGGTTGTCACTAAAGGTCAAACAATTGTAATATTTGTAATCAATAAAAAATTTAAGACTCATACATATAATTTTCATTTACGAGTATCAACATGCTGTCGTCAACATTATCATGTTGGAACTTCGTCAGCCACTTCTTCCAACTGCAAGTTTTCTTCATTAACCGGCTTCAGAAGTTCACGAACAGCTGCTGGCAGACAAATCCTATTGGACAATCTTTGGCGCTGTCTACAGTGTGCCATAAACACACAAACGGATCCGACGATTCAAGTGCATGGTGGAAGAGGTCAATCATAGTTTTTTTCCTGTTCATTTTCCGGCAGTGGCGTTCCCTATCTGAGCGCCAAAATTTATTGCGCGATTCAGCCGCTTGTTCTGAGAGCATACATACAGGAAGAGAACATGATTCTACGATCTCTTTACCATAGACTAGAATTTTGTGTACCATCACAGTCATTGACTGCCAATTAAATGACTGGATGTACTTTTCCGCGAGCGTGCGACAGAAAATGCCAAACTTTACAGTGTCAATAGGAAATTCACAAGATATGGCGACAAAGATAGTATGCAGCCCGTCCATCAAACATGCATCTAGACCTAATATCTCTGCAAATATAGCACGGTATTTGTCTGATAGTGCCGTGCGGGCTGAATTACCATCATTTGTGGTTCCTGCATTGGGTTTAACAACGTCCAGCAACAATCCAATCCGATTTCTTATATCAGCCTGGATATGTTTTTCCGTTCTTCCACAATTTGACTTTCTCTGCTATCTTTTTTGATTCTCCATTTCCGTACTAACGGATCGTTTTTGTAACTGAGATGTAATAAAAATTCGAAAATACGTATCCATACATGAAGTGGATTGATGCCGTGTTGCATATTTTCTTTTACACTTCGTCTTGTTTACGATGTTGCCAAATCATGAACTGACTGGCAGTAGCTTTGCAAAATGGGCACCTTAACTGTGAAGACGTACCAGTTTAGGACTTTGCCGTCGATCACACTCAAAATTAAATTAGAAACAAATGTAATAAGTATGATGCCCTTCGGAGGTTTGGGTCGTAATAGGAATTACGACTCAAACCCAAACTTTGATAGAGAAGCAAATTAAACGTTTGACTCCTGTCAAACGTTTAATTTGCTTCTCTATCAAAGCTTTTTCCTTAAGAATAAGATTAGTGTCTTCTTTTCTATACTGAATGTGGAGCGGCCGAAAAAATCTATACGACTGGGGTGCAGGATGGTGCCATGAAATATAATTTTTGTCCATTACTATACTTAAAGGAATAAAAGTCGAGGCAAAAAAACTATTTTCGTTCACAGAAATGTCTTCGTCTGATTCTGAGAAGTGTTGTTTATATAATGCTTGGCCTGTGCTTCCATCAAAACCCCAGGACCCTTCAAATACGCATGAGACTTCTTGCTTGCCTGTTCTGTTACAATACTCGATAAAATTCTCATCACAACTTCAAACGATTCGTTGCAAAGTATATGTAAGAAGTCCATGCAACGAAACTGACGCTTCTATTTCCGAAACATCTAGCTCTTTTGCTGGGTAACATGCTTTTTTTGCTCTCATTAGTAAGAAGGGTGGATAAGCTAAATAAACTCGACTTTTCAAATCCTGTCTTAAAAGTTTATATGTTTCCATATTTAGTCTCCTGTCGATAACGAAACCTAGAGCTTCCTCAGGTGTATTGTAGTTAAGGACAAAATTGAATTAATTTAAACAAAAATAAAAGGTCAAGTTGAGTGACACCCCTAACACCATATTTTGAAATTCGATTACTCGTAAACGCTTCCATAGTGCGACTTGAGCTTTTTATCAATGATAGACGCATTTATGAGGAATCTTTGAGTGCCAGTCACAGGTCGCACTTTTGCGGTTTTTGGGAGAAAAAAAATAAAAACAAAAATTTGAATAAAAATTAATAACTCGGTAACCAAAAGTGATCTTCAAAAAATAAAAACTGGAAAATATGCACCTGAAGGTCTTTCATCAAACCATATTAATCAAAAAGATATATTTTGATCAGACACGCATACAGAATTTATTTAATCTTTTTTTTACGTCGAGGTCACGAAACACAAATTATTTTTAAAAAAAAAAAGTATGTCCAATTGACACGTGGGTGTTTTACTCTTACATTTAAAATGGATTTCTTAATCGATTTATGCGATAAACAGCATAGGGAAATTTTTTTAGTGAAATGAAACAGTGTGCACTAGTACTATTTAATGAAGGTCGGGCATCGATCTGATGATGGAGCCGAAAGACAATCGAAGGAACTCCTCAACGATTTAATAATAATAATAATAATAATTGTTTATTTCAGACTTTACAGTCCATACAGCAATTACCTGATGTTTGGACTTGATTCATTTCTATTGATGAGAACTTTGCACCCATATGGGTTATAAGTGCCATTTCAGGTCTGATGATGGAGACCATACACAGTCGAAGGAACTCCTTAACGATTTACAGCAATTACCTGGTGTTTGGCCTTAATTCATTTCTATTGATGAGGACTTTGCAGTTATATTGAGTTATAAGTGCCATTACAGGTCTGATGATGCAGACCATACACAGTCGAAGGAACTCCTTAACGATTTACAGCAATTTACCTGGTGTTTGGACTTAATTCATTTCTATTGATGAGGACTTTGCAGTTATATTGGGTTATAAGTGCCATCACAGGTCTGATGATGCAGACCATACACAGTCGAAGGAACTCCTTAACGATTTACAGCAATTACCTGGTGTTTGGACTTAATTTATTTCTGTTGATGAGAACTTTGCACTTATATGAGTTATAAGTGCCATTACAGGTCTGATGATAGAGCCCATATACATTCGAGGGGATTCCTCGACGATCTACAGCAGTTACCTTTTGTTGGGTTTATTTCATGCGGTTCAATATGCCAAAATGTTCAGTTCGCACAAAAATAATACCTAATTAAGATTGAAGTTTTACATAGGAATACTACTAGGCATGCTGATGGGTCAATTTGACACTGAATTGAAGTTGCGTAATCGCGACGCTGTCTCATTTGAGTAGCGTGTTTAGAAGCCCCATTCAAACTAAATAAAAATAAGTTACAGATGCGTTCAACTAAAAATTGAAAAATAAAATAATTTTCAAAAAAAAATAAAAACCGACTTCAAAACCATAAACTAAAAATTAAAAAATAAAATTTTCACTTTAAAGAAAGGAGCATTAACAGGCGGCATATAGTTAATGAAGTCGGTGCCAACTCAGACCTTTTAAATGGGTACTTACCAGGTAATAACAATTACAACGATGATACATTTATAACTATAACGAATATAGAACAAACACAATTTAAAGTGTGAGTGATTAGTCACCGACTTCATTAACTATATGCCGCCTGTTAATGCTCCTTTAAAGTGAAAATTTTATTTTTTTAATTTTTAATTTATGGTTTTGAAGTCGGTTTTTTTGAAAATTATTTTTGTTTCAAATTTTGTGACAGCTTTTTCAGTTAGGTACTCCTACAAAACTGATTCAATATGATTTGCACATACATTGATTTCCCATGACAATAGAATATTAAGATAATTTCAGCTTGTAACTTGTAACGTGGGTCTCATGACGGAAAGTGCACATTGGAACTCTTCAACGGTTATAAGTAACCTATAGTAAAGGGCTCATTTAGTTGGTTTTGACGAGTCCCATACATTATATTTGATTATGAGGGTCTAATGGAGGCAGGAGGTGAATAGTGGTATTTATAAAAAAAATAAAAATCAGATTGAAATCAAACAAAAATAAGTAAACCAGGACCTTCTTGAGATTCTGACGTCTGGTAAGAAATCATGCAATACCGACTAGCAAGTGCTGTGTTCTCATGTCGGATGCCAAGGGCAACTTGTGTCGCTGCCTCAGTGGAATAAGTAATAATTTTGGACTTTTAACAGACTAAAATAAAAACGAGAAGAGCTGAAAAACTTGTCTAGAAAAATAGGTTTCCAAAGTCCACTAAAAGAAATGTTTTAAATGCGCCCCATGTTTTAATTTTAGTCCGTTAAAAGTCCAAGATTATTACTTATTCTGCTTAGGCAACGACACAAGTGCCTCTTGGCATCCGACATGAGAAGACGCACTGCTAGTATTACATGATGTCTTACCAGACATTTCTTACCAGAACCTTAAAAAGGCCCTAACTATTTTTACCCATTTTTTTTTACAATAATTACATAAATCATTAACCTCAGCAAATGCTTGCAGCGAGACATCCCGGAATACGGTCCTGAGGGAAAGCGGTTTAACGGTTTTGCACAGCACGAAGAGGAGGCGCACACGCAGCGGCCGGCCGGTCCACACGCGCTCCCATCCGCACTCGTATAAAGCTGCATTCACCTCGACATGCTGTCGTTGCAAAAAACATTATATTATACAACACGCAAGATTAGATAACGTGTGTCTTGGGACCGAAGGCTTGCCGATCAACGACCCTGAGCGAAGCCGAACAAGTTTTATCATAGGGCGAAGCGGTGACCTACAACACCGATAAACTTAAAAAAAATTCGTTAACGGTGATGGAGGCAGAACTTTTTAACATAAATTTTGGACGAAATGTAACGTTAACTTGGTCATTCTCATAAATGTGTACTTATGCGTGACGTGAGAAGTAGCGTTGAGTTTTTTTCCCCGCGCGGCGCCACTGAACCGTAAAAAAAAAGTAACTTTCATATTAATGCATATTATTTATTTTTTGCTTTTGTTGTGGCATTGAGTCAATTACACACAGGATGAGGTCATAATTTATTAAAATTATCTATTAATAATCTACCTGATTAATTGCATATAAAACTTCAAAGTTCCAACACGCTTTTTAGACTTCCGCAGTCCGATAAGAAATAATACTTATACATGATTCATCTATGTGTCAGGATTCCCTCTCAGGCTATTAGTGCAATGAAGTTAAAATTTGGCATCCTTTTATCTAAATATTTATAACCGCTTCATAAGTGTCTTAAAATCTCAAAAAATAGTGTAGTTATAAATTATATCGTCGCAAGGAATATGGACGAAAGTGGGTACAGATTATTTAAATTGCGCTACCTCGGCGCTGCGTTAATTTAGCTGTACGCCCGCTGGTGTCTAATTTTAAATATTTCTTGGAACATAATTTGTAAACACAAACACTTTTCATATAATCATATGTCTGACCTTGCCTTGCTAGGGAAACTTATGTCCAGCAGTGGACGTCGGTGAGGCCGAGAAGATAAGATCTAACCTTCTGTAAGAGCAGGTCACTGTAGTAGCAAGGCACGTAGAAGTGTATGAAGCATCCAAATTCAAACATGATAAATTCCACCGGAATGTCATTGGGGTTGTCTTTCAAAGCCTGCAAAGAGAGCGAGTCTGAGGTGTACCTAAACAAAAATCACCTGAGAGATGGTCCACCGATGTGGCTGCATGTGGTATCTACTTAGATGCATTGCGCCAATTAAGTATGTTGAACACATCGAGGTATGATATCAAAATGTAAAAAGTGGTAAAGTTGTATAAATAGCCGTCAAATGTTTTATTTAACACATGGACATTAATAAAACAAACACTAACGCAACATTGACCAATCAGCATAGGTACACTGAAACGCTAAACATTTGTACCTATGTCCAACTGTCCTGGTGGTAAAAACTTGGCAACTTGTAAGTTTCCTAAAATACAAATCTATAAACTCGGAGTTAGAAATGATTTCGGTTTATATGTGTTTATTTTACGGGTAATGCTAGAATATTGAGTAAACCTAGGTTTACCCGGGTTCACTTAATATTACCCAAGCTTTTTGAGTAAAGTCCATTAAAATTAAATTGGGCCTAATTGTAAAAATTTAATTATCTTCGGAGCTTACCTGAACACACCCAGGTCTACCCAGCACTGGCTGGGTAATGTTAGGTGTTGCGTAATTTTTGAGCACGTGGAATAAAGCGCTTAAAAGGAAAACATAATAACTTAGGAAAGCTATTATGTTTTTCTTTTGTATGTTTTTTTATTAAACAAAAGCTATCAATGCCCTTGGTTTTTAATTTGACTATTTATTCCAACTTTACCCAGCTAGCATTGGGTAGACCTAGGCGAGTAGTAATTATTATTCGTACATTACCCAAAGAGTTTGGGTAAAGTTTTCTTTCTGACAATTTTCATAAAAGTATGTACTGATTAGTGATTACGAAACCCTACACTGCGCCTGGTGGCCGATGTCCGACAAGCACTTGGCCGGTTTTTCAACCATTTGGCTCAAGCTTTGATGGAACTTAATACAACGCTACTTTATCTCATTTTACATATTGATAACCTATGGCATGTCGTCATTGCACAGATGGCCTCAAACTTTATGGCGGACCCGAAAGTAGACATAAGTCGCCTCGCAATGACTAGTTTCAGGTGTCAGCGGGATGCAAGGGAGTGAGGATCCTGCAATTCCCGCGGCGCCGGATATCGGGCATGGCGTTTTTCGCGCAAAACCTGCGGTGGCCATTCCTGCAAGGGCATTGAGCGTTGTATTCAGGTCCGTCATAAAGTTTGAGGTGATCTGTAGCTACATCTCTATGATCCGATGTGTGTGTAGCATGTGGAATATTTTCAAAAAGTTAGCTATGGAAGAATTGTGATGTCAGAAAACGATGTAGTTTGGAAAGAAATAGAATGCCTAAGAAATTTTTTTTAATGCGATTTATCAACAAACTGACAATTATCGGATTTAAAAAAAAATGTGTTGCGAGACCGCGAATCTTGCCTAATTTCATAATTTTAAGTTAACGGAAAGTATTCTATAAGTTTTGATCAATGAGGTTACGAGTAAGTATCAAAATATGTGACAAGAATAGCCGTATCTTTTCGTTGCGTTAATTTAAAAGCTTGAATTTTTTCCATCTCTAAGGGTCCGTAAACCTTTGTATTTGATATTAATTTCAACTTCATATCTCAATCTAACCCAACAGGTGGACAGACGGCGCACGCGCAACAAAGTGATTATATAAGGGTTCCGTTTCCCTTTTGAGATACGAAACCTAAAAACGTACGACCTTGAAGTATTTGTAATGGTCTTTAGTATTTCTTTATACTTTTCAGTCGATACTTTATCGCTTGATCAGTATGGTCCCACATGAAAGATGCAGCGTGTATAGATTGGATGTGTGAGATGAAGGGTCGGTAAGGGGTGCCCTATAAAAACGTATGTCATCAAAATTACGACGTTTTAAAGAAGCTTAACACACCCGAAACCGACGAGCTGTATGAAATCATTGATGAATCGATGAACCAAAGAGGTGTGCGACCAAGTGCAAATCTAGAGGCCTTGTCTAACCCTTATGGGAAATAGGCGTGGTAGTTGGGTGGGTGTTAACATTTCTAGTTTCAGTCACCTGCATTATCTGGATAGCGCTGAAGGGCATTAACAGCGTGTTGAATTTGATCACCACCTCGTATATGAGAGCGAACACGTCACGCGTTTCACCGACTATCCTGTGAAACTTAAGAGTTGACAAAATGCAAGCACGAAACGTTTCTGGGTTAGTTTGTTATCAAAAGCATAAGACTTATTCTTATATATTACATTAACGCTCGCGTGGTACAGAAGGGAATTTGCTTTGTCAGTGAGTCAAAAACATTTACCTACAGCCGGCGTAAAGCGTGTCGCGCCACGCAAGCTCCAGCATTCACAAGTACCTACGGCTAGATGAAGTGGTCCCTTAATATAAAAAAAGTTGAATTAATAGTCCAGTCAAAATAGACCCATTTTTCTCTGTAATCGTGTTATCGTAAAAATAGGTTAGACAAAAGTTGTACATCATACACTTTTCCACAAAAAATTGTTCTAATATTTTTTTCGTACGAAACACCATTCATGAGATGTTGCGATTTTAAAAGTGAAAAAATTCATATTCTACATAATATGCAGCCCGCACAACAGATGACAATACTTATGATATCAATGAAAAGACAACTGATCCATCTCTTTTCTCAGAACAGCGTACAGAAATTTTGCAAGAAGAAGAAAGTGAAGATGAAGAAATAATTGTTGAAGTAGAATTAGAAAATTATTTTTCATAATATCACTTAGAAGAAATCTGTTTGTTTTGAACATTAGCAATAGTAGACCGTTCTTTCAATCAATGGGATACGATCTGTGCACTGATCAATCTTTCTTTATCACAATAGATCGTGGAGTATGCCTACTGGGGACCTTACCTTAAAAAAAAATGCGCCAAATACATTACCTCATAGGTGGTGCGGAAATATGTGCATATTATGAAGAATATGAATTTTTCAACTTTTAAAATTGCAATATTTTACGAATGGTGATTCGAACAAAAAAATTTATCAGAACAATTTTTGTAGAGAATTGTATGATCTACAATTTTTGTCTAACCTACTTTTATATTATCGATACTTACGGTTTCAGAGAAAATTAGGAAACGCCTGAATTTTTGAATTTAAATAAATTTTTTTTGCAGAACTAGGATCGAAGGGGATTTTTGACATTTATTTACAATATTGAAAATATAATCTGATGATGAGATGATGATGATGAAATTCTTGAGTATATTGTGAATAAAATTTGTATTTTAATTCATCCCTGAACAAGTACAGTGCGTAGGTATGCTCAAATGGTTTGCAGTAGGTATTTTGGAAGCTATGTAAAAATAAATACTTATTTAATCATATAGATTATTTTTTGAATTCAACAGAAAGTTTTTGATACGCTTTTATTAATTTCACCTGTATGTTTGTATGTAATGGAATCTTAGAACGAGTTCCAAGCTATCGCTCAGTTTCAAGTCTTTGGCTACCCGGGAAGATTACATTAAATTGCAAACCGAACCTGTGCATACGAAAGACAACGTTAACCTTTTTTTAAATATTTATTTAATTAAAGACAGACAGACTAGAAAGCGAGTAATAAAAATGACGTATAACGTGTTATAATAATAAGTTTTCATGAAAAATGTTTTTTAAACTTAAGCTTTTTAACGCTTTTTCAAAGTTTCATAACCATGCTATTATTAGCCGTTGAGGAGTTCTCTCGTGAGAAGATAATCCTGGCTGTAGCAGCTCATATTTAGCTATCAAAATAAACTTACATACAAAGTTCCATATCTGTGCTACTTACTGTTGAAAAGTTCCTTCGTGACGAGACAATTCTGGCTGCAGCATCAGGTTATAATATTATTGCATTGTCACCAAAATTATGCAGATATACTAAAATTCAGTTCAATCGTACGTGGTGGTTAAAAAAAACCGAATATCAAATCTTGCTTACCCTTATTTGAATTAAAAATAAATACATACCTAGTCACCCACTAAGAAAATGTTAAGCTAAATAAAAGCTTATAATAATAAAAAGGTAAAAAATATAGTGCAGTATCCTCTGCCCATTAAAAAAAATCATACAAGAAAATAAGATACCTACAGCGAAAGCATGATACTTGAGAAAGATATAATCAAATATTTACTTTAATTATAGTATAGTGAGAAATATGATTTATTTTGTCTATTATTGTTCATACACACAGTAAAATAAGTAATTAAACTTATAATAAAACTAGCGACCGCCCGCAGCTTCGCTTGCGGAGACTACACATTCCTGTTTTAGGTAGCATTATAATTCGAAACGGTTTATACGTATTTTTTGCTGAAACTAATATTGGGACACCCATTCAAACTTTCAATCTTCATTCTCCCCACTCCTTTTAGAAAACCGATCATCATCAGCCCATTTTACCCCACTGCAGGGGCTTAGGCCTCCCCCAGGGTGAGGAGGCGGTTTTGGAGCTTAAATCCACCACGTTACTTCACTGCGGGTTGGGGATTGTAACGACCGCCATCTATTGACAGCGTTAAGAAAACCGAAACATACTTTTCACCTCACGTTTCCCGCCCTTAAAATGTAGAAATCCAAAAACCCTGAAACACGTCATTATTTATTAATGTTATTTTTTTTGTTTCTAACTTTAAAAAACAAAGACTCTCATACAAAGCCCCTCCATCCCTCCCTCCTTAAATTTGTAATTTCCAAATATTCCTTTCTTAAAAAATGTATACTCACGTTATAAAATAAGCCACTATTCCAAATTTCGGCTTCCCAGACTTAGTATTTTCAGCTTTATTTACGCTGATAGATCAGTGAGGACAAACGACAGACAGCCACAAAAAGTAACTGATGTCACTCTTGACAACCTTCTTTCACGTCTGCAAAGTTTCATTAAAATCTGTTCAGCCGTTTTAGAGATTAGCTCGAATAGACACATAGACGTACAGACAGACAGACGGACAAAAAGTAACGTATGTCACTTTTGACCACCTCCTTTTCATACCCGTGAAATTTCATTAAAATCGGTTTAGCCGTTTTGGTGATTAGCTCGAACAGACAGATGGACGTACATACAGACATACAAAGAGTAGTGTATCTTACTTTTGACTACTTTCTTTCCATATCTGTGAAGTTTCATCAAAATCAGTTTAGCCGTTTTGGAGATTTATTCGAATAGACAGACAGACAGAAAGTATTATTTTATACATATAGCCTATAGCCTTCTTCAATAAATAGGCTACCCAACACAAAAAAATTTCAATTCGAACCAGTAGTTCCTGAGATTTGCGCGTTCAAACAAACAAACAAACAAACAAACTCTTCAGCTTTATAATATTAGTATAGATACAACTTTTTTATATTAAATTACTCAAACTTGCAATGTAAAACAATACAATGTGCATCGCGCCGACCCTTAGTTTGTCTACTGACTGAGCCGGCTTTTCCACTCGCGCCGCGTACGTGACAAGCGGCCAGTGTACACATGCCGCGCATGCTTGTAGTAGTGTAACCGTTTCGCGCGGTCGTATGAAGATGGCCTTTAAGGTACCGTTTAAATACTCATGTATGTGTACTACAGTGCGGGCTGGCTGATTCTTTGAAGTCGCCGACGCCGCCTTTCGGAGCGAGTCGCCGCCGCGCCGGTGGCTTATAAAACGCACAAACCGTTTGAGCGGACACACTGTATTGAACGTCATTAATAAGAATTAGACTAGCCCTCACTGACAAGGAGTACCCGTACGCCCGAAATTAGTAGGTAATTAGTGCGAACTCGGCACCAGAGTTTCGCTTCTCTACCACGGGAGCATAATGAATGAATGATATCGTTTATTATCGGGTGCTAACCAAACCACATATGGTGAGTTGGGTGAAGTGAAGACCGGATCTGGGGTAAGATCGGTTACTTTTAATGCGCGGGACTTAGACGACCTGATCTTCCCTCAGATCCGGTCTTCACCCAACTCACCATAGTCATTTTTACATTTTTACACATTATTTATACATGATTTGATTAAAAATTAGGAAGTGTCTAGTCTGCCACAAGCGGTCGTTTAATAAAAAGGAATATTCCGCCGCTAGCGGTAATTTAAGAAAAAATGCTATTCTGCCGCAAGTTATTAGTTATTGAAATTTGTTCCATAACGCAAAGTGATAACGTTCCATTTTTAACACACTTAAGGTAGCGTTGTGAACGCAGTTACTAATAGCGGCAGAATAACAGAAAAAGCTATTCTGCCACAAGTGTAATCATAAATTATAATAGAAAACTCTGTTTTAAAAACTTATTGCAGGAAATGGGAAAATATAAAGAATGTTTAAAATAGCATCTTTGAGCATTTAGGTTAGGTTAGATTATGTCAATGCCAGGAGCGAAGCGGAGCGGAGCGACGAGCCACTCAGACATCTATCGAACAATTTCGAATTTGGTTCATATAGGTTAATGGGCCACTTTTTTCAAATTGTTCGGTTAGGTTAGGTCATGTCAATGCGAGGAGCGAAGCGGAGCGGAGCGACGAGCCACTCAGACATCTATTGAACAATTTCGAATTTGGTTCAGATAGGTTAATGGCCCACTTTTTTCAAATTGTTCGGTTAGGTTAGGTTAGTCTATGTCAATGCGAGGAGCGAAGCGGAGCGTAGCGACAAGCCACTCAGACATCTATTGAACAATTTCGAATTATGTCTATTACTAGAAAGCATACTTTCTGTTTAATTCGGTTTATTTATTTATTATATTAGTTTATTAAAACGAAATTGAATGGTTGTGAGGGAAAGATGAATAATTAAAGGCAACATATTTTTTGTCTGTGTTATACTTATTGCTATTGGTTCAACTAATTACAACTAACTTCATTCATTTGGCTTGTCTGGGCTTGTTTAAGTTTTACATTTTGCTGTTGTTTAAAATTTTAAAAAGTTCTTGTGCAAATATTAACTTTATCTGTAAATAATTTTAGACTGTTGTATTTATAAACATTTTTTAAATTTAATATCAGTGTATAAAAAGCGTTTGCGTTTAAAACTATATTAATTAGTGTTAATAATTATCTTATAGTGAATTAGTTTCAATGTTTAATGATGACACATGGACACATTACTAGGTAAGTTGTTCATAATTTATTTTCGTACACATATATCTGTTCATATAGAGAAGGGAGAGGGGTTCCGGCAGGGGAGGAAAGGTGATATGCAATCCTTACCCTTCCCTCCTTTTTGTTGCTTATCCAAGTATTTTGACATAATTTTCGTCCATATATATCTGTTCGTATAGTGAAGGGAGAGGGGTTCCTAGAGGGGGAGGGGGTTATGCAATCCTTACCTTCCCCCCTTCCCCTCCCCCCTTTTCTTGATTTTCCAGGCATCATATTTAAAATTCCGACCTTTTGTTTCACTAAATTGCCATTTGTGGCAGAATACCACTATTTCTTATTCTACCAACAGTGGCAGAATAGCACTAATTGTTAACTTACCGCTGCTAGTGGCAGGATAGTCCTTTATATTAAATGACCACTGGTGGCAGACTAGACACTTCCTAAAAATTATGCAATTAAATAACATAAGATTTTGATAATTATAAAAGTAAATGAATATAATTAACAATCAATTATTTGACATGCAGATGTACCCAATGGGCTATAAATGGAGAGTCCAATCTCTCAACGATAGTGTCCACGATGCGGCCGTCACGCATGCACCCGCGCGAGAATGGAGGCACAACGTTTGCGCATGATGGCATGAAAGCGGTGTACGCAAGCCTCCGCGAACATTACGGACGCGCTCCAATACCGCGGCAGTCGCATCAGCACACTGAACGCATTATTGTATTAGACACGCAGACTCGCAGAGCAACGCAGAGCGCTGTATGCCCTTTGCGTATAACTCACCCACATACTGCAAGTGTTAAAGGATTGACAGAAGGCTCTGAAGAGCGTGGTCTTGACCTGATTAGTACACTTTACAAATCTAAATACTTCGCCTTAAATACCTATTTCAATAATTCTATGGTATGGAATCTTAAAATACCTTAAATTTTGGGTCGTGCCCTAAAGAAGCATCAAGCAAGCAAGCATTTCACCATCCGGAGAATGACAACAATATTGTGATGAAAAATGATTTTATGCTAGTTCCAATACTGTGTGGCATGATGATATCGATAGCTCCACGATGTGCTTGAGATTAGATACATACCAATATATTTCTTGCAAATGCGTCACGATATCGCGTAGCTTTCTCTGAGTCTCATCAGGGTTGTAACCAGTTGTAGGGAAAAGTTGTGCCACTCTCAATCTCACCACTTCCAGCTGACCACTCGCATATAATATAACAGATGGCGCCATCGGATCGAAAGCTATATAACCTAATAGTAAATAAGGCATGTTACTGATTACCAACTATTGATATTTGTTTCCAGAATTGAAACTTTAATTAAATCGACGTTTTCGTTCACGTGGACTGACGCACACATACACTGAAGTTCATTTGCCCTGTTCCCACCAAACGCTGGTCAGATGAGGGTTGGGACTGCAGATCTCCACCGTTTACAGTAGTGACAATGTCAGCGGATTAGTCAATACACCTATGGCGGGGATCGCACTCAATTTCTTTGTATCATATAGGCGGGGTGCTTCGCACTCGCTCATCAAAGCTCCAACTGATGTGTACCTATTGTCTTAATATAAACGTCATTCAAAAAACTATTTATAGATTGTTATAGACGTGTATGGGGTTTTTAATGTAACTTATTTATGTATTCATAAAAAACTAAGTTTTCTTTTATTTAGTTCAGGATTCTATGCGCGAGCCCGACTCTCACCTGGCTGGTTTTTATTATTTGTTGTTTTATAATAATAATAAAACACGGGACATCCCACACAGCGCCATTTAGTCCCAAAGCAAGCAAGTATTATGCTTGTGTTATGGGTTACTGGACAACTGATATACCTATTTAAATATTATTTTTTTGAAGTGAAAACTTCTTTAGCATCGTTGTGATTTGAAAGTTGATGAAACGAAAAAGCGACATTAACAAGAAACAGGCACATCAATTCATAAGACTTAACGTGGGAGAAAATGAGATAGGAAGCATTATACAGTGTTTCTTATGTCGTGGTTCTCTTTGTGCTCTGTTTCGTACCCCCTCCATTCGTGTTTACCAAGGCATAGTGGGAGTTTGCTTGGGCCTCAGCGTTGTATGTGTGTTAGTACGTGTTTGTGCGCGCATGCGTAGTACGAAGCTTGAGAAAAGGTATCACAACAACCGTGGTGTTTTGTATACGTGTACGTATTATTTACAACGAAATTTTTCAAATATGCCGAAAACGAATGCAGAATATTTTCCCGATTATCGAAAAAAAAGCCAAAACAAGATTAAAATAAAAACATGTGTGCAATTCACACGTGGTAGAAGTGAAACCTTCAAAAATATTGGTTTCAAGATAATAAGACGAATGTAAAATTTCGGGAGGAACATAATTCTAGGTTTAAAATAATTAAGTATCTAACTTTGTATCACTATGATCATTACTAAAACCTGGAATTATCCTCTTCCCGAAATTTTACATTCGTCTCATCATCTTGAAATCAAAATTTTTGAAGGTTTCACTTCTACCACGTGTGAATTGCACACATGTTTTATAAAACACAAATCTATATACTTTTTTAATAATACATACACATATAAATATTTTACACCCAGACCCGGAACGAAATAAACATGTTTATGCACACAAGTATTTGTCCCGGGCGGGAATCGAACCCGCGACCCTTGGCTCCGCAATTAAAGTCTCTAACCGTTCGGCTAATCGGTCAGTTGTTTTATCTTAGAGTTTGCTGTATAATCACATCAAGTTTGACGCTTGTATGTAGTAGGTATGCGTTATCATTTTACAATGGAGCAAATACAAAGCAAATATGAAAAAAATACGTTTTTGTATTCTTTATTTATTTTTTGTTTTCTATTACCTATTTGTTAGGATACTGCCATTATAACACGCATTTTGTGAACATTTAAACCGGCTACCTATTACTGTTGAATAACAGACCTATAAAGTGAGATTGTGCATGAATATGACCGTGAATTGGGCGAACAAACTAGAATTGTAATTTCCTGATAAGTTCCAAACGGAATCAGTTTTGTGGGTTACAAGTTTAAAGATTACAAAAACAAACTGAAAGTCCATGATGCATGCATGCGTGTTAATGGAAATACTCGTCGAGGAATCGAAAAAATAAATTCATTATAGCAAGTTCCTCGGCGAGATTCATGATAAAAATCTCGTGCAGGTTTTCGTGAAAAAGTAGATAGGCCTTATTAATTTTTCCAATAACCATAAAGTTCAATGTTTCACATCTGCTAGGGCTTTCGTACCCAAAGGGTACCAACGGGAACGGGAACTATATTACTAAGTCTCCACTGTCCGTCCGTCCGTTTGTCCGTCTGTTACAGGGTTGTATTGTCCGAACCGTAATAGGTAGACACTTGAAATTTTCGCGAATTATGTATTAATTATTATGGCCACTATAACAGCAAATAATAAAATGAAATATAATTAAAAATCAAAGGGGATCTCCATACAAGAAACGTGTTTTTTTTTCGATGGTTTTGGTGATTGGTGGTTGTGAGATCATTGCTTACACTTGAAATTTTCATGGAGTACGTACTACTATGGCCGCTATGGAAAGACAAATAATAAAAATGAAATAAATTTAAAAATTAAAGGGGTCTCCGTACAGTAAAAGTGTTTTTTATATTGTACGGTGGTAGGTACAGAACACATGGTGTGCGAATCTGACTCGCACTTAGCCGGGTTTTTTTAATGCTTGAAGTTGATATTTTATCAGCATGGCCCCTCATTAAAATTACAGTGTTTTGTTGATTTCACTGTATGAGAGTGACTGTGTCCATGTTTAAGAAATAACCAAAAAGTCATGCTTAAACAAAGAAATATAATACCTGACACGACGAACACCGCAAACACTATGGTCAGAACCCAAATCACGGCACAGACTAAAGGCGTGTGTTTCAAGTCATTTATAACGTCCGGATAATTTAAATCGTACATTGGCATCGCACGAAATTCTCCTTTCCACGCAAGCCAAGACATCACCAGGATAGCACGTACCATTAGCAAAACAGGAATACTGACTGGAATCAAAAATTGCTGCAATCACTTAAATAAACGACACGAGGGCATGAGTTAAAATACGGTCTTGATTTGTAAATTTTTATATTAATATCTATTACCTATTCGCATAAATTAGAGAAAACGAAGAGATCACATACTTACTAATTATTGTGGATCAAGGTTTCCAAAAAACACGAAACTAAAGTCCGCGATACCAAAGAAGTCAAAGAAGTCCCGTAGTAGCCGCGGCGCTCGCCGTCTGCGCATCGCACAAACTCTTTCACCTTGAGAATTATTTCTTGGGTCGCCCTTCGTAGGACTATGCCTTTTTAAACTTTTTTAAACATTTATAGACAATCAAATTCACATTCGACGATATTCTCATACGCTCAAACACAAACAATCAACCACTTCAAATATAGTTCATTTTTTGCCGCAGGACTTCTTTGGTGGCGCGGACGTTAAAAATTCGAAACGAATGACGGGCAAAGGCGCAAACTAATGGTTACCAAGAAAACATGTTTAAAGTTCAACTACATTCAGCCGAACACCTCGTATATAAACCGCATGTTTGGTTGAACGTATCCAAACTTATAGACCGTGTAGAGCTTACCGAACTATACAAAAAGTTTTCCAGTGAGCAGATGGCGCAAACTAATGGTTACCGAGAAAACATGTTTAAAGTTCAACTACATTCAGCCGAACACCTCGTATATAAACCGCATGTTTGGTTGAACGTATCCAAACTTATAGACCGTGTAGAGCTTACCGAACTATACAAAAAGTTTTTTAGTGAGCAGATGGCGCAAACTAATGGTTACCAAGAAAACATGTTTAAAGTTCAACTACATTCAGCCGAACACCTCGTATATAAACCGCATGTTTGGTTGAACGTATCCAAACTTACCGTGTAGAGCTTACCAAACTAAACAAAAAGTTTCCAGTGAGTAGATGGCGCTACCTAACAATTACCAAAAAGAACCCGGTTTGTAATTTCATTTTTTTTTTAGTTTCTAACATAGTACAGTATAAAATACAGTAAATACATCAATATATTATAATTTCATAAGATTTAGCGCGTTAGCAATGTACGAGGTAAGTCAACAAAAAGTGAGTGACTAAGACACAAGTTACCTTTTAATGAAAGTGATTTAATTTTCAATGTTTAAATTAAAACACTTCATGTACTATCTTTTTTCTAGATTTAAAATTCCTATATTAAAAACTCTTCATCGTGAACTTCTAAAATCGTGTACTGCGGCGACTGCTGCCTCATCATCTTCAACTGAGGACAACAGCTTTCTTCCTCTGAGGTTTCCTTTCCTTCCTTCTTCTTCCTTTTCAACCGCGCAGAGACATAAATCACTAGAGGCGAGGTCCAGTGAATAAAGAGAATGTTCCTTCAATTCAAAGCTAGCGTATTCAATGGTAGCGTCACATTCTGGACTTGTACGCGGGGACAGTATATTAATGAAACAAGACAACTTTAGCGAGTTTTGCCACGGCTTTTTATCATGTATTCCTTTATGCAATTTTTAAATTTATGTTGCATATAAAATCCCCGCAATAGTAGCTCCATGACTGATCTGTTGAATCATTACCAGCCCCTGGCTCTCCCAGAAAAGAGAGCCCAATGATCTTAACGGCGAATGGCATTGCCTTAAACTTATATAGGAGTAGGGGAAGACGGTCTCTTTATAGTCATGAACTACTATTTCATTTCAGGGTCGTAATGATGGAGCAATATAAGTTTCATCCATAGTTATGAATCGAGCCAAAAGTCGTTTAGGATCTTCCTGTGACAAATCCAAACAGCTTTGCGAAATCCTTAGTCTGGTTTGTTTCTGCGCGTCCATAAGCATGACACAGTGTGACACTTTTATCATGTCGTGTATAATATTAAGACACTCCTTATCAAAAATTTTCTCTTGAATTTCTCGATGAACGACATGACAATCCACAACATTTTTTTCGACTTTTTAATAATTTGTTCGGTTACTGCCATCATCGTCGCGTCGTAGGGCGCCCCGAGCGAGGATCGTTGTTGGTGGAAGTTCTTCCTTGCTTAAACTCAGCACACCAAAGAACAAATGTTAAATATAGAGGAGGTTTAACCCCTGATGTCTGGATTTACCTGCTTCATAGATATTAAATTTCCGCGCGAATTTCAATGTTCTCCATTTTCGAAAACACGAAACGACACGTAGGAAACAAATGATCACGATTTAAAAAAAAAAACATAAGACAATAAAAAAAAATTATATTATAACGAGTATCTAGGCTATGCCTGCAAGTATTTATTTTTTTCTTACCAAAGAGTATCTATCTTATTCTCACTGTTTATCGAACACTCTCGAAAAAGCACGAAAATATTTTTTTTCTACTTGATTACAAAACATCAACTTTTCTCTGCTTTTTATAAATAAGACATATATTATAAATACTGCATGTGTGGGGCGCTTCCTATCACTTTTCTTATTTATAGTCTTTCTGTCGTTCTTTTATTTAGGTATGGAATAGTGATTGGAACAGGATCACCACCAGTACGTACCCTATTCTACATATTTTCCTGTGGAAGATGTTTTCCCGTGGGAAAATTGTCGATGCCTTCCTTTCCGATCCCAACGAAACGTAATGTAACCCCAACGCATAGCAGAAAGTTATTTTAACACACTTGACATATTAGTAGGTAGCCTCGAATGTTTAAAAAACTTTCCTCAAGATTCTGTGGGAATATGTTGCCGGGGTAATAATAAATCACTAAGTGCAAAAAGTCGTTTCGTTGCTCCGTTACGATATGAAGACAGAAAAAATGCATTCGCATTTTAGTAGGGGAGACCGGGGACAAAAGTAACGGCGGGTCGAAAGTAACAAATGCTCTGTAGGTTTATCCAATAGTCGAAACGCGGCCCCGCTACTGTCAGGAGATAGCCAACAATACTTTCCCCGGCTTTCACTTAGTCGCTGCGCACGCACTGCTTTGTAAGGATGTTTAGAGGATGTCATGTGATTTTGCGAACCAAAAGTAAGTTTTTTGACATTTATTCATTTAGTGATTAAGTAGTATTAAAATTATAATATCAGTGTGCCTATTTGTATAGTCATTCTTGATTACATTGGTTACACAGTGTTGTTATTTATTTTTGCGTAGCAAGTTTCTTTTTTAGGTAGGCATTCATTATTTGTCAAAAACGTGGGTGAGTACAAAAGTAACATGCGCTACGGGGACAAAAGTAACATGTTACTTTTGTCTTCGGAGTGGTATGTAATGTGATGAGTATGATTTACTTATGGTTTATTTTCATAATATGTTTTTTTATATCAACAGAATGCCACGACAACAGGTAAGAAAGACAGCACGAAAGACCACTGACATGAAAATGTACAGATTTGCTGCTGACAAATATTTAAATGATATCGGAACAATTGGAGCCCTGGTAAAAAAATATAATGTTTGCCATGGGACATTGTACAGCTATAAAAAAATCACATTATAGATAGCTATAATTGAGCCAAGAAATATTGGGAACATGGACGAGACAGGAGTGCCCAAGTGGGTTCTTCTCAGCCAATTCTTTTCTCACCTCAATATTGTAGACCTATTCAGCGAGCAGGTACGAGAAATTTAACAAATAAAGGGCGTAAGAAATGTGAAATTGTTATTTTCACTGACACGCCCGAAAAAATTGGATTGATGAAAAATGCAAAAAAAGAATGCGAAGAAAAATTTTTACAACGTAATACTGATACATATCTACAAAAAGGAAGGAAAAAGTAAAAAGACAAAGAAGGCAAATAAACGAGAGGAAAACAGTGAAAATTAAAATTCATCCGATGAATAAAATTGCTTTTGTTTCGTTTGTTTAGAGCCTATTAGCAATAGTCGACAAAACGAACAGTGGATACAGTGTATTGAATGTATCATTATATATCATTATCATTGGTCACATGCTACATGCATCAACGATGATGCATACTATGTGTGCCATAATTGCGAGTCTGAACAGAGAATGAATTTCATAAAAGTTGTTCACATTATTAAGTATTGTGATTAAGAATAATTCCCGATGAGAAGTCAATAATTGTTTTGTTTACTTATGTTTTGTTTATATTGTTCATTCATTAAAGAAGTAGGTACTGTTTAAATGTTAAAAGTACAAATAAACATTTCCTTTAATAAAACATATTTTTCTAATAAAAAATAACTTAATTGGATACTGCATTTCATAATTATTACATAAACCTTTATCATGTTACTTTCGACCCACGCTGTGTTACTTTTGCCCTGACCTCGGGGTCGAAAGTAACAATCGGCAATTTATTTTTAAGTCTCTCCAATTCATAATAAACATCAAGTAATGAAGTAAACTTAAATACAAATTTGTAGAGCATAAACGAAATTTATACGTGGCTATATTCATTTCATCAAAGATATGATAATTAGTTAGAAACCAGTGTCAAAATACAAAGTGTTACGTTTGTACCCGGTCTCCCCTACAAGCGATATATATTGTTCACCTACCTCCAACGTACAACCACAATTTGGAAATAAAAGTACATTTTTGGCCATACGCTTTGACAGCGGCTTCCTCTTCTGGACTGTAAGTATTACGTCTAGGGTCTTTATCGATTAAATCCAGTAATTTTACTAAACGACTTTGACTTGTCAGCATTATCAAATATTTCATATTCACTACTGTATAGGAAATGACCATAGTTCCGTTTTTGCACGCTTCGCCAAAATTCCCTTTAGGTATGTCATGGTTAACTATAGAATTTATGGAAAAAGAGAAAAATCCACAGGTACCAATTAGTAATATGACATATTGGATTAACCAATAAACGTTTTTGGGTATGTCAGGATGCGCACGTATCAAATACAAAGCTTTTTCAGATATTTTGAACGTATCTTTGAAACTTGGCGGCGCCATTTTAATAAAGTTGTTGTTAGAAAAAGTCCTCTTATATAACCTTATGGACGTCAATTCGAGCTACAATTAGGGCGTTACGTTGATACGAATTGGGCGAAAGTCGACTTTATTTAATAACTAGTTTTGTTAGCTACTTCGCCGCATCGTTTAACTGTTAAAATCATAACGTTATAAAGCTGGGCTTGTTTTTGTTGTTGTTGTTGTTTAGAGCAATTTAATCCCAAGCATTTTTATAATTTACATGTTTTTTTTTAAATTGTAATGCGCTTTAGATATAAGTTGCCATTTCACACAATTCTTGAATTCATTTAGCCATATCTATTATACTGCTTAGTTTATTATAAAATCTTATACAAATTAGTTACCTTTGATTGAAATTACTTATTGTGTATAGCCTAGCAGTGGGAACTGCGAGTATATGTTTATTCAAAGTATCCTACTTCTTACATACTAAGATAAAATGTTTATTGCACATTTGATCTACAACCCTTGCACCTCCAAATAAACTACTTTTCTTTTACTGCTTTAAAATAACAGCGAGAGGATGTAAAGGTAACTTATACACCGTGTTCGGCTGAGCATAGTCCAAACTTATAGAGCGTGTACAGGTTACCAAACTAAACAAAAAGTTTCAAATAAGCAGATGGGACAAACTAACGGTTACCGAGAAAAACATGTATAAAGTTTAATTCTTTTATCACTTATCTTTTTTAAACGTATTGTTTAGTTCGGTAAGCCCTACAGCTCAGCTCTACGATGGTAAGCTCTAAATTTGGACTAAATTCAGCCGAACACGCCGTATATAATACAGTATATTGAAAGAAAGAAAGAAAAAATATTTATTTGGCACACTTACAATAACACTAGCAATACTGTTTTAAAATAGAAATATAAAAATAAACAAAGTAAATTAATAAAAAAATAAAAATATAACAGTCGGGATTCTAAATAAACTAAAACAATAACAAAAAGTGACCAAAATGGTTTCCACTCAGCTATATGTCAGGGCATTTGAATGCCTAGACGCTGGTTTTCTGTGGAACCAAGGAGTGGCCAATGGCTCGTATCTTATACGAGTAAATATTATTCAGGCTCTGTATAGTATTCAATTTGGGTATTCAAATTGAAAGTTTTAAAAAATTAATAAGTGATACCCAGTAAATAAACTGTAATCAGTGATAGTTGTATATTAATGCGAGATGTGTTGTAAATATATGTTGCAAAAAAATTATCTTGTAGAGGTGTGAGGAACACGCAGGGAAACAAAAAACAAATATACACCATGATATTGAATCAAATTTTCATTTATTTTGTCTCATCTATCAGGTACAGATACGACACCGTAACTTTATACTTTTTATATAAGTATAAATAAAATTATATCTATACTAACTAGTTGAATTTTCATTGAAGGATCATATTAATATTGATGTGTCGTGATAGCCCATAGCGCAACGAACCTGTCTCAAATTTATAAGGCCATAGGGCCATGGTTCGAATCCGGGCGTGTACCAATGAGTTTTTCTGACTTAAGTACATTAACTATCACTGACTCCGTGACTCGAAGAGCACGTTAAGCAGTCGGTCCCGGACGCTGTCAATAGATGGCGGTCGTTACAATCCCCAACCCGCAGTTGGACTAGCGTGGTGGATTTAAGCTCCAAACCCCCTTATCACCCTGGGGAGGCCTAAGCCCCTGCAGTGGGGTGAAATAGGCTGATGATGATGATTAATATTGATGACAGAGCAGCAGAACAACAGTCGTTGACATATTGTTTGACATAAATTATTCTGTACTTCTGTATCGGTTACCGTCGCGTTGGTGACTTACCCATCATACAAAGACCACATAAATATAAGTAAATCGTAAATACTTATTTAAGAAAAATCATGCCAATTTAAGAAAAAACAACAATATTTGTATTTAGGATTCTGTATCTGAAAAGGTAAAACATAGAACCTTCATAGGATCACATCGTTGTCCTTTTATCTGTCTGTCCTTTATCTCAAGAAAGAGCAAAGGTATAAAATTGAAACTAATATTAAATGTCTGAGACCCTGTAGCCCTGTAAAAAATCAAATAGGTATTTAAGTCTATGTCGTCAAAAGAAGAAGAGAAATACCTATGGCGTATTTGCACATTAAATAGCACGACATAAAAACCTATAGGGTACTTCCCATTGACCTAGAATCTTGAAACATAAAGGAAGGTCTGGAAAACAAGTAAACTCCAAATTCTATTTTCAATCGGTTTTTTTTAGTGTTTTCAAACTGATATTTGCTTTTCGTACCTTATATAATACGTTATATAACAGTACGGAACCCTCAAGGCGTGAGCGCGATTCGCACTTGGCCGGTTTTTTAATTTGTTAATCAATATCCTATCATCGGTATCAATTATGGTCTCTTAATCAAAATACAGCGTGCATATGTGGAGTGAACGTCGATTTACTTTGTAATTATTTGAAATATGCAATTACATACGCTGCCAATTAAGTTTTTAGTGGATTACAGAGTAACAAGTGAAACACAAATCAAAAAGTTCAATAATGGTTCAATATTGAAGAATATCATACTGTCTATATCTACAAAAATAACAGGAGCAAAAACAGTATATGATTTATTTCCATTTGTAATAAATTTTTGTTAAAGAAGTATATTTCATCCTAGGGAAATCTCTCACGCCTATAACAATTAAAAAAAGATAAATAATTAACTTCTATGGAAAATTTCATTTTTTGTAAAAATTTGATTTTTCAATTACAAAATGTCAATGGTATTAATGTACCTATATATACGCGATGCTAAACCAAGAAATAGTCATACTACGTTGAGTGATTTCACTTAACCACGATTACTCACCTCCACGTACTGTGCGTGTTGAAACGCGACAATTTTATTGTTCGAAAAACGAATCCAGTGATTAATTAAAACTACCAATATCATTACTATCAGCAGCAGGCTTTCATGCCTCCGCTGCTGGAGTACAGCCCTTCTTCAAGCAGTTTGCTTATTAAGTCGCTCGTGCTGTGCTAATTGGAAGTTGTTAACTACCACCATCACACAAATGCCGATGTGAACGAGTTTGGGATATAAGTAGGTTGGGGTTGTACCTATCGATATAACAATCAACAAAGTTCATATATATATTCACCCAAATTTATCTAAACTAAATACTTAATCTATAACGAAATTAAAACCAGACAATTTATGTAACGTTTTATTAGATAACTTAGATCAAGCAATTCATTAACATAATAAATACAGCACTAGTTACAAGTTAAAGTTCATGTGTTGTAATCACAGATCATCGAAAGACGTGCGGGGGCACACCCGCTGCTAGTGGTGTTCGAACAACGAGCGGTCCCTTGCTCACGCATCGTAGTGCATAATTAACACACCCTCTTATATACTCGTGACATACACACAAGCGTTTTCTCGCGTTTACCGATAATCTATAATTGTAATTTACAAATCCAGTGATGACTTAATTAAACTATTTCTCTTTATTTAATGCCTCTATGAATTCTTCTAATCTTTCTTGTACTTGTCTTACTCGTTCTAGAAAAAAAAAAAACGTGAATTACAAGACATCGTTTTTATACTAATTAAAATTATTTGTTTTTTTCTATGTTAACTATAGAACTGGGTCAAATTAATGTGAGGCCAGTGTCGGGAGTTTAATTGTTACACACGGATTCCGTGAGGTCGTCACAATATACAATACACAACTACAATAATTAGACATTAAAAATACTAATTTTAAGCGGTTGTCTCAATCGATGCATTATCAAATATTGGTGCATGTCAAATCAGAGAATTTAACGACACTTCCTCATCACTAGTTTTATTACAGCACAAGCGAGCGACGATGAATTAAAGATCAACATACACTCTAATATGAAAGGTATGCCCACGGGACGGAGAAAAACGGGCAGATTAGAACTTTTAGCTAAATAACTCTAGTTTGCGTAGGTTACTGTTATGTAACTTTTGTCTCTTAGAAAAAGTTTCATAGGAAAGTTATACATGCAATACTTAAGAGCGAGCCGAACGCGTCGGAAATCTGTGAGTTGGATTTCCGATAAATGTTTCTAATTTTACACAGAGCAAAGTTGCGCCTACTAGGTATGGGTGGCTATTCTGCCATGTTCCCGGGTGTCTATTAAACACCATTTTCAAAAATGGAAATTTCGCTACTTGCGACGCAACGCCAATGTCATTTGTTATTCTCAAAATAGATAATATAAATATTTTTATTAAAATTTTTCACATTAGACAATACGCCCAAAGACACTAAGCGTCTGAGCCGATAAAAAACGCAAAATTTGACTGAAATTTACTTTTCATTCTGATTTTCAAGAAACTGGCATGGTACAGACACAGATATACCCAATCCTACATACAATACCTATATCAACTGAATCCGTGCAGACGATTTCAAAGGAATCCACGACTATGATTGTATGAAAATTTCCATGTGTAGGTTGTTCTGCAAAGTGTTTGACTCAGAGGGAGAGGGTGTGTTGGATCGTCGGCTGTGTTAATTTTTTCTTTAAAGTTATGAATACATGAGGGCGCTACTGTTGCTCATATTATTGCACACAAAAGTTATTATTGTCCGAAAGTACGATAACAAGCTTTTGTTGTTTTTTGATATGGTTTGCACAGCTCAGTGTGAATGGTCATGTCAGATAATCTGATATAAAATCTTATTCCCGTAGTTATTCGGGAAACTAATTTATAGCTTATAAAAGACTGGTGTACTACTAAATTTATTTGGCTCCTGTATTTTTTTTTTGTAAGTGGTATTTGTAGAAATTTTCTGAAAACAGTTGAAATGTTTGTACCTCCGAATATACGGGATGTTCGACTGAACATAGTCAAACTTATAGAGCGCGTAGAGATTACCGAACTATACAACAAATTTTCAAATGAGCAGATAGCGCAAACTAACGGTTACCGAGACAAACACGTTTAAAGTTTAATTTGATTATTACCTATCATTTTTTGAAACTTTTTATTCAGTTCAGTAAGCTCTACGCGTTCTATAAGTTTGGACTACGTTCATCCAAACATACAATATAAAGGGACTTTATATGGGGTTATTCATAACGAATTATTATAAGTCAAACATTTTCTCTGTCACACAATACTGTATGAGTATAATATAACATAGCACAACAATTATTCGTTATTTAACTGATATTTTCCAAAACCACGCTGCAACACTGCAAAACTCCCAAGCGTCTTTAATATTAATCTGCGGGTCGATAAGACAATGCTAAATACTTTATAACATACTACAAAAGTTTTGCAGTCCGAAACCAATTGTAACATTTAACAAACTGTAATAAAATGTAAAATAATCTCTAATATAATGGTTTGTGGACCGAGAAGCGAGTGTCACAGCCGCCATTTTCTATTCGTTTATTTATTTGCGCGGTTATACTACATGATAGATGCGAATCACTTTGGCTTTGCGTAAACAGAAAATATTTAAATTAATGTAGATGTAAATAAAGATTACCAAAAATCCAGTAAACAAACAATTTTAATAACTTACTCAATTCTTCGGCTAATTCTACTCTTCTGCCTGACAGTAATTGCTTCTTAAGATCTGGATCCGCCGCCATCTAGGAAGGAATAGCAACCATGAGTTCGTTCTTTAAGATGTGAATAGTCAAATATAATAAAATATCTTTATTTTGAAGATATGTAACATAATCTTGAAATAAGTCAAAAAAGTGAATTTATTACTTTACGAGAAAACGTCACCACAAAGGCGCATTAAAAAAGGTGCATTCGCATTAAAAAAGGTGCATTATAAACCCGACTGCAAAACCACTAAACTGAAAAGAAAAACAAGGTTTATTGTATAGAATTTGGTTTGAACAATGTAGAATGCACCATGAAATATTTTTTTGTCTGATACCTACTTAGGCAAATGTTAAAATATACTATCATATATCACTACCACTGACTTGAGTGGTATATGGTATTACAGACGGGCACAAACAAACCAATAATCAAAATACGAAATAATTAATAAATTGACGACCGCTTAGCCTAGTGGGCAGCGACCCTGCCTGCGAAGCTGAAGGTCCCGGGTTCGAAACCCAGGTCGGGTCAGTATTTATATGATGAATATTAATACTGGCACCGCGTCTTGGTTGTTATATGTATGTGGTGTCTTCGCTTGGTACCCAAAATACAAGCTAATGCTTAGTTTGGGACCTAGACGTTGTTGTGATTGTGTGTTATTATTATTATTATTAAATATATTTGGTGGTGGTATTTATTTGAAAATGAAGATTTTTACAACCAATATGTTTTGTAGTTTTTGTTTGTCCGCGCGTACAATAAATACCTCATACAATTTAAGTCATATTTATATGATAGTATATTTTATTATCTGCTTAAATAGGTATCAGACAAAAAAAAAAAAACGTTACATGGTGCATTCTACATTGTTTGACCCTAATTCTATAGAATACAGCTTTTCTTTCTCCTTTCAGTTCACAACTTTTTTTCTTTTTAGTTAAGAGGTTTTGCAGTCGGTTTTTTTTTAATTATTTACTTTAGAAACTGGCTTGGTTCCTTTCTTTAACAAGATGTCTACTGCTAATGTCCAACTAAACTCCCTGACTTTTCCCTGACCAACTATTTTCATTTTTAAGAAAGATAAAATATATATTTCTGAAACATGTGCTTTACATTTTATAGTATTTTTTTTGCAGTTTCTTAAACCAAATTACATCACAATATAGTTCATTCCATTTAAAAGAAAACTAAAAAGGAGTAATATAATTATGATTAAATACAAGTAATGTCCGTCACTCCAAACCTAAAAAATATGCTTCAATAGTCTGAATTAGGAGTAAGAATTGAGCATGAATTATTCATTTATAAACATTTAATTCATGTTTCATATACCTCATTTTAAAATCACTGGGAAATTTTGAGATACAAACAGTGTAAAATTCCAATTTTTCCTGACTTTCCAGGTGGCCCCTCAATTCCACTAACTTTCCCTGACCAACTTGAGTTCCCCTGACTAATCGTAGCCTTTCCAGAATTTGGACACCCTATTTAATTCAGAATACAGTCAACGCATAGTTAAATAATTAAAATCGAAGACTACCTATGGAAACCACTAACCAATCACATTGTCTTTAATTAGAATTCTAAAGATGAATACTATCATATGATTTTAGCTGATTTTGCGATGGTGACAGTTACCTCATCCAATATTTCTCTCAACTCTCGATCGAGCCGCGCAGCCTCCCTGTTGCCGATCTGCTGTCTTAGAGCGTTGGCTGTTGTCCTTAAAGTCTGCTGAACGCGCCAGAACATCACCACTTCGCAGCATTCTTTCTGCACACAGATAATAGAGATTATTAAAGTTACATTTAAAATCCTGTGGCGGTGGCTTCTCTACGCATTACGTCCCTACTCCTTTTTAATCAAAATGTAACCTAACCGGGCCCTAATTGAATTCACCAAAATGTCTAATTCCCCGTTTGAAAATCGCTGCATGTATAATATCATATAATAATATTTTCAAGTAATATTATAATGTGACTAAAATTATTTTTAATGAAAGATAAATATTACAGAAATAGCTTACCCCATCTCCATTCTGTTGGCTGTACAAGTAAAAACTTTTTTTGCAGTCGCGCGCACGGGTTTGCGCTCTTTGCAGAAAATTTCTGAAAATTATCAACAATTAGTTTGTGATCAGTTCAATTCAAAATTAAAAAAAAAAAAAAAACAATCAACTAGCTTTGTATTAAATATTTAATTAGACAAATAAAAAAAAAATTTAAGTAGGCTTTACTAGCACTTTCGAAATGTCAGAAGATGCCAATGATTCGGAATTATTACTTCCCAATTACATAGAACTTATTTTAGTCCCATCTAAAATAATATTATGTAGGACATCTCACACAGCGCTATCTAATCCCAAACTAGACAGAGTTTGTATTATGGGCACTAAACAACTGATATACTTACATTCTTAAATATCTTTATAACACATGTAGATACTTTACATTCCAACATGGGACAAATAGCCGAAAACGAGGGTTGCTATTTATTAATCCGTAATAACAAAACACAAAAATAACAAAAAGAAACAAGTATCTATCATTTAATATGGTTTTGTAGCTTTTCAAAATATTGGCCATGATGATCGATGCACTTTTGCATATGTTGAAACTAATTTTCATTGCACTTTCGGGTGTTAAAACCAGTTATGAATTTTTTCAGTTATGTATGAAGTTCAATAGCAAATAAATCGATGTGGTTAGTTGGCATTGGAATAAAAAGGGGATAAGTTTGATGTGTGAATATCATACATTACAAATATTCGCGTATTATCGTCTGTAACAATATGAATTGCGGCTAATGAACGTGCGGACAGTGTCCGGAGTCAAATTATCGCACACGGGCGGGACCCGTTCGGTCGTAAAGACATTTTGAAATCCACAATACTCACTTGAGATAAATGGGCTCCCAGATCTCTCTTATATAATCATTGTCGACTTCAATACCTCTTCTTCTCAGATTGTCTCTAACTGCGACAATTTCGTCGTAAGTTAATTTCGGTCTCGTAGAACCGAGCCTTTCTAACTCGTTTCGTGCTTCCGCGTTACGATTTTGCTCTTCCGTGCTGGATCGCCAATACAGCCATTTCTCTTTCACACTTGGCCCTGAGGGTGAAAATGGCGACAATTTTGTCAAACTTTTGTTTGATTTGACAGATACAGAGGAAAGACAACAACCCGAAATAAATAATGTAAACCAACTTTCAAGGTTTGGCAATATTTTTTATTGGCAATTAAGGCTAGGCGGGCCGGTTTTATTTTTTTCAAACAAATTTTAAACAATCAAATAACTCAACTAAAAACTAAAGATTTTAATAGTTCAAAAAAACGAGACGTTTTATTTCACTCAATCATGAAAAATTCCAAGTCAAGGTAAAATTCGATTATTTATTTCATTTTAATTAAATATTGCAATACGCAATTTATGCTCGTCGGTTTTGGGTACTAATATTTTGCCCTTCTTTAAGATACAGCTAATATGTTTTTTAGGGTGATTTGATAAGGTTTTCTCACAGACAAGTCAACCTTTAGACCACGCTTTAATAAACGTCAGTACGAAAACGAAATCGCCAAAAAGTGGCGGGTTGCGGGGAGAGGTCGGCTAGTTTTCATTGGCTCGTTCAAAATTGACAATTTAATGGCTTCCGACGTGCTTCCAACTGACGGCTCACTAGTGACGTATTTATGTAGTGTCACTACATAGCCTTGGCGAATGCTACTCCCTGTTAAAGCGTGGTCTAAAGGTTGACTTGTCTGTGGGTTTTCTAAACAAAAGTTCGGATGTATTATGTACCTGTTAGTGTCTTTAATCGTTTTTCAGTAGCTTCGAGTTTCTCTTTAAGTGCGTTTTCCATAAGCCGCACGGCCGCGTCCCAGTCTTGACGAGAGCTCACGCATCTATCCTGCAGCGCGTTCAATTGCAAAACTCTGAGCACCTGTACAGAACAGTAAAAACAATACATGTAGCACATAATAAATGGATTCATAGATAGCTCTAAGCTTTAACTATTCAAGTTACAAGGGCCAATAGACACCCTAGAGATGACAACCAAATCGAGGCAACTCAAGTCAAAATTGGATGTAAAATTTTGAATCCTTTGCCTTTTGTATAATGTTCTCTTTCTGGTCAGCCTAGTGAAGTCTATAGTTGAAATATGTGTGAACTTGATTATAAAAACCGTGTTTTTGTATCAATAAATAAAACTAATGTCAATGAAACAAGTAAGGTTTCATTACAAAAGGGTATTAATAACAGTATAATCTAATATATCTATAACGTGGGTAAAGGCGAATGAAATAACATCTGGAAATCTGTCTCCAGTATACATTCAATTTAAATTTCTTTGGCGAATCGGTATTGTGATTTTGGTTCTTCTATGGATATCTCTGTCACCAAATTAGTCATTCAAACATAGCCATATATCGCTGCTTGACTTTTAGCTTGTAGATCAAGTATTTCTATGATCAATACCATACGGAACCATTATTACACTACGGGGTTCGATTTCGTTACATATGATATACTGAGATATCTCACATATTATGTGCAAAGCAGAATCTGTACTATGGATACTAAAGTATCAACTGAAGACATAATTGCTTAAATATTTTTACAATACAGTAGACTCTCGCTAATCCGGCCCATCAATAATCCGGCATGTCCAATAATCCAGCACCTTCTACCCGTGCCTTCCTCACCTCTCTCTTTACGCTTGCTCCGCGCTTACGTTCTGGTCTCAGTGACCTCAAAACTTTTCAAAAAAGCACGTACCTTTTACCGCTCGGCGCCCATTCCAGTTTATATTCCACTACTGTTTTCAACTGAAAATAGTGTAGCTAAAAATGTTAAGTAAACGGTTTCTATGCAATCCAGTAATTCGTACGTTATAATAATCCGGTACCCCTAGTTTTTAATAGTGCCGGATTACTGAGAGTCTATTGTACATACATATGTAGCTATTTTACACCCAGCCACAGAACAAATTGAAACTTTCATGCACACAAATATCTGTCTTAGGCGGGGATAAAAATCGCAGCTTTTGCTTCTGCAATCAGTGTCTCCACACAGTCGACGAATCGGTCACTCTAACGGAAAACAGACTTACATCTTGCGCCCTTTCTTCCCACTGATGTCTTCTTAAGGCTTCCTCGACGGCCGCCTGCTTTACTGGTTCATATACAGGGTCCGTTTCGGAGTCGCTTCGAGATTTTAAGACTTCCAAAAAGCCCTCTCGTAGGGCTTCTCTGCCGGCCCGCACTGACGCTGCCGGTAGTTCGCTTTCGGCCCATTCTCGTAGTTTTATATCGACGAGGGTGTTGAATTTGTCTGTGATAAGCAATTATTTTTAATTTTGAAAAGTACAGGGTTTAATACATTTTCTATCTATTCTAAATATTAAATTCAACGTTCTTATATGACAGAGAAGGAAAAACTATGGTGTGAGAACAGCTCAGTACGGCCATTTAAAATAGATGTAAAACTTCGTTTTGTATACAGAAAGACATAAGAAAAAATTTTGGATAACCTATGACTTTTTTATTTTTCAATCAATAATGAATTTGTTATAATATCAAGTCTAAATTTATATTTTCTTGTGTAATATATTTTTTATATTCCTCTATGAGCGGCACGAGTTAAGATTGCTGGCCTTCATACCACACAGGCAAACATGTCCAAAAATAATTGACTGCGCGCGTGAACACCAGCGACCTTAACTCGTGCCGCTTAGTTTACTACCACAATATACTCTTTTTCTCTGGAATTGTTAGAGAAGGATCTAGGAGCGGTTTAGGATTAGGACTCACTGGTATCGATGTCAAAAGGATGGCGCCATAGACGTAACTGCTGATCGTGGCTGTAATGGACATGACGTAACGCCATCACCCTCACTGGAACATTAGGATGTTGGACTGAAAAAGACAGTTTTAAGGACTAGGAAGTTAGGAAATGTTGATTCTTAATATATTACAATTACCATTATAAAATTGTAACGAAGTGGTGTCTGTGATATTTATGATACAAGAGAAATGCTTTATGCACCAACAAATAGATTATTTTATTACCTTTTCAGTGATGTTTCATTTAGGTTTGTAGTATTAATAGTTTTAGAGATAATAATAATAGATATAACAATTATTCATGTGATAGTCAAGAAATTTTCTTGGAATATAACTCAACTTTAATATCACAGTGGAAAACGTTTTGGTAATACTCAACTATCATGGTACATATGCAACTCGCCACTATTTTTCGTGCGCGAAAGACATAAATTTGATTTCACGCCAAAAATATCCGCAAATATTTATAAATATTAAAAGCTAAGTAACTGAGTGGAGAGTGCTTCACTGAACCTAGCATGTTGTGGCGACAGATCCATGAACACGTTTAACTTTAGGATTGGTTGAGCTCGCGACGTGATAACTGTCTCATATGAGCATTGCCTTTAGATCATACAAACAATTAGACATGAAGTGCGTGCTGTCTCTGAAAGCCAAAAAGAAAATAAAAATGCTGGAGTACCAGTGAGAGTATCTGAATTTCCCGCGTACTCGTATATTCGAATTCTCACGTCATTTCCGCACTGTCCCCTTACCGGATTAGAAACTTTACAAGTTGGTTTTACCATGAATTAGACCCATCGCACACCAATCGACGCAGGACGTAGCTCGTGCAGCCACGATATGTACAAAACGAGACAAAAATACGCGATAGCTTCGTTACCAAACGTTATAAATTGGCGTTTAACTTGTTTGGCTTTGATGCTCGGATTTTCCAAAACGACGAAAGTAGAATGGTCACAATGCTTCGGTAACTTGTCGTTGTTTGTATGATCTGAAAACCCGCCGCTATAGGTGTATTTTCGTACGAAGCCTGACTTTTTAGGGTACTTACCTAGCTTTATAACCTAATATAAATCTACTAAAAAATTTCTTCTTAACCTCCTTCTTTCCACTCACCTACGTCGTCCGGACTAGCTGCTGGCAAATATATTCCATCGAAGACCCTATCTGCTGCTAGATTCCATAGTGTAGTATGTAATCTCTGTTCCCAAGTTGCTGCTGGTACACTTGATAATTCTGCACTTTGATCTAGTAGTTCCGCTCGGGCTCTTTCGTATAACTCATCTCGATCGAGTTCACGTTGCCTGGAGATGTATAGATAAAATATAACTATTATTAAACTGTTGGGTGTACATACTCGACAATAGACCCCTCATCACTAGTTTCATACCAGAAAGTACGATGGAAAACAAGTGCCGACCGATTCAATTCGATAGGAGTTTTTTTGGAAGATGTGAGAACGATAGAATCTTCGAATATACAAATTGAAATGGAACTGCAGGGCAAGCCACTATTTGCAGAGTTCGCTTTTTGAGTCATTATTTTAAACTGTAGTATTTTTTTACCACTTCGCTAGCTCTAACGCGTCGTAGTACACAGGAACGTGGCCACGTACCTCATACGCTTAGGTATCTCCTATGAGCTGATACGTTTTTAATCCAAATTTCGGAGATGTTTTCTCGAAAACAGTGACACTGACGAAAAAATGGGTATGAAAAAAAATGATGTACTCGACGAGAAACGCTGCGTATAACGGATTGCTCTGCAGACATGTTTCAAACTAAATAAGACGGCGCTTAAAGTGAAAGTTAAAAATAAAAGAACTGCGAGTGCATCGCATGTTCAAGTAGGACGTACGGAACGGACAATATATGGAACCTACGTACGCCCACAGTGCTATGGCGACGGTTGGGCCTGATTTGATCCGGACATCATCGCCCGTATACTGGCGATGATGTCCGTCGTCCGTCCCGTTTAACAGTGAGTCAGAGCATTTCGGAGAATCGTTTGGTACAGAGACGCTTTGCGGTACAATGACGATAAATATAGACAGCCCTGTCTATTGAGAATTAAGCATTGAAATGGCGAATTCGTAATCGGACCAATAAACTAAATAAGCAGCGGACAATCCAAAGGGCACTATCCCTGGCCCTATAATGTACATAACTATAATAAAGTTTTTGATCATGATCCATAATACACATGATCCCTGGATGACACCATTATCCAGGAAATTGCTTGAGTAAATTGAGATTAAATGGATGCGCTCATAATCAGCAAGTAGATACCTGGGGAAAGTATTCTTCCACTCCGTCTCCAAGTTGAACCTCATAGCTTTGAAGGCGTCAGCCTGTTGTTCGACAGACGCTCGCACCATCTTCCAGAAGCAATCGGCGACCGCTAGGGAGAGATTACGCGTCGTCACTTGCGACGGGGTTACTAGTCCATCCCTGAAAGGAACAAGTAGCAGATTGATATCAGAAAACAGTTAATAGAGGTGATCCATTAATTATGAACGGGTGAGCAAAGTGTGACAAATAAACCGGGGGAGGAATCACAAGCTTCATGACTGCACATCAATCTGAAATAATGAAACAATTCAATAGGGACTGTTTACACTTTTTCAGCACACGCGGTTCAATCAAAACACACTCATTAAGATTTAAGTAGAAACTGAAATTCTTCATACAAAGTAATAAAATTTGTAAACATAAGTGATAAGGTTTATCCTAGCGTACTTGGCCAGTCAGGCGTTAGGTTTGTGACGTCAGTGGCGCCTCTACGAAGTTATTACCTACTCATATGCTATCCCTCGAAATGCGACGTCGATCGTGTGAGTGTAGCATAGAACTTTGAATGTGGCAGACTAGAAAGTGTACGCTTACTAAACTCAACCACAAAAAGGCAATACATTTTGCCAACTTCAATCACTTAAAAAAGATGCTACCCGTGTCCGGTCTTTCATTTAATAAGTAACTAGTTTTGACGAGTAATACATAAAGACCTAGACACAACATCTAGGTAACCAATGGCGTGGGACGTACACCCATCCCGCTTATCTCCTTTCCCTCATCCAATGATTCAAATGTATTAATTTAGGGTGTAATAACACTTTAAGCTAAAAGAAGTGAAGACAGAATAGAAGTTAAGACGCATTAAAAATTATAATAACGTATACATCACAACAACGTCTAGGCCTCAAACTAAGCATTAGCTTGTATTTTGAGTATCATGCAAAGACACCACATACATATAACAACCAAGACCCAGTACCAATATTCATCATATAAATACTGACCCGACCTGGGGATCGAACCCGCGACCTCCAGCTTCGTAGGCACGGTCGCTACCCACTAAGCTAAGCGGTCGTCTTAAAAAATTAAATTAAATTAAACATGAAATACTCACTTGAACAACTTGGACCCTCTAAAATACCTCTCTTCATACTCTCTTATGCTCTGTATGGAGTCGTCTTTCCGACTGCGGCCCGTCACCACCGCGTAGTAGCCCAAAGCCTTCATTGGAAACAATTTGCCTTCTAATATGCGTCGTATCTGCGAATATTTTATATATGATGAGCACACCAGCAAGTACCAATCCAAATACATATTGAAGGGAATTATAAAATTATCGATATGAGTCGCACATATTTTGTCGTATGTACAACCATATACGTGCACAATATTATTAAATAATTAATGTACTAGCTGTGGCCGTGACTTCGTTCGCGTGGACTTAGATCTATCCCAGCTGGGTGTAAACGCAACGTGACCGTCCCCCGTAACACACCGCCCCACAACACCGGACGCGCGTGACGCGGCGCTACGGTGCGTCGGCGTGGTGCTATGAGGTTTCTAACTAAACTTAAAAATTGATATCTTTTGATTCTGTGGGTCGATTTTGGTGAAATAAACATTAAATGTTACTTAAAATAAAGCTTCATATTTTATAGTAATCAGATTTTTAATCTAATGAGTAGCTTTTACGTGATGCGCGTACAAACGAGCAAACAAATCGACAATGAACAATATTTAAAAAAAAATTATGTTCTATTAATTATTTCTCGCATCTCTCAATTATTTTTTTGGAATAATCGTTAATGTACAGACACGGCAAGTTTACGATTTTATAATATGTATTAATTATTTTCAGTATGTTATGGACCAAGTGATTAATTGGACAACCTGTATGATGCCCGGGTAATATGAAAAATGTCTAATTTACTATGGAAATAACAAACTTTGTTATTTTTATATTATAAGCAATACTAAAACAAAGAAATCTAATCTAATCTACCAATATAAAAATTGTGAACTATTAATCTATCTTGATTGAATTGAAAAATGATCAAAAGGCTTCGGAGTGGTTCGTCGCTCCGCTCATTTTCACTCCTCGTATTGACAGAAACAAACCTAACCTATTAATTTACAAATGGTATTAAGTTAATTAATAATACTTACTAATACTGCAAATATTACAAAGTGCGTAACCTAATTCTAGCTATATTAATAATGACTGGGCAATGTTATAAAAATATACATAATGATTGGTTCTATACCAGTTACACATAGCGATAGTATATTCCAACTTTTGGGGCATTTTTCCCTATTGTACGATGCGAAGAAAGGACAAATTTTGTATTTCATTGCAATCTTCAGTCAAGTTAAATAGTAGCCTATGTTAGTCGCTATTCCCATAGAAAAAATCAGATCCTTTCGTTGCTACTTTACGGCGCTACATGATGAAAGAACAAATAAGCAAACACATGTTCACATTTACAATATTAGGATTGGCATACCCTGTTCGGATTGGTCAAATTCTCCTCAGCCAAATCGACTTTGGTCAACACAAAGATAGTCCTCTTGCCTTGTGGATCACACTGAGCTACCAGATCTGTCACATTGCTTCTTTCTGCATCAACAGAACCATCCTAGAATATTAAATCGTAGACAAAGTTATTTTTTAGTAGATTTCATTTTACCAAATATACTCATATTATGGTTTTTGTATCATAATAGAAAATGCAGACTATATATTTATAGCACAATTGACGATTGTCTTAGTAGCCTAAAACCACGGAACAAAGAAAACGGTTGGAAGTGCGATGTGGGCGGGTCCATGACGTTCATAACCGTGTTACAGATGTAAAATAGATTTGAAAACTGACTACAGCATCTCAACAGCGTTTAGTCGTATAATGCCAATATTAAAAGTACCGAAACGAAAAGTATATGAATAAGAACTTGGCTCAATTCAAACTAAAGTCAATATCTGTAAATAAAAAATAAAGAAAGTGTTTACTTATTATGTGAATGTTAATAGTTAAGGATAACTTCTTGACAAATGGTTGCTACATAATGCTTATTCACTTTACTGAAAATATACTGTACAATTTAAAAAAAAAAAAAACTGCACCATATATGTCAAGAACTGACGTGCCTAAGAAATATCTAGGATACATACATAAATACTCTCAAAAAACATTACCCTACGCAGTCAAATAAAAAGTAATCAGAAGTCAAAAGCTCCACATTTTAAAACAAAAAAGAGGAAAATAAAATAAATAACAGTTTTTAAAATAGCTAACAGTTTCAAACACCAAGGACCTAAATATAGGGATATCGTTAAGATATGAATGTAGAACATTCATCCAGTAACTGTTACAGTGGACACTTCTTAACCCACCATGAGAAAAAGTTGGGAGAAGTTCTTAAAAAGTACCCTTTACTATTTTGAGTATTCATTTACGTACAAAGTTTATGAAATTCATTTATATGCGTATCATTAATCTCGAACTCGTATAAATAAGTAATAACTCACTATACCAAAGGTGTGGAAATAGTTAAAATACAAGGTTTCATACCTGTATACAAAGTATGATGGCGTTCGGATTATCCATGTACTGTTTACTCATTTGTTTGATCGCCTCCCTTGTATCGGCGGCCATGTCGACAGTTTGTGTCTGAAAAAAGTTGCATACAACTTATGAGGGGCGTTTGTCTGATATCTTAAAGTCAGCTGAAAACAAGCAAGTTGCAGCCTTAGATACCATAATAATTTAGATGGAGTGGCTCATATTTCAAAACGATCAAAAACATGAGCAAAAAGTCAGATTCAGTGATTAGACAGACCATATGTGATTATTATTGTTTCAAACAAACATTGTGTTAAATTACACTTGAAATGTAATTGCAGAATCTTTATTTTCTTTTGCAGTATGAATTTACTTCATAGTAAATATTTCGAAACATCAGCTGGTGTATATTTAGCCTATGGCGTATATTTTATAGTTCATATTTTCAATGTTACAAGGCGGTATTTTCATGTAAATCCAACGTTGTAGCATAAAACAATCCTAATTAATTTCTGAAATTCCATAGGCATCTCTGTATTCTACTCTACCTTGCATACTGATGTTCGCTGTCAGTCGCTGCCGCGCTATGCTCACGATAAAACTAATATTATCTTTAGTTTGTGTATAGTGAAGTATGTATGCCATGCAAAAAAAGTATTATTTTTCGTAATCTAATAAAAATCAGTACTGATTTATAAACTAATCCTAAAAACATTCAACGATTTCCTGGTTGCCATGAATATAATATTCTCAACATAAGTAAAAATTCTAGTGTTATACACAGTCATCTAGTACCAAACTAGGTAGAATCTGTATTATGGCTACCAAACAACATAGACTTAAGAACATTTTCATTATAATTGAAAGTTATTCATGCATACAACCATTAGAAATCATTGTTTATATCTAATTAAAACTGAATAAAGTGTATGTTTATTTATGAACATAGGTAAACCTAGAATAAGCCATAATTTTTATTTAAATACTGTATTTGTATAACTTAAAGTATAGCCTAAAACTGCACCACCATAGGAACTAATTCTGTGACAAAACCCTTTTACATAATATACATTCTCTCTCTCTCCTGCCCTTATCCCACTCTAGGTGGGGTCGGCCCAACATGTTTTTTTCTTCCACTCCTCTCTGTCACTCGTCAGTTCATCACTCACTCCTTTCGCTATCATATCCTCCTTCACACAATCTATCCATCTTTTCTTCGGTCTTCCCCTCCTTTTACGTCTTTCCACATTCATACTTAACATTCTTCTGCCTACATACTCGTCATCCCTGCGCATAACATGACCATACCATCCAAGCCTATTACTCTGCAGTCTCTCTGTCACTGGCGCTACTTTCAAAGCTCCCCTGATATACTCATTTCTTATATTATCCTTCCTTGTCACACCACACATCCATCTTAACATTCGCATCTCTGTCACATGCACCTTTCTTTCATCCATCTTCTTCATAGCCCAACACTCTGATCCATACATGACAACAGGTCTGATTGCCGCCTTATAAATTTTTCCCTTTAGTTTAAGGGGCATTCGGGCGTCACAAATTGTTGATGAGACCTGTCGCCACTTCATCCATCCCACATTCATTCTGTTGTTAATGTCACGGTCAATATCGCCGTTGTTTTGAAAGAGCGAACCAAGGTAACGGAAATCTGAGCAAACTGGGAGGGATACACCGTCTAAGGCAATTTGGGAGAAATTGGAGGGGCCACCAAAGTCACAGAACATATGTTCAGTTTTACTCAGACTGATTTTAAGCCCAATCTCTCCTGCCATTTTCCCAGCCTGCTCTGTACCTCACTCGCATCCTCTCTGACAAGAACAATGTCGTCGGCGAACAGCATGCACCAGGGTGCCTCCTCCTGTATGTCCGATGTCAAGGCATCCATAATCAGGAGGAACAAATACGGGCTTAAAGCCGATCCCTGGTGCAAGCCCACAGCCACATCGAACCTGTCGGTGATGCCAGCCTCAGACCGAACATTTGTATACACTCTTTTATACATTTCAATCACAAGCCTTACATACTTCTCTGACACTCTCTTTTCTCTCATAGCCCACCACAGAACCTTGCGCGGGACCCGATCATACGCTTTTTCCAGGTCTATAAAGACCATGTGCAAGTTTTTCTGTGCACTCCGGTACTTTTCACAAAGTTGCCTAAGCGTGCCTAATATACATTACGGAAATATAATTGTCACAACCATCTTTAGCCGTAACATATTACGTTAGAGGGGCGGGGGAAAAGTAATTACCAAAAATGGTAAATGAAAAAAAAATTTAATAAAAAAAAGTTTTATTTATGAAAAAATATACCTACTATCTTGTATTGTTTATTTAATTTACGGAGTAATGATTTTTATTTCTTCAATAATTTAGTTCTAAAAGCACATAAATTTTGTGATGAGGCTGATGACAACCAAAAGGATGATAACTACCAAAAATACTAATTGTTTAATAAAGAACGTTTTCATTACGAAAATATGTTTAAAAAATTATTCTTCTTTCCTTTTTCATTTGTTTCTTCATTTTTGGTTGGGGGGTTGGGGCTACATTTAAGTTTAGCTGGGTAAAGATAAAAGAACATACACATTAGTCTCTCCTCGAAAATAAATTCAAGAATAGCTAAATAAATTTAAGTTTATTTTCACACCCATGACGACCGCTTAGCCTAGAGGGTAGCGACCCTGCTTACGAAGCTAGAGGTCCCAGGTTTGAATCCCAGGTCGGGTCAGTATTTATATGATGAATATTGATACTGGTACCGGGTCTTGGTTGTTATATGTATGTGTTGTCTTCGCTTGGTACCCAAAACACAAGCTAATACTTAGTTTGGGGCCTAGACGTTGTTGTGTTGTATACGTTATTATTATTATTTATAGCTGTAACATATGCATGTATTATATACATACTGTCCTGATACCAAAGAAAACAGCTAAGTGTGTACTAACTCTACACAGATAGCAGTGTTCTTTGGTGGGTACCAGGGCAGCATAGGCCTCCAACCACTGGACCACTAAGCCAAGTAAAAACTGTAATAATAATAACGTCTTCATCACAACAACGTCTAGGCCCTCAACTAAGCATTGGCTTGTGTTTTGGGTACCAAGCGAAGACAACACATACATATAACAATCAAGACCCGGTACCAGTATCAATATTCATCATATAAATACGGACCCGACCTGGGATTCGAACCCAGGACCTCCAGCTTCATAGGCAGGGTGGCTACCCACTAAGCTAAGCGGTTGTTCGCTAAACTATTTTCTTATTCCTTGCTACTTACAGATATAACTCCAGGCAAGTCTACCAGAACCATACGGTGCAATCCTGGTCCTTTCACTGACATGGAAATCACTTCATTCGATACAGTTTTTCCACCACGGACACTGTTTCGCATCCTGAGCTCCACTTCTCTGTGAGAGTATACATTAGTTCTTAATATTTTGAGCTATTTTGCTGTAATGAAGTATTATACTCGTACAATAATAAGAGACCGTCCACAAACCACGTAACGCTCTTAATTTGCCTACCTCAGGCATTACTTATTTTTTGATGAAGTCTAACACCAAAACTTTCGCGTTGTTCTTAAAACAAAAATATTTAATATGTACAGTCTATATGCAGTACAGTAAAGATTGAAGTTTTATAGAGCACAACAAAAATTATTTTAATGAGCCTATTTCTGAATTTTCAAAGTGATTATCTGAGACAGAAAAACATTACATTCATTTTTCCAAAATTATATCAAAAGTATGCAATGCGATACGTACAATATCTATATATCGATAGATATAATATGGTACGATGGCAAATAATTCAGTTCCAGAAAACTAGTGTTTGTATGGGTAGATGGAATGGCTACTTCTTCTGTAATGGGTGCTGCTGTAAATTTTGGTTCCTTTATGGAAATAAGTAATTTATAGTAATACCAACATACTTTCTCAAATCAGCCAAATCAGACTCTTTGTTGAGGTCAAATTCTCTTGCCGAGTCTCGAAACTGAGCGACGTGGTACGGACCTTCCGATAGAGTCACTTTCACTGGAGCCCTAGAAAGGCATTCAATTAATTAAATCTTAGCTTTTCTATAAAATTCGTAAGATTTGCAACAGATGGAATTAAAGAACTTATAAAGTATAATTACTTCGGTTACATTTGAACCATTGTAATCTTATAGACACTGACTTATATGTACCTAGGGTACTAGACCGTACGTACCACAGTATGAAACTCCGCACGAAAATCGGTCAGATCGCGGTGCTCTGAACGACTTTGAAATAGTCGCTTGTAGACCGCCTGTCAGTGTAATCGATTGACATTATTGTGTATTTTGGAAAAATATCTGAGAGAAATGCCTGAGATGCCTGAGAGAGTGACATTATTTTTATAAATACGCAAAGGCAATGGCTGACCTTATAAATCCACCCTGTGAGTCACGCTATAAGAATTTTCAAAATGATATAACTACGTAAATACCGACCTAAAACAAAAAAAAAGTTTCTTAAAATTGACTATTCTTTCGAAAAAAATAATAACGGACTTTAGTTAAAAAATTTGGGAATGGCCAACTACAAATTTGACGGTTGCACATGAATTAGTCAGTAAGCATAACGATAATACTCATTTCATCTCTTTTCAATCTATCACATTGCTGTACACCTACCCTTTTCGCTATCTCGTTCAGCGCAGCGGTTCAGACACAAATGAAAGATCAAAGAAAGCAAGGGGATATTCTCGGACCACTTGACTTTATGTCTAATGAGACATTGTCGATGATATTAAATATTGTTCTAGCGAAAACGTAATTCTGTATTCTCAAAAGCCATATAAAACATTACAATATTCGAGAATCATATGAGACATACCAACTTTCATGATACAAAATAACGTTTTCACAAGAAACAAAATATGTTTCATTGAAATTGTCTCATGAGACTAAAAGTAAAGCGGTACGAGAATCACCCCCATAAAACTGCAAACGACTATCTTCGGGCCGTTCTCGTTTACGTTACGTGCGCTGTACATTATAAAAGGATCTTCGCGTCTAGTACCTAGGTACATATAAGTCAGTGCTTATAGATGTCAAAATCATGTTTGACATCAATCACAGTTCTTGAGCTAAGGAAGAATTGAATTTGATTTTTTAAATAATATACTGGACCAAATGCATTTGAATTTGTGTTGCTTATTGTTCAAAATAAATTACCCAAATTCTAATGCAGTCTGTCTAGTACATTATAAAAAAAAGAGTATGAGATTACCAGGGCACCCTCATATGGTATGTTACATTATAACAAGGAAGCATATCTGGAAAGACAATTCGCGACAATTCACTGACCGCATTGTTTTATTTAGCACTTTTTGCGTGATCGCCAGAATATGAGTGGATGTGTTAATGAGAGGTAATTGTATTTCAGCCACCAAACGGCGCCACTGTACCTAAAGGTAAATGCTACTTCCATACTAATACTGACTTATTGCAAATTTTTTACTTATGTTGTGGTATTGAGACAATTGTGTTATGAGTCGTAAGAGTGGCAATTTTAAGAGACAAGTAAACAAATAAAGTGCAAAGTATTAAAATTTATTAAAATCATATATTTTAGATAAAAACTGTGGTATTCGAAAATTTTAACGATTTAATGCGTTATAACACGCCAACAAGTTTTTTTAAAACACGTTTAACAAACAAGCCTTCCGTTACAGAAGCGCTGCCTAGTGAACGTGAAAAATGTTACTTTTCATTGTGCGTTAGTGTGCTTGAGTAACGTATACGCCCGTTGTTTCAACACGGCATATTTAGTAACAGGGGCACTTTTGGATGATCTGTGGTTATAAATTAAACTCACCTGGTACACATCTCGCCAGCTCCTCTGGGAAAGATTCGGGCTTGTGCGATCATCTCCAGGACAGACGTTTTTCCCGCGGATTGGTCTCCAACTACTACGACTCTAGGCAACCTATCTGCTTCACCGGCATCCCAACCCGATAGTTCGTCCAGAACTGCTGAGTACATGTCTATCAGGGAACGCTGGAGAGAAAAAGATGAAATATATGTCAGTTTTTTAGAATATATATAAAACACGAAAATTAGCCTTTTGCTTCCACGGGATTAATTATCTTAAAAGGGCGCCGCATAAAAGAGCCACGCGGTGCCTTAGGGGTGATACTGCCCTGTCTATTATAGACAATGGGTGACCATTGAATCTGAGTGAATCTAGTCTCAAACTAGGCAAAGCCTGTATTATGGGTACTGGACAACATTTATAAACATAACTTTATAAATATTTTACACTTAGATATATTATATAATTGGATATAGTTTTGTAATCGGAATCCCCGATCACACGATCACAGTTACGGATATTCTAACTGCAAAACCGTCGGCCAGTCAAATAATTACATTTATATTTCACCTTCATTTTCCTTTGTGAGGGTTGTCGCCCTTGCTTGAGGAGTAAGTTTTGCTGGCGCAGTTCTCTGTTCTCTTGCTCCAATCTCTGCAATTCTCGCTGATAACGTGATTGCAGTGCAAGAACTTCTTCTTGCAGGGCATGTACCCGTTTTTCTGTTATAAATTATAACAACAAACGTTACTAAAATATTGTATACTAGCTTATTCCCGCGGTTTCACCCGCTAGGAGTGCATAAAACATCCCGTGTTCTACAGTCATAGCACTTCTTGAAAGTTTGCTTGTCATTCGGTTTAAATTTTTATTTGTTTAGTATCCCATGGAGGCCTTTACTCACTATGAAATGAATCGTTATATATGCTAACTATCCATTAAACTATCTCAATCCCTAAAATGTTGTCCTTTTGTTGCTCTGTTACAATGTGCAGTAATATGAAATGTTGTATGTCTTATATAACCATTGACGAGGACAAACAGTTGTCTATGTTATTCCTCAACCTTTCTGGTTCGTTTTAATTTTACACATTACAAATAAAATAGAAGCAGTTACCATAAGTGCTGTTGTTGTCTTCCGATGTCTTAGATGAAGCAGTCGGTTTGCTCATCAAATTACTGACTAGTTGTGGTGCTTTTTCTGAAATATATAAAAGTATGTTTACAGAATTACACATTCCAAGAACATTTTATAAACAAGTACATTCATAAACAATCATGTACAAATAAAGTAATAATAAAGTACTTAATGCATCAGTAAATACAACTTACTGGCAACATTTTTTCATCAGGATTTTTGCAGTTATGTCATACACCAATAAAAGAAAGAGTAGATTAACAAGTTTGCCATGATCAAATTATTTTAGCTACTTTGTCATGTGAGGATAACATTCTGACTCATATGAGAAAGTGCTATAACAAAACTATACATATAATAAAATGTCCACAAGGCTGTTTGTGTAAAAAACTTAGATTTTATTAAAAATTTCATCTGGATGAAACTGTGGCTCAAACATATAGAATATGAATCATCAGATCAGACTGCTATTATTAGTAACAGAACAGTGAAATTATTATAAAATTAAATTGAGTGATGTTTGAAGTAGTTTGAACGCTTACAACTCATGAATGTTGAAACATTCACTTTGAAATAGATGAAATTGTTGTTCTAAATACATGGTACACAAGTTTATAAAGAAACAAGTGAAAAGAAAAGTATGCAATGGGGACAAAGTCGTTAGCAACAGCTAACATAATACAAAAAAGCACCAAATTACCATTTTCAGCAGCATTGTTGATGGCTGCAGCAGCAACTGCATCGTCATATCGCTGCGCTATCCAGGCTTTTATTTCCGATGCTTTCGCCAAACCGGCTGCACTGAGTCGAGGATCTGCGCCAAGCGACACCAAGTTCAGGGCTCCTATGTGATGGGAACCGCGATACGAAATTGTAGAAGAAGAAGAATGGAATAAAAATATCAAAGTATTTAAACATTTCTATAAAAGACTAGATACTGGTATTTACATTTATATTTTATGAACTGCGTTTATTAGATAAAAACAAAGAACATGCCACACGATTGATTGGTTGATACAATAGTTATTGAGAAGGGGTAAAAACTATTTTCGGATTAGCTGGATCAAATATTAAAAAAAACGGGCCATGTACAAATCGGACTCGCACACGAAGGGTTCCGTACCACCATACAATATATAAAAACGAGCGCGACGTTAATCGAACTTGACCATTAATCGTTATTATTATATAATTTAAGAATTATTGTATAAATATATTTAATTTTTATTTCGTTAGGTATTTAGAAGGGGCTCGATCCTCTCTAGCTAATCCGAAAAGTAATAACATGTACTGATAGCTAGAGACAATTTTTATTACTTATTTTATTACAGTGAACCTTTGACTTTTAGTATCGATTGTGAAGAGAATAAGCTCTGTAAAAGGAATGCAAATAACACGTTATCTGTCAATTTTTAAGGAATTTTTACAAAATTGTTACTTATAAAAGTATATTTTATAAGTTAATCTATTGGTTGTTAAATAATACAGTCCAGTTAGCTGCGATAGTTTTCCTTTTAACTATCTTATATATACTCTTGTCATAAAATTTTTCCACATATCCAAAAACAACGGTTTAGCTGGTAGTGCGGGGTGGGAGACACATATGACTAACAAAAATTAGGACACATCAGGAGTGCATATTTCAACAACAGTTGACTTAAATAAAAAAAATTGTTTAAAACCTTGATATAATTTTTTAAGACCTATCGTTTAGTACCTCTCGCGTTAACAAACAATGAATTATTTTTTTTCGTACTTCAGTTACATGTATGGCCACCAATCCCAAAAAAAAAAATCTTAATTTCAATACGTCATTGTGTAGCGGTTTATAGATTACACCTACCTTCCGAATCACATCTATATATTGCCAATAGTTTCCGACAAATACCCCAGACAGACAGACAGAGGGACGGACATAGCGAAACTATAAAGGTTCCTTCTTTGCCATTTGGCTATGGAACCCTAAATAGAACTACATTCTTTTAGGATGCCAATTACATCGTTAACCTTTTGTACACATATCTATTTTTCATGAAAATGATTAGTAAAGTATAAATGAAAATTATTAATTAAGGTATAAGCAAAAGGTCATGTTGAGTAAATAAAAATACTGATTCCATGATGTCTGCCCATGTGCTCCTTACATCCAAGATGAAAAAAGGAACCTGTATAGAATCACTCTGATGTCTATCTATTACAGCCTATTTTATCCAAATTTACTGGATGAAAAAACTTGAAATTCAGTAAATATACAGAATTTGGTGAACCAACTATGAACATATCGCATGAATGAACAAACTTAAGGTTTGCTGGTCAAAATAAAAAAATTAAAAAGCTTTCCTCAAATGCATGAAGTTCACATATCAAATGAATGCATTTGTTTTAGTAAATCCAAACATATATTTTTTACACTTTAGAATGAGCAGACCAACTACGTTTGGAGTTCTGACTGGTCATGGTCCTTTTAACAAACACCTATATAATATAGGTATTACAGACAGTCCTTTATGCAGGGTCTGGAAGTGGAAGAAACGGCCGCTCACTTGCTTTTGACGTGGGAAGGAGTGGCCGTCTACCAGGCCAAACACCTCGGATCAGTGAGGTTGCTCCTAGAAGGCATCACCAATGTGAAGAGTCTGCTGCGCTTTCTGGTGGAGCTAAGGTAGCAGGAATGATGCCGCCCACTTACGCAAAATAGACGCTTTGACGTCGAGTTGCGGAAAAGAGCCCATCCTTAAGTATGAGTGAACAGGTTTTGAGGAAATTTAAGAAAATATACAAAATTTGACTATTCACTAGTTTGTCTCCGAAATGGTTGGCCCAAATTTTGAAAAAAAAAATTAAATAAAGATTTTCATTTATATTTGGCAAACACTGTGAATGAATTCTAATTTTGGTGGTTAATTACGGGAGTACAGGGCCTCATTTATAGTATCCAAGAAAACCTAAACAAAAATCCTAGGCTTGCTTAAATTGCAACAATTAGAAAATATTTGAAAAAAGGAAATGCACATTAAATTTGTTGCTTACACAGAGGGTAAATAGGTTCATTTGGTCTAATAGTTACAGTACAATGCATGAATTTTTGCCGCTGTGAAGTTATTTACAGAAAGCGTCGCAGTAGCATAAAATAGAAGCGCGGAGGAGATGGAGAGGTCGGGCAGCTTGCGCTACTTGCTTTCGCGTGCAGCGTCCACCTCCCACGCTGCCCGCACGGCTGTAGCTACGCAATGAATCATTCGCAGGCAAATCAGGGCGGCAAAGATCCATGCATTATACTGTAGTATGATTGTAAAACCTTATGATTAATACATGTAGTATGTTGTAAATAAAATTTAATAAAAAATCTGCTATGTTAATACTGCACACTAAAATTTTAATACACATACCTATTTGTAAATTATCTCCAATTTTATCTTTGGCAGTTATAAGTGTGGTGGTGAAGCGATCCCACTGTTCATTGTCAGGAAGTAAATCATTCAACCAACCCATGTCGGGAAGGCCATCTTTCCACTCTGCATATTTCTGTTTGATACATAACATAAAAATATATTATTAAAATAGTGAAGACAGGTTCAGCGTTATTAGGTCATGTAAATAAACATCACACACATGATCATCTAGTCCTAAACTAAGCAAATCCTCTACTATGGGTACTAGGCAACTAATATATTTACTAATTTTATTTAAAAAAAAATAGTGTAAATTAATAGAGTAAATATGTACATTGTCTTTCTCTTATTTTTAGAAAAGTAAATAATGATTCATAAGCACAATAATAGACTTATTTTTCAAGAGCTGGACATAATATGACATAAGTATGGTCAATGAAAATATGACACAAAAACTCAGTACCCACTATTAGACTTCATAAAATACGTAATTCAAAGATACCTTTGTGTAAGATTTTATAAACTTCCGAGCGCCATTATACATTTGTCAATAAATAAAGTCTAAAGCATATTACAAAAAATGCCTGGGATTAAATAACTTTAGCCCATTTAGTTTTTAAAAGAATGGTTTGTAGCACCGTCACTAAAAAAAATAACCCTCTCTGAGTTTCTCGTAGTGTTCCTAAAGTGGTTGCATACAAACCTGCATAAGCTTAGCTTTATGACCTTTAAAAGTGACAGCAGTGTTCTACTTGTAAATGAATGAATTTTTAATATTTTTTTATAAATAAACATGAAATAAATTAATTACATACACTTTTTAAATTAATGGTTATTACATTCTAATACTTCCTTTGGAATCAATCTTAAGAATTTATGTTGTGATTCAGTACAAAACATTGCCAATAACCAATAAAGGTATATATAACACTCATTTAGGGGCTCAGAATTTTGAACTTATTTAGAACTGAGTTGTAAAGGATATCTGCATTTGCATCCAAATACATCTTCATGCATTTAGATATCACCATCCTTAACCGTAACGTTTGATTTTAATAGTTCTATATCCTTAAAAGTTCTGTTAGAATATGCACCTATGCAAAAATTACAAGTAAATCTAAAAACTCACACTGAAGTGGTATGACTGGAGTGCAAGTTATAGGTTCTAATTAGTTGAAACTGCAACTTAGTTGTCTAATGATAGACGATTTGATAGTTACAGGTGGTGTGATTTGGTATATGCAGGGTGGAAAAAATCAATGGGCTCTGAATGCAAACCACTTTAAATCCTGAAGATAGGTTATATAAGATAGGCTGAAATAAAACATTCCTTTATTTTTAAAAAGAAACAAAACTGCATTCACAGAATTCTAAAAAGCTTACGTGAACTGGGAATTGAGCCAACTAAAAATTTAAAAAATTTTACAATATTAATGTTAAAGATAAAATTTCTCCAAGAAACATTAGGTCTTAGAAATAAAAAAATCGTGAAATCTAACATTAATTTTATTTCATTGTCAATTTTAATATATCATACATTATAGTCTAAGAAATTTGGGTTACGGACTATTACCTTTTAAATAATCTGACAGAATTCTAATCTTCTTTGATAATGGGATGTAGTTTCTGCACCAATCGTCTATCACGAAAATATATGTACTTTTTTAAAACACTCAGTACACAAGTATGACAGGTGTCAATCTCTTAAGCAGCTTCCCTACTAGAAGCTTTTGGGTAACAAAGTATGTGAAAATATTAAGATCAAAATCAGAAAAGTCTACATTTTGTAGCAGTGGGCGTACTAAACGTTTTTTAAAACTTTCAATATTGACCAAATTTTTCACCTTTCGCGACAAAACTTTTCATGACGGTATTTTTCTGGTTGGATACCTCTCACCATACCACTGTAGAGCTGAATTGCAATTCTTGTTGTTTGAAAAGTAACCTGCTAATAAATTGAACCGTTCTTGATACACCATTATTACAGAATTAGGAAATGGAAGCAAAACAAAACAAAATCGGTAAAAATGTCCAAAATGAAAAAAAAACAAAGTTAAACATCCTGTCTTACACTTTTCGTCAGAACGCCTCATCTAAAGAGGAAATATGGATAAAATCATTATTACCAATGAAACAATTTTCTCATTTAAGTCTTCTACAAGGTACTTAGAGATAAATTAGCGAGCTTTTATGTACTAGTGGAATAAAAGAGAGAGTGTTGATTTTTTGAATTTTTACCTGGTTTGATTCCCGGTTCAGGTAAGCTTTTCGATAAATCTGAAAATGCAGTTTTGTTTCCTTTTAAAAATAAAGGAATGTTTCCTTTCAGTAAAATAATCTATCTTAAGGATTTAAAGTAGTTTCCTATCAGGGCCCATTGATTTTTTCCATCCTGTAAATGTGCTGTCTCTTTAGTATTGACAATCATCTACATTCTCACTCTGTTCTTAAAAAGAAATCACGAGTATCCATAATCTCAATTTCGGTCATCTCAAAAGCTTCATCATCTATACGACATGCATCACAACTCTACTATAGAGCATATTCAAATACCTGACTGATTTTTTTATTCTGATAAAATTATATTACAGGACTGTCATGATATAAGTCATCTTAATGTACTGATTAACACCTTGTTAAGTGTCATGCCTCCACCGACTGCACCACCAAGCAGCAAATATCGAATTTTGAGAACTCCTCTCACAGCTCGAGCCACCAACATGCCATAAGTTCTCCTTTGGACATGACTCGTGTCCACAGGTTTCTTCAACAGTAAGCTCCTTCCTGTCCAAATGGAGAATGCCACTGCTCTCTTGTCCACACATAACCATGGATTGGATTTTCTAAGTGAACTTCTAAAAATGTATTTAGTTATTATATCCTTGGTCTATTCACAAAATCCATCGTCACTTAAGATGGAAAAGGTTGCAGGCCAAAAGTTTTACAGATTGGAAATATACATATAGGTACTTAAATTTTTTTATAATACAGACAAAGTGCTAATCTGCTATGACAAAGTAGTCTCAATTAGATATACTAGTATTTTAGAAAGGTAGCACTTTACAATGTTGCCTGCTGAAAAGATATAAAATATTTAATCAGGCTTATAGAGGAGGGATGTAGGAACCTCATAGAGTAAATATTTTTTCAAGGAAATACGAACGCAAATATAAGGCTTATTGTTGGTTCGCCGCTCCGCTATGCTTCACTTCTCGCATTATCACAAGTAAACCGTAACCTAACCTATTTTTTTTTAAACGAGGGACCATCAACCTATCTTAGCCGGGTTTCAAATTGATCATTACTATGAACATAATTTTCGACAGGCAGCATTGGGGAAGATTGGAACTTTGGAGAGATAGGCTTCGAAGGAGGCCTATGTCAGGTGAGAGAAAAACGGTGCTGACGGTGATGAGATACGGAGGTATGGTTAACCAAAATAGAGGTAGAATTTATAAATACCTTATCCGATTGTTCAGTATTCGGGACATTATTTACGTAATGACTGAGTCTATCTCATACTCTACAAGATACAAGACTCCAATATAACTAGAATACAAAAAAAGTCAATGTAGCATAACCTTCACCGGTATAAACTTTTGTAATAGATAACTTATAGCAAAATAATTAGACACTAGGTATATAAAATTATGTAAGGTAAATATATAAATATTTCATAAGCAATTCATATTTAAACGCGTACACTTTCAAAATCAGACAAATCGTAATTTAAAAAAATCCATGTTCACTGTGTTCAACTATCAGCTGTCACTGTCAGTCACTGTCAGCTGCTATCTATCTGTCAATATTGATAGTCAATGTGCAAAACTGTGAAGCAATGGAAGCAATGGAACCAAATGTGTAGCCCACATGTGTGGCCAATAATGAAAAATACATGTCTACATTTGCAGTTGCGGCAAGTGTAATATCCTGTTTTAGTTTTTAAACACGCTTCTCTTCTATACCTTTAACTGATGTATTCCCTCTTTTTGCACTTGCTTTACACTTCACAATTAAAACTAAAAGTTTGGAAGCATTAATGACAATTCCACACCCACTTACTCGCATTGCTCACTCATAATTATTAGAGGATGGAATTCTCTAATGGTATCTTCGTATTATATTCATGAGCGAACATTATATTCCCTAAGTGAAAGTATACCTAAAGGTTATCGAACCGCGTAGCGAGTTCATCGACACATAGCCACGTGTCTACGAGTTGAATGATATGACTCTTTATTAACATAGATTAGAATAGAAAGTATAATTAAAGCTGTGAAATCGCGTGTACTATGAAATTACGTGTCGAATTTAATGCTTAGTTTCGAGTAAACGCAAGGATGAGCGCTTACCCTTAGGTAGATTAAGTAAGGTAATTCCCAGGGGTCACTGAGCTATATGCTAGTGCTAACGTGGAAGACATTGGTAGTCCACCGCGGTTAATTCCTATTCGTTTATGTTGCGCTAAGGTCACTGAGCATAGATGCTAGCGCTGGGGTCACTGAGCACGGATGCTAGTGCTAATACGGGAGTAATGAGTGCTCTCCGCAGGACCCAGTAGTTGGTCATTCTAGGTGTAGAGAGGTAACTATACATGTTTTATCCTAATGTTAAGACAGAGTACTAGAATTCACTAAAGAAAGAATATTAAAGGCAGAATAGCTGATGTTTCTATAATAGTTATAAATTGTGGTTGTCTTAAATGACAGTGTTTGCCCGGTAATTTATTTATTTCAGAACGGTATGAACGACAGTCACAGCGATCAGACAATATGACCGGTGTACTGATCAGCTGCAGTAGTGATCTAGAAAACTTCACATCACACATCAGGAGATGTATATATGACAATTTTAATACCTAACCTGGACATCGGTAAACATATTTATAGTTCCCTTGAAGTAGCTCTAATAGAGGGAAATCACGGAAGTGATGTTATTCATAAAGAAGTTCGTTATAATTAAAAACCCCCCACAACACACTTCGTGATTCTAATTAAGCCACAAAACTTTCTATTTGTACCAAAAATCAAGTTCTTCTTGTCTAATATATTCAGAGAAAGTAGGCTATGATCGACCGATGTATAGATACCACAAGAGTGGTCCTTTATGGGTTCCGTTTTTTCAAATTGCGTGCACTAAAAATTGTAATTTACACTGACTAAATTTTTTGGCTTAGTAATTAAATTGTTCCTTTATAATTTATTCATCACTAGTTTGTTTGTTTCGTAAATGTTGACCGCTCAGTTTTTAGTAAATCTAACTTTGGATCTGGTTTTGAACCTCAGCCTTTCACATATTTGGTGAATTTGTGCCGGGTCGTAATCAATCAGTGTTTGTGTTGTCGTCGTTTGTACCCATAATACTTATTACTAATATACCGTAACATGATTCTTATTGGAAACGGAAATAATGTACAAGTATAAAGAAACGAACGTACCTATATATTTTATTACTGTAATTAATAGAAATATTTAACTTTAAATATATCGATGACGTTGTTGGCTACGCACTATTTACTTTATCTTTTAAATAAGTTGAAATTAATTTGAGGCCTACGTTCTGATCATAAGCAGCAATGATTTTGTATTAGCTATCTTTGTCTTTCTAATGCTTTATTCTACAAGTTAGAACAAGTTAAACATATGTAAAATTTACATTCGTTTTAGAACTTTAGTAATTGTTCTGAGGTTTAAAATAATAATACTTTTCGCTCGTTACTGCTTGAAATGTCAACGCTTATTTGTTCTGTATTCTTCATATTAGACGTCTCGGTCTCCATAGGCTGTGTCAATGGTATGTCAATGTCAATGTTGTGTCAAGTCAACGTCAGTGTCAGAACAGAAGTCGAGCAAGAACTGGCAAGAACTGGCAAGAACAGAATGCTTTGGAATTCAGCTTCATTAATAATTTACACTTTACACGAAATAAATAATCTACATTAAGCGTATTTATCAAAAATACAGTTTGTTTCGATGTACTTAAAATAGTTTGTGTTATCAACATTGTTTTTGATGGCGGTAATGACCCTGGGAACATGTAAGTATTATTGATAGGTTTGAGCGCTGGGTTTGGTCGGTGCTATGGTTTTTTTTTATTAAGATAATTCACATTGTATGCTATCGGTGTGCCCTCTGTAAATTGAGCGAACTGATACTAGATACCGAGATTCTAATGTCACTTCTAGTTTTATGTGATAGATTTGGTGATTTTGGGTAGTCATATTGTCAAGGTTGCATTTATTTTTGGGTCAAGTGGTCATCCGGAAGCGATGATATCAACAGTTCTATGAACTTCATAGAAATTTTATGATGTAATTAATGTTTGCTCAGTAGTTGTTTGTAAGGTTTCATATTAGTTTATTTTTAGAGTGTACTATACTATATCTTACACACTGTTTATTTTGGTTTGACTTTGACAACTTGTTTACATTAAGGTCTTTTAATCTTCACCACACTCGTAAAGTGCAGCAGGAAAGCTTACACATAATGTTTTTTTAAATGTGTATCTCAATACAGTATTATTACTTTTCTAGAATATGTTGCAAATACAGGAAAATAATTGCATGTTATCCGAACCATATATAGTATAACGGCTATTTTATTTAATGATTCTATTTAAATATCAAGTTGTGTTACTTCTATTGGGGTCTTTGAACATCATTTATAGCATTTACAATACTGAATAGTAATACCTATCGTAATAGATGTTTATATAGTATTACCTAAATAGAGATATTTAAATTTGACATTCCTTAATTAGAATCTAAATGGAAATGAATATAGAATGTTAGGGTGATAATCATTCAATAAATTGCATTCATCTAACAAATAGGTAATAAAACTACCAACCTATGAATTTCTAAAGTGTTAGTCTGTTTGTATGTATGTAGGTATGTATCCATTTATGCGAATGTTTATCAGATATTAAAATTAAGAAGAAAAAGCTGGCCAAGTATGTGTTGGACATGTCTTAACTCAGGGTTCCATAGCATATACTCTAAGCAATTACCTTAAAATCACTAATCACACACAATTTATGGGCAACTGATCAGCAAACTGAAGTGGCAATGGGCCGATCACATTTGCCGTAGAACCGATAATCGATGGGGTAGACTAGTTCTCGAGTGGAGGCCACATACTGGGAACCGAAGCGTTGGACGCTCCCCGGCCAGATGGACTGATGACCTGAAGCACCATACCAGGGGTAGTTGGATGCGAAAGGCGGAGGACCGTGTGTGGTGGCAATCCTTGGGAGCCACAGGAGGCCTATACCCTGCAGTGGAGAGACACGGGCTGATGATGATGATCTATCTGCATTTGAAATTTCAACAAAATCAGTGAAAAGATGGCAATGATATGAAGAAGCATGTGACATACTTATGACACTGATGGATGTGATGGAATTATAAGGGTTTCATTTTTTCCATTGGCTATGGAACCCTAAAACAGTGTAAAGTTGTCCAAAGCAATAATGTCATAATTACAAGGTTAATTGAAGTGGGTAATTAATACATCCTCTTTACGAATTGGCTTCAATGCAATTTTTTTTCATGCTTTCCTAAAATTTAAATATATTCATTGAAAAATTTGAAAGAAATATAAATGTATAGGTATGAATGGGTAAAAAATATGATACATATAAATGTATTTCTAATAAAAATATTTTAATAATAATTATGATTTGTATTAAGTTTATGTTCTTAAAGTTTCTCAAAATATGATTAAAAAAATATTGAATTTCTTATCTTTCTTGCCAGACAAAAGGTTAAAACCATGAACTCTTATCTGTGCTGAGTCATGATACAATTGCTCATTTTTAGGGTACCACCGCCAAACCAGAAACCCGTTTTAGGATGGTTTTGTGTGTTTACCTGTTACAGCTGTTTTACTCCCAGAAGATTAGTGCTATAAAGCTAAAATTAGGCATGTTTATACATACTAGTGGTCGCCCAGCGGTCAAAGTTTGACCATACTCACTTTTTGAAACCACCAATAATAAATAGGTGAAAGTAAGTCAATTCAAACTGCATCAAACAACAGATTATTAAACTCGACCTGTATATCGATTTTAGCTTTCTGCACTCCTGCTCCATATAAACTGTAACTATACCGAATATCACGCTCCTCCGTGCGCGTAGTTTGCTTAAAAGGGGGTCTAAAGTTTTTCGTTCACGTATTTATATTTAGATTTATAACACCTACAAGGGGTGTTCAATAAAATTGAAATTGACTATGACACAGTTATCTTTTAATAAAACTTATTTTATTTTTAAAACGTAATTACGTTTTAATACATATGTTATATTTTCTAGACTTAACACTGCTTTACTAAAAAACTCTTCATAGTGAGCGTCTAAAAAAATGTATACTGCGGTGACTACTCACTCTTAATCTGAGGTGCTCTTTCAATCGCTGAAAGAGATAGAAACCACTAAGGGTGAGATCCGGGGAATATGGAAGATGTTCCATCAATTCAAATTCAAAGTCTTCAATGGTAACCGTCACATCTGGACTTGTGCGTGGGAATATTATATTAACAAAACAACTTTCGCGAGTTCGTGATGCCGTTTCTAGCGTATTTCGTTCTGCAAATTTTTAATTTGTTCTGTATGTAAAGTCCCCATAATAGTGGTTACATCATTGAGATATTCAATCATTACCACCCCTTGTCAGTCCCAGAAAAGAGAGCCCTCTTAGAGGTAAATGGAATTGCTTAAAATTTCTTAAGAGTTGGAGATGATGGTCTCTTCCAAGTCATGGACTGCTGACAACATAATTAATACACTTAATTTTATAATATTTTCACCCAAACATAGAACAAATAGATATGATCATGCCCACAAGTGTTTGTCTTTGGCGGATATCGAACTAACAACCTTTGTGTTTGAAACCAGCGTCTCCGGTCAGTCAAATAATCATTTCTGCTCAGCATTCGAAATTTGAAACAAACAAAAAGCGTATGACAGAACTTATGACTCTACTGGGTATGTAGCCAACTACAGAACCACATGCTGCACGTGGTCCGACACACACTTAGCCGGTTTATTTTCTTTTTTATCTTTATAAAGCTAATTAATGATATTGACTGATGCATTCATATTCAAACATGATTCTTCAAATTGTTTCACTTTGTGCTCTATTAATAAAACGTTTGTAAATGTTCTGGAACAAACGTTTCAGAACTCCTGAACACTTTGACATTTTAATAGAAACAACCTCAGGTAGAAGTGGAAAAATTACTAGGTAGGTAGTACACAAAGTTCTTTATAATAATTTGAGTTTTCACTTTCTTTTGAAGTATATTTTTAGGGTTCTGTAGTGATTTGAACCCTTATTTTGTCATGTTTGTCCATCTGTCAATTCTTCTTTCCCAAGCTTAAAAATAAACAGATGACTGTAAGTAATTTTAGAGAAAAGTGTAGGTTCAAACAATTTAAGTGATTTTTTTTTTAAATTTAAATTAAGAATTTTATAACATTTACTTTTTTTTTTAAATATGTACAAAAAACAAGTTATGAATATTTCAAATGTCCAATTATACATAGAAGGCAATATCAATGCGTGACGTCACGCCTCGGTATAGATAACCATTTAAAGTAATGTTAAACTTTGTTTTTCAAGAAAGAGAAAAGAACTTATGAAAGCTTATAAGTTCTTTATTTGTTTCAAGTTTATAACTTTATTTTTAAGTTCTTTTAATAATTGGTACGTACATATTGCGTTAAGTTGCATGCAATTACAGAAACTTGTAGTCAAATTAAATAAATACGATAGTCTGCTTACATCATCTTGCGAGTGAACAATTTCATAAGAAAATACGCATTTGCTCTTGGATAAAGTCCAATACAACAATGATAGCTTTAAATTTAGATACAGTACCTGAAGAGGATGAAATACTATTTATGATTTTTTTAAATTGTTTGGTTGTGATTTTTTTCAACTTGACGTCAGTTTACGTCTGTTTCGCAAGTCGACAGTTTGATAGAATAATACGGTGCATCGAATAGTCGCAGTATCTACGGCCCGGAATCACGTTGTCGCGAACAAATATGACTTGTGATACACTGGCCATTTTTTCATTATTTCTAAATGCCTCCCTGATTGACAATTTGTTTATCATATGTCTTTTGAACAATTTAAAAAAATATTGTATTTCTCTTTACAACTACTTTTATTTGGCATAACACACTATGGACTTGACAATAGTTTTGTTTTTAATTTCCTTATTTCTCCCTAAAAATGAATCCTTAAAATGAGAATTCGTTCATTGCTTAGATTTTTCTGTAAAATATAAGTAAAGTCCTCCGTTCAGTATTTTTTTCAAAATTTTAGGCTCTATAATTTTGGAGATAAGGGGGGAATAATAATTTTCGTGTATTTTCTCCTTTATATCACTTCACATATTCAGATTTTATCCATTATTTGGACTTAATACATCATCTCATTTTAAAAAAAATGAAAAAAGCAAAAAATAACTGGAATTTCCAATTAGCAGTATAAATATGGTATAAACTACCACTGAATTCAAATGCCAGAAACACATTTGAATTATGTTCAATTTCTAAATTCTAATATCCAATGTCATTTTTTAATTAGTCCTCGAGTATGAGGACAGGGAGGCGCGTTAAAATTTCGCCTTGGAAACGGTCCCAGTAATTGTTACAGCTTGAACTTAATTATGCTTTTGATGTCGTCAGATCAACGTCAGATGCTATTCTTTGTCTTATTGACAAAAATGCCTACATATTTACTTATATTGGCTGTGATACACAATAAATAAATAATACATGGGACATCCCACACAGCCATAATAATCACTTGTATATGTAGTAAATATTAACATAAGGGTGTGGTTACTTTTGAAATCAATGCTTTTGAATAATACCAGTGACCATGGTAGTGTTTAAAGTAGATAATATAAATATTATTTATATCTGAGCGCTTCCTACTCAGAAGCTCAATGTCACATTGATAGTGACTCATATGATGAATCCATTCTAGGATTGTTGTTTAAATTATGACTATTTGGTATGCTTATTAAAAGTTTCACACGTTTTTGACCAAGTTAGAGGATTTGTTAGCAACGAGTAACCAGGTTACATTGTAAACAAATTTAATCAGAGGGTTCAAAAATAGAGCTAAAGTTTTTGCATGTACATGTGAAAACCAATATTTAGGTATTCAAACTTTAGGAATTGTATCCTTTTTTCACATGGCCCTAAAAAGCTCTTGGCTATTTTTTTACCCACGACGGGAAGGAGACGATATATGCGTTTAGATAAGAGTTTGTGTATGTTTGTACTGTACCAATTTCAATACAGTTTTTCATATTACATGGGTATCACCTCGGGGCAGGTTCTTAAACATGTTTTGCGGATAATGGCCACCAGCAATGTAAAAATGTTTCTACACAATTTTCCATAAATTGTGTCGAAAATTAAATGTCAATGGACTGAATTTGACAGTTTATTGATACAATTTTTATTTATTACATTCAAATTCTACACACTGTACTTACCTTACCTGCTTATAGAATCATTTATTTGCCAATCAGTTAGTTTTGCATGATCATTGTTACAAATTAAAATTTTTTTAATACAAGAAATAGCTTCTCGATAAATGCTGGAATATAGTGATCTGCGAAAGAGGCCGCCGTAATACCTATGCACTTAATTATTTTTACTTTGTTTTTTCCAGTCTGAGCAATTATGGCGTCAGTGTGGAAGAGGTTGCAGCGCGTGAACAAGCGTGCAGCCAAGTTCCACTACACTGCCTCATACCATCGCATCGACTTGGAGACCAGCACCAAATGGTTACATTCCATTCATCTACTTTATTGAAAAAATAAATGCGAGTTATACTCACAGCCTAAGGGTTCCATACAGTTATGCCTTCACGTGTTCCTAAGAATAAGGGTATTTATTAAAGATGTTATTCAAATTATATATTGGGTTGACTTAGAAGTTTGATTTTTCTACAGCTTTAAGGGACCATAGACTTAAGTATTGATACCTCCACGCGTTCCCGGAGGAAAGGGTCTTGGCAGATAGACAGACATACAGACAGACAAACGAAAAGTTTCTTTTGAGGTACGAAATCCTAAAAAGCATGTAATTTCGTTCTGTTACAATGTGAAGAAAGGACACAAACAAACAAACGTAGCAATAGTAAAATAGTTACAATACCTTTCATGAACAATATTTATGATGGCATACTCTAATAGTTGCGGGTTTTCCATGTTTTGCGGTTTATATCATGTTTCCTTAACTAATTTAGTGGTAATATTAATAATAGTAATGCATTGTTTCAGGAAGCCAAACAAGTTGAGCGTAGTATGGACAAGACGATCGCGTCGCGTCGTCACTGAGCCCGTGGAATGGGAGCCTTCACTCAAAGACCCACTCAAGTACATGAATCACTTTTAAGTAATGGACATGACTAAAAATTTTAATGTTACAATTTTTTATAAAATTATAGACAATGTGGAGTATTTTTTTCTTAAATTGTATGAATGGATTTTCTGGAATAAGCCATTGTTAAAAATGGATAGCTAATGACACTACTACTAATTATAGCTACAATGTTCTACATATTGCACTTGTTTGTATGACCGTCGACCGCTGCATGTAGTTGTGACGTCACATTAATATTATTACGTCTCTAAACAATTCAATTTTTTCTATTGGAAAAGGACACCTATTTCTATAAGTAAATACAATTTTTTTAGACCATATTGCTAAATTATGAGCAATGTCTATTGTACATATGTCCGTTTTCCTATGGGGCAGGCTAGACTATAAAACCAGTAGCAAAGGGTAATCAATAAAAAAGGAAACCGGCCGCGACACCTATTGCGATGGGTCTATTCTAATGTTTATATACTAAAATAAATATGAGAATATACCATCGTAATATCAATGACAGGGTGCCTATCGCTTAGATAGACACCCTGTTTTATAGATTAAGGTTGCCCTTCGCCCTTGATTGACCTTCTTTTGATACCGCTTTTACACACCTCTTTCGCTTTATTAGCATTTTTATTGTTTTATGTAGATTTGTCTTTTTCGGGTGCTTAAAATTCGACCCTTCGTTGAGATGCCGTCAATTAGACATCGATACGAGTGAGGGGGTGAGGGCACGCGCGGCGGCAACTAGTGCTATAATCTAGGGCAATAGAGGTCAATGACCAGTATTAACCTTGATATTGTACCAATTACCGTCGCACCGGCCAGCACCAGTCGTGCAGAGACCATATAAATCGCAAAGGGTTGTAAGAAAAAATGTTTAACTTTATTTCACACGTAATATTCACTCTACATAATAATGTTTTAAAAATGAAAATTTTTAACTGTATATAGAACCCTGACCCATAGACGTGTAAATAAATAAGTGATAGAAAACATTTCTGCCCCTAACTACTTTCTCACTTACTCTCATAACAACACACTTTTCATATTGACAATATAATAAGTTACAAATTAGAACTACTTTTCATTGTTGTTGCACTCCCGGTGTCTCGAAATATAAGTAATATTGTGCCTAAATATTAATGTAAATATACCTATGAGACCAGGTCAAGGCGGGTGTACCATTTGTTGTAACTTTTTATGCACATTGCTGATCTCTTAATCTAGGTACATTAGTATTTTAAACTTGTACAATACATGCCACCCATCCGTGCGGCTCTGAAGTTAGTCACAAAAACGTCACAGTAACTTAATTTCATAAAAGTGTTACCGCGGAAAATATGGCGCACCCGCGCAATAGGGTATGCGCATCGCAATTCAGAACAATACAGATTAGTGGCAAGTACTGTAAATGTGCTTTTATTGTGCTTAGAAAGTCTACGTTTTTTTTAAAATATTTATTCGGATAATTATACGCACTGTATTCTTTATATTTGATCAAATTGATACAGATGTGAAAGTATCTGTTATTAAAAAAAAAAAAAAAAAATTAACGATAAAAAGCATTTTAATTTATAAAATATTTCGAAATTACGATTATATTTTATAGGTGTCTTGTCGGCGGCTGGACGCCGGCGCGGCGGTACTTACATCATAAAGTAAGTCAGTGCTGACAATGACCTACGATCGTTGAGCTCGTCTGGTCTAGATTATTGTGCTAATCACCACCACTGCTAATCACAGAGACAATATTGAACATAAATTGTCATTGTGTGGTATAAAAATGATGTTGATTTATTTTAAAGTATTATTTTCTTTTTATATATCTTTTTTATTTGTTATTCAATACTCTATCATCTGTATCAATCAATCTGGTCGATATAAATCAATAATTCAAAAGAAAACCAAATATATTTTTTTTTAATTTAATTATTTTAGTTAGTCGATACTTCATCACCATTATTAATTTAGTTTTGTGTTATATCTTTCCAGGGGTACAGTAATATACTCAATGCCCGAAAACCATACTGTGGCTGTCACCTTATTCAAAGATTCTCGCACCAATGAGCTGGAAGACAAGGATTGGACGTTTGTACTTGAAGATGTTAGTAATGTGTGATACATAATTTGTATTTATTGCTATTAATCTAATATTATTTAGAAGTTAAGATTTTTTAGGCGCGTTCAGGTTGAAAAGTTAGTATACAACAAAACTTGTGTGCACTATACGACAAGAAGTTAACAATATACAGTCAACCGTCAAAGAGAGTTACAGATCTATCAGAGAAGTAATGACGCCGTACCTGCAAATTGCAAATTTGCGAGACAATTTGAACCAAATGTATTTAGTAATAAAGTTTTTTACAGTATTTTCGTTATAATTTATGACTTTTTCTTATTAAAATTATTTCATTGGATACCTTCGAGCAAACCTGCGCGTCCGATTTTAACCGATTCCTATTACTTTTCTGATACATCTGTAACTGTGTATACAGATCAAGCGTTGGTTACGGAACCAGATGAAATGAGCATGTCTTCTTCAATGAAATTATGTATCATACGCTATGTCACATGTTAGAGAATATAACTGAATGCGGTCACAGCATAATTAACTTTAAAATTTGTATCTTTGGTATTTTTGGAGTTATGTTCCTATAAAAAACTAAAATCACAAGATGCCCTCACTGATGAAATGTTCATGTTAGAAAAAAAATTAGTATATTTGTTCGTACACATTATGTTCAGAAGCTATTAATTGTAAAAAGATATATAAACAAACTGGTGAGCGCCAGCAAATAATAATAAATGTTTGTAATTACACTATATCGCTTAAACTTAATGACATCTTAATATAGGGGAAATCCATTTCCTTTCGTCTTCTCTTATATTTTTATTACTGTCTTTTCTGCCTTTCATTTCAAAACCGAAGTGAAAATCCCGTGATAAATAAGCTCATATTAAGAAAAAGCGTTTGTTTTGAAATCAATTTTATTTGTACACTAATGGAATATTAATTTGTTTATAATAGATGAATATTTCTGGGATAAACGTAGCCTAAATTACTTCCCGGAAAGTCCTCTATCTGCCAATGAAAGACCTAGGAGAATCGGTTCAGCTCTTTCGGAGATTAGCCCGAACAAACAGACAGACAAAACATTTTAATTACGCGTATTTGGGTTTTGATAAGGTGCAAATAAACATATGAGCAGAAGAACGCCCGCGACTTTGCGAAGTTTTTCAAATTTGCACAGGAAACCTAAATATTTCCGGAATGACAAGTAGCCTATAATATTGTAGAAAAAGTTCTCTTCCTGCCGAATCACAGATAGACACTTTACTTTAAATTTATATGTGTAGATAACTTATGTACAGTGGACTGTGAAATGTTTCGTCCAGCGCGGACTCTGCGAGATGGTAATGAAGGCGTTTTAGTCATTACTAATTTATAATTCAATGCTTACTTATGATTGTAACGTATTTTGTCATCACCAGGTATCATCAACGGGCAAGAGACGTCGTTTAGCCGTCAGTCCAATAAATATGCGTAAATATGCCAGTTTAGAACCAACGCAAAGGCCGCTAATCGTTACACTAGAACCTACAACTCAAAAAATTGTATCAGCCACCTTACATCTCACAATACATTGTGTACTACTGAGAGAAGGGCAGGCCACGTGAGTAGAATTCAAATTAATTATTTAATTGTAATAGCTTATCTGCTTTTCTACAGTGAATGAAAAAAGTATAGAAGTATAATTGACGTTCAAATTACTTCAGCAAAGTTACTGTCTTAAAATTGGTATGTAGTGGCTTACAACTATGTTCGAATAACGCCCGCTGACACCATAGTAGCATTCGATTCGTGTTTACGCAGATTGCGAATTAATGTGTTTGAGAATACTTTTTTTTGCAGCAAAGTTGACTGACGTTAATGTATAAAAATAATACACATAACTTTTTTATCATGTTTCACTTATTTTATTTATGTGTGCGGAAATCGGTATTAGTTATTCGATTGTGAAGTTGTGGCAGGTTGTTTCATTGATTTAGTACAAGGAATGCTGCTTTTTATTTTTTACTAGTTGGCTATTAAATAAATATTTTTATACAACTATTTAGCGCCTAAATATTTCTGACATTCTAAAATTATAATTTATATAGATCACCTAAAACTTTATGGTGGATCTGAGTACAGCGCTAAATGCGGGCTTGCGCAGGTATAGGGTGAATAAGGCCGCCGCGGGGTTTGCGGGAGGAACGCATCGCCCCCTGGCTCCACTGCCCCCCTAACACCAAGAGTGGTCATTGTGATGAGACTATTGCCTACTTTTGGATGCGTCATAAAGTTTTATGCTATCTGTATAGTTCCAATCAAACTTTATGGCGGATCGGAACGAAACGCTTTATGCATGCATGCGCAGGTTCAGTCATATGCCCCTCGCTCCACTGCGTCCCGCTACACCTAAAACTGGTTACTGCGACGTGACTTGTGCCTATGCTCCCATCCGCCATAAAGGTTGATTGGAACTATACTTCTACATTAATTTTGAAGCTGTTAATGTACACAGTTTCATGCTGATGAACAAACATGAACCGTTACAAACATACATTAGAATAATTTATTATGACTTGAACCGGTTTACTTTGTCCAGACAAGAAAATACAAAAAAAAAACCTAAATATAACTTAATATTTGCACATTTTCAGTGATGAAGACATGCAGTCTTTAGCTTCATTGCTGTCAGTCAACAACAATTCTGACATTGCCGTGTTAGAAGACTTAGATGAAGATGATTTCAGCATGTCTGATAATTCCACCAGGCAGGTAAGCAATAATTTCAGGTTTTTGTTCCTTCTTGTCTTAATCGAGTGGGACCCTAGTCTATAGTGAATGGTCACTATGAACATCCATATCAAATAGTATTGCATAGTATACCTCTTCCTGGCATCTTCTGTCATACAATGTGTTGCTGATCTGTCCCGCGAGTTACACAAGTAATTTATAGAACAATCGATACGGAAAGGAGGAAATGCCAGGAATCTCAAGGAGGTGATGGTTTGGATGTGAAAGTAGCCATAGCCAATGAGACATGAATAAAGAAACTGCTTGAATAATTCTGTCGTCTTTTGTTTCGACTATTTTTGCATCATACTTTTTTACATTATTTTTCTTATCGATTGGGGTGGGTAAATCCTTCATTGCAACTTATCGAAATGTACTTATCCTAATTGACGTTTTTGAAAACATTTCACTTGAAGGGTTGGTTAAAACATTCCCAGATATTTTAAAAGCGCGGCCACTAGTACGTCACATTCATATAGATTGTATAGTATTGCTCTCCGTAACACCATATGCTCTGCATTATGATAATTCTGACAGTCTTATATGCTGCAAGAGCCTGTTAGTAGCTAAGTGAGTAAATGGAGCTTCTGTGATTATTTCTAATCACTTCCTGTTTAGTGCTCTGTATTAAAGCCCTGTTAGGTTTGTGTTTTATTAAAAAGATTTTGACATGGAATTGTTATTCAGTTTCATTCCATAATTTTTTTGAGATTAACGAGATTTTAATGTAAATTTCACCTTTAAGTATATCATTCAATTTGTAGAATATGTTTCATCACGCTATTATTTTAACGAGCAGAGCAGTAGAAAGATAATATAGAGTAGGATTTCACAAAATAGATCCGATAAATAAAAAAAGTTTTGATTGGTTGAAAAATGCATATTGAGGATGTTTTCACAAAATTAGCTCTTATTGTGGTATAGATTTCAAATTAAACTGTACGTTCCCAATATACAACAGTTAGATAAAAATTATGATATTCCAGGCTTACCATTGTTCATAAACAAAATATAGTTTATTCAGTTGTAAATAACATAAATAATGATGTCTGATGTTCATCATAGCCAAACATATATATTTTGGGTATAGTTACTGACACACAGACAAGTCAACCTTATAGACCACGCTTTGACAGAGAGTAGCATTCGCCAAGGCTATGTAGTGACACTACATAACTACGTCACTAGTGAGCCGTCAGGTGGAAGCACGTCGGAAGCCATTAAATTGTCAATTTTGAACGAGCCAATGAAAACTAGCCGACCTCTCCCCGCACCCCGCCACTTTTTGGCGATTTCGTTTTCGTACTGACGTTTATTAAAGCGTGGTCTATAAGTTGACTGGTCTGTGTACTGACACAAACATTTTAATTCATAATTAATGTAAAAAATATTAGTGAATACTTGTTAATATAGTTATGTTAAGATATTCATTAGGAAAACAAAATATTATTGCAAGTCGGAGTCGCACATAAAGGGTTCTGTACCACCGTGCAATATATAAAAAAAAAAACACGTTTCTTGTATGGGGACACCCTTTAATATTTAACTTTATTATTTGTTTTTATAGCGGCTATAGTAATACCCACTCTGTGAAAATTTCATGCGCCTGTTACGTTTCAGACTATACAGTTCTGTGACAGACAGATGGACGGACGAATAGGGTTCTCGTTGGTACCACTTTCGTGTACGAAACCTTGAAAAATTCTTAAGTCAAATAGAAAATATAAAGCATTATACAAATGCTAGAACCAATATGGCTTACATCAAAACAGATTTGTTCATCAGCGCACTGAAAACGACATGCGCGAGTTACGTCAGATTTTAGTTTGCGATTACCTTAATGTTTATGTTTATTAAATCTAAAAGGCGAATTCTTAAAACTGTGCAGAGGACGCTGCAGATACAAGCTGTATTCTATATTTCTATCGTATTATAAAATGGTAAAGTGAAATACAATGCTACATAATAATACCATATTCTTATATCAATTATTTCAGATGTTCGACCTTAGACAACAGATGGAAGAGATGACCCACAGCCTAACAAACAGCGATATAGCTGCGACGCCAAACAGTGTACAGTCCCTGAATTTCGACAATTCCAGAACACCAACTGCCCCAATGACCCCTATAACTCCAATACCTGAAGACGATACCCAGTTGACCCCAAAAGTAGGAGAGATGGACCTGAAAATCACGGAACAGCCAATCCACACTAAAAGCAGACCGGAAATACTATCGAACCTCACAAAACTAGCGATGAAAACTGAGTTGCCACCTTCTCGAATTGCCACAAGCACTCCAAATACTAAAATTACTACAGAACAGCTGAAGACTGAACCGCTAGTTAAAGGGATTGTATTTAAAACCAAACATTTGTCAAAGCATAATCTTAAACCGTTAGAGTTGAAAACGAATTTGAACGATATAATTAAAGATCAAAATGAAAATAACAAAAATAATACACCGTCTGATGATAAAACGCCTGTGGCAGACGATAAATTATTTCCATCTAAATTGGAGAGAGACAAAACACCTGTAAGTATATTTGTATTATCAAAAGTATAAGTTGCCTCAGGGACTCATTTCTAGTTGCTATTGTTGGAAAATATTTTTATCAAAAAAAACCTAATTACATTCGATGTAGATAAAAATATTTTCATGAGAATTTTGTTTAATTTTATAGTTTTATTATTTTTTCTCTGTTCGGGATAGTCACTGAGACGGGTTGTTAACATGGTCAAAATCAAACGAGGACTCTCTCATTTATGTAAAATATGACTTTGTTAATCTCAACGACACAAGTAGCGAGACGCGCCCGCCCCCATTCCCCACTACTAGCACCACGGCACGCTATCAAAAAGGCCACTGCTCATATACGCCGCTAGCAGTGTATGTCACCACCGGTCGTTAGCCGGCAAATGCGCGTTAGCGAGTATTTCATCACGAAAGCGCCGAATTATCCAATGAAATGTTGTAAAAACACATCCAAAAACAAAAAAACATGTTAAGTGGTATAAGTATGCAATCGTGTGGACGCTTCTGCCGCAAACGCGCCTACACCTTTGCTGAATGTAACGCTTCGTCTCGTACAGTAAATGTCTTACCGTTGTCTACAACATCGACCATGGACACAAATTTTAAACATAAGTAAAATAATTTATCTATCTAATCAGGAGAAGTAACACCATTTCTCAGAGGAGTAAGCTCTCCACGAGGTCCTTACAACTTTCCATTGACATTTATTAATAGCATAATGTGTTATATTAACTATAGAAAGTAATTAATTCAAACATATTCTTCTAATAGGTTCAAGATCTGTTAGAATGGTGCAGAGAAGTAACTACCGAATATCGTCAATGCAAAGTAACCAATTTGACGACAAGTTGGAGGAACGGTTTAGCGTTCTGCGCTATCATACATCACTTCAGACCAGACTTAATGTGGGTATATATTAAACTTGTTATTTGAATCGGATTCTCACGTTTACACTGCTGGAGCACAGCCCTTCTTCTACAGTTATACAGTTTGGGTCATAAATTCACCATGCTGGTCCGGTCCGAGTTGAAGATTATTGTAAACCATCGTCACAGATGTGACGAAGTTGGCAGAACTTGTAATATTTATATTATAGTTTATAATTAAAAAAGCTTGTGTGTGTACTTATGTATACACGTAAGATATTCTATTTCTTTGATGTCAATCAAAAGGTTTTTTTATGCATCCAAATAAATTTGGATGTTTTCAAACTACCGATGGACTACATTAAATGCCGTGAATAAAAGTCTGAATAAATTACATTTAAATTAAATAATGTTTATTTTTTACATTTTCCCTGTATATAAAATAAATATATATTTATTGAGATGCTTTATCTGTTATGTTTACAATACATGCTAGTCACATAATTGCATCAAAGAAGTAACCGAATTAGAACTATACACGCATGTGTGATAGGCTTGTATTATTTTTAAAATAGTAATAGGTAAACTTAATATTAATATAAGATCAAACTCACAACTTCAAATATATATATGAACAGGTTAATAATATTACTAAAATGGCAATTAGAAATTTAATATTCAATAAAGCTTAATATTCTTCGTTCAGAATACCAGAGACCACAGACAATTGAAAAACAAAACTAAAATGCTTTTGACCAAAAATAATTAAATTGTACTAACGTTAGGAGCCAATGATGACAAATTGCGCTCTTAATGCCTGCAGTAATGTCTGTAAAAAAAGATTTCATTGATACGATGCCAAAAAGCCCAAACACGCTATGCAAAAGATCAGTAGTTCTCTAAATAACAGTATTTACTAAATATGTTTATAATCTTCATAAAATTTTTGACGTAACTGAGCGCTTTAAGCGCTACATGGAAACCCAAAACTATGATGTTCTACATACGTCCAGGACCCTTCCCCACCTAAAAAAATTCGAGAGTCCAAAAGTCACCAATCGTGTGGCAGATGGAAACGAATTTAAAGGCCCATAGATTTAGAAACAGTATTACTAAGTGTCTTGCATTTGACCGCCCGTCCGCGACTCGTTGACCAAAAAAATGAACTGGTTCTCCTAACGCGTTGAAATAAGTATAACTTCAAAAACTCATTGGTCAACGACTATAGCGCGAATAGAACCCACGTCCTTTGTATCAAAGGCGGGGTGGTTAGTCTCTCGGCGCTATTACACCCTGAACTGTTCTTGTACAAAAACGGTTTAACTTAATACTATACTATTTCCATTTCTTTCTTTCTCGATGACAGATCTAATTTGATATTGTAGTGTTGTGACCAAATAAGTAATGATATCGATCGCAGGCAAAGGGATCTAGCCCATACAACACTGTCTTAGGTGTATTTTTTTAAAAGCAGTTGTGTGTTAAATTGTCTGTTTATTTAAAAATTATTGAACGTTTCGTTATTTGCAGTGTATACCCCGACCAGAAACTTTTCATCAGTTTTTGGTTCTGGTATAGTTCACCACAATATTGTTTATTACATAATGTAATACTCTATTAACAAAAAAAAGAGAAATATAGTTTTTTTTTCGTTTTTTACTCTCAGTTTAATATTTTAAAAGCAATGTTTTGTGATAAAATTGAATTTAAAACGAAATCCAATTCCTCAAAAATTTGTGAATGACTTACAAATGAGTGAATGACACGCAATTGAGTGAATTACTCACAAATGAATGTCATAATATGTGTTTCTTTTACGAAACAGATGGCATATTGTTAATTTAATGCATTTTATGTGCTATTCTACTATTCTGTTCTTAGTATCCCCAGTTCGGGGGTTTTTAATTTTGTTTTATTATATTTTGAACAAAGACAAATACAACAAAAACATTTAAATATATTTTTTCAAGGTGGCCCACTGCCATTTTGTGTTTGTTTTAATCTGTCACTTGCAACAAGACGCTCGTGCTAGTTACTACATTTCTGTTTGCTGAGTTTTTTCACATTATCCATACGTTATGTTGTGTATTTTGTGTTCCTCCGTGTTGATTGCTGCCCTGCTGTCAAACATCAAAATGCCGAAAGGATCTGTTCTGAAAAAGGAGACGAAAGAACTGGTGATCAAGGTTCGTAATTACTTTGAAGCTGAGTATCAAAATGGCGGCCCGCTATTGCCACTGTCGCAAGTGCGAGAGCGTGTTGCGGCCGCATTAGGTATTAGTGGACCTACGGTTTAAAAAACTACTACCGAAGCTTTCGGTACAAGCGGCATGCAGGAAAATAAGGTTCGCACGCCGAAGAAAAAACGCCGACCACGTGGTGTGACGTCGATTGACAACTTCGACGCTGACGCTATTCGGCGTCATTTAACAAGAACAGGAACTTATAATAAATGTTGGGGAAAGCTCATCGAGGGACAGTGACGATTCATCAGATTTTGATTAAAATAAATTAATAAAAATTACCTGTCGTTATAATTATTTCGTTTCATTATCGAGTGCCTACCCATACCTACTTATTTTACAACAGCTATACTTATTAGAATAGGCATGGTGACAGTGGTAAAGAATCATCAGCGTCATCATCAGCCCGTTTTACCCTACTGCAGGGACCATGGCCCTATGGCCTTATAAATTTGAGACAGGTTCATTGCGCTCTGGGCTATACGACACTGGTATGTGGTAAAGAATGAATTCATTAAAATATTGCTGTACGTAAAATATGATAAAAAAGTATCAATGATGTATAAAATTGTTGAGATTAATAATATTTTTAAGTTTAAAATATGCAGTCTGAACCTTCAGTTAAAACTGAATGACGTCACAAATTTGAATACAATATCGATACAATATAGATATTTCTATCATAACATCACTATTCATATTGCCATAGAAGTCTTGGATGAATATTATATAGGATATAGGAACAAAATTAGACAGTTGTCGTATTTTTTATACCTCGCATTTAAAAGTTAATTTTTGCGTAATATGCGCAGTTACATTCTACAGGAGCTGTCATCGAGAAAATAAAGAAATGGAAATAGTATAACATAGAACAGCAATATAATTAAGTTTACTCCTTTTTAAAAACAGTTTTGCCCAAACATTTCTCGAACAAACAAACTGATTTAAGTACATTAACTATCACTGACTCCTCGGTCCCAGTTGTTGTCAATGGATGGCGGTCGTTACAATCCGCCAACCCGCATTGGGGCAGCGTGGTGGATTTAAGCTCCAAGCCCCCTCATCGTGAGAGGAGGTCTAAGCCCCTGCAGTGGGGTATAAAAAGGGCTGATGGAATTTTATGAACTCCCTAAAAGTAAATGAGAATATTCCTTCATTTAATGTAAAACATTGAAGGTACTTTTATTAACTATTGTAATATTATGAATGAATTGTAGGTGAGAGCAAATTTTTTCGTGACATTTTATGTGTATTTTTATTAAAGTAAAATAATATTATGTGTTATTTCATGTTCACCTCATATTTCTTTAAGAATCGATTGCTTAATTCTTCCTGAGAAATGACCTCTACTTGCGGTCGCATTTTACAATAATCATACACAATGTTACAGTGACTTCTCGGGCCTTCAACCTGAAGATGCGGAACAGAATCTCAGGATTGCGTTTGAGGCTAGCGCGAAACTTGGTATATCGCAAGTGCTGACAGCAGCCGATATCTGTAGCAAACCCGTGCCTGATAAACTGGCAGTGAGTAACGAAGCGACCATTTATGAATCTACTCTATTATAAGACTAACATATCGATGTCTTTATATGGAAATTTTGAAATGAAAAACAAATTTTAACCTCTAATCCCAGGAAACCCAGATTGAATTTTGTAGTCTCTTTATTTTTGTGTTTCTATTCCAAAAATTGGTGCGGTCTCGCTGGAGGGGCGGTGTTGCGGGAGGGCGCTTTTAAGCTAGAGACATAACTTAATTTGGCATCATTATACCTTATTTGATTATGTGCCGACATTTTATATCAATCATAGTGGTTCATCTTGGCAGAAATAGCGCATTAATTTGCTCGCTAAGATTTGGTGATCATTTACTACATTGGTCTCTAAATAAAATTTGAAGTGCAGTCGTGACTAAAATAGCTGAAACTATTGTAATTTTAGACTTTATTTTTTTGGTAAAAGAGTTTAGGATATTTAAGTATTTTTTGGTGGTCATTATATTTGTTCCGATCTAGAAACAGAAACTTACTTATTCAAAAAGTATGCCAGTATTACATATTTTTTTGAACAGTTTGTGAATGCGATGGTGCGCTACGTAACCATTGCAACGTCTGGCGACTGAATGATCCAGCCAATCAGCTCCTAGCTTACTCCCCTCACTCACTTCATTCGAATCCTGTAACGCTTCAATCCCCTTGTCTGTCACACTTCACCCCTGTACCATACCTAAAATTATGTTAAACAGCCAGGCATATAAAGGGCATACTGTACAGGCTCTGTCTAGTTTGGGACTAGACGACCATGTGTGAGATATCCACATATTATTGACATTGATTATATAATTTGTTTCAGATAATGACACACCTGTTTCAATTGAGGGCTCATTTCACAGGAAGCGAGTTGCAAGTTGAACAATTAGGTTAGCTTATTTCTAGTTTATTGTTTTTAGTATTTATTCTAACCAGTATATATTATATGTGTATGTATACAGTTTGGATGCCAACCGTCCAGAGTCCCGTTGTATTTAAAATATGCTGGTATTCAATAACAATTTCGCCGAAGAAACTATATTTTTGTTTGTAGCCACTTTCGAGAAAATCAATTTTTAATACTTGGTTTACAAATCAACACGCAACACTAATTGCACTATGATCGCCGGGGCACACGCCGAAAGCCGGAAACAGCCTTGAAATTCGTTTGAAAATTATCGATAGTCGCAGCGACCGTGGCGAGTGGCGGTGGCGGTGCCACATGAGTCGGTGCACCGCGGTGAGGGTATAGCGGCGGTGCGGGCTGAAGCGAAGTGCGGCGCGGCTTGCTGTATGTTGCCTAACAATTAGTCGCACAGTGACCAGTGACCATGACATTGCAAAAGTCGTTATACCTATGAATCGAATGGTTTTTTTTCATAGAGACTGGTTATTTCGTCAGTGCTGATATTTTTCGAAATGTCGCGCTGTTACAGTGCTACTGAAAATGCAGATATGCTTTATTTAGTGGGACTCTTATCCGGATCGTGGACAGCCGCGAACATCAGCTGTTTGCAGTTTATCGCATTCTTTCTTAAATGTAATTTATTTTTCAAAATTGCGTGAATAAAATAGTGAAGGTGAATTATTGCAAAGAGTGCACGAGGCTAATTAGGAGAGTAACTAAATGTGTAGAGCAAAATGGATATCACGCACAAAATTCAAGAGCCATTATTATCTACCTCCTTCACGCGGCGTTTATAAAAAAAAATGATTTGTGTTATCGTGTAATTAAAACTTAAACATTTATTCCATTAAATACTTTTTTAATTGGAAATTTTCATCACACCAAATAATTCTAAAGTCAATTATTCACAAATAAGCATGTAAGCAGTCGCTGGATGGGCGCGCGCGCGCGCGCGGACGCGGCATACCTACCTAGTAGGTATACGGTTTATGTTACGTTACGCGTGCGATGTACAGGGTTGACGAGACTGGGAATAATTACTTTTTTCAGTTTTTCATGTATATTTTTTCGTGCACTTGTCTAAAGGTCAAGAAAACAATCAGTACAACGCGCTAAATTTGGGACAAACAAATGATGGTATCCATACTGTATATTATAAAGAATATTTAAATATGTACATCAGTTGTCTGGTACCCATAATACAAGTTTTGCTTAGTTTGGGCTAAGATGGCGTTGTGTGGAATGTCCTAGTTATTATTATTATAACCCTAAAAATCTGTCTGTGTGATTAATTGTATGTGACAAAATCATATCACAGTTTTTCCTTATGAATAGCATTTATCAATTAAAATTGAGTCCTTTGGTAAGTTAATTGTTTTTTTGCAAAAGTGTTTTCTTATAGGTACTCTCTTTAACTATTGTGACAATTAGGATGGGGTTCAAAGCAAATGTCACGATCTTGATTGATTTACGTACAATTAACGCACCCTTTCATATCCTTGCGACGTGTACACAAGCGCTAAGTCGCTGGTTAAATTGTCCCCATAGGCAATCCCGAGACACGCTTATTTGTGCAAACAATGCATATTACTAAATGGTGACGAGGGCGACCGCTCCGTCAGCTCACTAAGCCATAGAGTTTCCTTTATCTTCTCTCAAATGCTGTACACATGATTTACAGGTAACGACCCTACGGAGTCATCATACTTGGTTGGGCGTCATGACACTGATGGTTCCCTGCCTGAAGAACTATTTAGCCGCGAAATAGCCACTCGCCGAAGCCGGAACTTAACCAACAAATCTAGACCAATGTTAGTACAAAGGCATGCACAGATGCTGTTACGCTACTGTAATAAAATCGCTACCGAACAAGAGCTTTACGAGCACATTTAGACTTATATTGTAGACACGTAATCTTAGTACAAAGCAACTTATAAAATCATTTCACGATTAGTTACCCACATAAAAGTACTTGGAGTGCGCGGCCCCAAGTAAGTAAGCCATCTTAAGTACTGACGCCGGTTTACAAATATTTAGCGTGAGACACACGTGTAGGAATGTCGACATAGCTTCACATATATATCAAATCTATTAGACACACATAACCTTCTGTGACATTTTAGTACCTTTTTTTTAAATGAACTAAACGTTTGTGTCGGCTCTGCCAGCGCTCGCGACAGTGGTCGCCGGGAAGCGTCCTCTGCCCCATCACACCGATTTCCCACTCTTGTGTCGCCTATTTCTGTATTATTAGAAATACCTGGTATACAAAAAAACTGCTTATTGTAAGATCTTAGACTAGAAAAGAATCATCAAAAGGCCGCGTCTCATACTTGAAAACTATCGAAACCCAAGTGAAGGCAGACACTTAGATCAGAAATATCTTATGTCATTATAATTTTTATAAACATTTTAAACATTAAAGTAATTCTAAAATTTTTGTTTTTCCAGTGCTGTTCTTATATGTTCATACTAAATTCGTTACAGTGCTATGTCAAAACATCAATTGGCCTATTTTTGGTGTATGACGTGTTTTTTATTTTTCAACATACACCTTAAAAAAACTATAAAATGCCAATCTTAAACCACGCGGCAGAGATGCAATCAAAAATTAGGGTATTACAATTAATATTCATTCATGTTTATTTCACAGTTCACAGGAGTCGCACGAGTCTCGAAATTCGCAAGAAAGAGCAATCAGTCCAGATAAAAACTCCCCGACAGCTATAAAAGACGTTCGTGACATTTTCCTGACGCAATCGAAGAACATTTTAGGTAAAATGCTTTCACCTACGAGAGACAAGTTGAAAGAGGGGAAGGCTAAGGAGGGATCGGAGAGAAATGCCACCACAAGATGGTTTACAGATCCGTTGGGAGCAAATAAGATTAACAGTGAGGTAATTTATAATATTTTATAATGCTATGTTTCTATATTGATATACGGGGTGTTCGGCTGAACATAAAGGTACAATCACATTTTATGGCGGATCCGAAAGTAGGCACAAGTCGCGTCGTAATTAACAGTTTTAGGTGTAGCGAGACGCAGTGGAGTGAGGGGTATATGACTGCACCTGCGCAAGCCCGCTCAAAGCGTTGTATTCAGATCCGCCATAAAGTTTGACGCGTTCTGTACTAAAACTTATAGAGCGTGTATAGCTTACTGAAGCAACCCAAAAGTTTCAAGTGAGCAGATGGCGCACACTAACAGTCACCTAGAAAAACATGTTAAAAGTTTCTTTTTCTATCACTTATCTTTTTATTGGAAACTTTTTGTTTAGTTCAGTAAGCTCTACGCGGTCTATAAGTTTGAACTCCGTTCAACCGATCACCTTCTATGGATACTTAGGGTTGAGATTACAATTACTTCTACTTTGTCTTCAAAGTCTGAAGTCAGTGTAATAATAATAATAATAATAATAATAATAAAATCATTTATTGCCAAAAACCAAAAAAGCAGTTACAGAAATTCTTAAAAAAAGCTTATTCTTTACGAAGTTTACAAAATTGGTGGCAAACGGAATCGACTCAGCCTAATGATGGTCAGCCGCTGGCGAACATGACCATCGCTGATATTCTGCCGATCCCGAAAATAAATATCTTATACATAAAATTATACAGACTATCACTACACACTCCGATCACATACATGTCCAGACAGAAATTTGGCGCCAGAAATGTAGACAAATAGAAATATCACGTCACTGTTCAGTTAGGCGTGACCAACGCACACAGAGACGGTTAGTAGGTGCCCGATCAGTAAGTACTGCACAGCGAGAGTGTATTGGTCGTGCAGTAGTTCATATGCTACTTGACATCCAGTAGCATATAAAAGCAAATAAGTATTTTTCTTGTCATTGTATCGCGTGGGTATATCCAGACATGCAAGCAATCGAATATTTTATAAGAACTTAAAAATAATATTAAATACAAACCTAAATACTAATTACATATAAAAAAATCGTATACCTCGTGAAGATTCGCTTACTGAATCGCGCATACATAGAAGGGAGCAAGATACGGGTCCCGTCATGGCTCAGTGAGTCCGAGGCAGGGCCGGGTAGAGGTCAGATTACGACCCACAGAGTTCAACTACAATAACTCAAGTCCGAAATTTTATTGAAACCACACATTTTAATGCAATTTAGCAGCTTGTGAGATCTTTTTTTTGAATATCCAATAAGTGAGCCTTAACAATTCGTCTAAAAACATATAGTGAACTGGCGTTTCTCGCTGGTGGGGGTAAATTATTCCAGCATTTCGATGACGCATATTTAAAGCTACCCCTGAAAGTAGCTAACCTAAAAGACCGAACTATAGAAATATTGTTTCTTTTTATGGCCGTCCTAGCTCGTGTTTCCTGGGCCCAGGCAATTTTTTCAGCAAGGTACGGAGGGCAACCAGTTTTACGGAGGTTAAACATAATGATAGCCAGTTTAAGAGTTCGTCTGTTTAGCATATTTAGGATATTTTTTTCATTCAGAATTGGCGTAATCCGAGCTCTGCGCGCCACGTGCTGACGAAAACGAATGCAAGAGTTTTGTACGCGCTGCACACTCTTTTGCGTTTTTTTAAGTAGACATGGGCCATACACTACATCACCATATTCCAAATGCGAAAGTACCAACGAGTCGCATAACTTATTGCGAACGCTGGGGCATAAAAACGGGCGGAGCTTGTAAATAGTCCTAAGAGCGGCATAACATTTTGATACCTTATTTCTAACGTGAGCTTCAAACTTCAATTGACTATCTAATATAAATCCGAGATTTCGTACTTCTAGCGACTCTAATATTGGTCGATCTGCCACCACTATACTGTTGAGGAATTTACGAATCGTCTGGGCTTGAGATTTGGTACCGAGAACTATGTACATACTTTTAGTAGGATTGATCATTAAGCTATGCTTGTTCGACCAGTCTACGATAGCTTTTAAGTCTGCATTGATATTACGCACGGCTTTATTAATTGACTCGACGTTTGGCAACATGTGCATATACAGCTGGGTGTCATCCGCGTACATATGGGCGAAACTATGAGATACAGTAGTAAGTAGGTCAGCTGTGTATATTGAATACAGTAGTGGACCTAGTATTGACCCCTGAATTACACCCCTTGTAAGTTTTAACGGTTTAGACTGCACTAAATTACCTTTGTCATTGAGACATTCAACTACCTGCTCTCTGTTATTAAAGTAGTTAACGAACCACTTACACGAGTCTTCAGTAAAACCGTAGTACGACAGTTTTGCTATGAGAACAGGTATACTCAAGCAGTCAAATGCCCGCGAGTAGTCCAGCATAACCAGGACCGTTCCCATTCCCTGATCAGCCGCGGAGAGCACGTCATCAACGATGTGTAACAGTGCAGTAGTGGTGCTATGATTTTTCCGAAAACCAGATTGGTTTATAGGAAATATATTATGAACCTGAAAGTATTCTGTAATCTGCATGTGCACCGCCTTCTCTAATATTTTAGATAGTGCCGGAAGTATACTGATGGGTCGCAAATCGGCGAAACTTTCTATTTTACCTTTCTTTGGGATGGGTTTAACAATCGAACAGCGCCAGGATGACGGAAAAATGCCGGTAGATAATGAAGCATTAATTATGGTAGTAATCGCCTCAAGAGAGTAAGGAAGAGTTAATTTAATCATCTCAATAGATATTTTATCGCATCCCACCGCATTGGACTTGATAGAGTTTATTATAGAGAGTATCGACTCAGGTCGTAACAAGGCAAACTGGAATGAGTCACTAATAAACTTAGAGGAATAATATGATTTTAGGATATCATTATCTCCCGCACATCGTGGTATCGATGTGATGAAAAAATTGTTCATACCGTCGGCATCACGGAGATGTATGGGAATAGGTTGTTCGTCAGAAAGTGAAAGAAATGAATTCAGAGAACGCCACATTTTTCGAGAATCGCGTTCGTTTTTGTTTACATAGTTATTCAGGTAAGCCTGCTTTTCTTTGCGTATTATGGATGAAACGCGATTTCGCAATATGCGATAAAACTGAATATTTTCGGGCTTCCCCGTTTTCTTGGCATGAGAACAAGCCCGATCACGCTCCCTCATAAGACATCTCACACTATCTGTCAACCAGGGAGCGGGAGGAGAATTAAATATACGCGTTCGTTCCGGAATGAAATGATCAAATAGACCCAAGATAAAATAATTAAAATATTGAACCATATCGTCAACGTCTTCAAGTTCCGTGACAAGGTACCACGGGGTAATAGAAGAAGCAAACCTATAGGTATCCGCATCAAACTCATTAAATGGTCTATAAGTTTCAATTTTGGGGCCAGGTCGAGATATTTTAAACAAAAATTCTGCGAATATAAATGCATGATCACTAAGATCATCATTATGCTTTACACTAAGTTTTTTAGGTGCACGATTAGCTCGACAGCAGATAACATCCAACAATGACTTAGAACGGTCTGTAATACGTGTTGCCTCATTGACTACCTGAACTAAGCCGTGTTCCATTAAGAAGGAGCCAAATAGTTCGTATTCGCGACTTTTAATCGTTAACAGGTCTACATTCAAATCGCCCATTACAAATACATCATCATAGCAAGAATTGTATGCCGCCAATGAATCGCCCAAATCATCCAAGTAATAGCTACTGTATATGGGTATTAAAATGATGCACATGTGCAGTGATTTATCAAAAGGTTAAAATCATTTGAAAATTGTTAAAAAAACAAACTTTCAATCTTTTGGGCTAAACAATGTGAACTATAATGGCTTTATTTGTTTTTCAAATATGTTTACTTAATAATATTAAAAAAAAATATGTTTGTTTTTTAATAATATGTTTACCTTAGTAAACTGGATGACCCGTAGAAATATGCATATGCTAAATTTTAAATAACCAGGGCCGTCTTATGGGCTCTTAAATTTGAATTGGAAAAAAACAACTGTTTATTGTTTGTCATTAGAGGTGAAGGTAATCTTCAAAATTACAAAATTAGACACCTTTGACAAATAATATATAAAGAAACAATCAGCGTCGTTCGTTGACTCCTTAAAGGACTAACGTCGCATTTAATTTTTATTTTAAGAAAAAGAAAAATTGTTCGACGTAGTTTCCGGTCCTGTTTATTTTCCGCCATTAGCGGTGAAAGTGATCTTCAAAATGATGGCTCAATCATAGGTTTTATGAAGTATTAAGGGAGATATGGAGTGCGGTCATAAAAACACCCTTAAGAAATAATATTAAAAAACATACTCCCGGTGAAGTTAATCTTCAAATAGATGGTTTTATCATTTGTTTTGATGGCTCCATCATTGGTATCGAGGTAGACATGGTAGGCAAACAAATAAACAGCGTTGAAATAGTAGATTGTTACACAAGGGGTGAAAGTGATCTATTTAGGCACGAGATGGTTTGGCGCACAAGCGTAGCGAGGGCGCTAATAGTTCGAGTGCCTAAATAAGTCTTTCACCTGAGGTAAGCACTCTGCTTTTCATTACGAATATGAGGAAAGTAAAAAAAGCGTTAAATCCATATATGAATCTGATGAACTCATTTTATAGAAATATCTATGTTTTTTTTGTGGCATTCTACACAGCCAGTATTTTTTAAATGTAATTAAATGTAAATTTAGTTAAAAGATTATTACCTATTTTTTTGAATTCCGTCACAGATACACAACAGATTAATATCCCGCCAATTTATGTCGACTTTTTAAATTTTAAATATGGAACGCATCGCGTAAATTGTTGCAGCTTATTCCGCTCAAAGAAGTTTGCGCTAAGTTCACACTGGCTGTTTAGAAACTCAGATGGCCGCAGCATTTTTTTTAATTAGTTTTTTTTTACATAAAACTCTTCACAGCTGACAGCAGTTCTATTTTTAAAGTTCATTCCGGCCCTTAGGTGGAAAGTAATTTATATGAGTTTTTCCCACTCTTGGGAAGGAAGCAGCATTTTCTACCCAATAATCAGATCAAAACAACACTACTTTCCGAGTATGAGAAATGAAAAATAATATATAGGGATTATGCAGCAGTTTCTATATTTTTAATGGCAATTTACTTCATGTCCATATTATCAGCGACTATATATACCCTATGAAACACTAACAAAATGATCTGCGAACGCCAGTGAAGTTCGAAGCTGTGCGCTGATTTTGTTGTCTGTGTGCTGTTTAAATAATGTTAACGTAAACTCCGATTAAAAGTTATACAATCGCCCACAGAGTACACCAATTAGAAAATATTACATGTTGGTGTTATTACAATATACTATATTGTTAATGTAGGCTGTGGTGCGATTATATAGTTTTTACGCTTAAATAGCTTGAGAGACATTATAATTGTATGTTGATTTCAAAGAAATAATTGAAAGATCTTTTTAAAGTACTTATTTTAAAGTAAATATAAAAGTAGTATTCCACAGCTTTAACGTTACGACTCGGTGCATTTTATTGCTTGTATAAATTTTTGGAACGATTTCGAAGTACCGTGTCGTGAAACACTGTATGCTGCTAGATACTTAGTACCTATTATTTCGGTAATTAACAGAAATATGTACATATTATACACAGCCGCCGCCACCACGTCCCGAAATTTTGATGACTAGGAAAGAGTTGACAGATCCATTCGGCTCTGATGATGAAGAGGAACCACCGAAGTCACCCAACAATATAACTTCAGATGCAGGTAATTGTAATGCCCCATTTTGTTAGTGTATATGTGAACAGTGTATCTCTGTTCAGCTATATGTCAAATGCAATGGGGCTATTCTTCTCCCCAATTAAAAATAGAACAGGAGTATGTGACGTGCCGTGGTCAATATAAAGACGCAACAGAAAGGCTCACTATGTTACACAAGAAAATCTAAAAGGAGAAACGGATTAAAACCGGGCAAGTGCACATATCGTGCATATCGTAACAACTATTGCATTAAATAAAAAAGGCCATAGGTGCTCCACACGTTAATGTGCGCTGGAATGTTTTTTTTTTCAGTACCGTGTATGGCGATCTATCCCAAAATGTTTTTTTTTTTTCATATTTTCGGTATACCATTGTATAGCGGCTCATAAATTAATATTTATAATACTTAACACATCCCACACAGCGCCATTTCTGTATTAAGGGTACTAGACAACTGATATACATACCTGACTTTTGTCATTGGCAAAGACTTTCATTTCGTTGGAGTATAGGGGGTCATTTGGGAGTTTTGTGAGACAGGCAGATTGCACGAAGAGTTCTCGAGATATCGGGACGAACGTGGTGTCAAAAGACGCAGCTCGGCGAGCTTTACAAGATGGCAAAAGACAATTTGGAAAAAAAATCAAAAACAAAAAAAATTTCGGCAAAAAACGAAAAAATCGCAATTTTTTTCCCAGATTTTCATTTTGATAGCCCGATATCTCTAGAACTAGGTCCGAATAAGAAAAAAAATAAAAAACGACTCGGGGTAATTAGACGGAAAATCGATTGAGTCTAAAATTGTTAGAATCGAACAACCGGAAGTAGTGGTTAAGGGTGCCCTTAGTTGGAAGGCGGAAATGCGTCGGTGTTACATTTCGTACTAATTCGGTTTGTTCGATCAAAATGTCGTACAGAATGTTACATTTCGAAGTTTTAAGCTTATTCATATATACAGTTGTGTTATTTTTTTTTTTGCGAAAAAAAATTATTTCGAAAAATATTATCCAAAATATGTGTTTACTTTATTCCGTTAGGTTCATTTCCAATGTCGTAAGAAGTTTTTGCGAAAGCAGGAGATCCGTTGATTTTTTTTATAATGTATACATATATAAATATTTTACGCCCAGACACGAAACAAATAGACATGTTCATGCACGCAATTTTCGCGAATCGAAGCCGCGATCTTTGATTCTGCAGTTAAAGTCTCTAACCACTAGGCCAATTGGTCAGTCAAGATTACATCTACCTTCTAAATTCCATCTGTGTAATGGCAAAATATAAATTATTATTAGATATTATAATAAATGACTGTGACAGACAAAGGGACAGACCGACGGATAAGAGAAAATCATAAGGGTTCCATTTTTGCCATTTGGCTACAGAACACAAAAAAACATCGGCAACTTGTATTGCAGCAAAATATCTACTTTCTAAAAATGATAAAGCATCTGCTAGTTGGAGTAATCATTTACAAACAAAAATCTACTTTCAGGTAATCAAGAAGATAAGCTGACCAACAAATTAGAACAAGAAAACATACAGACGAACGCGAAATCAATGACAGACAAAGACCCAACGCTGGACTTGCCAAAACCAACACCGGTAGGTATCGTTATTATTTTCGTGTGTGGCTTTTTGAACATTTGGAGTTTTGAAATATTTTGTACTGGTATTCAGTTTACTGTATAGGATACAAGGTTGTTTAAATTTGCATTGTTCTTTTAAAGTTATGCCGCATATTCTTGATTTTCCCTGCGATAGCTGCACGGTGCGGAAGGAAGGAGTTTACGATCTCAATTGGTCCAATAGACAATAGGTGAATCATAGATACCGCGTAATTGCCTCTACCGCACAACACAGGTAAAGAAAATCAACGGCAAACGAACGGTTTATTTTTATAGATCTCTATGTGAAGTTTCATAGAAGTATTTGTGATAATTAAAAAAAAAACCATAAAGAAAATTATAGACGTATCAGTACGTAAAGAGAGATAAAATAATATTAGCTATAGTAAAAAGGTTAATGAACAATGTTAAAATGCCATTAACTTGAGCATGAAATATGATTAGATTTATTAAAAAGTACTCAAACAAAAGATGACAATTAGCCTTGTATCCTATACTGTTATGCTGTAGTACGTAATTTTCAGTTGTTGCTTATGTTGAAACGCCACCATTTAGAATAATTCAATTATTACCCTTATAATTAAAAAAAAATCAAAACATATTTCAGCACTTTTACTCAAAATATTACTTGATAAGACTTACACATTTCTTGTAAATATAATGAATTAAATATATTTTAATTAATTCCAATATTTTTTCATTTAAAAGTGCACAAAGAATAAATCTGTGAATCCTTTCTTTTTTACCGTATATACATATTCACATAACATAATATTTACTTTTTTTATTTTTTTCCATTTTCCCGCATCATGCCCCGACATCCATGCTTTGAAAAAAAAAATGTGTGTTTGCCTGCATTCGAAATTCAAAAACAAATGGTGGGTGCGAAAAAAAAAAACTATGACCGTGTTTTGTGATTCATTGAAATTTAAAAATAATTCGTCGCTTCGCTTTTGATTGGATGAAAACGCTTTACCGCTTTGCTGTGATTGGTCAAAAAGCAATTGCTCTCCCGCCATGACGAGCTAAAGGAGAGAGCGAGACAGTTGCTTGAGGCTACTAAACGCGAAGCGAGAGAGAACGAGAGAAACAAACGTCAGAGCTCCAGGGATAAAGAGGATGGGGAGGATAGAGGGGAAAACATTGCTAATGGCGGCTTGAGGAATGGTGAAACTAGTCCAAAGAAGGTTGGTTTTGCTAGTATTTTTACGTGTCACTTAGAAAAGGTATATCGTACCAAGTAACTAATTTAGACTATTCCGTAAATTAAGAAACACTATACCTAGTAGAATGCACTGTTGCCCAACACCGTATCATAGCTCAGCGCAAGTGACCCTGATAGTACCCAAGCATTAACTGATTAATTGAGTTAGTACCTAGTCATATTTCCTGCGAAAATGTTCCATACATTATGATGACGGCGATGGCGCCGAAATCACGATGTTGAACGTCAGTATTTTTAGAGGATTATGACGTCAGGTGTATGTCGCCATGTGACTACGAACATAAAGTTTTCTTTTTGTATTCAAGTAATATAAAAATATTTTTAAGCACTAAATAAAAACCTATGATTTTTAGTATTCTTATATAATAGACTATAGCAAAAATTTGTACCTATTTGTTTTCTATTGATCTCTACGTCATCATTATTAAGGATCAAATAAGAAAAATGGAAAGTGTTTTTTTAATAACACTTTTAATTTTCTTTATTAATTAACAAGTTTCAAATTTTAAATGTCTAATTGAGTGAAAATTTTTGTTAGGCAACTGAAGTAATATTATATGTACTCTTAAACTGTCAGGTGTGCAATACATGCAAAGAATTTTTGCCTTATTGACGAATTGAAAAATCGCGTGATATTATGCGACTACCAATAGTAAGCTATGATTTCATAATGTCAATGGTGGTCTACGTGGACTGACGCACACATGCACAAACAAATATCCAATATAGTATTTATAAATTTTATGAAAGTAAGGTCTTCCTTATTAAAAACAATAGACTATACATATGATATATTCTAAAATGTACGAGCAGCGATAAAAAAGTATCCAGAATTAGTATGAAAGAAGAAAATTTATAAAATTACATATTTCATTTTTCAACATTCCTTGCTTATGAGTACACCTTGTAGCGTTTCACCAGTTCTTTTATACCACTTTAAAAAAAACCTTGGAAATAAATACAAATCATTAGGAGCAAGATCTTCTGAATATGGTGAATGCATCATTTTGAATTCTGCTTTCTTTATTACATCGAGAACTAAACTTGGGGTTTGATGTGAGGCGTTGTTATGGTGAAAGTTGATGCTTTTCCCACAACGCATTATTTTAGTCTCTTCTCGGAGTTTATCAATAATCATCAGCCCGTGTCTATCCACTGCAGGATATAGGCCTCTCCCAAGGCTCGCCACCGCACACGGTCCTCCGCCTTCCGCATCCAATTACCACCGGTATGGTGCTTTCGGTCATCAGTCCACCTGGCCGGGGGGCGTCTAACGTTTCGCTTCCCGGTACGTGGCCTCCACTCGAGAGCTCGTCTACCTCAATGTTTATCAATCGTTTATCAATAAATACGCCATAATTTGAACTTGTGGTTGTCATCTTTTTCGGCAACAAATCAATCACTATAATTTCTTCCGTATCCCAGTATACAGAATTACAAACGCCACTATTTTATCTGCTAAAGTTTTTGCACAGATTCTTTCGCAACTGGAGAATTGGGTCTTTTTCAAACCATGCTTTGCTTTTTAGTTTTAGGGTCAAAATTATGGACTCAAGTCACATCCATAGTTACATATCGTCGTAGAAACAGATCTTCATCGGTATACGTTATGACAAATTTTTTTGCGAAAATTTGATCTTGTACTTTCTGTAATCGTTAATAACATTCTAGGTACCCATTGCAGAAACCTTTTTGAAGTACAACTCGTACGTTAAAATTAATTGGATACTACCGAAAGAAATGCAATGTATAATTATTCTTTTGTCATTAAAATCTATGTCTTCAACTTTTTAAATTTTTTCTCCTGACTACCCAATAACAATAAACCAAAATTGTTGTATACGTTCATAATAACAAACCTCTGTTTCTTATATTCTAATTCTAGATATTTTTTTATCACTTCTTGTACATTTAATAGTGAATTATGGTTGATCTAGTAGATAACGTTTAGCTCATTTTTGAACATGTACTCAGGATGTAAATGTAGATAAAAAGTAAAGTTAAGGTAGGCATTTTAAATTAATATTTGTGGATATCGAAATCGTCATAAACTGTAAATGCTATCCATCGTAAATCGCAAGTAAAATTATGTATTTATTATCCTATATTTATAAAATTTACTGTCTTTATATTATACAACTCAGATTTATAATCAACAAATTACTATTTTAATGTCCTTATATAACTTGTCGATTCATAGGAATTGAAGAAATAGTGCAAATGTAATATTAAGCTTATAAATACTTAATTTGAAAAATCACAGATGACCGAGGAAGAAAGGCAGGCGGCGCTAAGGGAGCGAGCGAGACAGCTAATTGCTAATGCGAGAGCGGGCATTGTCAGGTACTATTTGTAGTATAATTTAGAAAAGCCTCAGCCAAAGCAGCAGTATTTATGCTAAAAAACGTTTTAGTTATTCATATGGGCAATACTGGAAAATTCACATTTTTTATGAGTATAAAACTCAAAACAAACAAGAGCTTTAGAAAAATCGTAAAATGTACCAGAACAGATGTATCAGAAAAGTAATAGGAATCGGTTAACTTCGGACGCGCAGATTTGCCCGAAGTTATCCAATGAAATAATTTTAATAAGAAAAAACCATAAATTATAACGAAAATACTGTAAAAAAAACTTTATTACTAAATACATTTGGTTCAAAGTACAGGTACGTCCAGTCACATTACTTTTCTGATAAATCTGTACCGTTCTAGGAATGCCGCCGTGCATTCAAAATATGCTTTTAAGTATGTATTCTTTATGTAATTATTGTTACATGTCCAGTCCAACATCGCCCACGTCGCCTTCCCGGGTGCCTCGTCATGGCACCGTAGAAATAATCAGTCGAGAATCCATCATGGAACAGATAGCTGCGGGTGAGGCTAAATTCAACTAACAATATTTTTATTTAGATTTAACTGTGTACACAACTTCATCTGCGTGAACTTAGAATTTGATCTGGTCGGTTTAATATAAAATCATCAAAATTATTTTAACAAAGGGTAATAATTTTAGGGGTCTGTAGCCTGACAAGAAACCTTTATGAATCAATCAGTATTTATTATCAATAATAATAAAAAGCTTGTATTATGGGTACCAGACAACTGATACTTAAATGTTCTTTATAAAATATACGTATATAGATATTTTACACCCAGACACGAAACAAATAGACATGTTCATGCACACAAATACTTGTCCCGGACGGGAATCGAACACGCGACCTTTGGCTCCGCAGTTAGGGTCTATAACCACTCAATTAATCATTTATGTCATGTTGTGCATATAGATAATAACATAAGGTACAACCTTAACGTAAACCTGTTTTGGACACGACAAATTTAATTAAACAAAGAAAAGCACTGAGACACATGTGAGACATAATATACTGGTCAGGTATATATTATAGTTAGTAATTATTATAATTAGATACTACAGTTTATCCATGTTGGTCTGTCCGTATGTCATAACCGTTTTACTCAAAGACTATTAGTGTTACGAAGCCAAATGTAAGCATGTTCAATCATATTTGTACTCCTACATAGGTGCATATGAAAACTAAAAACAATATTTTAGGTTGCTCTTTGTACATGCAAAGTGAAGGTAAAAAATTGCTTATTTACCTCCTCGACTAGCGTTTCGTTGAATAGTTATTTCAAAATAATTTTAGGCTCTTTAACAGTTTTTCGAAATTAAATTCCGTTTAAGAAATCATATTCGGCTGTAAATTGGCCTTTTTACTTATGTTGCAAGACGGGGGCTAAACTACCATTAGGAAAAATTCAATAAACCATAATAATAATAGTACATAATACGAATTTACTAGAAAAATTATCACAGCTATCTACTGTAAACTAGTTCACGAGTTGTAGCCAGTGAATTTAATAAGTAATTAAGCTCTGGACAAACAAATAAGTTTTTGTTGTTAGCACGACCCAAAATACACTTGACCGGTTTTTCGATTTATGATTCCGTGCAGATGGGTTAGCGGGTGAAATCTAGATAAATTACGATTATAACTGCATAAAAGGTTTTTTCATCATTATCATTATACTATTTAAAAACAACTTAAAAATCGTTCACATTGGTTAGTCATTAAGTGCGATTCAATTTCGCCGATAACAAAACATTTAAGATATGGATGTAAATGAGGACAATAATTCAGTTTTTACTATTTCACTGCTCTATGTTATATCTTCCTTGATATTATATCTCCTGTTTCGGATACTCATGAATATAGTCAGAAAAGTACTGTAGCATATTTCGTAAGTCCCTAGAAGCCGAGGGGTCTTGGTACCACATGGAAATCTATCGCGCCTACCTACCTACCTCTTATGAGATAAAGAGGCGTTTTTTTCTTCATATTATACATATATAAAAGTTATATTTATTTTTATCATCAGGTTGCGTTGATCAGCTCGACATGCTACCGCGCCAGAACTCCGATCATAGCGGTTCCCGTAAGAGCTCGCCTAGTCTGGATAGATCTGGTGAGAACACTTCGATGAAGAAGTATGTGAATGCAAATGACTTTATAGGTAATAACTACGCAGAGCCAACATATACGTCTTACTGTCGTGCTTGCGATACGTATAGCATGAGAGTGAAATGCTGTGTGGTAAACTGTGTTTGTACAGTATTAGAACAATATACCGTTTCTTGCTCGATGTACCAAAATTAATTAGGTCCACTGAATTTTCTAGCTGGAGCTGAGCTTATATTTCGACGTAGCCAAGTGCGCACGAACATCTACGGAATAATAAATAAGTAAATGAATATGCTCGTGGCGCACTGTCATGATGGCCTGCGCAATCGAGCAAAAGCGACGAACATAAAAAATTAACAGAATCCCAGGAATTATCTTAAGATAGTCAATATCACACAACTATAACGTTGTTGTCTTGTTTGGTACCTTTTTATTTAAGAACTTTATAATAAAATATTAGTCTAATTTCTTTTTACAAGAAGAATATGTAAGTATAAGTTAAATTTGAATCTAATTAAACATGAATCGCGGATCGGTAACATAATAGTATCGGTTTGAAGTTTTAAGAATAATTTAGGAAATATAGACTGGATCATAACAGTATTAAATATGAAGACGATGATCAATTGAAACATCGCCTTATTCATCTTCATACCCAAGCCATAGTCTCCCGGTTCCAAACAATCTGTCTCATGAGATAGTATATCCTTTTTATAATAGATATACTAATTTTTTGTTGTGGCTCCGTCTACATGGACATGCCTAACATCGGTATAACTATGTTTTCCTATTCCCGTTCCCGTGACTGTACCTGCCACTTTTTAGGGTTCCATCGTTTACGACAGGACGAAACTATAAGGGAACCCTTTTACTTTCGTCCTGTCCTTCAGTCATAGCCATATTTCTCGGAGATCGGTCCATATAGCTGGAATTTGGAAGGTAAGTGTAATCTATGAACCGCTATGCAATGGTGTAGCGAAATACCATGGTGGTGTAGGTCACCATAGATGTGATTGAGGGACGAAAAAATAATTTCCTGTGCCCACTAACGTGTAGCGTACCTATATGTAGGTCTTCAAAAATGATATAGAAGTTTAAAAATGATTTTTTGAAAGTCGATGTTTGTTCAGATGTGCTCATAAAGTCCTAAAAAGTGTCCTTTAACTTTTTAACTATGAGGTGGAGAGTTCTGAAAAAGTTAAGTTAGTGTTACTTAAAAAACACATTCCGCGAAAATTTATTCGAATAAGTTGAGTAGTTTTTATTATTATTGTTTTTAAATTTATTTGAATTTGAAATAAACTATGAAAGTTTCGTCCAACTACGGAACCCTTCATTGTGCATGGTTCGAGACGACTTGGCCAGTTTTCTACTTCGATTCCTGAGTTCTCTTCCTATTACCATTCCATTTCGCAACTCAATGGTTCGCTCGTCTTTCACCTCGAATTCCCATTAGTTTTGCATCTCATGGAAGTCTTCGACCAGAAAATCAGTAGCTTGTGTTAGTCTCCGTCCTTTCATATAGTCACGCAACAGATAGTTTACAATAAATCTGATTTTACACCCAACAGCGGAGGAGTCAAGTGTAGTGGACAAGAGGAGTATCCACAGCGACCATGAATCACAGGACCTCGTAAGCGGATCGCCTTTACACTCCTTTTCTGCACTCGTAGAACGATTATCGCCTGATGGAGATGCTGCGGGGGATGAAGTGAGTATTTAAGAAAAGAGAAAGAGTCTTTACTAATGGATTAATAATTCATTCCCATAGATTAGAAAGGCTTTTGATTGCCTTATAAGCTTATATTTCTTAAAAAACAAAATTCACCAGAATGAAACGCGAAAGAGTCGAGATAGTGACACACCTACCAATTTTTAATTTTATATTCTTTTATTATTTACTAGTCTTCCGGTCACGGCTTCGCCCGATTGGACCTCACGTTAGTACCGGGACCCCGTGACAAACTCAGAAACGTTTTCGCCGTGAAAAGTATCCTAATTTCCTTCCCCAGGGTTTAAACTATATATCAAATTTCAAAATCGATTCTGTGGTTTAGCTGTAAAAAAGTAACACATACAGACACATTTCCAATGTATGCAGTAACAGTAACCTATATCCGTCTTTAGGGTGCCAGCTATTTTCCTATCACGTTTCATCAAGATCGGTTTCAGTAATTGCAATCAGACCCGGTCTTCTTTTTATTCAATGGAGTATAAAATTCCAGAGTCAATATTTATATAAGAACAACACAAAAAATGTGTGCATTATGTCTACCAGAAATTTTACTTTTATTTTGGAGAGTTGGGGTGTATCATCGTCCCGCCCACAGATCATTAAAGTAAGGGGAGATGGGTCATGTGGGCGTGATTCCTGTCGCCTCGATATGCGCAAAATGGGCATACATTTTTCTCGTCGTCAGTACGCATCGTTAGTGGCTTTCCGTTCACAGCAAACAGCGTACCTGAAGCGATTTTAAGCAAAATGCCAACCTGTGCAGTGCGTATTTGTAAAAATAGAAGCACCACTACAAATTTCAAGACAAGTAGAATAACATATCACCTGTAAGTATACAAATTAAACAAGGAAACATGTTTAAACACCAATTATTTTAGAGAAGTTTCGCCGATTTCGCCGCGTGAATTCCATATTGCATCATCTGCGCTAGTGATGTGACAATGTTGATAACGTATCGATATTCATTTAATATTCTTTTTATTTGTTTAATCAATTACGATAGCAATGACAATGTACTAAAGTAATATAATACGACTGTAAACAAGTTATATTGTATTACAGCTTTTCTAAAGACCCAAAAATAAAAGAGAAATGGATAAATGCAACAGGAAGATCTGATGATTGAACTAAACTAAATATTTACATTTTACTGGTCAGTAATACAGGGTTCAATAGACCATTCCCAAATTTTGGAACGAAAGTCTGTTATTTTTTTTCGATAAAATAGGTTATTTTAAGAATATAATTTGAATTTTTTTTAGATCGGTATTTACGTAGTAATATCATTTTGAAAATTTTTATAGCGTGACGTCACAGGTTAGAATTATAAGGTCAGCCATTGTCGTCGCATATTTATAAAAATTATGTCACTCAAAGATATTTGATTGATTGATTGATTGATAATAAATAATAAAGGTTGATTGCATAAATTTTTCATAGTTTTATTTATTTTTAACCCCCAACTCAAAAAGATGTGTTAAACGTATGACGTGTGTCTGTATTACTGTGTGATTGATTACAGTTTGGTATGATTTATTAAGATAAAACATCATTGAATGTTTTTAATTAAGTTTAAAATTAAAAAAAATATTTAAAAATTTTAAAATCTTTCCACACAAAATAACTACCATTTAAACAGTTGGAAATAATGAAATAATACAGGTTTAAATTTTTTTTAGTCTGGGCATAATCAATTATGTACTAAAATTTATCTATGCATTTTTATTTTTTTAATACAGGTGTTATATTAAAATTTCATAATTATTATTTTCAGTCTCGTCGAATATCGATATATATCGATAGTATTTTGTCACAACACAACAGTTTCTTTCGCGTGTATATACACAGGGCGTCCAGCGCGTCTGTGTTAATTGTAATCACCTTCTACTGCGATCATATTCATCGGTCGCGACCAAAACATATTAAGCGCCGTAAATTTCATGGCGCTTCCGCGTTTAAACACTTCACAATCACCTTTGTTTTTTTAAAATCGCAAATGCAAATGTTCTTTTATTTCTTTCTACTTAGACGATGTAAGCGCAGTGTAAACGAGAGCATTGTTTGGTATGAGTGAGTGAATTTCGTGGGGAGCGGAGGCGGGCTTTAATTGTATATGTTTGCGTAAATTATTGGTTACAAATACATCTATGAATCAAAATCGGCGACACGAGGTCCCGTGCTAATTGAATAGACATCACAAATCTCCCCTTATTTTAATTGATCTGTGGTCCCGCCCATCCACCACGAATTATGCAGCGTATCGCTACGGCAACTTGTTAGCAAATGATTGCAACTTATTACAGTCACAAATTTTACAATGTATATTATCTTAGATAGCAGAATCGTCAAGATAGAGCGAGCGTCTTTGAAGAGATCGACAACCCGAGCAACATGACAGACGTAGAGATTAAACTGATCATACGTCATTACTATTATTGGTATTATGTTGTTAAATTACACTTGAAATGTAATTTCAGAATCTTTATTTGTTTTTCCAGTACAAATTTTATATGTGCATCACATTAAATTCTACTTTGCAGTGAATTTTTCCAAACTCAAGTAGAGTATATTCTGTCAGCGGCGTATATTTTTTGCTTATATTTTTGTGGGCACGACGCGGTTTCTCTATGTACATATCTGAGTATTATATGAAAAATTGATTTATTTATTTATACGAGGTGACATTTATTCAATGAATGATCTTTCGTAGATTATAGCGCAATAAATGAAACTCATTTTGCTAATTATTATTGTAACATTTCAGATTAAAAAAAAAATAATTATATTGATATAACAATAAGAATTAGTGAAATGTGTTCGATTCTCTGTGATGAAAGATCGTCAATTTAATAAACATCACCTTGTATAATAATAAATTTAGTTAGGGACCCTAACTGCGGAGCCGAGGCTTGCGGGTTCGATTCCCGCCCGGAACAAATATTTGTATGTGTGCATAAACATATCTGTATGTTCCGTGTCTTGGTGTAAGAAGTACATATTATATATTATAAAAAAAGGATCTTTAAGTATGTATACCAGTAGCCTAGTACCCCATAATACAAGCATAATACTTGCTTACTTTGGGACTAGAGGGCGCTGTGTAGAATGTCCCAGATATTATTATATTATGTTATATGAACACTAAAGTAGGACGATGACATATTTTTTGTTCAGGCGACTGCCGGAACGGAGACCGGTTCGTATATCGCGAGCGAGTTAGAAGCCCTGGAACGAGAACAAAGCGCGATAGACGAACGAGCCGCTCAGCTCGAGAGGGAGCTGCGAAGATTGATGGAAACCAGCGACAATGCCGAGGTGAGGATCTATTCTCTCGGTTAGCTTTGGTGAGAATGTAGAATGGACTTTATATTATTAAAATTTGAGACGTGAAACTAATCGTCTCAGTATGAGATGGCAATATACAATCTTTAGGTCAACGTAAACTGGCGATGCGCTTGTTAACTGGTGTATCGATGAAAATGAGTACATCTGATGACTAAATATAATTGCCATTAGTATCCCTGCCGAAATCTTAATCAATTAATGATCGAAATTAAATGTATTTTCTCGTAACTTTATTTTTGCTATTGATTTTCTCAAGGGGCAGTCTTTTTATTTTTAAACAAATAAAATCAATAGTGTGGGTCAATACTAAACTTTGTCCTATCTGTTCCCTGGCTTTCCTTTTCCCCATATTTCTTATGTTTATAAAGTTCAATGGAATGGATTAAACCAATTGTATATTCGATTTCAGAGAAAATGGCGAAAACTATTCCTGATGTGTATCCCAGTACGAAGAGATCTGGTATCCTAACATTCCATATATTTTCCTGTTCTTATTATTTATATATAGGTACATTTATAATTTTACTTACCCAAATACCCAAGGAAAAAAATTCTGTTTTTCTCAAATAAACCTCCTCTCTCTTTCCTTAGACGACCCTTGGATGAAGATCGACCTCCGTTATTCATGTTTTTAGAGTTCGGTACTCAAAAGGTACCAAAGGGCACCCTATTACTAAACTTTCGTTGTCCGTCCGTCCGTCCGTCCGTCTGTCTGTCAGTCACAGGGTTGTATAGTCTGGACCGTTATAGGTAGGCACTTGAAATTGGAAGAAATGGATTGTGTATTACTATGGCCGCTATAAAAGCAAATAATAAAAATGAAATAAAATTAAAAATTAAAGGGGGTCCCTACAGAAGAAACGTGTGCTTTTTTCGACGTTATTGGTGATGGGTGGTTGTGAAATTATTGTTTAAACTTGAAATTTTCATGGAGTGCGTACTATGGTCGCTATAACAATAAATAATAATAAAATAAAGTTAAAAATTTAATGGGGACCCATACAAGAAGAGTGTTTGTTTTTTATTGTAGCTATATTGTTTATATTATACCTTTCGTGTGCAAATCCGACTCGCACTTATTTTTTCTTATGCCGCCGTTTCTTTCGGAGGAAATAGTATACATAGATTATTTTTACATTTCCATTTCTTTCAATATGTTTTTATTTTCATTTTATACTTGTTATTTGATACTTTGTTGATGTAATCTCACATGAGATATACGAAGCGTACTCAGTTCTGTTCGGAATTTCTTTATCATCAAAAGAATTTATTAATATAATGTATAAATACTTTTTTAAATTTATTTGGTTGTTATTCTGCGATATTATAAAACAGGCCTTTAATTTATAATAGTAAACACTACAGGTAACAACTGTGGGTGGATATATACTATGTTTTATATGCTTAGGAGGAGGGTCGCTTGATGTCACAGTGGTTCAACCTAGTCAACAAGAAGAATGCATTACTGCGTAGGCAGATGCAACTCAATATATTGTAAGTATTATTGCGATTACGGGTTCTCTGTGGTATATTCAGTAAAACAAGCGGCAAGGGCAAGGTCTTTACACGTATATTTCGCAAATTTTTTTTTCAACCTTTAGGTATCAATTGTATCAAAATATATATATATATATTATAGAGGATATTTAAGTATGTATATCAGTTGTCTAGTAACCCATAACACAAGCATAATACTTGCTTACTTTGGGACTAGATGACGCTCTATGGGAAGTCCCATGTGTTATTATTATTATTATTATTAATTGTTTTTACCGATGTTCGGAACGATTGACGCATACTTGTTTATTGTGTATATTGCGTTCCGATTAACACAATTTAAGGCTACTATGAAGTGCCTTATTTTTGTTAATAGTTTATTGGTGTTATTGGGTATTGGCAAGTCCCATGATACTTCCTATGTAAGTTGACACCTTTTCTGACTGATTTGCTTATTTAAGAAGGAAAGGTTATCGTGTTCACAGTTGTGGCTCGCATCCAGTAGACCGTTGTAGTAAAACGAAAGATATATTTCAGATAAGATTAATTTAATCAAATTTCACACAAAAACTACTTAAATTAATATAATACACAAATCTATACGAGGGCTTGCGTAACTGGGAGCAGTGGTTCTACTGGTGATGTAATGATAACAGGGTTTTATAGTGTTGTAACATTAGCATTTGAAGTGGCGTTTCGTTACCTGATTGGCGCGCTATTGTTTGGACCGATCAGAAAACTGTTTGTGTGATGCAAAGTCCATTCGTGTTTAGGTCGCTGGACGAATGATCTGAAGAGTTAGCGAAAAATGTTGCTTTTTTCATAAACCGTCGACAATATGAAATGATAAGAAACAATTGTTAAATTTAGGTCGCCGGTTTCGACTTAGGTAAAAGCGGTCACTACCCCTAAAGCTACAAATAGATCTACAGTCATTTGATGTTAGAGATACGTTTTTAAGTGAAACAAGGTTTAAATTCGCAATATTTGGCAAATTTCGCTCGTAGAGATTAATAACGCGCAATCTATTCCCAATGTATTTGTAGCCTAACGCAGTACGATGTATTTACAAGTCAATAAAATATATAAAAATATTGTAGTCAACTTATATAATATTCGTATTCCAAATTGTATTCCTCATTCGTAACCTTTGCGTCATCGCGAGTTACTTTAATGCGAATGATGTCAGAGGATTTTATCATACAATTTAATAATTATGCTTTTCTAGGGAGCAAGAAGAAGATTTAAGTAGACGATGCGAGCTGCTCGCACGGGAGCTGCGATTGTCTCTGGGTGTGGACGAATGGAGAAAGACACCCGGCCAAAAGAGAAGAGAGAGATTGTTATTGCAGGTCAGCATTTCATAGCTATTGTTGTACTAGTCGATTGATATTGATTTATTCCTTTGGAAAACATTAAAAATAGACTTGATACAATAATGAAATAAAATCGGTGTAAAAACAAAGGACTCGTGTTATGATTGGATTTTGCAATTAGTATCGTTAACAATTAATTAATTTAAAATATTAAAAAACAATTAGTCTGATGCATATCTATTTGAAGAAGTAGCATTGGGGCTTTTTGGGTTAGGTTTTGTACATCGAATTTCCAACTTAGATATAAAACCTACTACAGAAAACATCTTAATTTACATAAATTTTATTAATTCCATAATGATGAGAAATAACAAAAAAAAATTCGTAAGTGGCGATAGCAGGAGACCAATGAAGCTGAATTAGCACATCCGTTTTTTCCATCTATCCTCTTGTAACTGGATGAATAAAGGATAGATTCAACGGATCGTCCTATGTACTCGTCTTGCACGTACTCACTGTAGCTCGATTTTGAGACCTACGGCAAGTTGCGAGAAAATTACGTGCAAGTCGTTGCTTACTTGGCTAACGTTAGAACTTTAAAGACGAATATTGTCTATGAAGTTGGTTAATGGAGACTTTAAGTAGACAGCGACTTTAAGTATCGTTCTTGTAAGTCGCCGTTAAAGGCACACAACACGTGTGCATTGACTTCCGAGCATGACGTCTCTATGATGTTCTGTGCGTTATCGCGGGCATGGCGTTGTTACAACTGAATTCTGCATATGAGCGAAAAATCTCATGTCTTACCGAAGATACTTTTTATCTTACGTGGTCCATCGCCACGCTACTTGACAGTTATGTGTTTCCAGTGAAACATAGTGGGCCATACTTCTAAACCTTGCAAAAATCACTCCAGAACTACGTAACGAGCGACGCCTCATCCTGACCACTCAAAAGTGATAACTTCAGGACCAGCATATAACCCTTTTTGTAGCACTGATTTTTCACAGGCATAAAAATAATTAAGACTTAAATTGTTTACAGGAGTTAGTGTCGGCCGTGAACGAGCGCGATCGTCTGGTGCAGGAAATGGATGAACAAGAGAAGGCGTAAGTTTTTACAATTTTGTACATACCTATTATTGAAAAATCATATAGATGCCGATGATAGAGTCATAATCAGGTTCTAATGCCTTCATTGCTAGAGTACAGCATTCCTCAACAGTTAAGGACTTTAGACCGTAAACCCACCACGCTGATGGTCCGGCGCGTGTTAGAGGCCGTTAAGTGCCATCGTCTTCACAGTCACGATGGTGGCGACCTTGTGGTATGCATGCGAATTTTTAACTAAAATGAACATAAGGCATTCGTGTGAAAGCCAGATATTTAACCACTCAGCCACCTCAGATCGTGATGGTAAGATTATCGACTGATAAATTCAAAAATATAAATAAAAAACTTCAAAAAACAAAAAATTAAAAGTTATTTTTTTAGATATAAGGACTAATCGTGGTTGGTATTGTTTATATTGTCACCGCTGCTCGGTTGGTCACCGATGCAGCGATGAATGTCACAATAATTATGGTCAAACAAGCCAATGATCATTGTTGACCTCGATTATAATGGTAGTTAGCGCCGGGATATTTTACGTATTTTAGAACCGAAAAATGCGCTTATTATGTGCGACTATATGTATGTAGTCACTGATTCCAGAACCATGCACTGTGCGTAGTTGGAAACGTATTTGGGCAGTTTATAAGAATAATTTTAAAATTATGTTTTGTTCTACAGGATCGCAGACGACGATGAAATCGAAAGAAATCTATCTCAAGTAGAGATACAGCGGAAAAACAACTGTATTCTTCAGTGAATAAGGTCTAAAATGGCCCAAATTACAACGTTAAGTACTACTATTTATATAGGGGAAGCGAGTATGAAAGCTAAAGGGGTGCTGAGATAATTTTTGGTTAGCAAAACAAAGCAATTTTGTCTAGATTTTCCAATTTTTTTGCTAAGTTGCTAGTATTTAACTATGTTCATCAGTCAATACAATTATTATTAACTAGTGATTTTTTTTTGCAACAGTACAGATTGACAACAATCGAAAATTCCGGTTCAATGCATTAATTAATATTAAATATGAAGAATATTAATGTAAAACTGATATAATACATTTTTTATTCGCTTTATAGTATAGTTGATTAGTAACCCTCAAACAGTTTACTATAATTGGCTTGAACTATTATTCGAATTTGCCATGTTACAAAAGATCATGGCAACATCAAAATGTGTTAGATGTACATACATGTATTATGTATCACAGTTTTTTACTACCCAATTGCAAAAAATGTGGTAGAATTTATTTAATGTAGATATATATTTTTTCTGATATTGTTCCTTTTTACCAATGAAATGTTCGAACAAATACTGAGCTAAGTTTATTTTTTGGAGGGGGAAGGTAATTATTAAATGAAAAAAATTGATAAATTGGGGAAGGTAAAAATGTACTAAATAGAGTTAGCCTTATAAAATTAGCTTTTGTGACATGAAAATACTCATTATGTTTCCTGTATTTTTAATATTTAGACCATAAAATAATAAATAAAAAAAAGAGTAAGTTGGCTCCTTACTAAATATGCATTTACAAAGTAAAATACAAAAATACCTAAACTAGTCTGGCATCATCCAATCCATTTTAAGTTCTACCATTTTTGTCGGCACAAATGTCCGCAAGACAATATAGTATTATAGAAGCGATTTAGACAATAAAGCGTCATCCATGAACTACGTCACACAATTTTATCGTTTTTGATCCTCCGCCCTCGTCTTTGTCACAATTTGTAACATTTGTATGATACCTTTTGACGTAACATAAAGGAGCAAAAGTGTCTTGCCGCAGAGTTCATTACACCCGTGGTCTCATTTATTTTAATATTTGTGATTAATGTGACGTCACGAAGCTTATGACACATCCTCTCCCTTGGCACTTCTTGTCACACATAATGGTTTCCCTGATTCCCCTTTTCGTTGACATAATTAATCGATGACCGTTTAAATTAGGACCAGTGATTGCGTGGCCAGCAGCGAATGGCCAAAGTACAAATGCATAATTGACGCATATATCGCCCCAGCAAAATAAAGGCGCCATTCTATTTTACGGGTTCCGAAGTCCAACAACCAATACAACAAACAAGTTTTTCTCTGTCCGTCCGTCTGTATGTCTATCCGTATGCCACTGCCATTTCATTCGCAAACTGAGAGCTATGAAGCTGAAAGGAGATGTTTCACATTATATGTGCATCTGGGCTAGGACATTGTACAGTACTTCAAAAATACGCAATCAAGGAAATTAACAAGTTTTACTATGAATTCCAGCCATCTGACGTGTTTTTGACTTTGACATGAAAATGGTGGATAGAGATTGGACAGAGAATGGCAATCAAAACTGTCATATATCCTAACACTGTCATCTGCCAGGGCCACAGAAAGTCAGTGACACTCCAAACAAATTTTTTGTCGAGATAGCGCTGCTTACGTTTTGTAAAAAAAAAGATTGTGAGTGAAAAAGATGTACATGGCCTAACGTAGGCAGCGTTATCTCGACAAAAAAATTGTTCAGATTAGGTCTTTTCTCTTACTGGTTATTGTTCTGTGTCTGACGTCATCTGACGGTTGTCAATTTTGACTGATTGATTTGACTTCTTAATACGAATTTTGACTGATAATGTGAAATCAGTGTGGACTTTTAATATTGAAAATTATTGATAGAAATCATTTTTGTACAACGAAGATACTAAACTTAGACATTTTGATATTTTGAAACAAAGATATGTTGTCTAGGATTTTTCTTATTCGCAATTTTTTGATAACGTGTACAAAGGCCTAGCCCAGAATGAAACAACTCCTTTGCCATGGTTATGCATATGTGTGTCTAGTACACGTGTGTAACAATCTTGGTAATATAATATCTTCAAAAAAACAATTTTGTTTACCTCGAAAAAAAAAATAATTTGACTTACCCCCCTCGAGTGGGGTATAGTTGCATAGTCATTTTACAATCATTATAAAATTATTTGATGGTTTTCCAAAATGAAGTGATTTTAGATAGTCGCGGATATATCGAAATGGAGTACAAGTGATTGTAGCGGTACAGGAGTAGATAAAACTATATTGTGGCACCAGTTACGTCACGTACCCGAACTGCCGATCGTATTTTGTTTATGTTTAAACCAATAAAGATTTAATATTTGTCGCATTTTATCGGTTAAGTATGTTACTCCACCATGTTTAATATATTGGTGGTGCACCGATCATAAACTCATTATTGGTTTAAAAAAGAGTGTAGCTTCTTCGTGGCTGTATGGTCATTAGATAATGAAATGCCACTTAGCTGACGTTAGGGTTGCCAGCATAATCAAATCAGTCTCTTGGTTTTTTTAGTTTTATCCGACTAAACGTATGTGATTATGGCGTCATTTTGGGTGAAAAGACACAAAACATAGATATTTTTTTTAAATGTTTTATTTTAAATGCGTGGATGGTTAAATTATTTTGTAGTGATATTTGTGACATAAAAAGGTAAACATAGAAAGATTCTTTCTTTGCTGTGTTTGCACCTACCGCGGATTCGGGTAGGTACCGTATTTTCTTCGAATCTGGCGATTTTGCCTGTAAGTAATTAACTATATTGATAAAACAGCAAATTTTTTTTAATGTATTCCACAAAAACTAAGATTTTGTTAGGAAAAATAACTTAAATCAAGCAAAGTTTTCGAAGATGGTACCGGTATTGATCCAAATTTTTTTAAAAATCCCACAAATTGGACTAAAAAAGGTTAAAAGATTTTTATCTTGAGCTGGCAACCTTAACTGACCTACTGCTCATTTTATGTATTTTATGTTTAGTGATAAAACATTTACGCGCGTATATTTGGTATGATGTACCAAAGATTTTCATTTGAATAGTTTTCTGACAGTTATTTTTTTCGTAAACAATTCAAGCAAATGTATGAAATTGGTCGCTTATTTAAGTTGTGATAGATAAGTACAATCCGTGTAGCTTATATTCGTTTGTTAAGGCTTGTTTCACGAACACATTTGTTAAATCATGACTTTAATGTGCTTCTAAGCTTATTTTGTAACAGATTTGTATAAAAAAAGTTTAATATTATTTTATGGAAATAAATCGAACTTTGTTAATTTACAATGCAATGTTATTGTAATGTATCTCAGATTGCAACATGGAAAATGTTATTTTTTTTTAATATTTAGAAGTGAAACAAGCCAGCGGCATGTCAGTAAATAGTTCTTTTTTTATATTTTTTAAATGAAATTCATTGTATATAGGAAAGCTTTAACTTATTCAATTTTTTCTTGCCTATTTTTTTTTATTGCGGGCTAGATATGATAGATGAAAATTATTAGATATCCTGTATCGAACATAGCGATCACAATATACTTGCGTCAAAAACAGGCACGTATTTTTCGTCAACACAAGCATTTAAGGGCATTACCGACACAAAAAAAAAAACATCACAGGAGGCGTTGATTACCACATTCCAGATAACAAATTAAATCAATCAATATTTATATTTTAGAGCACAGAGTGAGATAGAATGTACGTCCGAATCGCTTGATTTTTTTTGAGGTTAGACTAAAATTTCTCACTCGTGAAAGAAAATGCTTGTTTTTAATTCTTATTGTATACCTTTTTGTAGTTTAAAGTTAATGTTAACATAAAACGCAATATGTTAAAATTCATCAATTATTTTCCGCAGTTCTGAAGATATCAAAACGTGAAGGTATCAAAACTGAATAACTACTTGACTTGAAAAACTAAAATTTTGCGTCGGTGATCCCCTTAACGGTATCATCATCGATCTATGAAATATATGTATATTGGTAGAATCCCACAAAAGAAGTTTGAAATCCATAAAAACGTATCGCAACCGTAAAATATTAGCAAATAACTGCAATTTTCTACTACATCAACTTTAACTATAGTATATAAATAAATACAAATACATCTTATTAAGATAATATTTCTTAGTTCATTGCAGGATACTTTGTATCGTTATATAGGGGTCATCTATAATTTAAATCTATGTTATAGGGAGTGTGTTGGTGTATCTTGGAATATAGGGTAGGTAGATGTAAAAAGTCGTCCGTTTAGACTAAGTTCTCTTAAATAAAACCGCATAATTTCTAGACTTTTCATATGTGAGTGAATAAATTTACCATTTTCTTGTAATTTCAAAACGGGTGCTATACATAATTGAATTTAAATTATAATGTGTGCAATCTTGTTTACGAATGTGTTCGGTGCAATTGAATTCTATTGGTGTTGTGTATATTTTGACATTTTGTTTGAAATAACAATTGATTCTCAAAATTCTTAATGTGCTTCGTCAAAGTTGATAATTTATTGATAAAATATGCACATATTTACTTGTAAAATCGACCACAAAATACAGCTTTATTTGTTAAATAAACCGAAAAGTAGTTTGTTTAAAAGTGTCAGGCAAGAAGATTTCGCTGATTGTTTTTTAGGGTGTATTTTAGTGACACAATTCAACATGATTTGTAAATGCTACTCATAGTTGGCAAACACTGGAAATGTTTATTTTAATTTTTATACATGAAAAATATAGAATTTCGATAAACGCTTCACCACGCGTCTTTCGACGTCCCCAACAAATTAATATTTATTCGTCATTTTATTACCGTTTCATTGTTCGCGCTATTCACAACTGGCGCCATTTGCACATCATTTTCTGTTTATCCGCTATTCTATTTACGTTTCTCAGTTTGCACAATTCACACTGGACGCCATTTTCATGACGTCATTTCTGTGATGTTTTGTGTTCGGCCGACAGTCCTTTCAAACATTTCCAATGTCTAAAAAAACAATTACATCGTTTGGCAGATTTCAAAGATGCGTGAGAAAATAATAAGAACGGAGAAATTAAGCGGTACGCCTTTTGCAGGAAAAAACGTTGCAATGGCCTATCATGGTAATGTAACGAACTCGCGGGTTCCGCGTGTTTTCATGAAACACCCTGCACAGTCCTCACGTTATACACAATACATTAATTTACGACGAAAAAAAAATTTTTACTATAAACACACTGCTATCTTCACAAAGATGGTTCGGTTCTTTAGTCGTTTCCAGAAAAGTTTTTTTTTATAGTGCTCTGGTATAAAATTAGTGATGGAAAAACTAACCAGTGAGGAAAATTGTCGACAATCAATATAGATGGCGTGTACTGGATAAGTTGTATTCTGTGATCGGTCGTGCAATAATAACCCACATCTGGTTTTTTTTTGTTACTTTTTGTCTAACAATTATTTTATTTATAGTAATCATATCACCATAGTTTCGGCTAAATTATACTTATCGCTACAAATTAATAAAACTTTAAGTTTTTGGCGACTGTGAACATTGTAATGATAAAGTATGATCCTTAGATATATATCGAAAGAACAAGATACTGTGTAGTAGCTATAAAAAGTTTAAGTTTTTAGCACTGAACTAAATACTAGTAGAATAGACGCACGAACAAAATCTGTGCGCGTGGTACTATCACTTTGTTTCTACCATATTGATTTTTGTACCAAATATAACGCACTGTATTATATATACATGTTTTATACGTGTTATGCTTGGTTTGTTTCCACTAGAATACACAGTTCTCGCAAGTATTATACAAGTATTTAGTAGGTATTATACCTGTCGTGACATTACTTGTAGTTACAACAAATATGCCGGCAAGTATGGCCGCAATGGTAGAAAATAATGTATGTACAAAAATTTGTTTTGCATTAGTTTTGTTTTTTAGAATTATCGACGATAAGTTATGCCACTATCATTTTTCTTCGCAGTTGATTGATTTTTACACGTTTTTAACACCCACGATGGCATTTTTTAAATTGTTTAATCACGTTTTTGGCTCGCGGTCGCGATGAGCATACGCGAGTGACTGAGTTGTTGCTGGTCGGCTACAACGTTTAGCGCAAACATTTGGTTCGCGACGTCGTTTCTACTAGTATATAGTTCAGTGCTTTTTAGCTAGTTTGCTTTATTCGCAGACCATTACATATTTATCCTCTCTTTTACTTTTTCGTATTTAGTTAGTTGCTTGGGACTGAAAGAGAGAATCATCATTTGATTGTTCCGGTATCTAAGATATAACCATGCTCAAATTATCAGCTTTGACAGTGCATTTGGAGCTATTTAAAAAAAAAATCAAAATGAATATTAGATCTCAGAAATTGTATAATATAATGTGAAGTTTCTCAAAAATCTTATTTTTGACTTGAGCGGCGATAAACCAAATTATTGGCATTTTTTTTCGTATGACACCCACATCTCTCATTGTATGAAACGCTGTTTGTATCTTTAAGTATTTATATATTATCAATAAATTATCTTACAAACTGTGAAGATTTTTTTTACATACCTATATCCTTTTTGGAGTACTATAGGCCGACAAAGAAACTATAACTTTTATATGTTCGTCTGTCTTTGTGTTGCAGCCATTTTATTCACCTATTAGTACTATGGTTCTGAAATTTGACATGCTTAGGTATATTTATTTATATTAGAGATATACTTGATAGTTTAGTGCCTAGTAAATAATACATGGGACTTAATACATGGGACTTCCCACACAGCGCCATCTAGTCCCAAAGTAAACAAGTATTATGCTTGTGTTATGGGTTACTAAACAACTGATATACATACTTAAATATTCTTTATAATATATACATGTATAAATTATAATTAATTTTTTTTGGGAACACATCACATACATATAACAACCAAGACCCGGTACCAGTATCAATATTCATCATATAAATACTGACCCGACCTGGGATTCGAACCCGGAACCTCCAGCTTCGTAGGCAGGGTCGCTACCCACTAGGCTAAGCGGTCGTCAAATAGTGTTAGTATTTTCAGACAAACTAGGACGAAAAGTCTTTTCGTATGAGAGATTGAAATAATTGTAATCATTTGTGATTGGATGAGTACAATAGAATATAATTATTCAATTTATTTAACTGATAAAAACGTAATCAATAATAAAGTGGTATAAAATTATGTAGCGGCAACGGGTCAACGACCCCGAGCGGTCACGGAGTTGGTATCGGTGACGGAAGTGAACGATAAAAAGTTCATTATTCGAATGGCTTTAGACTAGACCGGGTCCTCTGTTCGTATTGCTAACGTTGTTTAAATTACGTATTATTTATTTTATATACCTACCGAGTAGAATCCATCTGTATGCGTATGTTGGTATCGGCTAATTTACTCATTAATGGACCAGACTAGGATTACTCATTAATGGACAGACTAGATAGGACGCTGAGTCGAGCCCGATTACTGATTCTGGTGCCGAATTTTTAAGTGCTTACGCTTCCAAATATATTCAGAGATGAAGATAGAGAACAGCGGCAGAAAGGGGGTCAAAATGTTAAAATGTTCCACTTTTGAAATAAAATAACTAGATATTTAAAATATTTTATTTATTCTTCATACAAGCGATACTATGTCGTAACATAATAAAATTGGTATAATATATATGGTAATAAAATACTTATTAAACAACCTTTTAATGGAAAACAATTTTTTTTAGGAAGAACCTCGTTACAACTTAACTATAAATATATATAGATACTTTTTTGTGTTCCGCGTGTATCGAACGTTTAATATTTTAAAAATATTAAATTAGGTAATATTACATAATAACTTTATTAATAATATTAAGTAGCCATACGGAAAATATGTCAAAATTCTACTTGTATTTATGATTTCTACGTAAAAATAGTAATTGAACAAGTGAAGCTTCTACTGATTTAACTTTGTTATGTAATATTATTGGTCGAAATCTCAGACCAATAAAAAAGGGAAAACAGGGCGCTGCGAAATAAACCATCATAACCTTGTCGATTCGTTTGTAAATACCTACATGAAACACAGACACATTATATACGAGGGCTGCTATTTATGTATCCGAAACTGGCCACTTACAAAGAAATATTTAAAAAGTAAATACAACACTTAAAAATGGAACTCTTGGGTTCTAGAATAGTTTTTTTTTTTCATATAAAAGTGAATTGTTTTTCCACAGTGGCGTCATTTTGAAAATTGCGTGTCTTCATCACCATGGATTTGACTCATCAACAGTTCCGTGCGATCATTTACTATTTTTTACGTTAGCTACCTCTTTTGAGTCAACAGTGAATCGATCAATTGACTTCAATTTTTGACGATGAAGCACCATCGAAAACCCCGGTGGAAGGTGAGCAGGATCACGGACAAATTTAAAGAAGGTCGCCCTAAATCGGTTCTTTTATCTGTTACAAAATATCAATGCGGTGCGGGAACTAATAATGCAAGATGACATGTTACATACATAAATCACGAAATAAAAGGCGTCTCTATGCATAAGTATGACGAGTACACGTAAGATATTACACAGACATTTGGCTGTAACAAAATTAGTTCGCGTTGGATTCCGCACAACTTGGAAATTGATCAGCGACAGGCTCGTATCGACTACCAACCCGCACTGGAGCAGCGTGGTCGATTAAGCTTCAAGCCCCCTCACCCTGGGGGAGGTCTAAGCATAATGGCAGTGGGGCATAATGGGCTGGTGGAAATGGAAGTGGAACGCTCGTATCGATTGGAGCAAAAAATTAAAAAAAAAAAATGCCACCGTCGAAGTCGTGTCAATGCACTGTTTTTGAGTTAGACCACGTCGAAAATCGTAATAAATCATAGTACGACAATGTTCACGAGTCAAATGTGATAAAGAAACGCAATTTTCGAAATGACGCCATTTTTAAATGTTGTAATTACTTTTTAAATTTTTTTTTCTAAGTGGCCAGTTTCGGATTCATAAATAGCAGCTCTCGTACATCGCAACCTTGCCGACCGCGTTCAGCATCGATGTACCAATATAACTAGATGGGCTGTCCGCGTTCTAAAGTGTTCGCCAGAAAGTCATCCAAAACGCAATAAGTCCACCAACTGGCTTTTAGTCAGTGTAATGGCTTAGCACCAATTAAACGTGCGCGATGCCGACTTGTGTCGTAAAAATTTGTAAAACTACTCGTGAAAAACGCAAAACGAGCTGAATATCGTATTTACGGTAAGTAAACATTTTAATTTAACATTAGTTTATGCCTGCAGACAGTTATTCGATTATTTTTTTAATTTAATTTGGACATTATCGCGATTTAATTCTCGTCACATTCCCGTGAACAGTGTGACACGTCCGACCCATAATAAGTATTTGCGTGGACTGACGCACACATTGGAGCAGCCGCAGTCGGCATCGGCCCTCGCACGTTGCAGACGCTTTTATTTAGCTTTTGTTTACCGACTACAAATCCTTATTATTAAAATTAATAAATCAATGGCGTTTAGTGTTAACGATACCGCTGATGTGAAAAATAGTTAGAAATATCATCACGTGTAGTGAAATGGTGTACAAAGTACGATGGAATCTTTTAACAGGTAAATATTCGTAAATCCAAGTATACATTTATATGTGTGGTAACATTTCAGTTGTTTCGTGGCACCCTGTCTTTCTTTTTTTTTGACCCGAGGTCGAAATATAAAAGTTTTCTTTTCTTAATAGTTATAAGCAATTTCACTTAATAACTACTTCGATTTACTAAATTTTTTAATCAATATGAATCTTATTTGTCTTGCCGTCTGTCCAGCAGACATTTTTTAATGAAAATTTACATATATTACATAGTTGTTAATTTTTAATTTCTTACAGTTTTTATTCCTCTTACAAATTCTGTAAGCCCATTGTTGTTAAGTTTCTTATAAAGAAGTTAGTTTCAAGTTAATAACTATACGATAAAATATTAACTCAAGTACTGTTCCTTAGTCAACTTTTTAAAATTCCTGCATTTATTATTATTACAAATACTTTAAAGTTATTCATTTATTCAACAAAGTTATGAATAAATGAGTAGACACAAAAATTAAAAAATTTTACTTATAACAAGCCAAACTGAAAACCAAATAATTTCAAAAAGTAATTTTTATTGGGATGTTTGATGTAAATTGAGGATTTTAATTTTTTCGGTTCTACTCATTTTGCCACATCATGTAAATATTAAAAATAGTTTTGCAAAACACACGTATTCCACAATAGGTATCCCTAGTTTTATTTTTCATTCTCAATGGAGGTTAAATATAAAAGTACCTAAATAAGGCACGGTTGAATCCAACTAGTACACAAGTTTATAAACATTTAGTAAGTACAATACGTTTAACTGTAGAAACAGAAAGTTTTAAGTTGTAAAACTGGTATATAAATCAGAAAATACCAAATAGCCTTAGCCCTAATAAAAGCTGTACAGTAGTCCAAGTGTGTCTAAAGCTTGTGTGCTAGTTGAGAATGCATGTGTAGAATATATTTGTTTATGACTACGCCCTTGAGTTGTGATTATTGGCCACGACGGGGGGCGCTTGTTCTTCTTCTTCTTCCTTAGCTTCCGCCGCCAACTTCCGATATTTGCCTGTAATCAAGTTAAATCGATTCGTATTCTCACATTGCATTGTACTAGCGATTCTGCATGCATACACTGAATTTTTGGCGCTTTGATCAATTATAAAGCGCGAAAATAACCACAATAGTCAATCGTAAAGCTCACTCCCATTTTTCTAAAGAAATAGGCAAAAATATCGATCTCTAGTCTGTACCAAGACCAAGGTAAAAATGGCAAGCGAACCTCTCCAGTTCACGCTTCGTCACCTTGCTCCGAAGGAGTAGGTGTTGTATAATAAAGAAATAATAAATTAAAACAAAGGTATATGGTATACGTACGCGCCACTTTGACCATAAGAACTCCCCACCAGATGGACCAGCCCCAGCCCACCAGGCAGAACAGTACCGTGAACAGCTGCCCGCACCCCACCAATAGGTTAATCAGGAATGCTCCTAAAAACACATCTATTATTATGTTGTGACCTTAGACTATAATAAGAAATGGGCCCGGTGTACCAAACAACCCGCCAATGAACAACTGTTCAGAATTGACGCGCGCTCAACTAAAGATAAACCACTAAGCGTTGGTCTTTCCTGCGGTAGATGCACAGTGTGGGGAGATGCCTTCGCGCTGTTTAACGGATAATGTCTTAGTCAAAATCTACCGGCTAGTTACAAGGACCAACATTGCAGTGTTTTACAGCACACCATCGCGGTATTTTTCTATGTTCATAAATACACAGGAAACCTAAATAATACCTATAAAATTAAACTTTACGACGACGACAAAACATTGCTGATATGACCTCAAATGATTCACAAACAGCGACATCTGGCGTGCGAAAAATTATTAGTCCTCTTCGATAGCACGGAATCAACCCTTCCGCACCCATACTATTGCAGGGAAGGCGAACGTTAAGGGTTAAAGCTTATAAAGGCTATAGCTCGTGAACTAGTTGATCCTCGATAGACTTGATAATTTTCGTAGTAAGAAAATCCACACTTATTAACGAGTACTAACGAAATATGACGAGTTTCTAGATATAGTCTAAATTAAAACAAATATTGTATTTTAAACATAACGAAATCCATGGAGTTTATATGTATGTACCTTCGAGTCATACTTCACTTGGCTAATGCACAAGGCACGAGAATTTAATTTGTAGAAATCCTACCTAATATTAAAGGAATAAGGTTGGTTCTACAATAGCCACTCAAAATATCATTTTTTTCATAAATTTATTTGACAGTAGCGTTTGGTTTTAATATAGAGTCATAAATGTCACTTCACAGTCTCAAAGTGACACGCAATTTCGCGGGGTTGAAGACCGGCGAGCTTGAAGCGAGGAATGGCGCGCTGGGATCTTGCGCACTGAAACTCGGACTAAAACTCACCGTCTTACACGAGCTAGCTAGAGTATGAGACGGTAAACGCAGAAGAGGGGTTCTAGTCAATTCGTACTTTTGTGATTTTTTCTAAATACGAATTTCCCACATATTCATGAAAATTCATCTGACGTTGATATTGTCCCTGTGTTGTCATCTGGGTGGTTTTGAGCTTGTAGCTCTGCTTTCCACAGTAAAAAACCAAAGCTAAAACAAAATAAAAAATATTTAGGTAAAGTCACTATGTCAAATAAAACTGTAATCCTGATGAATCAATAAAAATATTATGACTTTTCTTAGTCTAAGATAATGTAAACAGTAAACATCTGTCCAGATGACGTCACAGGGATATTTTATTAATAAATTTTTAGAAGTAAATAATCTATCTAAGTAAATACCTAAGAAAATTACAGATTAAATTTTTTTATACATCAAGAGGAAGGTGTAATGTTCTGTGTTTTCGGAAAAAATATAAAAACTGTGTGTAAAAAATTTTGGTCCAAGTTTATTATTATTTTAAAGCAAAATTTGAATGAAGAACATTTTTACCCATCCTGTGCTTTGCACTGTCGTGGACACCGAACCGCGGAATTCCGAAGCACATGCAAAACACACCACTCAGCACCGTGCCTGAAATAGAGTTAATTATTATATATGAAATAGAGTTATTAAAATGCGTTGTTTAAATCAAAACGAACCGTACTGATTAAAACGAGTGCGATTTTACAGGGCAGGTGGGACGGGCCGGCGTTTGTTACAGGTGGCTCGAGACCGTTCGTCGTGACACATCCTAGCCATGGCGGCTGAGACGACCATGACGATGCGCCTGGCTCAATGCGCATTTTGGGCACGGAAATATAGCTACTGCGACGAGCCGAGCGACGTTCGGGATAAGTCGGTCGCCGAGAGATCGACAATTCTGGCGTTGCAATGTTTTTAGGCGTATCGCCTGAACATGTGAAATTCAATGAAACATGTTCGTAGATATATTTACAGTGTTACTAGGAAGAGGTCACTGATGCTGTGACCTCATCGAACTCCTTTAACCGCAGACGGTCGGTCTTTCGCCTAGTTATTAGCCTCATTCTTATGAGATACAAAATAATTCAAAAAGGAAAGTAATTATGAACAAAATTTCTAGTCGTGGGAAGGAATAGTAGAGTGGCAGTAGAGCTGAACAAATGAAGGCGCCGATACAGAGAGGCAATGGGTGTATATTTAGACCAATTATAAATTGTTTAAATTGTCATAAGCTGGCTATCCGTTTACAAGAATCGTCGTAATCGTTACTTACTACTTCCCTAAGATTGCTTTTTAATTTAACATCAGCTGATCAAGTGTTGACAACGTCCGGGGCCGACTGCTTAACGTGCTCTCCGAGGCACGGAGTCAGTGATAGTTATGTACTTAAGTTAGAAAAACTCATTGGTACACGCCCGGGTTCGAACCATGGCCCTATGGGGCCTTATAAATTTGAGACAGGTTCGTTGCGCTTTGGGCTATCACGACCCTTGGGCTATCACGAGACGCTGTCAGCAGATGGCGGTCGTTACAATCCCCAACCCGCAGTGGAGTAGCGTAGTGGATTTAAGCTCCAAACCCCCCTTCTCAACCTGGGGGAGGCCTAAGCCCTTGCAGTGGGGTAATAAAAATGGGCTGATGAAGACGATGAAGAAAGATCAAGTGTATTCCACTCGAGATTACTCATAAAAATAGCATCGTAATAGTTTGATTTAAACGTTTAAAAAATCGAGCTCCAGGTCTCTCGCACTTCGCGCAACAAACAAATGATAGAAACGAGCATGTTCGTTCGTCACACCTACATAAGTATACCTTCCTACTATATTTTTGAAGACAACCGGAGCTTTATGCGCATACAAGTATTGGATAGATAAAACTTAGCATGGTCATGACATGATTGCGCAGCCACGAGCAATACTTATATTACGTATGTATATACTTTAATGTAAGGAGAAGGTATAGACTACTAATACAAGTATACCTCCATTAAGTTACAAGTCATCATGTATACCTATCCTCTTCGCATTTCGCTCTCTGCTTCGGAGACGGCGTGACAGGTGACCGGCTTCGTCACCGCAATCGAGTCTACAGCTCCTTCGTCTCCGCAGACATGTTACAGTTTTGTTCTCGGAGACTTCTTTTTTTAAAGATAACGTCGTAGATATATGGGAAGGTACTGCTGTCCCACGAAGGATAACAAAGTCCGGAACAGAAAGGGCAAAATCTAGTTAAAGTAAGTACCAAATCCAGGCACGATGATGTTGCAAAACAGGCAGAAGTAGGCGAGCGTTATAGGCAGCACGGACACAGCGCCTCTCATCACACTGGTGTGTTCTACTAGAGATGGATCAAGTTTGGTTCGCGTGTCCTGAAACCAAAAGCATTTCCAGTTTTGAACAAATATATATGGATTCATTTTATTATTATCTATGACTTACTATACAAATGATAGATTAATACTGAGGCATGTTACACATGGCCACTAGTCCCAAACTAGGCAGAGCCTGCACCAAAGTAGGTTAAGCTTCTACAAGTAGAACATCTTCGCGATAAATTGCCTACACAAGTAGGAAGAAGCGGTGCGGTGGGCTAGGAGCGCTTGCCGTCGATCACTATAGCGAGCTCCAACGAAGCAGACAGAGTTAGCACTAAGGTTAGCACGTCATGCGGCTCACGCACTCCCGAAGTAGAGAGATATTTGTTCGTAGCTATACCAAGACATGCGATGTCGACATCCCTACACGCATCTTGCTAAAAGTGAAGCGGCGCTAGTAGGGAAGATGTCTTACTCACTCGGGGCCGCGCGCTCTAAGTACTTTGCCTGCACTATGACTAATATGATACAAAATAAATGTTATAGGTAACATAGATTTTTTATAATACATGTTTTATACTCACGGGACAAATTGACATTTCCATGCACACTAATATTTATCTCAAGTGGGAACCGAATCCGCAACCTTTGGTTCTGCTATTAGGGTTGACCAATCGGTCAGTTAATTAATAATAATAATAATGAAGAAATATTAAACATTCGAATAATTAAAAAAAAACAATATGATTTTTATATTAATATGATTGAATATTTTCATGGTTGATACTGTTTCTGTGGAGAGGGTGGACGCGTGCGCGGCAGCAAAGGGCACAATATTCTAGGTTAAATAAGTTAATTCACCGTTGTTGACCTAGATTCCTGTGTCAGTTGCCGTCGCTTTGGCACCACTGTTATACAGTAGCATTGCCCGAATAAATAATAAAGGACGTTGCTCCAAAAAAAGGGTTGTTTGTGTACAGTAAAAATAAGATTTGAATGAGAATTAATTAAAAGAAGATTTCAAAGGTTGGTTAAAGTTTTTTCAAAAGTTTTTAAGTTTTATTAATGGAATAATACAGAATAATGCAAATAACTAATACAAATAACTAATCGATTTTTTGAAATAGATCTACGGACAAGAAAATCCGTATAATTCGTATTTTAATTTATCATTAAAACGATTTAAATAAAAACCCTAGTTTATGTATTGAACTATACATAAACTAGAATATGCTAACATTTGGTCATTCAAAATTGTTTAAAAAACAAGCAAACATCAGTTTACCTGTAAGGGATACCTACACCACTAGCAAACAAGTAATACGAAATATACCTACTCTGTCCCTACACCGGAAAATGATATAAAAACATTGTTTAACAACATATTACTTCTAACCATAGAGTAATTTAGTTTGACAGCAGCGTTTGGTTTTTTTGCGGGGTTGAAGACCGGCCGGGACCTCACGCACTAAAAATCGGACTGAAAGTCGCTATTTTACACGAGCTAGCTAGAATATGAGTAGTTAGACGGTAAACGCAAAAGAGGGCTTCTAGTCAATGAGTACTATTATGTTCCTAATGTTTGCAGGTCATTCTATTGTGTTTAGGTATTTCAAGGTTGACGTTCGAAAGCTTTTTAATTAATTGCTGCTGATATTAACGTTCTAAATTACGATTCGTAGGTATATGGTTTCTGTACGTTGCGAAAGATCGTCGGTGTGGTGGCGGTAATTTTCAAAATAATCTAGGTCAAACGAGGTCGACGATCGTCGTTGACCTAGATTACCGTACCTGTCTCCACCCGTCACATGTGGACATCGTACAGCGTGTTTAACATAGAGACATGATTTTATTTAGCTCTGTACAGTGAAGCTATGGACAGTTTATAGTCGGGGAGTCCGTAACAAAAATGGTCATGAGTGTCTAAAAATTGCATTTTATACCTATAGAAGTGTAAATGCGAATTGCCACTAATGTTTAATAACGACATATAGTTCATCTCAAACTTTATGGCGGATCGGAATACAACGCTATTTGCAAACTGTGCCCCGCTACACCTAAAACTGGTTATTGCGACGCGACTTGTGCCTATGTTCACATACGCCATAAAGTTTGATTGGAACTGTACCATGCGTATGCATAATACAAGTAAGATAGTTCTGATTGCAAAATTTTAAATAAGGCATGGTTTTGACCTTTGTGTGCATTAGGCGAATTGTTTGTTAAATGGTCCATCAGCAGATGCTGTCCTAGTACTTTTGTTAAAACGTTTATAACTCAAAACCATAAATCCGATTTTGATAAAAGCATAGATAACAGAATCATCACGATGGGGCGTCTTATACTTCGAAACGATCGAAAACGCGAACAAAATATCAGACTCAATGATTAGATAGACCATACGTCATTGTTATTGTTTTAAAAACATTTTGTTAAATTATACATGAAACATAATTTCCGAATCCTTATTTTCTTTTTCAGTATGAGTTTCTACATGAATTGTTTACATTTTACAATTACATAAAATTCTACTTCAAAGGGAATATTTTAAAACAACTACTGATATATATTTGGTATATGGCGTATATTTTTTTGGTCACATTTTTGTTGTCACAAAGCGGTGTCTCCATAGAGATAATAGAACAGAGTAGGTAAGCCAGTCCGAAATGCGGGTCTCAACAGAAAGAAAGAGGGTATTAGAATACCTCATAGAAGTGCCTTGATTTATACTAGGGTACAGTTATTTTCGCCTTTTTTTCTCCGATGCCCAACCGATGCCCAACCCAACCGTTACATACAAGGCTTTGTAGAGCTTGCCTACTCTAGTAATATTATCTCTATGGGTGTCTCTATGAACAGCCATGCCTGTAAAAACTAAACAATAGTACAAATTGTCGGAATTGAAATATTACGTATCGTACAAATACCTCGATTTCGCTGTCTAAGTCCGTATCGGCTTTCATGAAATCCGTCGTTAAAACATTTTTCATTTGTTTAACCGGTTTTTCCGGTTTATCCTCCTCCATTTTCGGTTATTTTACTTGATGTGTTTTTTTCGCTTTTTAAAGTGGATGCTAACACTGTGACAGTACATGGTACACTGCCTAGGAATATTTTTTGTAAACGTACAAAAATGTTTAATGGTTTCCTTACACGTCGCTATTATGTTTGGGCGCCATTCATTTACTTCTATACGAACAAGTGAAATGTTTATTTTCGATGGCCTTGTAACAAAATACCTAGTGTGGTAATGTGTAATTATTTAATATGAAAATGCAAAACCGTCAAAATACACTGAAATAGTTAAATGAATTAAGACACAAAAATTACAACTGGCAAAGCTCAAAAAATGAAAGTTATTTTTTAAACATTTTCTAATAGTTATTTTTTAAATTTCAATTCTTACGTAGCTTTAAATGCTATGAGTCTCAATAATAGATTTTTTAATTTTATTTAATACAACATAAAAAAATATTTTTTCGACTTGAATAAATGTAAAGTATTTTATATATTTATTAATCGTTTGAATTAATGAAAATATTAAATAATGATTTAAATTAAAAGTTTGTTGTTTAATAATGTAATAAATAATTTATTATAGATCACAGTATAGTTATGTTAAAAATTTTAACCAATGAAATTGGCTATAGCTGGCTATATCCAATGAAGATATAACAATATGTACCTGCTAGCATATGGAGTCACCTCAAACAAGCAAATGTAGCCAATTATATTAGTGTCAATACCACCAATCCATTCCGCGTAGGTACCTACCTAGAATTTCCTCAAAAGTGATGTTAATTTTGTGGGTAGTAATTTGCTAATATTTTAAAGACGGCACTCTGTATGAGGTTCAGAAATCTAATTTTTCATTGTTTGGGATGGTGTATCTAACCTTTTCTACATATATTTACACCTTTTTAACCCATAAACAAAATGGCGCTTTTCCTGGAACTGAACTACAAAATAATTCAAATGATCTTGTATCAAGCTAAAAAGTAATGACACTTATAAAACTTAGATCGGTATAGAATACGTAAAATAATTCTGGCGGTGTTCTGTGTTCGTGAATATTACTATCTTTTTTCTATTCAGATTTTATTATTTTTGTTGTGTCTCTGTCGCATTAAGTAGCACTAGTTTATTTTTTATTTTTTTTAAATAATAACGTATATATGATCAACAACGTCCCAAACTAAGCATTAGTTGTGTTTTGGGTACCAAGCGAAGACACCACATACATATAACAACCAAGACCCGGTACCAGTATCAATATTCATCATACAAATACTGACCCGACCTGGGATTCGAACTCGGGACCTCCAGTTTCGTAGGCAGGGTCGCTACCCTGTTTTGTATTTATTTATTCTCAGTATGCTAAGGGTTTCTAAATTAGTTAATTTTCTTGAAATGTAAATTAAACAAATGAATCTAGCTCGAGCTAGTCATTTAAACAAAGAACCAAAGTTTATAGTGTTCGTAGAAAATATTATTCGATCAAATTAACCGACTTTATTCGATTAAGCATTAGGTTAGCTTTTACATTGCTTTGGAACGTCGCATTCTTTTAGCAGCCAGAAGCAAAAGCGGTCGAAAACCTAGTTTAATAATAAATAGATTTAATAAATATCTAATTAGAATATAGTATACAAATAAAATGGGCATGTTGCATAATAAGAAAAAAACATGTAACTTTATAACAGCTTTTACAGCATATAACTGATCTATCGGCCAAGTGGTTAGAGACCCTAACGGCAAAACCAAAGCTCGCGGGTTCGGTTCCCACCCGGGACAAATATTTGTGTGTATGTATATTGTCTATTTCTTCCGTGTTTGGTTGTAAAATTTTTTTAATATCATAGCAAAGTAGAGACATTACGCAATACGGTAAGCCAAAGAAAATTATTTAAATAGCTGCCGAGACTGTGACCACTAAGTTCGCGTGACAAACTAACTGCTTGTTAGTTGTTGTAGGTACACATAATTGTGGCTTGGATTCAAACTAGAAGGTCAAATGTCGTGTTTGGTTTTTTTTTATACGTTAAACTTATGCAGAATTGATCCCCATTTTTACGGTTCCTAGAATAATGTCATTAGTGTTGCCAAAACAATAAAATTAATTTAACCGTACAAGCAAGAGAACTCGAGTTATGCATATATTCAGCATAACTTTATATATAGGAATCGTCGACTATAGAACCTACGAGACAAAATAACAAAATATATATTACAACCTATATAGCACTTACGCCATGATAAGACACACAAATTCGTCATAATGCTATAAAAAGTTATTTTCAGTGTAGCCAATTTTATTTTTGAAAAAATTGTAGAAAAAATTAAATTACGAATTACGAACGAATTTTAACATTGACTGTTGCCTCGGCTCATCGAGACAATGTGATTGATAACAAGTGCGAGAAGGAAATGAGTGGAACTAATGAATAGTAGGTAATTTTTGTGGATAACGCGGCGAGACTACATCGCATAGAATAAGTAAATATATATGCCAGTTGGGTTACCATCATGGAGTCATGTCAGTTCTTTATAACTTTTAGAGTTACATACCCAAAGGGTACCAACGGGAACTGTATTACTAAGATTCCGCTGTCTGTCTGTCCGTCTGTCAGAGGGCTGTATCGTCTGAACCGTAATAGGTAAACCCTCCACATTGGTATTACTGTGGCTGCTATAACAACACATAATAAAAATAAAATAAAGCTAAAAATTAAATGGGGTTCCCATACGAGAACCGTGGTTTTTTCGACGTTTTCGGTGATTGGTGGTTCTGAGATCATTACTTACACTTGAAATTATACCGCTTGAAATGAGGCCGCTACAACAATAAATAATAAAAATTATATAAAAAGAAAATAAAATCGAAGTTTATAAAATAAAGGTGGTATATTAAAATTACATCCAAATGTTCCGGTTATAACAAGAAAAACATTTTCGCAAATTCTTTGAATTTATGTAAATACAATTTCAACATTTCCGGGCGCATTGCAGAAGTCTATTTCAATTGCAATCTAAACAAAGCCGATATGTGGTTTGTGACAATCATGGTGACAATATTTGTCTTTAAATTTAACCCGGTTAATAAGTTGCCTTATTTTAATAGTCTTTAATTTATGTAACCTTCCAATAACGACAATTTTTGTATAATAAAATACGGACCTTTGTATGTACTAGCGTAGAGAATGCAGGCCGAGGCATTAATATCCTGGGATAATAGTGTAAATATATTGCTATAGGAACATTCGTAAAAAAAAATATAGATATAGCTCGATTGTCATCGGCTGTTACGATAGCTTAGGTATGGGTCAAATAACAATGCCAATTGTACCATATGCAATTGACTTGAGTGATTATCAAGTGACTGTAAGTTGCCTCAAATTGAAACATATGTCATTGAAAAGTCATGTCATCTTTAGATGTTACACAGTTGCATTCGAAACTTTTTAGTTAAGCAATATGTATTTTTTCGAAATAATAAATATCACCCGTTTGTAATCTTATAACAAATATTTGTTAAAATTTGAATAATTAAGGTTTATTCAAGACAACTCTAGTGATGGCGCTATCTGTTGTAAAAGATAATATCTAACCAGTTAGATAGGGCCATCTGTGTTAAATTGTAGCAACTAATTCGATTGCAGTTTATTTTGGTTGCTTCTATTGCATGTTTTAACTATTCCATCGTAATTCCACTACTTTTTTTTTAGAGTTTATCAAGCCCTGCTGAATATAAAATCACAAAATTAAAAAGAAATTTATGTATTTTCACGTAACTTTATTTTTGGTATTGATTTTCATAAAACGCAGTCTTTGTATTTTTAATCAAATAATCAATCGTGTGGGTCAGTATTTTGTTGATAATGAAAAAATAGAAGCCCTAGACAGAAAAGTTGACTATAAATTAAGTTAGAGAACTTTGTTATTTAAATGAACCTGAAATATCGTTTCGAAAATTATTCAGCTTTCGAAAATCTTTCCCCAAAGATAAGACGAGAAGTTTTGGACCTTACTTACTTAATTATATACGCTTCAAAATGCCTCACCTCTGGTGGCAGTGTGGGTGACAGGCTCTTGTTTTTAGAGAACACGCTGTTCCTGCGACTGGGAGGAGGCGGCGGTTTGCGGCACAGCATCCAGTTGCAAAAGCGGTTGTTGCAGCACCTGTAACGTTACACATGGATGGATATTGCTAACTAATATTATACATGTGAACATGTGTTTTTTTTTTTAGTTACGATGCTAAAAGACAAAACGGAACCCTTATAGCTTCATGCAATTTTATATATATGTATATATAGAACAGGAAGTTTGATATTTCATAAGTCTTCTTAAAATTATTTTTTTAAGATTATTAAAATCTTACGTTTATTTTACGCTTTTCAATTTTTTTTTTCAGTTCAATTTTTAATTTTTTTTCATTTCATGCATTTCAGTTTTTTCTTCAGTTTGATTTTAATTTGTTAAGTTCAAGGTACTATACCCTATCCAATAAAAAAAAAAACACATTCAAATAGGGCCATTCTTGAAAAAGCTGTCCTATTTTAAAAAGTAACCCTATTTTCTACCCTTAAAATTTTTTTTTTTTCAAGTGGGGCCAACTTCTATGTATACTCTAACCATTAAAATAATTATAAATATCCGACTGTTTGCGTAAAAAAATATTTGCGTCGAAGTGAGAACCCCCTCCTTTTTTGCGATTAAAAAAATCATATACAAAACAGAAAAAAAAATTTTGGACATAAATCAAAGAAAAATTTCGAAAATAAAATATATAGGTACTTGATGAACATAGTTCGTATACAGCTGCAGTCTAGATCCAATGTATAAGCGGATGAATTTTTTTATATCATAATACAATACAAATTACTAAATCACGCCACGTTAAGATTATGATGCCCTAGTAATCACGACGACGTGTGGTAGTAGTTTTTACAGACGGCACTAGTTTTTCTAGTTGGCGAACACTTTGAGATCAAACTTCGATTGGGCTTAGGTATCTTCAAAATAAAAATAATCAATATTTAACTTAAAACTCACATTTTCTGCGATTGTACGCTTAGTATGCTATCCCTCCTTTGCGCTGGTGGAGCGCGCCTGCCGCAGCAGCCCTGATTGGTTGGCGATGCGGTGACGTCAGCTGTCGAATCACCAATCCGGTGTCTTTTGGTACAACATCCACAAAGGAGATCGCGTACGCTGCGTTTTCGTTTTGTTTCGTTTTCGAAATCGATTGCGTTCATCTACAAATAAACCCAAAAAAAATTAGATTTACTTGATATTATTTAGAAGGGCTCCTATTTAGTTAAGCTATCGTATCTTGTTTTTTGTATCAAGTAATACGGTATACATCAATCACGTCACATTAACTACATGATTTTTTACCTCCCCCCTGTTCGACATTCATATAAATTGTCACATTCATATCACCACCTCCCTCTTATTTTGTTATTCTCATTTTACAATTGAAAATGACAATGTCCATTGCGCCTTATGCAATAAACCCAAGTTATTATTTCGTGACTGGAAGTTGCCTCAAATTAAAACATATGTCGTAGGAAAGACCGTGTTTTTTGAAAATTGTTAGTAGAATATGATATTTTCGACAAAGCGGCGTTTTGAAGATATTGGGTATTGAAACTTATACATGTGGTGTGGTACCATCTTTATTACATTACACAGTTACATTCGATTATTTTTATTTCAAGCAATTTATATTTTTCCGAAACAATGCATGTTACGTGTTTGAAAACCTATTATTTTTGTTAAAAGTTTAATATTTAATGTTCATTCAAGACAGATTTATAGTAACAGAGACATCTTTTGTTAAGGATTATAACTAGTTAGATATCGCCATCTGTGTTGAAGTATAGGAACTGATTCGATTTTAATTTATTTAGTTTTGTATATTGGATGTTGTATTTACCCAATCGCAATTTCACTGGTTTTTTTCAGAGTTTATCAACCCCTTCAATTGAAAATCCCAAAATTGAATTTAAAGGCATTTTCGCGTTACTTTATTTTTGATATTGTTTTCTTAAGAATCCGTCTTTTTATTTTTAAACAAATTATAATCAATAACATGGATCAAGTGAACTTTGTTTTTTGATAGTTGATTAAGACAGTATACTTAAGATGTTTTTATAAATATTTACAACTTTAGTTATTCCAATGCAGAATGCCCTACATAAAAGTTATCATATTTCATCTAAGTGACGTCATGAATGACGTTACGACTTCTCCTCCTTTGTCACGATTCGTTACACTTTTTGCATCTCCTACACCCTTTAATAGTGACGTAATTGATGGCGACCCATAAACTACCGATATGACACGTTTTCTGTAACAATAAATAAGTGTGATTCACTTCGTAATTCATTAAATAAATTAAATTTGGCTATTTTAGGAATGAACCACTTTCTTCTGATATTACATGACAAAGAAATAAATTTGATAACATTAAAGTTATATTGACAAAAATTTTGCTTGTTTTGTGAGATCATGAGATCAACTATGCCTAACGAATCAAGTGATGATATGCTCTCAATCCTTAATCACAATCCCCAATATTTTTATTTGGGAACATTTTTTGTGGATATCCTACTTATATATTTTTTTATTTATATGAATAAACCTTTGAGAATTGAACAATCTTGACTATAAAACGAGTGTAGGTAGATTAGTAGGTATAGTATCCGGCTGTACAAGCTTTAGAGCTTGTGCATATTGTGCATAATTTACATAACAATACAGCCGGATATTTTTACAACCTCTTCTAGAAGAGGTTAAATGAAGATAAGTTTTCAAATGTCAAATAAAAGCTTCATTGCTTAACGTTTTTCTAATTATAAAAGTACACATTGTTTTATTATATTTTTAAGCTAATTTTCACTTAACCTCTTTCTAGAACTCGTGTATCATTATCTACTGTAGATTTATTGATGTTCAATAAATGAGCTCTTAAAAGTAAAAACGGTTAAAACCAACAAAATTTATACTCACTTTTGATACCTTTTCGACTTTTCTCGATACTTCTTTATCTTCTAATTGCTTCTTTTTGCAACAATTCAATTTGTCCATCGTACTAATTTTCGTTTTCTCGGCGTCGTCTTTTGCCATTTTTTTAATTTTACCAACTTCGTCGTCATCAATTTCTGGTTTAACACAACATGTGCAACATTTAGATTTCTGTGCGCATTTTCCAAGTAAACGTTGGGGCATGTTCTTCTTTTTAGGATTATCATCTTTTTTTCCTTTTTTGGAATCTTCTTTCGCTGCATCTTGATTTGATGCAGCGGCTCTGTGAGTTCGGGCGGGCGGTTTTGGTGTGGTGCTGGTACTTTGAGGAAACCTAAGAATCGATAATATTTAATGTAACATTAAGTAAGCATTAACGTGTATAATCTGTATACGAATATAATGAGTGTATTGAGTTGGTGACAAGTGTTGTAGGTGCGTCATCGGAAGTGTAGAGCGCCGCACGACCAGGTCAGAAAATGTAAAAGAGAAACAATGGCGAATTGTATTATCCAAGGAAAGTATAGGTATGTCTATACAGTCTAGAAAACGGGCCACGCAATAAGAGTCAATGAAGGGTACCCATTGATTACTGTACCCGATTTAATGTATTTCTGTCAATAGGCGGCGCCACTTGCAACTCAGGTAGGTACCTATATACCAAATTCATACAATGGTTTGCTTTTGGTAGTATTTTTGGGGTTTTTTATATTGTCACGCGTGTTTAGAAAAAAGCGGACAGCAAAAATCAATGCATGTGAGCAATCTAAAGATGTTTAGTTTGATTTTCTTTTAAAATTTTTAGTTGAAAAAATTGCATTAAGACATTGTTATTTCTCATGTAAACGACAACTTATTGAGAAAACACTTTAATTTTGCTTGACTTGCGAAAGTATTGTATAATTTTGACCAATACCGGAGTTGCTAGTGGCGCCACCAAGCGGAAGCTAAATGGGCACCTACCCTCTATGACGCGTCTTCGGTGAGTGTCGCTATGGGTTGTGCCTAGATGTCCGTTCAGTGCGTTTATTTAAAAAAAATGGTCATGTGTGATACGAAAGTGTAATTAATAATTAAAGCGTGTAATAATGTAATAAATGTATGAGTGTGACCCTTTTTTTCATTTAGTACCTAACACTACACATAATCATTATTCGCTGTGATAAGCAAATAAATTACTTTTAGACACTTTGAGAAGTTTCACTGGGTACTGCTTCAGTCATATAGATTAAAAATGAATAAAAAGAACAAAACTTTGTAAATACAGGGCTAAGTAGGTATATTTTTTTACACAAAATATTTACATGATGCCTTATGCGTTTCATGTGAAGATAATTATAAAATGTGTAAAAAGATGTTGCTATTAATCATTCGTTGGAAATCGGTTGACAATTCATATATTTTTCATTCAAAACACAATTGCAAATAAATGAAAATGAATTGAAATCGTTGCTGGCCATGCATTTTACCTGAGTAACGTAGATTGGCCCGGGTATCTATAATTTTGAAAAAAGTTGGTAAATCAAAAATGTTGGTTTTATATTTCAATATTTTTAAAGAAAATATTTTAATTAAATTTTACCCATTCCCATTGCCGTACCGCTTTGGCAGGAGCTCGTTCGGTAATATGTACACTGTTCTATTATGTATCATGATTTCATAATAATTATTACAAAAATATATTTATACACCTAAAGCACTAGATTCAAGATTCGAACAATATATGTAAAATCTATGGAAGCTGAACGTCAAAAAAATTGTTAAAAACATATTTTTGAGCATTTTCACAAATTGGCCTACTTTATAAAATGTGACGTAAAATACGACCACGATTGTTTTACAACTAATCAAAATTGTTGGCAATCAATGTCACAGGTGATTTTATTTTAATTTATATAAAATGCTCATGAAATATTTGTATAGGACTTAACGCGGTGTGTGTTCGCGCGGCGACTGCCGACCATTTCGTTAAAATAAAACTAGCCGTACTAAGAATTACGTGAATACTCGACCACTTTACCTTGTTAAAAAGTCTTGATACTTTTAAAACAGACGGATATTCTATTCATATCGAAATATACATATTCATTATATGACTAAAGTGTAATAGATGTGCAAAATTTGAATAAACGTAATAACGTATTCCTAATAGGTCTAGACAATTACAATTGTACTTTCAATTACACAGAAGTTTAAATATGTACATACATAAGCCTCAATCTGTTCACAAAAAGGGGAGGCAGAGATTATAGACCTACACTTAAGGTTAAACGATATTGCTGGTTTCCATACAAAATTTATTTGACCCGAAGTAAAAAACTATACGCTTTGTTCAGCGAGCAGGCTTTGTTGTGTTTATTTTATAATCTTAATAAGTTTGCTGTATCATTAACTTGACGTTAAATTTATAAAATATATTCTTTTTGACACCAAACAGTTTTAATCCGGTTTTAGAAAAAAACTCACACATACGTAACTCAATAGAAAATTATGAACCTTATTACCCAAAATTCGAACCGTTTTAAAAAAAAAACATATTTTTATAATTTTAACGACTATTTTACGACATATTTTACTTATTAATATGGTAAAATAAATATAATTATATTGGGTTTATTACTTCTGGTCAAATAAATTTTGTTTGGAAATTATCGGTATCGTTTAACTTTAACTTGATACGTACTAGTTGGTTTCGGATTACGTGAATGTGATAGTATGCCAGGTAAAGGACACCCTAGAGAAATATTCTAAACTCCACTTTGCGCGGGGGATTGAGGAAGTAAGTTTCTTTCCCGGATAGAACACAGGGTATGTGTTGTTATAATGATATTTAATAAGGCTATTGTGTGAGTCAAGAGATGTCCCATTATTGAGACATGAGTGCTAAATGGAATGGTGAATACCAATAATACAAAAACTAAATATTTATACCTAGTGCAAATCTTGTAGTCCAAGTAGGCAAAACAGCAGGTTTTAACTTGTGTACTTATTTTAATAAAACGGCATCAAATTATTCGTTTTATTTACACACTTTTAATCTATTTATGATGAATGATAAATTACTTATACGTAATGAAAATCATGTCTTTAATCTATAATAACAAACTAGATTTCAAAGAGTTTTAAGTAAAATAAAAGTTTTGAGTTGTGTGTAATACAACAAATATCAAAACTGCTTAGTCTCGGTAAAAAAATTGTTATCGCCCTTTAAGTTTTCACGTAACAACCCCTACTTTTACTTTCTTTTCTATCGAAAATTGTCGGTTTTTTTTCAATTAATTATAATTTCATGTAAGTAATAACATAAATAATGTGCTTTTGTGAATTTTTCATATTAGTCGGTACAATTGTTTATGTGGTGATGGGTTGTGTGCTACGTTATTCGAAAATACTCTCACAATAATCGTTCATCCGTTTTTACTCGCGTGAAATTGACACTCTTGACCCAGCTACCTAGATTTATAATCCCAGATATGTTATTAATATCAAAATATCAAAAGAACAGATTTTTCTATTTTGCCTCTTGGGTTATAGGTTAAAATCTACCTAGGTAGCAAAGATAAAGATTCCACAATTTGGGGATGTGCTCAGCATTACAGCTATACCGGGTGTTCGGCTGAACGTAGTGCAAAATTATAAAGCATGTAGAGCTTACCGAATTAAAAACGTTTCAAGTGAGCAGATGGCGCAAAGTATCGGTTACCGAAAAAAACATACTGAATGTTCAAAGTTTTTTTATATATTTTCCAGGAAAACCTATACTCACTATATTTAGGTCGGTTTGGGAGTCTTAAAGATAAGAAAATCAGACGTTTTTGATTTTTCTATTTGCTTATAGGTAAAAGCCTACATTAGTATCAAATTTCAAATTTCTAACAGGGAAGTATTTCATAATTTTCATGAACAAGTCAGTGAGTAGGAAAATGTTTATTTTTCAGTTGTCCGTTCCTTCCGGAAGGGGTTGACTTAGATGGAGTCTTGAATTTTCTTGCCTATCATAATATAGATATGTTATTACTAAATGTTCAAAATTCTGCATCTATATGTTAAAAATAACTAAAGAAATGAGTGGGTCAAATACGGAGAATGGTTTTGTGTAATACACACTTCGTACTCAAGCAGGAACATGGCCTGGTACACTGCCGTGTGCCTAAATTTATGCTTATTGGCAATTATAAATTCTAAAACTATTCAGTTAAATAATCGTTATTAACCTCAAAACTTTGCTGAGATCTCCAAGAAGCAGTACACGTTTAAAGGAGGTTTATCATAATATATAATTTTTTTTTAAATATTTGTCAGTTTCGGCAACAATAGCTTTTTTGCTGGAAAGAGTACAGAATCCTCTTATATGATTGCTATTTCAGCCTATGCGGATTGCTCCCGGTAGCTCATATGATATAACGACAAAGGACTTTCGACAAAGGGTCTTTGAAGGATGTCTGAAACGCCTTTTTCACACCTATGCCACACCACGGAACACGGAATTGTATTAGATCTAAAAGAGAAACTGTATTAGCAGTTACCAAGTGTGAACGGCTAGGATAGATGACGGATATTGGCAATTTTACGTTTCGCAGAAAAAAATAATAATAGTCCCGATATATCAACAAAATCTAAAAACAAAGAATATATCTATCGCTTTCTTGCAAAATACAGTCTCACATACTCGTATTTTATTAGCCGTGCGTCACAGCCTAATATTGCTTTCTTTGTTTAACAAGAAATTTAAAACACTCGTAACTTGGTTAATAGCCACTTAGTTAAAAAAAAATATTCTGCATTAATATTTATTAAGCAAAGAGATTATTTTAAAATTATTTAAATAAGTATATTCCAGTATATCTATCAGGCCATGGGGTATTCGTGTGTATGGGTAAAACGACTTATATTCGACATCATAAAGTTTATAAATACTTCATTAAATCCATCTAAATGCATTTAAGCGTTAGTCCATGTGTATTAAATAATAAAATTTTCATTAAAAGTTATACAAACAAGAAAGTCAGACTGATTAGAATGCTCTATTTTATTGTACTTGATTTATTATTATCTGTGAGTATTATGAAAGATACTATGGTTTATATTTTCTTTGTTATCCACCCTCAATATGTAGTGAAGTCGACTTCTATGCTAATGAACGGGCGGTCACGCCACTGGCCGCTAGGGAACGCTCGATACTAACTACCTTTAAGAAAAGCAAGTTGCTTGAGTGAATAAATGACATAGGAAGAGTGAATATAATATTTAGAAAATTATAAAGTATAATTAATAATGACCATTATGTCCTAAACAAATCGTACGGATTTGCTATACACTGTACAGGTAAACACACTTTTACTGACCCATTGGCCGAGTGGTTAGAAACTCTAGCTGTGGAGTCAAGGGTTGCAAGTTCGATTCGCGCGAGGGATAAATATTTATATGTATAGGTGAACAAGTCTAATTGTTCCGTGTCTGGGTGTAAAAAATATCTATGAATGTATATTATATAGAAAATTTATGTATATATCAGGTGTCTAGTACCCCACAATACATGCATAATACTTGCTTACTTTGGGACTAGATGGCGCTGTGCGGGATGTCCCATGTATTATTACTATTATTAACACAGCATGTGGAGTAGTTACATTCTTTTTTTAGCTGCGTTGTTACTATACCTACGTTAGAAATTTGCCCTATTTAAACAAAACTGACAGCAGCGTTCAATACACTCGCAGTGAGTACACAACATCAGTCGAACTCCAAATCGAACGCACATACAAGTGGTAGGTGTGAAGGCAATAGCGCGGGTGTCGTCCAACGCCGTCGTCAGCTGTTTTGTCTATAAACTTGTAACATATACACCAGCAAAGTGCTAATGTGGTTAGACGAAACGCTCGAAACGTAACATATTACTCTATTGTAATAGACCCTGCTGTCAATTCATTTCTAGGAAGGTTTTTACTGTGAAGGTATGAAAATTTATACTTTAAATTTGATTTTACATTTTTTACGTTATATCTTGTTTTCATAATGTACCTTAGAAAACCACGTCAAAAGGTATTCACCTGCATTTTTTTATGAATTAAAATTGTTTGTCTGTGTCAGTTATACCTTAAATATATTAAATTTAAAATATTTTGGAATTGTTTAGCAAAAATAAACATCCAATCTGAACATAATAATTATTAACATTTTCAAGAAGTGTTTTAAGTACTCCAAACCAATAAAAACGCATGTAACGTCTGATAAATATGGAACCGAAAGAAATGTGAAAGGACAATACCAAGTGGGGAGGACCTAAAGTCTACTATCCCTCTACCTATCCCTCTGGGAAGAGTCTTGAGTATGTATGTAATCAATAGTCGATTCCAATTATGTATCGATGTTGCCCAGTGGAATTTAATTTTCACTTAAAATATTCAAGCGAAAACAGCGTAGCATTCCCAAAGGAAACTTTCTATTGTTTCATGATGAGGAAAAAGGTTTGTTGAAATCATTTGGTCTTATAGAATGGATGATTGAAAGTAGAGGAAGAAAAGAAATTTAAGGAGTGGATGGTTGTGGTGGAGAAGTTGGTAAGGTACGTCCTTAAAATAAATAACCTAAAACTAAAACAATGATTGGTGAATGTCGATGAAGCGAAAGTACCAGGCGACCTCATACCAGGTTCGCCTAGTCCTGTGGGGAAACATGCATGAGGTTATTGTGTATGTAACTATTTTACCCGGTTAGGTTGCTATTAAGATTAGACGTTTGGTAGTTGAGCTGCATCGTGCGCCAGTGTGAGCATTTTAAATAGATTTTTACTATTTAGTAGTTTTAAGATTACAAATAAAAATGATAGCAAGGTAGCAAAATAGATTTCAAGAATCAAATTGTACAACATAATTTTGTAAAATGTATCCCAACATTATTTTTAATATAATTTAACTTATTTATTTCTTTTTTCGTCATTTTTGTTTTGTAATAATAATGTGTAGGTATTCGTATTTTTCTGCAATTAGAAAATGACAATTCGATATTCACTCTACCGTCATCATCCACAAAATAATAATTAAAAATACGCAATTCCAATATTATTATTTTTTATATAAAAAGTAGTTTAAATTTTTTTATCAAAAAAGCTCTGTCATTAGTGCTCAGATCCAAAACGTCCAATCTTAATAGCAACGTAATCGGGTAGTACGTAGAACACGAAATTGTCGCGTGTTTTCATGTTTTACGGTTTTAGTGTGAAATAGTTTAGTACTAAAAAAATTTTGGTGAAAGAGCTTGAGCAACGAATGGATAGCTAAGTCATTCTTTCTAAAAAGTTTGTCATTTTATATATAGCTTAATATTTTGATACCATTTACATTTTTTTTTAGATATGTCATTCTTCGAAGAACAATTTGTTTTAGAGACAATCTAGAGTTCGCTAGTGACTCTGATATCGATATTTCTCACAAAAGGATCACATACTTCGATAGCAAAATTATGTAACTCAGTATGTTATTGAAAATCATTTTCAGGGCTACACTAACGTTTAACGTGACATCAAATACGACATTAGGCATTATCCGTGCACGTTAGGCGACAACATAGATATACTGTACAAAAATATTTAAAGTCGACAAACTGCTCACCCGCCATTGCTGTGCGCTGATTGATCGGAACTGTTACTGTCAATCGTTTTGTTATGGATTGTCATCTTGCTTACATCGGGCGTCGATACGTTTGAGCTTTGTACTTCTACTTCCGGTTCACCTTTCACTAAAGTTTCGTTCATTTTAATAATAGTTTCCTTTACTTTCGGTCCATTTCTTTTTTCGTTTACAACCATGACAATAGGTTCTATGTCCTTCTTGATTTCTTCTTTCGCCGTATCTTTTATAATATCCGTGATTTCTTTCGGAGGTTCCTCTACCGGCGTTATAATGCTATCAACAATTTTACTTGCTTCTGATCGAATTTCTTCAGCTGCTTTATCTGTCTGTTTTACAATTTCGTTTTTTATATCCAAATCTTTTTTTAATTTTTCATCTTTTATGAGTTTACTTATTTTTTCATCTTTCATTATTTTGCTTAATTTTTCGTCTTTTGCCTCTTTTACTTCATTCTTAGTTCTGTCAGCAATTTTTTTGAATGAACTTTTAATAGATTTAGTTTCAGCCTCAGCTGCTTTAAATATGCTTTCAGGGGAAACTTCAGGAGCTTTTAATATGTCATCAATTTTCTGTCTAGCTTTTTCCACTTGTGGATTATTGAAAGGTGGTTGCAATGGCTTGAGTTTTATGTGGTCATCTGCAACAACAGCACTTTTATTTTGTGTAGCTTGCGGTGATGGATGAGTTTTGGGTTTCGTTTCGTTTTCTTCTGGTTTATTGTTTTTAGCTTCCTCTACGGCTTTCACTTTTTTCTCATCCTCTTCATTTTTTTCTTCTTCTTTAGGAGCTAATGATTCTTTAGAACTAAGACGTTCAAACATTGCTTTTTCTCTGGCTTTCTCTAATGCAGCAGGTAACTGGTTGGTCACTGTAGTAACAACTTCTAACGGTTGTGCAGTAATAGCTGCAGTAGTCATTGACACAATGCTCTTTTTCGTCAGTATGATAAGTTCACCCTTCTCATTAGTGATTTTATCGTACTGGGTTTCATTGTCTTGTTTCAATATTTCATCGGAACCCTCTGTACCTAGACCTAATTTGTTGTTTGTTTCTAATAGAGCCACTTTATTTTCGTCCTCTTTCTTTTCTGTTTTCTTGTTTTCTGTTTCATTTTTAATATTGATATTGGTAGTTGATTCATCTGCTTTGGCAACTGTTTGTACAGTTTCTTTGATGTTTTTCATGCTATCTTTTTTCTTCAGCGTTGGTGGTTTATTATTTAGAGTTTTTGTACTTGGAGTGCGACTCAAGTTTTTGATACTGTTAGTTCGATTTATTGTCTTTTGTACATCTGGCTTTGGTTTTATCGGTACAGAAGGTTTCTGTGTCGTGCGTGTACTAGAATTTCGAACAGCTGTTTTGTTAGGCCCGGATTTATTCCCTGTACCTCTAGATGCTGCAGTTGATTTGATATACACATCTCGTTTTTTATCAGGACTTTGAGATCTACTAATAGTTCTGCTTGGTTGTCGAGAATTCAGCTTCGAAGCAGCTGGCGTGTTTCCAGCCGTTTTTGTAGATTTTTTCATGGAAGGTGACGAACTTTTCGATATTGTTCTTGCTGAGCTTGGTTTCAAATCCTCTATAGGGCTTTTGTTTGGTGTTCCTGCTATTGGAGACAAACGTTTGGTATTGATAGTCCTGTTTGATGGTGGGGGTCCTCCTCTTCCAGGAGAAATGGGAGGTTTTCCTCTAATGTTTGTCGGAGAAATACTCAAATGTTGAGTGCTTTTACTAATTGCTTTCTTGTTATTGCTTACTGTTCCTCCGATTTTTATACTTTCGTGTATGCTGCTCGTGCTGTTAGAAATAAATCTTTGATTTCTATTCATATTATTTTGAATAGGTTTTTTAGATGTAAACAAATCACTTGTACGATCGTTTCTCGTTGGAGAAACTGAGTTTTGTCTTTTAGGTATCTTCGAGTGTTGAGGTGAACCATTATTTGATTGAGGTTGTGATCTGGAAACAGATCGAACTCTTGATTTATGCATTACCGGTTTGTGTGTAACATCTAGCTGGTCACTGGTCAAATCTACGCTATCAACTGGTATATTTTCATATAGCAATATAGCTGATGGAGAATTAGATCTAGAACGAAGGGTGATTTTGTTCGGTGAGTTTGAACGTGACGTCGTTCTTGATCCTCCAACACTTCTTATTACTTCAAGTTTGGCATTTTGGTCTAAGAGTCCCATTTCTTTAAGAAGGGCCTCTTCCTCTTCTATTCTCTTTTCTTCCGCTTCTGCTTCATGTTTCTCTCTATTTAACTCGCTCAACTCTCGAACTTCTTCTATATTTTGTTTTATATAGTTTCTTGGAGAATGCGGTCTACTGAGCGTATGTATTGGTGTTGGCAGGGTGGCTGTTTGTGCCATGTTTTCTATTTTTGATAAAGAGTTGGTCCTTCTTCTTAAAGGAGAATTTGTTCTTGAACTAGCTCGTGATGTTTTCGGAGTGTTATGTCGTGAGGTTTCTTCGCGAAAACCTCTGCCTCTAAAGGGAGATATCCTTTCGTTTCTGATATCGATCGGCAACGATCTGGGGCTGGATGGTCGCGAAGTACTTGGTGTCTCAGTAATTATAGCGAATGAGGACTCTCGCTTTCTTTTCGCTGTTGATACGGCTCTGTAACAAAGAAATTTTGATCCTTTTAATATGATGTCAATGTATGAAGAATAACACTCTTAAATGATTTTACATTTAATTTTTTGAATTTAAAATCAACGCTTTAAAAAATCTAAAAAAATCTTGTAGGAAGATATTGATGAATATGTTCAACAAAAATTGGTTCTAGTAACTTCAATAAATTAGTTTTGGAGCAGTCGAGAAAAACTACAAAATAGAAACGAGCCTGAAGACTAGTAGGTAGACATCTGCTTAGAAAACGTTAGATTTTTGTTGTTGTAATAGCTAAGGTACCACTAAGGTACACTACTTTATGTGTCACACGACACGCATATGACCACTTTTTATGAGTTTTTAATAATGGAAACGACTAATGGTTGACCTTAGGTACATTTAGGCAGACTTAAAGCTTTAGTTGTTTTTATTTTCATTTACATAAAGACAGCAGCAGTAGCGTATTGGTTTTTTTCATTAGTTTTTGGCGTATAAGTTTACTAATAAGAGCCCTATTCATTAATTAACATAAAGTTTCTTTCTTTTTTCGAATTAAAATCAGTTTATACATTCATACATCTATTGATTTAACTATACATATATATTGTACCCATCCATGATTATCTAAATGGTGACTTGAATAAAAACAACTGAATAATGATACATAATTGATAATGACCCAACTTTTAAAGAATCTTTCGTTAAAAAAACGTCTCAATTGTGCAACATTAAATTTAAATAGAATCACGTGAGCCCTGAGAAAAATTTTCACTATCAGCAGACCAATCGATGATCCACATCATGACAGAGGAATATGGAAATAAAAAATTTGAGTCAATAAAATTTTATAGTTCCTGTTCTAGCCTCGTAATATAATGACGCGTATCTTTTCGTTGTGATATTCCTCGCATTTTTTAATTACAATTTGAGGGATACAAAAAGATTGATATGTTAATCACCCTCTAAAGGAACTGCAATGTACTTAAAATTATTTAAATTTAATGTAACATATTAATAGGACCCTGCAAACTTTGTAATTCATATTCATTTAATTAATAATACAATTCATACACATTTCAGGTGTGGGAACAATCACGGCCCGCAAGCTGTTTCGACAGGGTATTTTATAAGTATTTTTGAGATTTTTTTCTTGTCATCTCTGTTAGTCAGGAATAGGTCGGGAAAAAGGGACTGAAACGGAGATAGCGATGCCAATTCAAAGCTGCGGATTAAAAGACTATCCCCTTAGGGCATTTCAAATTTATACTCTTTGAAGATGGGTGGGACTTGAAAATGTACTATTCCTGCTCATCAAAGAACTCTCAAATTGTATTAAAGCTTTGCATTAAATGCTACCACAGTTGATTGACAAATTTATTGACATCATTTTTGATTAAATATGTTTTCTGGAATCTTGTCATAAATTTTGACTTGTTAATTTATTGCTATACTATTAGTGCATCATCATAATATTTAAAGAACCCTTTTCTCACAGCTCCGTCTAATATTTATTAAGGTTTAAGTTTATATTAAGTCGTTAGTATTTTTACTGTAAGTATGACTGTAGGGCATAAACGCTTTGTGTGACTTCACGGCAATCAATGCCCTTGAGTCAAAGTACGTTCAGTTCGATAGCTGACTCAGCGCTTTTACCACTCAAAGAAATACAAATCAAGGACGACGTAATTTACGTTAATTCAGGTTAAATTACCGACAAAATTAACTCAAGTCGTAATACAAGATGATGCCTTATTTCTGTTAATAGATGTTTATATACACACTTAGAACAATAAAAACTATATATTTTGTCATTAAGTAAATAGAAGTCATTATAAATGAAATTCTCATTTCAAAACACAGATAATGACCGCGTCTTTATAATATGTTAGAAAGAAACACTAAGTTGGTTTAATATTATAATTATTCAATTTGTGTAAGATACCAAAGTTACTTACTGAATTGATTAAAGGATTATTTTGCGCTTCCCTATTGTTGTGACTATCGTGAAAATCACTATATGGTTTAAAAATGGCGTCTTGTGTGATGCAAAAATGTATGTAACTAATTCAAAATGACGCCACAATGAAAAAAACAATTTACAGTTATATGAAACGAACTGTATTCTATAGCCAAAGAGTTCAATTTTCAAATGTTGTAATTGTTTTTTAAATATTTTTTTGTAAATGGTCAGTTCCGTATTCATATTAAATAGCTGCCTATGTAACATAGTAAATGAGTATAAATAATATGTCTGTGCGCGCGACTAAAGTCTTACACTAGTGAATTACGAAGGTAACGCCTCTATATATTAACATCATTGGTTTAATTAGTTTTTTAGATTTATCGTTATTTTCTTATACAGCGTTACATAAAGTTGAATAAAATTGCAATCACTGCGTTAATGGACGCAAGATGATTTAGCGAGTTTAGACATTTTCCTGATAAAACAGTTTTTAGATTCTACGATGACTATCAGTTCTGCATTTCCGGTTACCGCGATTTAATTTACTTAATTTATTGCGTTCGCTACTAAATTTTTATACATTGCCTTCAATGCAACAGACACATATATACAATAAGAAGAGTTGTGATTTAAATTTATTTATATTTGTTATAAGCTACGTCCGCGACGTTGTCCGCGCGGTGTGTCATTATAAAACCGGTTTTCGTATTTTCCTTTTAAAAATAAAACATTTCACCGCAGTAAAAAGTATCTTATATATTGATCCAGTTACTACTTTATCGTCATACCAAAATTTCGTCAAAATTCGTCCAGCAGTTTTTGCGTAATGCGTGTACAGAAAGCCGGACAAGCAGACAAATTACAAAAAAATGTTTTGATATTTAAGTATATATCAAAATAAATACATAAAATACACATTTGATATCTAAATAAATCTACACTACAATCACACTACAAAATATATTGTACCCACACGGTCCCGTTACAGTTTAATTTTATGTATAGATTTTTAAGACTACAAATAATAATTGGCTGCAATCCACTTACTAGTAAAATTGTAATTACAGGATACAGAGAGAAAAGAGAAATCGAAGAAAAGTACAATATCATGAAAAAAAATATTTTAAAACGCCTCAAAGAAACTCACGATTAATAGAAAATCAAAAGATAAACTAAGAGACATGGCAAAATGATCCAAAGGAAACATTTGTATAGTGACAGGCAAAATCGAGCAAGTCGACAAATATCTACTTTATAACCTAGGACACTATATTATTTATATTTGCATACATAATGTTATTTATGTAAAAAATAAAATTAAGTACTTACAAAAAAAAAATATATATTATTATTACCTGGGATTATATTTAAGAATTATATATACAAACGAGTGTGTATAACCCATAGATGTTTCACTTCTTGTGCGTGTTGATACACGCATCCGTTTTTTTCTAAACTATTTATTATTTAAGTCTTTTTTACATGATAGCAAACTATTGCTCAAATGCTCAAGATGGAACGGAACCAGTCAAAAACTACTGGGCCAATTTCGACACGGTTGTTCGTTTTACATAGCCATTAGCTCAGAAAAGGTTTTTAGAATGCTTTGCGTATAATGACCACTAGGGGATGCTGTGATAAATGTGTTTATTCAAAACAGATATTTAATTGTCATTGACATCTGGTTATAAACATTCCACTGGCACAGGCTGCTAAAAAATATTTTCAATTTAAAATTTAAAAACTAACGAAGAAGAAACTGTTAAGTGAAAAACATTCAAGTAATTTGTTTTTTTAACAAGAGTGACATAAGTAAATAAATAAATAAATTTTACTTTATGTATATACTCGTAATACTAAAACCATAGTTACAATGTTCTACGATGGTAACGATACTAAGTATATGCACTATATGTGCTTGAAGTAACCATGCTCGACAGTTAATTAATATGTTAGAAATTGCGCTTCAAATATTTTAAGTTTTATGTATAAAAATGCATACATTTTAATATGTTGAGTCACTTAATAAATCTTCACTCGAACAACAATTACGTTGTCTGACTGTTAATTGGTAACTTCTCGATGCCTACTAATCTTTCGAAAAATGGAAGTTTGTATTTCATTTTATCTAAAACATAATTATAATCAAATTAAATCATATAGCCACGGATATGTAACTATATATATGGATAGATGTTTTTTTTTCTATCGTACGAAATTAAACATCAACGCGTTTTGGAATTAGTCACCGGACAAAGAAATAGTTAAACAATCCACGTATATACAGGAAGGAATAAAGTTCTATAACAAGTTATTAAAATATAAATTTACGCCTTTTAGTAATTTGCGAGATATTTATGAAAAATCATCTGACGTCGAAATTATCCCTGTTAGTTAAACTTATCAGCTACTTTCCTCCATTAAAAAAAAAATTATAATAAATGAAATGTGGTTTAATCGTTATGCCAAAATAAATTGTAATCTTTGTGAACCAATCAAAATATTATGATTTTATTAAGTGTTAGGTAATGAAAATGATAAACCTCTGCCCAGATGACGTCAAAGGGACATTTTATTAATAAAATTTTGGATATAAATAATTAAGAAATTAGCATACTTAGAGAAAATTGTACCTCCAGAAAGGTATAAAATGGTCTATATTTTTGGAAAAAAAATTTAAAAATTATATTTTAAATTTTTTTGTCGAAGTCCATTAAAGAAGCATTATTCCATGAAATACCTTTGTGCAAAAACAGTCATTACAAGTACTGAGAACCCTTAGAACAGATGCCATGCTTTCTATTGTTATCATAAGCTGGTACTTTATTACTCTATGACTCGCCTACTTTACCACACACTCACGTTGACGTGTTGCTAAAGAAACCTTTGTAAAATCGTGAGTAGCCACGAAAAGTCATCTAATAGCAAACACGTCACCGCCGACCACCGGTGATTGACCATGCCTTGGCCACGCAAGGAAAAACTTTTGTTTTCTTTTAATTTTTCATGTAAATGTGCGTGTTTCGCTACTACGTAGTTAGTTTTCGAACAGAGAGATGGCTTATGTTGTCGTTGCGACTTGAATCGTTGTCGAATAGGCGACAATCGACTTGCGAAGCGAAAGTGGCTAGTACATTTTTTGTAAATTTAGATCAATTGTAGATTTTTATAAGTATTATTCGCATGAAATATCACTATGTTTCAACTTCACAAAATGCGTGAAACATATAAATAGAACGTACTGACGTTCTATGAGTTACGCATTTATTCGCTTCACCCTTTATAACGAATAGGTATGTTTCTTGTCTAGTTATGTTTCCATCCACAAATCAATTACGGATTTGACATAAAAGGTACATATACACCATATAAAAAAAATTAATTAAAAATTAGAATTAGTGATTAAGAATGGTTAAATGAAACACCATCTGATTTTAAAGAGACTTTGGACAAGATCAGGACCAAAACATAAATTACAAGTAACCGAACATAACAGTTACGTTATCACCATTGTTTATATGCAGCCTTAATTGTCTGTACACAGTAATTTAATGGCGAAAATTTTACGTGTAATTAATGTGAACCGCGTAATAAATGTTGAAGATTATTTGAACTGTGTTGTAAAATTTCTATTGCTTTGAATATCCATTACGACAATAGGTTTTCGAATTGAAAAACTTGGTTCTGATTTCGATAATAATATGAGCTTCGAAATCGCTTGATCGATTGTCGAACACACAGTTCTCACAGACTTAACCAATTTCATATAATAAAAAAATATTAAATGCAAACTTTAAGCTACTAACTAAATCATCTGAGTATTTAGAAAATACACTAACTGTATTTTTCAGTCATCGGTCATGCACATGAGAGAATCGCAGTCGTTGTCAAAGTTACTGGGAAAATAATTTTTATTATATAAAGTCTTAAACGGAAATTAAATTCGATAATACGACCATAAAAATCAAAGAACCATTTTATAGTATTAACTTCGACATGTATGAGAAATTAATAGATATTTATTTTACAAGGTGACATGGCGCAACTACCGACACGACGTTCGCAAAGTACACTAACATTCTTATAATTAACAGGGCTCATCGTATGTACGAGTATGTAGGTTAAAACGATGTATGAATTGTACTCGTATCTTCATAACTTTAACGATTTTACCAAGGTCTTAGATTGTAAACTTTTTTAAACAAGCCATTCGCTATGGCTGCCTTTTGGATTTCCATTTCATGCGAGTTCGCCTTCATATATTAGATAAAAGCGTGATACAACGTATCCATTTTGGGGTTCCGTACAAAAAGAATAGCAACGGCAATTCTATTACTAAGACTCCGTTGTCCGTCTATCCGTCTGTTACAGGGGTGTATCGTCTGAACCCTAATAGGAAGACACTTGAAATTTTCACAGAGTGTTAAAAACCAAAGGGGTCCCCATACAAGAAACCTGTTTTTGTATAATGTAAGTTGGTACGGGACCCTTCGTGTGCAAGTACAACTTGCAGTCGGTTTGTATTTTTTATATCCCAGACAATATTAATTTGAAAATAGATGGGATTCGGGTGGTCCAGGATGAATAAATCAGAATGTTTGGTAAGCCTATGTATAAATATCATATAAAGGTATGTTTTGGTGTTCTTTTCCAATGCACTCACAGATTTTCAGAAAATGGTACATATAGCAAGAAAAAAAGAATTCTACAGACCTGTCGTTTTGCGTCGGTTTCTTTGAGGTGACTGGTGTCTGTCTGTTGGTATAGATAGGTAAAACGATTCCAATGATACTGGTGTAAAAATACATAAAATTACGGCACATAGATGGGCCACATATTAATTTGTACAAATGTTTGATCAGTACAGAATGCCCCAGAATGTGTACCAAGAAAACAATATTAATAAATCGAGTATCATGTCAGTATACAGATATTAACAAAGCAATTTCAAAACTATTTACCTTTTCTATAATCTTTGAGGGTGCTTTAACAACAAAGAGATTAAGGATGTCTTTGTTTAACAAAAATTTTGTTAAATGAACATTATTAAATTAAAATAAAAATGACATGAGAAAAAATTCTATACATTTCATTTCAAAAACTATTAAAGTAATAAGAACACGTTCGTAAATGGCGGTCGCTAAGATTCAGAGTGATTTGTATGGGCAAGCAAGATTAAAAAAAAAAATTATTGTCTATATATAGAAAAAAAAGGCATTTTTAATTTTTTAATGGCATTAGTCAATCCTGTTACATATGAGAATTACAGGACTATACGGGAAAGTACAGGACCAACTAAGGTTTGAGCATTAAAAATGACAATAAAACCCAAAAAAAAATCTAGTCCATAAGAAATGCACGGAAAAAGTTTTTTGTGAATTCTATTTCTACTACTCTAATCGCAGTTGGTCGCACTGAATCTTTCAATCTCTATAAGAAACAGCCGAAACGAGATATCTCTATATGTCGCATATAAAGCTAAAGCTATCTCGTTTCGGTGCAAGGTAAAGCCTCGATAAATTCAGTAGTGGCAAAATAGGTTAAGATTTTATAAGTAGAAAATCTTCGCAATAAATAGGCGACACTAGTGAGAAGAAGCGGTGCGGTGGGGCAGAGGACGCTTCCTGGCCATCACTACCACGACCGTCGGGAGAACAGATAAAAAAAGGTTTAGTTAATTTAAAAAAAAGGTATTAAAATGTCACAGAAGTTACGTTTGTCCAATAGATTTGATATGTATGCGAAGTTATGAACAAAAATGATATATGTTCGTAGCTATGCGGTGTCGACATCCCTACTCGTGTGTCTCGCGCTAAATATTAGTAAACCGGCGTTAATACCGAAGATTACTTACTCAGGGCGCGCGCTCAAAATACTTTGGTCGTGGTATGCATGCTAGCCCTGCAGCTTCGATTTACGCCATCAAAAGATTGAATGAGAATTGTCGTTTCTCTTTCTCACTGTACAGTTTTTATTCAAAATCTCCAGATGCAGATGGACATGATTCCGAATGTTGGGAACGCTCTCAAAAGAACTTTTTTCTGTACTTGCAATAGTTTAAGTAGCTGCCCTTACCGCCGAATCTCGAAGTACCACCCTGTAAAAGGGAAATCTACCTATACCCACCCGCTACCTACAATATATTTTGCAATGGTTTTAATATGAATGTGTTGTTGATGGTAAACGATGATGATAAATGGTCTAAATAGAAGGTTATTTCCACCTCGACTTGTATCAAAGTGTGCTATCTAACCCAAATTAGGTTATACTTTCTTACGCATACATTTACATGAGAATCATATTCGTAGAAAGCGTTTTGGGTCACGATGTGTATTTATGTTGTATATATGAAATATGATTGATCCATAGAATATAACAGGTATTATAGATATACCTATTACCCGCTAACTAATTTATACCGCATAGTATTGGCCTTCCATGCGGTAGCAGCATGATGCGAGAGCGATGACTCTGGAACTGTTAATAATAGTCCAGTAGACAATAGGTGACCAAGCCGTCTTCACAGGGAAGGTCAACTTTATGCGGTATACATTTAGACTACGTCTTGTTTCGAACTTCTTCCGTGATCTAATTCATACATATAAAATTCCTATATTTTGTATTTAATACTGTTAATTAGTATACGTATATTTGATACGTTAACCGCTCATTCTACGATTTCAGTTAATCTAAGTTTTATACTAATAGGCATGTACACTGTATAGAGCCAGTCCGAACTTTCCTGGCACCCTAGGCGAAAGACTGCAACAGCGCCCTTTTAAGAAAATTCGTGACAAAATAAACAATAATGTAAACCGATCGAGTGCGTAACAAAATGAGAGTGTTTACATCTTTTTTGCTTTATCAAAGAATAAAATTTGAAAAATAAAAACACTAAATAAAACATAAAATTAGGTAAGATTTATTTTTCTTGCCTTAATTTTGGCAAAAAGGGAAAATATGAGAAGTTGACAATCCCACATGTCTTATTGAGTAAAATTGTTGAGGGCAGTTGACGTTTTGATTAGTTTCAATGTAGAAAAACTGCGCTTACCGCTGGCCACAGATTGACGCCACCCTGATATGAGAGCCCTAGACCGTCGCCTAGCTCGTCTATGTGGGCACGCAAAGTCCTAAATACGTTTGTGGTTTGTGTACTATTTTCAACTACACCGCATTGTGGAGGGGAGCAACAAGAAATTTTTTGAGGAAAATCTAGTCCCTTCTAAAGGATTATAACATGCTAGAAAAGTCATTAATACCGAAGGAAGTCAAGTAAAATAATAACAAACATTATTAAAGGATTTCAATTTAAGAAAAAGAAATTTCTACAGATACTATCCCACCAAAAGTCGTTTAATAGACCTTAACACAACTTTTTTAAATAGAAATGGTGTCATGGTAATTAACAAGGTAAGTCTAAAGTCAAATATAGTGTTTATTTAAATTAACAAATTTCTAAAAATTTGAAATGGTTGCTATTATAACGTTTATACTGCACATACAGTAAATGAATTTGACAGCAGCGTTTGGTTTTGATAGGGTCATAAATGTAGCTTTACAGTGTCGAAACTGTCAAACGCAATTTCGTGGAGACGAAAGCCGGCGCGCGGGGACCTCGCGGACCAAACTCGGACTGAAACTCGCCTTCTCGCAACGGGTACACAGCCGCTAGCTAGAGTACGAATGGTTAGACAATAAACGCAGAAGAGGGCTTCCAATTAATTAGTGCTTTTATGATACTGCATGATGTCTTATACGTATAATAAGACAGCTTAAAAAAAACATGATCGTACCGAATTCGTTCTCAGGACAATAAGTTTTATAAGATCTAAGAAAACTGTTCATAGCTTGAGTAATAATGAGATGGTTATATAATTAAACAGTATTCACGTTTACTCGATGTATTATACAACTTTTCTGTTTTTTATTATACCACTGTCCAACTTGGTGAATTCCAAATCCAAATTTATTCCGAATGTATTACGACCGTTTTAAAGTGTATAGTTGCATAGTCTTTTTTATAGGACAATTTTGATACATGTAGTCAAAGTGTAACGTAGCGAATGGCGGGCTTTGATCATTTTGCTTTATTCCGTAACTAATATACTGAATAGTACCCTTAATCCACAAAAATTACAAACATGAACATATACTTTATGATATTTTAATTAAATCTATCTACCATATGTAACGGTAAATTTTATTTTATTTTGCTAAGCTAACTAATTCGCATTAGTATAATCAAAGGTTGTTTAATGTGTGAATTTAGTTACTTAACAGTATACTAACGTAAAGAAAATATAGTAACATTTTTATGACCGATTGCCGAGTCGTTAAAGAGTAACTGTAGAACCAAGGGTTGCGGGTTCGATTCCCGCCCGGGACAAATATTTGTGTGCATGAACGAACATGTCTATTTCTTCCATGTCTGGTTGTAAAATATCTTTGTATGTATTTATTGTAAAAGGATATTTGTGTATATATATATATATATATATATATACATATATATATTTCAGTAGTTTAATACCTATAATACAAGCATAATACTTGCTTACTTCGGGTGGGGGAATAATTTTCTTTCTCCTCCCAAAGCCTCAGGTTCACACTATCTAATCATGATATAAGCTAATGAATGGTCAAGTTGGGTCTTTGACCAGATAATAAAGGTTCATTTGTGAATCAGCCCGTATATTAGAGGTTGAAACGCGTAACGGTGTGTGAGCCGGGAAAGTTGATTACCGCACTCTATATATACCTAGGCACAAGTATAATTTATTCATACTGTACCAGTCTAAAACTAGGATACGGTGATGAACAAATAAAGCATTTTTATCTAATTGCCATTAGCCCATTATACCCCACTGCAGGGGCTTTGGCCTCCCCCCAGGGGCTTGGAACTTAAATTCACCACGCTGCTCTAATAAGGGTTGGCGGATTGTAAAGACAGCCATCTATTGACTGCTGCTTATCTATTGACAGCTGGACCGACTGTTTAACGTGCTCTCCGAGGCACGGAGTGAGTGATATTTATGAACAGTCAGAAAACTCATTGGTACACGCCCGGATACGAACCACGGCCACACGGCCCTGTTTTGAAACAGGTTTGCTGCGCTCTTCTTCAGAAAAATTCTTTTTCAAATTCCAAAACAGTTGAACAAATTTTAATGACTTCATAAACTTCACAGATATGAAAAGGAGGTGCTGAAAAGTGACATACGCTAATTTTCGATTGTTTGTCTCTATGTCCTTTCATGAAAATTGGTATAGAGTAATAACATGATATGTGATTGCGCAAATGATAGACCAAATTACTTTAGGGCGGTAATAGAGAGTCTGAAAGTCTTCCCGAGTTGAACTTACCTACCGATTGAATTCTCGTGTACCGTATGCATGATGTTACAAAAATGTTACTTGGATTTTAAATCAACTGAGATAGAGCTCATCAAATACAACATTTTTGTTTCGGGAGTCTCATCTCGCATAAGTACAGTTTTAAAAATGTCGACGCTGAGTTAATAATAAAAACTAGCGTTTATCATTCTTTTTATTACTAACTTTGTATTAAGAGAAATGTGGTTCCAAAACAAAGTCTTTGTTAATTCAAAATCAGTGTGCAAAGCTCATGGAGAAATGCACAAACTTCTTCATTTATTGCTATGACATTAAACTAAAACCGCTAACCAAGAAAGTGAAGACGAAAGTTAAGTGCTCATTGTTAAGGGAATTTCTCATGATTATAGCGCAGATGCGCATTTAATAACTTCGTGAAAGAGTTGATTGTAAATTGATTTTACAGAAGTGCGCCGAAGTCGGAATTATCACAACTAAAAGTCGGTTTCAAATATGACATTACAAATCTTTGAAAGATTCGTCTATGAAACTTTCACAGAAATTCCTAATTCAATATGAGCCGAGAACGCGATATCAGTTTGAATTACGAATCAGACATAAACCAAAAGCGGGTGTGAAGGTGGTTGCGCGGGGTTCGTCGTCACCTGTTTCACTTATAAGTCGATAACCAATACACCAGAAAATTAGTGTTTAGCTGCTTGGACGGAACGACCGAAGTGCCACTTCTGCTGGCATTTTCCTTATTAGTTGTAAGCGTGTAGATAAAATGCATTGTCACTTTAAATTACAACAAAATAACTGCCTCTGGGTGTAATAAGTATAATAGAACGATGATTGTTAAAACCCTGTACGTTAGAAAGCTCTAATTTTACAGGAGAGAAGAAAAAGCGTATTACTTGTAGTAGGTAATAGAAAAACAAAGATGTTTTAAAAGTTTTGGACATTTCGGCATTGTTGGAACCTTTTTTATGGAATTATTGCTATTATTATTAAGTACTAGTATTTATTTATTTTGTGCAAAAATAATAAAACAGAACACTACTATAATTTCAAATAAATATATATTTTTTTGTTTTCAATAATTAAATTACTTTTATCGGTTATTGTGTTTTAACACCCATTTCATGTTTTATCATTTCATTTAACATTATTTAAGACCCATTTCATGGTTTTCGGAAAAAAAATATCTTTTGGGCTTTTAATAATTACCGATTCTATAATATGCACTAATTACTAATACCATACCAAAACATTAGCCTATTAATGCCCCCCTGCAGGGGCTTAGGCCTATCCTCGAGATGACGGGGATTGGAGCTTAATCCACCACGCTACTCCAGTGCGGGTTGGTTGATTTTAACGACTGCCATCTAGAGACGGCAACCAAGACCGACAGCTTAGCGTGCTCACCGAGACACAGAGTCAGTGATAATTATGTATATAAGTTAGAAAAAACTCATTCGTTCGTACATACCCTGGGTATCAAACCACGTTTTTATAGTCCACGCAGCACGCAGGCCTTTTTTTTAACACGTTTGCCTTAGTGGGAGGGGGGGGGGGCGCTATTAATATTTCGCGGTTCTTGAAATATTTGATGCATATGCTTTCTTGATTTTAATTATTCATTTATTCCCTTATTTCATATTTATACTATTTCTACCATAACACTTTCTTTATATCTTCCTTTAAAGTTATATCTTCTATTGTTAGATTCATCCTTCCTCTAATTATTCCAACCCCCCTCTTCCTTTCTATATCGTTTATTATCTCTCCTAATATATATCCTATGTATTTAATTAGGTTTTTAGTTTTGTGTCCTTTAGTTTATTATTTTTTTTTGTCTGTTGTACTCTTCCCATTTTCCTTGCATTTCTAAGTCATAGTTCAACTGCACATAATTAGATTTAAAATGTTGTAAATGTAAACAGTTTGATCAAATTCAAATGTCAAATAATAAAATAGAATTTAAAATAGCCTTTGGATTAGTATCCAAAACATATCTTCTCGATCTTTAAATGCACAGATGCATCAAAGATGGTACCGTAGGCGTGGGTCAGGGTTCCCTCGTACAGTAGATGCTTTCAAATGCACACCTGCGGTGAATCATTGTTAACTAGACACAAGTGGGCGTAATTGTGAAATTTGTTCTTGATACTATGTTTACTAGTAATGAATAATTGGATGCGGTTTAGTAAATTTAACTTCGTGTTCATAAAAGGTAAGTTGAATTATAAAAAAAGGTCAGAAGACTTTATCGAGTTTAGTGAATACAAGCTTCTACCACTTTTTTGCTTTTCATATGAAATGAAATTTATTTATTTACCGTAAAAAAAAGAGAAAGCATTGCATGCAAAACTAACAATAAATTATTATTAGGTGTCGTATCTCTCACACTAGCTAGGATTTCCTGTGTTGTGAGAGAGTCACTTCTAGTGGTACTAAAATTATTTTTTTACAATGCACTTAAACGAATATACATGAAAGATATATATACATAAATATAGTTTGGATTGACAATAATTGATTTGAGCTGTGTGCTGCGTGTGGTGTGTGGATGTTTGTCTGTATGTGGTGTGTGGGTGTGCGTTGGCGGGTATGCCTTTGCGTGTGTGATGGTATGGGGCGTATGATGAGGGTGTGAGAAGAGTGCATGTGCCTGCAAGATGGGAATAGGGAGAGATTTGAGTGATATTTAAAAGTGTGCGTAATTTAGACTTTAGTAATAATCTGTTAATTTTAATTTACAAATGCATTTAGTGCAGTAAATTATGTCTGAGGTTTTATTTAATTTCCTGCATATTTATTTCGAAACTTTATTCGGCATTCAATTCGAATCTCAAACTGTTTTGTATCCCATTTGAATCTTCGACCAGAACAAATAGTAGGTACACTACGTTACTTTCCCTTTCAACACTATCTTCGTGCAAAAATCATATCGTTTCGTTGCACCGTTACAAAGGAACATACACACAAGGAAATACACTTTCACTTTTATTTTTTAGAATATATTATGAAACTGTAATGGAATGATGTATGTGCATGGAAGATACTTTTGAAAAAAATATTGGCATCAATTTATTAGGAATCCGCGATGTCAAAAAAATATTTTTTCTTCGTTGGTCTGTGGGTTTGTTTCTTCGTTCATCAATAACTATATGTTTTTACATTATAAAGTGTATATTGAAATGTTTAATTTTTACATTACGAATAAAAATACTATGTTTTTAAACGCGAAGGTCATACGAGTAAATTTAAATACTAATATAATATAGTAAAAATAAAATAAGTTAAATTTACCGTTTTTAATATAAATAATGTAATCTTAAAAAAATAGATATTTAAGGGCATAACCGTGGGCAAACATTAATATTAGTATAATTGTAAGAAGACAAAGTTTTATTGAATATACTAGCCGCATATAGCGGCATTTCGATTTTTGGGAAAACCCATTTTCGCATCATTCTTTGAAGTTTGAGTTACCATGCTTTTATGAATGCGCCTTCGTTCAAATTTTCTCGCTTATTTTTTTTACTTTGATTCACGCGATTCAGATAATTATCCCATGACAAACTTTGACAGGAAAGCGTCACAACAATGTTCATAATTCCATTGCCATATGTCGTAATATTTTATGTAAGTAGATCACCAAAGTTAACACTAAAGCCCCAAACTCTGCCGTCTCAGAAAAATGAAGCTGTCCTAATATTTTACAAGCCAAGATTAGAATATCACTTGTGATTTTATCTTTCAAATTCTATTATTTTGCAGTAGCTAAACCGAGAAATTGTAAAACTAATATATTAATAAATAATAAATGCTGAATTTGTTTTATGAAACTTTAAGATAACAAATAATTTAAAATAAAATTAGCAATAATTAATGGTAAAGTTATATGAAATATTATTTACAAATACTTAAAAAATTACTTTTTGAGGTACAACTAAAAGATGTTAGCGGTCCTAAACCTGTAGGAAAATTTCTATTTATAAATCAGTCAATGTTGGGGGGTGCAAAATTAGAGGTATGATGTAAAAATTGGAGTTTGGAATATTGATCACTAGCCATTGTTGTCTTAAAGTATATCGTGACAACATACATAATGGTGAAATAGAGGCTAGGTATTTGTGGTTCGATTCCTCTTAAATATTGTTATGTCTGCGGCAGGGCTCGGCAAGTTCCAGGACCGAATTACACCTGTCTATTCCGAACACGTATCCCTGCCGAATGATTAATAAAAAATAATAACGCAAACCTCAGGAAGAATCCAATACTTTTATTGTTTATTATATACAGTTTTTAAAGTAACTTTTATTGTTTATTATATAAGTTACTTTAAAAACTGTATATTATCCTATAAGATATCTCTTCTAATTGACCATTCCCAAATTTTTGAGCAAAAGTCCGTTATTTTATTTTTCGAAAGAATAGGTAATTTTAAGAAACAAATTTGAGTTTTTTTTGTTTTAGGTCGGTATTTAAATAAAACTATTGTATTTATGTAGTTATGTCATTTTGAAAATTCTTATAACGTGACGTCACAGGGTGGAATTATAAGGTCAGCCATCGCCGTTGCATATTCATAAAAATAATGTCATGTCATCAACGGCCATTATTAGTTCCATGAACTGTCATGGCATCCAACACTCTGAGAGTGACATTATTTTTGTAAATATGCAACGACAATGGCTGACCTTATAATTACACCCTGTGACGTCACGTTATAAGAATTTTCAAAATGATATAACTACGTAAATACAATAGTTTTATGTAAATACCGACCTAAAACAAAAAAAAAACTCAAATTAGTTTTTTAAAATTGCCTATTCTTTCGAAAAATAAAATGATGGACTTTGCTCAAAAACTTGGGAATGGTCCATTGCTTGCTCATTGTTTGCAGTATATGATCATAAAAGTTGTTGTGTATCACCTACTCACATAGACATAGGCTTGTAAAGTCGACCTCACCAATAAGCTGTTGTTGTCCAATTTGTCGGAGTTTCACTACCGTTTGTAAACGCATAAAATTTGTAAAAGTGTTACTTGGGCAATACGCATCAGAACTGATTACAATGTCTAGTGTGTCACAAAGGATCACCTTGATTGCTGCTCTGTGACAGCATAGATTTGTTACCTTGCATTTTATACTATAGACAAATAAGTTGCTTTGGGCCATGCAAAAAATGTAATTGCAATTGCTAAAGTGTGTTTATTTGTCCTTTCTTTACAACCAAACGTCATGATTTTTTATATGAAGGTATTTCAAGGGGCGGAGAGTAATATTGACTACTATTCATTCCCATCGAAGATTCCCATGCTATACAAAATTATTCAAAATATATAAAAGAAAATATACTAAATTCGTACATTCAACCAACCTCAATTCTCAAAACTACTCAGACTAAAATTTTGAAAAAATACAAAATAAGGATCTAACCATAGAGCAAATCAATTTGACAGCAGCGTTGGGTTTTATTAGAGTCAGAAATGTCAATTCACAGTATCAAAAACGTCAAACGCAATTTCGCGGGAGTGAAGGCTGGCGCGTGAGGACTTCGCAGACTGAAACCGAACTAGAACTCATCATCTCGCCAAATGGGTGCACCAGCTAGCTAGAGTAGGAGTGGTTAGACGGTAAGCGCAGAAGAGGGCTTCTAGTCAATTTGTACTTTTATGGATCTAACACACACTTTACACAATATCACTATAATGGCTAGATTTGAACAATAAAGTCCATAATCGACAAAGTATATAGGTCACTATTTTAGATAGCATAATCATTGATATTGAGTGTCTCATAACAAAACGTGAATAAAATGACAAACTCAAAGATTAGGAAAACAATACGTTATTATCATTGTTTGTTGTTAATTTAAACACGAAATGTAATTTCATAATCTTTATTAAGTTTTCCAGAACGAATTTCACATTTGTGTTGCGTCACACTAAATTCTATTTCACAGTGAATATTTTAAAATATCAAGTGACGTATACCTATTTACTCTACGACGACGTAAATTTTTTTGATCATATTTTTGTTGTCATTATGCGGTATCTTTATGTACATCGATGGTAACTATATAAGTTTTGAGATGCTCGAAATTTAAAAATGGAACACATCTATAATCAATTTTATGTTTTTAAATAGTAATTTCGAACGTGAAATTAGAAATTTAAATTTCGAACGTGAGAGGCTATTTATAACAATTAAACAAAAAAAAAAAAAACTATGAATGCTTGGAATTCAATCTGTTATCACTTCCCGCGTTATGGTCTACCACGATGGAGCTCAAACGAGAACATTTGCGTGTTATGATCTAATATGATTTTAAATTTGGTTTATCTGAAGTGTTTATCATTGAACGTTTAAAAGTAGCTTTAGGCAAATCTGCTTCTTCTCGGACAACGATTTTTAGATGGTTTAACGAATTGTAGGCAGAACTAGCCTTGAAGATGACAACAGAAGTAAACGCACGCCAATCGCATTCACTGCAGAAAATGTGTGAACTACTCGAAAGCTGAGAAGAAACCCGTAACATGTATAAGAACATAGAAAAAGTCTTAGACATTAGTCTGGTTAGTGTTTATAAAATTTCACGTGAACATCTTGGCGTGGGGAAACTTTGTTGTCGTTGTATACCAGATGTGCTCTCCGGAACGAAAAGAGAAGTCCGTGTGGATTGGTGCAGGGAAATGCAACTACGTTATAACAGAACTATATGTACCACGCTTGGATATAAATGACTCTTTAGATTGACCGATTGGCCGAGTGGTTAGAGACCATAACTGTGGAGCCAAGGGTTGCGGGTTCGATTCCCGCCCAGGACAAAATGGAATGTTTGTGTGCATGAACATGTCTATTTGTTCCGTATCTGGGTGTAAAAGTATCTATAAATGTAACCCATAATACAAGCATGATACTTGTTAACTATGGGACTAGATAGGGCTGTGTGGAATGTCACAGATATTATTATTGATGAAGGTGAATGTAAATTTTATCGAAACAAATTTTTTATGTTGTTTATATGATTATTTATAGTATTTAGCATTCACCTGCACCTAGTTTGAGCTAGTGGGTTTAGCGTGGGTTTACCTATATTACTCATTTACCATCTCTGATCCTACGCGATTTCGTTACAATAGCCAATTAATCAATCAGAATGACCGACAATTACTTTCAACGTATATTTATTTATGCTATTGTTAAAAAATATCGTGTATGGGATATTATTATAAAAATTTCGCCATTACACTCTATCGGCATAAATTATTAATTTTTTCACATGAAAGTTATGTGGTAACATTATACAAAATACAATAATATATCTAGGAATTCTGCCAAGCGGTAATTTGATCCCAGACTAGTTAGAGCGTGTGCTATGGGTACCAAACAACATATTTGCACCCGTACTAAGTATTTTAAATACGAAAGCCTCTCTGTCTGTCTGTATAATCCATTTTCATGGCTAAACCTCTGAATCGATTTTTATGAAATTTGGTGTAGAAATAGCTTGAATCCTGAGGACAGACATGTGCAACTTTTTATTGTGATATTTTTTCTGTATGTTTGTTAGGTATATTTTCTTAGCGTGAGCCCGATTTACACTTGACAGGTTTTTATTCTTTATTGTTTTACTTTAGTGTTGGTCCTATGATCACACCAAGTTTGACGTTTGTGTGTATTGCCGTTTTTACGATAGAGCAAAAACAAAAAAAAACTTAAAAAATCAGTTTCTTGTAGGAGGTGTTCTTTAATTATTTTTTTAAAACTATTTGTTAACCTATTAACTTGTCACCAATCAATTGTGCCTCTCATTCAAATGCTCGTAACCTTGATTCTAACTCAAATGTGGTGATGTGTAGTGCCTTGGTTAATATAATCACCATAACAACACCCACTTCATGCAATTCTTTTTCCGTGGTTTAAAAGATACAAGCTTATATAAGTTCTTTTAGGCGGGATAGACGCCGTAGGCTTTGTAATATGGTTCCATTGCTCATCTCTCGATAGAAAACCCTAAAAGCTAATCAAGATTTAGAATGACTTATGAGTAAAGTTGAGTTGCTTTGAGTTGTGAAATGGAGTTATTATACAAAGCTGAGTAATAGAAGTATAAAGTTACGTATTCCAAAATTTTATTAATTAGATTTCGTCGCTTGTTGGCCTTTCCTCTTATTATGTGTTAACTACCCAGCTTTGAATTAATGTAATAGACGGGTAATACTAAGCCGTTTAGTTCCAGAACCAAAGTTATCACATTTTAGCCATAGGATTAGGAAATGACACGGGCAGAAAGCGCGTAAGGCCCGTGTGATTGGTTACATAGATGTTGTGTGGCAATGAAAAGGAAATACTGAAAAAAAAAAATATTAAATAAAGTTTACAAAATTTGTAGGTTTCGAGTCGTTAAGAATAGCGAGTGTGCGCTTTCTAGTCTGCTACATTCAAAGAGCGGTGGTGTTGAGCAATCGTATTTTAAGTTATATACGTTTCTGATAAGTACGCATGTAAATTAGGGATCAATTTTTGAACGCTGTGCAGTATGAAGACGTGTCATCTTTACCGAAACATCAATGCTTATGTCAACCACGCGACCGGAGCAGTGAAAAATGCTTGTATTTTATAGCAAGTGTTTAAGACATACAGTATGAAACATGCAACATTTATAACAATAAGGAACCAATTTAAAGACGCGATTTGGCAATACAAAAGAGATTGCTATTGTCATTCGTGATAAGCAGACCGGAACGGACGTATGTAAAACCGAGTTATGAAAGGACCCGCTCGCTGTTTGTCATATTTACGTGATAGGCAATCATTTTTCTCAATAACTACGTTCAACTAGACACACAACGAGGTAGACATTTTATGAGAGGAAAATAAAAGTAAATGCCTGAATTAAGTTTTTAATCACGACTTTAATGTTTTAAAAGAATATTTATTTATTATTAAACTAACGCATTATTATAAACATCTGACAACTAATTCGGATTACTTTGTAGTTTGTAGTGTGAAGTATGAATACAGAATACATAATACAACGTTTGGCAGCGCTGTAATAATAATACATGGGACTTCCCATACACAGGGCCATCTAGTCCCAAAGTAAGCAAGTATTATGCTTGTGTTATGGGTTACTAGACAACTGATACACATACTTAAATATTCTTTATAATATATACATATATAAATATTTTTGCGAAGAAACCACATACATATAACAACCAAGACCCGGTACCAGTATCAATATTCATCATACAAATACTGAACCGACCTGGGATTCGAACCCGGGACCTCCAGCTTCGTAGGCAGGGTCGCTACCCACTAGGCTAAGCGGTCGTCTACTAACTTTATAGTATATTATTTAAATGCTGACGCAGCTGCCTAGTTTAGTATTAGTGCTTGAAGACAATATTGGAGTGGGACGGTACCTTAACCATATGTATGTTCGTTAGAAGTTGTATTTGAACGTACTTGAACATATTTCAACCACCGACTTAAAGGTTATCACTAGACTGTAAGTGTCACAAAATTAAACTGCATATGAAACTTAGTCCAACCGTGGTGCGGGGACTAAAGACAAAATAGTCGCTTGTAGACCTTGTGTCAGTTTAGTTGGTTTAGTCGATTATAATCAATTTGTATCTTCCACGTATCACATAAAATTATACAAAGAAAATGCCGAGCTGTGTTTTCAAACAGTGCAAAAACAATATCCGGAACTCCAAAAAGGCAGATGGGATCACTTATCACACGTAATCTTATAATATTTTATTAATTTCGTTTTTAATAATTTAATTTTTGACAATTACAATTTGACAGTTGCACATAAATTTAATTATTCGGTAAGCACAACGATGACAGTCTTTTCATCTCTTTTCAATCTATTAGATAGCTATACACCTTCCGCATCACCTTTCTCTTTCGCAATTTTGTTCAACGGTTTTGACACACATTTTGAAAGATCAGGGACCAGGGCCGCATTTGAAACAATTAATTAATCATAAAAATAAATGAGGATATAAAATATTGTTTTGAATTAGTTATCCACTTTAGGTACGTTTGGGTGAAATTATTTGTTTTGAAATGATATATGGCAATGATAAAAAATCGTCTAAAATTACAAAAAAAAATAAAATAGAAATGGTAAACAATGGCAGGAAATTCTTGTTATTAGTAGAAATGGTAAAAAATATCAGAAAATAGACATGTAGGAATGGTACGCAATAAAATTATAAAATTGCCATGGCAGGTACTCATTTTGTAGGTTTTTGGAAATGCTAATTTCAAAACTAACATCATTTACCAACTTCACTTAACTTTTTATCGTTCTACTTGTATAAATTTATTTCGCGTACCTCTGAAACAGCTCGGAAAAAATACCGAGCTAAATTATATAACGTTAACAAAGCATATGTAAAATTATAAAAATAACTAGCGGCCCGTCCCGGCTTTGCACGGGTGGTATTCGTTCATCATAAGATTCACGTTTTTATCTTAGTCTTATCTCATTCCCGTTCTTCCTTTCCCGTTTTCGTTCCCATCGCATAAATATTTTATCGTTTCCGTTCCTGGCTCTAGTCTCATTTCCTTTTCGTTTCCATTCTCATCAAGAATAACTTTTTTATCTCAGTCTTAACTCATTCCCGTTCATTCCTTTCCTGTTTTCGTTCTCGCGACACAAATATTTTATCGTTTCAATTTCTGTCAGTCTTAATTAAATAAATTACACTTTCGCGAAGTAAATATTTATATAAGAAATTAATAAATTACTAATATTGCTATTAAAAAATAGGGGTTGGTGGTGGAAAAGTAAAAATTCAGAGTGTATTTATTTTTATTGCCACATTATAAAAAAATAAGACATAAAAATTTTGCTAAAAAAAAATTTTTAGGGTTGGACCACCCTTATCACTTAGGGGTATAAAAAATTGATAAAAGCCTATTCACAGACCTACCAAATGCACATTGCACATATAAAATTTCAACCAAATCGGTCAAGCCGTTTCGGAGGAATATAAACACTAAAACTGTGACGCGAGATTATTATATATTAGATTAAAAAAATAGGGGTTGGTGAAAGAAGGGTGAAAATTAAGGGTCGCATGTATTTTTTAATGGCACATCATAAAAAATAGAAATTAAAAATTTTGTCCAAAAAAATAAAAAAATTTAGGGGTGGACTACCCCTAACATTTAGGGGGATGAAAAATAGATGTTGGCCGATTCTCATAGATACCGGATAAGCACAAAAAATTTCATCGAAATCGGTCAAGCCGTTTCGGAGGAGTATGGCAACGAAAACTGTGACACGAGAATTTTATATATTAGATAGAACAAATATATGATGCTATTTGACATTTAAAGAAAGTAGCTCAACATATTATTTAAAACTAATTCACCATTTCAAGAAAAAGTAGCTATAATTATACATTTAATATTAATAAACATTTATTGACATAGATTACATGTAACATTAAAAACTAAACAAAAAGAAACAATAGCATTTCCGTTTATTCCTCAACGTGGTCAGTTTACAAGGCGCACTGGTAAGGCAACTTTACTGATACTTTATCATAAAACAAGTGCATTTCTATGGTCAAAGCACTAACATTTTTAATTAGATTATGTGTCATCGCCATAAAAAATAACAAATAGGTACTTTATAGTCCGACAAATTTAAGCTGGCGAGTCCAATGTTGATACGAGGACCGAGAGGGGTTACTGTCGACCAATGGGCCTGTTTTCTATTAACAGATGACTAATTAAAAACGTTAAGATTGGCCAAGAATAACCCCCCTGTTCTCGCAATGATACAGTAGTCGAGTTGTTTAACTATTATAGAATGTCACCATCTACAGTAATGTAATGTAAGTTTAGGTTTTTTTTTAAATATTTGTCAAATTTTGACTATTAATTTCTTAATTTTCTTAGTTAAAATCTATTTGATTTTTAAAAAATGTAATGTTATTAATTGTTTTTAATATGATTGTAATGTTTGCAAAGTGCTACATGTAATTATTTAAGTGTAGGTAGGACCCTTGTATTTGTCATTTGATTATTCTTATTCTTAATAAATAATTTTATACTAACAGTGATTGTACTTTTCTTGTAACTTAAAAAAGAATTGATATTGCAATAATAAATTATTTTACTCCCTAACAAAAAAAGAAACAATAATTTAAATGACTGATACAATACGGCCCTGGCGAACAGTAACAACAGTGCAATCGACTATCTTCGGACCCGTTCGGACATTCTCGTTTACCTTCCGTCCGCCGTACATTGCAAGGGATCTTCAAGTCTAGTACCCTAGAGGGTACATATAAGTCGATGATTTCAACGCATTTTAATATAATTGAAATTTTAAAAAGTAAGAAAATAATTGGAAGCAAAGTGAAAAGTAGTAAAGAGCACGGTATTCCAGCACGTGCAACCGATTTGTGCAGCTTTAAAGTTATTAATAAAAACGCCACAGTAACATATTTATAGAAACGTTGTACAGAATATGTGACAGAACTGCGCAATCACTTATGCGCATCGTTTGTCATAGTCGCACAGATCGGTTGCACGTACTGTACAAAATATAAGCAGTGAAATACACAAAAAAAAAATAATAGCCATTGCGAAACCTTCAAGAGAATCCGCAACCAACTAACTTACTTATACTCTTTTTTTATTAACCTAATAAATTTGAATCACAGACTGTTAAACACTAGCTTTTACTCGTGGCTTCACCCAGGGAAACTATACTGTTAAAAGTTTATTTGATTTACACTGAATATATCTTATTTTTCCGCAGTTTAAAAGAACAATTGCCTCGTGATCAATCGGAGAGTCAACGTGCTATGGAAAGGGCTATCTATGCTTGGAGTATCTCGGAATCCGCCACAAACATCTGCAGAAGAATTGGAGTGAGCGACATTCGAACACCGAACTTCGAAAGCAGCATACTAGACAAAGCCGACAAAGTTTGTCAACTATATTTAATTAAACTTATTTTTTAACGGTATCCGCCTTTCATTTAATAGTATGTAACTAATTGTGACGGGTAATACCCAGAGACCTAGACACAACATCTAGGTAACCAATCGCGTGGGTCTTATGAGCATCCCGTCCGTTTCCCTTCCACATCCCATGGCCCAAATGTGATAACTTTGGTTCTCGAAATGAACGACCAATATTACTCCCCTATTGAATTAAGTCGAAGCTTGGTATTATCGAGTGGTGACCACGAGGGACGGCCTTCACAAGTGAACAGACGACCTAGAAAAGGTCGCTAGCTGCCGGCGGTTACAGATCCCTCCATGCGACGTGTTAAGGTTTATAACGGATATATTTTAGGGTGGGTAACATTAAGTTATATCGTAATCATAGAGCTTATTACTTACCGAATTGATTATTTTTTCATTAAATCTAGTCTGTGGCATTGTAATTTAGGGTTTGATCATAGCAATGACACTCACAGAAACGAAGAACACCTGCAAATGTTTTGTCGCCGGCGCAGATCAACGAGCGCTTATTTAGTGCAAAGTCGTTTCACGTAGATACATTTTTACTTTTTACATGTAGTCGTGCTAGCCCAGAGCGCAACGAACCTGTCTCAAATGTATGAGGCCATAAGGTCATGGTTCGAATCCGGGCGTGTACCAACGGCGAGCACGTTAAGTAGTCAGTCCCGGACGCTGTCAATAGATGGCGGTCGTTACAATCCCCAACCCGCAATGGAGTAGCGTGGTGGATTTAAGCTCCAAACCCCCCTTCTCACCCTGGGGGAGGCCTAAGCCCCTGCAGTGGGGTAAAATGGGCTGATGATGATGACATTTTTACTATCCAATCTTTATGTACATAATATTTTATTTATTTTTTTTGCAATCAAACTGTTGGTATATGTCACTTCTAAATATAAGCGGTATGATCCTAACGCGCTGTATTTTACAAGCTTTTATTTAGGTACGCCTGTCCCGATGTATGTAGTCAAACCATGCAAGTTAAAATTCAGGTGATTTTTTGCATTTATGTATGTCAAATGACAATGCAATGATCTGGTGATTAGGTCCTGATCATGGAGCCAGGACGGTTTTCTCACGAGGGAATTCCTCAACGGTTAATCAAATCCAGTTCCCATTTTACAGATATATACAATTTGAATGATAATCTATAGTTATGGTACCATTGAACTGATCTGAAGATGAATAACGGAACCAATCAGTGGCTACTAATAAACCCGCCGACTTTGGGCTCATTCGATTTGTCTTCACGAGCACGTTTCGTAGCACACGGTGACAGGCTATTATGATGACGCCCTTCAATGGCGTTTCGTAAACCCACAGTGGTGGTCTCGGCCGGGCTAAGTACGGTACGGACATGGCACGAGAAAAGCCATGTCGCGAGTGATTGACTTACCAAGCTGAAGGTGGGTTACGTGCAGAGGAGCTGGATAGCCAGGGGTAGCAAACATAGTATGCCACTAACGTACCAACCTTCTGGGCGCTAACCACATACATACGAATAAGTTTAGGTATGCTTATATTAAAAAGTCTGAAATAAAATATATTTACATTTTATGTATATACTAGCGACCTGCCCCAGCTTCGCACGGGTAACAGACCATAATGTTTTTTCTGTCGTAGTGTTATATCAGCTTGTTGCGTCGAACATGTGGATTGGATTTTTAAATATTAGTATTTTTAATGTATTTTTATATGGCTGACACGGTATGGGCGCGCGGCATTCAGCTGCTTGTCGCGCGATATTTATATTTCGCGATAGCCCCTAAGATATTAATTTAAATTGTATAGTGTTAAGGGCAATCATAATGTGCATAAAATGTTGAAAGTAAATAACGTATTTAATTTGATAACGATTAATACTGTATCCGTATAAATTGATTTCCAATCACCTTATCATATAACATCATTTTTTTAAACATAAAAATAGGTATAGTAAGCTATCCATAAAAGATAGACATATGCTATCGCAATCGCGGACTTTTCTTTAGTCCTATAAAAGAGAGACAATTCCTCCATACATTATTTTGATATATCTCAAAGGGACTAGGCGGCGTTTTCGATGAAAGCCCCCACCCGGTTTGATTTTTTTCCGACTACTTCAACAATAATCGTCATATTTCAACAAATTTTCACAAAACATTAATAAATTATTCACGTAAACCTTCCTCTTGAATCACTCTGTCCATTGGTGTCAATAATATGCCAATCTGTTCGATTTAAAATAAATGATTTTAAAACCAAACTTTATTTTTATCTTATAACTCTTTAACTTTATCTTAACAAAGAGTATATTTCATTTAAAGATATAAGACAAGACTCTTTGTTTTCTTGTCATAGTTTTAGTTTTGCCGTAGGTAAGTAATTAATCTACACGATATATCAGTTGACTCTGTCTGGCTGTAATGTAATTTTTATGGCCATTTTGAGTTCAGTGAACTTAGTATGACTTAACCCATGTGTTTATGTATAAGCTCACGCCTGTTACCCATACAGGATAAGCAACAAGGACGTGTAGTTACCTGCAAATAGGTGAGCGGGTGTTGATAATCTAGGCTAATGCAAATATTATTAATATTAGCCTGCAAATAGGCTAATAAATCTAATCTTATATCTTAAAGGCTTTATCTAAAAGGTTGAGTTCCGCTGCATTTGTAGTACGGAAAATCAGCCAATTAACTGACGTGCCAACGGCGAAAATGGTATATTTCGCATATTTCCACAGCATCATGTGCTATGGAATTTTGTTGTGGGGATCAGCGTCTGATATTGAATCAGTTTTCGTCCTACAGAAAAGGGCTATTAGAGGTATTTATGGTTTGGGCCCACGTGATTCATTACGAGAACTTTTTAAAAAGGTGGACATTCTTACAGTGCCATCCCAGTACATTTTTGACAGTATTATGTATGTCCGTAAAAATATTAATGACTATAGAATAAATAGCGATTACCATGATATTAACACCCGAAACAAACACAAAATTACAGTGCCACGTTTTAGGCTAGCAAAAACTAACAAATCCTTCATGGGCAATTCAGTTAGATTTTATAACACACTCCCGAAATCAATAATTAGCCTCACTGAGTCTAGGTTCAAAGACTATGTCAAGAACACATTAATGGGGAAAGCTTACTATAAAATTAATGATTTTATTAATGATAAAAATGTTTGGGAGCAAGTAGCCCCTACTTGTATATCCTAAGTATCCTGAGTATCTAGAAGTTGCTGGATATTATATATTAGTTTTAGTTATGATTTGTTAGTTGGTGATTTTTATGGTAAGAAATGTATAAAATGGATTTGTTTTGTTGAAAATGAATTATGGTTTGTCATATTTGATTGTATCATTTTGTTGACGTCAAAAAGTGTATATTTGTTATACCAATTTTGAATAAACATATTTTGATTTGATTTGATAGACGATAGACACCCTCTCATTTATATTATTCTAATGTTTAGAGCTCGTTCATATACAAGCATTTGAATGAACCATCGTTACAATAACTACTATCGCGGCCGGTTTACCTTTTTATAGGCCACAGCCCGTCACTGATAGACAGAGAGAATAGGTTACCCATTGTTATCAAGGTACAGTACAAGATCTCCGCGTTTCGCTACTCTGCTCTGGGAGACAAGGCGTGACGGAAGAAAGCCTCGTCGCCGCAATAAAGCCTTCGGCTCCTTTTCCCCCGCTGTCCTATTTGAGGTTTGTTCTCGGAGTTATGTTTCTACAGATCTTAGAATGGATAACGATGTAGAAATGTGAGAGGAAAACAGTAGAAGGATACTTCTGAAGGGGCAATGGTTGGGACAGATAGCTCGAGGACTCCGGTTCGCGCGCCTTTGTGTCCTTGAGAAAATCCGGAAAGGCATTCGCCAATGAAACACTATCTGAAAATGCTGAAGAATGGTTGGTACTGCTAGGTATCTACATTCTAAATTGCATTTTGTTGGACTCCTGTCTTGACAATAGCTCAAATTAAATCATATCATACGGTTACGTTACGTAATACGTAAACCATATTTTCCACGTTTCTTTGTTTTCAATTATGATTTCGTCATGCTTTTACGCTTTCGAGATTTCTAATCTAGTCAAGGCCCGTCGCCGCCACAATTAATATAAGTTTCGTCATTATGTGTACTTAGGCGTTTTCAACTGCTGCTGTATCAGAATCATAATAACATGTTAAAAACCTATAACAAAATTATCATAGATATTAGAATCCGGGCAGATACGCCGTACGAACTGAGAATGACATTGTCGTCATAGTGGAAAAAGTACGACTGACAACACCTTTGCCAAAATGTGATTACATAAATAATCGGAATAAGAGAAAAAACGCACGAGTACCTAATTTTTAGAATTTTGTACGTAAAAAAGAAAAAGCGACCCTTATAAAATCACTTGTTTTTCCGTCTGTTAGTCATGAGTTAAGACCCTTTTTCAAAGCAACATACGGTCCAAAGGTCATTTATAAAATCATAGATTTGCAAAGAAAAATCAAATTTTAATAAAAAATACGACTGTATGTGCCACATATTTTAACTCTCACAAATAAATGAAAACCAACCGTTGACTTAAATTTACGTTTGACAAAAAACAAGGTATCACAGCACAACTAAAGGAAAAAAAAACCGAAATGTGTCGTGATAGCCCAAGCCGCAGCGAACCTGTTTCAAATCTATAAGGCTATGTGGCCGTGGTTCGAATCCGGACGTGTATCAATGAGTTTTTTATGACTTAAGTACGTTGACTATCACTGACTCCGTGCCTCGGAGAGCATGTTAAGCAGTCTGTCCCAGTTGCTGTCAATAGATTGCAGTCGTTACAATCTGCCAACCCGTATAGAAGTAGCGTGATGGATTTAAGCTCCGAGCCCCTGATCTTGAGGGAAGGCCTAAGCCCCTGCAGTGGGGTATAAAAAGGGCTGATGGAATGGAATGGAAAATCCCATTTAAAAAAAAAATTTCATTTGCTATAGGCATTTAGGTGCGGTCTGGCGGTGAGTAGCAGTAAATACGTTATAGTAACACGGAACCTTTGAGGCGCCAGGCAGACTCGCACTTGGCCGGTTGTTTTTATATTATTCGTAAAAAATGTAAAAATGTGTAATAATTAAAGGAGTCGCAACACTCGCAACTGACAAAACGAAATAATATTTATATGTGTAATTTTATTTTTATTGTTATTTTGAATATCAAAATATAACTATTCATCTAAAAATAATAAAACTTAAGGGAATTGATCTGTAAAGAATTGTTTAAATATCTTCTTCATAATTTTTTTTCAGTTGTACTACTGACAGTGTCACTTAATAAGTATCTATTTTTTAAATATTTTGAGAATTTTTTAAATAATTAAATTCTAAAGCCATATATCAGACGTAAGAATCCTAACCTGTTACTATTTTTTAATGAGTAAAAATTTCATTATTCAGTTTTATTTATATTAATATTAAATGTTAAAAAATGTTTATATTAAATCAATTATTCAAAAGTACTCAAGAGATATAACTTCTAACGCGACTCAATAACTAAGTACTTGTATTATCTACATAAATATTAATTACACAAGTTACAATGGAAAACACAAAGTTTTTTTTGTAGTAATCATAAAGATTATGTTTTTTGTTTAGTCCACGACCGGACGCGCGTTAATAATAGTAGACAGAGCTCAATTTGGTACATGAGATATAAAAAAAGATTTATTCGGTTCGTCTTACATCTAAATGTAAAGTTTAGAATCGGGTGAAGCAATTTTTTTGAAATTTGTGTTGTCTGTCTGTCTATTGTATATCAATAGGCCATTGAACCGATTTTGATGACTCTTTTAAAATTGAATAGATGATATTATGGTTCAAACACTTAAAATATCAAAGACTCACACAGTTTTTTTAGGAGCAGATCAGTAAGGTAAAATTCCAGGGTAAGATAAAATGATGTTTTAAAATACGATAAGTGATGAAAGTTTCCCAATGGAACAGATAATAATAATAATAATAACGTATACATCACAACAACGTCTAGGCCCCAAACTAAGCATTAGCTTGTGTTTTGGGTACCAAGCGAAGACAACACATACATATAACAACTAAGATTCGGTACCAGTATCAATATTCATCATATAAATACTGCCCCGACCTGGGATTCGAATCCGGGACCTCCGGCTTCGTAGGCAGGGTCGCTACCCACTAGGCTATATGGAATCGTGGTTCAAATTTAAAGCTGATATTTTAGTAATAAAGAACTAAAAAGAAAAGTATATCACGCGGATGGACTCCCGGGTCATTTATAAATATTGCTACATAGGTACATAATATTGTGAGTATCTTTTTAGCTACTAGCACAATAAAATAAGTCAAACTCGTCAACTTAGTTTGATTTAGATTATTGTGCTAATTATCGAGCCTACCTGAGCCTCCGCACAAGAGCAATGTTAATCATAAATTGTCGTTACATAAATCATTTGACGACCGCTTGGCCTAGTGGGTAGCGAGCGACCCTGCCTACGAAGCTGGAGGTCCCGGGTTCGAATCCCAGGTCGGGTCAGTATTTATATGATGAATATTGATACTGGTACCGGGTCTTGGCTATTATATGTATGTGGTGTCTTCGCTTGGTATCCAAAACACAAGTTAATGCTTAGTTTGGGGTCTAGACGTTGTTGTTCATGTATACGTTATTATTATTGTTTGGATGTTTTTAAATTATCGAGGGGATTTTTTATTTTTAATACTTTTCTATACTTGCTAGCCGATGCCGATATTTCATCATCTGTACCAATTTGATGCATATGAAACATACGGTGTGTAAATTGATAATTCAGACCAAAAATATGGAAAACTAATACATCTACAAAACATTGCTGTTTCGCTTAAAAGTACACGAAATACTTACACATTCCAGCACATTTTGTGTCGTGAAAATGGCGTAAATACAATACTACTTTACATAAAGAAAGTGCGACGATTTAATTTTCACAATATAAACTAGATAAGCAATTCATTTGCTTTCGACGCCTTGTTTCTCGGCTTCTTCTCTATTCTTTTTTTTGGTTGGTCTTAGGTCGATGTAGAATAGAAATGTATATTTTACATTTGTATCATTACAAATTTGAACCAAATGGCATCTTGAGGCTTATGTCCGGATGAAATGTCCATCATTCCGTACACACGTGGTCAAGCTTGGGATTGCTCGAGTCTGGGCCGCTACCTGCGTCGACACACTTTGTGCTTCCCATGTTCAGAGTAGCTGATGCCGGTGCAGAGTCAGCCGTGCGTTTGAAACACTCTAAGTACACATAATGAACAAATATGATTTTTTTGTGTTCGCAGTGGAGACTTTGGGTCCATGGACGCTGTTGCGTTCTCGCGTGAATATGGCGCAAGGCTCCGATTGGTGTCAAGTGACCCTCTGAGCATAGAATATTTTGTTCAGAGGATCAGCCTAGCCATTCAGCGTGGGAATGCCACTAGAGTTCACAATACTCTACACTCGTCAATATCGTGATTAATAAATTTATTATAAGTCACTCGTGTTATAAGTAGAAGAATTTTATTGTATTAATACACTAGTTATTCCAAATACAAATTAATTATTAAATGGTTAGAGTCTAACCAAAAAAACTAAAAATACCTACAGATTAAAAATACTATCTGAATAATGATAACCCGGGAAAATTTTAAAAAGACGATGGGTCCAGAGTGCATACTTGCCGCGTCGCCGCCACACTGATCCTCTGAACAAGGTATTCCTTGCATAATAAACGCAGTGCGGTACCCAAATCGATAACAAGTAATAACAAGTAATTTGGCATCCTTGGACCAGGGACCCATCATCGTCTCGACGGCGAAAGGAATGAACTGGTAACGATCTAAAAGTTGTCCACAACCAAGAGTTCTACCACTTTTCTATGGTACCATGGTTACGGCATCGGGTCTCTTGCCATCACCACGGAAAATACCCGAAGGCTCAAGACACTTGTATTATTAAATGAAATATCGAAATAATTGTGCCGTCGTCGTAATGCCACGAAGCGTTTATGATTTTTTTTAAAGTGATTGAATGATTGAGAGAAATGCCGTTTAACTCAAGGCCAGAGCGATATAATTGTTTTGCTTGATAAATTTTAATTTAATATACCTAATTCGCCTAACAATGTATTTTTATTTGTATTGTATTTTAACAATGCTTCCTATTTCGGTGACACAATATTATTGAGGTTATGTTATTAGCTGAAAAAAATATCTAGCCAAATATTTCAAAATTAATTAATTAATATTATTTTGCAGAATTGAGAAAAAAAAAAAACAATTGAATTTTTATATTTATCTATATAATAATAATATATTTATTTATTCCAAATTAAAAGCAGCAAAGTTTGTTTCACTAAGACTGGAATTCTTTGGTATGAATTAATCAACTTAAGTTTTCTTATGTAACCGATAAATATTTCTATTGGATTCGATAAAATAAGAGTATTTAAATATCCATAAACATTACTTAGACTTCTTGTTGTTATTAGATAAATATTAGTAGGTTTGTAATAGAAAAATCACGTACTGATACTACAAATCACTTTACCAAGTAGTATTCATACAGAAAAAAAAATACTGAAATTCAAGTAAATGGAACAGAAACAATGTATTTTAATTATTATAAATTACCTTATTATGCAGATTTTGTTGAAAATAGCATCGTCTCTACGGAGAATAAATTATGTGACAGACATTATTCACTTTAATGTGAAGTTTATAGTATTGGAACGCCCGCATATTCAGAAAAATATTCAAAAGTAGCTTCTGCCCCTCTGGACACCAGGATGTGAACACATGTGCGGGGCTACGTGGGGTTTCACGAGTTTCAGGACTTATGTATGTATAGACGCAAATGATGTGCATTTCGGCCAATGTTCCGTGCGTGTTGGAGCCTCCTGGTCTTAGCCGTTCCGATGGCAAAAGACCCGATGGTATGACTTTGGTGCCGTGGGAGAAGGATAGGTGTCTACTTTGGGACGCCACGTGTGTCAGCACATTTGCCGCCTCTCACCTGAGATTGCGGTGTCTGTTTTAAGTATAGAACGAGGCTAACTTAATTCTGATTGGCTGAAGAAGGGCAGACTGGGACCTCGCGGCGGCGGTGATCCTAACCTCAGAATCGTCATGAGCACATGACCCTTAAGTAGTATCTAAGATAAATCGGCAATCTGTAGTTTTCGCTAAATACGATTTAATAGCCGTGACGAATCATATGACTAAGTAAAACTAAATACCTTGAGATCACAAAAAACAATGTCACCCGTCAATGGGCAGCGCAAAGGCCGAACAATTTACTCCTTTGTTTTCGTTATTACAGAATTTAACAATGAAGTGTAGGTACTCAGCGTTTTTATGTAATTTACTAGTACCTTTTGAGATTTTGTCAAAGAACGGAAATCGATCTTCTTTTAAAGTATTTAAGTACCTATGCTATTGTTTGATACAAGATTAGTTTATCCGAATGTTAAGATGGCGATTTCGACCATCATCTATAATATGTAGCGCATAATTTATGCATGTAATCATAGATGATCATAGATTTGATAAATATGACAGTAGCGTTTTTTAATAGAGTCATAAATGTCACTTCACAGTATCTAAAATGTCAAACGCCATTTCGCGGGGTGAAGACCGGTGCACGGGGCCTCGCGCACTGAAACGAGGACTCAAACGCGCCATCTTGCACCTGATAGCTAGAGTATGAGTGGTTAAACGGTAACCGCAGAAGAGGGCTTCTAGTCAATTCGGACTTTTATGCATATAATACATAAAATTAGAGACTAAAATCATATATTAATAAATCGTGATAGCCGATTTGTAGGGGGCCCGCTTCTTGCTTATAAGGCCGTAGTTCTAATCGCAGAGCATGTATCAATGAGTCTTTTCAGACTTATGTACACTACTATCACTGACGGTGCCTCGGAGCTGCCTCGAGAGCCGGTACCCGGTTGCCATCAATAGATGACAGTCGGTATAATCCACCGAACCACACTGGAGCAGCGTGGTGGACTAAGCTCCGAAACCCCTCGACCCGAGGGCAGGCCTAAGCTCCTGCGGTTAGATATTAATGGGCTGATGGTATGGTAATTTACACATCATACCAGCTCATATAGTCTGCAACATTTAATATACTATTGAAGAGTTGCTTACAATATATTTTGAAATAAACACAGAAAGTGATTTGGAGGATTCGGATGACAAATATTTAAATATGTAATTTGATTGTCTATTGTTTTATTAAAGTACTTGTAATAAAAATAAGACAAAAATTAGGTGTTAAATGATTAAATGAGGTATTTATTTTTACATAGTTTCCAAAATACCCCGCGCGTGTACTGCAAACCAGTTGAGCGGGCGCACTGTAATTTTAATAGAAAAATTTTCAGTAAACTGCGTATCGACTTGAAATCTTTTCACAAATAATTTACTAAACGTATGATGAAATGTGGTTTATACGACGGCGAGAACAGCACCGACAATGTAAAATTTTGTAAAAAAAAACTACCTTATATAAAAAAATACTTATGATACAATATTTGAAGTCCCTCAAAATCATGATTTTATGGGAGCACTTTTGTAGGGAGGGTTGGAAGGGCACATTTTTTAACATCGATGGACCGAAAAACGTGTTATAGACTCCCTTCAAAGACACGCGGACATTATCGGAATCTGTCTCATGATTTGAGAGGATTTCAATGCTTTTCAGCAAAGAGCAGTTTTCCACTGTACTGAAACGTATTGTCACTTTTACTGATTCCGTGCCTCGGAGAGCACGAAATTCCCTTACAACTATTTCTTAAATAAATTCTTGATTCGTATATAAACGCGCATACTTTAATCCGTAGATAGTACATGAAATTTTGCATAAGCATATTTTACCTTTATTCTAATACGCTAAAAAAGAATTTTCGAGTGGATTCCTAATCCCATTTTAAAGGGGGTTTTAATTCAAAAAGTTAAGTTAAATATTAATAAACTTAAATAACGCGGGCAGATATCTCCGTTTCTAAGTGAATCTCTATCAGACTTGTAATTGTGAAATCTCAACAAAAGGTAGGTAACATGGTAATTATATGGCGGTCACGCTATTTGATTTCCTACGCAACGTAGAATCTGTTTTGTTCTATTCGAAGTACGTAAGTACGCTTTACTAGAATTATATAGCAAAACTGTCTAGATGCCACAAAATACCTTTGTTTTACAATTGACGACCGCATAGCCTAGTGGGTAGCGACCCTGCCTGCGAAGCTGGAGGTCCCGGGTTCGAATCCCAGGTCGGGTCAGTATTTTTATCATGAATATTAATACTGGCACCGGGTCTTGGTTGTTATATGTATGTGGTGTCTTCGCTTGGTACCCAAAATACAAGCTAATGCTTAGTTTGGCACCTAGACGTTGTTGGGATTGTGTGTGTTATTATTATTACATATTGTCCCCTTATAAATAAATAAATTTAAAAATACTCGGAAAATATTGGAAATGTACTCTATTTTCATTCTGATATATTTTTCATTTCGCGAATTTTATTGAATTGTTAAACGTGTCACAGGGAATTTCACGTTTAGATCATTTTAACTTATTTAACTCCTCTTAAACCATAGGGTACATGAATTTGACAGCAGCTTTTGGCTTCCTAAGCATTCTAATGGCAAATTTGAGTGCAGTGAGTGCAGAAACTCGTTATTTATATGCGAAAATAAAATACCTGCGATAAAAGCGTAAGGTCAACTTTTGTGTTCGAAATCTATTGTAAAATACGGAATTTCATAAACAATATTTTGACTCGTTCTAATGCGGGTCGGTCTGTACAAATAATCGGTTTGATAATTTTTTACGAAATACAGAGTTTTTGGGTTAACATTGACTATAAGAATGTATATCAGTTGTCTGGTACCAATAATGCAACCTTGCTTAGTTTGGGGCTAGACGGCGCAGTGTGTGATGTCCCAGGTATCATTATTATTATTATGCGGTGGGAGGTCGCAGCCACGAGATATTTGGCACAATAATCTTGGTCAAGCGAAGTCGTCATAACCGTTTTTTGTTGGCCTAGATTTTTGTTCATATTACAGCTACGTCATAGAAAATACAGCATAACCGTACAGTTGCTATTTTCTAGATTTCCCGAAATTCAATCAACTTCTCAAAGATAAGGAGTTATTTTAACAGTGTTGTTATAACTACGTATTGTAAGTTAGTACTAAAATATATAAGATACTTATTTATAGAAGTCGTTACAACGTTCGTGACTTCACCAGCAAGGTTTTCATGATTTGCGTTAATATAGTTTTTATTAATGTATTTATGAAAGTATTAAAATTCTTACACCTTTGACGATACTCAATACAATTCAATTTTATTGCGTTCCACAGTTTTTAGCATACGTTTACCTTACATAGGAAATAGACATGCTATATCATTATTGTGGGCACTGTCATAAAGTGCACAGCACACAAACAAAAATGGACAAAAGTGAGGATGCTTTAAATCTACTAAAAAACAATATTTATTTATTTTATATTTATATTATTGCTTATGTATTGGATAAAAACGTAGTTTCTATTATTTTTATTCATGTATTCTAAAAATATTTATATTATCAGTGTTAATATTATATTGTACGAATATAGTACACCTTTAAATATTTAAATCAATATATTTTTGTATTTATTAGGTAAAAGCTTTATTCCTATTAATTTACACATTAAGTTATTACTGAAATTGACAGATTAAGTATTATTATATAAAGTTGTCCTCTAAATATTCGGAATTTGCGTAATAATTCTTTGTCTATAATAGGTCCTTTAATAATGTCTTTGTAATATTTTTGATTACTATATACATTACATATTTTACTGCTCTGCTTTAATATATATATAAGTAACGTGTCTACATATCTACATTGTGTTTGGCTGAAAATACTCCAAACTTGTAGAGCGTGTATAGCTTGCTGAATTGAACAAAAAATTTTAAGTGAGCAGGTGGCGCAAACTAACGTTTACCGAGAAAAACATGTTTAACGTCTGATTTTTCTATCGCTTATCATATTTTTCTATGGCAAACAATAGAAACAGTAATACAGAATTACAACTTTAAAGTGATACATTTTTATTTAATAATGTTCACTTGTGAACTCAATAAAACACCACAAGACTGTGTAGCTTATCGTGGAATTGGAGAAACACTAATCGTGAAACAGCTGATAAGGTCAATAGACGAGTATTCTTTGAATTGATATGTCAGTGGATTTTTGTCATTGAAAATGACTATCAAATCCATTTCACGGGAGACGCATTTTTAGCCATAACTCCAAGGGTATGGGGTGTAGCTAAAATTTTAAGGTCTTAAAAGATCAATGATTTAGTTGCGCATCGTATGACATCAAAATTTTGGAAATCAATTTGGTGGTTTTTGAAAAAAATTGAAAATGTAAAAAAATCGGGATTTTTTCGGATTTTTTTACTAAATCCAAATTATTTCGAGAACGGGGACCGATATCGAAAATAAAAAAAAATGATATCCTGGCCATTAACGTAGCTTCGGTTTGAGACCAAGTTTTTGGAAATCGGTTGGTAATTGCGAACAAGAAATTTGACATCACATGTTAGATTTCATGGACGATCGGGAACTTGTTAACATTACGGTCATCGCCTGTCGGCCTGTATTCGTTCGAATGCTTCATTATCGGGTTCAAAACGTTTAAGGATATCAGAGGCTGCAGTTTAAATCGTGGCAATGCCACGATTTCGTGGCAATGAAATAAAATAATCTGTGAAAATCGGATTTGAGTAGGTTCATTTTCAATGAAACCGATGGTTGCGGGGACTGCAAGATCTGTGGATTTTTTGTTATTTAATTGTCGTCAAATTGGCGGTAAGCGGTAGACAAACTATCTCGAAATAGTATTAGATATCTTAACAGTGGGCAAATTTAGATTGTCCGTGTTGTGATGTTTTTATCGGTAACCGTTTGTTTGTTCTACCTGATTACTTGAAACTTTTTATTCAGTTCGTCAAGCTGTACGCGTTGTTTAAGTTTGGGATACGTTCTGCCGCACATGGTGTATATTTTAAGTCATAGTTTCATTATAATCGGTTTAGTGGTAGTCGAGTTATTAGCGTTTAAAGAAATATGCAAAGAATACTTACATATTTGCATACCATACCATGCCATACCATTAGCCCATTAATGCCCCATTGCAGGGACTTCGGCCTGCCCTCGGGATGAGGGGCTTGGAGCTTAATCCACCACGCTGCTCCAATGCAGGTTGGTGGATTTTAACGACGATATTTAACGACATATGCGGAGTTCGTTAGAGTTTCTCGTAATAGTATAAAAATACTATACAAAATAAAAACTTCAAAACGTATAATGTGTAGGTAGGTACCTACTAATTAGTTATTAGATACCTGAACCTGTGACCATAAACTGAGGCAGGAAAAACAAAGAGGCTACGTGACAGATCGACTGCTTAGGATCGAGCATAGACTGAGAGCAAGAAAGGTTTAAATCTTATTTTGAGTTTTCCACGCCAAGGAAGGGCGAATGACATGTCTACCTAAAAACTATACATATTTAATGTTGGTCTCTGGTTGATACAAATTCCAGCAATTCTCCAAAAAGAAAATAAATAAACAAATGTTTTACAAAAAAATAAGTAAAACAATTCGACTATCTAGTTACAAAAGTTAATTATTTCACGCGTGAGTTTTATGTAACAATTTTAAAATTTAATGATATAATCTGTGTAATACTTTTACTTTCTTCTGCGCGAAAGATGGATTAATATGTTTTATATATATTTAATTTATATTTGAGTCATTTGTTGTAAATTAAAATTTATTTTTTTAACGTTTTTGGATGTTATTAACAATAATGATAAATCGTTTATTACCATGAAAAACAAGATGTTTGTTACATTGATTGTTAACTAATTTTACATTTATTGGCAAACGGAATCGACTCAGCCTACTGATGGCCTGCCATAACCGGTCATGACCATCGTTCATATTTTGTCGATCAATTTTCTTCTCCACATTTTCTGCCCTAAACTACTTATTTCCTATTCTCCTTCTTTCCTTTCTTAATTTTTCAATTCTCCGCACCCATTCCATTATTCCTCCGTCTCTATTTTTATCCAGTAGTTCTCTTATTTCCCATTCATTCTTCCATCCTACATGTTCCAGCAGGTGCTCCAGATCTCCCTCTCCCCGCATATTACACTTCCTGTACTGCTCTGCCATCCAGTACCTGTTCGTCTCTTCCAGGTTCCCACACCTTTTTGACCTCCACTTTCTCACCTTTTTCTTAGGTACTAGTAAGTTGGCCTTTTGGAAACTTTTAACTCTTTGTATCGTTTATTATATCTTGTCTTCAAAATCCTACCATATTCCCATTGCCCCTGCCTCTCCACTTTCCTTCTCTCTATCACTTTTCCCATTTTACACCTTTCTGTCTTCTTCTTCTCACCCTGTAGTCGTATTCTCTATAGAGCCTTTCTCTATCAATTAATTTTTCTCCGATCACTTCTCTTTCCTTTTCCTCTATTTTATTATATAATTTGGTTTAATATTAAAAACAAAATATTTTTATAATTACAAACATTATTTATGTTTGTAACTTAAATTTCATTAAAGTTTACTGCCAAACACTAATTTTAGTAATAAATGCAGCATAATTATTAGATAATTTTAATCATATTTAATTATTTTATCTATTTCATTTTTTTATCAATTGTTAATGGAGTTACGAATCTGTAGAAAGTATTTATGATTATTTACATAGTGTAATTATCGGTGGTTATAGGAAATTATTTGCTAATAAGTTACTGTTGCGTTACGCTCTATAGTTCTCTATAATTGGGATGACGCCTCATCCTCATTCAATTCAATCATCAACAACGCAGATTTCATGGTAAATGACACTTAGTCACCCTTAGCTCGTCGCTTTCGAAGTGCGAGGTTAAACACCAATCAAAAAGGGTCTTTGTTTTTTTTTTAAGTTAGTGTTCTTGTCAACAATATTAATTTTTTTATAAATATAGCCAAGACCTTATAACTCGGAAGTGACCAAAAATTATAAAAGAGAGGTCATGAAATTATACGCTCCATTTCGATACAATAATTGTGAAGTGTTTTTATGCCTAAAGCAGTTAATTTTTTGTCGATAGAAAAACTGTGAAATAAGTACCCACCACTTATAAGGCAGAATCGCGTTAAGGCTTCCGGCGTGATTATAATTTTTTGCTCAAAATTTTAAATTAATTAGCATAGATTTCGGTTTTACGATAATAAAACATGTTTTGGATATTTGGATACCAAAGCCAGAAATAAATTTTAATAAAAAATTATTAATAGTGTAACCACTAAATTCATACTCTACAAATAAATAACAGCTTTTTATAGATACTAGTGATCGCCTTGTGGTCTAAATTTGACCGTACTCATATTTTTTTAAGCCACCAATAATAATTAGGCGAAACAAAGTCAATCCATATTGCATCAAACGACAAACAATTATACTCGAATGGTTGACATCTTTTCTACATTAATAGATTTTAGCTTTTTGGCGCTCTTTTTCCACATAAACTTTAACTATGCTAAATCTCACACTCCTACGTGTACGTGGTATGCTTAAAAAGCGGAAAAAACAATTCCTTACGTACATTAGTACGTGAGATTATCAAATCAAGTAGTTTGATACACTGTAGAAGTAACAGATTTTCAAAAATGTGAATAAGCAGTTTTTGTTTTCTCAAAAACGAGCCCATGACCCCTTTGAACACTTTGCTATTTCTCATAGTTTAGGATGTGGGTATACAGTACCATCTTAAAAACTCACCTTGTAATATAATATTATATATATTTTAGCTTTCTGCCCTCCTACTCCATATAAACTTTAACTATGCTAAATCTTACACGCCTTTGTGCGCGTAGTATGCTTAAAAAGGGGTAGAACATAGATCATATTAATGAAAATTTCATTCCCTTCATCTTGAGGGGTAGCCTAAGCCCCTGTAATGGGGTACAAAAAGGTCTGATGGAATGGAATGAAATTCAACTTTTTCGAAACGTAGTCTTACGTGTTAAAATCATTAGGTAACTAATCATATGACTACATAAAATAAAATAAATATAAAAAAACCTTCTTGCAAATTGTCGATTATTTATTTGGTAAGAATTTCCGAATTGGATAGATATAAGCCAGGTGAAGCAAGTGAAAAATTTTAGACACAAGTGAATTTATCAGTAAGTCACATCACATATTTTTGACCAACAGAAACATTGTCACACTACTCCTGTTGTGTTCCTATATTTTTTTCCCTTTGTTTACTGTGAAGTTCCTTAACCACCGTTCGACCTCTGTAGTAGTTTATACTTTTCTGAATCTAAAATGGAAAAAAATATTGGAGAGATGGCAGTGGTCGTGGTGAAAAAAAAAAACCATTATGTCACGTTATAAAGAAGGGAAAGCAGATCTTAGGATGTGCGACATAAGAGAAGACATTAAATAAGAGACCTTTACATGACCTACAGTTGTTCAGCAATTTACTACAATTTTAACAGTGATGTGTTAGTTTAACTATCATATCATAGACTTTGAATATTAATTCGGACCTATTATTAAGAGAAGATTTATCTTAGTATAAAGGAATACGTTACACTACTGGTGTGTTTCCATATTTCTTCTCTTTATATACTATGAAGTTTCATATCCGCCGATCGACCTCTGTAGTATTAGTTACTTTGTACTTTTCTGATATGAAAATTAAAAAAAAAGAGGTCAGTGGACATGACAATTGTCGGAGTGGAAAAAATGGGGGATAAAAAATGAAGAGATATCAAAAATAAAGTATTTTCGGAATTTTATTAAGTATTCCAAAAAAGGAAAGTAAGCATTCTTGGGATGGCAAATAGTTTCCAATCTTCTTTGTATTATATAATAATATGATAGGTACTTTTTGAACATTTGCTATAATAATGTCGCAATTTTCACCGTTTTTACAAAATTAAATTAAATTTAAATAAAATTACTAATTAAAAGGGGGTTCCCATACTAGAAACACCTTTTTTTTAAAATATTGTACGTTGGTACGGAACTCTTCGTGTGCGAATCCGACTCTCACTTGACCGGTTTTTAAGAAATGGAAATTGGCTTGAGGCGAGGCCAAGGAACCTCGCCTTACACCAAATTCGTGCCAAACCGTTAGCATATAACATCATATACTAAGCGAAACTGAAAGTTATTTCAAATTGTTTCAGTGAACCTTGAAGATAAAATTTTAGATATTAATCTACTAATAAATTGCATAATGTTGAAGAAAACGTTATTAAAGTATTTTTACTTCAAAGAAATAAACATGTCCGTACACGGTTCGTACAATAGCAGAGGACACTGAAAAAGAACAATTATTATTTCCACATATAAGAAAACAGTTATTGTCTTGACTGTATTATTAAAGCGATGTCTATACATGGAATATATTACGAAGGAATCGATTGAAAAGACTTCCCTGACTGGATTTGTATCATCCAGTAGCTATTTTTAAGAGTATAATTGTAAAAATATGATGTGTTTTATTGTGATTATCTTAGGGTCAGGTTATATCTTAGGGTCCTTGAAAATGCATATTTTCAAAACAGTTTTTCAGCAAAAATAATTCGATACGAAAATCTGGGAAAATATATATCATAGTTTTTTAATTAAATCTATAGGTCTGTAAAAATAAATTAAGGTTATGGGTTTAAAAACTGTTTTATATCAACAGTAATAATTATTACGTAATGAAATATATGTAACGGAATAGTCATTGAATAAGACAAATCATTTGGCTGTTATATAGACCCAAAATTTTTCGATGGCACGCGTCTAGCCGTCATTCGGCTTTCTTAGAAATTTACACTTGAAGAGAAAAAAATAATAATTTCATACCTATTAAATTAAAAACTGAAGTAAACCCAGACATAGGCTGACTATACCTACTTTTGAAATACATGTCAATATTTTTTAAAATCTTTTAAGTTGGAAATCAAATTTCACCTAACTCGAAGGATTTATTAAAATTCTTAGTACATTCTGTAAAAAAAGTACCGGGAAAAGGTTAATAAAACATGAAATGTTAATTATTATTCCAAATTTATTTTATCACCTTCAAAGTATGCCCCTTCCGAAATAATACACTTACGCCAACGAATAATCCAATTATCAAAACATTTTTTAAACGCATTTTCCGGAATCGACTTCAGTTCTCGCCGCGAATTTTCTTTTATGTCTTCTATCGACTGAAAACGGGTGCCTCGAAGTGGTAATTTCAGTTTCGGGAAGAGAAAAAAGTCGGCCGGAGCCATATCCGGTGAATATGGAGGTTGTTCAATGGTATTTTTGTTGTTGAGTGTTGAGTTTTTGGCCAAAAATTCGTTCACAATGATGGCTTTGTGCGATGGCGCATTGTCATGGTGCAAAATCCACGAATTTTCTTTCCACAAATCTGGTCTTTTTCGACGAATTTGCTCTCGCAAACGCCGCATAACACTCACATAATATTCTTTATTTACCATCTGACCTTCTGGCAAGAATTCCGAGTGCACAACACCGCGATAGTCAAAGAAAACAGTCAACATGACCTTTACTTTTGATCGACTTCGGCGTGGTTTTTTCGGTTTCGGTTCAGTTGAAAGGCGCCATTCTGAAGCTTGTTGACTAGTTTGCATGTCAAACTCGTAAACCCATGTCTCGTCACCAGTAACAATGCGTTTTATTAATGTAGGGTCGAAACTGACTCGTTCTAGCATGTCTTCGGCGACTTTTACGCGATTGAGTTTTTGAAGAAAATTCAGATCTTTTGGGACTAGTCGAGCGGCAACGTGTTTCATGCTCAAGCGATCGTTTAAAATTATACGAATCGATGAGTGAGACACAGAAAGCTCAGCGGCTATCTCTCTCAAACTTGAATGAGGATTTTCAGTCACCATTTTCTTCACTTTAGCGATATTAACTTTAGTTGAAGACGTTGATGGCCGACCAGAGCGAGGCAAATCTTCCACCACACCCCGACCGCTTTTGAATGCACTGTACCACTCATATGCACGTGTTTTTGATAAAGTCGATTTACCGTAAGCTTTCTGCAACATTTTCAGCGACTCGGAACACGAAATTCCATTCGCAATGCAAAATTTGAGACAAACTCTTTGTTCAATGTTTTTATCCATTATAAAAATCGCAAAACACACTTGAGAGGACCTAACAAAATCGAGCACTGTACACAAACTAAATGACAGATGGTGCTCAAACTTCGCACCAATATAGAAAACAGTTGAGCGTACTCACCGACAAAAAAGACTTTTTGAATTGAATTTGGAATTAGAATTAAATGAACAATTCCCGGTACTTTTTTTACAGAGTAGTATTTCTTGAATACTGTCCGTTAAAAAGTTTTACTGAAAGTTAAAAATTAACAAATTAATAAATTTTTTTATTAAAAATAATATTTGAATTTAATAATTTACTATAATCATATTCATCTGACTATACCCAGTATATTTCCAAATAATACGTATAATTATTAATAAATTTATGATATAATTGTTGTTAGAGTTGCTATGGGTATTTTTTAGGGTCCCGTACCTCAGAAGGAAAAACAGGAACCCTTCTAGCATCACTTTGCTGTCTGTCTGTTTACCCTTTTGCTCAGGAACGAAACACGTGGTGAATAAAGTAACAAGTTGATATTAATACCAAATACTACGGTCCCTTGGACTTGTTAAAAGCTTCTAGGTACACGCAATCAAAAAGTACAGCCACCAATGCAGCATAAAAAGCTATAGGAGAACTTTTTGTTTACCTAGAATTATGAAATTTGGCAAAAAGCAAGACCTCACGCCAAAAGTAAAGGAAAAACTCCGAAAATTGTCAATTTGTAGTTATCGCACATTTAAAAAAAAATCTAAAATATGTACGCCTTTTTTCTGGAACGCATAACGACGCTATAGAGTGACGACCTCGTATGTCATTTTTTTAATTTTAATTTGTCTTTGCATTATTACAAAGAATAACTCGTAAAGCATGTTTGTAACGAAACCGTTTTTTTAATTTTAGGCCATCAAGCGGAGTCCATGAAAACCACGTACCTACATAAATGAATCTTGCTCAATCTGTGAGAAAACCTCGTTTATGTGATGGAGTTTTGTTGTTTGGACACTTTGGATATACGCGGTCTTTACTCTACAGCGTCGGTATATAAATAAATAACGTCTACATCACAAAAACGTCTTGGCCCCAAACTAAGTGTGTATTGGGTACCAAGCGAAGACAACACATACATATAACAACCAAGACCCGGTACCAGTATCAATATTCATCATATAAATACTGACCCGACCTGGGATTCGAACCCGGGACTTCCAGCTTCGTAGGCAGGGTCGCTACCCACTAGGGTAAGCGGTCGTCATAAATAAACCTTGCTCAGTTTGTGAGATAATCTCGTTTGTGTGATGGAGTTTTGTTGTTTGGACACTTTGGACATACGCGGTATTCACTCTACAGCGTCGATAAGTTAAAATTAATATCTAGAATTTAGATCTGCGGTCCCTTGGAACTGTACAAAATCAAGTTTCTAAATCAACTCAGATAAATATAGGGGCATTTATGCTGCATATTTTGAAGGGTGCAAGTATATCAAAATCTATAGGGAACTTCCCGCTGACTTGAAATCATGAAAATTTGCGACAAGCAAGGTCTTATAGCGCAAGTAAAGGAAAAATCAGAAAATTGTTATTTTGTTGTTATATCACATAAAATATTATTTTTTTTATTTTTAAATTGAAAAATAGTAGCGATATATACGTTTTTATCTGTATGGCATAATGGATTTTTTCCCATGTATGATGGTGCGTAACTGTTTTATATAAAAATACAATACATTGTCCTAATTCACCATTGGTAAAAATGCTTGAATTAATTATTGATTTCTAACTTAATTCTAATATTCTAAAATTAATATCTACTCGAAGTTAATCAGTCATTTAAAAATTAAATAGTGATAAAAATGGTACTCACGATAACGCAGGACTGACTTCGACCTTTTGGAAAGCTTTTGCCGGACTTATGTGCTGCAGTACTTTAAAAGCTTCATCTTTACAATTTTTCGGCCGAGTTTTCCCCGAACCCGGCGCGCTGTGTACCTCAAATTTTTTAGTCAATTTGTTCACCACACTTTTACTACTAGCACTGCCACTTTTTAAGTCACTTTTCACTTTGCCATCATTTTTCGAAACACTAGATTTAGTCGATAGATCGAAATATCGATCTTGGGCATGTATTAGCTGCGTTACTGTAAAAGCCGGTGTATCGTCCTCTGAATCAATTTTCGTTGATAAATCGATTTGCGGACCGAATAATCCGTCTTCGTACTGTACGTTTACAGATCGATTAAAAAATCGATCGTCTTCTATGTCTCTCGATGGGGAGGAATCGATTGTCGATTCTATAGTTAGATCTAATAGTGGGTGAATACGTCTGTCTGTAGCGAACGCGTACGGCGTATTGGCTAACTCTTCTTCAACGCTGTTATAGCGACTTGTAAATAATGAACGTTCTTTACCCCCACTATCTTCACTATCATTTTGCATCTCGTATTTCCCCCCCAAAATGTCATATTGGCTGAATCTGTTGTTTATGGTGTCGAATTTTGGATATTCTATGTCAGTTTTTGGCATTTCTTGTTTTTTTTCGCCCCCTGCGCTGTTCGAGGGGCTCATGTTGATGTGTAGGATGCCGTGTTCGTCTGTATACTTGAGTTTTAGGGCCATTTTTGTTACGGCATTTTAGTTAAATCTGTAAAAAAAAAAATATTGTAAAGCGACTATATTTATAAAAAATAGACAGCGTAATATTGTAAATTATTGTCAAATACGAATCGAGATTGTTGTGTTATTGAGTACCTAGTACTTTTGAATATTTCAGGGCTTTGTACCTCAAAATGCAAAAAAAATAATATGTTTGTTGGCCTGTCTTTCATAATTCGAGCAAGGACCGCTTACAAAATATTTATTTATTTTTTTAATATTCGATCTCGATGAGATCGTTCCAACATGTAATAACAACATTGTATTAAACAAAATCACAATTTGGCTAATTTTGTTACAGAAAACTAAGCTTTTGCATTGTAGTAAGTATTCGTCTGTCCGACGTCCCTCCAGTGAAAATCACTTACTTAAAAGAAACCCATGGCCTACTTCGTTATAACACTTTAAACAATTACCGACATGTACAATTATATAGGAACATTAAAAAACACACATACTTTCACAACCCAGGCAAGACGAACTGATCTAGAATAATAAATTAAACGTATAGGTGCATGTAATAAATTACGATAGAATTCACCCTCAAAGTCAGTTTCGGGATTTACGTGTTGTGGAATAAAACACATAGGTAAGGTACACCGCATACCATTGTACCCAAATAAGCCCGTAGACACACCCTGCATGCAGTAAAATATAATCGCATTCACAAAAACCAACAGCAATAAATTTATACCAATATGAAAAAACTTAAAAATCCGTATTTTTAAATACAGCCAAATACAGTAAAACATAAACACGTATAATTTTATTGCCCAATAAAAAAAGCACTCCTTCTACCACACCGGACTCGCCCGTTTCAATAGAATAGTAAAAAAAAGTCCCACGACCCAAATATAAGCAAACTTCTCAAGGCGAGGCGACTTCCGTGTTCTAAAATTTATTTACCTACGAAATCGTCAACTTACAGCCAATATCTGCTAATATACATAGGTCAATTGTAAACTTTAGGCAAGATAAGCTCTCACGTAAGTTTAAAAAAACAGGTTTTTCTGGGCAATAGCATACCAAATAAACGAACTGTTAGAACTAACATTTAACCATACAATGGTTAACCAAATTCGTTCAATAATACCTTGGGTTCAATAAAAGCGTCGGGGACCTCTAGGTAAACTTAAAATACCTAATAATTAACGGTACCCGACGCTTTTAAGGTTCAAAAATCACTAGGCAATGAACAAACTTGCATTATTTCACACTTTTTAAAGGTTATTGTTTTTTTTGTGTCAGGGGTTTTTAAAATTTTTAATTTTATATGAAGCTACCGTACGAGGAAAAAATTTGATTATGACTATGCAACTATGAAAAATAATCCTCTTTAATGTTTTCAACTGCAAAACCTTTATAAAGTATCGGACTACTTAGATGATAAAAATCCATGGGCCTAAACCGCTCGCCTGTCGGTTTATTTCAATAATATTGATTTTTGATTAATTTTTAAGCACTTATTGTTAAAAAAATTGTTTATAATTTTGTTAAAAAGAGCGTCCGTCAGTTTTTTGCGTATTCTTTTTTGAATGCGCCTTTGTAGTAACGTTTTTCCACAAGGCGATAAATTCATTCTTGTGACGGATTTCAAGATTATTTAAAATATACTTAACAATGATGTAGTTAATTAAAAAATTAAAGAAGTGTACTTGTTAGTTTGTTCGAAACTTTACGTGGAACAAAAAATGTGTGAACTGTCATGCAGACACAATTGTGGGACGTCTGGCAGATGTTAAACATCGAAAATTAATATTTTTATATAGGTATAGGTAATTAATGGTTTACACATCGTAGAAAAGAGAGAAAATATGCATGAGTGAGAATTGTCGAATTGTCTTTAGTATAAAAAGTAAAACTAAAAGTATTTACAAATTAAAAAATACTATGTAAATTGTGATAAATGACAAAATTTTAAAGAGACGATGGGTTCAGGGTACCAAGGATGCTTGCCGCGTTGCCGCGCTGTATTGCGACACTGATCCTCTGAACAAAGTACTCCTTGCTCAAAGGATCCCCTGTCAACAGACACAGCGCGACACCCAAATCGTGGACAAATGATTTGGTCTCCTTGGACCAAGGACCCATCGTCTCGACAGCAAAAGGGATAAAATGGTAACGATTTAAAAGTTCTATGTGCTTGGCTGTTTTCCTGCGAGCTAGTGTCTCAGCAGCTGCTCCAGTTTTTTTAGATGTATTTTTTATACAACTTTGACACAAAGTATCTACGCAAGTTACATCCCAAACAAGAGCTTTACCACTTTTTTATTTTATTTGTATGGAAAACCAACAGCACAATTAACTTATTGACAAACATTATGTTAAATAACTACGAAATTAAGATATTTGATTAATTTGCGGAAAGTAAAATTTTCCACTAATGCTTTGGAATTATTGGCACAATCAATAATATTAGGCAGTCGAACAATCTTCTTTTTTTATTTTTATTTTTGGGTTACAGTGCAAATGCATCAAAATTGTTGAGTACTAAGGGAGAGAGAAGACAGTGAGGTAGAAATAGACAATATAAATAAGAAACACATATCTTTAAAGCAAGAACTGGCAGAAATGTTTCAAAAATTGACGAATGTCACCGAGGAAAGGGATTGTCTTCGACAAGCAATTAATAAAAGTCACCAAGACGTAAACATGTTTGAGGATGTTCTTAAACGCGCTGATTCACTGGAGGTGGAACTTCGTGAGGCTCACAAGTTAATTACTGTTTTAAAACATGAACTCAGCCATCGCAAGTCATTGCAAACCCAGTTAATTTATAATCAAATGGTTTGCAGTGAAACAAAAATGGTCTCTCCCACATCAATCACGAGTAGAAAAAAACTGGAAAAAACTGTAAAATCTAACCAAAACAATACAAAATCTTTAAATATTACTAGGGCCACTAATTTCATTAACAAAAATGTAAGCTTCAAAAAGGAAAATCTAGAATTGGAGAATAAATTAGAGAAATGTGAATTAGATCTTCTAAACAGTTTAAACTTATATGACAGTGACACACAACGACTCCAGTCTGAGTTGTGTACTTTAAACGAAGCACTGGTAGATATTACTCTTAAACACGAGGCAGCGCAAAAGGACATACAAGAGTTCACGAATTCACTGGACCAGCTGTTGGAGACTACTAAATATAATTACGATAGGTTTGAGTCATTGACAAATAATTACATTCAATGTAATTGTAAGCAAACTTTGGTCCAAAACATCGTTGACGAGCCGAGGATAGCCTATACTAGCGATGCGGGGCTGGAGTTGTCGTGCTTAACTAATCACAGCACCAATAACTGCACTCAGCGCCCTAATAGCGCGCAAAATGTAGTAGTGTACATCGACGAAATTGGCAAGGGCTTAGGTTTACAACTTAGCTATTTTTTAAAACAGAAAGTAATTAATTACTGTATGCCAGGAGCCACATACTCCGACATATATAAAAAAATAGAAAGCCGCCAATTGAAAAAAAAATTAGTTATATTTGTTGGTAGGCGGGGAAATGCAAATAGAAAAAATCTTATTTATATTTTTTCAAATTTGAATGACTTAACTAACGTTCAAAAAGTGATTTTGTTTGCATTACCTTTTAGTAAACACTTGTTGCACCAGGAAAATAATGTTAGACATTCATTAAATGTAACTTTACACACTTTGACATGCCGTCATGCGTCTAAATTTAATTTTTTAGACACTAATAGTCTCGGTGGCAAAATATTTTATAATTTGATGAACAACTGTTATTCTATTAATAATTATCTTAAGCGACAAATAGCTGAAGTGCCATTATATTACTATTTAGCTAAATTAAAATATTGATATACCAGACTTGTTCCAGTATTGCTATACATTTTGGAAAATGTTTTATATGTCAAGAAAAATATTACTTTATTTAGTTATACACAATTATAGTACCTAATGCCATTCTTTAAATATTTAAGCATAAGCTGTAGTAACTAATAAGGACTACTGTACATTAACTGTTTTTATAGAAGATGAAGATTCTTGGGCTAGTAAGGATTATTCAAATAATTTGTTATTTATCGTATGCATTTTTAAATCAGTGTAATGGATTTTAATTTAATGTAATGAATATCTAATTTAATTTTACAAAGTTTAAATGCAATTTAACGAATTGTCTATTTATTTTAACTTAGTTTAATGGATTTTAATCTAATGTAATGAACATGTGATTGAATTGAAAAAAGTTAAATGCAATTTAAGGAATTGTCTATATATAATAAAGTATTTTTGAATTGTTTTTTTTTTAATTATTCATGTTTTCTTTTATGTTATTATTGGTATTGTTCCTATTTTTTTTTAGTTATATTGTAAACACTGTGTTCCAATGACCATCCGTAAGTGGTAACTTTGTAATCCTATGTTGAACAAATGATTTGATTTGATTTGAAAAAAACGTAGAAAAGTAAAAATATTTTTTTTATATAGTAGCTCCATCTATTACTATTAAATAGCCGTAGAGCGCACCACTATGCACCACTATATAAGGGCATATTGTTAATAAGTTTTATTACTTGACCACCGTCGCTACGGCTTTAAACCTTATGTAATTCAATTTAATTTTTTTTAATACGAACACTTTACTGCTATTCTGTGTATCACTGAAATCGTCACTAATCTTGATATTCTTAATTATTAATTTTACAAAATTTATCATAAAACAGTATGGAACACCTGTCTGTGGTCTTTGTCCTTTTACGTGTCACCATACCTGAGCGTGTTAAACTATGAATTTTTACCGTATTTTAAATGACTAAATGGCTGAAAAGGGGTCGAAAAACACTTTTACGGTCTTGATTATGTTGTATAGTGTTTATAACTTTTGTGTGTAAAATTAGGGTGTTAGTTTAACCCGTGCAGGCCCAATTATCATACAAATACCTTTCGACACGGAAACCTTTAAGAAACGCCATTACCTTAGCTATAAAGTCACCTTGCTATTCAATTTTATAGTCAAATGTATTTCATTGGTTCTACAGGAACTGGTTGAAATCATTACATTGCTAATATTTATGGCAACAAGATGGGTAGTTGCCAAACGGACCTCTTTAGATGACGTTTTGCGTCCAGTCCATAGGACTAGGAGTGAACTAGTCGCAATGAAGCCTACGGCTCCTTCGCCCTTGCGGTCGTGTTTAGATTTATGTTCAGAGACTTCCTTTTCCAAGAAACTTAAAAATGATAACGAGGTAAAAATTTCAGAGCAAAAAGGTAGAAAAAGACAAATAGTAAGAGAGCTCGAGGACTTCGGATGGGTGGGCGCACCCATGTGGCTTAAACAAAGCCCGATAGGCCCTTTACAAAGAAAAAGCCTCTGAAGTGTATGTGTATTTTATACGTTATTGTGTTAGTGTATGGATTAGTGTACATAAATAATAGCTAAGAGTAAATAAAAATAGTGCATTGGAGTAATAATAATAATACCTGGGACATCCCACACAGTACCATCTAGTTCCAAAGTATGCAAGTATTATGCTTGTATTATTGGTACTGGACTATTGGTATGCATTCTTAAATATTCTTTTATAATATAGGGTTTTCGGTTGAACGTAGTCCAAAATTATAGAGCATGTAGAGCTTATATACACTCCTTTTAAAAATACACTGAACAAACTATATAGTAGAACTAGTTGTGTTACCATGAAAAAAGCAAAACTTTCATATTTTTTAAACATCATCATCTGCCCATGTCTCTCCACTGTAGGATATAGGCCTCTCCCAAGGCTCGCCACCACACACGGTCCTCCATCGCATCCATCTACCCCCGATATGGTGCTTCAGGTCATCTGTCCACTTGGCCGGAGGCCGTCCAACGCTTTGCTTCTCTGTACGTGGCTTCCACTCGAAAACTAGTCTACCCCATCGGTTATCGATTCTACGGCAAATGTGACCGGCCCATTACCCCTTCAGTTTGCTGATCGCTTTGGCTATGTCGACAACTTTGGTTCTTCGACGGATTTCAGGGTTTCTAATTTTAACCATCAAACAAATACCGAGCATAGTCCGCTCTATAGCACGCTGAGCGACTTTAAATTTGTGAACCAGTCCTGCCTTAAGAGTCCATGTTTCGGCTTTATACGCCATTGTAGGTAGGATGCATTGGTTGAAGACCTTGACCTTCAGACATTGTGATAGTGGCGACGAGAACAGATGTTAGTTGCAACAAACAAAGTTAGTTAAAATGCAAGCTACTGGTTGGTAAGCTGGTACCACTGAGTTTGACTATTTATAGCAATAGTTATCTTGTCACTGTTTTTAGGTAACTAGTAATAAAATTTTTGTTACTTATAACTAATAGATGGGACTCTCCATTTATGGCTCATTGGATACACCTGCATGTCAAATAATTTATTTATTGGTTAGTTTTACTATTAGTTGTATTTATTTAATTTTTATTTTTTGTTATAATTTGTTATTATTTTATTTATTGTACTGTTTAGTTTTAATACTTGATATGTAAATACTGTGTAAATATGTAAAGGTTACTATGGGACTAGCACCTGAAAATAAATGATTATTATTATTATTATTATTATTATAAGTAAAAACTTTTTTCTGTTTTACACAATTTTTCCTTCGTTATCGCCGATTAATCCGTATTAGGTTGACCTGGCTGATGTAGGTACATCAGTGTAACACAAATAAATGTAGGAATATCACTCAAAGAAATCAGAACGCGTAATGTTTTGTTGGCATGGCACACGAATGCGACCATATGCGTCTATAAGGATTGGTCAGATAGCTTTAACTCGACAATTAATTTATTCATTTATACTTTGAAAATAATGTCTAGTGCGTCAGTTATCGATTTTTGCAATACTTGTTTTGTTTGTGAAAGTAGAGTCAATTAAATTTAACAACATGGTTTTAGAAAACACTCGAACCTTTGAATTTCGCAATACATAAAGCCTATCAACAGTTCGAAACCACACTGAGAAAAGTACTATAGTGAATTCAAATTTTATTATGATCGTTTCACAATCAGTAGAGATTATTTATGATTATTTCACGATCATCGAAATAATCATAAATACGAGGAAACAGAAGAAGAAAAAAAACTACGCATCATCATAATTCCATTACAGGAACCATAATTCCCGCTGACGAATTTTTTTATCTCTTCGTATCCCTCGTTTTCTTATTATTAGGGTCATCCATTGCTCGACTGATGATGAACAGTTTTCTCAGGGCAGGCAATTCCTACCGAATGATGGATTTACAGTGACGCGAAGGATAAGTTTGAGTTAACTAAAGAAATAAACGAATCGTTAATGTCAATGTGATTTGTCGATATCAAAGGACTTGATTCGATAAAGTGTATCGGTAAGCAAAATAAACGTGGAAACAATCGCTGTGTGTTTAACTGAACGCCCAGAGAGACCCCATGTTCTAAGAATAATAGTAAAATTAAAACTGTGAAACTGTTAGATAGTAAAGTCGAAGAAGGTTTTCACCTCCGATTTCGTTGAATCTCCATCGATTTTCATGAAAATTGGTGAGTAGGTGGGGGATACTTTAAGGAACAAAAGTGACATCGTCTCAACTTGCGCTTTTGCTCTGGGGGTGGATGCCACCCCTTCTCGGGGGTGAAAATAATTTTAATCAAAATAACCACAGCAATCGGTAGAGAGACAAATTCTAAGCAAAATTTTTTATATAAAATTTTTAGAATAAATCAATACTTTCTGAGTTATTAAAGATCAAAGATTGTGATTTTTCGAAAAGTACATGTTTTAAATCGGTTTTTCATAAATAACTCAAAAACTATGAATTTTTACAAAAAATGTGTCATTACCAAAATTGAGCTAATAAAAAAACAAAGAAATTCCTACTTTGAAAAATCTTCTAGTATTAATTCAAAGTGAGTTATAGGTAATTGTAGGTATTTTTTTTTCGGCGAGTACTTAAATCTAAGTATTCAAACTTAAATAACGGGAAGCCGATGCATTTTATCACATATATGTCCTGAACACTTTTTAAAGTACTTAAAAATACCTTTCTAATGAGCATTATAAAAAGTTAATAGCATCAAAATTGAGCTAGTTATGCTAAAAATAAGATGACACTTTTGATGACAAAACCTTCACCATTTCCACAAAAATTCAAATTTACGGTTATATATATACGATACAAATACACATTAATGGGTGTGTGTATGTGTGTTTTGAAGATAGAGAATGTGAAAGGAAACAATAAACATCTGCTCGAAAATGTGGTGGGCTGGGGCTGATTTTTGCCTTCATTGACTGTACTAATATTCAAGGCTTATGAATGTGTTTCAATAATTAGAGTACTGGTGGTACATTTTTTCGCTTAGTCCTTTACCAAACGAACGGTACGAAATTAACCCAGACTTTTAAATTGCTCATTAAAATATAAGTAACTGTACAAAAGTAAGCCATATCTACTTTAGATAAAAATTTGAGTTGGAAAACTGAAAGAGACTACCCAAATCATCTTAGCTCAAGAAAATCAATAAAACAATTTCCTGTATTCACAAATTTTGAAACAAAAAAAACTACTGTCACGCAATAACTTTTTCCAATAAGAAAATATTTTTGTTCATGTCAAAGATTGGTGTCTATAAGGATTTCTTATTATTAATATTATTTTCTTGTGTTCCTAAAATTTACGAATGAAATTTCAAAAAACTCTAAAAGTTTAGGCCAGTTGACAAAATTACTCACTAATCACTTAGAGATAATTTCAATGAAAATATAATATGACATGTATTGTCAGTATATTTATGAAAATAGTGGCACGTGCTTAAATTAAAAGTAATCATTAGCGTTTAAATCCATTAAAATATGAAATATATATTATTTATAAATACATATTTAATATTTTTTTCCTATCGTAATATCAATATTTTAATTGCTATACTTTTCAGATTTCAAAGCAGATATATTTATGATTTTTAGTTGTCTACCTTTTTTTAAATAAAAGCTTGCTTTTTAAAAGTAGACAGCAAGATAACTTATACTACAGCTCACGTCAAACTTTTTTGTCCTTTGACCTTTGCATTTTACAGTTGACCGCTTTTAGTTTGAATCATAAAAAAGGAATGAATTTAGTACAGCTCGTACCAAACTTCTTGTTCGTCCTGAAGTCAAAGCGTACAGTAGCGTCGAGGTAAGAAAAATGGGTGTGAAAGGGTCGAAAGCAGGCCGCAGCTACACAAAACGCAGCATGAAGCGGGTGGACAAGACGGTTGACACCACGAAAAATCGAGTAGATCAGAGGCATATATGTGACGATATATGTTCAGAGACACGTGTCCCAAAAATATTTACTTACAAAGCAAATATGATTAATAATGTTACGTCTCAGATCCTGGACACTATCTCTGGTTGACAAGACTCTCCATTTATGGCCCATTGGATACATCTCCATGTAAAATAAATTTAACTGTTCAGTTTTAACTTTTAATTGCATCTATTTATTGTTATAACTTGTTAATATTTTATTTTATTGTAATGTTTCGTTTTAATATCTAATTAACATGTGAATAAGGTGTAAACATGTAAAAATTACTACGGGGCTAGCATCCGACAATAAATGTTTATTATTATTATTATATCAATTTAGGAAGCAGTTAAGTCGTTAATCTTTTTCCTTTACATCTTTGGTATGATACGATGTCGTTTTTTTTTTGGGTCTCTTAAGATATCTGTCTTAATTATGCAACATATTGCACACTCGAAGAGGACAGGTTGACCGCCTATATACCAACTCTAACTTACTCTAATGCTCTGTGGGTGACACGACCTGTACCTTGATATTTTAACACTGTTCAGTTCAAAAATGGATGATTAAAAAGCAATAAATTACACCCTTTGTGAATAATACAAAGAAGTCGGTGACCGAAGAATTTTATACAAATTATTCTACCGACTATTTCTAAGCCTTACCTTTCCACGCGTGTTAATTTATAAAATTGGCCCAAACGGCCGTAGAAAGTGACCCAAGGACTTTGCCGGACCTTGGCCCCAAACTAGAGAAATATCGCTTCCTTTATTGCTACCTTCGAATAAACGCTACAGATTTTATCGGAAAACCTACTAAAAAAATCTGCTACGAATGTCGATTTTCCTTAATGATAATCATTGAGATCTCTTATAAAAATAAAGGGACGAACTCTTACTTGAGAAACTGTTAGGTATTGAATTTTTAGACAGATAGCAACTGGACTCATTGTACCCTCTAAATGTGTTAGAGATGCCGAAAACTTTGTCTGTCTGTATGTGTGTCACAATACATAGCAACATCAGGGTTGGGGCAAGAATCAGAAAAGAAAATGCGTCTCCAATGAAACGAGCTCAAGAAAAACCAAGCGATAGGTAATATCACAGCAAGGTGCAAGTATAGAGAGTAACTACACGTGAATATCGATTTTTAGTTGAATAGAAAAGCTTGATACAGACGGCAAAATAAAAAAATTCTAAGAAAATTTCCATTGTCCATTGGACGTTTGACCCAATTTTATTTTTATGTAAAATTTCTAAAACCTTATGGGGAATAACTATTCACAGTGTAGTTAGATTTGGGTGTTTTTTTATTGGAAACCTATTAGTTGGTCACATTTAAATTTGTGAAAAAATTTTACCCTTAAGGGTCATTAAGACGGAAAATGTCAATGTGTTTGGCGTCGCTTTAATTGTTTGTAAAAAAGTTTTGGGATCGTAGTTTGTTTGTTTCACGTTAACGTAACATTACGACTTACTTCACTTATTACGTCATCGTCTCGTAAGTCGTGGTAGCCCAGTGGCGGAGAGCCCGCTTTTGGTTTAGAAGGTCGTGGTTCTAATCCCAAAAACCGGCATGTACCAATGAGTTTTTTCTGATTTAAATACATATAATTCTTACTGACTCCGTGCCTCGGAGAGCACGTTAAGGCGTTGGTCCCTAAAAGTCGTTAAAATCCACCAACTCGCTCTGCAGCAGCGTTATGAATGAAGCTCCAAGCACACCTTCATCCAGAGGGGAAGTCTAAGCCCCTGCAGTGGGGCATAATGGGCTGATATAATACGTCGGTCTATTTGCCGCGCTCTAACGTCGTCGTTACGAGTATTTACCAACTTTCTTTTTTTAAACTTGGCACAGCTGCTCCTTTGATGTCTAATTTTGCAAGTAATATTTTGGAACTGGCTGGTGAAATTGGAGGAATTGAGGATTTCCATATTTACTAATGGAATTTTTGGAATTTTAAGAGGAACTTTTGAAATCATGCACAGAGGTTTCTAGTTTTGCAAGTACCATTTTGGATCTGATTGTATAAACATGGGGAAATGGAAGAAATGAAGATTTCCTTATTTTTCAACGATTTTTTATGAAATTGAAAAAAAATGACACACATGCTCCTTTTGACCTCTAGTTTTGGCAGGTACCACTTTAGAGTCGATTAGAGGAAATGGAAAATTTACAATTTCCATAAATTTTGATGGATTTTTTTGAAAATTCACACAGAGGCCTCCTGTGACGATTAATTTTTTAAAATCTATTAGAAAAATGATAATTTGAAAAAATCAAAACACAAAGTATTATTTCCAATAGTACTATAATACTAACAATATTATAATAATACATGGCATATCTCACACAGGGCCATCCAGCCCCAAAGTAAGCAGATATTATGCTTGTATTATGGGGTACTAGATAACTCATACATTTGCTAATATTCTTTATAATATATACATGTATAGATACTTTTACACCCAGACACGGAACAAATAGACGTGTTCATGCACACAAATATTGTTCCGATTGAGAATTGAACCCCGTTACCCTCAGCTCCACAGTTAGGATCTCTAACCACTCTACCAATCGATCAGTCAGTAGGTACAGTGAGGTGTACTCGAGAACATTATTCATTTTCAAAGGTGGAGTAATATCTCCAGATTTAATTAACTTTAGGGCACAATGAAACACATAATAGGTACCTATCGTCATAATTAAAACTATTGTTATAAGCTACCATTTCTTTGATATTTTTATTTAACTAAGACTCAATTTGTTTTGTTGACTGTACTCTTTTGTGTTAGGTTCACTGACTGACTCCTCGCTGACTCATTGCAATTATACACATAGCCGTGACTTTTAATTTAACATTTCTTACAGGTGCTATATTTCAGTACGCGATTGTACATAAAAAGGAAATAACATTTAAAAAAAAAACCAGTCGAGTGCGAGTCGAATTCGCTTAGAGAGGATTCCGTACTGTAAATCATCTCATTACATATTAAGTTTTCTTTAAATATGACTCTTAACTAGGATTTGAACCCGATTCATTCGTAGGTATAAGCTACTATATCCTACCTACCCTACCATACCTAACCACTTGAATAGTCAAATCGAATATTTTTATTTGAGTAGGCGTGTGCAAGTACTTTTGAATCATCAATATTTACAGTCACAGTTTATTTTTAATTTTCTTAAAAAGTAATTTGAAGAAAAGTGTAAAAAAGCTATTATCTTTAATTTTCTATGACACTCCTTTGCAAGACTTAATCCTTATTAGCAACAATATCGATTGGTGCAATAATACAGGATGTTATATTTTTACAAAAGCAAGTGGTTCGCGGTTAAAGTAACAGGATTTTCAAAAATATGCAAATATGCAAAATATGCAAAGTTTCTTTTCTCAAAAATCGACCTCAGGACCCCTTCGAACACTTTTTGCTATTTCTCATTAGTTTAGGATTTGGCCGTACAGTCCCATTTTAAAAACTCACGCAATTTAGTGACCAATTGTTCTAAGTAGTTCTCAGTGTAATTAACCTATTCACTACACATTAACAATATTAAGCAACATATTTTATATGCATTTTCTATTCATGAATAAAATTTTCGTTTAATTTTCCGCGGGAATTTCAATCTTTACGATTTTCGTTTAGTCTCTATATTCCTTATTTTATTTTTATTCTATAGGTTCGGTAATTTCATGGATGCTCAGTTTTTGTGTGTTTTATGTATATTTTCTTTAATATCTATTCCACTGTAAATTATGAAGTTGTACAACAAACATATATTTGTTTCAACGAGCCCCTTCATTTAGTATGTCACTCGATGAACTCGACAAAAGTTTTTTAATTTTTCCTCGAAAATTATTCTCTAAAATGAAAATTCGTTGATTTAAGCCTATAGTAATACTATGGGATCACTTTCGTGTCTAAAAAAAACCCTAAGAATTATTTATTATATACAAGTAAGAATACTAAATATTACGAAGTGCCTAAAGCCTTCAGAAAGCTAACAATATAATCTAATGTATGTAAATATCTTCTATAATGAGTTACTAAAACTTGAAATTATATTGTAAAATAATTACTAATTATAATACAAACCGCAGGTTTGAGTTGGCGGTAACGCCGTCCTGTTCAAGTGTGCAATCCATTACATACTTAAAACAGATCTTATAACCTAAATTCTAAAATGCGACATCAAATCACACCAAAAGACGTAAGTGAAAAAGGATGAACGTCTTAAGCGCTTTGTAAAATAATATAAATCTGAGACAAAACTATTCACGTATGCGTAATATTTTACACTCGTTGTGTGAGTAATTATTTTTGAGACGCGTGTTTCTAAACAAATAACGTCACATCGCAACTCTAAAACAGTATAACTAATTTAGATATACAGTTTTATTTTTTAAAATTGTTATAGTCAGGTACGTGTTAATCTTTCTGTGTTATTTTCTTCAAAACTAGTGATGGGTCATTAATCCTGTTTTAGAAAATACGATGAAATGTCTTATTTAATTGAATGGAATTCTTCTGGAAAGTGTTCGAATATTTAAACTTTTGAAGATTTAAGGCGGCGGGATTGACAACCAAAACGTCTGTCAGATTTGAGTATGCTGTTAACCAATTATCCAAAAATGTGAAAGAAGGAATTATAAATGGCGGCGTTTCAATTTGAAATGCAATGATAAAACGTGACGTTAGTGTAAGTTTGAAAGTGAAGGATCGAGGGCGACATTTATAATTTCTTACCACATCTGCTTGGATGTTGAAACGGCAAGTGCAGAAAAGAAATGAAGGAGTTGTAAGTATCGAAATGACGTGTTGATTTCAAATATTGAATATTGAAGTTAGGATCACACACAGCCATCTAGTCCCACAATAAGCAAGTATTATGCTTGTATTATGGGATACCAGATAACTGATATACATAATTCAGTATTTTTTATAATATTTACATATCGGGCGGGAATCGAATCCACGACCCTTAGCTTCACAGTTAAGGTCTCTAACCATAGTATTATAGGGGCCCGGTTTTTGCAATGGGATACGATATAAGAATATGTCAATATAGATACCTATATTTTCAAGCATCGAACGATTAAGTGCAAGGGCCCGAATTCAGCGTAACAAGTGTGAGAAAATGATTAATGATACCCTAATGTAATGAGAAATACTTTCGCCATGTCAGGGCGATGACTGGCCAACATGGTATAGGGTATAATGATTTTTTTAATGAGTAGTAAATGATATTCGAAAATTTTACGTAATTTATAGCCAGAATCAAATTTGTAATTATAATATTTATGGTTGTATGAACTTCGTTCGCTTCGCGCCCCATGGAGCAGTCGTATGACATAGAAAATATCTTTCATATTGCCTTCGAGTTATAGATATTCTCTGAGTAAGCTTTTTTCGGTGAAAGTGCGATATGGCAAGAAAACTATTGTGTTTGTTGAAACGTATTTAAAGTAACGAAAAGTTTAGAATGCCGTGGTCAAAAAAACCACATGACTGTGTAAATACGTTTGCTTTTTGGATCATACTCATATATCCATGTTACGTCGGTAGTAATGATTTCAGAAACATATTATGCCTTGGCCTTGGAACTAAAAACAATTAAACAAAAATAATCGTCTTCTTTTCAAATCAACGACTTTAAAGGGTCCATGTATTATATATTATCTTGGTGTAGCGGGTGGTCACCGACGAGGCGGTGATTGACACAATAATCGAGGTGAACAACGTAAATTCAACTCATTTGCCATGAAAACTAATCAGCACTGCCGTAGGAGACCTTCTGAAGTTCATTTTAACAGCTCGTTCTTCCACGTTTTAATTCTGAACACCCAAATTAAAGTAATGTTAATTCAAAAACGGTTCCGAGACATTTAATTAAGATACACTATTTTATTATTTGCGTTTCCAGAAACTTTTTGAAAGAAGTTTTTGTGTATTTACCAAGCGCTGCTGGTAAATTTATTTACTCTATGGTATTAACAATAAAATTCCCGTTCTTTTGAACTTTATGACGTCAGAAATTTGGCTGACTATGGATGACTAAAATTAGAAAACATCTAACTGATTAGACGTATCAATGACATTTTAAACGTCTTTTGTTCAACGTTTTTTGGGCAGAAAAACGAATTTTATGTAGTTTTTTATGTGACGTCATTAAACTAAGATTTAATTTTTTTTTTGCAATGTACCTATTTGTATGTATGTAACTGGAATGTTCCAATTAACAAAAAAAATGCCAGAAAAACAAGGCTTTGATTGGCCATCGAATAAATAGATTTGTACATATTTTGGGTAAAACTATGACCTTATTAAGGAGGTTGTGTATATAATTATTATATTTATGTATGTAAATTAAAAACAAATTTTCAACTAAAACACTAATCGTTCTTAGTAAACGTGTGGCAGTCTCGCTTCGTAAGAGACCTTGCGCGAGACAAGGCCATGCGACGTAGCTCACGTAGCCAACTTCTACTGATAGATTAATTAAACTTGCCAAGTGCGAGTCACAACGTGTGGATTAAGGTTCCGTGGATAGTTGTGGGTGTCCGTGAGAAAAGGGTCCATTTGTCGGCATATAGTTTCCGACATACGAATACATGCACTTTTTTGAAACTGGGTAAAAAAAAATATTTTAGGTTTTCAATTATCATTCGATACATATCATGATGTCGTGAGTAGCAATGAATTTTTTCTAACTTATGTACATAACTGTCAGTGGCTCTGTGCCTCGAAGAGCACGTTGACCCGTTGGTCCCGGTTAAAATCCACTAACCGACACTGGTGCAGCGTAGTGGGTAAAGCTCCAAGCCCATTCATCCCTAAAGGAGGCCTAAGCTCATGCTGTGGGGCATTAATGGGCTGATGGTATGGCATCATTGTATAGTTAGATATCTACAATGTAGTGTGATAAGCATAATTAAACTGAATTAAAAGTTTTCTTTTTACCAAGGAAGCAAAAAAGCAAAACAACACTTTTCGATATCGATATCGAAAAGTTACGCTAGATGGGCGAATGAGAGGGGGGGGGACATTACATTAAAAGAAAAATTAAGAAAAAAAAATCGACTTCCTGAAACTTAGTACTTAAAATGAGTACCTAATACTGTAGTATAAATATTGAGTTTATGTTATCCAATTGAAGGTTTGGATAAAAATGGATTTTTTAATTGGCTAAAAAAGTACCTTTATAATTTTGTCCAGCCCTTCTGCCTGTCCATCTGTCAGTCACAGCTATTTTACCCGGAGACTATTAGCACAACATCGATGAAATTTAAAAGCTCTCAGATCAAGGACCCCTCGTTTTGTAAGTATATTTCTGTTGACAAAAACTATCAAACTGTGATTAAGAAGTTTGAAACGCATAATACCTATGTACCTTGGGATCACGTACATTAAAGAGCTTTTATTGGTTGTTGATTTTACGAAAACAATAAAATATGTCGTCATATAAAATTTCTAACTAAAATATTAAATAGCGAATTTTAACGATTTATTAATTTTATTAATTGATAGTATAGTGAAAATTATAAATTGAAAACATGAATAAGTTTTCTGAAACTGACATTAACTACAGACAATCTACTTTTCAATCTAATTAAATTACGCATGTTTTTTATATTCTAAGACGAACCATTTTTACAAATCGCCTTTGGTGATTCGAGAGTTTTAAAACGAAAACCTTATTATGACCATTTCACATTGTAAACTGAAACTTTTTGAAAAAATCGCTTTAAAATCATTGAAATATATTGGATGACATATACATGATTACGTGGATACGATATCACCATAAATGCACAAGGTCCTATAATTTCGGAAGATATGCCTGAATGAAGCTTTGTATACCTATTTATTGTGACAACCGATCTATACGTAGTGAGGTATATTTATGATTAAAATGGGTTCATCCGTTTGCGAGCTACAATGCTACAGACAGATCCACAGATAGACATATTTAAATATAACGATAAGAACTATTTTGATTAAACCTGATTCAATTAAAAAAAACTGCATTTAAACCGGTATATCAATGTAAGACTCAACTGCGATGCCACGAAATTTAAAACACCCCTTGTTTTCGACGTCGACGGTAAAAATTACAAAAAAATAAAACACTGGTTCTGAAATAAGACGTAAACGTATTAGGCATTAATTAGGGTGTAATTAGCCAATTACAATTTCCTTGCGTATACACCGCGTTCAGCTTAACGTTGTCCAAACTTGTAGAGCGTGTAGAGCTTACTAAACTAGACAAAACGTTTTAAGTGGGTAAACGGCGCAAACTAACAGTCAACGAGAAAAACATGCTTAAAGTTTCTTTTTTATCACTTATCATATTTTAATTTTTTTGCTTAGTTCGGTAAGCTCTACACGCTCTATAAGTTTGGATTACGTTCAGCGAACACGCAGTATTTTATATAACTACCGAACTAAACGAAAAGTTTCGAGTGAGTAGATGGCGCCAACTAACGGTTACCGAGAAAAACATGTACAAAGTTTCATTTTTTTTATCACTAACGTATTTTTAAAACTTTTTGTTTAATTCGGTAAGCTTTACACGCAGTACTTTACATAACTACCGAACTGAACGAAAAGTTTCAACTGAGTAGATGGCGCCAACTAACGGTTACCGAGAAAAACATGTACAAAGTTTCATTTTTTTATCACTATCGTATATTTTAAAACTTTTTGTTTAATTCGGTAAGCTTTACACGCATTATTCTTTTGGCATAGGAATAGAAAAGGATAGAAAAATAGAGAATATGCGGATGAAACGTGGAAAATACAACTTGTAGACCACACGGGGGAACTTACGGGCGTCGCTAGTTTACTGTATTAAAAGGACAAGATTGAAATATGACAACATTGGTTTTCCGAACAAACATATAAACTCTTGGAAATGAAATTCGTACTTTGAAGTAAATTAGGAGGCCATTTGCACATATAACATCAAATTATGTCGCTGGCAAATTTCCATAACGGAAGATATTAGTGGTACATTTAATAGTTTTAAATAATTTCTGTTTCCCACGGCATACACTATTTGGAGGTTACCGGAGTAATTATACGATAGCAAAGTCCGCTTTATAGGGAAACTCCGTATAATGTAAAGAATATGTTTTTCTTCTAATAATTGGATTATTTTATATTTTTCACCTTAGATTTAATTTATGAATTAAAAAAAGAAAATTATATAAAAGCTAATAAAAAATTATTTGAAATATTTAAACGTTTGTCGGAACGGTACTATTTTTTAATTAACTTCCAAAAAAAGAAAAGGTTGTTTTCGATTCGACTGTATGTTACTCGGAATTTTATACATCAACCCTTTTTATACCCCACTGTAGGGGCTTAGGGCTCCCCTCAAGATGAGGGGGCTTGGAGCTTAAATCCACCACGCTGCTCCAATGCGGGTTGGCGGATTGTAACGATCGCCATCTGTTGACAGCAACCGGGACCGACTGCTTAGCGTGCTCTCCGAGGCACGGAGTCAGTGATAGTTAATGTACGTAAGTCAGAAAAAACTCATTGGTACACGCCCGGATTCGAACCACGGCCACTTAGCCTTATAGATTTGAAACAGGTTCGCTGCGTTCGGGCTATCACGAAACTCGATATCTTTACCGATTGTGAATCGATTTGATTGATTTTTTTTTTTAATTAAATAGTCGCGTTAAAATTTAAAGAAAATATTTGACTATAAAGGTAGAAAATTAGAGGATTAAACTCGTAAATTTGAATTTCACCCACTTACTGTTATCCGATTTTAAAAACTTGGCATATAGATGTATTTACATAGAAAGTAAAATATTGTGGCGACCTAGGGTTAAATTGATAACGGAAATGGCAGGCAGTTGAAGGAAACTCCTCGACGGTGTACGGACCTAACTCGTGATTAGGCTCATATGATTCATTTTGTTTTGTTTTGATTTAATGTTTTAACTGTAATCGAGGAGGCTGAGGCCACGAAAATAGTGGAAGCAGGCCGGGAATAGTTATAAAAATTGTAAACATCTGCCGTAACTTATTTCCGCTACTGCTTCGCTTCCAATGTATTTAACACACATACACTTAAAATGGATATTTACTAGGTAATAACAATTAAAACATTACAATCAATACATAAATATTAATTAAATATAAAGTGAATGATTTGGTACCGACTTCATAAACAATATGCCGTCATATAATGTACTTTTCTTTAAAGTTAAAATATACGTGTTGAAATCGCTTTTCGATAAGCTTTTACACCTCAGTCTTAGGTCCGTGCAATTACTCATTGAGAATGAGAAGTACATACGTTTAATGCAACTATACAGTAGTAAAAGTCTGTCTATAAGCTTCATGGTTCACAAACTTATCACAATTAAGTAAGTCATAAAGTGGCAGTGGAACTCATTATGAGCAATTTGGGACCGTTTGCTATGCTTATAGGTTCTTTTTAAAGACTCGATATTTTGTAAATCCCTATCGCTACCTAATGTAACCCACTTGACGAACCTAGCGTCGTTTGAAACAGCAATAAGATTTTGAAAGGATTTCGAAGCCTTTAGCGAAAAGCTATTTTGGCTGTATCTGGAACGAATTTAATAAAAATGTACCGATTTCGCGATTCTCGCGACAACAACATCAAAAATAAAACCTTATAACACATTTTTGTCAAATAATTTTATTACATTTTTCGAAAAAAGTTATGAATTAATTAAAAAAAAAATGGTACTACACGATGCCTCGCAAGTTCCTGCATCTTTTGACACTACTACCTTTCGTTTACCTTTATAACTTTCTGAAATATAACCGAATCTCAGTCTTTGGGGTAACTGATCTGATAATCATTCAATGAAAAGGGCACCTGCCCAGCCTACAGTATTTGACCGATTCTAAAATTTCTTTTTATAGACAATAGAAAAACCATCTGCCTCGGAACACTTTTTTGATTTTTTCGATTCTGGCTTTCGTTTTTGAAATAATCAACTTTTTGTTCGAAATACAGGGAAATTTCGTCTTTTTTTTTTCACCATTTTAGACTTTACGAAAAAACTTACAGCCGGATTTTTAAAAATTTAGTATCAAACGATGCCCCGCAATCCCTTGCATCTTTTGACACTACTGCCTTTTGTCTTTCATCATAAATTTTGGAAATAAAGCCAAATTATATTCCCCAACGAAAACGATTGATAAACATTTTCAATGTTAAAACAATTTGATTCAAGTTGAACATTCTTTGCACGTACGATGCTTCCTGAGAATCAATGTCATGCATATTAACATTTCTTCTTGGTTCCTAAGAGCTGCGCTCTTGTCGGTGAAGGTTTCTCCATTCATCGCCAGCTGCTTGACCGTCCGATACGACTCGACACCAACCAACACCTTCTTCATACTTCATCAGCCCATTTTTACCCCATCGCAGGGGCTTAGGCATCCCCCGGGGGGCTTGAAGCTTAAATCCACCACGCTGTTTCACTGCTGGTTGGGGATTGTAACGACCGCCATCTGTTGACAGCACCCGGGACCGACTGCTTAACGTGCTCTCCGAGGCACGGAGTCAGTTATAGTTATGTACTTAAGTCAGAAAAACTCATTGGTACACGCCCAGATTCGAACCATGGCCCTATAGCCTTATAAATTTGAGACAGGTTCGTAGCGCTTTGGGCTATCACGACACGGCTGACCGACACCTTAATTTGATCAAAATAGTTTTGTCTTAGTTGCCCCCTCTGTCTTCTTCTTACAATCTTTCTTTCCACATCTGGTTACATACTCTATCATAATGTCTGCTTAAACTTGACCTCAAAATATGCTGAAATCGGCGAAACGGCTAGTAACGACAATTGTACTAAAATTTTTGAATTTTTAATTCCGTACAAGTATAAATGTATTATAAAGATATACAATAAATGCAAAGTTTAAGACGCCGTTAGCTCTGTATATTATTTACCTGACGAGACGACCTAATGAACGGGGGTCATAAAGCTGAAATTGCCTTAGCAGGTCTCGAGCATACTCTAAGCTCGTGCACAATTTCATCTAAAAAATATAATATTTTTCTTTTATTATGATAATGGAGATACAGTTTAAAATTTAGAAATTTAAAAATTATATAGTTGTTACTCGAAATATCGACAATTTGCACACGGAAGCAATATCTAAAAGAGGTTCTTTGAGATTTTTTTTATTGGATTCTAGACGATTGTTCAAAATTTTGTTCGATAACAGTTTTTCTACACATTATTTTATAGTCCTTGATAATACTTTTCTTATACGCATAGTGTTTTCACTAGACTTATACGTAACTTGGCGTCAAAACATTTTAGGTTTTTGAATTTTCGTAGATAACCACGCTTTAAGTTCCATATCATCATCGCAAACAGCCGCAACAGAGTACATAGAAATTTCTATGGAGGTAAATTCTTAATGAGCGCTGTTTGGTAGAAATTCTGGTCTCATTTGGTTAGTTAACTAAATAACATTAGTTTAAAATATAACAGTCACAAATAATAAACAAATATATTGAATTTTTTACCAATAAATCTTTTCTCTTGCATTTTACAATGGAAAATTGTAAAAAATTACGAGTTGCCAACCATTTGCACAAAGCAATGTGGAAAATTTCCCTCACAATTGGATGAGGTTTATTTAGCAATGCAACCGCAATTAAGTTTTTATGAAGAATAAATTACTTATTGTTGGCTTTAGCTTCCAGCTTCGTATGTATTGCATTTTATGATAGTAAAACTCATGTCAACTTTATATTTTAATTTTATTCATATTTCGTAAATCTAGCCATTTAATTTCCTTCATGATCGAGTGGTTAGAGACACTAACTGCAGTAGCGAAAGTCGCGGATTCGATTCCTGCCTGAAGCAAACATTTGTATGCATGGACATGTGTATTTGTTGCGTATACAGGTGTAAAATATCTATTTATTAATATTTTTTTTAAATCTAATTCTGTGCCTCGGAAAGCACGTTAAGCCGTCAGTCGCGGGTGCCATCAACAGATGGCAGTCGTTAAAACCCACCAACCCTCACTGGAGCAGCGTGCGTGATTCAGCTCCAAGCCTCTTCACCCTGGGGGAGGACTAAGCCTCTGTAGTGGGGCATAATGGGCTGGCAGAATGGAATAGAAAAAAAAGAATGTATATCAGTTTCCTCGTACCTAAAGGCTTTGTCTAGTTTGGGACTAGATGACCGTGTGTGAGAGGTCGCAGATAAAATTAACAAATTATAAATTATTATTATTGTTGTGATATTTACTAAATTTTTAGATCTATGCTAAAGCATAATAATTATAATAAAAATAACAATAGCGCTAAACCGCTATTAAGTGACTCATTATTTCGTACTTATTTAAATTTCGTAACATTTTATGTATGGAAAACCTCAGTTTGAAATAATTTTATTTTCTTTCTTACACGCCGTAATTACGTAAAACCTCCACTTCAAATATGATGCCGTGGCCTGTGTATAAATGCCCATATCGGTGACATAACGTGCCAATCTATCATTTGAATCTAAGTCGGAATCCCACATGGTAAATACAGCAAATTAAAGCGAAAACAGCATATAAACTGACTGACCAATTGGCCGAGTGGCTAGAGACCCTAACTGCAGAACCATAGATCGCGGGTTCGATTCCTGCCCAAAACAAATATTTTATGCATAAACATGTCTATTTGCTTCGTGTCTAGGTGTAAAATATTTATAGTATATGTAAATATTATAAAGAATATTTGAGTTATATATGAATTGTCTAGTAACCCATAATACAAACATAATAGATACTTGCTTATTCGGGACTATAATGGCTATGGCGCTTTGTGGGATGTCCCATGTGTTATTATTATTATCAAAACAAACAGACTTTTAAGTTTATGTGTATAACTAACTTTTGTTCGAGATTTGCTTGTGGAATTTTGAGTTAGGTATAATGCGTAATCAGATAAAACTATGTTTTTCCGCATGAAACTTTAACACTACCTTTTGCTTGCGAATCAATCTGTACCGTTTTCTCGATGCGTGTTTAATGCACAAAAATATTAATGTATAATCTATTCCATTAAAGTTCCAATGTCATTAATAGGTCTTCGTTTCTGCCAAATTAATGCATATAAAATTTCAATATGAGAATACACATTTGACAGCATTTTTAATCTATTCCCTTGAAAATCTTATTTATTCTTCATTTTATTAAATGTCCAAATTTTCCAATTCATCACATGCAACGACGTCATATACCTTAACGTTCACCTTGTGGTTATCCGACATCAGCATCCGACAACACCGTGAATAGCGGTGAAAATGCGTTTATTTTCTATAAAAAAAATATTTTCCAACATATAAAAAAAATATTTTATTTAGGTTTAGAAGCTGATACTTAGTAACCCACATAAACCTGGCACGAGGTTTAAAACACAACTGATATATCTTTAATCAAAATCGTTTTTGGTACTTCAGTTATAAACGTTCTAGAAAATATACCAACAGATAGAAGAAGAAAAATGTAATTTTGCTTTAATGTCATCTCTGCAACTGAAATACATGCTTTTAATTTTTTTAATAATAACGAAATGTTGATAATCACACACACGCACCAGTTATAGTACAGAATGATTTATTTTAATTTAATTTAAAAAATTGTGTTTACCCACCTAACATTAAATTTATCCATAGGCATAAATTCCAAAAACACTGTAATTATTACACTCTCACAAACTGTAACGAATCCTTTCAGTCAAAAAACACGTTCAGTTCACATTTTTTCACATTTTTTTTTATTGCTACATCATTTCAATTTTGTTTTGAATTTATGGAGTATCGAAAACGCGTCGATCGCAATTATTTTGGCGCCAAAATTTATTCTTTTGCGACACATTTTTAACACCGTTTTATGATACTGTAAAAATATTCAAAATTTAAATCACATTTTTGCGACTTCCAGCATACAGATAAAATAAATAAATAAATATATTATGTTTTGACGCAATCGTATATGTAAAGGAAAGCTTGCAAATTTTTTCGGTTGATAAAAAAACTGTTATTTTTTTGTTTTGTGTCCATGTTTCCAAGGGTACGCAGCGCCTCGTGAGGTTGTTTTATAACTGACCATGCTATTGCGAAAAGGGTGGTAAGAAACACCCCCCTTTAGAAGTGGGGTGGTGGAAAGGTGGCAGTTAATCAGGCGGGGTGGAATATTTTTGTTTTTTAATTACGTACAATGTGTTCCCGATTTTTTTTTATTGGGTGAAAGAGCGTTTTGTGTGAGATTAATTTTATACGCCGATTAAAACTACTAATATACTTGACCAACATTTTAGCAAAGTTTTTTCAATGTGTTCGAGTATGTTTTTCAGTAATCCTATCTCAGGAAAATGTTACGTACGGGGGTAATCGTCATAAATTAGGTGCAAATTAACAATAACATTCATTTATTAACGATGACCTCGGAACGTGTATCACATAGTCCTTGTGCGACCGTGTTGGTTGCTATTGTTTGATTTCAGTTGCTTCAGTTTGATTGCAGTTTGATTTCAGCCATAGGTAATGACCTATGGCTGAAATCAAACTGCAGCGTTACACGGTCTTTACAAGAGTAAAAAGTTTCAGTAATGCGCCATTGATATTCTATTTCATCTCACGAAAGAAGGTTTACCATCTATGTGTGTGTAATTGCACATTCACGTTGATTGTCTCTGTGTTGTGTAAGCTAGACAACGGTCAGTATCATCATCATCATCATCATCAGCCCATTTTTACTCCACTGCAGGGGCTTAGGCCTCCCCCAGGGTGAGGAGGGGGGCTTGGAGCTTAAGTCCACCACGCTGCGGGTTGGGAACTGTAACGACCGCCATCTATTGACAGCGTCCGGGACCGACTGCTTAACGTGCCCTCCGAAGCACGGTGTCAGTGATATTGTGCACTTAAGTCAGAAAACTCATTGGTACACGCCCGGATTCGAACCATGGCCCTGTGGGGCCTTATAAATTTGAAACAGGTTCGTTGCGCTCTGGGCTATCACGACACTATGCCGTCACGACGACTAACGGTCAGTATGCAGTGTGCAAAGAAACCAAGTACATGAAATATTTTGACACTGAATTTGAATTAATAATTTTACAAGGTGATAGTGACGACCAAACTGATTTCGAGAAGTGTATATTCCACTTAAAATAGAATATCTATGTATTATAAGCAATAATTTAATTTAGAAAAGTATAAATAAACCAGGTAACTTATATGTCATCTTTTATTATTTTGTTCATTACAGATAAGCTTGCTAACACATGGCTCGCCCGTTTTAGTGAGATGTGAGATAAAACAACTATACCTACGTGTGTATTGGCACGTATTGATAGCCACAAATACGTCATTATTGTAATAACTGACAGGCCAACGACACTGCCCAGTTAATAATAATAATAATAACGTCTACATCACAACAACGTCTTAGCTCCAAACTAAGCATTAGCTTGTATTTTGGGTATTCAAATTTTGAATTGGTACCACATACATGTAATATACAAGACCCGGTACCAGTATCAATATTCATCATATAAATACTGACCCGACCTGAGATTCGAACCCGGGACCTCCAGCTTCGTAGGCAGGGTCTAGAATTTGAAACCTAAATTTAGTTTACAGTAGATTAGAGAATAAAATAAATAAAATCGGCAAAAATGAAATAATAAGAAATACATAGAAAAGAATTACCACTTTTCTATTTCATTTTTGATACAATAAATAAATCCAGTGAAAGATATAATTTTATGTAGGTATATATCGGGGTCGGCTTAATAAAGAAAGAATTAGACTTTAACGTTACCTATTAGTAAATTGAAAACAGTAAAAGACGCTAATAGACACCGTTTAACAAAAAAATTACCATGAGGTAATTAAAAATACGCCGACAAATAGCAAAAGAAAATCAAATCTTTGGATATTTAAAATAAATTTTGAACACGATCAATAGGTAACTTACAAAACCGCCAATCCGTAAAAAAAACATTACAATAACAAGATAACACAATCACAAACAAACAAAATTTTGAAAACCCTATGTTCACATACCGTAATTTTAAAAAAGTACCTATAAATTTCCTAACCTAACTTTATTTACCGGTGAAAATTTTATTTGCGCAGCGATTTTTATATTCCCAGTGGATTAGAACAGTAATTGGAGTGCCCATATATTTGGTTTGGTTAGAGTGCCTATAGTTTGTAGTTGTGTGAAGTAGGTTTGGGATATATTAGGTTCATTTTACTCGGATTTTAGAGATTATCATAAGTGATTTTTTTCATAATTTTTTTAAAATATAAATGAATAGAACTCCACTCAAGAAATACAATAAAGTCGTTACTTAAATATAAATGTTATGCCCTCTTTATAGAGTCGAGCCATATTATTCGATCGCCCCAAAAGCCCCAGATACACTCTACATCTGGTGGACGGCTCGGTACAAATATCGTGATATTTTAACGATGGACGTTTCCTTGTATTTCTAGTGACGCCACCTGTAAAAGAGGTTTGACCAGTAGACGGCGCATGTATATTCTTCACGTCTTCAAAATCGTGGTCGCATGTTCGAGTGCGTCCTCTTCAACAAAGTTGTGTATTACACTTACATTTGATTTGAACAAACTGATGACTATACATTTTTGAATTTCGGGGAAATACCGATTATTACCATAGGTATCACAAATCAAAGTTTGTGTTTTTTACGACCCGCTCGTGACGTCACTCGGCGCCGCTACGTAGAGATTATCCACGTTAGCCCATAGTAATGTAACCGAGGGACGCCATGGCACGATTTATTTTAAAAATTTGTATCTTCCGCATTTTTTGTAGATATCAATAAAATTCATTCACTGAGTAGTTCTACAAAATACAAAAATGACAAGACGCGCTCATTGACCCAAGTTATTATTGCGTGACTATAAGTTGCGTCATATTGAAACATATGTCATTAAAAGGATTGTATTTCTTGAAAATTGTCGGAAAAATGTATTTTCAAGAAAGAGGCGTTTTTGACATATCATATTTTAAAACTTAAACATGTGGTGCAATCGTTATATGTTACACGATTTCATTCAAATTATTTATTTTAGGAAATACGTATTTTTTATACATTATACATGTTAAGTGTTTGAGAGCTTACAAATATTATTGTTTGAAATCAAATAATTGAGCTTTATTTAAGACATTTCTAGTGATAGTGCTATCTGTGGATAAGAGTAAAGGATATTAACTAGTTAGATAGCGCCATCTACAGTAAAATATAGCAAGAAATTTGATTTCAGTTTATTTCAATGAGTCTTATTCAGAGTTTATCTAACCCCGTTATATAGAAAATCACAAAATCGAAATTAAAGTTATTTTGATTTTCTTAAGGGACAGTCTTACTATTTTTTAAGTAATACTCAATAAAGTGGTTCAATACTGAACTTTGTTCTTTACAAAAGCCGGTCTCATCTTTGACAGCATTTCCTTCAAGTTGTCGATTTGAAAATGGTGTGAAAACCAAAACAACGCACAAAACATGTTTCATAGGCCAGTATAGCTTTCATCTAACGTTATTACATATCTACTTGTCTGTCAGTACGTCTACATAGGAAATTTAGAAAATCACAAACCTATAAACTGCACACTCTATAAAATTTGTTAGAGCAATTTCGGATGCACCGTGCAATGTTTTTTTGTTCAATGGCTACAGAGCGTTCCAAAGAAATATACATACTTACATACAATCGAAAAACTTAACCTTCTTTCTGAGGCAGTCGGGTAAAAAAACAGAGAAACGGAATGTTACGCGAGGCGCTCAGAAACTGTATATACTCCATAAAGTTAATATACCTACGTACTCATTGCATCGGGTTCTGTGTGACTCAGGAAAACTACGAGTTCATCCTTTGTTTCGATTCCTACCGATTTAAAGATTACCTATGTTACATAACTACGAAATAAAGATATTTGATTTTGACTTTGCAAGTCACTCTTACGCTGACAATTCGTTTATTTCTTCTCCGTAGATACTCGACCTTTACTTTGTTCTTATCCCTTTGACGCGTTTGAATTCTTAAATTAGTGAGGGTGTTTTATAACACGTAAGCAGGTCCTAATCTAGTGCTTTAAAAATACTTACATCTTCAAGGTACAGTTAGTAGAGGTTATTAATTGTGTGGGTGCGGCGGCCGTACCTACCTAGTCCGGCCATTTACCAATTGCTTTAATGCGACCCATGAAGAATTTATCGTAACTAGCGACTTCCCGCGACTTCGTTCGTGTGGTTTTAATGATTTATACAGTTTCTATAATTTCGAAAGTACACGAAGGAACCCTAAATACTTTATAAATGGAAATACAGACATAAAAAGTACCTACCTACCTATCCTATGTCACTCCCTACAACCTCCTTTTGTTTGAAAAACCCGATACCCCCACATCAACTTTCACGCCTCGAGCTTCCCTTAAATGTGAAAATCCAAAAACCCTGAAACATGTTATTACTTTGTGTTCAGTAGCTGTAATTTATATATTTATGTTTTAAACTTTGAAGTATAGAGACTTTCATAAAAGTTTCCCCTCCTATAGGGGGAGCCCCTTTAAAGTCGTATATATAGCCTATCATCAGAGTAATCACATATTCTTACTATCATCATCATCATCAGCCCATTTTTACCCCACTGCAGGAGCTTAGGCCTCCCCCAGGGTGAGGAGGGGGGGGCTTGGAGCTTAAGTTCACCACGCTGCTCCACTGCGGGTTGGGAACTGTAACGACCGCCATATATTGACAGCGTCCGGGACCGACTGCTTAACGTGCTCTCCGAAGCACGGTGTCAGTGATATTGTGTACTTAAGTCAGAAAAACTCATTGGTACACGCCCGGATTCGAACCATGGCCCTATGGGGCCTTATGAATTTGAAACAGGTTCGTTGCGCTCTGGGCTATCACGACACTATCTTCTACTATATTCACTATACTTCACTATATTCTAACTATTTATATACCAATTTTTATCAAAATCCATCTAGCTCTTTGTGAGTTATGAAAGGACAGACAAAATTTTGTTAAAATCTGAGAATTGAAGTCAGTACTTAAGTCATGAAATGAATGTATGTACAAAAAGAATCGATATATTTAAATAGTTGTGTAGAAGTATAGGTAATATGGATTTCGATGGCCTGATCTAGTGATTTGAAAAAAATCATTTATTTTCATGTAGGATATTCTGTTGTCACTTTTGAACGTCTGTAAACTACAAGATATTTGAGGTCTGTATTACTAGAAAATGTTTTTAGTTTAATTTTATGTCTTAATAAATTTATTTAGAAAGCGAAACATAATTTTTTTAATAAGTTACTTTCCACTAACTACAATTAATGGTATAATTTATATTTTACTTAATTAATAAGATTTTTTCTATAAATCAGCTTTATATTTCATCAGATGCCAAATATAGGTCGAGGACAAAGTTTCTTCGCATTTTATATGAAAACTCAAGAATTTTTTTCTAAGTTTATTTACATTTAATTACAATATATATGTGGTATTTTGTTCGATGACTGTCTGCCATTTCGTAGGTAGTGACATGATCCCGTTGCTGTAGAAATTTTAGGACTTCTGATCAAAAAATGCGACATGTAGCTTTGGCAGTCCTCTCTTGATTTTAACCTGATACTGTCTTTAGACAGTATTCAGAAGAGACCGGAACAGGCGAAAATCAGTCAGGGCTATATGGCGGATGCATGAACACCTCTCAGCCAAACTCTTAATTTTTTTCTGAGTGACTAAAGATGTGTGAGGTCGAGCGTATCATAATGAAAGACCACACCCTTTCTATTGATTAATTCCGGCCGCTTTTTCTCAATTTCTTGCTTTAATCTCATCAGTTGTTCGCAGTAGAGATCCGAATCGATGGTTCTGCCCGGCAGTAAAAGCTCATAATGAACAATACTCTTTCAATCCCACCATACACACAGCATCATCTTATTGCGATTAAGCCCGGGTTTTGCCACAGTATGTGAATCCTGACCGACCTTTGACCACGACCTTTTTCGCATGTTCTTATCGTACTTGATACACTTTTAATTACCAGTTATCAATCTCTTCAAAAACGGTTCGGTTTCATTACGTCTTAATAAAGAATCGCAAATGAATGCACGGTTCATTAGGTTTCTTTCAGTGAGCTCATGTGGCTCCCAAATATGGAGCTTTTATGTATACCCAGCTTTATTCAAATAGGTTAAAACTGTTTTGTGGTCAATTCTTAGATATTCAGCTATATGTCGTAACTACTGATATGCCGATCTTGCTTCACTTTTTAAAAATGGTGTCCATTTTGGCCGTGACAGGACGATCAAAGCGAGGTGCACCTTTGACATCAAAATTCTGAGATTGAAAACATTTAAACCAACTTTGTGCTACTTTTAATTTTTTGTTTTTTTATAATAAAATTTTAAAATGTATCGAATCTCTTCATTAGGTTCACTCATTTTGACAGAAAAACAGATAAAAACCGGCGGGAAATAATATTTTACTAAATTGTTTCTTTTTTTTGAAATGTAACCTTTTTAATTGTATCAAAACCAGCCAGATACAACTAGTACAGCCAAAGAGATTTTCTTAAAAGTATATTTTATCTTTTATTTTATATATTTACAAAGTATATGCGAAAAGGCTTTATCCTCGACTTAATAAATCTCTCTCCACACTTGAAAACATATTTTTCCGAAATGCTACCAAAAAATCAAGACTAAAAAGTTTTAGGTAAGCGTTTTTAATATTTGCATTAAAGTACGAATTGACTAGAAGCCCTCTTCTGCGTTTACCGTCTAACCACAATACTCTAGCTAGCTAGTGCAAGATGACAAGTTTTAGTCCGAGTTTAAGTGCGCAAATTCCGTACGCCGGTCTACACCCCCGCGCGCAAGTCTTCAACTCCGCAAAATTGCGTAATGTCATTACGATACTGTGAATTGACATTTATGACTGTATTAAAACCAAACGCTGCTATCAAATTAATTTACTCTATAGATATTTGTAATATAAATATGCGTGCATGTCGGAAACAAGTAGGGTACCGCAATATTAAATGAAACAAAATTGAGTCTAAATCATTAAGATTATAAGTGATGTCACAGAATAAGTTCATATTAAGAAGTACTCTGTGACTTAATTATGAAAATAATGTCCTATTCCAGACAGAAATCGCAGCTACACGTACATTGTGGGTAGTTACTATTAGTAGCTGCTATTTTAATCTATGAAAAATATTGGACTATGAACTAGTTGACCCTAATTAGTGTTAATAATTTTCCTAGCGAGTTCCTACGCGAGTATAAACCAGCACATTTGGTTTACAAGTTTAATTCAAAAGTTTAGCCATTGTCCGACCAAGTGATGCAGTTTAAATGAATGAATGCAATAAAATGCAAATGTCAATCTTCCTCACTTAAAAGGTTTAATTCACTATGGTATTAGATGCGTCATTTGTACTTTGAAGGAAATACTGTCATTTTCAGATACATCAATAATAATTTTCTATAAGTCTTTTATTGTTGTCTTACCTAGGTATGTAACTAAAATTTTATGTGGTAAAAATTGAGAAGTAAAATTAAAAGTATAAACTTTCATACAAAAGCAAAAAACAATTTATATATGTATATCAGATTTTAATTTGTGAGGCATTCTCAAACGAAATTATTGTTTTTTATACTTTGTAAATCCCAAAAATGGCGCTGCGTAGGTCGTGCTGAACTCAGGAGCGTCGAAAGAATGGTTGACGTGGGTTGACAAGACTTACTCCAACCGATCACCCTGAAAATTTCCCTGAAAAAATTGGAAACGCGTGTTCTTTTTTCCATCTGTTGATTGTTAGAAATTAGAATTAGTGGAAAGTGAATTATTCTTATTAACTTCTATTTTTTCCTCTTAATTATCATATATCCATGATTAACTATTAGGTAGATAGATTTCCTAGCTAGAGGCACTGTCTATATGTCTGCTGACGAATGATGAGACCTATATTCTACGATATCTTATTATATATTTATTGAAGTGAAACTTCTTTTGAGAAGGCAGGAAAAATATTTCATTACGATATGCTTTGACCTCCTACTGTAAGGAAATCACTAATACCCGTACCCAATATACTCTCTAATAATATATGACACAACTAATCGCGACGAAGGTTCGAATCCAAGTGGTGTCCAAGTGAGTTGAATGAGCGTGTATAACCTAAAGTATCACTCAGAGAAAAGTTTAAGGAAATTGATATAATGACATTGCCGTCTCAATATATATTTGAAAACATAATGTACGTAAAAAAAAATAATGTATTATTTTAAAAAAAATTGTGATCGGCATAATGTTAATACAAGAAACAAAGATAAACTTGCTAATCATGTCAGCCGCCTCAATAAAATCACAAAATCTTTTAAAGGGCAATGTATACGCTTTTACAATAAAATCCCAGCTGACATTCAAGATCTACCCCTTAACAAGTTTAAATCTACAATAATACGAAAAATTTATGCAAAAGCTTATTATAAAGTATCAGACTACTTAGGTGATAAAAATCCATGGGTGTGAGCCGCTCGCCTATCAGTTTGTTTCAATAATATTATTATTTAAGCACTTATTGTTAAAAATTCTTTTTTATAATGTTGTTAAAAAAAGAGCATCCCTCAGTTTCTTGCTTATTCTTCTGAGAGGAGCCAGCATTTTGAATGCGCCTTTGTGGTGACGTTCTTCCACAAAGAAATAAAATTCACTCTTATGACGTATTTCAAGATTATGTTACATAACTACGAAATAAATATTTTGATTTGATTTGTGTGCCTTCTTTAGGTCCTTCATTTTGTTAGTATTTCAGGGCGGCACTTCCGTTCACTGTTGCCACAATAGTGAATCGTCAGCGACAACTCTACATACATTTCCTCTGTCTTTACAATAGATATCACAAATCTTTGATTACAAAAGTGTATGATAACAATATAATTGGGGAGTCACGATATAATCGGGGTGCCAATTTTGCTATTAAAACACGTGCAAGAAGTTAAACTTCTATGGGTTAAATATTTTTTTTTGTGTATGTCTCGAATATAATAATAATAATAATAACGTTTACATGACAACAACGTCTAGGCCCCAAACTAAGCATTAGCTTGTGTTTTGGGTACCAAGCGAAGACACCACATACATATAACAACCATGACCCGGTACCAGTATCGATATTCATCATATAAATACTGACCCGACCTGGGACTCGAACCCGGGACCTCCAGCTTCGCAGGCAGGGTCACTACCCACTAGGCTAAGCGGTCGTCTTATATATATATATATATATATATATATATATTTATGTATAATATAATGAAACACAATAGTTATCTACGTTAAAATAACTACCTATATTCCAGGCCCACCCGTGTTCATAAACAAAAATGTAATTTCAAACAAATGTAAACAATGATTTGCGATGGCCATCGTAGCAAAACTTATACCTTTTGGGTAGTGTCAATGATATGAAGAAACAATCATTAATGAAAATATTATATAAAAAATAATTAAAACCAATAGTTTATACCTTTACCACCATGGCATACATCAAAACGGATTTTCCATCTACGTACTGGAAATCAGATGCACTAATGTTTGCCGATTTGCCAACTAATTGATCGGTGTGAAAGAAATGTATATTTTTATTGTGTGGACATGATACAATACGACAGTGAACCTTTTTGTACCTACATAAAGGTTGATTTTCACACTAAGAGGAAATAAATATTTAAACTGTGATTCACTTTAATTTCATGAAACGTAATCAAAGTAATTTTTATATAGTGGACATTTTGAAAGTGGACCACTGAAGAGTGCCCGCGCCCATGCGACGAGCCGCCGATTTACGCCAACTGCGCTGGCCCGCACACGGCGAACGATCTCGAGGTATTCCGACGCGCCTTAGAGAGAAAATGCCCAGGTTACAGTCTCACCTTACACCCGCACTTACTCCATTCCAGATGACTCGATGATGAAGTGGATCAGTTATCTAGGATTGACTTAGCATTCCTTGCTATAATCGGATTTATTAACTTTGACAGACTTGCACAATCGTCGCTCATATTTGAATATTCTGTGATTACTATATCGTCTTTAAGGTGAAAAACTGGAAGTACAAATTATGGTCGATTCTACTGATATCCCTCGGCTCAGAGAGAAAATAGACACACAATTCCAATTTTTCACCTTAGGAAGAACTCTTAGGGTGACTGGATGGAATAAGTGGCTGACAATGAGTCACAAAAATAATGACACAAAGAAGTGCCTAGATTTGAATTTTGTGAAAACGTCTTTTAAAGCGATACCCACAATTTGGAAGCGGTCTCCGCTCGTACTCGATAAAGGCTTTTGATTGTTAGTAGGTATACATGAAATAAAAACCATTTAAACATTTTATTTGTTTATTGATATAATTTCATTTGTAACATATAATTTTACTGCTCCTGTAATGAGTATGTAAATATCAACTTAAAATTGTTCATAACATAATATTAAATTTGAAATAATTAAAACATTTTTACAAGAGCAATATTACAATTATTAAAATTAATAAAATGTATTTCATTTTTTACATTACAATAAGAGTAAAATGATAAAATAGATGAAATTTCAAATGGACATAATTATACAATTTATTTACAAAATGAAATAATAATACTATAAATTTAAAATATTTTCTTGAAATTAATTTACATATTCATGCATATTCACATAATGAAATACAAAATGGAACATTTTGATATAAATGCGTATTAAACTAAGGTGGATTAATATGGCTTCCTAACCGTAGACATAGACACAAGATGTGTGTAATACCTATATTCATTTTGATGCAAATAATTATCGCAATATATGGAACGGCTGTAGGTTTATATATATGTTCCTAAAACCTATATTATTCGCGCCAATTGTTAATGAGCTGGAACTTGTCCAGCGTAAAATCTCATCGACGTTTGACGGTATGTCCGGAATCAGCGTAATATGACGCCATGAAACATCAATAAAATGCGTGAAACGACGTCAATAAGAATTTAAGTAGAGTAAATCACCAATTCTAAATCACATTGCTATCTATCTGTACTATAATACATAAGAGCAGGCGCGAACGATTTAGTGACACATGTGCATTTACATACATACAAGGGAGACAAAAATATCGTTTGTTTCTCTTACGTGCATGTAAATGCACATATGTTAACAAATCATTTGCGCTAGCCCTTGTTGAATTAACTGTATGAAAGTGACAGAACGGCAGAAGTTATCATTGACCCACTGCCTTCATTGACCCAATTGGCGTGGATAATTACAAAATGAGAGTTTTAAAAATATGTAATATAATGATATTTTGAACAATCAGTTATAAAAGAAAATATTGCTCTATAAAATTGAAAAAATAACGACAAAAAAAAGAACGAGAGCAGTATGGACAGATATCTTTGGACTTTAATTTCGCACACAGTAAAACATTGATTTAATTCTTTACTACACATATAACAATTTTTGGTTTTTTGTTCAAAAAAAAAATCCGATTTACAATATTACCACCTAGATCGGTTACATACGTGAAGTACAACTTTTTGGTTTTATTTCAAAACCGTGATTAGCTGACTGCACGTGCAGCGACTATTGTTTTACTAACTACTTATCGCGATGTGTGACATATTTATTACGTAAGTTAATATCTCACACTTCGCAATTAATTGAATACAAACTATTAAGTTAAATAAAACCAGGCATAGAATAAAATATACTCTTCAGCCCAATCTGCTACGTCATAACTAGCTAAACTTTCAAAAAATATAAAAAAAAATCATTGAAATTAGTTATTTAGAATAGCATTAGTTAATTTTAATTTCATTATAAATAACAGAACGAATGGAAATTGCAATATTTATACCGTTACAATAAATTACTTATTGCTATTTGTTGAAATGCTGTCATTGTGAGAAAACTATTAAATAAGGGTAACGTGTAGTAACGATCTAGGTAGTAAGTAGTGTAATAGATCTATGCGTATAACACCGTTTGCATCCATTGTATAAATGACGTGTCTATAGTTTCAAGCAGTGTGTAGCTAATGGGCATTGGCCAAAAAAATTGAATTTTCAATATTTCTTGTATGGCTTTAAATCACTAGCAGTTGTGACGTTATATGTACATTAAAAATTCGTTAAATAAAACCGCTTAAAAAATTGCGGTAATTTTTTATTGCATAAGGAGACATGACAGACAGATTGATGAAAAATTTTAAAAGATGCCCATTGTGATCAAATTATAACTTGATCAATAATTCCAAAATGCCAGCGGCTATAAACTAGTAAACCAAATCTATTACGGACGGATGGTTAATCGTTAATTCTATATGTGCATCTATACACAAAGTGCCTGTGAGGTACCCGAAGGACTTTGTCTAGCTGTTTTTGAGATAAGTATTAGAAAAAAAAAAACTAAATAACTTTCTCTCCAATTAAGTTTTTTTTTTTTTAATTTTCAGAGCTGTGGAGTCAAGTCTCTTTAGCTCCGCCCTATTTTGGCCCCTAACAAGAAGGAAATTTGGATTTTTTGCGTTTAATGGTGCGCTAATGAAGGAAACTACTAAGTTTACCTACTAAATATATTGTGAAACTTTTTCGCTATTCGTTAGCTATACAAAGTGGCAACGTCGTTATTTTTTGACCCTTCTACATCACGAATATTTACTCTTTCTTTCATATCTCAAAACGACAAAAAGAAAATATTATTTGACATTATTCGTTGCAAACAGTGATACAAGTTTTTTCTGACATTTTTCGTTTACCTCACTAGCATCTTATATATTTTTATTTTCTCGTCCTTTAACGCGCTGACACATCGCATTGTGTCCCTTTTAGAAAGTTGTATTCAGTACATAATGTCGTAAGATAATATGGATAACAGATTGCGAAATTTTTGGGACGATTGATATAACCCGGGCGTTTAAAAACTAGGAAATTATTTCACATTCATCCTATTAAGATAGTCGTAAAAAACGTGAATGAATCGCAAGCATTGATTGGTTATTAAGGAAAAAGTACGAAACCGAGCAATCGGATTAATTGTCGTTGCAAGACAACCGCAATCTACCACGCGTTGGCCCATCACGGCCTGTGAAGCCCTTGGAAGGCGGATAGAGGACCGGTCGGTAGCACGGCCACTGAAACTGCTGACCAAACATTGGGCGGTCCAATAGCGTTCGTCGATTGTATTCGGAGGCCAGACCTTACAAGTAAAAAACGGCAGCCGGGAGTTCTTTAAGATAGCACAGTTGCTGTTATTTTGAAGAACTCTCAAAATAACCGTATCTACGACGTTACGTTTTTTATTTTATAGTAAAATAGTTAAACTTAACACTGGCGGACTCGCTTTTAGCAAAAAACGCCAATAAACAACTGTCACGCGTGTAATGACCGGCTGTGGGTCAAGACGTACAAGGACAATAAACCACGGGAAGGAAAAATAGAGCGTGAAAGTTATAGACATCGTTTACGATCATTTTTCCTTATTAAAAATAATACTGTACCGGACCCCTAACAAGCGTTGTTGCCAAACGCGGTGCGTCAACGTAAGCGTAGTGTGAGTTGTAGCATCTGCCTTATATCATTTCTACTTCTATGGCTGCGGGTTGTAATAATTAACCGAATTTTCGCAACCGTCTTAGAATTTCGCATAGAACCGTTTTTTATTACCTACGACACATACAAGACCGAGGATGGCCACATCGATGTAACATAGCGTTACACACAAAAAGAATCTAAATTTAACATAGGTATATTTGTAACATCCAAATATCCAGTTCCATTAAGTTAAATATTGATTATTTGAATACATTGACACATAAGAATCCAAATATTCTATTCGTTCACAAACCGGCCACTAGGTATAAAATCCATGACTTGTCCGTGGTACTACCAGCATTGTAATTGTACTACCAATTGGTCCACGAGAGATTTTTTTGCCCATGCTCTTACTATATACAACTGGTTGTACAACAGGACATTTCTTACTTGCCCGTAATACTGCCAAGTCTTGAGTTAGTTAAAAATAGTAACCATCAACATCTATTATGTTAGGTTCATCATCACAATATAATAGTATGTCCCGCGGTCATAGGATCACTTTCATGTAAAAATGTTCAACTAATTCTAGACTTCGTAGTACCACGGGCAAGTGAAAAATGTCCCATTGTCCAATTATACATAGGAGGTCCACGGGCAAAAAATCACTTGGGACCAACTGGTAGTACAACCCTGGTAGTACCACGGGCAAGTCATGACAAAATTTTAATAAGCTCAATAGGTCATTCTTCTTTATAAATATTCAACTCTCTTAGACTTTGCACCTTTTTCGTAATCGTATTGTATGCTTGTCGGTTCGTTTCTTTTTGTTGATAAATGAAATATTAAAAAAATTATTAAGCACTCGAAACGGTAGATACATATGACGTATAAATATGGACAAATTTTCATTCAAACAAGAACAAAGAAAGAGACAGTACTGTAAATTTAAGTGTACTAAAGAGATCACGTTAAACGACTTCGGTCATGCTCTTGTCGTCGGGAATTTTCGGAACCAGGCGGCCACATAGCTATCTCTTTTTTCACATTATTATGTGGTATAATATATTCATTCTTACACGAACTTGTTTAAAGATACCAGAAAACTGACATAGCATTAGTCCTATTATATGTCAATCTATCCGATTGGCCTAGTAGTTAGAGACCTTAATTGCAGAACCAAAGGTCGCGGGTTGACTTTCCGTCCGGGACAAATATTTGTGTGATGAGCATGTCTATTTGTTCCGCGTCTGGGTAAAACATTTATTTATGTATATATTATAAAGAATATTTAGGTATGTGTATCAGCTGTCTAGTACCCATAATACAAGTTTAATATCTGCTTACTATGGGAATAGATGGCGCAGTGTGAGATGTACTATGTATTATTATTAATCGTAAAGTCGATCATAGACGATTTCGTATTGTGGCGCAAATGTCATTGCCTCAAAGAAAATTGAGAAGAAATATGTAAGAACCGTAATAACTGGAAATCTATGGTATCTGCCAGCTCGTCTGGGATTATGTACGCAGGCGTGCTGTCATAATAACACGATTTCCGTCAGTTTCTCTTTTGAAATGATCTTTACTATTAGGTACAGATCGCGCGGCGAGAGTTTGGCTTTGACCTTCGGGGTGGAGGGGATTACTGCGCATGGGTACTGTCACGCACACAATACTTTTCCTTTTTTATGTACCAGGTTGGATATTTGAGTGGGTCAAAATTCATGTACTGTGGTAATAATGCTAGAAAATAATACGAAATAGATAAACTTCTTCATTTATTAAAACTATTGATAGTTATTTTACTTATATAAAATGTTTATTTCCTTTTAAAGTTTACAGAGACAGCGATGAAAATTCTAAATAATTGTTTTTTAATAAAATCATCATCATCTTCATAACCATCATCAGAATCATCGTCTTCGGAACTATCATCGACGCGAATTATAAATTGCTCGGTAAGTAAATCAACTACATGGTCACTCTTGGCGTACTCTTCTTCTATATCTTTTACCTTTTTACATATTTTTTCCCATTCCTGGGCACCCATTAAGGATACTTTTTCTTTGATAAGTTTGGTACATTCTTGTAAATTCCATTTAACATTTTTGCTAGCTACATATTGTTTAATAGTAGCCCATGCCTACTATAACTCAACAAATAATAACAATCGACAACAATAAACAATTAACGAAAATAGCAATTCACTTGTGAATGTGATTGTACAACAGGAGTGCGCGGGGCATGCGAGAGGCAGGGAACGACTGGAGCGCCAATCAGAGCACCGCGTGCGCCTACACACCCGCCCCGCACCCCGCTAATTGCCCGTTGATACCCAATTTTCAAATTTCTGCGCAATAACGGTCAAAGCCAAACTCTCGCCGCGCGATCTGTACGTCGTTTATAATAATATCTAGGACATCCTACACACGGTCATCTAGTCCCAAACTAGATAAGACCTGTATTATGGGTACTTTTTTATAAAATTATACATATTGTACAACCCGACACGGAACAAATAGACATGTTCATGGACATAAATATTAGTCCCGGGCGGGAATCGAACCCGCTGGCTTTGGATCTGCTGTGGGCGCCCGATCACTCGATAAAACGGCCAGTACTAATAAAGATAATATCAAAAAGACACTTGAAATTAATATTTTATGAACAATAAAATATGATGTAACTGAGCAAAGAGACTATGTGCCTTTTTACGCGTAAATAGTTGAAGGGACCGAGCATTGAATTAGTTCAATAGAAGAGTAATACTGACCGTTTAGTTTGAGAACCAAAGATATCACATTTTAGGTGTAGGATGCGGAAGGAAGACGAGCGGGACGCACGTATGCCTTACGCGACTGGTTACCTAGTATTGTGTTGCGTCTAGGTTTTTATGTATTATCCGTCACAATTAATTACATACTACTAAATAAAAGCGGGTACCAATAAAAAAAAATTGTAAATAAAGTTAAAAACAAGCGTGCGCCTTTTAGTCTGCTAACTGCTCTTTGAAGTTCGTTGTTTGAAGGAAAAGAGATTAAAAAAGAAAATTATCCTGGTCGAAAAAAGTTCTAAGTAAGTACATTATATATGCCCACGCGGGCAAAAGCTGTTCAATTATTTTAAATCAACATGGTATTATTCAAATTGCAAGATGTTCTTTACAAATTCGATAAGCATACAACATGATTGTACCTTAACACATACCTTACAATAACTATAATACAAACATTTAATTAAAGTATAACTTTCGATTACATGCCGTAAAATTACAGATTTAAATACCATTCGTAATAATGATACCACACTTTTTGGTATCACTGTTTCATTTTCAATATACGCCACACAACGCATCCCAGTCCTAAAATCTAAAACTGAGCTTTGTTTGTGTGAGCACACATCGATAGCGTAGCCGCGGCCATGTTTTTCCACAATCGGCCTGAACCGCAGTGCGCCCTCTTGTGTCTATGTCCTACACGTGCCGCATCGTAAAATCCGACCGACCGCAAAGCTCAATTCTGGATTCCAGGAAGGTATTCCTTTTGAGATAATTAGTTAAAGGTTACATTATTATTGTAAAAGGAAAGTTGAATGACAATTTTCCAATTATGGGTGCTATGACAGAATTAGTTCAAGCGGTACAGTTTTAAATTAAAGTGTAAGTCCCTCAATCAGTTAGTTATAGTTTGACCGAAACCGCTGTACCGCGCTCTGCTGTGTCAGTCCGTCGTCAACGCTTAGGAGCTGCCTTCCCTCCTCGCCGCGCACATACTTTAGACACGGTACAGGAGTTTCGGTCAAACTATATATAATAATTACGGATTATTCCAGTCTTGTTCACAAACAAAAATGTATGTCATTAAGTTTTAATTGAACATAAACAATGATTTACCAATTATTAGCAGTTACAGATACAAAGAAACAATTTTAATCTATAAAAACTTTTTGTGCGTGCTTTTGACGTGATTTCATAAGGGCATTACTAAAACAAGATATTATAAAAAACTGCAAAATAATTGTAAAAGTGTGAACTTTCTTACAGATGACCACTTGGCCGAGTAGTTAGAGACCTTAACTGTAAAGCCAATGGTCGCGGGTTCTATTCCCGCCTGGGACAAATTTTTGTGTGCATGAACATGTCTATTTATTCCGTTTCTGGGTGTAAAATATCTATATTTTATTTATTTTTATTTATAACGCATACATCACAACAACGTCTAGGCCCCAAACTAAGCATTAGCTTGTGTTCTGGGTACCAAGCGAAGACACCACATACATATAACAACCAAGACCCGGTACCAGTATCAATATTCATCATATAAATACTGAGCCGACCTGGAATTCGATTCGATAAAAATTCGTACCCGGGACCTCCAGCTTCGTAGGCAGGGTCGCTACCCACTAGGCTAAGCGGTCGTCAAATATACGTATACCGTATCAAAAAAAAGATATTTAAGTATGTATATCAGTTGTCTGGTACACTTAATACAATGTTTGCTTAGTTTGAGACTAGATGGCGCTGTGTGGGATGTCCCAGGTATTATATTATAATTATTATATTTTATTATAAATGCAAGAACCAATAAGGCGAAAGTCACAAGAGAATTGTCAGCCTATATACACACTGAAAATTATATGGATAATGTTACATTTTTATTACTGAGAACATCTTCAAGCATATTGAAATTTTACTCTGGTCAACAAAAATGCCAACTCGCAACCTGTAATTTTAGTGCATGTAATCAAAAAGTTATACGTTTTCGAACGATTCACATGTCTTTCAGTACATGTTTCAGTATAGCTCCTTCGGTATTTCTCATTTGATTAACTCCCGAATTTTCCAGAACTGGACTAGCTATGGATATTAACCTGGCTTCGTTCGCCCTGTCTGAATGTACTGAACTCGTTTCTAAAGATACTTGTGATGATGTTTCTGTTGCTTCTATATTTTGGAATAGAAGATTATTTGATCCCGTGGACGTATTCCTTTTGTGGCCGGCTTCTGCTTGGTAGGCACCTACAACAAAACAATTCTGTTTAATACCTAGTTTAATATCAACATCACGAAACGGCATAGAAGGACGAAAACCGTGGGAAGGGACCCAATTTGCTTAGTTTGGGACGTGGTAAATCGAGTGACGTCATGGCTTGAGCCAAAAATACAATGGAGAAGTATTGTAATAATGTTTATAAATTACGTTGTTACATTTAAGTGTATATATGTATAAATACAGACCATAAGTAATCAATAAATAGCAGAAAAATTGAATTTTAAACTAGTATAATATGAAGTCATGTCCAGTAGGTACTGGAGCGCCAGTCGCGATACGCCGTATACACGGGCGGGGACGTCACGTCACTACATAAGTAGATATCCATACAGAGTCCAAGCTCTATAACAACGTACAAAATTTATACCTATTTTCATAGGGTTGACACCTGTTAGACGTTAAAAAAATTAGGGAGAAAAATAAATTAAAGGTAAATAGTAAAATGTATATTTGAAAAAGTAATAATGATTAGTGTAATTTAATACATTCTAAAATAAAATTAGTTATAAATGATTAACCTTAAGTAAGTTTTTGTAGTTGTTTTTTTTTTAATGTTAATAAAACACAAATAGAAAATAATTTTATTACATTAAGATTTTTAATTCATCAATGATTTCGTCTCTAAATGGTACCTCTTTTGTTTGTTCTGATATTAATATTCCAATAATTTCTAGGGTTCCATACCCAAAGGGTACCAACGGGAACCTAGTATTAAGGCTTCGCTGGCCGTCCGTTCGTCTGTCACAAAGCTGTATCGTCTGAACCGTAAAAGGTAGATACATGGAATTTACACAAAGTATGTATTACTACAGTCTCTATAATATGTAATAAAAATAAAATAATGTTAAAAATTAAAGAGGGTCCCATACAAGGAATTTGGTTTTTTCGATGTTTTTGGTGATTAGCGGTTGTGAGATCAATGCTTAACCTGCCAATTTTCATAAAGTATGTACCATTATGGCCGCTATAACAAGATATATTAAAAATGAAATAGAGTTAAAAATTACCTTTGATTTTTCCTCATTCAAGAAACGAGTTTTTTTTTGCGTTTTTGTTGATTGGTTATTGTGAGATCATTGCTTACACTTGAAATTTTCATAGAATGTGTACTACTATGGCCATATAACAACAAATAATAGAAATAAAATAAAAATTAAAGGGGCACCCTATACAAGAAACGTTTTATATTAAACGGTGGCACAAAACCCATACTGTAAGCCGAAAGCCGGTTTTGGTTCGAATCCGGCCATGTACCAATGAGTTTTTTCTGACTTAAGTACAGTGCTATCACCGACTCCATGCCTCGGAGAGCACGTTAAGCAGTCGGTCTCGGCTGCTGTCAATAGATAGCGGTCGCTAGAATCTGCCAACCCGCATTGGAGCAGCGTGGTGGATTTAAGCTCCAAGTCCCCTGCAGTGGGGTATAAAATGGGCTGATGGAAAAACAGAACCCTACGTGTGTAAGTCTGACACCTATTTAGCCGTTTTTTTTTATCAAATTACATTTAAACAAGCACCCAAAAGGAAAAAAATATTCTAACCTAATAAAGTATTATTCTTTGCAGGTGGTGTTCCGCTCCGACTGCTTCCATTACTCTGCGTCAATCCTGAAAAAGAGATTTGCAATATAATGTTATGTGGTATTGGAGATTAGTATTAAACTAATAAGAAGTTATCTGTAATTTTTTTCTAATACATGGTACTTCCCACACAGAGCGCCATCTAGTCCCAAAGTAAGCAAGTATTATGCTTGCGTGATGGGTACACATATATACACTGATATACATACTTAAATTATTCTTTTTTATATATAAATATTTGTGAGTATATAAATGAGAAGTGAAATGGAGAGGAAGTAGTGAAAAACTTTAATTATGCTGCTTAGTCATTACTAAGTTATTGATTAGGTAGACGTCAAAACTAATAGTTTTCTACGTAAGAAATATGTGCCAATCGTCTGGATTAAAAACGAAATAATACAAATGTGTAGACCATCAAGCTTATGTTAGAGTTATCACGTTTAAGTGATTGGGCGGAACCAATGACGCGTCGCTCGCGTTGCGTTGTGTTGCAGTACAATCTTTTGCTGTTCGACATGCGACACTTTATTTGATGTTGCGATCTCTATGTACTAAGTAGTGCGGTACAAGCTCGGTGGTGTAAACTGCACGGATAGTTCAGCGAGCAAAACTTAGGATAGCAGACTGATTGAAAATGTTATATTCCGCAGAAAATAAAATATATACAAAAAAGAAAGACATTTAATCACGGCCACGAATACATAATACACAGCAGACAAATACAAATGACAAAACACAAATAGAAGTACACCGCAACCATGATAGGAGCTGACTCTGCTCACGCTGCAGGTGTGTATGACCCCACCCACAACACTGATTTTCAGTCAGCCCCTACGCGAGACCGCCGCACACACCACAAGCATAACAACCCGTCCGTACAATTATAATACACGTATTACACTAGTAATGAGATGAGCTACACAAATTATGTATAGGAAAAAAATGAAACCTTTGGCCAGGACCTTTGATCTGAGGCCAGTCACGTAAAATCATCTACAATGTTTATAAATATTTTGTAACCGAAGCCGACAGATTAAAAAAAACTAAATGTGGCACTCGAGGACTGCCGCGGTAAAGCTATTGCATAGCATTTTGTATCAACTTATGCAATTATAATTATTTATTTATTTTATTTATGCAGTTTTTTTTGTTATTATTTTTTCTTCATTTTTCTTCAAATCTTTCTGACGCTGATAATATGCCCTTTGACGAGCATTAGTTTTTTTTTCTTTTTAGCTCTTTACGCTTTTCTTCTCTATAAAACGAAAATATCTAGGTATAAATAATAGGTATAAATAATTAGGTATAAATAGTGTAATGACACACCAAAACAAAATTATTCATTAAAAAAAAATAACGATATTAAGAAGTGATTATCGAATTTCGCGCGATGTACATTTATATAGATATAATATCATATATACTTTCTCTGCGCGGCATTCATGTGCATTATCTATACACCAAAAACAAAGGTAGGTACTGAATAGTACACGTGCTTGGTTTGATGGTTTCTGTTATATACATAATGAAGAATGAATTTATTTATTTATATATATATATATACATATTGAGAATCTAAATTGAGAATTTAAACTATACGCGTGTGTGTGTTTGTGTGTATAAAAGAGGGCTACTTTTAATATCGCTCATTTTAATATCAAAAATTTAGGTTATCTTTATAGCAGTATTATATTTTCAATTCAAAATTAATACTGCATTTGTGATAATAATAAAATGTATGTATATAAATTACTCACTCATTTTCTTTCACTATTTTTTTGTGACTTTCTTCATTAATAATAGGTGCAACAGATTATAATAGATGGCGCTGTTTTAAAAAACGTACATCGCGCTATCAAAATTTTTCTCCGTGCGGCGTGCCCGTCGGAGTGGAAAGCGTGAGGTTTTTTTCGTTACGGAATTTCTGGATTCGCTCCTCGCGCTCAAGGCCCGCGATAGAAGCTATGCAATAGCTTAAAAATGAGGATGACAATGTAAGTAATTATTTTAAAAAGGTTCAAAAGAGAGTTGCAAATGCCACTGGCATTTCAAGAAGAACTTTGAACAATATACTCGTATTATACGAAGTAAGTACTGAAACACATTCCAGTGTAATTAAATTCATCTCTCCGAAAAAAGGGTGACCAAAAAAAACAATTTGGTTTAGATATGGACGATTTGGATTATGATGTTGCTCGAAGAATGGTTTACGATTTTCACTTGCGTTTTAAGAAACTGCCGACAGTAAAATCATTAAAAGCTAAATTATCTGAGGGTATTAATTATAATGGGTCTGAAAAGACGTTGAGAAAAATACAACATGATTTGGGATTTCAGTCTATTAAAATGAGAGATAATCGAAAAGTTCTTATGGAAAAGCACGATGTACAACTGAAACGAATTGAATACCTAGATAAAATACGCAAATTTCGCGAAAAAGGAAAAAAATATAATCTATATGGAATGAGTCCTACATACATACATCCCACACTAAAGGCAGAATTTGGAGTGATGATAAGAAAAAAGGCGTAAAAAAGCCGATTTCAAAAGGTCAACGAATGATAATAGTTCATGCAGGAAACGAAAAAGGCTTTGTACCTGGAGCCTTTTTAACGTATAAACCCATGAACACTACCGGCGATTATCATAAAGAAATAAATAACGATAACTACGAGAAATGGCTGGTCAATCAGTTAATCCCAAATATACCCAGTGATTCTGTTCTGGTTGTCGACAACGCACCCTATCACAATAAATATGTTGAAAGAACCCCCAATTCCAACACCATTAAACAGAAAATGTTCAACAGGTTACAAAGACACGAAATTCCAGTTGATCCAAAATTGACGAGACCCCAGATATACGCTATTATATGCCAGCAAAAGGAGAGGTATACAGAGTTTTCCGTGGATAAGATATTTCCCGAACTTGGGCACACTTGTTGCGATTGCCACCATACCATCCGCATTTTCATCCCATTGAAAATATATGGTCTGAACTGAAAGGCTATGTAGCCGCTAGAAACGTGGATATGAATTTAACTTCAATAAAAAAAATTATTGACTAAAAAAGTAAACATGATCGGGGCCGAAGAGTGGAAAAAGGTTTGCGATCATGCAATACTTTGAGAATGAATATCGAAAACTTCAACTCAGTGTAGAAGATTACATTGATAGACTAGTGATAAATAGGGCTGATAGTGACAGTGATATTGACCTTAATGAGAGCACAGACGATGAAATGGAAGGAATTGAGATTTTTGAGAGACAGCTCTTTAAAGTTCACGCGGGAATCAAAACAAAACAACAATAAAGTATTTAGTTCTGAATTCAAATTCTCATATACGATAAATCTAATAATTGATGGATATGGGCATACGTTTGTATTCGGAAATGCGATTATTGCCGATGTGAAATATTTATTGCCGGGTACTGTACCTACATGAAAAGGGGCATAGTTGGGGAAGAGAATATATATGACTCAAGATGGAGGTTTTTGCAACTTCAACAAGTACTTCTTATAGTTACTTTTTAAGATGAACTTGCCAGCCGCAGCCGCATATAAACAGACTTGATACCATAGAGTTACGAAGCGACGCTACCGCCACCCTGCTACATACAACTAGCATAATCGAGTGCCGGGGCCGTAGAAACCTAGTGAATGTTTTTGTATTATTTTTATAGGCTAAATTTTGTTCTTCCTCTTACCCTCTCTTTTATAAATAAAGGAACCTATAATAGCAATAAATAACTAATATATCGACATAATCACAAACCCGCGCACCCCCGCGCTATAGATTCCTTTTTTTTATACTTCTTATACCAGTTCTATATACCTACAGTAGGGGGGCGGCTGTTGCTTTGTAATTCTATGTTTGACATGATGATAAAATCCAAAAATAAAAATTGGTTAAATAAATAAATAATTTATAAGTTGTAAAACTTTATTGGGGTGTGACGTCACAGCTATATGTAAAGAAATGAAATTAAAATAATTTGTGAAATCTATTGAAAGGATGTGGAGGACAAAGTTAAAATCACTTCTCACCCATCATGCTAGGCAATGGCGCAGCAGGCCTGGACTCCTTCTCCAGAAACCTGACGAACTCCTGAGCAAGACTGTCTCCAGAGCTCGTACCCCGAACCAAGCCGAGCGTCTCGCACTCTTTCTGGTTGAAGTCCAACACCGTACTTAATATGCGCAGAACTTGTGTCCTGAAACGAAAATTATATTAGTTATACTTCTCGTCAATAAAACTGAAACTGGGCCTGCGTTCATTTCTTCGCATTTAAATTATTTAACCAGAACTTTATATTATGTAATAATAATAACACATACAATCACAACAACGTCTAGGCTCCATCATACCTATGTGATGATGCCATCTGTTAGAGCTTCAAGTAATTATACGTCGTGACTAGCAAGCTACTAGTACCTATAACATTGGCGTGGAATTATTTTGTAATTTGTGATACGAAATTTTGTTTTTTAATTTTCTTCTTATTGCGCGTTAGGGTGTAGTGTTGAACGAAAGAGGATATAACCTAACTTGAATGAAAAACCTTTATAAGTACAACCAGATCGGTGTTTTCGTGCATCCTACGTATCTGTACCGATAGCCTGTAACAATATGTTTCACTTGGAATGTCGTTTGATATATATAATAAACCAGTTAAACACATTTCAAGATAAGCTCGTACAAACAGACGGCAAGATTTGTGTCTTACACTATAAAATAATTAACAAAATGTTTGTGATAACATAAGATTTCTCACCTATTGGTAGGGTTATTGGTTTTCTGTACATAGTTCAATACCAAATTTTTTACGAGATTTTTGTCCACTTTGTCCTGTTGGTTTGATATAGCGTTGTAGTACCTCTCTTCGGACGCCCGTAGTGAAGTTTGCAGAGTTCTCACTGAGATATGGACAAAAACTTGTTTAATTAATGTTTATTTAACTTTTAAAGGTAGTAAACTTTGAACTCTCATTTACACCAAAACACAATAAACTATGGACACGAAAAAAAGCGCATTGGAACTCGTTCATCCGTTTGGGAGCTGCGATGCCTCAAACAGACGTACAGACAGAAAGTAGCTAAGAACCGTCCAAATTAAACCAGCTTCAAGACTGTGATGAAAGAGTGTCACCCCACATTTGCTACAAGGGTCGTGGGTTCGATCCCCCCCATGGGCATAGTGACCAATGATGCTCTTCTTCAAATTGAGTGAGGAGTTGAGATCGTAAACACACCACGCTGCTGCACTCGTCATGTGCTGATTGGGAACTAAACCTCCATTTTCATAAAAGCGACGATGTCGGCTGAATGTTTTATATATAGATAAAATAATCAATTTATGTGATTATTTTTCCAAACGTACAAATCCTGATAAATTTATTCAACTTCAACGTATATTTAAATGAATTTTATAGTAAAGATTTTTTATTTTGTATAATACTCTTTCTCAAGTAAAGTTGCAGGGTACTTAAAAATATAATGAACATACATACAAATAAAAAAAATGCATACTCTACCGCTAAATATCAATAATATTCTAATTCGATAGTCTTACCATGCGACGTGTGTGCGGGCTTTACGACGAAATGGCACACGCGATCTCAAAGTATTATTCAGTCACTGGACAGGAAATCGATGCGATCATTCTACTTACACATGTATGCATTATTTTAATTTCTTCATAAACTAGCAACACAAGTGTTTACAAACTGGCAACATACGAAATGTCAAACTGACAATTCGAAACGCTGCATTAGAAAATAAAAAATATCTATTAAATGTGAAGAAATACATCGAAGTAAAAGCTCACACAAATTCCCTTTTTAAATTTCTACCAGTACCTGAAGTAATACTCAGAGACAACGCAGCTCTATTTTTCTGATAAACTCATCCAAAAATCTAGAAATTCTACAAAAAGGTAAAAAAAGACATAAAAATGGAACTTTTTAAGATTTTCATCCACTAACTTCAATAACAAATCAGGCAGGTTTACGTCTCCTTTAATTTGTTTTAAACGAATGTTCTATCTTTGAATAGACTTTCAAAATTATGTTCGATTAATAGTCATAAAAAGTTCCAAATAAATAAAATTATTTAAAATAAAATCAATACATCAAAAGACAACACCAATGTGTGAAAAATCAAACGTTGCATGTGCTAAACGTAATATAAAACAGAAAATGCAAAAATCGGAATTTTCGAATGATGTTATAATTTGTGTTCAAGCTATAACCTTAGATAGCATAATAATCAGATACTTCGAAGCAATCGAAAACGTGCGCAAAATATCAAGCTCAGTGATTAGACAGACCATACTTCATTATCCTTGTTTCAAACATATTGTTAAATTACACATAAAATGTAATTTCAGAATGTTTCTTTTTTTACTAATTTTACATGTCATACAAAATTTTACTTCATAGCCAATATTTCAAAACATCAACTGGTTTAGGTATATTTAATCTACGACGTATATTTTTGCTCACATTTTTCTTGTCCAAATGCGGTATCTGTATGAACATCCATGGTTATAACATGAAGCAAGTATAAAAAAAGGATTTCGAATTATATACCGTGCGTAAGAAAAGACGAGGCGGATAAATTTATTTTGAAGTGAAAATATTCGCAGTGTAGATATAGTAAATAAATTTTATTCCTTAGGCACTTAAGTGACAATTGAATAAACTTGGGAAGATAAAGTATATCCACCTTCCTTTTGTCTCTGTGACAAATAGTCAAATTAGCACCCCGTTCCCCCTGTTGTGACATCGCGTCGTTCAATTTGCGATTTTTTATTTAACGCCTAACATAATTTTTTTCGTAGCACATTGTGGACCACTGCTTATGCGTGACGTAATAATATAGTTTTTTTTTGGATTATGTATGGTTGGATAACATTATAAATATCAAACAAAAGTTCCGATATAAATTTAAAAAAAAAGAAACATATCGAAAGCATAGTGATGCCATAAACACAGACGAACACGATGTGAAGCCGTCACCGCGATCAAACCCCATATGGTAATCTGAGATGGCGCAAATAGACCGATCTGTTCACTATCAAAATAAAAAAACATATCAACGTGTCAATCCATCAATCAAGTCAATATTGACCGTGAAACAGGATGTCAATTCAAAGTAGACAATCATAAATCTAAGATGCAACTGTCACAAACACAGTGACGTCATTTTTGACAGCGAATTCAGACAGATCAACGCGCCATTTAAAAATGTCTCACAGTTACCAAATGAGATTAGAGCGGAGTGAGGCGTAAGCTTGTAGTCTTCGAACGCACATAACAACTATAGCAAATTAAAACTACAATTAATATTATAAAAGCGACAGTAAACTTATTTAAAAAACGTTTACTTTTGTTTATAATTTTACGTTAACGTTAAACATTTACAAAAAAAAAAATTATAAAATAATCAAAATCAATTCAATAAGCATAATACAATGCAAATAAACCATTGAACACACAATTTGAACAAACACACAGAAAATAAGAAAAATCAAATGTCAGAAACGACTTACAGTGTGTTTTTGTGGTGCAAAAATTGGTAGAAAAGAATTTCTCAGCGTCATATCAGTCGGTAGTCTGGGTTCGAAAACTACCCAGAATTACTAGCTGATATTTAGCCGAGAAACGCTCCAAAAACTAATAAAACTATGAATCTTCAAGCTAACCCTTTTATGGGCTTAGCAGAGATAAAAAAATAATATATATCTATACCTAGTATCAGAACAAAAAAGAAAAGAATATTATATGGCAGTGTTACGATACAAAGTTATAAGTGTGAACATGACCTTAATAAAAAAATATGAAAAAGAATGACTGAGAGCGGTTGTCATTAAAATTTTTTTTCTTTATTAGTTCGGATAATAATAAACAATGTTTTCAATACATTTGCTATTAATGCCCAAATAATAATAATAATGAAATGACATGGAAACTTGTACTGTAATGTTCAAGGGCGGATCCAGGGGGAGGGTCATGGGGGTCATGACCCCGCCCCTGGGCTGGGTGTAGCTCGACCACTGATCATTTTTCTAATCTCTTTGATTTTAGTGGAATAAATGCTTGGTATGATGGCAAACACATACCTAAGCGAACGATATGCTTAATACAACTGTGTGCTGTTTATTTAATTCCATAACAATTATATCATGCGCTAATCGTCTAATGTGATAAAAAATATTGTTAGCACGATTCAAATTTTATTTTGCCGCGCAGCGTGGTCGTGTGTTCCACGCCTTGCGCCACTCAATGGACTGAAAATCAAATTTCATCATAGGTACATTCAAATATTTTTTTTTTCAATTGTGTCGCTTTTTTGGCTAGCAATTTAAGCCTAAAAATAGCTTCCAAAATAATCGAAGACATACTGGCTTCTCACAATTTTTTTCACTAAAAATTCGAATGGAGGTAACATTAAAAATTTCGTTTTAGATGGCGCTTCTTTGAATTATTTTGGATTTTTCGACATACATCACGAAACTGTCACAGACGCGTTTTTTACGCGTTTTTACGCGTAACATTAAAAATTTCGTTTTAGATGGCGTTTCTATAAATTATTTTGGATTTTTCGACATACATCACGAAACTATCACAGACGCGTTTTTTTTTTAAATCACCAAATAAAATTATTTTTCTGCCATGGTTTCTTACTAGAATGTCTTAAAGTGTATAATTATATTAAGACTGACAAGAACTAAAAAAACACTGGGCATATGCATATCAGTTGAGATCAGTAGATATAACCATTTGAAGTAAACCTACGTATTCAAATATTATTTTAAAATGAAATAAAACTAACTGACATGATACGAGAAAGTTTTATATAACTTAAATTAACTAAGAAGAAAACACGTTCATTAAAAATGAAAATAATATGAACAAAAACAAAAATTTTTATGTTAAAAAATCAAACTTGAAAACAAAAGAATAAATAATCTGAATGATTTACTGAATTAGAGTCAAGTTATGCTGTGTTATGTTACATTTCTGAAGATTACGTACCGCCAAGGTTTCAGGAAAAAATTAATATAAACAGAAAGCCAATTAGAGGTTCTCACAGAATTTTGGTGATTTAAAAATAAAGCACGTTTGTGTCAGTTTCGTGAATTGTATCGAAAAATCCAATAATTTTAAAAAGAAATAACGTGCGATCGGGCGATGATTGAGATATGCAGGTTTTAATTACAAATGATTACAATTACAAAAAAATCCCGAAACGCCGCACAGTGTATAATTATACCCCAAAAAATTACATCCTCGTTTTCGGGCACAAATCGATGGTTCTTATGGTTATATATGCAAGAGCAAAACTACCGAGTGTCAATTTTATTCGGTTCATGAAATATTTATTTTTAAAGTGAGAGAATTTTATTTAAAAAAAATACTACATATTCAAAAGATTTTATACAATCATTGGATAAGAGATACAACAGCGCATCCAAACAACGTTTTTGTGAGTCTCTAGTAGTACTAGTAGTAGATTTTTTTCAATTTATATTAATTTTTTTTTCTCTACAATACTGCCGTATTAACATCTAATTTTTATATTAATTTGAAACCAATACTGCACACTATTCGCAAAAAAAGACATTATAGTTTTTTCAGAGACTCACAAAAACTTTCTGTGGATTGTGGATGTGGAACGCGCTGTTGTGTCTCATATCTAACAATTAGATATCTATCTGGATATCTATAGTATTTTTAAAACCAGAATTTTTTTTTCTGTTTTTCAGCAACAAAAATTCACTTACTTTAAAATTTAATATTTCATAAACTAAACAAAGTTGACTTGAAATTGAATTGAAGAATTTTACTGTTGACTTTATAATCATAAGAACCATCGATTTGTTGCCGAAAAAGAAAATGTCAATTTTTTGAGTATAATTTACACACTGTGGCCGATTAAGTCTTCAATAATCTTGAATGCCATTTTTGAGCTTGAATTCATTCTTGCAAAGCAATTTCTAGCCAAAAAAGTGACACATTTGAGAAAATATTTGAATGTCTATGAAACTCAATTTTCAGCTCACAATGTGCCGCCACTGGTGTGCATTGCCCGCACATTTTAATTGTAGAAGTAATAATTTCAAATGACTTAATTATTGGAAACGATAAAGGAAATTTTAGGTCAAAATAAAAAAAATGTAACTAAAAAAAGGTGAAAAGAAAGTGGAATTCGGGATACTTAGTTTACCTATTTAGGGTTAAATCCACATTCAAAAGGTGAGGATTTTCCTCGGTCTATATGAATTTTTTAGATAAAATTGTTAATAAGATTATTATAATATAAGAGTGTTCTGTTGCCCGCAATGTCTAACGAACGACTAACAAATCCGGGTGCGGGCCGATCATTCCTCTTGTCTTCTTTTTTCGAACTTTCGTCGAAAAAATTGATTTCATTTTCATTTAATTTTGATCATTTTTGATCAAATGATCAAAATTATTTTGACGTATAACAATAAAATACTACATCTTTTCATTTATATTTATTATTGTGTTCAAATTGGAGCCTGTACTGACTAGACCTAGACTATGTGACCCCCCCCCCCCTGACTTGAAAGCTAGATCCGCCCTTGGTAATGTTGTATTTTACAGTACTAGGCCTTTTTACTTCACACCGATCACGAACGAGTATTCTGTTTGTGGCGCATGCGTAAACCGCGAAAAGCTGTCCCGTTCCCTCCATTATTACATTTGAAGTAGGCACCTACTTAATTTTCATCGCAAATGTATTGAAAAACGTCGTATAATGCTTGTACTCAGTAAGCTGACTATTATAGACATCGGTTTATTATAAGCACTCGGCTACGCCTAGCGTCTATGAACACTTTGACTATAATGTGCAGCTTACCGTACTTGCATCATAATGTACTATTACAATCTACTAAACTACTGACATATACAAAATTATCTACTTATTTTAATATATAAATCACAATACATCAATAAAATCTTTCATATCACACAAATTGTGAACATATTTCATATAGGTACATCGAATTATTAACATTCTGGTATCTACTTTACTACACGGAATACAATTTAAATAAAACAATAATACTTAACTAAAAAACAATCTGAGCTTTTAACTTTTAACAAAAACTTTTAATGTAACGTAAATTACGTTTAAAAAATATTATCTTTCATTACCTTGTTCTTTAAGATCGTTTATACTGGCAGTTTTTGACTCTAACTGTTCTCCCAATCTCGTAGCTGCTTGCAGACCAGCCAAAGATTCTTCTAGTTTCGCATTCAGCCTAGATATTTCCGCGTTTAATTCACCGTTATGACGTGTGAGATCCGCCATGTTGTTTCGTATTTTCTCCGTGGCCGCGTGGATGTCGCGCTCTTTATCTGTAAATGTGTTTAGTTTTTTTATTGTCATCCGGTTCAAAGGACTCTTGATTTGATATAATTTTGATCAGTTCAAAATTTCTGTTTGCAGTATTTATCAATTATTTAGTATGCCGAATCTTTACTTTGGACAGATAACCTAGGCCTAGGGCGTAACATCGCTCAAAGAGACCGAAAGCATAAAGTACAAATCGGGCAAAACTTTATGACAAACCCGAACATAGCTTCGTGTAGAATTTTAGATGTAAGAGGCTGTGAGCGCGGGTACTCTATCGCCGACTCGCATTCGCCTCGAGTTCAGAGCGGACATAAAGTTTCGCCTGCTCTTTAATAACTTAGCAGTGCATGGTGCAATAAAACATTCAATATCTGTTTTAACTATGGAACGAAAGCGATTCGCTTCTATGGGAGTGATAGTGCGGGCGGATATTGGGTCTCGCGACAGTAATACCTACGGTGCGAGTTCGTCCAAGAATTTACTATCGCTAAACGATTCTAAGTGACACGTCGCCATGTTATTTTCCGATATCGTCCGCACCCGGCAAGTGTAATATGAAAGAAAAATCATGAGTTGTAGGCACAAATAAGTAATACGATGCTTCTATCAACGGATGCGCGGCCCAAGATGTGGTAATCATATGCCTGAAAGTGATATTGTTATGCACAAACCTTGTTGAAACTGTTCCAATACAATTTGTAAGTTCGTCAGTGCAGCTTCGTTGCGTAATCTGGAATTTTCTTCTTCTGATAGTCTGGCTTGAACTTCCTCTCTCTGCTTCTCTAGCAGGCGTATTTGATTGCGTAACGTTTCTACTTCTTGGTTGGCTCTGATGCTATAAAAGTTTTTTCTCATTAGTACTTACTGATAATAAAATACTCTAAGCTCATAAAATATTATAATAGGTTTTTTGCCAGGGACTTCGTCAATGTGGTGGCCATGATTCACATTAAAGTTTTTAATATAAGTTCATAAATATAAGCGCATATTTTTTTACATCTTTAGATAAACTGTTTAACGCAGATCTGATTATTTTGTTATTTTCTAATTACTCTGCTACTGAAAATTGCAGCGAGATGGTCATAGTCTATGCCATGATATCATCAATGGAAATGTGAGTATTTTACCAAAATCAGTCCACATCATCATCACTGGAAGGAAGGTGTCGGCGAAGCGAAATTAAAACCTCATTGATCAATACGTCTATGACAAGAATTGAACCCACGATTTCTATATCATCTACAACCTTACAATACTTGTCTTGTGCTTCTGAATAATGAATGATGCGCTTCTTACTAAATTTTTGTTCAGTCTTGCTCTATCTCCCTCTATACTGGTTGCTATTTTATTTGTCTTGCAAAGGCAAACCAACTAATACAAGTATAAACTCTATTGCGTAGTACCCTCACACAATATTAATACTGAATTTATTATTGAATAATTAAAAAAGAGAATTAATGGATACAAAAATAATACGAGCCAATTGACTAAATAAGTCACATGGCCTAATAACTAGTGATGCGCAAGAAAATATACGATAAGGGTGAAAACTTTTTATTCGCACATATTGCGCATTAAACAATCAGCACAAGCGCTATCCCTACTTAATGTTATAAATGCTTTCACGCAAAAACTACTCAACCGATCATCATGAAACTGTGCACATATATTCTTGGCGGTATTAGAAGTAACATAGGATACTTTTTGTGTCTGTCTGTCTGTTCGAGCTGATCTTCGAAACGGCTGAACCGATTTCCATGAAACTTAGTAGACGTGTAGAGGGCATTATCGGGAGTGACATAAGCTGCATTTTGTCTGTCTGTCTGTCCGTCTGTCTGTCTGTTTTGGCTAATCTCCGAAACGGCTGAACCGATTTCAATGAAACTTCAAAGATATGATAAAAAGTATTATCAGGAGTGACATACAACATTTTTTGTTTATCTGTCAGTCTGTCCATCCGTCTGTTTGTTCAAACTGATCTCCGAAAGGGCTAAACTTATTTCAATGAAACTTTACAGATGTGATTAGAACATTGTCAGGCGTGACATACAATACTTTTTGTTTATCCGTCTGACCGTCTCTCTGTCTGTTTGAGCTAAACTCTAAAACATTTGAACCAATTTTTTTGAAACTTCGTAGACGTTTAAAGACGGGTGTGAGGAATGACATACGCAAATTTTTGTTTGTTTGTCTGTCTGTCTGTCTGTCTGTCTATATGTATATTCGAGCTAAACTTTTAAAGATTTAAATGAAACTATGCAGACCTTAAAAATAGTTTGTCAGGAGTGATATAAATAACTTTTTGTCCGTCTGGTCGCCTGTCTGTCTTTTTGTTCCGGCTTATCTCCAAAACGACTAAACCATTTTTATGAATCTTCACAGACACAAAAGGTGGGTTATAAGGAGTGACATAAGTTGGTTTTTGTCTGTCTGTTTGTTAGGACTAATCTCCGAAACGGCTGATCCGATTTTACTGAAATTTTACAAACATAAAGAGGAGGCGCTGTAAGGAGTGAAAAGCAGTTTTTTTTTATACATATAAAAATCGTAGTGTCTGTTAGTCGGTCTGTCTGTTCTGGTTAATCTCCAAAACTGCTGACTGATTTTGGGACCGACTGGTGAGATAGCTATTCTTCATGCTAAAATGGTTAAATGGATTTTTATGAAATTAGGTATAGAGATTTCTTAGGTAGTTAATAATTTCAGAATGTTCTAGAAAGTGTTACAATGTTCTGGACCGTGGCATTCCTTTAACTGTCGCGGTACAACTGTGTAGTCCACGCGAGCGAAGCCGCGGGCGGAAAACTAGTTTATTAATAAAGTGGATTAATAATATTTTTATAATAAACATTATGGGTAATAACTTAAAACTTATTTCATTGCGAATGGATATACCTATTACTAGTATACACTGTACTCGTTTGCTTCGCTCTCTCTTCAACTTGTTGCAATCTCGATTGGCATTCGTTCAGTCGTTGTTCTGACATCATCAACTCTTGCGTATGGCTCTCCTCCATTTCTAAAAGATGACGCCTAAGTCGTTCCAGTTCTTTACTAGAATTTTCTTCTTGTTCCAACAGCTGTGAAAATGTAAAGAATAAATAAGAAAATAAGTAATAGAATAGGAGTAGATAATACCTACTTATGTAGAGACGGCACTATAGAGGTGTTTAGTTAAACCAATAAAACGTTCGAGCATTTATGATATCGTTTTTACTCGGTCGCCTACACAATATGGTTTAAGAGTAGGACATACGAAATTCGGGCTCACGCATTTCACTCAGAGTAAAATGAGTGGGGAGCTACGAGTTAAATCAATAGATGTAAAGATTTTTCATACTTTGTTTGGTACTTAATTTCAGTAAAGACCTATTAGTATCAATAATTTGGTGTTAATAATATCTATTTATTATAAAAAAAACGAAGGTGTTCTCGTGATAGAGGTCAAAAACAAAATTATTTAAAACTCAATAAAAGTGGCTGATATTTTTTATTATTTTTATAAAGTAATGGCCGAGGTAGTGTGATTTGAAAATTCGCTTGGTCAAAACTATAACAAGAATGTATTTTTTCACCTCCCTAACTCAAAAAGCGGGCATTTGTTCTTTAAAACGGTGAGCAAAAGCCAATTTCGCTCAAGTGACGCATAAGTTACCAGCGCGAGAGCAATACGTCTTGATTTATTCCGTAGAAGTACGACTATGCTCAGCGGCTGCTGTCAAATTTATTGACTCTATGATTTAGTCACACAGTAAAACAATTCTTATATTATTTGTTACATCCGTCGCTATTTATGTTGTCGAATAAATGGATCATAACAAAACTCACATACGTTTTCGAAATACTCAGAAACATAAGGCTGTTCCATTATTAAAGGAGAAGGCTTAAAACTGTACTTGCACATAAGGTTTTACTATTTTACTACTTATCAATCTATGCCAACCTTTACTCCTAAGGGCGTATTCAAAATTGGCTGACACTGAGCCGCTTACTGTCCGAAGGTGTCAAACATTTCTATATGGAAAACAATAGTTCCATATAAACGATATTGACGTAACGCGGACAAACAGTAAGGACTCTTACTATAAGCTAGGCCCTAATATGCTCTAAGACCCCGTTTTGCTGTAACATTCGAAAATCAATTGCACACTTTTTTAAATTTCTACTTCAGACGTGTTTTTAGTTTATACTTTCGAGATAGAGTGGACATTGATACGATTTAACACGATAACGAAACAGATACGATTTTTTTGTTACCTACCTGTGCATTTTTCGCCGTCAAATGCTTTACTGTATCTAACTGTATTGTCAGATTCTTGTCCAGATTTTCACATCTCTCGGTCAAATTGACTATAAGACCGTTAGCATTATGTAAATCGTTTTGAATCTTTTCATAATCAGCCAGATTTTGATTCAGAGTCCCAATTATTTCATCTTTTGCTTTCAAGCTGGATTTAAGTTTTTCACAATCCGAACACTTGTTATCAAGTACAGACTGAGTTTGAAGTAGTCGATCTTTTTCTTCAAGTATTTTCTTGAATTCATTATTCTGCTCCAAAATAACTTGATTTAGCCTCTGAATTTCGTTATGATATTGAATGCTTTCGTTGTGTTTCAAATTGATTAAATTGATTAATTCATTTTTCTCCATATTCGAATTATCAATAAATGTTTTACACTCAGAATTAGATTTTTGTAATTTTTCAATTGTTGTAGTCTGTTCTGATAATTGTTGTTCTTTCTCAGTCAGTAATCGCTTTAATTCATCATTATCTTTCTGTAACTCTTCTTTTTCATTGATAATTTTAATAGTCTCAGTATCACTTTCCTTTGAAGTCGCAACTCTAGATTGTAGTTTATCTTTTAATTCATAAATAGAGTTTTTCATTTCTTTTATTTTGTTATTTCGTATTTCCAATTCTGTTTTGTATTCAATCACTCTTAATTCTAAATCTTCTTTTATCGATTTTAATTCTAAAATCACATTTCCTTTCATATTTACTTCCCCTTGAAGTACTAGAACATTTCCCTCATGTGTAGATTTTTCCTCTGCATATTTGTTAATTAAAATTTTAGATTGCTGCAATTCTTGATAAGTTTCCTCTGAATTGACAATCATTTGGGATAATGATTGTTGAAGATTTTCAATTTCATTGTTTTTTATGTCTACTGTCTCTTGAAGCCCGCTAATAATTTGATTCAAATGTTCTAAGTTACTATTACACTGCATGATAACTAAGTTCAATTCTTGTATTTCTGAATCTCTCAATTTAATTTCTGAATCCATTCTCTCGATTTCACGGCCACTGTTTAAAATTCTATCCATTCTCTCCAATTCAGGAAAATCAAGTCGTGCCATTCTAGGTAAATTGGGTAAATCAAACAGATTAATATCATCTGTATGAAGGTTATTCATAGGCGGTACATATTGGCCTTCTCTTTCTAATTCAAGTTGCATTTGTTCGTTATGCGAATTTTGAGTTCTTAACCTACGACTTAGTTCGTCGAGAGACCGTGCATAAGATTCAGGGTTTCTAGAATCATCTATCATAGAAATTCCGTGCAACAAATGCCGTCCTGTATCTTCCAAATTATCAACTTGAGTTTGTAGTGAAGATGCTCTATCAGTCAGCGCTATACTACTTCTTGTGGCTTCTTCTAAGCTTCGAGTAAGCTGAATATTGTCCATTTTTGATTTGTCTAGCTGATTTTGTAATATCCTAATAACACTCATTTTCTTTTCGACATCTTGCACGATTCTATCAGTTTCATCTTCCAATTCTCTAGTTGCACTGGAACTATCATCAGTTCTCAATACGTCTCGTAATCTATTTATTAACTCAATATCAGTTCGTTGAACTTCAACATGTTTCTTTTGAGCTTGTTTAAGGTTTGTCTCTAGTTCTTGTATTGTACTTTCTAAACGCGAATTCATCGCTACAGCAGCGCGAACAGCGGAATCCTTTTCTTCCCCATCGTGTATAAGATCGTCTATTTTTTTCGTTAATATAACTTTGTCATTTTCTAAAATGCGAATATCTATGTTCGATTGCTCGTTCTTAGAATTAGCGGTGTTTAGTTTGCTTTTCAAGTCAACTATTTCGTCTTGAGCACATTTTATTTTTTCAGTTTGCTCCAGGTTTTCAGTACTCTGTAATTCTTCCAATTCTTTGCTTTGTGTTTTATAGATTTCTAGCTCTGAAAGCATTGCATTGTATTTGTCTTTTAAATCTGCTAAGTTTTCTTGAAGGGCAACTTTTTCAACTTTTACTTCTGCAAGTTCTTCCTCGATTCGCTTTATTTCAGACTCAAAACTTTTATTTATTCTGTTTGAATCTGCTAACTCTGTCTCTAGTTTAGCGATGTTATCTTCATGGGTTTCAATTATTGGCTCTAACTTTGAAGTATTTTTCAAAGCTGTTAATTCTGAAAGTAAGAAATCGTTGTTTTTCTTAATTTCCGATATTTCCCTTTCATACTGTTGAATATCTGCAGCGAGGAAATCGTTCTCCGTAGTCAAATCATCAATTTGCGTTTGCAAATGGTTTTGGTTAAGAGTCTTCTCCGATAATTTATGTTCCAGTGTATCTATTTCTTTTTTGAGATAGTTCAATGTTTTGAACACACTCTCAAGTTTATACATTATCATATTATCACCAGATGAAGGGATTTCCCCGACCAAATCAACTGGAATTTCAAAATTAACATGTTTGCTGTACAGTTGCATTATTTTCTCTACTTTCACTATACTCGAATCTGATGAGTCAGCCTTTCTTTCAGTATCTTTTTGTTCTAATTTAAGCCTTAGGTCACTAATTTCTCGCTTTAACTTTTCAATCACACTTTTCGCATTATCGTCGATATTAGTTTCTTCTAACTGCAAACGACTAGAACTTCTTCTACATTCACGTAAGTCATTAAGCTCTTTCAATAACTCTTCGTATCTTTCTCTCGGAACCGCGTCCGATAATTCAGAATGTTTACTTGATAGTTCTAATTCATGTCCTAATTTGGTAACTTGTTCTTGTAATTGAAAAATTTCTTCGTGTAATTCTTGGTTTTCTTCTTGAAATTTTTCGGCATTTTCACGTAGAAGACTATGTACGCGTTCTAAGTTTTGATATTTATGATGTAATGTATCATAATCTGCCTTTGTTGCAGCCATTAATTCCAAACTTTCATTTTTTTCTTTTATTTCCGCTTTTAGTGAATTGATTTCTTCGGAAAAGTTATAATTTGTCTTTTTTAACTCATCGTGTTCCTCTCGTAGGACTTCGAAATTTTTCTGTAATTCTTTTTTTAAAGTTAAAAGTCTTTCCATAGCCATTTGATGTTGATTGTCCAAATCTTCTAGATTGGATGTTAAATTTTGATTTTCTTCTCTGAGCCTGTTCAGCTCTTCTGCTTCTGAGGATTTGGAGTGTTTTCCGTTTAAGTTGGAAATTTCATCTTGAAGCGCTTGTATTTGCTGTTTGTAATTATTTTCGAGATCTGCCTCCATTTTAGTGGTGCCTGAAGTTTGTGGTGGTGGATCCCAATACCAGGACATGTCTTCATCTTTGACTCCATTTTTTCGAGAGAGCTTCTGTAAAGAAAAAGATAGTGAAATTATAATAAGTGATTGTTAACCAATTATAACTGACTATTTATACAAGGGTACAAAACAGTTGTTTATTCGTTTAAGTACGAAATTTTATGAGGTTTTTTGATATCAAATACGTTTATAATAGACTCAAAATACCAACAATTATTCTGCGACTATTCGAGGTTTTTTTACTTGGGGCATATTTGACTACGGATTGTTTTAGAGTAATCAAGTATCTATTCAATTCTTTTTTTGTTTGTCAATCTATATAACAAATAAAATTGTATTATTTCAAGTATGCATACAAGAGCAATAATAGTACGAATATCGTAGACGCCCCCGTTCGTGTATGATGATTTAAAAAAAAATCAAGTCACAAAAACATCAAGTAATTATATGTAAACACAGGTACACTTTAAGGTTAATGTATTTCTGACTTTGTCACAACATTGAACCGATTGAGTATAAAACGTGGAACACAACATACATTTGCCTTTGAAATTCCATTGCCAATTCACGAAAAAACCGGCGAAGTGCTGACAAAAATAATGGCCAGATTTGAACCGGACTCCTCCGTATATAAGCTACCACAGTAACTAGACCAATTTTGAACTTGTGCTCTTTGAAATCAAGCAATACATTAAAGACTCAGGATTTTCATTGAGCCCTTTTTGTAAATTATGAGCGAGCCTATACTTCTGTATTTACTTTTTTTCAAAATTTTTAGCTTAGGCATTTTCCTGGTGGGGAAGGGAATGCTCGATTTTCGTATATTTTTCTTAATATCTTTGAAACTATGTATTTTAAAGTTATAAAAAATACGTTTGTATTTCTTTTATGTGATATGAAATGGCTCGTTAATTTCCTCTAAATTAACCCCTAAAATTGGAATTCCTTTATTAACGCTATTCGTCCATGATTGGGCCAACTAACTGTATATGTACCTGATTTCAACTTCTTTCTTCAAATAAAATCCGGAGAAAATAGGCCAACTGCCTAGTTTCTCCGAGTCTACATACACCGGCAGACATACACGAGAGTGATCCTGTAAGGGTTCCATTTTTTTTTCAAATTTACAAAAGCCTAAAAAAACTACAAACGCATATTTTTAATTTAATATTTCATAAATGATATTATTGTATAGTTCATTTTTTATTTAGTATATGACAAACATAAACGTTAACAATTTTTAAAGAAATAATTTAAAAAGTAATGAACATTTGAATCTAAAATTTCTTACCGTTATACAGTTTTATAACAGCATCAAATATTTTTGTATATTGTGAATAAAGTGACATAAAAAAATTATACCGGAATCATTAAAAACGTTTACTATTCAAATGAAATTAAAGAAACTAAAAAGAAATGATAAAAAATTCACTATTAAGCTATTGCCTCACTCGCGACGCGCCGTAGTATACTAAAGCAATGAAGCTGTTTAAACACAGATAACGTTATTTACAGTTTTTACATGACACACACATGGGATATGACTCATTTACACACCTATGTTTCGTAGGTGATAATAGGAAGTCGTAGATTCGATATTGGACGTGTGTGGGTCGCATAATAGAAGCTGTACATAAAATATTAAGAGACTAGGCATGACGAAGAGAGTCACATGTGACGTCACATTAACTGAAAGAGGTCCAATTATTCTTAAAGTAGAAATGATTCGATAAATACGAATTTGCGGGAAATCACTGAACGTTAGTATAACATGAGTGTAATGAAGAGAGAGTGTAATATGTTAACGTCAAACCATCTCAAAGAAGTTGGATGATTCTCTAAGTACAGTACAGACTATTCGTTAAATACACATGCATATACACACGCAGGGAACTAAAAGTCACTAAATGTGACGCGGAGAGGGGTGTGTCACATGTTAGGTCGTACCGTCTGAAAGATGTTGAATTAAACCCAAATCATATCTTATTGTTTAAATACGTACGCATACGTGTGACCGGTGTATTTTATGTCACACCTTCACGAAACAAAGTTAAGTTCGAGTCTATTTATTTTTATAGTTATTTCAAAAACGTATATTTCCTTTATAAGGGAAAGGGTTAGTTTTATTCCTGTCACAGATTGTGTTATTCAAGAACCGGACAATACGTGACTTTACTATGTAGGAGCGTAAAACGTAATGAAAGTGCGACGTCAATTATGGACATGGGGGGGATCGGAAATACAATCTCGGCTGAATACGCCCAGTGCACGATGACACTCGAGCGATCAAGGCAGGGTGGTTCAACGACCTCCGACGTTCACGAGCGCGGTTCGCGTCGGCAACGAAAGTGAACGATCCTAAATTCATAGCGGGCATAGTTTTCTTTAAGAGCGGACGTTCTAGTCGTACTCGCTGGTGGTTTGAATTACGTATTGATTATGTAATGTATTTACTTTAACCTAGGTCTTGAATCCATGTTGTGGATGCTTCTTTTGGTTGAATTGGATATCTGTTTTGGTTACATTGTTAAATTGTAGACGACTGTACTGAAATTGATGCTCGATAGATACTGAATAGGTTTTGAATTGGTGGTAAAATCTGTGCGTTGTTACAAACCTATATATAAACAGACATTAGCCCAAATACTATCTTTTACTTGTTTAAGTTACACTCAAATTGTAATATCAATCTCAATCATAAATCGAGAGAAAAATCGAGAATCTCTTCGTTGAATACTATGCATTTTATGCTGTATTTTCAAATACGCGATCATTTCCGGTCTTAATTATATATGTTATACATTATAATATAACGTACTTAATTTTTTAAAGGGGCATGCGATTGTTTTTAAATCATTTATGATTTTAATCGTTTTTAATTTTTATGGCCTTGCTATTCAACGATCCCCATCATAATTCTGATTCGAGCAGTTAACTAAGTAGCAGCGACAGCTCTGACCATGTTTGATAACGTTGTTTAAATTACGTATTATCTGTTTGTAATTTAGTTAAGCGATACGGTTCTGCGTGCGAATATTAATTTCGATTAAGTTACACCCCAGAAAACAACCACGTCGAGATTGGTACTAAGTCCTATCCAGTACAATATACATTAAAAATATTCCTCAATGTTTGTTTTGTCTCGATGTCGAGATTATGATAAAAAATACGGCGCGGCGTCATTCAAGCGGTATTATCGCCCCTTATCAGGGCACTAATACACTAAACTGCAATACTAATAAATGTTCTACGTGATATCCCATACATTATCCGTCCCTTTCTGTGAATTATTATCAGCATTTAATACTTATCTATTTATCTATATGTACATCAAATGGAAAGGGTCGAGAAGGAAAATCAAAATTCTACTTTAACGACAATAAAAGTTGAAACCAATATATATATAATTTTTTCGGTACAATTGCGTTTTCACAATAAATACAACTATATAGATAAATTTAAAAAGCAAAACTTTATCTAAATACAAAATTTCATCCAAAGCGTTAGAGCCGTTTCCGAGATAGGTAGGTACGCGAAATAAATTTATAAATTTATTTACAAGAATTGCTCATTTAATTGTATAAGATTTTTTAATACATCGATTTATTTATCGAACATCGAAAAAATTATAGATCTATCAACATCTATATGATCTATATATCGATACATTTATCCGTACATTGATTTAATATACATATCGATTTTAATGCAACATCACTATTACATTAGAAATAACCATCGTTATGCATTAGAAAACAGGGTAAGGTAGACGCATACAATAGTTCCTAAAATTGTGCTTGGGTAAATTACGTTATGCCATAGGAGTTGGACGACCTAGTGTAAATCATGTTTCAGTACAGAAAATATTATGAACAATATAAACAAGTTAAATGTAAGAATTTAGTAAGTACCGCTGGTTTTCAAACTTAACCAAAAAAGTTCTTCTTCTTCTTTTTTTGGTTAATGGCGTTCTAACGTATGTTAATTCTCTTAATGTCTAGTGTATGAGAGTTAAACTATTTTTATTGAACAATAATAAAAACAGGCAACGTAGTACGGTTAATATAGAGTTTTTTTCAAAATGCCACAAGGAACTATGACGTTCTACATGCGCCATTTTGAAAAAACTCCACAAAAAAGTTCAAAATAGTACTTGCTGGACTCTTAGCAGATCATGAAGTAGACAGACCATACGTCATTACCATTGTCTGGTTTCAGAGACTATAGACGGTCAAAGAGAACTTCTGAGCTAAGTTTAAAAAAAAAACTATAAGGAAATAAAAATGGTAAAATTCGAACCAACAGACAGACGGACAAATTACCATATCAAAATTATTAAGTACCAGCGGTACTTAATAGAGTCGTATTTTTACTAACTAGACTAAACTGACGTTTGCGGGCTTGGTAGCTTTGTTGAAATAAAAATAGTGGTGTTCTGACAAAGGGATTTAATATTAGCCTATTGATTGATTGACTCAATAGAGCTACAGCCGCAAAGTTTCATTTTTGACTCATTGTTTGAATGAGCTAATTCACAACTGAACTGAACGCTTGATTGTTACAATAAATATGGCTATATTATTTTGCAAAAAAGAACTGAAATCAGTACCTATCGATTTAGTCCAGCCATAGATGTACATATATAGAGATATCGCATCGTGACCAAAAATATGAGCAAAATAATATAATAAATATACGCCACTAGCTGTTTTGACATAGCATTGAAAAATAGAATTTAGTGCGACGCATATGTAAAAATAAAACTAAAAAAACAAATATTCTCAACTTACATACGAAAGCAGACTGACGAACGCACAGAGCAGAAGTATGTGATAGGAAGGTTGGCAAGGGGCGCTTTAGAAAAACGTATGTCAACCAAAACGACATTTTAAAGAAGAAGCTAATATTAACACCCTAAACCAGACCAGCCAGGGTGAAAAAATGGGCATTGTTCAAAATTTTGCAACACGGTTCAAACTTTTTTATATAAATAAGAATAGGTGTCCTTATTATTAAAAATATGAACTTTTAGAGGTGTAATAGCAGTTATATAAAAAGAAAATGGGAAACATTAATGTGACGTCACAACTACATGCAGCGGTCGATGGCCATACAAACAAGTGCAATACGTAGAATATTTAGTAATAGAGACGTCGTTAGCTATTCATTTTGAACAATGGATTAATCCTTGAAAAATCAATACGTAATATAAGAAAACAAAAATACAAAAACATTCCAGATTATCAGTATTTTCATTAAAAAATTATGTATAAGCGGGAATCTAGTTTCTGAATTCCTCTACGGAAAACAGGCGTTTCATGTATGCAGATAAAAAACCGGCCAAGTCCGTGTTGGATCACGCACCGTGAAGGATTCCGTAGTCGGGATGAACGTTCATGGTTAAAAGTAAAATAATAAGTTTAACAACAAATATCTCAGAAGTTACTCAATTTGACTTAATCGTTGGTCGAAAGTGTTTTTTTAAAGTGAACTAACTTACATTTTTCAGAATTTTCCACCCATAGTTGAAAAATTAAAGATAGACACATACTTTTTAGTATTTCAGGTGCGCATATCTCAACAACTATTGACTTAAATAAAAAAGTTATTTAGAAAGTGATGCCAAAGATATTTTTATTATTGTTTTTATTAAACAGTCGTTTAATAACTTATATATAATTTTCAAAGACCTACTCTATGGATGTTTAAAATTTTGGGATAGTAGTACACCACTGAATAGCGGTTCACAACTCTCTTCCAAATTTCATCTAATATAGTGCCAATACAATAGTAAAGATTACATACAATGTACCTACATACAATGGTAGAGTAAAAGCATAGATTAAATTGATTTGACAGCAGTGTTTGGTTTTAATAGAGTCATAAATGTCGGGTCACAGTATAGAAGTGACATTACGCAATTTCGGGGGTGAAACCGGCGCGCGAGGATTTATCGGGGGTAAAGAGTGCCTAAAATGCGGCGCGCGGGGACCTTGCGCACTGAAACTTAGACTGAAACTCCACATCTACACCAGCTAGCTATAGTATGAGTGGTTAGACGGTAAACGCAGAAGAGGGCTTCTAGTCAATTCATACTTTTATGAGTTTCCGTTCTGTCATTTAGCTACGGAACCTTAAAAATAAATATAACCAAGTCCGAATGTAATATAACCAGGGTGAATCTGTAATGACAAATACAAAATGGCCACAGAGCAAACAATGCACAGAGACGACTGTAGGCAGGGGGCCTTGACCGATTTATAGATGTGAAGTTTTTGTACATAGTAACGTAGACGAGACACGCCGGTTTAAAACGCGACTCGCTTACGTAATACGCTAACTTCTTGTCAAACAGTAGTTTGCTGTGTAGGATTTAATAGTAAACCGAAGGCCTCGGAAAATTGCGAGTTGGATTTCTGCATAGAGTAAATTAATTTGACAGCAGCGTTTGGTTTTAGTAGAGTCATAAATGTCAATTCACAGTATCGAAGTGACATTACGCAATTTTGCGGGGCTGGCGAGGGTTTTTTTGGGGTGAAGAGCGGCGCGCGGAGACCTTGCGCACTGAAACTCGGACCGAAACTAGCCATCATACATGAGCTAGCTAGAATATGAGCAGTTAGATGGTAAATGCAGATGAGGCCTTCTAGTAAATTCGTACTTTTATGGATTTCTATTTTGTTTCGCGCAGATCAAGATTTCGTCTACTGTGGTGGCTACTCTGACGTTTCTCCGAGTGCCTATCATACACTTAAAAAAAAAAAATATTAAGAGGAATGTGTAGTCACTGGGTTTAAGATCGATGTCGTGATAGCGGAGTGGTGGCGAGCCCGCTTCTTTTTAGAAAGTCGTGGTTCGAATCACAAAAACGGGCATGTACTAATGAGTTTTTTCAGCAAAAGATACAGCTAATATAAAGATCTGGGCAATCCTCAACTGAAAAACAATAACTAAGACTATAAAAGTGCGTAGAACCTCTATAATATATCATAAAATATATGCTAAGATGATAAATACCTCACTTATTCCATGCGGTATATAATTACAATGAAGAAAAACGAAAAATATGTCGCCATATTTATAGATGGAAATGCTCCCTAAACCATGACATCAATAGCTACACAAACTACGATAAGAAATATTGGAAAGAACTGCGGAAAACAGAACATCACTAAAAAGAATGGCAGAAGAATCTACAAGTCTCCAGAAACTGATACAGAGTCAGACCTCGAAACTGAATACACCTAGTTAACGACCGAAGCCCCGAAGAAACGAACTCCCACGGTTGTAGTAAATACTAACCCATTATCTAATTGTCACATACCAAATATAGTATCTATTTTCCCCATGCTGGCTTCTTGATGCTGGGATTCGGGTCGGGTCAACCTCCTGTCTTTCCTATATCTCGACTGTAGCCTATCTACTGATAGAAGGTTATCGTTGTGGCACGATACAACACTATCGACGTGTCACGTCTCTAGTATTGAAGTCAGGATTGACGGAAGCGGTGGCGATTGATGGCGTCGGTAGAGGGTTTATCGATGGAAGAGTGACTCGTTCCGCTTGAGCTGTGGTGAAAATAAAATAAAAACAAGAGAGTGCCTTTGAGTTGTTGCAGGTACGAACTGTTTGTATTTTTACCTCTTAGTTAACAGTTTCAGAAGTGCGATTATAAACCCCACATAGTAGAACGCTTTAAAAAAAAAAAATAATAATAATTGTGTGGTGTCATGGTGGTGTTGTGAGTGTTCGGTATCGTAAACTTTTCGTTAACTATTATTGTGTTAAGTTGGTGATAAGTATGGTGAATGACGCGGTGAGCTTATCCTATTTTGTTTATAAATCATATAAATCTTGAACTTCGAATTCCGAAGACATCAAATCATCGAAAGGATACTGAAATACTATAGTGACTGATGACTATTGAATAGTGATTTTAGGTCCTATTTTGGATGATAATATAATCGAATATTCTGATTAATGTAGCAGTGAGAATGTATAAACTATTGCTTACTGTATTTGCTACTAAATAGTTTTGATAAATTTTGATTTAATTATATTGACTTACGAGTGCTTTATTGTACTAGCAGTGATATTACTCCAAAAGAAGATTTAAATTTATAGTAAGCGAGTGTCATTTCTATTTGTATTAGTCTCTAGAATAAAATCCATTAGTATGGGTAGACACGATAAAAGACGTCGATCACCCAGTAGTTCTTCAAGCGAGTCTGAAAATAAGAAAAGCCACAGAGGAAAGAAATATAAAAGGGAGTTGGGAAGGAAGAATAGTCAAATAAAAGCATTAGAACAACTTGTCAGACAGTTGAGGCAAACACGGGTTTATGATGAAGAACAGCCATCAGTTTCATATGTAGCAAGCGAAGCCCCAGTTTCCACACCCTTGTCTCGAAATGATACTAACCATTCTACCACCATGATTAAATATTTAGGCCGCAATGATGCAGTCCCAGAGTTCGACCCACAATTATCATCAGTGTCCGTTGAACATTGGATTAGGAATGTGGAGAGTGTGGCTAAGATGTACGGATGGGATGAACAGACTCTGATATGTAATTGTACATCAAAACTAAGAGGATATGCCAAAGGATGGTATGAAAGACAGTTGTCTTATGATGTGAGCTGGAATGAATGGAAATCTCGACTCATAAGATCATTTCCATTTACAAAAAACAAATTATCACAAATCAGAGAACTTGTGAACAAGGTAAGGACACCAGGAGAGGACACCATAAAGTTTTATTATGAGAAATTAGGTATTGGAATGGCTTGCAGTATGCCCGACGATGTCATCAAAGAAGCAATCATTGGCACTTTAGGCGACAAATTGTTAGAAGTCGGTGCAGTATCGGCCGGGTGTCATGACACCACTTCTTTATTAAAATATTTGGCAAGCGTTACAACATCAACTGTTTTGATGGAGACTAACCGTCCGTCTGTTATTGCAAACACTAAACGTCGCACTGAGGATACTCTAAGGTGTTTTACTTGTGGAAAGAAAGGACATAAGTCTAAGGTGTGTGGACTTGCGGAGAAAGATAAAAAAAAATGTCAATTCTGCAAAAAAATAGGACATGTAGAGGCTGACTGTTACAAAAAAATAAATCAAAACAAAAACTGTTCATTTTGCAACTTGAGAGGACACACTGTGGAAGAATGCAGAAAACGCTCTAGAATTGTTGTGTAGAAAATGTGAAAAAAGTTCAGACAGTGTGTTGTGATGTTTCTGACAAAAAGTATTTCAAAACCGTCAAAATAGACGGATTGTCCGCTGAGGCATTTATAGATTTTGGGAGTTCATGCAACACTATGAAAAGTAGCTTATGTAAACAATTGAATCTGACTTATTCTCTTAATAACACCACCGTCATCAAAGGTTATGGGAATGCATTTACATTGCCTTTGGGTGTGACCACTGCATTGTTGAGTGTTGACGGTGTCGAAAAATTGAGTGAATTTTTGGTGGTGCCAGATGAGGCTCAAGATTTTGATGTTCTAGTTGGACAACCATTTACAGAGGCGCCGAACGTTGTGGTTATTAAAACCTCTACACAACTTCATGTTTATGACAGCAGCTCTGTGCTTGATTTGGCAGAGATATGTGAAGGTGTTGAAAAGATCAGTTTGTGTTCATATGGAAAAGTCACATTGAACCCAGGGGTAAATAAAATTTTAGTGAAAACTGATCCTGTAGTTAGTGGATTACTAATGACGAGAAAGAATATGCAAATGAAACCTCTGGCCGAAAAAAGTATTACAGGTGGAGAAGTGGAGAGCCAACATGGCCTTGCCGTCATAAGACTTACTAATATGACTAGTAGATTGATCGAACTTAACGATGGGGAATGTGTTGCCCGTGCTAAAGTTATGGAAAAAGTTAATAGTGACTCAACCCTACGGGTAGGAGAGCATTTACAACAAGCACATAGACAATCCTTAGACCGACTGCTTGAAGAGTACAATCATTGTTTTTCTAATGATCACATGGAATTAGGAAACTGCAGCGTGGAAATGACAATCAAATTGACGGAAAACAAAGTGATCAATTATAAGCCATATAGAATGTCGTTTCACGAAAGAGAAATAGTGAGACAGACCGTTGAGGAATTATTAAGGGCCGGAATCATAGAAATCTCGAAGTCACCTTATGCGAGTCCTGTTCTTCTAGTGAAAAAGAAAGATGGAAATTACCGAATGTGTATTGATTACAGAGCATTAAATAAGATCACCGAAAAAGAGAGATTTCCGTTACCTATCATTCAAGATCTATTAGACAGGCTGTTGAATAAGACGATATTTTGTTGCTTGGACTTGGCCAATGGGTATCATCAAATTAGGATCGCTGAGCCCTCCAGACCACTAACGGCTTTCGTTACACCGGACGGCCATTATCAGTACCGAATGATGAGTTTTGGACTGTGCAACGCACCGGCTGTATTCCAGCGTGCAATGAATGAGATATTGGCCCCTGTTATACATGTATGCGCAGAAGTTTACATTGATGACGTGATAGTGTGGGGAGATGATGTCGATGACTGTTTGGTTAACCTTAGGAAAGTCCTCAGTCTAATTAACACTGCTGGTGTCAAACTAAAGCGCAGCAAATGTTCGTTTCTCACTAGCACAGTTGAATATCTGGGTCATGAAATTTCGAAAGGAGAGATTCGCCCAGCTTCGCACAAGGTGATTGCTGTAGCTGATTTTAAAACACCGAATAACGTCCATGAACTCCGACAGTTCCTGGGACTCGCAAGCTATTTTCGCAAATTCGTCAAAGGCTTTGCAACTATAGCACGACCGCTTACCAGCCTAACGAAAAAGAGTATCAGCTGGTGTTGGGGTCGTGAACAGGACGAAGCTGTGCGCACCCTCAAAGATATACTTACCACTGATCCAGTTCTCACGATTTATAATCCGAAAAATGACACCCAAGTTCATACTGATGCTTCCAAAATAGGGTTGGGAGGAGTACTTCTCCAACGCCAAGCAAACGGTGAATTTAGAGTTGTTGCCTATGCAAGCCGGCAAACCACGGCGACAGAAGAAAAGTACCACAGCTTTGAGTTGGAAGCGCTGGCGGTTGTGTTCGCCGTTCAAAAGTTTAAAATTTATATTGCAGGGATCAAATTCAGAGTAGTGACTGACTGTTCTGCTCTGCGACTAGCGTGGACAAAGAGAGACTTATCTCCTCGTATAGCGCGATGGTGGTTGGACTTGCAGGAATACGATTTTGATGTGGAACACCGACCTGGAACATCCATGACACACGTTGACGCGCTCAGCCGAAACCCAGTTGTAATACAGCACATCGAGGAGAAGGACCTAATTGACGCGCTTCAAGAAAACGATGAGAAGATTCAAGCTTTAGCTGTGAATTTTAAATTAGAACTGGAAGCTAATAAACATAAAAAGGGGGGGTTGGCTAGGGACTATAAAAATATAAATGGTCGGTTGTGCCGTGTGGTGAACGGAGAGAACAGACCAATACTACCTAAAAGTGCGAGGTGGTATATTATGAAAATTTACCATGATGACAATGGGCATTTGGGATTGGAAAAATGTTTGGAGGCCATACGAGCGAAATATTGGTTTCCCCAGATGAGGAAGTGTGTGGAGAAATACGTTTCCAGCTGTATTGAATGCCAGTTAACCAAGAAGCCATCGGGTAAACAACCTGGATTACTACACCCTATCCCGAAGGTTCCGGTTCCCTTTCACACACTGCACATAGACCATTTGGGTCCTTTTTGTAAGAGCAATGGTAAAACATATATATTTGCAATTATTGATGGTTTCACCAAATTTGTGTGGTTGGAAGCTGTTGCCAGTGCTAATGCCAGAAGTGCCGTCACAGCATTGAAAAAGCTAGGTCAAGTATTTGGTCACCCAGTAAGAATAATTAGTGATAGAGGCACCGCTTTTACCTCACGAGAATTTAGAGACTATTGCGAAGGCCTCAAAATAAAGCACGTACTAAACGCTGTCGCTTCCCCACGAGCGAATGGACAAGTAGAGCGCCTTAATCGCACAATTCTAGCTTCATTAACAGCCCAATTGGGCGACGAACGTAAGGGCTGGGATACTTGTCTTCCTAAGGTGCAGTTAGGAATAAATTCAACTTTAAGTCAAGGAACTGGTAAATCACCATTAGAACTCTTGTGCGGGTTAAGGCCACGTCTGGCTGGTGATTTACAAGGGCCAACATGCTCAGTGGCAAACGTCTCAAGAATGAGGGAAGAAGCGGCTCAGAAAATTCAAGAAAACGCGACTCTCATGAAGATCCGGTTTGACAATAGTCACAGGGCTACGAAGCCAATTGAAATTGGAACTTTGGTAATGGTTGAACGAAGAATAATTCGACCGGGTCTGACTAGTGGTAAATTGGTGCCTCGGTATGCGGGACCCTATAAGGTCACTGCGGTATTACCGAATGAACGTTACGAGGTCACTTCCACTTCTAAAGACAGAAGGGGCTACAAAAATATTGTCGCCCGCGATAAGATTAAGAATTGGTGCGTGAGGCGAAATAGCTCTTCTGATGAAAACTAGAGGAGTAAGGAAAATCTAAGCCTAGTGTCGACTTTATATCAATAGGCTATAACAGTAAGTGAACTGCCTTCGGGGCTTGACAATGTGAACTGCCTTCGGGGCCATTACTATGTGAACTGCCTTCGGGGCCATGACTATGTGAACTGCCTTCGGGGCCATGACTATGTGAACTGCCTTCGGGGCTTGGCAATGTGAACTGCCTTCGGGGCCATTACTGTGTACTGCCTTCGGGGCTATGACTATAAATGTGAACTGCCTTCGGGGCTATGACTAAATGTGAACTGCCTTCGGGGCTATTACTCTGCCTTCGGGGCTCCCTTATTTAGGTGAAAGCGTTTGAAAACTGAAGAGTACAGCCGGATGACAGCGCTTTGGAGTTGGTACTGCAGTGACCATGCAGACTGTCCTTCGAGGGCGAAGGAATTGTCGGATGGCCGAACTGATAGAAGGTTATCGTTGTGGCACGATACAACACTATCGACGTGTCACGTCTCTAGTATTGAAGTCAGGATTGACGGAAGCGGTGGCGATTGATGGCGTCGGTAGAGGGTTTATCGATGGAAGAGTGACTCGTTCCGCTTGAGCTGTGGTGAAAATAAAATAAAAACAAGAGAGTGCCTTTGAGTTGTTGCAGGTACGAACTGTTTGTATTTTTACCTCTTAGTTAACACTACCTACACTCCGTCCTATCTACTACGGCTCACTGGTGTCTCGGACCTCCGCGTCCTTGCAGCAGAACTGCTGGCTGGTGAATCATTGGAAAGGAATGGATCTTAAGTACATAATTATCATTGACTCCGTGTCTCGGAGAGCACGTAAAACCGTCGGTCTTGGTTGACATCATCGTATGGCATTTGTTAGAATTCACAAATTTGCACTGGATTAAGCTCCAAGCACTCTAATCCCAAAGGGAGGCCTAAGCTCCTGCAATGGAACATAATGGGCTGATGTGTTTAAGATCAGTGGGTATTTCAATATTAATCGGTTATCTCGACACACCGCCCGCTATGCACCACGTGTGCGAAGGGAAGAGTTACAGCATTCCAACGAAATTTTAATTTTGATTCGGGAAATTTGGTGTATGGGGATTAACGTCTACTACTATTAAACTTTTATGAAATTGTCCGAATTTTGTCTCTATCCATTTGGTATGCCATAATGTAGGTTTGTACGTTTAGTTTTTTTGTAAAATTGCTATTAGGTTAATGATAAACATGTTTAAACACGAACATTTCGTGTAGGTTTTTATTCGGTGTATCAAAATAATTTAAAAATACAACCTATTTTTTGGTGATCTCAATACCATATATTTTTGACGGAATTCAGTTAAGGTTTAATGGGGTGCAACCGTTAACGCCGTTTATATAGAAATTTGCAAATAGGTTTGCAAACAATCCTCTCACTCGTAGTATCGCTTTTATCTTTTATTTCAACTAAAAAAAAATCGGTTGACCCTGAAGGCCATCCCTGAAAATTTTCGAGTTGAAAGCGCTCGAAAATTAGAAATCTATTTAGCTCTTCGAACTCAAAATAATGATTTTCGTGGTTTTTGAGCTTTTCGAGCTCATAATATTCATTTTCCGGGCTCTCCAAGCCCAAAAACAGAATTTCTATACATTTAGAGTTCTTCAAGCTTAGGAACTTGGGACAGATCAAAGAAAATGTTATTTTGGAAATATTTGAACTGCGATATCTTTTGAGCGCTTCGTTTGATTTTAATGCAGTTTACGGCATTCTATGCAATTTTGTAAACACAAAACTTTTGTGAAAAGTCAAAATTCTATTGGTCGTAAAATCTCAAAGTTATGTTACAAAAACACTTTCGGAAATTTGTAGACTGCGATATCTTTTGAACGCGTCGTTCCATTTTAAGTGCAATTCACGGCGTTATATGTAATTTTGTAAGCACAAAGCAAAAAATTTTTGGTTTGTGTAAAACCAAAAATTGTTTGATCTTAAAATCTCAAAGTTAAGTTAAAAAAACACGTTTTCGGCAATTTGTGAACCGCAATATCTTTTGAACGCGTCGTTCGATTCTGATATTTATGGCGGCACTCGCCGGACTCGTCACACATACATACATACATACATACGGACATCCAGCCGAAAATAGTCAGAATGGCTTCCCAGGACCTCAAAACGTGAAGATCGGATGAAAACTCGATTTTCGAAAATCGGACCCAAATCAATAACTTCCCTTGGCTAGCGGGAAGTTAAAAAAAAACGATAGAGTCAACATAAAAAAAAACTATTCTCACGTTTTATTTTAATGCCGCCATTTGATCATATTCTTATAAGAGTGAAAAGACTCTATTACACAAAGTGCTGTTAGAACATAAGAAATGTCAAACAGTTATCACAAAATGCTTGTCTTGAGAATACAAATTTTTAAATTCGAATTACGTACACGCTTGAGGAAGTTTAAGTGAAGTGAGAAACTGTTGGAAGTTTGTCATCCAATCATGAAATACGTGAGCCTCAAAACATGTAGTCATTCGGTTATATTTTTTTTAGTTATAATCCAATAAAGAAACGTTATAGGCACGTTTGGTAGCCACTGACCCGACTCTTGCGATTATGATTAATTCAGCTCGTGCGGAACCGGGACCGATCGCTAGTTTAAAATAAAAAAGTCAGTACGTGAGATTCTAAATAGTTGTGCAACATCATGCCACGTTGTATTCGGCAATTACTACGCTCTATATATTATTATTTTATGCGCTTTGTGTTTTTTTACACGCTTTTTAGCTTCGTGCGATATAATTATATATCAATATTTCATTCGATGTCGACGTTACAAAATATTACACGATTTTTAGTTTATCAAATAATTTATAATTTATGCGAAATAAAGTAACACTTTTCCTTTATTTGATCATAATAGCTCCTCCTCTTAAAATAAATATTAAATAAATATTTCTTTTTCTTCTCTACCATATACTCGGCCAGTAATTTGAGACAAGGTATTAGGGGAAGCTATAAACCACTGTCGAGAAATGTTTTTACGAGACTGTCTCTAACCTTTGGAGTTGTTTACATTATATCTGTATTCGCAGATTTTGTACAAATTGTAGTTAGCAAGAGAAACGACAAATCTAACATTTTTTGTAGTTGAACCTGTTTCTAATAAGAATCAAATTACTCTGTGAGAATGAATGGGTGTGGAGTACTAAAAATGTAGAAACTTGTGAAAATTATAATTTTAAAGTAAAATTTCTAAATAATAATTTGTGGAAATATTAACTTTTGAAATGTGAACGTTCACCACTTATCTCTAGAAAGCAATCTCTAGAAAATAGACATGAAAAGACATGAATTTAGATATGACATTTATTAGAAATATCTTCCTTTCCTTTTGTAAAACCTAATCTGGAGTCGGATACCCTACATAATGCTGGTCTTTAGTCAACTGGGAACGCTCGAAACTGGGGCCCCGTTCCTAGTTGACCGATTCAATCTACTTAATATTTGTCCTTTCGACTGGAACCATTCGCTATGGCAGTAAAAAAACTATCGTGTTATTCAAATTCCAGTACAGAAGCTTCAAATCAAATATAGGTATATTTAAATTGGAATCGATGACGAAACGTTACAATTCCATGGAGCTATATGTACAATTCACATTCCGTTCCTTGTGAATTGATGTCGCCGACTCCAGCTTAGGTTTTGTAAAAGATTTTTTTTTTTTGTTATATTGAGAGATTTCATTTCATAAAAATATTCTTTACCGTACCTACTCATGTTTTACTACCACGTTTTTAGTTATTTTGTATACACATTACATACCCGTGATGTATGTGTGTAAATAAAATGGTAGTACATTACATTACATTATTTATTTCAGTACATTATGGCTCGAAACACATTACCTTTGGTTTGGCCGTGATCGGGTAGATATATGGGAACATCTGAGATTAGGATACAAGAAATGGCAGATAACGTAGAAAAGTTCTCCCGTACATTTTAAAATAAATAACTCCCATATCCGACCCTTCCTGACCTCACCTAATCGTAAGACTTCATGACCGAAAGACCTGGTTCCTACATTAAATACTTTTATGGACTGTATAACAAGTACCATACCATACCATAAGCCTATTAATGCCCCACTGCGGGGCTTAGGCCTCCCTTACAACAAGTAATTGCTTTATTATACAGCTTTTGAAAAGTCATTCAATATATACGCAATATTTAGCTAGGTACAAAATACACCAGAGTTCATTTCGTACTTGTTTAAGGCGATGTAGTTATGAAAACACACTCCAAGAACGTCAGTATGTTTAGACTAAAGTATTACAACTGGCTCGAGCTAAGTATAGAATCAGCTATTATTCAAAACTTATGTTATGAAAAGTTACTTTCTTCCAATTGAATAGTATTAAGTAAATAAGATCTGTTCTATTATAATAAGTACATACGTTGTTCGATAACAATTTATATTTAAAGTATGTCCAGCAATTGTATACTTTCAACAATTGATAAAATAGATAAATTGCCATCTAAATTATTCTGGTAGATTATAACACAATATTATTATATATTTTGTCCTGTCTGTCTGTCCGTACGTCACAGGCTTATATCTCCGAAAACTTTTCGGATGAAACACAGGCAGATAAATAGATGTCCTACATAACAGATCATAAAGAATTTATAAAAGCTAAATTATTCAGGAGTGGTTTCCCATACTTTGATATATGAAATAAAAACCTTATCGTGTGGTGATTATCAGACAGATCTTTGAAATGCTGCGATGGTGTTTACGAATGTTCTGTAGTGACATTTTCATTTATAATAATAATAATACCTGGGATATCCCACACAGCGCCATCTAATCCCAAACTAAGCAATGCTTGTATTATGGGTACTAGGCAACTGATATGTATACTTAAATACTTAATATTCTTTGTAATATATACATATATTTCACACCCAGACACGGAACAAATATTTGTCCCGGGCGGGAATCGAACCCGCGACCCTTGGCCCTTGGCAGTTAGGATCTCTAACTACTAGGTAAATCGGTCAGTCAACATAGGCGAATATATCCTGAGATATGACTTCCAAAGTCGTTAATAATTTGTCCCCCCTAACGTTTTCACCAAAGGATAAAACAAACAGAAAAAAACAAGAATAATACAAGAAACAAAGACTAACCATGTCAGCCGTCTCAATAAAATCACAAAATCTTTTAAAGCGCAATGTATACGCTTTTACAATAAGATCCCAGTTGACATTCAAGATCTATCCTTTAACAAGTTTAAAACTATAAAAACCGGCCAAGTACCAAGTGCCAAATGTCGGACTCGCGCACCTAGGGTTCCGTACAAACCAGTAGGTATTTATGCGTAAAAGTAAGTTTTATTTTGTTACAGCTTAAAGGTATTATAGACCTAATTATTTGATATGAATTTCAATTTAATACCTCTACGTGTTCATGAGGAAAGGGGTAGTAAGTTTAAAATTGTTAAAAATATTTTTATTATATGATGTAACTAAAAATTTGAAGCTTTTCGCAATTTTTCCTATATCTGTGCTATAAGACGTTGGTTCGTACCAAATTTCAAGATGCTGGGTTTACGGGAAGTACTATGTAGGTTTTGATTCCCCTGTGAGTGTAGAAAATTTGCAGTATAAACGGCTGTATCCTTTGATTGCGTTGGCTTAGAAATTTGTATTTTTCACACCTCCAAGGGACAGTAGACCTGAGTGATATGAATTTCAGCTTGATAACTCCACGCGTTCCTGAGAAAAAGGGTCTTGACAGACAGACAGACGGAAAACGAAGTGGTCCTATAAGGCTTCCGTTTTTTCCTTTCGAGGTTCGGAACCCTAATAAAACGAAAGCTTTATGCAAAAGCTTAGATGATAAAAATCCATAGGTGTAAACCGCTCGCCTATAAGATTGTTTCAATAATATAAATCTTTAAGCACTTATTGTCAAAAATTTTTAAAATAATTTTGTTAAAAAGAACGTCCCTCAGTTTTTGCGTATTCTTCTGAGAGGAACCAGCATTTTTCGAATGCGCCTTTGTTGTGACCTTTTTCCACTAAGTAATAAATTTACTCTTGTGACGTATTTCAAGATTATGTTACATAACTACGAAATAAAGATATTTGATTATTAAGGAATAATAATCACTTAATAAGATTATGAGATTTTTTTTGGATCAAATGAGTAAGTTTTGAGATATATAATATGCAATTGTTGGGTTGCCAACAAAAATTTGTGTGATGTGATTGTAACAAAATGTAACAAAAATAGAACAAAATTTAATTAAAAAATAACAAATTATTCAGTCTATGGATTATAGAGCTTGTTTTTTGTTGTCAATTAATAATTTTTTATACAGTTAAGTTGTTTTTAATTTTTTAGCTATTATAATAACAAAGGAAGCGCTATTTGTATTTGTACAACAATCGTGAGGTACATAGCTGTTTGTACCTACAGCCTGTGGTAGAGCTATGTACAAGTAGGGTGAACACTGATGATTACAGGGATATCAGTATAGTATCTGCATGGTATCCGATTGACGCCATGACCGAGTTGTCTCCGCGGCCTTCCCGCGCACAACAATGAAATTGACATAACCGGTGAAAAAGTCGCGGTTTGCCGACATAGATACACGAACTCATAGAGGCCGCTAACTCATAGACAAAAGGCTAGTTTACTATTAAAAAAAAATATATGAAAAAGTTTTCTATATATATATTATAACGGTGAATGAATTTAAAAAAAAACATTATTAATAAAAGTTATGAATGTTTAAAATATCCTGTTAGACAGAGAGGGCAATACCTCACGGTGTCACACACATCAGGCAATTTAAAATAATTTACATTTTGTATTGCAAGAAAGAGACAAAAATGGAATTTTAATAGCTCATAATTTCCACATTCTTCAACCAAATATAATTTTGTTTACAAATTTTACTATCCTTTATAGTCTAGTTTTATATTTTCTCGATAAATATAGTATATTTAATATTAGTAGAAAACCGTATTGCATACATAAAGTTTACTTTTACCTTTTTATATTATTTCTTTGGAATGTGAATAAAATATGTTAAAAAAAGCCAAGTGTGAGTCGGATTACGCACAGTGAAGAGTTCCGTAGTCGGAATGAACGTACATGGTCAAAATTCAAATGATAAGTTTAAAAACAATAATCTCAGGACTGTGTTAATATATCTCATTCGAATAAATTTTGGTCGAAAACATTTTTGAAGTTACTAAATAAAATTTTTTAACGAAAAGGTGAAAAAAAACTGGAAAAATAAAAATTAAAAACATTTCCGATGTTTCGTTGATTTGAACTATGTTGACTAGTTCTTGAGATACTCATTGCTTTTTAAATTGTTATTTGAATTTTAACCACAAACGTTCAATCGACTACAGAACCCTTCACTGTACGTGGTCCGACACGCACTTGGCCGTTTTTTTTTCTTCAAAATTTGCCGGTTTTATGTTACACCGCTTTCAATGAACAGATTGTTGTTGGTATTTTACATTTTCCAAGACAGCTTTCAAAAAAAATATTTGTAAAAATAAATGGAAGCATGACAAGAGTGGAAAAAGGTATGTTTAGGTGGTTTCGCCAAAATTAACACTATGCCTGGAAGGAATATGGCCAAAGAAATATAAATGATGTGTGTAATGCAATTATCATTAAGAGGGCGCTCTGAAAATAAAAATAATCTCCCGAATTAGCTCCATCTTAAGGGGCCAAATCTTAAACACTATAGTGTTTCTATAGAAACTGAACTCCCTGCATGAAACGATTGACGTATGGCCGTAAAGAGAAAGAGGGTTCTCTATCGAGCCCATTGGGGAATAGAGAGCTGAAGCATGTCTATTTAAATTCAACACAACTGTCACTTTTGTTAGATTCCAAACTCTAAGTCAACCGTTTACGGCCGTCAATCATACTCGTCTCGACGTAACAACCTGACATTGGCCCGAGTACCTCTGAATGGACGTTGCACAATATACGCCACTGGAGAATCTATTATCTACCTTCTAGTCAAAAGCGTAAGGTTCAAATTGAATGATTCCATGTTTCGTTCTCAGAACTGTCATTATCGACTCTACAGCTAAAGTTTTCGAGTTTAAAATGCTTTGACACATTGACGAGGTGCCACATAGACTTGTCAAATACGTGTTTTTAAGAATACTGGCTTATTACAAGTAAGACGGGGACGTTATCTTTAATGCTTTGCATGTTAGATTATTGCAAATCTTGTTTCTGTAGAAATAGAAAATCTAGTTATGGATTATAGGCTTGGCCTATAAGTTCTTTGGTTTCATTCGTTACTTACTGAACAACCTTTGCCAGCCTGTTACCCATAAAGTGTAGGCAGACTGTAGATCGCCATTTGGCAGTGGCGAAGGGTGACCTATAAAAAAGAAAACTGGCCGCGACAATCTAACCGATAGACACCTATCGTATAGCGATGGTATATTATAATGTTTAAGATTCGTTAGTATACAAACATTCAAATAGACCATTACAATATTAATGATAAGGTCTCTATCACCTAGATTATCACGAACGGCTTCCCTTTTATAGGTCACCTTTCGCCACAGGTTTAGTATAAAGCGGACCTAGCCTACAAGAGACTAGGCGTGACGGAAAGGATACTCTATTATTAAAAAGAACTATATATTTCAACTCGCATTCCCGCAGTGATACTCCTTCTTTTATTTCACTTCTTGAGCTCTACTTTCATTGTTGTACAATGTTACTTTGTGCGGTTTTCGTACAATTTCACTTTATTGAAAATCAATAATATCATATATCTATAATAATATTATAAAGCTGAAGAGTTTGTTTGTTTGTTTGTTTGTTTGTTTGTTTGTTTGTTTGAACGCGCAAATCTCAGGAACTACTGGTTCGAATTGAAAAATTATTTTTTTGTTGAATAGTCCATTTATCGAGGAAGGCTATAGGCTATACTACATCACGCTGCGACCAATAGGAGTGGAGCATCAATTGAAAATGTTGCAAAAACGGGAAAAATTATTCCTTTTGAGAGCTTCCGTCGCGCGCGCTGCGTAAACGGTTGATGTTAAGCAAAAATCATGTATTACGGAATTGTAACCCTTTAAAAGTTCTAACCAAAAGTCTTCGACAGCATATGTGTATCTCTTAAGGGTAACTTACTATAACCTTTTTTATGACAATCAAATTTGTTCAACATAATATACTATTTGCGAAGATGTTTTTTAAGCGTGATATTAATCCTTATCAAATTAAATACATTAGTTGTCTTAAGCATTTCATGCATATTATAATTGCCCTTTACGTCATACAATTTAAATTAATATCTTAACAGTTTTTATTGAAATTTAAAAACTATAGCGGGAGAAAATTAATTCGCTGTCTGCCTCTGTTCGTCTTTTTATTTACTTCCAAACTAATAGACTTTGATACGGTTTTTAGTAATATCTTATTTTCTTATTATCTTATAATCTATTAATCTATGTAATAGAAATACTTATTATAAAGCTGAAGAGTTTGTTTGTTTGTTTGTTTGATAGATAGATAGATTGATTGATTGTTTGATTGATTGATTGTTTGTTTGTTTGTTTGTTTGTTTGTTTGTTTGTTTGTTTGTTTGATAGATTGATTGTTTGATTGATTGATTCATTGATTGATCGTTTGTTTGTTTGTTTGTTTGATAGATTGGTTGATTAATTGATTGATTGATTGATTGATTGTTTGTTTGTTTGTTTGTTTGTTGGTTGGTTGGTTGGTTGGTTGGTTGGTGGGTTGGTTTGTTCGTTCGTTTGTTCGTTCATTTGTTCGTTCGTTCGTTTAGTTGTTTAAACGCGCAAATCTCAAGAACTACTGGTTCAAATTGAAAAATTATTTTTGTGTTGGATAGTCCATTTATCGGGGAAGGCTATAGGCTATACTACATCACGCTACGACCAATAGGAGTGGAGCATCAATGAAAAATGGTGCAAAAACGGGAAAAAATATTCCTTTTGAGAGCTTCCGTCGCGCGCACTGATTGATTTGATGATTGATTGATTGATTGAATAATTGATTGATTGATTGATTGATTGTTTGTTTGTTTGTTTGTTTGTTTGTTTGTTTGTTTGTTTGTTTGTTGGTTGGTTGGTTCGTTCGTTCATTCGTTTGTTTGTTTGAATTTGTTAATCTCTGAAACTACCAGTCGGATTTGAAAAATTCTTTTTGCCTTTGATAGCCTGATTCTAGCGGAGAGTTATAGGCTATATACATGAAAACGAACTGTCTGTCTATTCGAGCAAATCGGCTTCGGCCAAAACGGCTTAACCGATTTTGATGAAACTTTACGCATATTACAGAATGTAATCTTTTGACTACACCCTTTCCATATGTGACATACAGAACTTTTTGTATGTCTATCTGTACGTCCATATGTCTAAACCTATTTAAATGAAACATCAATGAATATGAAAAGAAGATCGTTAAAACTAACAAATGTTGCTTTTTGTCCATCTGTCTGTCTGTCTGTACGTGTATCTGTCTATTTGAGCTAATCTCCAAAACGGCTAAACAGATTTTAAGGAAACTGTGCAGACGGGAAAGAAAGTTGTCAAGATATTTGACATTAGCTACTTTTTGTCCGTCTGTTTGTCTGTACGTCTACTCAATTCAATTTTATCTATTCGAGCTAATTTCCAATACGGTTGAACAGATTTTAATGAAACTTTGCAGATGTGAAAGAAGGTTGTCAAGAGTGTCATAAGCTACTTTTTGTGTTTGTCTGTCTGTCTATCTGTCTGACGTACAGCCGAAAGTACTAACTCTAGGAAGCTTAAATTTGGAACATTAGTTTATTTTATAACTTGAGCATTATAAAGTTAAGAAAGGCTTTTTTAGAAATTTCAAACTTAAGGATGGGAATGGAGGGACTTAAATAATGACGTGTTTCAGGATTTTTAGATTTTCACATTTTTAGAGTGGGAAACGGGAGATGAAAAATTGTATCGGTTTTTTAAAGGGTGGAAGGGGAATGAAGATTGAAAGTTTGAATGGGTGTGACCAAAATTGGTTCCAGAAAAAAGTACGTATAAACCATCTCGAACGTTAATAGTACCTATAACAGGAATTTGTAGTCTACGCAAGCGAAGCTGCGGGCGGTCGCTAGTAATATCATACAGGCTCCATGCTGGCTCGTCTGTCGTAGCTGTTCAAAATCTGGCCCTTACTTAAGATGCCGCCAATTTGATACACACGTTTTTCAAAGGTGCCCCTTACCGACCTCTCCATTACACACATCCACTCAACATATTATTGTTGTATATACGCCAACAAAACAAAAGAAAATCTATTGTAAAAACAAATTAAGAAGAAACAGAATTTATAGGAATGAAATTTATTGATACATATATTAGATGAAAATAACTAAATACCGACAAAAACACATAATTAATTCTTTGTACGAGTAGGTTACCATTGTAACCACTAATTTATTTTATTAGACTTCGGTGAAATTATACGCATTTTTTTATTACTTATATTTTCCGTTTCTTGTAGAAATCCAATGACTAAGGTTTTTGGTTTGGGTTTTCCTGTAAACCACGTGAGTAAAGTTTTATTATTCCGTATATTTCACAAAGGCTTTTCAAAGGCTCGGTAGTTTCGGATAGTTTCGTATGTTTTCTTTAATAACTTTAACTAAACAATTAAAAATTATTAAAAAAATATTATATGTCTCTTAAATTTCATTTGACATGTCACATGAAGCTTTTGACAGACTTTTTTTTTCTAATTTGCTCCCAACATAACCTCACAATCAGAATTCGTTGATTTATGCCATACATACATACATACATACATGTCTCAGGTATTATTATTACATCAGTGTTTGGGTCAACGAAATTTGTATAAGTACAATGTTTCAACTTTTCGTCCAGATGGATAGAATGATCCTATAAAGCTTCCATTTTTTTTTTCATCTCGGATACGTGGAACTCCAAAAACACCTCAACCTTAACATTGTCTCGGCCTCATTTTAACATACATAGGTTTTTTTAGATACTTTTATTTCTGGCGTTCAATGTTCGAAATTCTTAATTATTTAAGTCACTTTCGTTCTGAAGATGTAAGGAGCGAAATTCCAAACTAGTGCGGATTGACCATGGAACTAATGACCTACCCGTTGACATGACACTGTCAATTTCTGTCATATAAAATAGATGATATTTTGTTGAGCGGTTGAAAGCGTGTACAATCATTAACATTTTACATCTGTGATTTATTTCGGATTGATGAAATGAAACAGTTAGTTGCTATTTTTATCGTATATGATTACCATTTTTTACCTATTATTCAATTTTATTTTATTCCAATACAAGTTAAAGATAAAACATCCGCAACCAACCTTGGAAACGCAAATTATATGTGACCTAACAATCCATAGCGGTAGGACGTGTAGCGCACCATGCATGGATTAATTACACTTTGACGGCACATAGAGAAAATCTTGTATTTAGTATTATAAAAAAAAAAACACGACCTCGCCGATTTGGACTACATGTTTGTATTGTTTAAGCACAAATCCTATTAGCGCATAATCGTTAAATCTTGTTTATTTTATTATACTTATATAAGCTTAAGTCTGTTTTTCAGGTTGTAGATTGTTCGTCGTGCAGGCTCATGGTTTTTAGTGCTAAAAATTAAGAACGCCATCGCAGTTCTAAAGCTTCTGGCCACTTTGAATGAAAAGAAAACGTGTGTGGTGAAAGTTTTTAATTTGTTTTATTTTAATATATGCCACTGTATTCTGAATTCAAAATCAATACAACAATTCCCGGGCGCTGTCAATAGATGGCGGTCGTTACAATCCCCAACCCGCAGTGGCGCAGCGTGGTGAATTTAAGCTCCAAGCTCCCCCCGCACCCTGGGGGCGGCCTAAGCCCCCGCAGTGGAGCAGCGTGGTGGATTTAAGCTCCAAAAACCCCCACCTCGCACCATGGGGGCGGCCTAAGCCCCTGCAGTGGAGTATAAATGGGCTGATGAAGTGAAATGAAGATGTTAAAATGACGTCTGCTAAGAAGTTCGGACGATAATAGTGAAACAGTTTCGAAAAAGCAGTTGCAACTTATCAAATAATCATTTTTTTTTTTTAGAATTTTGACCACTTTGTCCATGGAAACAAATTTAGATTCCAAGAAGCAATAGAAATCGCCTTTGAGAAATTTGTGGAGTGCTTCTCCCCAGAGTTTTATCACAAAAGTATTCTAACCTTTCTATTAGATGGCAAAATGTGTAGAGAACGTGGGTAATTATTTTGATCAAATGAATAATCACTTTTTTCGCAGTTATTTCCAGATTTATTCTATCTTATAACAAACGTATTATACTTTGACCCACAACTTATTAAACAGAATAGTTGACATTTATTAGTCAACAAAAAATAAACTCATAGGGCAGATATAGAAAGCTCTTAATATCGAAAAAATCGAAAAAATGCGTTATAAATCAAGAGCTCGATTTAAAATACATAATTTAAATTTTAATAAATTTAAATTATGTATTTTAAATCGAGCTTTTGGCTTACAATTAGGTAGCTCTACATCATCATAGTGTAAATATCAGAAAGTAGGTCGACGCCTTTGATGTTTCAGGAAACGCCAACACAGCGTCTGGACACGACAGTGTATCAGGACTGTCACAAGAAAACAAAATTTTAGATTGATATTATTATTTATGTATTATTAAATGTCGCGATATCCCGAGCGCAGCGAATCTGTTTCGAATCTATAAGGCCATGTGGCCGTAGTTCGAATCCGGGCGTGTACCAATGAGTTTTTTTTGACTTAAGTACATTAACTATCACTGACTCTGCCCCAGAGAGCACGTTAAGTAGTCAGTCCCGGATGCTGTCAATAGATGGCGGTCGCTACAATCCGTTAACCCGCATTGGAGTAGCGTGGTGGATTTAAGCTTCAACCCCCCTCATCTTGAGAGGAAGCCTAAGCCCCTGCAGTGGGGTATAAAAAGGGCTGATGGAATTATTATTTATTGATGTGTATAAAACATCTTAGCTTTCGGTACGCTTCATTTAGTTGGACCAATTTCGAACATACGACAGGAAGTAAAGGTCCGCCATTTTGAAATTCTGCACGATTAGGGTTAACTCCATACTTTTCGGTCTTGTTAGGACCTTTTCGGTCCAACACGATTTTTTTCGATTTATTCAGTCCGGTTCGGTTTTTTTCAGTCTAACACGATCATTTTCGGTCCTTTTTAGTCTTTATCGTATTTTCAGTCTAACACTAACTTTATCGGCACCTTCGGTCCTTTTCGATCCTTTTTGGTCTTTTTCTGTCCAACCCGATCTTATTCAACGTTATCGGTCCGGACGGTCTTTTTTGGTCCTTTTTAGTATTTTACGTCCGAATTTGTTTTTTTTTTCGGTTCTCCTCAACTCTTTTTGGTCCCACTTGATCTTTTATCATACACTGAACTGAATAAATTGGATCAATATGAGCCGATTCAGTAATTTTTGGTCCAACTCGGTCCCTTTCAGTTTTTTTTTTGTCATTTTCAGTCCTTTTTGATCTAACTCGATCGTTTTTGGTTCAAGTCGGTTTGACTCGGTTGACTTGATCCGACTCGGGCCAATTCTATTGTTTCCAGTTGTTTTTGGTCTAATTCGATGTTTTTTGAATCAATTTTGTTCTTTCAGGGGTTTTGCAGTTTTTTTAGGTGTTTTGTTTTATTCTCTTAACAGAAAAGAACCAAAAAACCGAATTATTCGGATTTTTTGGTTTGTTGTATAAGTTGATATCTTTCAACCGTGAAATTTAAGTACCAAACGATAAATCTGCGACTAATAGTTTCAAATAAAAGCTTTGGGAAAAATTTGGTCACGTGGTTACATAGATCTCGTCAAAACATCAAGTTTGAATATCAACACGATAGGTCTGCGATTGATGGTTTCGAAAATATATGCATTTAAAAATGTGGTCACGTGATCACCTAGATCTCGTCAAAACATCAAGTTTGAGTACAAACACGATAGGTCTGCGATTGATGGTTTCGAAAATATCAGCTTTTAAAAATGTGGTCACATAGATCTCGTCAAAACATCAAGTTTGAGTACCAACACGATAAGTCTGCGATTGATCATTTCGAAAATATAAGCTTTTAAAAATTTGGTCACATGGTCACTTAAATCTCGGATTATGGACAATATATTTCTGTGACTCGTAGGTTCAGAGATAGGTATTAACTTACTGTGGTATTATATTTAATTAAGTACATTATTATTCGCGCAAATAAAGAAGAAATTTAGTCATGGCGGCACACGTTGTGTGTACTATAGTTACAAAACAACAATCAATTTTTATAAATAAATTAAGTAATTCACTCGAGTGAAACGCGACTGCCTCGTTTGGCAGGGACTTTTTAAACTTTGGCTTAAAAGGTGCGCCTCCCCTCCCGGGCTTTCCTCACAATTGCTCTGTGTAGAGGTCTTCGTCGAACCTCTGTATGTATTTCCTCTGTGACATCACACAGATCCCTAGTTACTGACTACGGAACCCTACAGTGCGTATGGTTCAACGCGCACTTGGTCGATTTATTAAATAATTTAGGATTATTGTCACCTCCACGAATATACAAACTCTACACGCGTGCGCATGGACTTGTGAAATTTGAAGGGACAAAGGAAACCTCCACACTCATGTTACACAAGCGACACATTTCTAAACAAACCGCAAGTTTTAAACGTGCCACCAATTTTATGAGACGAAAATCAGCACGCACAAATAAACTGTTGTCACGTAACGCTGCGCTGTGAGAAAATTAAATGACTGCGCACAGAGTTTACAATATTTTCAAGTCGACAAAGGTTTACGACGCGACGTTTAAATAAATAAATAAACATTTATTTCAGACTAGACTCCATAATTCGTTATTAACAATAATCTTAAAGCTAATTTAAATACACAATTAAATAAAATTATCTTTATAATTATAAAAATATCTTAAAACAAATAAAGTAAAATGTAACAAAATTGCCTAATATTCTTTAACCATAGCTGTCCCTAACCAATTTTTTGAAAGGACAGTCTGGTCAGGCAGCGATCATCTTCAGAATATTGTTCTTGTTAGCCATACCACGAAATGTTTAACAAATATGGATCGATGATATGTATGTACATACACAGATAACAGGGATGGGTGGAAGTGGGATAACGAAAGATTATAGAGCGGATACGCATGATAGAAGGGTCGGTAAGGGGTGCCTTATCAAAAGATATGTCGAACAAATTGGCAATATCTAAAAGAGAGGCTTGCATGAAACGTCAGGTTATGTATGTATATTTTTTTTTATTTCGAACTAGTACACACCGAATAGGATTATGTGATAGTGCGCTTTGTTTAACTTCTTTACAAAATGAAATACATAGATCTATTGTTAAATCTAAGTGAAACAAGACAATGGCAATCATCGAAGTACTAAGCACTGTAGGCACACGTGGTCGCATTTGAGGGCACGCGTGCCACTTCACACGTCGTTTCTATCTTGTTCTTATTTCTGTGGCAGTTATGGCAGAATACAAATAATAATTTTATTCCGCAAAATATTACCTCACTTTATTAATAAACTCCACACGTCCGTACCACAAATAATCAAATCGTCGAAAACATAAAACGATTTCAGTACAATATCGATCGTTCACCGCGTATAGTTGCTTAGCGACGTTCTGTAAACAAACCGGGAGCTTAACAAACGGGTGACTAACTTCTCGAGAGCGACAAGGACGGGAAACGAATTTAAACTCTAGTGCGAGCGAGACGGGAAGAATAAAAGGGTTTGTTGAACGATAAAGGCTGCGCGCACGCAGTTCACGGTGGAATAGTCGTTAAAGTATTTAATACTTCAGGCATAGGAGTTATTGCTTCCTTGTGAAAGGTTCTTATAAGAAAATTCATAATGGAGCAATAACTTTCCAGGCGGTAGTGAAAAAATGTAATAATTTAATAATACGTTAATACTCGTACTTGAAATCATGCTGCATACGCATTAGGTTTTCAATACCTTCTCGCATTCGTCATTTTTTGTGCAATTACATACACGCTCTATCTTTTACGATGTTTTTATATTGAAAGAGATAAGAGATCGAATAAAAAATATAAAAGCATACTAAGAGAATATTGGATTAAAAAAATGACAAGATTTTTTAAAATAACGTCTTTTTGAGGTTATATTGTCTCTCTGCAGTGGGTGATCATCACCGTGTCGACAATTGGCACAATAATCTAGGACAAACGAGATGGATGACCGTTGTTGTTGACTTAGATTATGGTGCCAATCACCATTGCGCCGATGACCGTTCGCCATATGAAAACAATACAGACCTTAAAAAATCGACTTTTAAAAAAAAAACATGTCGATTTAGTAATATTTTTATAAATATTTGTTAGTGATCATTCTAAAACTTGTTTCAATATATCATACAGCGTGTACAATATTTTTTTTTTTAAGAATTTATTCTAACTTTAAGCCACATAAAATTTTAATATGCTAATTAGGACTTTCTCCGTTGTAAGACAATAAGATGATGCCAGTCCTTATTTAGTCGTGATGAAGTTTACAAAACAATAAACCAGACAAAAATCTTACACATGTGACATTCGAAACAAAGTCATAAAAGATTTTTTCTGTATCAGCTCGACTTGCCAAGAGGTGTAATTTTTTAATAATGTTGAACGTATTTTTAGAATCATGTAAGCAACACAATCCTCTGTCACCTTGGTTTACATCAGAACTTGACTAACAATTATTGAATTTGAAGAATAATGGAAATAATAAGTTGGATTGAAATGAAAACGAATGAAGAAGTGTTGAAAATAGTGAATGAAGGTAGACAGTTGTTGAGAATTAGAAAATAGAACAAAAGGGATGGGGAACACGACAACTTTGACGATAGACGGAAGGATATGTATCGAAAAACTTAAATAGAAGACGTTCCATACAAGTTAAAGAAGAAGTAGGAGTTGTGTCGTATATCTACACCGAGAAGATTAAGCTATCAAATAAAAAAACCAACTAAGAATGAGTCGGACTCAGGCAATTAGGATTCTGGTACCAGCATTTTCATAGAATTTGACTGATCGATTGGTCTATTGGTCAGTCGCGGGTTCGAACCCCACCCAAGAAAAATATTTGTGTACATAAACATGTCTATTTGTTCTGTGTCTGAAAGTAAAATATCTATACACTTATTACTAAAAAAAATAATACATATTTAAGTACTTATACCAGTAGTCTAGTACCCATAATACGGGCTATGCTTAATTTAGGAATAGATGCCTGTGTGTGAGATGTCCCTAATATTTAAAAAAAAAACATTTTAACTGTAATAAGGACATAAATATTTTCGTAATCTTTAAAGAAGCTCTTTCAAAGGATACCAAAAGAAAACTTTTTTGAGAAAGCTCAGCGGCCGCACTCTGGTAATTTAACGCAGCGCCGAAATAGCGCCGAATACGCGCCATTTCAAAAATCCGTACTCTAGTCCATAATCATAAAGACCGGATTTGGGCAACGGAGCGTATTTGGAGCTACTTCGGCGCCGCTTAGAGTAGGGACACTGGTCACCACATTTAAAACCTAAAACAAATATATCATAAAAATTGTTTGTTTAAATATGAGCGCTTCACCAAATCTCATAAAATAACAATATTGACAGCCAGCGAGTGACTAAGGACCCCTTTTTGATACAAAGGTCGAGTGTTCGATTTCCGTCATAGGCGTACTGACCAAATATCACAAGCTACGTAAACATCATCACTTTTGTGACGATGGAGATTAGGATTTCCATCACGCACTGGACCAGTTTGAGAAGGGATGTACTCCAGTAATTTGAACTGTGACACGAACGTAACACCAACTTACCTAAAAACTGATATTTATTTGGATGGACAAAAATACCGATATACCACCTTCATCCCACTCTGTGACAACTCCTAACAATAAGTACGTCAAATTTAAAATTTCTAAATTGCGTGATTTTTGGGACAGAACTTCGGTACCAAAAAACGGAAGAACACAAAAGTTATCTTGTAAGGGTGAACCCTAAAAATTTACCTAGTATAGTATAAAGCAGACGTGCATACAGACACATGAGTCAGATCAGTAAGTTGTAGTGTCACCTCTTTGAGGTACGGAACCTAAAAAACAAACACAGTGCAAACATAATGTACATAAAAAAAGCCAGTGGCCCACCCATATTCCTACTAAAACGGACGAGGCGCGAGTTCGGAATTCGAAGAGCAAACTTTCGTATCCTTGCGAATTGCGCTAACTGTTTACTCAAGGGAAAGACAAGAAGAAAAGATGGCAACACTACGTGAATGGAAAGAGGTGGTATTATTAAAATAAAAAATTGAGTATTTTGCACGAATACACTGACCCACGAAGAAGTCTTTCGGAAAACAGCACAAATAATTTGTTACAAAAAAAAATACAAAAATTTGAAAGTAGAAAAGTATTTAGAATGGAGACGACTTTATTATGCCGACTCGTGATAAGGGGCCGTCTATATATGCGTGACGATTTTTAGGGGGAAGGGTGGTCTCTATTTGTTATTTTTTTTTTTGCTAAAAAACGTCACATCGTTTGTGTGATTTTGTGGCATCTACCGCTTCTGAAGATCTGTAACGTAGCATTATATTTCAAAATCCCAAAAATAACGGTTTGTTTAAACGTTCGCATTTAACTGTTAAGCAGTTATCAAGATAGTTCTCATATAAGTATTTCCTTCGACCCTAAAATAACTTAGATTAGTGCAAGACATATATTTCCTATTCGTGGTCCTCTTTTAAAAGCTATAAGCAGCAGCAAACGAATAACGAGTTGGCAATTTAGCTAAATATCGAAAAGTCCCGCTAGTATTAACTTTTGAGCGCAAGCGCGTGCTACACTTGTCCATAACTTCACAAGTAACGCTTAGTTTAGTGCCATTTGGTTGTTCTCGTCGTAACAGTTTGCCCTATATTAAAACCGCACTTTTGTATTGTGGTGCCCGAAAGCACATAACAGAAACCAATTTTACAACAATTCCGAAGTACAAAGTCAACAAACTACTTCGGGTTATCGTGACTACGTCTTTCATACTGACAAAATTAATATTTTAAATCCATATCTATTATTTTCATCACGAAACAGAAAGTAAAGTGAACCTACAACCAAGTCGGTACATTTTCTACGTTTAGGATGTTTTGTAAACATGTAAACTAAGAGCTGAATGAATATGAAATTCAGTATCAAACGAAACATACTTGGGTGCACCGGTTGTCACCAACGAAGTTTAAAAAAAATTGATTTTTTGTATGTTTGACCTAGAGAAAGCTCCATTGTAGCGAGTAACATGGAGTGTATTTTATTTTCAAAAAAAATTTGATATTTCTACGAAAATTACAATAATGTAACCCAAGTTGTCAAAACTGTACCTATAAAAGTCATTGTTTGGCGTGCGAAAATTATTGATGATACATAAAATAAAGTGCTACATGTATATAGTACTCATTATTACCCACAAAAAAATTATCCACGAGGCTATATGTCTAACTATTACGGTTAAGTCACAATAAAACCGGATAGAATCGATAAATTATGACATTCGTATCATATTAATAGGTATTAATAATATCATGATAAACAAATACTACTTTAAAGTATTAATTTATCTTTCTATCAATCTAACCGTGCGAAGCCGGGGTAGGTTGCTATGTTTATATGTTTCGGAATCCCGACCAGAAATTTCTTTCTTCCTATATTTTGTAATCCAGTGGTACAGAACATGCGAGCGTCATTGACTCCTTCCTTTCTCCACTAATCAAAAATGACAACTCCGGTACTGTGGTTTATTGTTTCTTGTGGTCTCTATTCCTTTATAAAAAGGTAATTTGGGATAATTCAAAGGTTGTCCCCGGATAAATATTTTACTAAGCATTTATTTAGTAAAACAGCAAAGTTTTACAAATTATTTTGTTTTTACGTAATCACAATATACATACAAAAAATCTAAAAACTTCTACAGTATGTATATTAGGTCGGGAAAAAAGTCTTTTCGCATATAGTTTGTATATACTTTTATCTCTTTGGCTGTACTAGTTGTATCTGGCTGGTTTTTATACCATTAAAAAGGTAGATTTCAAAAAAAGAAACAATTTAGTAAAATATTGTTTCCCGCCGGTTTTCATTTGTTTTGTTTCATTTGTGTTGTTGCCGGTTGTGTGTGTCAAAATGAATGAACCTAATGAAGAGATTCGATACATTTTAAAATGTTATAATAAAAACGGAAAAAATGCAACGTAAGCTGCGAAAAAAATTTGTGAAGTTTATGGCCCTAATGTGGTGTCAGTAAGAATAGCACAAAGCTGGTTTAAACGTTTTCAATTCGGGAATTTTGATGTTAATGATGCACTTCGTTGTGGTCGCCCTGTCACGGCTAAAATGGACCCCATTTTTGTAAAAGTGGAGCAAGATCGGCATATCAGTAATTTCGACATAGTTGAAGATCTGGGAATTGACCACAAAACAGTTTTGACCCATTTGAAAAAAGCTGGGTTTACAAAAAAGCTCCATATTTGGGAGCCACATGAGCTCACTGAAAGAAACCTAATGAACCGTGCACTCATTTGCGATTCTTTATTAAGACGTAATGAAACCGAACCGTTGTTGATGAGATTGATAACTGGTGGTGAAAAGTGGATCAAGCACGATAAGAACGTGCAAAAAAGGTCGTGATCAAAGGTCGATCAGGCTTCACATACTGTGGCAAACCCCGGGCTGAGTCGCAATTAGGTGATGCTGTGTGTATGGTGGGATTGGAAAGGTATTGTTCATTATTTTCGTCTAGGTCTGTCTCTAGGTTTCCAATTTGTTATTTGGTTCATTTTTTTGTCTCTCATAACACGTTCTGTCCATTTCCACTTCAACTTATACAAACAGAATTATAGCAAAACTTAAATGAAATCGCACAAAAGTAGTAGAGATGTACTAATATTAAATTAACTGTATAAATGTAACTCTTTTGTTCGTATCATTAAGCGGGGTAGAGGCTCTATTACTATGACATTCAACACGATGTTTGTTTTGTTCTTAAGCGATATAACTTATCACTATTGAAAAAGTGAAAATGCATATCGGAGCACAGGTGATGTCATTGAAATTTTGTGCCCGTTTTTGCTATATTAGAAAATTTTACTATCTCTAGAATTTTTAAAAGAAAAATTGTTTTCAGTTAGTGTAAAACTACTTTTGAAAACTTTCTATCGGTTCATAATTTCTCTACGCTCACAATAAGTAAAACCGCAGCTGTATTGGTTATTTAGACATTTCTATAGGTGTGGTTTCAGAACGTATTCAGCCCTAGCTGAGAGTGAGCAAGTTATTGTCTGCTGGTGTCAAATTTATATGTAATAGCTATTATGTACAAGCCGTATGGTGAGCTTTTCTAGAAAATTCTGGAACTTAACTATCTAAGAAAGTTTTCCATTGCTGCGTGAAAAAAGGACAAACCAACACACACTTTCGTGTTTATAATATTAGTAGGGATCAAGACAGTACTCTTTGCTTTAGTGGAATTTAAGTTTTGGAGGAACGCCAGCAGACAAGTGACTCACTGACAACTAGGTATGATAATACGCCCTTAATGCGACCTCTGATCCATTTGGAATTTAAAAGATACACTTATTTAAGTTGAAAAGAGCATACAAAAGCGAATGATTTCATCACTACACACAGAATCTAGCTCTCGACACTTGCATAATTCCAGCATTCCCTCAACTTTAAACATTTGAATGACAAAGCGTGTTCTCCATTCTTATGTCAATACGCAACTTTGTCTCTTGGAAGCGACTAGAGGTTACATTACGCAACGAGAAACTTAAGATTTCGAGATATATTATCATTGAGCTTTTCTTGAAATAGCTTTTTACTATAACGCAGACAATAACTTTACATATACTTATGGATACACATCTCAAGTCAAAAGACCTTAGTTGAACTTTCAAATCAGATATACTACGAGAATGTTTTTTGATATTGAGAATGACGAAAGACGATATTCCTCGAACGACGAAACGACGAAAGTTGATCCTGTAAAATCACTTGAAAGTCAATAAAAAACGCGAAACATGAAACGTCAATAAAATGTACGAAATAGGAGAATTCATAAAACGTCAATAAAATACGTGAAAATGTCAAGAATTTAAACAGAGTAATTCGCAATATTTCTCGACTATGCGCAATTCGCATTAAAAGTGAATTTTTTAAACTTATTCCACAATATGATTTTAGCATGAACGTAATTTTAGTTCTGTTACATGTCATAATCATCAACCAATCACAGGATAGTATTTGTCCTTAGAATTCTAATTCAAGACAAATTTTTTTTAATGCATTGCATAACTTTAAGTAGCCTTCTTGCAACTGGCCGTAGAAGTTTTTAAGGGTGCACCTTGCCCACTTCATTTCATACTAAAATCGTTGCACAAACATGGCTTAATAAATATTAAAGCTAAAACACTTCTTTAATAGTACATTATGATGCAAGTACGGTAAGCTGCATATTATAGTCGAAGCGTTTTTAGCCACGAGGCGAAGCCGAGTGTTTATTATAAACCGATGACTATAATAGCCAGCTTACTGAGTACGAGCATCATACGACATATTTCAATACATTTGCAATTATATAAAGTTAGGTAGGTACTTCAAATGTAATAATAGCGGAAGCTAAAGGCGCAGCGGGTTACTTTTCGCGATTTACTCATGAATTACAAACAGAATGCTGATTGGTGTAAAATAAAAAGGCTTATTACTGTATAGTTTCGATGTCATAAAGACCGTATTAATAGCGAATGTATTGAAAAACATGGTTTCAATTTTCTATTAAACAGAAAAAGCAATATTATTGTGGTGTGACGTCACGCCATCGTACGGTTGTTGAAAATACATGTAAAACTTTGTTTTGCAAGAGACAGGAACAAAAATACCTCAAAGAACATATTTTAACCGTATTTGACATTTGAAATGTTTAACTGTTAGCGCAAAATATGAAACCACAATACTGTGGCGGATACATCAGCGTTTGTCGAGAACATCGAACGAAGAGTTGATCGGAATTCTATTATATTTTTGATCTATCATAATTTAAATGTTGCCACCGAGAGATGACAGTCGTTACAATCCACTAACCCGCACTGGAGCAGCGTGATGGATTACGCTCCAAGACCCCTCATCCCGAGGAAAGACCTAGCCCCTGCAGTGGGGCATTAACGGGTATGGTAGGTAATTGATATAGAGTACATAGAGCGAATTAAGTTTTCGATTATGTTTATCTGTTATCTTAAATCAAGCCTGTATCAAACTGTTACCCTATTAGAGAGCTGGTACCCGCATATTAGTTAAAACATAAACTATCCACAAGAACGGTACCATTCCGCTCACGTCTATACCGGAGCGACAGAGCACGCGTTAAATCGTTAGCACGCGGTTTGAATGTTTAAAACAGACCACTCTTTTTCCGCCCCGTCATAGATAAATTAACTAACCGGGCTTTTGTTTAAGTAACTTAACAAATACACGGTGCATGGTCAGAATGTAATCGACCGTGGCGGCCGTCTAGCAGAGTTTACGTGGTAATCCTTTTGGGATGCTGTGAGATATTTAATTAAGAAACATTATATATACCTATAGCAATTTATAAATATTTCACCGTGTGACATTTTAATGAAGACGAGATAGCTTTGTGCCTGTGATCGGCTGAACGTAGTCCAAACAGAGCTTACCAAACTAAATAAAAAGTTTCAAGTGACCAGATGGCGCAAACTATCGTTTACCGAGAAAAACATATTTAAAGTTTAATTTTCTTTTAATCACACATCTCATGTATTTTTTAAACTTTTTGTTTAGTTTGGTAAGCTCTACACGCTTTATAAGTTTGGACTAAGTTCAGCCTAACACCCCATATATAGCACTTTTGTCCTTCGAGCACGAACCTACGTAGCATCGCTAACTAACTACTGATGCACCACTAGTAACTCAATTTTCTATGTACGCACGTGTCAACTTGAACACTTACGCGTCCGTCATTGCAGTGCTACTTTGATTGTTCAGAAACAGAGAGTCTAGAGTTTTTATTGTCTGTACCTCCAAACAATTATGTTTCTTTACTTAGCAATACGTTTGTTTCAAGCTATCGGAAAGGTGTTAATTTCCAGCTATTTTTATTAAGTGTTTATGAGTTTAGTTGTGTACGACTATTAATTGTAAGTGCCTGGTACACAGATCGTCTCAAACATCTTGAAGATCTTGTTCCTTTTGTGGATGGTTATAGTTTTATGCATGTACACGGTTCGTACTCGCCCCGCTGATGCCCATTTTCAGAGCGAGCAAGAAGTTTAGCGCGAGCTTTAGCTATTTTTTGAGGAATAGTTATAAATATAATATTATAAATAATAAATAATCAATATCCATAAAATCGTACTGTCTGTTCGTCTGTCAGTTCGGGATAATCTTCAAAACGCGCACAACCGATAGTGCCTAACAACCTCCTGCCTGATACAATCAATTTAGAGTATTTGTGAGTTACCTATTTTAATAAACTTAAACTTAAATCACAATAAAAGTTGAAACAAATTTCACAATGTTGGTATCTACAATTGAAAGTTCGAATTTCACGAAATAAGAAATAATTAAGACTGAGTTTAACAATATAAAGAATATACATTTTATTAATTGATACTTTTAAAAATTAATTATTCAATTGGGATGGAGCTTTCTTCTGAAATATGTTACAGGAAAGTTGTAAGATCAGTAAAGTCATGATTTTACTAGAAAAATTGTAATTGTTCGTATTTTTGTAGTAATTCACAATTTTACAGATCAATTCCAGTATATTCCAAATGTAACAGACGTTAAACGATATACAATTTTTAATTGTAAGTTACTTTGTAGGTATTTTATTGTGAAAAATTTATTTCACTGCAACATAATAAAACTAGTGGTATGTAATTTCACTAATTTGTACTCATCTAGATTCTATAAAACTTGTCTTCTTCCGAACCATCCAATCTTTATATAATATTAGCTTTAATTCACACCTTAACATATATAATATCTGGGAGATCCCATACAGCACCATCTAGTTCCAAATTAAGCAAGTATTATGCTTGTATTATAAGTACTAGACAACTGATATACATACTTAAATATTATTTTTTTATAATACATATATAGACACTTTTACACCCAGACACATGAACAAATAGATATGTTCACGCACACAAATATTTGTCCCGGGCGGGAATCGAACCCGCGACCCTCGGCTCCACAGTTAGTCTCTACCCACTCGGCCAATCGGTCAGTAAATATATATAGTTAATATATTTGAGGTCAAAGACTCTAAAACTCAGATCCATAGCAACGAAACACGGCATCTGTGTCAATAAAGAATTGTCGCGCTGTGTGGAACATAATAGAACAGACAGAGGAACAGAAAGTCTTCGTCTACCATACCAACGGTGTATGCCAAATATTTTGTTCCTGACGATTTTCCTATATCAATCTGTTGCTGAGAAAGAAAACTGTTCTTATTGAGCACTTGCCTACGTCATAGAGGTCACCGCCAGTGAAAAAAATGACATGAGTGCGCCATGTACAATGGTGAAACATCAATAAAACGCGCGAAATGTGAAACAAAATTAAAATTCGCGAATGTGTAAATCATACAATTGAAACTCAATTTCTCTCTGTAAAATATCTGCATATGTATATATTATAAAAAATTACATTTAAAAATGTATTATCAGTTATCTAATATGCATAGTACAGGCCTCTAGTTTGAGGCTAGATGACCGTGTGTAAGATGTTCGATAATAAATTTTTTTTTTTTTAGATTTTATTCGGAACACCTACAGCATTTGTACGTTTAATAATACAAAAATTGACATAAACATAGCTATTACTAGGTATTCGCATATAGAAAAATTATTTCAGATTAATTTTTAAATTTTGTTTCTGACCGAAAAATTTCCCTTTAAAGAAAAAATTTATACGATTGACCGAAACATTCAGTTAAGGATCCGAAGAAAATATTTTATCTTTAAAATATTCATTTTTCTTTCTAAAAACTGGTTGCAGAACGGACCGAGGAGGATCGAGGTGGTCCTTAACCGATCGTGCATATAAGGAGGAGGGGCGAATGTAAATAAAACACTGCGCATTACGCAAACATTATCACGATGCTAAAATTACAAATTCAAAAATGTCCAATGACACCGAAACGAAAATACATCGATATCCAATTCAAACGAGCCAAAAGTCATCGCACCCGATTATACTAACAAAACGGCGAATAAATAAAAAAGTACAACAAAGGAACTCTCGAATTTTACATCCGGAAAATTCGGTCAACGTATCATGCATGGTAAGGAGCTGCCTTAGATTCAAACATTGAAATAACTCGTCAGGGCGTTAACTTGTATCCGATTTTAGGATCCCATAGGCAGAACACGCAGATAGTCCAACGTACCTGAAATGTTTGACATTCCTAAGATTCCGTACTTAAGAAAGTAAAAAAAACCAGCCAAGTACGTGGAATGAAAGTTCATGACTAATTCAAATCATCATAATAATCATATCACCCCATCATGCCCCTCTGTAGGGGCTTAGGCCTCCCCTCGAGATGAGGGTGCTTGGAGCTTAATCCACCACACTGCCCCAGCGCGGGTTGATTGATTTTAACTTTTAATCGAGACCAACAGCTTAACGTGCTCTCCGAGGCACGGAGTCAGTGATAGTTATGTACTGAAATCAGAAAAAACTCATTGGTATATGATATGCTGGTTTCTAGGATTTGAACCACGATCTTCTAAATAAGAAGCGGGTCCGTTACCACTCGGGTATCACGACACTATGAATAATAATAAGTCTAAAAACAAATACCTCAATTAGAACTTAACATATTCAAACCAATTTTTCTTGATGTCTTTTAAGTTGTACTACAATTTCTTCAGAATCATCCACCCCATAAAAGTCATTTCAAAACGTCTATGTGAAACGTCTGTGTGAGATTTCCCAGATATTACTTTACATTATCATTACTAATGTGGTTTGAAAGCATGTGTACAGCTACTCAGTGCAATCAAGTAAGTAGAATTGGTTTGGCTATATAGAAAACACGAATTAGAGAGACGAAAAAGGATATATGTCTTGGAAAAATCGGTATAGAGCACCCTAGACTTATTGTCTAGAGTGCAAGATACATTTATCTTCACCGAATTGATGACTCATTAATAAGCCCAAATTTTAAGCACCCGAAACCAAAAACCTGTATGAATATATTAATTATAGATCAAGTGGGAGACATAAGGATCATCATAATATAAATAGAGATTTGTCGTTACTCATACCTCTAGTAAATAGTTTAAACGTATGACAGGATTTCAAGACAATTCATCGTATGAAAAATGGTTTGCCCGACATTTACGGAACTTCAAAAATGTCCGCTCAGCCTGAATTATAAAGTAAAAGCGATTTTCGTTCGCTATTGAAATGTATGAATTCGAAAATATCCAAGTATTAGCATATAATACAGGTCGAAAGTTCGACAAATGCTTTTAGAACTGAAAGAATAGTCGATTGTCTATAGATCGAACGTGATCTGACAAAAATCACAAAATGTTCCATTTAATTTGTTATTACATTCATCGTCGTCTCAAATGTCCACTATAAGTTTCTCCATAGATCTTCACAAGGAACACTCTTGCACCACCTGTAGCCAACGACGCCTATCGCGTCTACCAGGTCGCCAATCCACCTAGTGAAGGCCGTCTCACAATACGATTATGTACGGTTCTTGGTCATCAACCGAGACGTTTCTTTCACAGCGGTCATAGGTTCTACGAATGATGTGGTCTGCCCATTGCCATTTAAACAATTTCTGCAAGCTGTCGGTTATAACAGATCGTCGGCGAATTTCAGATGCGAATTCTATCTCGGAAAGAAAGTCTAAGCATAGTTCTTTCCATGGCTCGTTGAGTGAAACTGAACTTTGTCAACATGTAGAATATATCCTGCGGTGGTAGAAACAGTCATGTTTTGAATTACAGATTGGGATCAGAGCAAAGACCAGTCAACCTATAGACCACGCTTTAATAAACGTCAGTACGAAAACGAAATCGCCAAAAAGTGGCGGGGTGCGGGGAGCGGTAGGCTAGTTTTCATTGGCTCGTTCAAAATTTACAATTTAATGGCTTCCGACGTGCTTTCAACTGACCGCTCACAAGAGACGTAGTTATGTAGTGTCACTACATAGCCTTGGTGAATGCTACTCCCTGTCAAAGCGTGGTCTATAAGGTTGACTTGTCTGTGGATCAGAGGGACTTAGGTATGCGGCGGAAGTTGAATCAGTCGACGTTACATACTTTTGAATTTAGAACACTTGTTTTCAACATTAAGATATTGAACTCATACTCGGTAATTGCTCTGGTAATTGTATCTCACGATGAAGAGCGAAATTCGGTCGGGAAGCAAAAGAAATTATTCCTAAATTTTTATTTGAAAAAAAAAAAACGTAGGCTTCATTCCGATAGTAATGAATTATATTGGCGTACAAATCTTGATGACTGACTAACTGAATAATTAGTGATTTAAAGTGATTGTAGTATAGTACACCATAGTTTGACCGTAACCGCTGTCCCGCGCCTTAGGTATGTGCGCGGCGAGAAGGGAAGCCATCAACGCTCAGTACCTGCCTCTCAGTATCTGCCTGCCTGGGTAAAGACCGGCGCGCACTGAAACTCGAACTGATACTCGCCATTTTGCACCAGCTAGCTAGAGTATGAGTGGTTAGACGGTAAACGCAGAAAAAGGCTTCTAGTCGATTCGTACTTTTATGGTAAAAACTCATTGGTACATACCCTGGGATTCGAACCACTACCTTGTAAACAATAAGCAGGCTCGCCACCACACGTGGTAAGCCATTTCTAAAAATTTAGTTTCTATAAATTCTCTACAGGATTGCATGGCAGTTCATATAAGACATCTATGACATGCGACAGACAGAAGAAAGTGACGAAAATGTAAGGGTTCTGTTTTTGCCACTTGACCACGGAACCTTAAAAAGAAAACTTTAACAATTTGAAATGCTTATCACTGTTGCGTTACATTGACCGTACTATCTTAAGATAATTTCTGAGTTTTTGTTACAGTGTGTTCACATTTTACTTCGCTGCGCGCATACCTAAGTATAATCTCGTTGCGCCGAATAATTGTAATAATAATAATAATATCTGGACCGTCCTATACACTACCATCTGGTCCCAAAGTAAGTAAGTATTATGCTTGTATTATGGAGTACTAGACAACTGATATACATACTTAAATATTATTTTTTTATAATATACGTACCAACCTAATTTTATTTATATACCAGATATTTCAAGCCTTGCAGTATGTTTTAAAAGGATGTAAAATTTAAAAAAAAAACCTAAAAATGTCACATTAACTTATCAGTCTAACTCACCCACTCATTTCTATAATAGGCATGATGACAGTAATTGAAAATCACTGAAATTATATATTTATTTAATGAAACTTGAGTCATGGAATACGAAACAAGGATTTATTTTTCTATTAATAGCGAGATTAATAATTATTTTGATAAAATAAAACTAGGAAATACGAAAGTCCGCCATGATATGTTGAACACCAATCAGAGCGAATGACGTCACTTTTGAGTAAACAAGTAAACGAACTCGAACGAACGCTGTGTTTTTTTTCATTTAATATTCAATTTTGTTTATTCCGTCCGTATTATTTAAACCAAACGAAAGTGAAATAACGCGAGTCAACGATCAACAAGGATTTACTAAGGCAAACAGTGATAATTTGCCTAAAATTGATGTGTTAATGCTGGGAGAATTTTTAGCATCAAATAAAGATTTTTGATCAGCAGAATTTAAAAACGTCAAAACCTTTATGTACGTTATTATTTTACAAACATACCGAATAATTTAAATTTTAAATAAAATACCTATTAAGACGACAGTAGTAAAGAAAGAGAGATCATTTATTTGACTATACAAATTAAATAATATATAAAACTATAAACTAACATAATAGTATCAATACAAGAAGTAAAAGTCTTATTTTATATACATATATAAGAACTCAGCATAGCCAAAATTGGACTCCACTCAGTGTAAGCTACAGATTACAATTACAAAATTAAAACAAAAAACAGCCATCAATGTAACCAAATAACTAAGTAAATTGAAGTAGGTATAAGCGAGTTGAAGTACTAAAATAATAATAATGACAAATGACCTACACAGGCCTATTTCAGCGTCCCCATCACAAATACGCCATCACTCACAAAACAGTTTTAGTGCAAATAGTATCTGCCCGGGTACTAGATTTCTGTAAACTAATGGTGTAAGATTAAACCTAACCTCGAAAAAGATTGTGTTTAATTTAATTTTAGGCGTCAAAAAAGATATATACTATTTTAGAATCTTCAAAGTAAATGAAATACGTCGAAAAGATCTTCACAAAAATAAAGGTGAGTTCTAGGCAACATTGCTTTTGGATCTCGCCTTGCCAGTTTAAGCCATTTGTCTCGTATCGTTTTCTTTTGTGGAACGAACACGAATAACTTATGAGGCGTTTTTATTGATATGTTATCACACTGAGGGACCGCACACCACCTGTACACTTTAGAATTCATATTTAATAAACTAAATTATTCAATGAGCGTATAAGGAACGTCAGTGTTTACAAATACGTTTTGTTAGGTTTTGTTTACTCGAAGTTTACTCAAACGTGACGTCATTAGCGACGCCATGACACTGACAAGCGTTTTGGCGCGAATTTTAAATCTAAAAACGAAAATGTGATTTTTTCCTCCTAAATCTTTATTATAAGTAAAAATATGTTATTCATTGTAAGTAATATACGTTTTCGAACACTTTGGAACAGTTTTTCAAAATCTGTCATCATGCCTATTGTAGTTACTCATTCAGTTACTAACCAAAGGTAGTCCTCACTAAAAATTAATCAACCGTTACAGTTACATATTTACAAAGAAAAACGTCATAAACCAGATAACGTGCACAGCTAGTTTTCCTAAACGCCTAGAAAGTTTTAAAAACGCCGGAAGCCACTCGTTATCTGTCCATAACGTACGAGTAGATAAAGGTGAAAAAACCGTTAAACGATAAAAAAGTCATACGTTCCCGTCGTTACTTAGAAACTACATTTTGACCGATATGGCATTGGTGTGTTGTACTTTTGGAAAAAGCATCGCCTTGTTGAAAATTAGAAACGTATTTCTTTGGAAATAATCATAAAATTGTTAGGTTTAAATTTTGTGCATAACAAAAAATGGTTCAGAATGTCATGAAGTTGTGACTTGCGTGCTTTCTATACATTCTTAAATATTTTTTTTATAATACATACTTATATAGATATTTTACACCCAGACACGCAACAAACAGACATGTTCATGCATACAAATATTTGTCCCGGACAGGGAACAAACCTGCGACCTTCAGTTCGACAGTCACGGTCTTTAACCACTCGACCGATCGGTCAGTCTATCAGTTCGGCCAGTTCATGACAAAACACTACCTAATCGATCATTAGTTTCACACAGAACTGAATATGTAAACCAATCTGAAACAAAATTTCTTCTTTTTAGACCCAATCGTTCGGTCAGTCAGGTCTTTCTCAGCACAGTAGGTAAGATATAATAGATACCATTTTGGGGAAATCTGGTCGACATTTATTGTCGACATTTGCCTCCAATACTAACGTATTTGAGGTGATTAGATATGCAAAGAAATCTCAGTAGAATTACTACCAAGTACCATTGTATATTTGTAATTCCTTTATCGGTGACTTAGTAATTCTCTGGTACTTCCTTCATTGATAAAAACATGACTAACCGATACCATTATATACCTATATTGATTGTCTATATAAAATACCGAAATCTAAATTCAACTCCTTGAAATAAATACAAAGTGTAGAGCAACTTCTTCAGTACTGTGAGAAATTCAAATTTCATTCAATAGTTTCAGTAACCTGGAATTTTGAAATGAACGAAGGTCCAATAGTACATATAAGTTACAGAAAAAATTGAAAATCAGTAATTTTGAAGGTAATGTTTACATGTCCACACCATAAAAGTAATACATGATTAAAGTATAGGTACTAAGTTTTACATACATGATAGGGAACTCACAGAACGCAAATCTGACTCGCACTTGACCGCTATTTAGCAAATATGATCTTCGCCCAATGGCTATCTACGTGGGTGTGCAACATAAAGCGAAAATGAGAAATTACTCCTTTGGAACAAAACAAATTAATACTGGCAGGTTGTAGCCAATATACCTGTAAAATTTATTTAAAAATAAAAATACTGATTGCTATTTGTTTTTTTAGAAGAATTTAAATCTTGTAGAAGCATGTGAGCGAAAATTAAAAAAAAAACGGAGGTTCGCGAGGTAATTTAACGTTTTTGCTTAGAAATACGAGTGTTTACTACTACTGAAAAAGTAAATCTATGACTTTGAGATATTATGGGGCTAATGCTCCTCCATGTTCTACGTTCGCAAGTTGATGTGCTGAGTTTAAACGTGGAAGAACTCTAGCTACAAGACGATCCTCGCTCGCGACGGCCTATAGGAAATATTGGTTTGGAGAATCGTCATGTCATAGCTCGTTTCATTTTATATTTTACCAAAACAATACTTCGGCGCACAAATTCAGGGTTGCTATGTCTGACTTTCAAATAATAGAATATCCTCCATATTCATTGACTCTCCCCTTTAGTGATTTTTATCCATTTCACAGATTAAAAAATAACATTTGAAAGGCCAAATATTTAAAAATCATGATGATGCAGTAGCAGCAACAAACATTGTAAATTGACATTGTAAATGAATGTGTCAGCAGCGTTTCATTTTAATAGAGTTAGAAATGTCACTTGACAGTACCGAAAATGTCAAACGCAACTTCGCGGGGGTGAAGGCCGGCACGCGGGGACTTCGCGGACTAAACTCGGACTGGAACTCGCCATCTCGCAACGAGTACCTATACACCAGCTAGCTAGAGTATAAGTGGTTAGACGGTAAGCGCAGATAAGGGCTTCTAGTCATTGACTAGAAGTATGATAGTTTATTTTATTCACATTTTTTAGAATGTAAAGCTTGTTTTTATTTTTTCAGTTAATTATTTTTTTACGCAAACGAATGTTATAAATATTTTTTAAATTACTATTACTTTTTAATTAGTTTATGTACACACATCTAAAAAAAAGAATAACGTAGGCAAGTTTACGCGTCCTGCGAAACGCGCTATCTACCCTCAACGCGCGCACCGTGACGGCGACGAATTCGCAAACGAATTAAATACCGACAATTAGTTTTTTTTCACTATCACGCTGTGTTGTCTTCCGAGGTTGCCAGACGACAGAACGGTGATCAGACGTTAAATAAAAGAAATAGAATTTGTAAGAAACTATCTAGCATTTTTTCGTGTGTGTAGAGCACATACATTCCAACAACAGAAATATATATACAAATACATGAAGAAAAAGCTTTTGAAGAAGACCCTTTTTTAAACATACTACGCGCACGGAGGAGTGAGATATTTGATATAGTTACAGTTTATGTCGAGCAGGAGTGCAGAAAGCTAAAATCTATACACAGGAAGAATTTTTGAATTGGGACTGTATGGCCCAATCCTAAAGTATGAAAAATAGCGAAAAGCGTTCAAAGGGGTCATGAGCTCTGTTTCTGAGAAAATAAAACTGTGTATTTATATTTTGTATAGAAAAATCTGTTACTTTAATAGGGAATCAAACCAGTTGATTTTATAATCTATATATAAATACGCGAAGAGGCAACTTTGTAGCCCTTTTCAAACATATTGCGCGCATGGAGGAGTGTTAGATTTGGCATTGTTAAAGTTTATGTAGAGTTGGAGTGCTTAGAAGTAAAATCTATATACAGGTTGAATTTTTGAGATTGGAGTATACGGCCAAATCCTAAACTATGACAAATAGCGAAAATTGTTCGACGGAATCATGAGCGCGATTTTTGAGGAAACAAAAACTGTATATTCACATTTTTGAAAAACCTATTTTTTTGACAGGGAACAAACCACTGATTTGATAATCTATTTACTAATACGCGAAGAGACAACTATGTATCCCTTTTAAAGCACATTGCGAGTACGGAGGAGTGTGAGATTTGGCAAAAGTATAGTTTATATGGAAAAGGAGTGTCAAAAGCTAAAATCTATATATACCTAATATGTGTTACAAATACTATCAATCATACGAGTTTAATACTCTGTCGTTTGATGCAGTTTGAATTGATCTACTCTCACCCATTTATAATGGGTGGTTTCTAAAAAGTACAGTCAAACTTCGACAGCTGGACGACCACTAGTCTAAATATATAGACAATAGAAATTAGTGTCCTCCGCCTCCGACGACTTCGAGAACATATTTTACTTTTTCTTTGACTTTACAGTTAGATTACTTCTACAGGCGTTGGTGACTGTACTGGTCATCTGTACGGCTAGTAAAGGCGGCGTTGCCAGTGCTTATTAGATTTCTAAAGATTATTAAAAATATACAACCGAACTGTACCGGCAATATCGAACGTGCATTGCATAATAAATGCCACATTCTGCCAAAAAAAAAAAAAGATTACGGATTTCAATTTATTTTACTTAGTAATTACCAATTCCAAGTAATGACTGTGGATATAAATGCACGTGTCAATTAATTTCTAAGAATGCGGTGCGAAATATGACATTACAAAGAAATACGGTAGGATTTGATGACAAAGGTGTTCTGCGTACGACCGACGATGTGTGCATCGTCAGAATTTATTATAATTCACGTGTAATTTAATACGCTAAATAGAACCTTTCTGTTTATTATAATAATGTATGGAAGTTTTGTAATTGGGACTATAAATGGCTGTGGGGATGTTTTGGACAGCCTTGCATTAGTACCCACAGTGTAAGCACCTAATAGTTGTCTGGCCTAATGAACTGACAGCCACGAGGCGCGGCGGTTTCCATTCACGGTTGAATTTGTCTACCGAATCAATTTTTTTTTTCATAAAATTAGCTCAACTACTAATTTCGACAATACCAAAAATTTAGTTTTAGAAACTTTTTCATATTAGGGTAGGAGAACGATATTTTTCGACACATTTTGTGGTATATAATTTAAATCCTTATACAAATTTCAAATTTCTACGTAACATGGTTTTCTAAAAAAAACATCTGTAACAGAGAGACGATAGAGGAGTGAGTTCTGTTTTCCCTAAAAATCGTGTAAAATTTATCATCTTATCAATACCCATCAAACTCAAACAAATAAAGTCTTCAATAAAAGTAGTTAATAAAAGATACCTTCCAGTATCCGCAGGCAATCGCATTCGCGTGTCGCATCCAAGGATTTTCGCTGAACGAGCAATTTTCCAGTTGCAGTCACGCGAAAAACTGTGAGAACGCAGTGGTATGCAAACGTGAATGACAAAAATCATTATCATGGCGGCTGAGGGGTCATTTCAGTATTACGTGAACATTTTTTTTTTCTGGTTTTTGTGGAGTGTCGACTTTTTAGCCCAGAAATCTTATTTTACTAGCTGTCTACCTTAAAATTTCGTACAGAGATTCCCCATGTGTATAATGTAGAGATCATTAACCTAAGGACAGGGTTTTTTAGAACTCCACCTTTGAGGGAGTAAAAAAATAAAAATTTGCATAACAAAAAATATAAATGGCATGCGTATGAACTAAAAATCGATTTTCGAAATTTAAGTGAAAAGGGGATCAAAGTTTAAACGGGAAATATCTCATCATAACCATCATTTCAGCCAACAGACGTCTACTATTTGACATATACAGCTCACTTAATATCTCCACAACGAACAGTCTTGGTTCACCTGTGACCGACGGTGGCACGCGACCTTTTCCAGGTCGTCAGTTTACCTAGTGAAGGATCGTCTCACTCTACTATGTCCGATTCGTGATCGCTAATATATAAACCCTTCTTTCCCAGTGGTTAACGGTTGAGCAAGCGAAAACTATCTAATACTAACCTAATATTACTTATTGACATTAATGGCAATAAGACTACACTATTTCTTCATCAGCTCATTTTTACCCCACTGCAGGGGCTTAGACCTACCCCGGGGTGAAGGGGATTGGAGCTTAAATCCACCACGCTGCTCTACTGAGGGTTGGGGATTGTAACGACCGCCATCTATTGACAGCGTCCGGGACCGAATGCTTAACGTGCTCTCCAAGGCACGGAGTCAGTGATAATTATGTACTTAAGTCAGAAAACTCATTGGTCCACGCCCGGATTCGAACCATGGCCCTATAGCCTTATAAATTTGAGACAGGTTCGTTGCGTTTTGGGCTATCACGACTCACTAAACTATTTGCATCTATTCAATTCAACATATACCAAATGGACGAAGTGACAAATGTCAGGCGAATGACAAGTATGTATGTACCGTTGCAGAATAAGTGACCCATAACACCGGATACCAAAAAGAAGAGTGCTTGACCAGGGGAGTGAAAAAGTATATTGCTGAGTTCTTAGGTAGAGTATGTCTTGAGATTTGTATCACTCAAACATACTTATATGTTTGTGAAAACCTAGCACCATGACATCAAAAAATCTATGAGCTGACTTTTGATTTCGATTAATCAATATTATATATTAATACGTAGATACGTCCCGCGCGCGCGCGCTCTTGCCATGTCCTCGTGATGAGTTCGTTTTGCTTATAAATTAAGCACGATAGACCAGCGGGACAGATGTTTAACACCAGCGCAGCGGGATGGGTGCTTCCTTCTGCCTCCCATCCCAAAGACATGCAAACGTCAGGAAAACGTTCTCTGGCCGGATCTAGTATATTGCCCTAAACGCATTTTCCGCATACTCTCAAAGTCATTTTGTGGAGGCTGTGGAGGGAAATGTCTCGATTGTTGTGTTTCGATGCAAAGTAAAGTCTAAAAAAATACAGTATTTCAAGTATGACACCGAGTACCAAGTATGACATCTGATATCGTATGCCCTTCACGTGGACAACCGACCGGAAAATTATATAACTGCATCGTTCGGAAAATTTTCATTAATTGCAGTTTTATTTTAATAATTGTAATTAATGTAATTAACTAGTATTTGTGATTTAATGTTAGCGTCATTGACCTTATGAAAGGAACTAGACACAGTTCGCGCTTCAAAAACAATCAGGTTCAATTTAATCTACACTCAAATAGTCGTTTAAGTGAACATAAGCTTTTTTGTGGCTTAAATGCGTGAACTCAAAACTTGCAATAAAGTCTAGGACGTTTAAGTCTGTTAAATCTTTTGAACGAAATTTCAGGTCATCCAGCCGCATGTCTGTGTATAAGCTTCTTAACTACTTGACAGATACAGGGGCGATTTTCATCATATTTTAGAATTCTTTGAAGAGCGTTTTGGATGTGCAAGACGTTAATTTTGTAAAATGATGTAATGAATGAAGTGAAAAATGCCGCTTTTTGGACGCTTACTGCTTGCTAACTAAAACTCATTAAAAAGATGCATCAAGTCAATGGACAACAGTTTTATTAGCCTCAAAGAAGTTTAAAAATGCTCAAAATAAAGGTTCTTTTTAAATAAATGTCTACTGAACCTGTCAAAATATTTTTTTGGTTTAACATAATAATAATAATAAACTTGGGACATCCCATACAGCGCCATCTAGTCCCAAAAAAAAAGCAAGTATTGTGCTTGTGTCATGGGTTACTAGATAACTGATATAAATATTTTAAAATTCTTTTTTTTAATAATATATACATATATAGGTACTTTTACACCCAGACACGGAACAAATAGACATGTTCATGCATACATATATTGGTCTCGGGCAGGAATCAAACCCGCGATCCTTGGCTCAGCAATTACGGTCTCTAACCAATCGTCCAATCAGTCGATCACTATTAAAGTCATGAGACCCCCTGTCCAGTTGATAAATATAAACAAAAATACTTTTAAAATCTTGTTAATAGCCACAAAGTTATACAATATAGCATTTAACCAAACACTCCTCCCGCACCGCGAAGCTAGCGCAGGAAAAGTGAGCGCTACGCGGTATTCCATTATTACTGTGGCTGGTTATAGGTATTCTAGATTTTTTCATGTCTTCAGTTCTAAGAATTGGAGAGTTACTGGATACCTTGAATAAATACATAGACAAATATATCCAATAAAAATGTATTAACGTGTAAACGTAGTTAATTTAAAGAAAATAGTATAAAACTAATACTTCATAATATCACATATATATTTTAAAAAATGCGAAATGGGGTAAAAGTAAACACGTTTAAGCTATATACTCAGTGTACACCGTATTGGGCTGAACGTAATTTAAACTTTAGAGCATGTAGAGCTTATCGAACTAAACAAAAAGTTTCAAGTGAACAGATGGTGCCAACTAACGGTTACCGAGAAAAAATATTTAAATTTTTTAATTACTTATACATTTTTTAACTGTTTGTTTAGTTCGGTAAGCTCTACACGCTCTATAAGTTTAAGTTTCGTTCAGCCGACACGCGGTATATTACATACGGCGTGTAGAGACTCAGTAAACACTTATAGAGCGTGAAAAAATTACCGAACTAACGGTTACCGAGAAAAACACGTTTAAAGTTTCAATTTTTTAATCACTTATACATTTTTTAACTTTTTGTTTAGTTCGGTGAGTACTACACGCTCATAAGTTTGGATTACGTTCACCCGAACACCCAGTATATTTTCCTATTTTCCTAGTAAAACATGTCAAAATTTAATTACCACCGACATTTAAATGATTGAAACAGATAAGGGACTCCTTTCCAATATACGGGACGAACTTGGATTTTTTTCATTCAGAATATCCTACCAAAATCAATAGCAATAGTAAACTTGCAACAAAATATTACAGACTATTTTACACGACATCGTCCGATATGGTACAATATAATGCACAAAACATTTGCCACATGGCCAGGAGATCAGGTTTATCGGTTATTGGTTGTACACTATACTGAAATAAATACAGGTAGTTGCATTAAACGTATGTGATCTGTTCGTATAAATATTACAAGTCCGGAAACTGTATGTTTGCCATTCAATCAACTCGTAGCAACGAAGCGTGATAGTGATTTTTCGATGTAGTTTAAAAGGAGTCAACGGTTAAACCCCATTAAACTTTGACCAATTGTCCCAAATAAAAAATGGTACACAGATGAACAAGAACTAGGTTTATACGTTTTTAATTTTTTATATTTTTTGTGACATGTGAAAATGCAATTAGTTTCATGTTGAACTTGTGAAAAATGAAACAAAATCAAAAAATAACCCCGCGCATTTAAGTTTTCTTATGACTTATCAAAATATTCAAAAAAATTAAAGTCGTGTAAATCTGGTTTTCGCTGATTTGAATATCATATTTTCTTTTGCGCCAGTCGGTAAAGGTTCAATGGAATGCAATCGTTAACGCCGTTTATATGGAAATTCGCCAGCACATCTTAAGGGACGAAAATTAACAGTCTACTGTTTTTCCTGATCTAAAATGTCTATGGGAAACAAAATAAACAAGTAAATTTGGTAAATACCGTTGCAAAGTAAATCAATCAATACATAAAAAACAAATCACAAAAGCATCCCATGTGCGTAAAAAAGGTTTTAATGTGGCTCTATACTACATAGACCTACCTACCAACCGTCATACCGTATAGTTCGCCTCAAACTTTATGGCGGATCGGAATACAACGTCATAAGTGCGCTTGCGCAGGTACAGTCATATACCCATCGCTCCACTGCGTCCCGCTACATCTAAAGCTGGTTACTGCGACGCGACTTGTGCCTATGTTCGGATCCGCCATAAAGTTTGATTGGAACTATACCTAGCGTCATATTTAAAATGTTCGTTACATTATCCAGTATCATATTATTATTTTCATTTCATTTAAGTATAAATAATTTAGGCTTGACTTGAGAATAACTCAGATTTATTGGATGGATGTAATTTTCTTGGAAATATATGCAAGTAGCTTACCATAAGTATTTTCAATTTCTTATGAACCTACTCGAAAGCCCGGAACGTGTCCATAAGGAATAACGTAATAATAACGTATACATGACAACAACGTCTAAGCCCCAAACTAAGCATTAGCTTGTGTTTTGGGTACCAAGCGCAGACACCACATACATAAAACAACCAAGACTCGGTACCAGTATCAATATTCATCATATAAATACTGAGTTTAGGTAAGAACAATAATAATAATATACCTTAGACATCTTACACAGCGCCATCTAATCTTAAACTAAGCAAAGCTTGTATTATGGGTAAGGTACTAGAATATTTTTTTAATATGTTCATAATAGATATTTTACACCCAGATACGGAACAAAGAGACATGTTCATGTACATAAATATTTGTCCCAGACAAGAATTGAACTTGCTACCTTTGGTTCTACAGTTAGGGTCTCTAACAATGACCAAGTTATTTTAAAGGAAACGAGCTCCTGAGCTTATTATGAAAATATTATCGCAGCACGAGACTACACTAGAATATTTGTATCTACCGAAACAAGCACTTTTTTTAAATGCAACATGATCCACTTAAGTTTTTTTTGCTAATTTATCCCCCAAAAATAACCCAATACATAAAAATTCGTTAATCGCTTAGGTTTTTCAAAACATATGAGTGAATTACGTAAAAAGAAAAATTTAAAAAAAATAATATAAATATAGGTCATCGTTCTTATTTTTTCAATATTTTAGGTTAGTAGTTTCGTAGATGGAGGAGGGGATAGTCAATTTTCGTACATTTTTTAAAGTATTTTAGAAACTGTTTGAAATTATTTTAAAATTAGAAAATAAAAACATTAATATTTCTCATAATAAGTACATTTTCATTTGATAATTATATCATACGATGCAATTAGATTTCTTTCTACTTTAATTTAGCTCCCAAAATTAAAATTCATTTATTTCGCAATACGTAGATAAATTATTGAGTTACCCAAAGAGTTGGACAACTCAATATTTTGCAGAGGTATACATATCTATTTTAATTTTTTCCTTTTAGTATATTTGGAGAAAAAAGGCTGTGACCAGACAGATATTAAAGTGGTCCTACAAGGGTTCCTTTTTTCATCTTGGATATCATACGGAACCCTAAAAAATTTTATTTTTTAGCCCGTATCAAACAATACTTTGAAATATTGTACAAAAATTATTAGGTAGTAATGAGTAAAACTGACGGCTTCTGGTAACCTCGAATACAAATACGTCTTGTTGATACGTAAATCCATGAAATAGTTCACGGAAACAATTTCAAGCACAAAAATATTGACAGAACAATCACGTACGTGTGCATTGAATCCTATACAACAAAATATGGTTGATTTCCACACTTCCATTCTTTGAAGATTTTTAGTAAAACGCGCCAAATGCAAGAACAGAGTTACATTTCACTTAATAACTTTTTACTATAAAAATTAAACTGTCTAAAATATAAGGCACGTATACATAAGCTTTTAAATGCAAATTGGATAGAAAAATTAAGAAGTAGGTATTAAAAATACCTAATGTTAAGTAAATTTTTTTTTAAATTAAAATAATATGTGTACGGCACCTCCCACTTGGAACGTCCGTTTACGCTAATCAAAAATAAATATTGGCTCAACAAAAAAAAAGTATTAACTTAAAAAACGACTCACCTATGTGGGTCGTATTCCAAACGACAAATAAAAGACAGATAAGTCTGTTTGTACACTGACGACGACGGCGAGAAATTAAAAAAATGCCGGCACGTTACTTTAATTTTAAGAAACGTACTTAACGTTCCGAAGCTGCGCGTCGACTGAGCAGAATTTCATGCGCCTAGCTGCGTCGATTGTGCGCACAAGTTGTGTTGCGCGCAAACGCATATACGAGACGTGACGCGGCAAGATGGCGGCACGCACACATAGGCGCGCGAAAGCCTATCGTAGCGTGGCCTTCGTGAAAACGATAATGTGCTTTTTCAACCGTTTTTACGAACGGCCATATTTTTATTAAACCCTTTAACTGTGGGCGAGTGTTCATTTCTCGCTCTAAAGTCGACTCCAAATTATAGTCCGTAAATTTAGGGAATTTCCTTCTACATCCTTTTTCTTCTTACTGCGCCTAAAACTAGAATCGATAAGATACATAACCATACCATACCTACATAACATCAGCCCATTAATAGGTACCCCACTGCAGGAGCTTAAACCTCCCTTCGGAGGGGCTTGGAGCTTAATCCACCACGCTGCTCCAGTGCGGGTTGGTGGATTTACAAGGCTAGGTGCCATCTATTGATGGCAACCGGGACCGACGGCTTAACGTGCTCTCCGAGGCAGAGTCAGTGATATTTATGTACATAAGTTAGAAACGACTCATTGGAACATGCCCTGGGATTCGAACTACGGTCTTCTAAACAAGAAGCGGGCTCGCTACTACTCGGCTATCACGACTCACATAACCACGACATACGTTGTTACGTATTTCGTGGTTATGTTAGACCATAGGTTTTTGGTCTAATCATCTACTCAAATGTTGCAGTTTCATTAAAATCGGTTTTATGCTTCTTGAGTAATATAAAATTAATTACAAATAAACCGACAAAAATTGTGTTTTTGGAGAATGATTAATTTCATTAATCGATCCAAATAAATTTCCCGACAATATCTTCCACATTCAGACATCACGAAGTCACAGTTTTATGAAGAATATAATAAACAAAACAAAAACTAAAAACATATTAAGCATTTTTATTAATATCGTATTGGACTTTTAGGAAATGTGACTGTTGTTTTTGACAAAAGTATTTAAAAAAATGTACTGACAGTTTTTCACGTGTGGCATATTTTGGAGCAAGACTCCATACAAAACCAAAACATAAATAGTCTCAGTTTCAGTTAGTATGTACAATACGCGCCACCAATGTAAAAGGCCGCCGGCTGTACACTTGTCTTCTACCCGCATAGCGCTGCGCTGCCTTCTGAACTCGCCTACGATCGGCGAGTGTGTACAGCCGGGGCCTTTCACATCGGTTGCGCGTATTGTAACTAGTGCTAAGTGAGATATTGTTATAAATATTGCAAAGATTACCGTTATATCTGAATTGATCTAGTAACAGTGGATCTATCTGGCTGATATGCCAAACGTGGCACATCTCATCATATTTTGAGGACAACGTCTAACATGACATTTTTAAATAACGTAGCTCGCTTCACGCAAAATATTTAGAACACAAATTACACATTACAAGGACAATCATGATTCTGATCATGGTGCAACTGTAAATTTTTCTTTATGCGTTATACAATGAATAATCTTTTTTGGTGCAACCCGCTGTATGCAGTTCTATTACCAGTTTTTTTACCAGACTACTAACTTTATGACTTATTGGAATAATATGTTGTTTATTTTAGTTCAAAGATTATGTTTTGAATCCTACGTCTATCGTCTTCTTCTTCTAGTATGTATACGTGCTTCTTCATAACTGCAAATACTCTGAATACCAGGAATACTAAATGTTAAAATTATAGCTGTTATTTTTAAAAGTAAATACTATTATCATATAATAAACTTTAAAATCACAAAAAGAAAATTGCTTTAACTTCAGCTAAAGTGGGCACTAATATAATTTGTGTTATGGGCCGAAACAACACATACGTGTACACCATGCGAGCCAAGACACTAGGTATTTGCATAAAAAATGTTAATATCTTACCATTTCTCGCTCTTGTAACAAAAAGTGCCGATATTTCTTTTACAAACAATACTTGCAGAATTACATGTTCTACTTTAAAGTGAAAATTTGCATTTCCTTGTATTTGTTTCATTATAATTATTATAAACATGATGACTTGTACGTTATCGGTGAGAACGTAGGTGTGTTGAAATGTTATTGCTTTTAAAACTTTTTTGTGATATTTTGTCAAGTATTAATGAAATTTAAATGAAAATTACAGAAAAGTGGGCAGGGTTAAATGCCTCAATAAATTCAGTAGATAAATACCAAAATCTGCCCAGCGTTACTCTGAGCATTCTTAGAATCCCAAGCGAGATATTATAAAAAAAAAATACTCCGAAGAACATGAGTGACTGGCGTAGTTTACGGAATCAGTACTGAAGTGGCAAAGGGTAAGCCACGTCGCTAGCAGAACCGATAATAACTGGAAAGTTCTTGGATAGTGACCATGACGAAACGGCGTCGTAGTATGAGATATCACCCGACTAGATGGACCGACCTGGTAAAGGTGAAGGGCCACCGTTGGTCACAAGAGGCCCAAGAACATGCATCCCGAATATCTATAGGGAAGGCCCATGTCCAGCGTTGGACGTCTGGGTGCCGAGGCCATGATGATAATTATGTTGAAATTACATGAATTGTTGAAATTACATGAATTATAATCGCTATAATAGAGTATTTACAAATACAGATATATGTTTATTGTTAAATTCATATAATAAAAACTACATTTTTTTTATAAGTTTTCTTCTGTTATACATTGTTCGACTGAGCGAAAGTATGCCTTATAGTATAAGAGGTGGCAAAGGATTGACTAAACTATCGTTAGGATGACTGATTCAGTATAAATAACGTGTAGATCATGTAACAGTAAACAAAATGGAGTCGGTCTGCCGGCATGACCTTGGTGCATTTGGTAGGTACAGCCGTTGAAACATGTGTTATTGTTTAGTTAGATAAACTATCATTAGAATGGCTGATTCAAGGATATATGATACTATGCACACTACCTATAGGCACAGTACAAAAACTGACATATGTTGGTGCGTTTAGTAGATTTAGCCGTTTAAACATACTAAGAGGTGGCAACGGATTGACTAAACTATCGTTAGGATGGCTGAATCAGTATGAATAACGTGTAGATCACTTATGTGAACAGAATGAAGTCGGTCTGCCGGCATGACCTTGGTGCGTTTGGTAGGTACAGCCCTTGAAATTCGTATTATTGTTTAGTAAACTAAACTATCTTTATCTAGGCTCTGCCTAGTTTGAGAGTAGATAATAATAATATTTTATTATTACTTGCAACTTTTTTGTTTGCAACAATTTTATTAATGAAATTTAATTAAGAATTACAATTAGATTAATTAAAAAAGAAAATATAAAATTAAAAATTGATTATGCCACTAGGATTGTAATGTTACGGTCGTCTTTGTATTAACTAACTAAATTCACTATCTATTCACTGTCAGGGACAAGTTTAGGTTTTTTCAAATATTCGGTAAACATAATTCCCCCTAGGGAGTAGTCTCCCCACAGTCTCCCAGATCCAAACAATCTATATCATAAATCAAAATCTAAACAACAATTTGACGACCACTTAGCCTAGTGGGTACCGACCCTGCCCACGAAGCTGGAGGTCCGGGTTCGAATCCCAGGTCAGGTCAGTATTTATATGATGAATATTGATACTGGTACCGGGTCTTGGTTGTTATATGTATGTGGTGTCTTCGCTTGGTACAAAAAATACAAGCTGATGCTTAGTTTGGAGCCTAGACCTTGTTGTGGTGTATACGTTATTATTATTTTATTATTTATAATAAAAAAGATAGTAATTAGTGATTTGGTAAAATAAATTGGTGAAAATGTAATGAAATAATTCTAATACTATAATAAACTCACCCGATGTTCGCGACCGACGTACTAACAAACTGATAATCGACACTCGAAAGCTTTTTATATATCTGTCGTTATCTCATTTTACTAAAGCGATCAATACATTTATCGAGCTTTTTTCGGTCTGGCGTCGCTTTTAATGATGAAATCGTAACTTTTACAAAAGATGATAATTCGAGATACGGTATTTATTGAAAATATATTCCCGCTTGACCCTATTTATTTGAAACAGCCTTTAAGTATGAATAGATGCGTATGTGTGAAAATAAGTATGAATAGATACGTATGTGTGTGTAACATCTTACAGCTTTTAACCGATTTTATTAAATGAAGGATCGATATATTTGTATTAACAGAGAGAATGTCATAAGGTAAACAAGTAAAAAAAATAATCCAATATGGCGAACGCTAGACGCCAATATACATTGAGTAACCAATACTTCCATTGTCTGGCAATCAAAAAACATGCATCATAATTATGAAGTACATTAATATGACTGACCGGTTGGCCGAGTTGTTAGAGACCCTAACTGCGGAGCCAAGGGTCGCGAGTTCGCTTCTCGCCCGGGACAAATATTATATGTGCATGAACATGTCTTTTTGTTTCATGTTGGCGTGTTGGGTGTAAAAGTATCTATATATGTATATGTTTTAAAGAATATTTAAATATGTATTTCAGCTGTCTAGTACCCCATAATACAAGCGTAATACTTGCTTACTTGGGACTAGATGGCGCTGTGTGCGATGTCCCAGATATTATTTTTATTATAAGGATTATAAGTACTTATTATAATATACTATATCTAAAAATCTATATATCTATTTAAAGTATGTCTATCCCTTTACATATTTTATTATTGTGAGGACACTGAGTCCAGAGACATGCAATTTCGCAATAAGGTTTAGGCTTATATAAATGTTGCCATCTACTAAGAAGGGTTATTTCAAAACTCAACCCCTAAAGAAACAAAAAGAGTTTAAAAATAATTTATAAATAACACGAGTATTAACTTGAATGCAAACCTTGTAAAAAAAAAACTATTTTCTAAATTCAATCCCCAAGGGGTGAAAAGGTCTTTAAAGTGTGTATCGAATAAATACAGTGTGTTATACAAATCGATAAATCCGAACTAATATAAATGCACAACCTTACTGAATTAAATCGATAAGTTTTGTTAATCAAAACTGTGAATCCGGGACCTCGCGCACACAATGTTATTTGTACTGTCCACCTTATTAAAGTAAAATTTTGATCAAACATTTTATTTATACACAAGGCCGATATAAATCACAACCGTGAAATAGCCTCACCATGTACATATTTTCAACGATGTGGACCCATACAGGCGAGAAACGAAATGGAAAATGTTCGGGAGCCTGCGCCCAAAAATTATCCCGAGTTCCTACAAAAACGGAATTTTTGACAGGTGATAGTAGGTACTTACAGAGTTCATTTTCATAATTGTAGTTAAAACAAAATCTTTGGTATACCGGTTGTTCGGCATGTGGTTCGGCTAAACGTCGTCCAAACTTATAGAGCACTAGCGACCCGCCCCGGCTTCGCACGGGTGCAATGCTGATACTAAATACACTACAGAAAAACTGTGAACGTTGTATACCTCACGTGTAAACGTGTAAACCTCAAAAATAACAGTACTTCTCCACTATTTAATGGATGTTATTATACATATAAACCTTCCTCTTGAATCACTCTATCTATTAAAAAAAACCGCATCAAAATCCGTTGCGTGGTTTCAAAGATTTAAGCATACAAAGGGACATAGGGACAGAGAAAGCGACTTTGTTTTATACTATGTAGTGATATAGAACTTACCGAATTATACAAAACGTTTAATAACAATTATAAAATATGAAACTTTAAACATGTTTTTTTTCGGTAATCGTTAGTTTGCGCCATCTGCTCACTTGAAACTTCTTGTTTAGTTCGGTAACCATAATCATAATCAAATATAATTATTTCGTAGTTCGTAAGCTCTACGCACCCTAAAAGTTTGGACTATACGTTCAGCTAAACACGCGATATATTATATAGGTACAGGTTGTTCGGCTGAACGTAGTTTAACTTTAAACATGTTTTCTCGATAAACGCTAAGTTGGCGCCATCTGCTCACTTCAAACTTTTTGTTTAGTTTAGTAGACTCTATCTACGTGCTCTATAAGTTTAGACTATATTCAGCCGAACGCCCGTATTTGTGTTCAACACGTCAGCTGCGATTCAAGAATACGATAAAACACAGCTTTAAACGCTTTCCCAAAAAGTGGTAGAGCTGGTATTGTGCTTTGAGTTTGTGCAACCACTAGCAGTGTGCAAAAAATTTGGTTTTAGGAAATTGGTGCTTTTTTTAATTTCCAGTTAATAAAAAGTGCGCTGCACTTAAACACACTCGTAACCAGTTAGCTGACTGCAAGTACGCACTTTGTAAGTACTATTACTTGCAAAAAACTTATATTTTAGAAACTACTGACCATCTTTGGTTCCGGGGCTCGGACTATAATTTTGAACTCAAGTTTGACCGGACATATCGTAGAATAATATAACACTTTAAACAATGTCTTCTACATTTTCATATGTGTGAAGTTAGCGCACACCCACCAGTGATTGCTCTCAAGTATGTAATACTCGTAAAATGCACGCACGAAATAACAATACCTAGAGCATCCCACACAGCGCCATCTAGTCCCGAAGTAAGCAAGTATTATGCTTGTATTTTGGGATACTAGTAAACTGGTATACATACTGAAGTATTCTTTTTAATTACTCATACTCGGAAAGTACGTTTGAAGTTGCCTGATCAGAGGGATGAAAACAGTACTTTTCGTCCCTGGGAAACGACTTTCCTTGCTCTCAAATAAATTAAATTAAAAAAAACTATTCAAACCATGTCCCAACTTTTTATGCAACAACTTTGTTCAATAGTGCCGTAAAATTGTAATAAAAAAATATTATCAACAATTTTGTAATATGACTATATACTTCTAATTTACTTTTAAATAAATTGTTATTTAATTTACATAGAGTTGAACTAGATATTTACCATCATCAATGATAAAAAAATACTGGCTGGTAGAATGCCACAGTAATAAGAAACATAAAAAAAGCGAGAAAAAGGCAAATCGATCTTCAGTTGATTTGTCGAGTGACGTATGAAATTGTGGTTCATCAGATTCAGATATGAATTTAAAGCTTTTTTTTTACTTTCCACACATTCGTAATGAAAAGCAGAATATTAGCCTCCGGTGAAAGACCTATTTCGGCATTCGAATTATTGGCGACCTCGCTACGCTCGTGCACCAAACTACCTCGTGCCTAAATAGGCCCCTTCATCCCTTGTGTAACAATATACGATTTTTGTAATAAATACATATATAGATATTTTTTTACATCCAAACACGGAACAAATAAACATGTTCATGCACACAAATATTTGTCGAACCCGTGACCCTTGGATCCGCAGTAAGGGTCTATAACCACTAAGCCAATCGGTCAGTCAAATGGAGGTATTGCTTGTATTTATGTACCACGCGATAGCTGAGGGTAGATAAAAGTTGACAGAGCAGTTATTGATCGTAACTTTGTGCTAACGTATGAGTTTTAGTAATTTTTTTTTTTTTTAAATAAATATATCGGAAAATCTGTACGATTGTTTATAAATACCGACTTACATAATGAATCATACATATTTCGAAAACTGCTAACCCATATTAATTATGTCCAATGTCAAAACTGAAATAAAATTTAAAAAAATTATCTACGCTGCCATAGAAGACCATCAGCCGAAGTCGTTTTTCAGATTTAGCATGTCGCGCCTAATGCTATAATACGGCTGATTTGAAAAGACTTCCTATTATCAAACGTATTCTATCAGTTTAGGAAGATTTAGGAAGTTAAACCCATCACGAAAATGCCGTCTGAAGTAAAAAAAAAGAGGGTGCGTGCTTACGGTCAAACCATAGAAGTGCAAACTATACAAATATATAATAAAATACGCGTATCATATCAAATCACACAAAAATAAAGTATCAAATACTGTGTACACACATTATATACACTTAAAATATTACACTGATTATATATACAAAACATACGCTAATAACAACACATAATAATGAATAGTAATTTGAAAGAAATAAAAGGTAATTGAAACGATGCACTCCTCGTTAGACAGTAAACGTCACCAACGGACTGAAGCTGAGTATACCCGATTCAGCATCACCGACCCGAGCGCGTGACGGTTCAGTTTCTAAATAAGTTTTCACATTAAAAAAAAAATTGCGTCGGGTTACCACTTGTATCGGTGGCTGCTATGAACCTAGTTAACATAATAAATATATACATAAGGCGGTTTCGAGGAAGATGTAATCAGAACAGACGACGTGAAAATCTCAGGTTTTGAGGGGGGAAAATGCAGGGATACGTTTTCGATTTATGGAGTAGAAGTCAGAGAGCCATGAAATGATCGTTTTTCAAGTATTTTTCTACCAGACGGAATTTTTAATATGTAACATTTCCTAAATGGAGAGAAAAACGGACACATGTGGTAATAGACGGCTTTTCAAAACTACCGTATAAATTAATGCAATTAGGTACGACGCGAAACATCTGAAAAAATGCCACAGTCGCCGGTCTATGGGTATTTTTAAGTAAAGTCTATGGATGGTGACAGTTTGCGCTGATTGTGTCGTTGTTGTTTAGTTTTAGTCTCGGTTGTGATGGGACTCGTTATGATCATCAACATTTCAGGGCTCGCTTTGTTTTGTTGGGAAATATTTATGCAGTAAATATTTACAATTACTAGTCTTTTTGCCCATCTCGCAAGTTTTTAGGTTCTTTCGCAAAGTTCAAAAAAAGAGATCCTATTCTTATGTTTGTCTGTCTGTCTGCTTGCCACAAGCAGATATCTTGGAATACTGTACCGATTTCGATGAAACTCATGCCAAAATATGCAGAATAACCGCTCGTATACAAGCCATGTATTTTAAGTAAAGGTTTGGTGAAAAGTACAGGGTAGGTGACCTAAAATGTGAACCATCAAATTTTTCTTATCGAATATCATGTCGTTCTATAGGTCACTTAGTATTGATAACGCAATTCAATTTCGCAAAAATATTAACATGTCTATATTCATTAAATTTGCTTTAAAAAATATTTAGTTCAACGGTTCAATTACCGTCTTGTCACCAAACTTAAACGTACTTACACAAATACGAAAATTCTAAAAAAAAAAATAGATACATTATATATGCAATAAATTATTCATTTTGTCATATAAATCGTAGGATTTGAGAACACTCTAGATTCCTGAAGGCCCAAAAGTTCACTTTCAAATGAAATCGCAAAATAATAGTTATGTTGGGTGAAGGCAATAGGGGTCGACTGAAAAAAAACCTAGCCTATAGCAAACCTGGTTCATGGGCTGAGGGTCTCGCCGCCGCCGCCGCCGCTGCTTTACTCTGTACGAAAATTATCTTTGTCTGATTTAACATTTAACCATATGAGCAAAGCAGCGTGACGGGACCCGCTCACATGAACTAGGTTCGCGCATGAACTGTTTATCAAACCATTTTCACTTGTAACTTGCAAAGAAAATGACGGATTGAAAACTGATATTGATTAGAAAGTTTCCACGTGAGTTTATTTATGATTCTTGGTTATCTTTAAAATATTTTTTTTATGCAGAACTTCCTTTAGAATTTCTCTGTTCGGATAAGCATACTAAATAGTTCGAAATCAAAGATTCGTAACACTACTTCCACCGAAACCTGATGAAGGCATACTTATACGTTCATGTGCGAAGCAAGAAGCCAAAAAATGAACTTACACTGTAGATTTATATTTAACGTACCTATTGCACCTACAGATCCCGTCAGTACACTGACCATAGTGTGGTTCATATTTACTTGATACAATAAGCAGGTAATTAGAAAAAGTGATCGTATATATAAAAGTTCTGTTTTTACGCATAACGATTAGTTATTATTTCAAACTATGATAGCATACCGCCCGCGTGGACTACACAGTTCTACTGGAACTTCTAAAGGGACGTGACGCGCCAGGACATTGTGAGACTTTCTAGAAAATTCCGAAACTTAACTACCTAAGTAATCTCTTTACTAAATTTTATTAAAGTCCATTTAGTCATTTAAACATGAAGAATTGCTATCCTACAAGAACTATGTATTTTTCCAGGATGAAATTTATCATGTGTGAAGTACCTACACCTTCTTCGTACTACATTCCATCTAAATACGTTCAGCCGTCTTAGCATGAACAATAGTTATCCCACAGGAACCATGCTTTCTCCGGGACGTAAAGTGTAGTCTATATCACTCTGCAGCTAATAAACATATCCATGTAAAAAATCAGGTCGATCCGTTACTCTGTTGCTGCATGATTGACTGCCAAACATTTAAACGGTCAGATTTATAATATCTATTAGTAGAATTTGAAACTTACTTCGGCCTGTATAGTGGTTTGCAACTCGTCGGTCAGCTTTTTCAGTGCCTGGATCTGTAAGGAGAAAAATAATAAAGAATTAACGTTTAGTTTCTGTGATTAAAATGTATTTTGTGTCTTTTACGATACATTCACTGAAAGTATGTATAACTGAACTACCATAATCTAATCCAGAATTACTACGAAATCGAAAATATCACGTAGCAGCGAAATACGGACGTGGCAAAGAAATTATAAACTGAAAGCTCGAAACAGATGCTGCTACAGTTTAGTGGCCCTGAATTCTGCCATTTTGCTTGTCAGCCTCTTGTCAGTGTTTAATAAATTGATACGTTTCTAAAAATAACATTAAAAATATAAGCCGTAAAACATTTACATGGTACGAGTTTCTTTCATAATAATCATCCGGATTAAAATATGTATTTAGAGTTAATATGTCAAACTCTACGACCACTTAACAGTAGTTACTTTTGAAGGAAGCAAAAAATTGTTTTTATCTCCCTTGATCATATTCACATATGACGAAGACATAAGTAGGAATAATTTAAGGTAGACACTAAGCTTACACTGCCTTACCGGAACTAAACATAAATTAAGTGTAGTTGACGCGTCGGCTAGCAGTGTTCGTTTGGCAACAGCGCTTGTTAAAGGCCCGTTACAATATTAATAATTGTAAAATTGTAACAAGAAAAAATAAGCGGGAACGATATCCATGACGCTCTATTTTCCCTTCCCGTGCTCTATTTTCCCTTACTGCGCTGTTGACCCTTCTCGCTGCATATACCTTTCTCCACATTTGTGGCTTACGACGTTCTAATAGGTCAGTTGAATAGCACTAGTTCTACTCTATTATATTATTCATACGTCCATGCGAAGACTAATCAGCGCAAACTCGCACCCATAGACGTTGTCGCGTAGAAATGTCTACGGCTGTGTGGTTGACAACTCGCACCAATTTTTGCTTATTATACGTAAAATGTGGCCAAGTCTGAATTTTCAAAAATCCTAGTAGTATATTCGTTTGACATTAGCTGAACCGATTCAAAGGATATCTCGCATGTACACTGAATTAGCTATATGTGTCTGTAATGGCACTTAAAAAACAGTAACAACCATAGAAAATGACAGCCATATTTTTTGACGTGGAAAAGTAACAATACTGTCTGTCTCGAGAACCACAATAGACTTGGCAATAGCTGTTTTGTTATTAAAATGAAAACAATGGTGTTATGGTGTTGTGGATACCGTTTTCATATTTTTGAAAAGAGTGCATAAACAGCACTCGGGCGCATATCAGTATAGCCTACTCATAGAGGGAAATATTTTAATACTTAAACCGAAAACGAAAATGCTAAAAGTTATGAATCGACCTTTGCTTTGGCTCTAGCGTTCTCATGAAGAAAAAATATATACAAAAACAACATTTTTCAAAACAAGTTTTTATTTAAAAAACAATTGTTTAAAGATAATTATTAATGTTTAAATATCTGAAGTATAGCTATTAAAATATGAAATATATATTTTAAAAGCTTCTTGTAACCTCAATGAATACCACCTTCGAGAATCAAAAGCTTTTTGTCTTTAGAAGAACCTCTCTTCTGAAGATTCCCCTCCTGTTCCTCCATCTTCATCTTCTCCACAACCTATTTAGGACCTTCCTTACGAGTACAAGAACACACTTATTTGTTGTGGTGACATAGCAGACGATCTTGGTCGTTACAGTTTGTCTTGTGAGAAAAGTGCTGGTCAATTTTCAAGGTATCGATCGATTAATGATACCTATTCCGGTTGCTTTCTTTGGGCAATATTCTATGTTTGCCTGAACTGGCCTGAACCACATGGCATCTTTAGGGTTGACGGTAGCAGCCTCGATGGGATGTCCATCATTCCGTACAATCGTGAACGAGCATTGGTCTGGGATGCTGCCTGTGTTGACACATTTTGTGCTTCTAATGTCGTTTCCTACAACAGAGTAGCTGGTGCCGGTGCAGAGTCAGCCGTACGTCTGAAACGCTCCAAATATAAGGACATATAGCCAAATACGATTTTTTTGTGTCGCAGTGGAAGACGATGGGCCTATGGTCTGGAGATGCTGTTGCGTTTTCGCATCAAATTAATCCAACGCTCCGATTGGTGTCGAATGACCCTCTTAGCAAAGAATTTTTTGTTCAGAGAATCAGCTTAGCCTTTCAGCGTAGGAATGCTTCTAGCAGCGTTCTCGGCTCTCTATACTCATCATTTGAAAAATGTACATATAATGTTTTAATAACGTATTCATAACACAAATTACCTGTACATCATATTCCCAAATGTTTCCTTTGCTAAATAGATAATAGGTGATAATAACGCACGTTTTAAAAGCTTGAGGTTTTATTTCAAACCAGCAGATATTAATTACGTATGCGTTTGTCGCCTAAAACAGATTATCAATATCAGGAACAATTCAATTTCCTGGAAGCATATTTTTGAAACCACAAATCGGTTGGTTCTATAGAAGTATAGGTTTTATTTTTACAATTTTCACGTGTTCAATTTCCAATTCAAGTAGCTTATTTATCAATAATCGAGCGCCTCGGGGATGTTCGCACCGTGTAGCTCTGACGGCTTTCGCATTGTGCTGCGGAAACATGTGGCCACTCTGTGGGAGCGCGTGCGGGGCAACACCAACACTCTTCTGAGGGTGATTCCAGATGAGGTGGACAGTCATATACTCCATGCATATCAGATCAAGTGAGCATTTTAAATTATACTAACATAATTATTAAGTCGTTTACTAAAAACTATTGTCATAAAATGTATGCATGGACTATGTCTGAAATAAATGTTTCAATTTCTACTTAGGTACTTTTAAAAATAAAGGAATATTTTCTTTCAGTTAAATTTGCTATCATCAATAATTAAGAGTACTTTCCATTTAACTTCCATCTTTTATTTTCATCTCTTATATATTTTAATTTAGATTTTTTAGTCCGAAAATACCTAAGCTTATCCTTGCGTGTTTAATGATTAGAGATTGGTACGCAGTGGCGTACTATGTTTGCTATCCCTGTCTATCCAGCTCCTTTGTATGTACCCCACCTTGATCTTGAGTAGTTAATTACTCACAACATGGTTTTCTCCATGCCATACGTACATACCATGCCAACTTTACTTGGCCCAACCAAGGGCATCACAGTGGGTTTGCGGGAAGTCACTGAAGGGTTCTGTAATCCACCTTGCAGGTCCATTATCAGAACCTTGTCACCGTACGCCATGAAAAGTGCTCTTGAAAACCATTCGAATGAGCCCAGACTCGGTGGGTTTACTAATAGTCATTGATGAGTTCTGTTATACATCTTCCAGCTCCATAATCAGCCTCTCGTCATCAGGTGCGATGTAAAGTACTCATGAAGACAAATCTAATGAGCTCATACTCGGTGGGTTTACTAGTAGCCATTGAGGATTTTATTATCCACTTTCCGGCTCCATAACATTGCACTGTCATCTGACTTACATATGTATGCAAAACAACTCAATGAAACACCGGGAAGTGGGGTCAAATTCGACTTGTAAGATTTGATTACAGACAGACACCGGGACAAGTGAAGCTAAATAAAAACTAGTAATAATGAATGTATTTAGATAAACTAAAGATATCAGAAAATATTATTAATAATCTTCGATAGTCTCTAATATTACTTTGTAGTCACTATAATGAGATGCAATTATATTATGTCAAACCCCACAATTTTCAAAACAATTATCATTTTTAGGGTTCCGTACTCAATGGGTACCAACAGGAACCCTATTACTAAGGCTCCGCTGTCCGTGCGTACGTCTGTCACAGGGCTGTATCGTCCGAACCGCAGTAGGTAGATACTTCATTTTTTTTTAACTGAGTATACACTGGCCGCTATAACAACAAATAATAATAATAATAAAATAATGTTAAAACTTAAAGAGGGTCCCCATGCAAGAACTTTGTTTTTTAACGTTTTTTCGTGATTGATGGTTGTAGGGTCATTGTATACACTTGAAATTTGCATGAAGTATGAATTATTATATCCGCTATAACAAATAATAAAAATAAAATAAAGTTAAAAATAAAAGGGAGTCCTCATACGAAAAACGTGTTTTTTTAAATATTGTCCGGTGGTACGGTGGCTCGCACTTGACCTGTTTTTTTTTTGTTTTTTTTTTTATTACAAACCTAGTTTATGAGGCTTTAGACTTCAGGGAAAGAATTCCGGTTAACTATGCATAGAGCACATAAATCCTGGATATGCCAACAAAAACAATATTTTCTATAGAATCGAACCTGACGCATTATCATTAAAGTCAAATTCAATACCTACTACACATAATCGTCGGGAAAAAATTCCACGAAAAAAATGTTTACCGGTCTAGGCTATATATATGGTTGAGGGATAATATTTCTGCGAAACTTGTTATTCCAAAAAGGAAAAAAAATCGGTAATGTATACTACTTCTACGTGTCAAAATCAAACAATGGATATTGGTCAAACTTGAATATATTTTACAAAAGCAAAACTATTTCAAGGAATAACGTTACTGAATCATTGATAATGACTAATAATTTTAAACATATTGGGAGAAAACTTTCACAGAGATGATATGATTTCATACGTAATGTCATATCCAAATACTAACCAGGCGGGCGCGTATTGCCGGATGACATATTGAGCCCACATCAAAGAAGGCGAGTTCTGAGACCACATAAATATCAATCACAGTTGATAGTCACGTTAATTACCTTTAAATAATATATTTTTCAGCACATACTTGAGGATCTGTCAGAATTTGGATATATTCAAATCGGATTCGGTTAGCATAGAAAATTGCGGCGATCGCGAAGCGTAGCGAAGACCCATTACAGCCAGCCATTGAAATTATATATTTCTTAATAACATAGAAAAATATTGAAATTTTGGAAATACTACTACTACTGTTGGAACTTTTATAATTTCACATAAGAGATTTCGTGTCAGAGGACGGAAATCTGATGCATCTACCTACATGTTATGCATTTTGGGAGGTATCATAATTGGCCTCCATTGGCACAATAATTTAGGTTAGACGAGGTCCGACGACCTGACCTAAGGTATTGTCTCTGTTACCACTCCTCCAGTGACCATTTGTACAAAGACAATTTTAACCAATACGTTTTTTTTTTAATCTGAATCGTTAGCTTGGATGTTCGACCAACTTCTGTCCAACTCCTTGGTATTAAAGGTTACCATAGTAACCACCAGACCAATCGAATTTATTATAGCCTAAGATCCGACTGCGGGATTATTACTACTATCGATTATTTTAATCAAAATGTATATTTACTGGATATTTATGAATATTTATGAATAAGTTTCTGTTGGGTTGCTAATCAAAATATGGGCGCAAATATTTTTAATTCATATTATATTATTTATTGGAGATTTTAGTGTTATGAAAAAGATCACAATGTAGACAATTTTTGGGAATTCAATGTGTACTGAAATTTTTTCAACGTTTGGGAACGAGATAGGTACGAAATGGGAACCTAAAAAGGATATCAAGGGTTAGCTTCAAAAAACTACCGGTCTAATATAAAATAGTAGGAAATGGCAGAAATGATAGAATGATTGCGGCGACGAAGTTGCGGTCGGCATATTGAGCGGCGCGGCGGTGCCACTCCCTTGCCTTTCGTCTTTTCAGCGCGAGCGCAGGAGGCCGCCACGCGTTGTTGTATTTCCCAAAACGAACACATTTATAAGGTATGCCACAAGGTGCACCTTTTGTCCCTCAAAATGAGAATTCGTTGATTGTTAAGTTTTTCTATAAAATTAGTAAAGGCTTATATTTATCTACCTTTTTATCTAAATTCTTTAGTTTCGCAGATAAAGAAGGAAGAATGGTTTATGGAATTTTCCTATAAAACTCAAAAATTGTAAACTCTAAATTTAATGTAAGATATTCTACACCCATTTACATAGTTATTGAAGATCAAAATGCATTTATCAAGTGCGCAAATGCTAGAAGAAGAACGGGCAAGAAACTCGCTCCGGTATTTTTCTTATGTACATTTTTTTTAATAAGTATAAAAACTATTACATTATTGAACATGCGTTATCATTTAAATATTCCTTGACATAATAATAAACTTCTTTATGAGCTAAACTTTTATACATTTTTTAAACTGTTTGCTATTTCACTTTATTACTTCTATTGAAAGTCTATTACAAAAACGAACACAGTTGCCCATGAAGGAGTTGTTTGCTTTTGAAAGTCTAAATCTAGAAATTACAAACATATGTACATAATATTTTCGCAAATGTACTGACGTGGGAGCGTGAGACTGTTACTTTCTTTAACGTGTGCCTTTAAACTACCTCTAAATTTAAATTTATATAAACTCGAATAGCTCTTTTTTGTTTCTGTCCCGGGCAGGAATCCAACCCGCGACCAGTGTCTGTAGACGGCGCCTCCGACCACTAGACTATCGGTCAATCTAAATTTCTGTGATCGTGTCACCTAACTCTGTACATGTACCAAATTTCAATTTTGTTCTTATATTAGATTCAGAGAAAATAGGCTGTGACAGACAGACAGACATCAAAGTGGTCCTATAAGGGTTCCTTTTTTTCATATCGGATGTGCGGAATCCTAAATACGTTAATTTGTATTAATTTTTTTAATGTTTTTGTTTTTATATAAAAAAAACAGTGTCTATGTCAATAGGCAATGCGCATCCGGATGAGACCGAGTGTGAAACGCAATCTCATAGTGATTATTCTATCGTACGGAACCTTTGCTCCCTCGTCGAACCCCCGACTGCCACTTACATCCTGTGACAGCCACTTTACATGCGAATTCATTCCGCTCTGACCTATTGGCTGGCGCATTTTAATCGGCGCGGCGCCTGCGCTTCGAATAATTTGAATTTCAAAATAAGCGGCGCTGATTGGTCCGTTTTTTTTTCAGTAAACATCGTTGTCTGTATCTATTGTTGTTTTTTTTTTGTATCATAACGGCGTGTTTTATTTCGAGGTCGTTAGGGCTGACAAATCTATAAATAAGATGAAAAATATATAGGAATTATATACTTAAAACATCCATATCTTAACAAAGCGGTAAAAAACCAATAACAAAATAAAACCAAAAATAGTATAAACCAGATAGATACAAACATAACCTAGTATTATGAGGTCTTAACCTACGAAGTTGCCGTTTTGTATGAAATAAGTTAAAGTATTTTTTTTTTCAAACATCTTTATTACTGTTATTCAAAGTAATCACCCTTGCAATCGATGCATCTTTACCAACGCAGTGGCAGTTTATTGATGCCCTTCTTGTGAAAATCAACTGGACAGGAGGTAGGTAACAAACTCTTCAAAGGCATTTTGTACTGTCTCTCGAGAATTAAATTTTTTTCCCGTTAAAAAGTTGTCCAAATTTTGAAAAAAATAACAGTCAGTAGGTGCAAGGTCTTGTGAATATGGCGGATGAGGGAGAACTTTCAACCCCAACTCTAGCAGCTTGGAAACTGTTTGTTGTGCAGTATGGGATCGCGCGTTGTCATGAAGGAGCAGCGGGGACGACCGATTGACCAAAGCTGATCGCAGATGTGCGAGCTTCTCCATCATTGTCTTCAGTTCTTCACAGTAGGTACACATCTGCAGTAATGCTCATGCCATTTTGTGAAAAGCTGTGATAAATCACACCGGCACTAGACCACCAAACAGTAACCATTACCTTTTTAGGGGTTATTTTTCGTTTAACACGTTGCTTTGGTGCTGAACCAGAATCTAACCAACTTGGTAAATGCTTTCGATTATCGAACAGAATCCATTTTCACAGGTAACAATCCAGTTCAAAATTCTGTGTCTGTTGGGCAACGCGAGTCAGATCTCGACGCGTACGTTGCGCTGGCGATCGTTAAGTTCGTGGGGTACCCATCTATCAAGCTTTTTTACTTTGCCAATTCGTCGCAAATGGTCCAATATTGTTTTGATGCTAACATTAAAAGCTGCTGATAGTTCAGCTGTAGTTAGAGTATCATCAACTTTCACAATCGTCTTCATCATTGGTGACCAAAGTGTCCTGACGGCCACGAGGTTCATTATTCAAATCATAATTTCCAGAACGGAAGCAGGTAAACCAATAACGGGTTGAGCGTTTGTTTGCTAAGTTCTCTCCGTAAACGTTGTTGATGTAACGTTTACGGAACGTGATGTTGAATTAGTGCCGCGACGGAACTCATATTCCATAATTACACGAATTTTTAAAGTGTCCATCATGACGAAAAATTTTCAAATGTAATGAAAACACAACGCTAATCAATAAACAAAAGACTGACTTTGTAAAAAGAATGTCATGTTTTCAAAACAAAATTAATTTGAATTTAGATATCACAGCCAAACAAATTTTTTTTTGTTTTAAATGGCCAGTACGGAAGAACGGCAACTTCATAGGTTAAAACCTAATATTATAATTATAAACATTTGCGAATGTTTTTTACTCTATGAATATTTTTAATGCATATTTTGTTGGCTACAGCATGCGCTTTAAGTTTTATTTCAATATCGAAAATACTATCTTATATAGCATATTATTGTAAAGGAGTGTTTTTGATCACAATTTATTTCAGAGATGGCGAGGCAAAAAAATTTAAAAAAATGTCAAACTACCAGGGAGAGGTTTCATCGTGTCTATGATCTACCTCAATCAGAGGATGACAAAGTAGGTATATAATAGAAATCAAAATGTGTATGTTTAAACGTTATTTTCGTTTTGGGTTTATATGATTAATAAGATAAGTTTTAGAGTTTCTATGTAGTTGATATTGTTCTAGTATAGGTAGGTACAATAAATCGTAATGCGGAATTTATTTATGTTGTCATTAAACAGGCATAAATAACAGGCGGACACTTCGAAGTTAATTGTTAGAGGAAAGTACTTGTCATTATACCTAAATTGTGAAACCTAATTTGAAGACAATATTTCTACATTCAAAATGTATATTTTTTCCCAAAAAAATAAGTAAAATAGCTTCATAAAACTGAAATGTCGAAATGTCGTTGCCGTAAGTACCTTTACTTTAGTAGTTTTCGTTCCGCAGTTCTATGTTATAATTTTACTAGCGGCCCGTCCCGGCTTCGCACGGGTAGTATTCGTTCATCATGAAAATCACTTTTTTTATCTCAGTCTTCTCATTCCCGTTCATCCTTTCCCGTATTTCCCATGTTCCCATCGCAAAAATACCAACTTTATTGTTTCCGTTCTTGGCCCTGGTGTCGTTTCGTTTTCGTTTCCATTCTCATCAAGAATAACTTTTTTATTTCAGTCTTAACTCTTTCCCGTTCTTCCCTTTCCCGTTTTCGTTCCCGCGACACAAATATTTTATCGTTCTGTCAGTCTTAATTAGATAAATTACACTTTCCCGAAATAATATTTATATAAGCAATTATTAAATTACTAATATTGCTATTACAAAAATAAGGGTTGATCGTAGAAGGGTGAAAATTGAGGATTGTATGTATTTTTGTATGTTGTATCATAAAAAAATAGAAATTAAAAATTTTGTCTAACAAATAAAAAAAAAAATTTAGGGGTGGACTACCCCTAACATTTAGGGGGATGAAAAATAGATGTTGGCCGATTCTCGTAGATACCGGATAAGCACAAAAAATTTCATCGAAATCGGTCAAGCCGTTTCGGAGGAGTATGGCAACGAAAACTGTGACACGAGAATTAAAATAAGGGTTGATCGTAGAAGGGTGAAAATTGAGGATTGTATGTATTTTTGTATGTTGTATCATAAAAAAATAGAAATTAAAAATTTTGTCTAAAAAATAAAAATAAAAATTTAGGGGTGGACTACCCCTAACATTTAGGGGGATGAAAAATAGATGTTGGCCGATTCTAATAGATACCGGATAAGCACAAAAAATTTCATCGAAATCGGTCAAGCCGTTTCGGAGGAGTATGGCAACGAAAACTGTGACACGAGAATTAAAATAAGGGTTGATCGTAGAAGGGTGAAAATTGAGGATTGTATGTATTTTTGTATGTTGTATCTAAAAAATAGAAATTAAAAATTTTGTCTAAAAAATAAAAATAAAAATTTAGGGGTGGACTACCCCTAACATTTAGGGGGATGAAAAATAGATGTTGGCCGATTCTCATAGATACCGGATAAGCACAAAAAATTTCATCGAAATCGGTCAAGCCGTTTCGGAGGAGTATGGCAACGAAAACTGTGACACGAGAATTTTATATATTAGATTTTAGAATCGATGAAAAGATGAAAGAGTTAAAGCAGTTAAAAAGTACAGACGGACGATCAAACGGACATGACGAAATCATAAGGTTTCCATTTTTAACATTTGCTACGGAACTTTAAAAATTTAATTACATGTTTGTCACTAAATAATTGGACAACTAGAGGATCGCGTTCAATTGTCTATTCTCTAAATCTATTTCACTTGAAGACTATTAACAGTTACCGGAATCTACTAGAATACAAAAAAAAACTCCAGGGTCATTTAATGCGACGAATTTTAACTTATATTTTCGACTTAATTACAATAATTACCAGACCCGATGGTGATCCTTATCATGAATTAGCCGAGGCAAAAGTAAGGAGCGGATATGAAAAAATGCCTGAGAAACTATAGGTTTTTTCTAAATTAATTTAAATACAATCACTTCTATCCTGAATTATTTATTTTTACAATCGATCGCATTAAAAACCAGGTAAGAAAAAAAATACAAAAAATAAATGTTCCGTTTTAAGAATAATTCGCATAAGAATAAACAAGTCAACATTCTTGTTTGGGACTTATTTGAATTTCAGATTTACGAAAAGATAACGAATATTTATTGAAACTTCTTTCTAGGTTCGTTACATAAGATTGTGTAAAGTTTTTATGGAAATTCAGGAGTGTTTATTTAGTTCTGATTCCAACAATTATTTTTTTAAATAATGAGCTTATTGTGGCGTCTCTGAGTCTGGGTAGTAGTGTAAGCCATTCAGGTCAAATACTACTGACAAACAAACAATATCGACCTTTTAAATATTCTGCAATATGAATATTTTTACAAAACATACAAAATGTATGTCTAAAGAAAATGTGAATAATAATAATAATAACAACGTATACTTACATGACAATAACGCCTAGGCCCCAAACTAAGCATTAGCTTGTGTTTTGGCTACCAAGGGAAGACACCACATACATACAACAACCAAGACCCGGTACCAGTATCAAATTTCATCATATAAATACTGACCCGACCTGGGATTCGAACCCGGGACCTTCAGCTTCGTAGGCAAGGTTGCTACTCACCAGGCTAAGCGGTCGTCAAATGCTTAGGTTTACCTTTGTTTTAAAGTATTTGGAGTTCAAATATATAAATAAATTCTTATAAACAATAATTTCAATCTATACCAGTTTTTTGAATCACACACACACATACATGCATATAGCCATCGCTCTCATAATGATCATGATAAGTTTTGAAAATAGGACTGAAAACAGTTTCTCCTGAATTTTGTGGAAATATATTATTTCTTAGAAGGAATTAACCAAAAATATTGATGTATTAGAATTAAAAACACGAAGTTTATAAAGCATACACTTCCTGCTTGTCGTAACCTTCACGACCATAAAGGCTATACCTGTACCCAATCTCTAATAGTTTGAACATTCATCAAATTATAACAATTCTGTCACATTTCAGTTACAATGTAATCGATGGCGTACAGCTGTGTCCAGGTTGTCTCTACCATCCCAATGACGAATCATGTGTACAAACTTTTGATCACATGATCAACAAATCGCTGAAAGAAGTGATGTTACTGTCAAAAAAAGATGTTCAGCGTTCGCCGGGACCGAAGACACTGATGAAGGTCACGCCTCAGACTACTGAAAAAAAATGTCACAGCATCAAAAGGTTGACCAAATATCATCATCATCATCATCAGCCCATTTTACCCCACTGCAGGGGCTTAGGCCTCCCCCAGGGTGAGGAGGGGGGCTTGGAGCTTAAGTCCACCACGCTGCTCCACTGCGGGTTGGGAATTGTAACGACCGCCATCTATTAACAGCGTCCGGGACCGACTGCTTAACGTGCCCTCCGAAGCACGGTGTGAGTGATATTGTGTACTTAAGTCAGAAAAACTCATTGGTACACGCCCGGATTCGAACCATGGCCCTATGGGGCCTTATAAACTAAATATATATTTGGTCATATATACAATATATATATGACCAAATATATTGATTCTTAAAATTTTTAGAATCACCATTGATCATATAATTTAGTAGGTGCCGTTTGAGACTTCGTACTTCGGGGTTTAAGCGATAGTGGTGAGGATGAGACCTGTAATTGTTTGCCAATCTGCCATCATTATCTGTCTGTGACAAACCACCAAATATATAGAACTAGCAACTGACGCTTGATAAATAGGGAATAAAAATTTGTAGGTCTGTAAATAAATCGTTGAAGAAATATTAAACACAAAAATATTTCATTTTTCTCATGGAAGAAGTGGATCGTAAAATTATTTGGAATAATTATATTGTACGGAAATTTTCATAGTGTTAAAATTTAATATTTCTAGGGTTCCGTACCTCGAATGCTAGTCTTTAGTCGAATGCTTTAGAACTTGCGATTTTAAGTCACCCGCCGCGGACAAGCCATGCGGCTATGGTGATCCGTGAAAATTAATTTTATTTATTTATTTATTTAAGAAAATCGGTAATATTAGACATGTTTGATTAGTTTAGTGTAGGTATTACTTGTGTGAAGTCTTAAGCTGATACGCGCCTGCTTATGTTTTTCTCAATTCAAATTTTAACAATCCTTTTCACTATGCCTTTTCACACAAAAATTAAACGTCAAAATTTTGTGAAATCTACATGAAATTGTTTGTTCAATAGGTTATTTTGTGCATGGTCTCAAACTGGCATGCGCGTTATAGTTTTTTTCGTCCTTCTAAAATATATCTATGAAAATCTATAAATTCTGTGTACAAAATCAAATTTATTTTTTTCAATTTAATAGTCAGTGATATGAATTATTTTTTTAAAAAGGTAGAATTTTTTATTGAATTGTTTGGATTTGAGTTTATCGATTGATTTATGTGAGTGTTGATTTTAATTTTCTTGTCTTTTGCATTGCTCTTTTTATAATCTGATCTGTATAGGCGTAAATCTGTTATTAGCTATGTGTTATGCTAGCTAGCTATGTTATTAGCTAGCCGAGTGGTTAGAGACCCTCACTGCGGAGCCAAGGGTCGCGCGTTCGATTTCCGCCCGGGACAAATATTTGTGCGCATGAACATGTTTATTTGTTCCGTGTCTGGGTGTAAAAGTATCTATTTAGGTATAATATGTATAATAAAAAAAATAATAATAATTTATATCATTCATCTAGTAACCTATAAATACAAGCATAATACCTGCTTACTTTGGGACTAGATGGCGTTGTGTGGGAAGTCCCAAGTTTATTATTGTATAGGTTTTTTTTGTTGAAGAGTTCTAAAACGAGATGAATTGTGATTTATCACAATATATAATACAATTGATTATAATTTTAGTGATTATAGAATAGATATGAAATATATGACAATAAATATCTTCGTTGCATTTATTACTAAATTAAGTATTCATTGAAATTGTGAATAAACACAATACCTAATACAGTTGATTATAATTTTACTGATTGTACAACTGATATAAAATATCTATCTATGTTTCGAGTTAATTTATACAGTACTAGCTGGCTCGGCGAACTTCGTACCGCCTCAGAACTCAGAACAGTTTAAAACGTATAAGTAAGGTAACGCCCCCTCCCCCCCCCCCCCACTCATAGCCCATAACCATAATAATCCTTATTGACGACCGCTTAGCCTAGTGGGTAGCGACCCTGCCTACGAAGCTAGAGGTCCCGGGTTCGAATCCCAGGTCGGGTCAGTATTAATATGATGAATATTGATACTGGTACTGGGTCTTGGTTGTTATATATATAAAAAAATTTAAAAAAAATATTTATATATGTATATATTTTAAAGAATATTTAAGTATGTATATCAGTTGTCTAGTAACCCATAACACAAGCATAATACTTGCTTACTTTGGGACTAGATGGCGCTGTGTGGGAAGTCCCATGTATTATTATTATTATTATTATTATTATATATAAGAATTTGCTTTTGCGTGATATCTATGTAAAGCGAAAAACCAAGTCAAAATCCTCCCAACCGTTTTAGAGACACATATTCATTGTAGTGCCCCTTAGTGGCCCATGACCGCAAACCTTATCGAAGAACACGCTCTTATGATGATATTTATATAACGCTAAAACCGCTTACAGATCCAACCGTTCTCGAGAAACTTATTTATTACAGCGCCCCTGGTGGCTCATAGCCACAATCCTTTTCTAAGAACCTACTCTTAGGTGATATCTATGTAACACAAAAACCACGTCAAGATCCTCCCAACTGTTGAAAGGAACATATCTATCGCAGTGCGCCTTGGTGGCTCATGACCGCAAACCTTTTTTAAGAACAGGCTCTTTAGTGATATGTTTATAACGCAAAATGCAGCGTACAAATCCTCCCAGCAGTTTTAGAGAAACGTATTTATTGCAACGCCCCCTGGTGGCTTATAGCCGCAATCCTTATTTAAGAATCTGCTATTAGATGATATCTATGTACACAAAAAACCGCGTCAAGATCCTCACAGCTTTTTAGAAAAACATATTTATCGAAGTGCCCCCTGGTGGCCAATGACCGCAAATTTTATCTAAGAACTTGCTCTTAGGTAATATGTTTATGACACAAAAATCGTGTAGAGCTCCTCCCAGGCAGTTTAGATAAATGTATGTATTATAGCGCCCCCTGGTGGCTCATAGCCACAATCCTTATCTAAGAACCTGCTCTTAGGTGATATCTATATAACCCAAAAAACCGCGTCAAGATCGTCCCAGCTGTTTTGAACATACATATATATTGCAGCGCCCCCTGGTGGCCCATAACTGCACAACTTATTTAATTATCTATTTGCAGGTGATACTCATGTAATGCAAAAAATCGAATCAAAATTAGTCCAGTCGTTTTGAAGATATACATTTACTCCAGCGTCCCCTGGTGCTTAATAACCATAAAACTTATTTAAAAACCTGTTTTAAAATGTTTTCTATCAAAATACACAATTTCATATAAATCTTTAGAGCCATTTCCGAGACAGCCTATAAAGAATAAAGCAATTGATTTTTGAATGCACCCTGTTTGACAGGTGCGAACAGTTTGTACGGGAAAAAGAAGTTGTTGTTTTTACCATATTGTAGTTTTTCCTCGCAATTTATTCATATTTTTTCACCTTTTAAACCTTCCTACTTCCAGAAATATTTCAAAATCAAAATTAGTCAAACCGGTATAGCCATTTTTTATTTTAGCGAGACATGTAATAAGCTTCATTTCATCTTTATATATAAAAATTACGTGTCACGTTGTTTGTCCGCGAGGAACTCCTAAACTACTGAACCGATTTGAAATTTGATTTGCACACCGTGTGCAATTTGATCCAACTTAAAAGATAGGATAGTTTACATCTCAATTTATAGTCGCAATATTATTTTATTAAAAATTATTTATATTTTCATTGCAAATTATTTGTCTATTATTTGACAGTCACAATTATCTGTTAGCTCCAAACTATTCTAACAGATGGCGATATCTGTTGACTGGTTTGAGTAAATATTCAATAGATGGCGCTATGTTAAAAATACAAATGTTTCATATAAGCTACAATTTAATGGCATATCGGAGTTTTTTTTTCAAAATGGCGCACGTGGAACGTCGTGGTTCCTGGCGATATTTTGAAAAAGCTCCATAATAACCGTACTACGCTGCCTATTCTTATTTTTTATTAAAAATACGAACATAATACTCGACTCTGGCGAAATTGCTTTAAATGCAGAGAACGCCATAACTAAGAAGAAGAAGAAGAATAACATGACCACCACGTGTTGTATAGATATAAAAACACAACCTGTGCTTACTATTCCCGTGCACATGTCCGACTTCGTTACGGCGGTACCTATAGTGTGTTGAAGTAAGAGTGAAGATGCTAATAACACTGCCTGCCTTAGAATAATAGTCAACGTGAATTTAATGATTAGCTACAAACCTACAAACCATACTTCAAATAAACACGCAGCTATCCCAACAATGTTATCGATCTCAAAACCTAAACCCTAAACATAGAATTTATCATCACTATATTTTATAAAATGTAGTGATGATTTTAACTGTCATTTTTAACTGTCAGACGCGGCGTAGGACTTTATTTTATAAAATGAAGTTCTCCGCCGCGTCTATCTGTCTGAACGCAATTAACAAAAACTACCAAACGGATTGGCATATTATTGACACCAATGGACAGAGAGATTCAAGAAGAAGGTTTACGTATCCAATTTATTAATGTTTTGTGCATATTAGTTGAAATATGACGATTATTGTCGAAGAAGTCGGGAAAAAAATCAAGCCGGCTGGGAGCTTTCATCGAAAACGCTGCCTAATCCTTTTGAGATAGAACAAAATAATGTATGGAGTGTCTCTTTTATAGGACTAAAGAAAAGTCCGCGGTGGCATATGCCTATCTTTTACGGATAGCTTACTTACCTATTTTTAAGTTTAAAAAAATGGTGTCATATGATGAGGTAATTTCAAAACAATTTATACGGATACAGTATTAATCTTTATCAAATTAAATACGTTATTTACCTTTCATGCACATTATAATTGCCCTTTACACCATACAATTAAATTAATATCTTCGGAGTTATCGACAAACAAAAACTATAGCGCGACAAGCGGCTGGGCCGGGCGGCGCCGCGGCGGCCGGGGCCCTATACCGACGCGACTCGCGTGATGTAAAATTAGGCAGACGCTATCAATGTGGTATACATAGAGATATTGTAGTTTGTTTTTATGTATTTATTCTTTAATTTTTCAAATATTTACGGAATCGAAAATAAAATACATTTAAAATACTCCACGTAGCATGAATTTATGTTACATTTAAATGTAATGAAATCCAATCCACATGTTCTACGACATTACGACAGAAAAAATACTACGGCTTATATGCTCTGCTACCCGTGCGAAGCCGGGACGGGTCGCTAGATTTTATATATAAGATTAATGCTATGAAAGTGTAACTATTATAGTTCCATATGGGGCAATAATTCTCTAACTACTCTTAGATGTCTGTTGCGGACAGTTGGGGTAGATACCGATATCGTCGTGCAAACACACCAAGATAAGGGACCTATATATTCATTTAACATTGACTGTTGTGAACATGGATTCAAATTTAAAGATGGCCTCTGTCCCCTATTTTATGCTCATGAAAACTTTACATAACAAGGTTTCATAGTTTTAGCATAGATTAAACATTATACTAAAACTACCACATGGCAGGCTCGGCGGTCAGTCTGAGCAAGCACGCGCGGAGAGGAAGACAAAATTGCGTCCTAAATTGCTTTTTACAGCGTGCGTGGGATACATTGATGTATAAAGATAAGCTTTTTCAAACAAAATTTTTCCTATTGACTACTATTTTTCTTGTAAAGTCATATTTTTTGGGAACCGATTTTGTTGTCTATAACCAAAAATGGCTTAACGTGCATCGAGTGACAAAATCATGTAGAAATAATCTGAAAAACAACAAAAAGAAAGCGTAAGAACTAATTTTACTAGCGACAGCCTACAACCTAAAAATTTAAAGAAAAAATTACCCTTATAGAATCACTTGATTGACAATCTGTCGGAAAAAATTACTGTCTGTCTGTTTGCCACTCTGTCTGTCAAGACCCTTTTTCTCAGGAACATGTAGAGGTGTCAAGTTGAACTTAATATCAAATACTTCTACTGGCCCTTGAAGCTGTAAAACTCAAGCTTTTCGAAGCTTGATTTTTTCACAGCTTTGATTATATCAGCCTTGGAGCACTGATTTTTTAAATTATTGATTTAGGTCAATGCAATAAAAGAATACGGCAACTTATGCCGCATATTTTAAAACTGGGCACGTAAATCAAAAGCTATAGAGAAATGCCAGTTGACCTAGATTTATAAAACTTTGCAAGTAGCACGGCTTTGCAAGTAGCACGGCTTTGCAGCGCAAGTAAAAGAATCTGAAAATTGTTATTTTGTAGTTACAACCCTGTTTTAGAAACGCGTGGTGGTATCAACTTCAAATTCATATGAAATAGATAAATTGACGGTTCCTTAAGCTTGTAAAAAAATCAATCGTCTGCATTAACGTAATCAAACCATACAGACAATTACTTTGCATATTTTAACAATTGCAAGTAAATGAAATGTTATAGAGTACTTCTTGTTTACCTAGAATTATGAAATTTGGCATGAAGCAAGGCCTCACAGCACAAGTAATAAAAAAAACCGGAAATCATTAATTTGTTTTTTGTATAGGATATTTTTTTTTTATTACTTTAATACTTTAATACTTTTTTCTCAGTAACACAGGTAACTGTTAAGTTGAAACTGATGTACAGCCAACTGATGTTTTTGAGGTGGGATCTTTTCTATCTCAACTGAGGGTAAACTGTGCTGCTGGCATTGACGGCCTCGCTACTTCAGTAGTTAAAGCTGTGAAGGATATAATAATTCCTCCTTTAACGAATGTTCTTAATTTAAGCATTTCTTCTGGTATTTTCCCACAAAGTTGGAAACTTTGATATAACTGGAAATATGGAGACAAACAGGTGCCAGGAAACTACAGGCCCATATCACTGTTTGCAGTCTTTTCTAAAATTCTTGAGAAAAGTGTTAATAAACGTTTGGTGCGGTACCTTGAGTGTAACGCAATAATGTAATAAATCTCTCTTCCGAACAGTATGGTTTTAGGCAGGGACAATCTACAGAGGACTGCTTAACGTGCTCTCCGAGGCACGGAGTCAGTAATAGTTAATGTATTTTAGTCAGAAAACTCATTGGTACACACCCGGATTCGAACCATGGCCCTATGGCCTTATAAATTTGAGACAGGTTCGTTGCGCTCTGGGCTATCACGACATCTATGTCTATTATCTATTATTATATTATATATAGTATACTATATTTCTATATCTATTATTATTATTCAGTTTCTGAACATATTCAAATATATTCAGAAACTGAATAATAATAATTACATTATTGGCATTTATTATAACATGCAAAAATAATAAAATTATCTTTTTTCCATGGGTTCTATTTGTAACAGTGATCTACCTAAGATAATTATTTTTTAATATGAACTACATATCTTTAAATTCAAAATTTAAATTTCATCAAAATTACCTTAAAATATTTTATATACCTAATTCTGACCATCATTTTTCAATAAAATATGAATTTTTTCATATAGTTGCACCGTCACAACTTTTGTGGTGCTTTTTATAGCAATACAAAACAGCACACAACACAGAAAACAACATATGTAATTATGCCTGCTACCTATTATGATTAAATATAACAAAATACATTCAGGTATTATAAATTTTCAGCACTATAATCTTATTTTAATTATTGAGTGTTGTCTAGATATCATGCTTGCAGATGGCACCTGCATCAAATGATGGGAAAAGGAATGTAATGAAAATGTCATACATCTGATAAAAACAGTATTTACTTAGTCCAAGCTTGACCAAAGGTCAAATATGTGCAACAAAGGTATCAACAACGTCCCATACTATGGAAATTGGGTTCAGTAGTTGATTTTTGGCCATTTTTAGGCCAAATTTTCAACACATTTAGGTTAATCAATCTATTGAACTAACTCATAGGTTCCCATTTTATTTAGATATAGGTACTTTTATATTAATATTTAATAACTTAATAAACAAACATTATATGTCAAGAAAATTTCATGCTCGCAAATTTATTACATGGTGTTATTGCACAACTAGGCACTTTGAAAAAAACAGTCTTAAAAGGTAAATAAAAAAACTTAGATGATCCACTTGACCACCTGCACAATAATGCTATTAGGACTACAAAGATGTTTGTGGGAAAGGTAAAGGTAAAGTGGCAGACATGTTAATTACACGAAATATGAATTGATTAAATCATCAATTAAACTTCAACGTTAGATAATAATCGTCAAGGTTAAAAAATATGTTTGATGATATTATAACCTCAAATAAAGTCTGTAGAGTATTATTTAGTTTCAAACTCACCTCAAGCTCTTGTGCCACACATTTATTTTGCAAATACGTTAAATCTTCAGCAATTTCACAAATCTGGTCGTCGGAATCTTCGGCATTCCCTTCCGATAACACTTCAGATGCGAAGTTTGTTATTTGTCCTTTTATAGTGCTTAAACTTTGATTTAAATTCAACCAAGACATTTTGTTTCGATGTTAATAGTCAAACATGTCACGAAAACAATTTTCATCACAATATTTACAAAAAATATAAAGTAAACAATAAGAAAATTGCAATATTTTGCAATTTGACGCTGTTTGACAGAACTAGTCCAGCTGGCAACAACAAATTCCATGATTATGACAGTTTATATGTTGACATGTGGTTCTGGCTCCGCACGATCGTCCAACTCTGTGCGTCCAACAGTCCACAAGTCGTTCTTCACACCCTGTGTTCACTCACACCATAAAAATACCTGTGAATACTTTTTGCTCCACACAAAATAATATAAAAAGTATGGTGATTAAAAATCAAACGGTACTGTCATTATATTTTTCCTTTATACACAACTTTATATTATGTAGAATAGTTAATGTAGGTACAAATCGTTTAACGTGCAAAAAAAAAAAATGTTTTAATTAAAAAGGCAGTGTGCGAAATGAACCATATTTCTTTATTAGCGTTTTTATTTTTCTTTCCAAACTAAAGTTCAAATTAAGAAACAAATTCCGTTTTTTATTAAAAAAAATTTTTATTATTCATTATTAAAAACAACACGTTACTTATTAAATTTTCAGAAAGGTGATTTGAAAAACCAAATATGAAAACCAGAAATTTAAAAAAATTACACGAGGTCTTCACTCTACAGCAGCGTCGATATTTTAGTGTTTCATCACAATTTGCTATGAGCAAAAAAGGCAACTTTGTACAGTTACTACAAAGTTTTTCTCCTTATGACTCAATAGCACGTCGTTACATGCACCATTTCGAAAAAAAAAACTCCCAGTTGACCAGAAGAGTATAGGCCAGGTCAAGGGGGCCATAAGTCTTATCTTCTTACCTTATACTTATCTTACTTAACCAGTGTCGATACTTTTTGAGAAAAAAAAAATCTAGGTTGAAACCCATTGGAAAAGGAAGAAAATATAACAAAAATGAAAGGAAAAATAATTTACGGCCGATCTGAGGTCGGGAAGTGGAAAAGGGTGAGTTTTTAAGGGTGAAAAACGGTTTATCTCGGTTTCCGGCAAAACTACAAATCTTATAGATAAAAGCTGGCATCCTAAGTTGTAGGTAATAAAAAGATCTACAACTTTTGTATTTACATTTTTTTCACATAACCTCAAAATTTATGTAAAAATTTTAAATAACCATGTTTTTAATTTTTGATTTTTCTTTTCCCAAAAAAATTTTATTTTTCACAAAATTTGGTGAAAGCTTACCTTTTTATGTCTTAAACACAGTAACTTTCTTGATTTAAAATATTTATTTTTTCACCTTATTTTGACTTAGGTAATAATATCGAAACAACAGCCTGATTTTCAACCGAAAATTATCCCGTCAAAATATCTGCTTTCTTAAAAAGCATTAAAAAGTCGATGGACTCTTTGTTCGTTGAAATCCCTACTTTCTGATTGTGTAAAAAAAAACATTACCTACTATGGTAAATGTTCTTATGTACAATTTTGAGCTATTTATTAAAATTTACACTTTGATTACTCGAAAAATGCATGATGAAAGATACCATGTTTCAAAAAAATTACAAATCCAAAAATCATGAAGAATACAAAAAACATGAGAAATTTAGTTCTAGTTCTAAATATTAAAGATAGGATAGAGGATTTCATCTAAAAATGTGCCTGCTGTAATTTTTTTCATTAAAAGTTGATTTATTAAATTCGTACTCGTATTCGTATTCGTACTATTGAATTTAGATACTTTATACTGGACTCCGATCATGAATCTGTGGTATGAATTGAAAAAAGTGGACGCTATTAAGTCGTAATTATAAAAATCATAGTTCACATTTAATTTCCAGTAGCAAATATTACATTTTGAAATATTAATTGATTGATTGATTAATATATACTAACTGATTGATATTGATTGATGGATATTAAATTACATGTGATATGCACTCAGAACAATTAACTTATAGAACGGATGTAAAGTTTACATAAGTATAACTTGTTCTAACATGTAGAATAAAGCATTACAAAGAAAAAGATAGCTGATACAAAATAATTGCTGCTTATGATTAGAACGTAGCCCCCAAATATTTCAACTTATTTAAATAATGAAGGTAAATAGTGCGTAGCCAACAATGTTTTCAATATATTTAAAGTTAAATATTTCTGTTGATTGTAGTAATAAAATATATAGGTAAGTACCTACGTTTATTACTTTAAACTTATACATTATTTTCGTTTCCAATAAGGATCATGTTACGGTATACTAGTAATAAGTAGATTCCGTGCATCCGATTTGAAAAAAATGGAACCCATAAACGACCACTCTTCTGGTCTATACTTATCCGCCGATACAGAATATTTTCTCTGAATCTATTAGACAAGAACAATTTGATTATTGGTACAAATAGAAAGTTTTGTTGGCCAATTAGGAACGTATAAAATTAATAAACTATTTTGATATTGGGGATCAATTTTAGATGGCAAATTAAAAAAATTAAAAAAACGTATGTAAGTGCATTCATCATGTAATATAATAAATGAGAAAAACGTGTTATGAAAAATGCATAGTTTTAATGATAATAGGAAAATCAAATTAGAAAAAATCAAATTCATTATGTGATACATAAATGAAAGGATATGTTATGGGAAATATGAATATATATAACTTTTTAAACCATTCAATGTAATGTTTAAAAGAAAATTACCAAAGTCAGTTTAAAATTTTACTAGTTACGTACCTAACAGCCATATACTAAACCTTTTAACTAATGCATAGTTGAAAAGTTTAGTATATGGCTTTTTACAACAAATTATTTTATAAATCATGTGTTATAGGTAAATTACAATTCCTTGAGCCTTCTGGAGGAGTCTAAACTCTCCAGCGAAACACTGGATCTCATGCGAGAGAGACGTGAGAAGTCGCTACGTGGAGTATCGTCAGACTTGGCTCTGAACAGGAAAATCAAGAGGCTGATACGACGGGACCTCCGCCTCTTCAATACAAAACGTATCGAAGAGGCAATCCAGCGGAATAAAGGTTCGAAAGTGTTCGTTCAGCAGCTTGGTAGAAGCCAACTGACGAAGCTCAGGACTAGCGACAACAGAATCGTCTCCTCCAAACCAGAGATTCTCGCTGAGATTGAGACTTTTTATAAAAAACTCTATGCCGTACATGCACCTCCCCCTGCTGCCCGCGACAACAGTGATCGAAGAGCTCCGCTCACCCGACACTACACAGATGACATTCCCGACGTCAGCCTGGGCGAGGTAAGATTAGCTCTCAGGCAGCTAAAAAATGGCAAAGCACCCGGCGCCGATGGCATCACGACAGAGCTTCTGAAAGCAGGCGGGACGCCAGTCCTGAAAGAGCTTCAGAAGCTATTCAACACTGTCATACATAGTGGTGTTGCGCCGAGTGCTTGGAGTGAGAGTACGGTCATCCTATTCTTCAAAAAAGGAGATAAAACGCTTCTTAAGAATTATAGACCGATCTTCGAGAGTCGTCACGAATCGCCTCGCCCAAAGATTTGACGAATTTCAGCCCCCTGAGCAGGCCGGGTTTCGAAAAGGCTACAGCACCGTAGACCACATACATACGCTGAGGCAGATTATACAGAAAACAGAAGAGTATAATCAACCTCTGTGCCTAGCCTTTGTGGACTACGAGAAAGCCTTCGACTCCGTCGAGACTTGGGCTGTTCTGGAATCCTTGCAGCGATGCCGAATTGACTGTCGTTACATTGAGGTGTTGAGGTGTCTGTACGAAGCCGCGACAATGACTGTCCAGGTCCAGGACCAGCGAACAGAACCAATCCAAATGCGAAGAGGAGTACGACAGGGGGATGTCATATCCCCGAAACTGTTCACCAACGCTTTGGAAGATGTTTTCAAGACGCTGGACTGGAAATATCGTGGCATTAATGTCAACGGCGAATACATCTCTCACCTCCGTTTTGCTGACGACATAGTCATCATGGCAGAGTCGCTGGAGGAGCTCAGCGGAATGGTTAACGGCCTCAATGTCGCCTCTCGGCGGGTGGGGCTCGGGATGAACTTGGACAAGACGAAAGTAATGTATAACGAACATATTCTCCCGAGACCGGTAGCCGTAGAGGGTGCGACTCCTGAAGTTGTGCAAGACTATGTCTATTTAGGACAGATTGTCCAGTTAGGCAAACACAACTTCAACAAAGAGGCCGCCCGAAGAATTCAGCTGGGCTGGGCTGCTTTCGGGAAGCTTCGTCATCTGTTCTCGTCGCCACTACCACAATGTCTGAAGACCAAGGTCTTCAACCAATGCGTCCTACCTACAATGACGTACGGTGCCGAAACGTGGACTCTCACGGCAGGACTGATCCATAAATTCAAAGTCGCTCAGCGTGCTATGGAGCGGGCTATGCTCGGTGTTTCTTTGATGGATAAAATCAGAAACACTGAAATCCGTCAAAGAACTAAAGTTGTCGACATAGCCGAAGCGATCAGCAGGCTGAAGTGGCAATGGGCCGATCATATTTGCCGTAGAACTGATAACCGATGGGGTAGACGAGTTCTCGAATGGAGGCCACGTACCGGAAAGCGAAGCGTTGGACGCCCCCCGGCCAGGTGGACAGATGACCTGAAGCGCCATACCGGGGGTAGTTGGATGCGAAAGGCGGAGGACCGTGTGTGGTGGCGAGCCTTGGGAGAGGCCTATATCCTGCAGTGGAGAGACACGGGCTGATGATGATGATGATGATGATGATGATACTTTGCTCCTCACATTGGCACAAGCAAAACCTAAATCATCCCTTAAATGGCAAATTGTAATCTCCATTTAAAATCAAGCGACCGTTTACTTAGCGTCTAGTTTACTCTTTTAACGACTTTTTTCCATTCTCTTCGTATCTCTGGAACCAAAGAAAAACTACAACAAGAATTCGCTAAACATTAATTGTGGTACCTGAAGTATAGTCTGTCGATTAAATGTGTTTACATGGGAAAATAATAAGGACTTTCAAAAACCCTACATGGCAACACTGTCAAAAGCGTATAGTACCACTAACTAATATAGATACTTGACCTGAAGATTTTTTTAAATTTATATTATACTTATTTATAACTTTTCGTCTTTAATATGCGGAATGGGAATGATCGAAAAGATTATGTGGTGTTAGGTGCAATAAGTCTAAAAAAAGATAAAAATCAAAACATTTATGACGAGTCATAGTCAAAATCACTCTCTAAATATTCAACGCCTGACATTGAATCCCTAAACAAAATGGCGCTTTCATCAGAGTCGTCACCACTGCCACTACTGCTGTTTCCAACTTGTATAATAAATTCAGGCAGATCTTCTGTGATGCGATCTCGTTCTATATACTGGTTTTCGACATTTACAACGTGATTGCATTCTTTTCCCACTCATCAGATGAAATAGATAAAAGTTATTGTTCGATTATGCTTGGAAGCAGTCTCTTTTCAATATTGACATTTTTAATCGAAATTTTTTTTCGCCAAACTCCAATCAACTCGATCAGGTTCAGATCACAATGATATGAAGGAGTCCTTAATATTTCATGTCCATTCTCTTTTGCTATTGCGTCGATTTCATATTCAGGTTGAGGTTTGTTTTGTTTGACCAATAACAATAATTCTGATTTTGTAAAATATGTGGGAAAACTAATATTTTTGCATAAAAGCCACTCTTGTATTTCATGTTTTCTATTCTTTTGAGTAGGAGGTTTATTTATTTGATAGCAATGGTATCGGGCATTGTCCATGATAATAACAGATGGCCCAGGGAAATTCGGTATCAATTTTTCAGCCAACCATTTTTTAAATTGTCTTGTTCGTGTCATCATGATAATCCGCTTTTTTATCTTTCGACTTATAAACAAGCAATGCATTCTGGACAAACCCATTTTTTGAACCAGCGTGCACCACGATATACCTTTCACCCAGTGAAATGTCTTTTGACACTCCCGCTTGGGTATCACTTTGTCAACACTTGTTCACACTGTGAGAAGTGTTGACATACGTTTCGTCTAAAAAAACTAAGTGTTTTTTTTATTTTGAGTCTCATTTCGTAAAGCTTTTATGGTTCTGAGGTACTTATTTCTCCATGCAACAATATAAAATCTCTCACACAATAGTTTTCTTTTACTGTTACATTTGGCGTACTTGAATCACATATCTTTCAAAACAGCTCTTAGGCTGTCTATCTCTCCTGGAAATTGTATGTCCTGTTTTAGCTCTCTCAGTAATTTAAGTAAAGTTGGTATCTCTTTACGAACTGTTGTACTCATTAATTTTATGACGTATTGCACATCGGTTAAAGTCATCAATAACCACATTTTTAGGACGGCCAGGCCTAGATCCTTTTCCTTTTTCTGGAGTTTGACATATGCCTTGATTCACCAGTCCTTCCTTTTTAATTTTGGTTATGGCTACACGAGGCAGACCAAAAAAGATATAAATATTAAATATACAATATTATTGAAATATAAAAAAAGTTTAAGTATCAAAACGTTTTAGTTGAACTACAAACCAGTCATGGCAGCGACACGTTTTTGCACTTTGTTTATGTTGATAGTTAATTGTCCTGAGGCCGTTTCCTGCTCACAATACTCTAACAATTTATAAATTAGTTTACGTTTTCCACTTTTAATAGCTTTTGGCATGGTTAAAGCCACTCAGAATAATACAAATCGAAAATATTTAATTCACAATAACGTCAGTGACAGCACGAGTACCATAGCAAAGAGTGTTACCAATGTACGATTAAAAAAAAAATTGTTTGAATTGATTTGATTTGAATTACGAGTTTAAATTGTGATTTTTTGTATTTAATATGTATAAACGAAATGACAATGCCTCTGTACAGCTGCTAATATTAGAATATTATTTGACAAGGCCCTTATACAGCCGCTTTCTCTGACATTTAATATAGGACCTAGAATTAATAAGTTGACCGGTGATATTAATTTAAATTTGTAGTAGTATAATAATGAACGAAACCTCTTTACAGCGGATATTTAAAAAGGTTTTATGGTATAACTTGAATAATATGTGTAATAATTGACAATGTTGATTTAAAACAGCAACCTACTCAGCATTAAGCTGCAATAAACTGTGTCTCTTTCTGGTCCAAAACTAAAACTGTAAATGAAAAACATAATTGTATGTACGCTATTTGACCGTAAATGTGGTCAAAAATTTATATAGTCCTTTTTTTTTTCTTTCAAATTTATTGTTAAGATAAGTAATTGACGTGGCTGAGTGTTCGACAGAATCAAATAGCAATAAAGAAATTGAATTGAATTGAACTAAAAATAGCCATGTAAACACATTTAATCGACAGACTATAGCTTAGAAGATACAACTTTGGCACAAACTTTTTACCGCAGTTTGTCGGAAACTGAAGCCATTGAAATAAATTGCATTTAATATAAAGTGAGGAATACCTACTCTATTTTTCAAGCATGCAGGAACATAAACTAAAATAATCCGGGACGTAAATGTTAGAGATTTTGGGACATTAAAGAGAAATGAAGCGGTATATTATTTGGGGACTCAAAAGTTACTTTGGGCCATTTTAGGGTAATTTTGTGCGAAAACTAGGGTAAAGACTTCTTAGTAGGTTGCAACACGTGTTGGTCAATGTCACAATGTCCAGTCAATCAAGTCAATGTCAAATCTTAACCGCCATTTTCTAGCCATTTCCAACCAATTTCTAACATTCATTTCAATTTTTCAATTACTCATTTCTCAATTAATTGTGCGCGTTTGGTGATCTGTGTAAAGATTCGGATAAAAAATTTGTAATTATAATATCTGATTTAGTATTTCTAATTTGTTTGCAAAGGGTTGGTAGTTACTTTATATTTCTAGGTTATAAAATTTTAGTGTATAACCTTTTCGAGAAATTTAAAACGTAAGTAATAAATAGCGTTCGAAACTTCGTGAAAATGCCGAATGTAAAATTAAATAAAGATTATCCTCATAAAACAATTGTTCCCCCTAGAGACCCTCTAACGACGAAACGTGCCGTCGAGTTGTTACTTGGGGGTACGCTAAAATATAATGTATGTAAATACTGCCTGAACGTTACTACAACCCTTACTGACTTGGACCAGGTTTTAAAGGTGGCTGGCGAAACTGGGTTCTACAAAGTCACTGTGAATGATATGGTCACTTGTTTTTACCCATTTCAGGTGAGTAATTTTAGAAACTTTTTGTTTACCTAGAACATTGCAGAGAAAAGTTTAACATTGATTTCTTAATATTCAGAAACGTTGATATGAAGCCAGAGATCTAGATATAACAGAACATAATACGATACAAGATTGATAACTGATTGTAGTAATATTGTACAAGCGACCGACTGTGGCTTCGATCGCATGGACGAAAGTTTTCTATTAGCATTTATTAAGGGTTATTTAACAATTGTACAAAAACACAGGGATATACATAGAGATACTGTGTTGCAACAACAAAATGTGAGGATGTATGTAAGAATATATGAAGATATATGCCGCTGAATGAATATATTGGGTTGTCTCTTTAAGTCTTCAACACTAGTGTTTCTAGAGTGAGAGGGCTAATGAGTAATAATTTTTTCAATATTAATATTCTGTGATTTGACTTGTTTTTTGGCAGGCAGGCTTTTGTACTGTTGTTTGGGTTTATTGATCGATTTGTGTGTGTTGATTTTAATTTTCTTATCTCAGATTTTTCCCAAAAATTTTTCTGAGCTATTTTTGTAAGCTGATTATTTATCGAATAACAATAAATAAGTACAGACAAGTGCATTTTATAGTCGAGTTATAGGTAAATAGGCATCAATGGCTCAGTGTCGATTGCGAACTATCATATTATAGCATCGACTTGACATCTCTTCAACAAAGACATCTAAAAAAATTAACACTGCATATTGGGCGGGTAATACTACCGATCAGACTGCTTGCTTCTGGCATAAGAGCTTTGACAACGGTGATATAAGTGCGAAAATTTATCTTATTCTGGTGGACCCACCAGCTTCGATGAAAATGCTTTGTACCAAGAACTTGAGCTACATCCAGACTACACGAGATTTAGAGAAGGCACTTGCATTATCCCGCACTTATTATTATTATTATATCACGATAAACACCTCATGCGCTAACTGATCACGACCACCCCATCTGTGTGCCCATTAAAGTTTATTACTTTGCCCACACAGAAAAGACTCTCTAGAAAATTATTACATGTGATAAGAGCTGGTTAGGTTATGAATCTAACACATGTCGTGTCAACTGCTTCCTCGCGGCGAAAGCCCAACCTAAACCTAATCAACAAGGTTGTAAGCTCATGTGGTCTGTGTTCTGGGATTATCAAGGAATGATTTTATGGAAATTTCTCGAAAGTAATTGGACTGTGAACGCCAATCTGTATAAGGAGCAGCTTTGTAAACTAGCAGAAGTTTTGCATTATGGAGTCCAACTTTTACATGACTATGTGCAATTTCACTGCACCAAGTTAACACATAAACTGCTGAAGCAGCTAAGATGGCTAACTGTTCTGCATTTACCATACAGCTGAATGCAGTTGCATCTTCAGTTTTTCATTATTATAGAACCCACACATGCCACTTATGAAGCAAAAACTTTAAAAATTCTGTGAGTCTGAAAATTGAATTAGAATTTTTTTTGAGTCTTAACCTCTCTTATTTTGAGAGAAGGGTATTCAGACTTTGCCCAGTAGATGATTGCCTGTAGTTGATAGCGAGAAGTAGAATGTTGTGCGATCACCTGTAAAATTCCTACTGGATTATAAAATAAAGATTCTAAAATTACATTTCATGTTTAATTTAATAAAAATTTGTTTGAAACAATGGTAATGACTTAAGGTACCTACTTCTTTTTCCAGGCCAGTGTATATTTACTGATACATCCAGATAAATGTTCAGGGGCTGGATTATAGTTCAGTATACACCGTTTCACACATTTTACAGGATGTATCCGTTTCATACATTTTACAGGATGTATCGATAGGGCTGACCCGAGAGAATACACCAATATTTCTGGGTTCAGAAATAAAAAGTTGTGATGAAAAATCAAGAAATTTAATTTTTTTTACTATGTCGACACTGGCCTGGGAGAGAGGTACCTCGGTGTATAGTTAAGTGTACACTGGCACAGAGTGTGTTAAAAAATTATGGATTTTCATACAAATTTACCATTTATATTTTAGCCCTTTAGTGATAGAATTCTGAAAGACCCAAAGAAATGTCCACCAGGGATCTTATGTCACAACAAATCTAATGCCCAAATTTTGTGTGATTTGCTTTATTGAGTGAATGAGTGAGTTATATTTTGATATAGGTTTATATTTCATTTAAAAAAATGAAGCCCACATTATAATTACTTAAAGATCACAAAAAAATTCAATAGTTCGACTGATAGTAGAAATCATTAATTACCATAAAAAACGAAACATATCACTATATCTATTTCCTTAGAGAAACATATACCTACTTATTACTTTTATACAAAGTACAACTTCTAACTCATGTTATTATTTGATACTTTTTATGTTCTTTTTTAAAACTATATTCAGTAAAATTCTGCTAATTATACATTTAGCTGATACATAGTTCTAGATAAGCTAATTGTAATAACTTCATATGTTCTCACCCCTAAAATATTAATTAATTTCACTGTCATACAATTTTAACTAGGTAACTGTTGTGAAATGTTAGACATTTCTTGAAACTGATAGAATATATAAGCTTCCATGGCAGGTGGACCTCAATGAGGATATTGAATGTGCATATTTGTAATACTATGATTACTTATGAAATATTTTTTGAGTGACTTTATTAAGCACTAGTGACCGCCCGCAGCTTCGCTTGCGTAGACTACACATTCCTGTTTTAGGTAGCATTAACATTTGAAACGGTTTATACATACTTTTTGCTGAAACTAATATTGGGTACACCCATTTAAACTTTCAATCTTCATTCTCCCCACTCCTTTAAGAAAACCGATCATCATCAGCCCATTTTACCCCACTGCAGGGGCTTAGGCCTCCCCCAGGGTGAGCAGGGGGTTTCGGAGCTTAAATCCACCACGCTACTTCACTGCGGGTTGGGGATTGTAACGACCGCCATCTATTGACAGCGTTAAGAAAATCGATACTCACATACTTTTCACCTCACGTTTCCCACCCTTAAAATGTAGAAATCCAAAAACCCTGATACACATCATTATTTATTTATGTTAAAATTTTTGTTTCTAACTTTAAAAAACAAAGACTCTCATACAAAGCTCCTCCATCCTTCCCTCCTTAAATTTGAAATTTCCAAATATTCCTTTCTTAAAAAATTAACACTCACGTTATAAAATAAACCACTATTCCAAATTTCGGCTTCCCAGACTTAGTATTTTCAGCTTTATCTACGCTGATAGATCAGTGAGGACAAACGACAGACAGCCACAAAAAGTAACTGATGTCACTCTTGACAACCTTCTTTCACATCTGCAAAGTTTTATTAAAATCTGTTCAGCCGTTTTAGAGATTAGCTTGAATAGACACATAGACGTACAGACAGACAGACGAACAAAAAGTAGCGTATGTCACTTTTGACCACCTCCTTTTCATACCCGTGAAATTTCATCAAAAACCGTTTAGCCGTTTTGGAGATTAGCTCGAATAGACAGATGGACGTACATACACACATACAAAGAGTAGTGTATGTTACTTTTGACCACTTTCTTTCCATATCTGTGAAGTTTCATCAAAATCAGTTTAGCCGTTTTGGAGATTTATTCGAATAGACAGACAGACAGATAGTATTATTTTATACATATAACCTATAGCCTTCCTCAATAAATAGGCTATCCAACACAAAAAGATTTTTTTAATTCGAACCAGTAGTTCCTGAGATTAGCGCGTTCAAACAAACAAAAAACTCTTCAGCTTTATAATATTAGTATAGATATGAAAATTAGGTATGTCAGTTATCATTCTTAAACATGTGCATAAAGAGCATTGAAGCATTTGACACAGGCTATTGAGTTTTTAAAATGTCAATTAGAACACTTAGTTTGTACTTAGTTTCATCATAGTCATCAAGTGTAATTAAAGAGTAATTATCTGTGAACATAATTATCATTATTATAAGTGAGCCTTACAAAGTTAGAGGTAAAACACTAACTGTATAATTAATCAATATTGTATCACTTATATTTCTCTTTAGTATGTTGTAAATAAAATGTTATATGTGAATAATTCCAGGTTACATTGGACTCTGATTGCCCCGACAAAGTTTGTGACGAATGCCTCAATCATATAATCACCTGTTATCTCTTCACGCAGCAGTGTGAACGCTCGGAACGTGCTCTGAGAAACTGTTTTGAGGAAATTAATGAAAATTTTAATAAACTTGATCCCTTAGTAAAACCTGTTACTAGAGGCAAACGAAAAGCTAATCCAAATACAAATAAAATCTTTGTATCATATGAAAGAGTGATAGATTATGCTGAGCCATTAATAAGTTTAGTAAATCAAGGTACTGAAATGGACAGTTCAGAGAAATCAGCAGTAAAAGAGTTACAGTGTCCAAAATGTTGGCAAGAGTTCAATAATCTAGAGGCATTGTTGAACCACAAAAAGTCACATCCCAACACTATGTGGTTTTATTGCCGTCTATGTGGACTATCTTTCGCTAAAGAGAATCACTATCGAAAACATTTGAATACTGCTCATATATACCAAATTGATGCAGAGAATAAGTTGAGTTTGAAAAATCCTTTCAAATGTAGAGAATGTGGTGAGGTCAGTGAAAATTATGCATCACAGTTACAACACACTGAAAAACACAAATTCAAAGATGTCATGGAAGCAGTGTTGGACAAAAAATTGGATCAATTATGCTCAATTTGCTTTGAAAAAGGGAAGAAATTAGTTGACATGAATAGTACCATCCATTTCCATGGTGGATATCCAGGAGTGATTGGTCGTCGTAATTTATACAATGTCTTGGATTCGTCTTTACCAACCGTAAGTGTTTATTTTCCCATGGACATCTACTCTAGTACATTAGCCAGTTGTTGGACGCATTTTAGGTGGCTACACTAGTGAGACGGGAGTTTAACAAACGCGACACAGACGAAATTCGAGCTTAGTAGAAATTAATAAGTGCAAAACTTGTCAAATGTTGCAAATTTAATGAATTACAATCAATTCAAAATAACTTTAAGTTATACATAAACAAATATTCTAGGAATCAAAAAGTCTTTGACATTTTATGATGTCATGTGATCCATATTTACAATATGACCTTGTGTATATTTAACACCAAACACACCATACTTAATCATATCTTACTGCTACTACAACTGATAGCAAACCCCTACTTTCTCCTCACCACATGACACCTAAGATGTGGCCAAAAAGTTCTGAGTTAATAAAAAAGGTATTCGCATTATCATCATAGTAAAATTCATATGGTTGCTTTTCCACCTGTTCAATGGAGAAGTTTACTAAATTTTTTTTATTCACTATTATTAAAATTTAAGCAAAATTAAACAAAAGTGTGAAAGAATCATCAAAATATCTTTACAAATAAAGAAGTTATAGGACATTAAAGTCGCGCTTGCGAAAATAATTTCGCTCCGTGCGATGGCTTAGCGTGTGACGTCATGCTGCCTGAATTGGCATTCAGTTATTTGCGCCCTAACGAGTCGCAGTGTTTTGATTACCATTACGAAGAAAAAAATTAAAGGTTAAAAAATATTTTAAAAATAAACTTTTATTGCATTTTATGCTAATAAAAAAAAGTTTATAATAATTTTATTCTTAGTAACGTTATTCTTTAGTATTTACTAGCAACCCGCCCCGGCTTTGCATGGGTAGCAGAGCATATAAGCCGTAGTGTTTTTTCTGTCGTAGTGTCCTATCGAACATGTGGATTACATTTAATTATATTTAAATGGAACATAAACTCATCCTACTTGGAGTATTTTTGATGTATTTTATATCCAATTCTGAAAATATTTGAAGTAAAGAACATAAACATAAAAACAAACTAAAATATTTCTTTATATACAACATTGATAAGCAAACCATCAACTAAAATCAATCAAAATAAATTTGCCGCCATTTCTATATGAAAATCATAGATTATGAAGAGTGAACCGTACAGTTTGGATACGTAGGTATAAAATGTTGGGGAACTATATGACTTAAGTGCAATTGATTATTTTTTAGTTTTGTTACTCAACCTATGCCATCTGTCTGTCTGTCTGTCACAGTCAGAAACTTAATAAGCTAATATTATTTAAGTGTAAGTAAACTTTATATCACATTGCAGTGATGATTTTGATTGCTTTTCGTTCATTTCATTACCGATAGGCTAAGTGAGATAAAGTGTCGGGTCTAGTTAGTGCAAGCGCATATTCTAGTACCTATATGCAGTACCAATTATAGTTTAATGTATAATTGTTTTACTTATATGGAGAAATATGTATACACAGTTGTCGCGGCGACGGCGACTGACCATAGACTGACTGGCTGTTTTTAAACATGAAAAAAAAGAACTTAACTTTGACAATAATCAGACAGACGATTTTTCCAAAAGACACGACTTTAATAAATGTATTTTAAATATACATTTTTCTTTGTTTATTGACGACGGAACAACAGTATTAATTAAAATAGACATCGTAATTAAAACCATCAGTTTTGCCTCTTTAAATTTATTTTACTACATTGCCTTACAATACCCAATTCAATAGACAGAATATAAACAAAGTTCCGCATGTCGCCTCTGTGACGATGACATCATATATCTATGACTGCTTCTTGCTGCACCCGTATGCACTGTTCGCGCCGTGTTATGTGTTCATTAGTAATTCTATGTTTCTATGCGCCACGCCCGGCCGCTTTCGCGCGATATTTTTTATTTCGCGATCATTCCTAAGATAGTAATTTAAATTGTATGGTGTATAGGGCAATCATAATCTGCATGAAATGCTGAAGGTAAATAACATATTTAATTTGATAAGGATTAATATTGTATCCGTATAAAATGCTTTCCAATTACCTCATCATATGACACCACTTTTTAAAACATAAAAATAGGTATAGTAATCTATCTATAAAAGATAGACATATGCCATCGCGGACTTTTCTTTAGTCCTATAAAAAAGACGCAACTCCTCCATACATTATTTTGTTATATCTCAAAGGGATGACGCAGTGTTTTCGATAAAAGCCAAGATAAAGGCTTGGTTTTTTTCCGACTTCTTCGACAACAATCGTCATATTTCAACTAATTTCCACAAAACATTAATAAATTATACACGTAAACCTTCCTCTTGAATCACTCCGTCCATTGGTGTCAACCATATGCCAATCCGTTCTGTAGCTTTTGAGTTTATCGCGTTCAGACAGACAGACAGACACGGTGGGGGACTTTATTTTTTAATATGTAGTGATGACGTTGAAACAAATTATTTAACGCAACAAAGCTAAAATTTGATATGGTTATTATAGACATTTGTGTACTTATTTATTTTTATAATAGTTTAACAACACCGTAAAACCAAGTACTTACTTGTTAAGAGGAATCAAACAAGCCCAAACTCCGGACAGATGCGAGTCGGACTTGCCCACCGAGGGTTCCGTACAAAGTAGGTACTAATTTATATTACAAATTTATTTGTACGGAACTCTCAGTGGTCAAGTCCGACTCGCACTTGTTCAGTTTTTTTTTACGTATTTATAATCAATCGTCGAGGTTAAGCAACGGTATGCGCGGTCATATGTACATACTAATTCGTAAGGAACCCTCGGTGGGCGAGTCCGACTCGCACTTTTCCGTTTTTATATTTTTTATTTAGTTTGATCTGTCCGGTGTTTGAGCTTGTTTGATTCATCTTAACAAGTACTCTGGTTTTAAGGTGTTGGTAAACTATTATAAAAATAAATAGGTACACTAATGTCTATAATAACCATATAAAATTTCAGCTTTTAATTTAGCATTAAATAACTTGCTTAAACATTTTTCATGATTTAATTACAAATGTATAGTTTTCTGATTTTTCCCATAGTTGTAGGTCAACCGAAAGTATCCTATAAATTTTGATTCCTTTGAGAGTGTCGAAATATACGTTTTTTGCGGCATAAACGGCGGTATCTTTTTTACGTTGACTTAGAAATATGATTTTTTCACAACTTCAAGGGACTGCAGACCTGAATATGTAGTTCTAATTTCAACTCCACACGTTCCCGAGATAAAGGGTCTTGACAGACAGACAGACAGACAGACGAAGGGACGGACGGACAGGGATGGACATCTTATAAGGGTCTTGTTTTGTCCTATTGAGATACGGAACCCTAAAAACCAGACTTTCAATATTTACACAGGTAGATACTTACTTCAAAAGTTTAAAATCTTTATTCAGCACTAACCTAAGATGGATTCGAAGAATAAAGTCCATCACAGTGAAAATATAAATTTTAGGCAAATTATCACTTTGATCTTTTACAAAAACTTGTTCCATTATAATCAAATAAAACTTAATATTATAGACTTGGATGAAATATAGGAACTTAGTTTGTAAAATAATAACAAAAGCGAGGACGGCATAATTTCTGGTACAGTGAGACGACGCGACACTCGATTGAGTAGGCAATGTGACGTCACGGGCAGTTAGAGCTCACCAATCAAACGGCGCGAAAATACATAAATTTAAATAATTTATTTCTCAGTCATTTATTGACGGATTTCAAAAAAACTTTCACTGTCTTATTTATTAGTTTTGGTCTATATTTCAATTCTATTGAGTTAAATATGATATTTTAAACATCACGAAACTTTTCCATTGGCCTCGGTCAGCTTCTCCAATCAATATAAAAGATCTTGGTTTATAAAGTTGATCCTGTGTATATAAAACACCTGATTGATCGGGTATGATCAGTGTTTTATAATGCCATTAAATCCATATCAACCGAAGTATAGGTGCATTTAGAAACATCTTAGGAGTGGTGCATTGTAAAGTTATTTGATGATATAAGTAGAAATGTCTATTAATGAATCACTGTCATCACATATCTTAAAAAAATTAAAAAAAAAACAATAAAGTAGTGCTAAAGTGGCTAACATTTGCAGGTGGAGTAGCATTCTAACTTTATATTTGTTTCATACATAGTGATCATACATGACTGTGTTATTCTTCATTTCAAATTCAAAAAGTTTTTGTTCAATTTAAGATGTTTACACACATTTATTGAATGTCAAAATAAATTGATTAGGTACCGGTTCAAAAACTAGGAATAGAAGAAGCGGCAAGAAACTCTGCCCTGTTTATTTTATTTAAATATATGTTTTTCTTAATTGTTTTTTTTCCAAACAATCGTTTTTTTAAATAATGTTCTATAATTTTCTATAAACACAGTTTTTTTCATTAGATCCATAAGTAAAAATTATGAAATAAATAATATTTTTATCTATATGTTAATTAAAATCTTTTATAGCGGAAATCAAGATATAAATATCAAGAGTTGCTTTTAACAAATACTGCTAAAGTATTGAGAATGAAAAGAAAATCAGATGTGTTGGAAGATACTCATAACTCCACCATGCTAGGTTCAAATGATAGTTACAATGATGGAAGTTTTTTGTCTAGTACAAGAAATGACAATTCATTTGTTGGTACACTAAAAGATTCCCCAAAAGATAGCAGATCACACACTGATAATGCCAATAAAGAGATTTCTGTGGACAGTGCTTCAGAGTTTGTGTTTTCTATGCCAATAGTTATACCTGCTAAGAGACGAAAATTAGATTTAGTATCACCTAAGAAACAAAATATTTCCGTAGGCATGCAAAAATCAAAGCATCTGATTTACAACAGGCCAAATTTCTTCTTATTTAATCATTCGCTTAGTCAAAAAGATGCTCAGGATAAAACACAAAAACAGTTCATGGATAAGAACAAGATGAATACTGTCATTACATATGCTGAGAAAATGGCAACTGATATCACTGATGGCAATATTGTACAGTATACAAATGATAATAAAATTAATGATTTAGGTCACTCACAAGAAACTAATGTTAGCAAAAAGGAACTTTTAAAAAGAAATGAAATTGAAGATGTACTTCTTTGTGACAGTTATGACATAAATGATTCTTCACAAAATGTCAATAACGACAAAAGCAATTTTGCAGACAATGAAAGTAATGTCTATAATTTGCCTAGTAATGACGAAAAAGGAATAAGTGTTCAAAACTATGGTAATGATAATTTTAGGACACAAAATAGTGTTTCGAAAACTGTTGGAAAGTCTGCCAATGAGACATGTTCTCATGACTGGAGTTTCGCTAAAGCCTCGTTCATATTAAAAAATATTGAGCCCTCTGTGCTCAGTTCAGTTGAAAAAGAATTATTAAAAATTTCTAATTCTATAAGTATAGAATTTGATTTTACTAATCCTATGAAATATTCAAATAATGGCAAAAATTATTCTTGTGGGAGGTGTTCCAATGACAAAAACCAAAAAACCAAGACCAGTGAAATACAGAATATGGATAGTGATAAAGAAAGTAATACCGTAAGTTCTGACAAGAGTGATAAACTAAGTACGGATGATGAAAACATTGATTATACAAATAATATTGATCAACTTGTTGAAAATTTGACTGATCCCTCAAGCTTCACATTTGATAAAACAAAACAAATTTCTAAATTTTCTAACAAAATCACTTCAAAGACGTTACCAAAAGATGCAGAAGTTAAACTCGTTGACAATGATTTTAATGCAAAAATTGACAATATTAAACAAGACAAACGTAAAAATCTATATCCAGCCATATTGAGAGATACTATTACAATACCCAATTTTGACATTGTCCGTGAGGATTCTTTGGAAGAAAAAATCATTACAAGTGACCAATGTGATTCTAGTACACACTATGTTTTTGGTACTGATATAAAAATAGACATGTTACCAAAACTAAAACGAGATGTCTTTAAGGAAATTGATGTTGTACACATTGCTAGTAAATCACAGGACAACGAAATGGACAATATCGCTAGAAAAAGAAAAATAAGTGAACTTTCAAGTCAAACAAAGCAAACATGGGAGTGTAAATATTGTTTTACAACTAATGAAGGACATAGAGTTTCTTGCTTCTGTTGTGAGTCTGTAAGAGATGCTAACAAAAATATAAACATTAATTTTGGTACAATTAAAAGACGTCGATTTGAGAAAACAAAAAAAGAAGACATTCCAAAAGAAGAAATAATGAAAACAGACAAATGTTGCGTAGAAGATAAGCTGCAAAAAGAAGACAGTAAACCTAGTACTGTGTTACCATTACCTAAACCTCAAGAACAAGAAACGATAAACAAAATCGTAGTATCAGAAACAAGTACAGTGGTAACAACTGTAGCTACAACCACACCTGCTAGTATTGCTACTGCTGCCGCCAGCAAACAAGAAACTGCATTAAGTAATTTAATCAATCCTGTACTGCCTTTCAAACCAAATGCAAGTATTATACAATTTGTCAAACCTAATACAGAAGAGACAAAAGAGAAAACTATGAATGACACTGTGTTAGTAGCACCACTCACACTTCCATCGACCAATATTGAAACTATTAACGATGATAAAAACACAAAGAAAACGGTCAAATTTGATGAAACGATAAAAACATTTAATTTCAAATCTGATACGCCAGATAAAGGTGTTTTCCAGTTTGGGAAAACAATAGAACCAAAGAAAGATCCCGTTGTCGCTCAACCAATACAACCAGAACAAAAATTCAGTAATGTATCTACTATTAGTGAAATAGCTAAACCACAATTGACAGAGGGTACACTTGAAGATATAGACATGACAGAAATAGTAGAGACTAGTACAAGTTTCAACACATCTACAAGTATATTGCCTCCTCAACCTGTACTGGGTACAAGTGTATTGCCGCAACAACCTTTATTGGGTACAATGTTTCAAAGTCCCAGTGTATTAACAAAAAGTTTTGGTACAGAACAGAAAGATACACCACCTCCATTTAAAGGTTTTGGCAATTTCGCAACACCGCTTTCTAATGTAACTGAGAGCAAGCCATTTGAAACACCAGTTCTTCAAAACCCTTTTGCATTTGCTAACAACCTCAACTTTAATATTGGTGCTGGGCCACCAGACAACAAAAGCAATGCAAACATGGCAAGGAAAACGGAAACTAGAAGAATAAGAACTGCTAGAAGAAGATGCACCTAGTTAAGACATTCTTGAGGTCATTGTTCCTCATTAAAATATATAAATAGAATCATCTTTACACTATTTTAGGAATATAATTAATAATACAAAGAAGTTCAGAAATGGTATTGTAGTTCATGGCTCAAATAAAGAATACAAAAGATGCACATAATTGTAACACACTGAATGCCATGTTTTCCTCAAAAATCTGTAAATACATATTAATATCTAACATACAAATTTAGCATTATCAATTATATTATAAAAAACGAGGTGGTATAGTACTAAAATTTTGGTTCTGATTTGTTTCAGATGATTACGTCTGATCAGTACATTGGGACAAAGATTTGTGAAAAATGCCTCGATCGGGTCATTATGATTTACACATTCCTAGAACAGACAAAATTTTTTAAATTACGACTTAATACTTGTCTGATGTCGATGTTAATTCATCTGAAACAAATGGGTGAACCAACCAATAATGTCTTCATAGAAATATCTCCTAATACTATTCTGCCTAAAAATGAAGTTGATTTTTATTCAGTGTCTGATATTGAAAATAACAGTGATGTCGATGATGATGATTTAGAAGTAAACTTTTTGGAAGATGAGTTTAGGATAAAAGAGTCCAGTGAGGAAAGTGATACATCTGAGGTGTCAGTAGATGAATTGCTAAAATGGGACAGGCCACATGATTCTGATGAATCATTACAAAATTTAGCAAGACAGGATATAAGAACATATTCAAAACGACAAAACATTATTGCAAAAAACATTGATTCCAAAGATAATATACCACTTAATGATCATTATGTAAATAAAACAAATTGCATTGTTAAATATAACAGGCGGAGCCAGTTTAAAAAGTTACCATGTCCCTTATGTAATAAATGTTTCATGTCAGAATATTTTCTGGTCAAACATATGAAAATGCATTTTAACAAAAACTTAGATTGTGATAAATGTGCAATGACTTTTGGTTCGAAATTATCTTTACATGAACACAAAAAAATGGTCCATTTGTTGAAAAAGAATTATTGTATATCATGTCGATTTTGTTCAAGATGTTTTCGCAGCGAAGTTAAATTAAAAATGCACATGATGTCACATAAAAATTATCAGTGTTTACTCTGTGACAAATTGTTCGCATCCCAAGTTTATTATAATGCTCATGTGCAACGTCATGCTTACAAAATACAGACAACAAAAACCAAAACGGTGACTTGTAGTTTTTGTGAGAAAGAATATATTTCGAAGAATCTTCTAGATGTACATGTAAATAAAACCCATTTACAATTGAAACCTTATAATTGTGATATGTGTGATAAATTTTTTTACACCAAATACAATATGATAAATCACAGATTGATTCATATGCGAAAAAGTAAAGAATCATGCGAGTTTTGTGGGAAAACTTTAAATTCTAGGAAGAAATTGATTGTGCATATAAGGAAGCATATAGGTGTGAAACCGTATAAATGTGAGATTTGTAGTGATTGTTTCTATTCAGTGACAGAACGGAAAACACACATGGCAAAAGACCATGGTGGCATTTACGTTTGTAAATTATGTGTCAGTGTGTTTAAATGTAAGACAGACTTGAAAAGTCACATTAAAAATTTGCATATTAATGGATTATGATTTTTGGGTTTCTCAAATAAGTTAATTACATGTTGTGAATGACAAAACAATTTATCAGAAATGACTTATTTTTATTTATTATACAGAAAATCAATCAAAATTCTTTTAGTTAGCTAAAACTATATACATATTTTTGTTTAATACAATTTTGAGAAATTTTTAAACCTAACTTGGATAACCTTAGCCAGATCAATCTAAAGTATTCTAAAAACTAAAATAAATTATAATGTATATTGCAGTGTATTAAACATGATTAAATTCATATTTACTTTGGGCATCTGGGTACTTAAGATTTCTTGACTGTATGTTTTTGTTACTACAAATTATTAATCTATTGATGGAGCTGTGTCCCAGTTTACATCCAGTTTTAGGGTGTGATCATCTATTATCACTCTTCTTATTAATTTCATAACAGAATATAAGAACCTTGCTAATATTTCTACTGCCACTAACCTTTCCCGTTTGCGCGTTGTATTGTATCTATCCCCGTTTGTGTCCCAAAAATCATTTTCCCCTCTCATACTATTGTTAGCTCCTATTCCCATTCCTGTTACTGTTTCTATTAATCTTTCCAGTTTGCGCCCCATATCTATTTCTATTTTCGTCTTTGTAACCGTTTGTCCTCTCCCGTACTAATTTTAATTTCTATTCCCTTTTATGTTCCTGTTCCCAATAATCCTTGCAGTTTGGGCTTTTTTTCATTTCTATTACCATTACCATCTGAGCATCCCTATAACAGTTTTTTTTTGTTCTCATATTACTTTTGACTCCAATTTCTGTTCCTGTTCCCACTAACCTTTCCAGTTTGAAACTCGTATCCACTCCCTTTTTATGCCAATAACAGTTTTGTCTGTTCCCACGCTCATTTTAAATATCTTTTCTGTTTCTGTTCGTACTAAACTTTCTAGTTTGAGTTCTATCTATTCCTGTTTACTTAACTGTATAACCGTTTTTCCCTGTTGTGCTATCTTTAACTACCACTCCCATTTTTGTTCCTGTATCATCAAACATTTTCGGCTAGGGTTCTTATTTCCTAGATGATTCTAGTATGTACTAGAATCAAGTTAAGTTCAATTATTGTTGTTCCCACTAACCTACTTATATTTCCACATTAATCTGCACGCTACGACCGGCACGGCAGACGGCGACGGCATTTGTTTCCAATTTCTTATGTACTTTTTGTATTCAAGCCTCCGTAAGTGACGGAACGGCAACGTCAACGGCACCGGCAAAAGTATCGTCAAGCAATTTTGGCCGTGCTGTGCCGTTGGCGGTACCTGTGACGTTACGACCTATTGCGAATGGATCGAGACAAACGGCACATAGACGGTGCGCTCGCCCCGGGAGCACGTGTTGCGTTACTATTGTGTATTAAAATCTGATAACAATTTTTGTTACCGTTAAGTAGCGCATGGATGGTGCAAATGCCGTGAACGTGTTCAATGCCGTTGCCGTCTACCGTGCCGGTCGTCGCGGTCGTTTCCGCCTTATAACCTTTTTTTTGTTTCCGTACTACCGATGACTCACACTCTCAATCCTATTCCTGTTCCCACTACCTAAAACCAACTAACTCCATTTTGGGCCCTATATCAGTTTCCGTCGCTATAACCGTTTTCCACTCCCATATTAATTTCAAGCCCAATTTCTGTGGCCTTCACAATCCGAAATTACGCTTGTTTTCGTTCGCATAGGTATTAAAATCTTGATTATTCTCTTCATCCCATAAAAACCTGCCTAGATAAAAGGTAGCCTTTCTAAACAATCAGCATTCTAAACTTGTTATTAGTATAATTTTATGTTAATATGTTAATGTTATGTTACCTTTACTCACCAATCTGATTGAAAGAATTGTATAATACTGTGTACTCCAAAATACCTGTGTGTAAAATTTTAGCCAAACAACTGTAATGTTTGACATTTAATGTAGTGACCAATTGATCCTGTTCAATTTTTAAATGTTTTCCTTGTAAATGAAATGTATGTACACAAAATATCCTACTGTCCGTTTACAAACATTTCTATATTTTATATGAACAATTTGAGATGTAGATAATTTAAGTGAAAATGTAATATAGGCTAAGCCACCTTAGCTCACCATCAATGGCTTGCCAGCCAGCCCAACCAAGAACTACGCCACGTCATGACTGACATATGGTTCAAAGTACCAATTGCTAAGAGAATGTATGAAAATAGACTGTCTAGATGCCGCTGACTATGAGCTGATGTGGCCTTAGCCATAATATTTACTGATAAAATGTTCTGCAGTGGTAAGGCAAACTAGGGTTAAATTGTCATATTTGGAAATTCAACTAATTTAGCATTTCTTATTATTTAGACATTTCAAATTTTCAACTCTTTTTATTGGTTTACTTATAACTAGAAACGAAAAAGGCCATATCTGTTAAAAGACATCATTTCTGCCTATTTTTCATAGTTTTAGGTTTTACTCTATGCAAAAAAATTATGTTTTAATAACTGACATTTGGTTAAAGTTTACATATCTCACAAAGACGTTACATTTATTCCTTTAGACAACTTTTATGTTAAGAAGCTATTTGGCTAGGATACAAATAAAATTCAACATGAGTTATACATATATGTATATTTCTGACTAGCTTTAAAAATGTTACAAACGGTTTTTTTATTTTCCTCTTTTAAACAATGAAAAAACGTTTGTAGCATTTTAGGTAGCTTTAATATTGTTAATGTACTGTGACCGACATTTTATTGTAAAGCTCTAATTTTATAATTTCCATAACCAAATGGCAAAAACGGAATACTTATAATTTCATCCTGTCCGTCTATTATAGGCTTCATTTTCTGCAATTTTTTTAATCAATCCAGATGAAGTTTTACAGGCAGATATATGAATTATTTAGTGGTGGCTTTCCATACACACTAAGAAATGAGAAAAAGTTTTGCACATCCCATCCCATCATGTGAGATATCATTGACAGATCTATATGAATGCAGTGAAGATTCTTTAGTATTTTTTAAATTTTTGATTGACTGAGGTGAATATTTTGCTAAATATAAGCTGAAGTCGTTAACAATGTTTTTGAAAAAAATTAAGTTTGTACTGTACTGTTTACACAAAACGCTGTTATTATAAATATTTATTTGTATTGCTCTGTGCCAGGTAATCCAGTCAGTATAATTTTTTTATTATATACTGACTGACTGAAGCGGTTGACTATTCAGTAAGTTGTCACAGCAATCGACTTGGGTTGAATGAGACCTCTTGTTTGAATCCTGGCTCTTCCCCAATTTTATTTATTTATTATTGAACACTTGCCGAAAGTGTTTCACTGTATAGTACAATACCACAGTGATCAAATTAGCTTCATGGTCAGAGGCTCCTCATGTAAAAATGATACTGGTTCAAATCCTGGCTTTTACCAATTTTATTTATTTACCAATTCTTACAATCTGTCACTACATTATTTCGTTCTTATTTCTCTTATTTTGTTCCGGGTCTGGGTGTAAAATATTTACATATGTATATATTATTTAAAAAAAGAGTGTTTAAGTACGTATATCAGTTGTCTAGTAACCCATAACACAAGCATATTACTTGCTTACTTTGGGACTAGATGGCGCTGTGTGGGACGTCCCATGTATTATTATTATTTGTCTGTCATGTTGCACTTAGATATTTACACATCACATCAAACACTAGAATTCTAAGTTTTATTTTCGGGTTTATTAATACTTATTTAGCCCTATGCTTATTCTTTAAGTTTATATTGTAATATCTCGAAAAGTTGAGGAACTGCACTATAAAATGGAAGTTGTAGTATAAACTGACATGAAAAAAAAAACCGGCCAATGCAAGTCGGTCTTGGTTCCATACCACCGTACAATTTATTATTATTTGTTGTCATAGCGGCCACAGTAGTATACACTCCATGAAAATATCACGTGTAAGCAATGGCCTCACAATTAGGTACTAATCAGCAAAAACGTCGAAAATAACATGTTTCTTGCATGGGGATCTCCTTCAATTTTTAACTTTATTTTAAGAGTTATTAAATATAAATAAATAAAATAAATAAAATTTAGTTAGAGGTACCCATTGGGTGCAGACCCCTAAAAAAGAAGGAAGTTACCTCTGTTTCTGGAACTAATATTAGTTGAATTTTCAAACAAGAGCATTTAATCCTACCACTGCCAAAACATTGTTGTATATTGTGGTTTATAATTGTAATTGGAAAGGGAAGGGATATAATTGTAAAGGGATTTCATTTTGACATTGTTATAATTCGCCTCAAACTTTATAGCAGATCGGAATACAACGCTATAAGCGTGCTTGCGCAGATACAGTCATATACCCCTCCCTCCACTACGTCTCGCCACACCTAAACTGGTTACTGCGACGCGACTTGTGCCTATGTTCAGATCCGCCATAAAGCTTGATTGGAACTGTAATTTATATTAAGTCTGATTTCTTCGAATACATAAAGTTTGTATTATTTAGATCCCTATATTTAGTGTTAAAATATTGTCTGATGAATTTACATTATGACAGCTTTCAATACATAAATTATTTATAATTATTGTGTATTATTCTTTGTACAAAATTAAAAATAAAGTTTTAATTAAATAATTTTTGCTCATAATACAATAAAAATTTATTTTAATTATAACATAGATTATGTTACTTTTTTTAAGTACTCTAAGTTAGATAATACATTCTTTTTAATGGACATTTATTTGGCTGATACTTGTGGATGGTCACAAAATGTCGTTTTTGTTGAACTTGTCTTTTGTATTTTGCCATTTAACTTTTTCATTATTTTACCTCAAGTAAAAAATTTAAACAAATTTAGCTTTGGATGAGAGTATACTTGTGTTACTACAATAAATTGTACATTGTAATTTGTAATACTTACTTGATTTTGAAATAGTCAGAAATTAAATGTATATATGAACTGATATTATACTTATTTTTAATATAAATATTTGTTTTATTTTTAAATCTCCTGTTTGGGGTTATTATCTTTTTATACATTAATGTACTATCTATAATGGCTCCCTATATATTTTTTAATTTCACTAAATTGCTTTTATAATTTTATAGTACTCATTTGATTTCATTAACCTTGTCTTAGTTCGATCATATAACCTTAATTTTACTATAGAAAATTTTTTGTTTTATTCTTTTATTACCTATATTCATTTCATCTGTTTTAAAATAGCAGTTTTGGGGTAACATTTGATTGTGTATGATCAGGCTGCAGAAATCACACCCAGGGAGATCCATGGTAAGGTGCTTGCGCTCAAAGCAATCTGAGCTACATGTATTCATTCTGGCAAACGGGCATAAATTTTTCATAAATCCATAAAAACCTTGTTAATAAAATCAAAATCTGTTTCACTGGCTATGGTGTCGTGATAGCCCAAAGCGCAACTAACCTGTCTCAAATGCATAAAGCCATAGGGCCATGGTTCGAATCCGGGCGTGTACCAATGAGTTTTTCTAACTTAAGTACATAACTGTAACTGACTCCGTGACTCGAAGAGCACGTTAAGCAGTCGGTCCCGGGCGCTGTCAATAGATGGCGGTCGTTACAATCCCCAACCCGTAGTGGAGCAGCGTGGTGGATTTAAACTCCAAGACCCCCCTCCCTCACCCTGGGGGAGGCCTAAGCCCCTACAGTGGGCTAAAAATGGGCTGATGAAGTGAAGTATTATCTATAGACTTACAATGAATCGTTTTGCACCATAAAACAGAACCAATAAAATATAATGTTGCACTTTATAACTACAAAATAAATTTTAAATATGCAAAGCAATTCTATTAATCTGTGTGCAATTCACTTTTTGAATTTTTTCATTGATGAAGTACAAAATGCTTCTACATGGGCAAACAACATTTATTTAAAAGTTCTTAAATGATCATATTACACCCATGATCATACCATGTAGACTGGCTTTGTTCTGATTTGGTTCTTATTAGAATGTAGATCTATTGAAAAGCTCATTTTGGATGTGTCAACTACAGACATTCTGATTCCAATCTACAACTGAAATTGGATATGGATGGACATCAAAAACCCGTGAGAGATAATGTGGAACAGTAGAGCAGAAAATAATCCTTGATGAACCATCTGAGTGAATGATAGTGACACAAAACGTTTTTCGTGTGTAGGGGCAGGTGGGGTTCACTGTAACAATAATTTTTGAAAAATAAATAAAACATCATATAATGATTTAATGTGTTTATTTCAAGTTTTATTAATTAGCCCAAATATCGTACTTTTATGAAATTAAACAATTATACAAAAATAAAATCATCAAATGCTTCTATTAATTTTTTAATGTTTGACATTTCTTGTTACACTGTACCCCACTATGGGGGCACATTGTAACAATGTGTGGGGTACAATGTAACAAGACTAATTAAGTTATGTTTTTATATATATAACTTAAGATATATTATTAAATATTATTCTAAGTTATGTTTATTAAAGTCGAAATTAAACGAATAAAAATCTTTCTGTCTTTTCGTCCTTCTTTCTTTTTTTCGGAGCTGGTAAAACAAGTTAAATATCTTTTTTCAAAACTATAGCCAAATCTGGATCTGTGGGAAAATAAAATTTGTTAGGTATTTACTTTTGCAGATTTTCTCAAATAGCTTATTCATTCATAATTATCTGACATGTCACTAACTATAAGTCCAATAAAATATCTAGTTAACTAAGTGTAACATGTCACACTGTGCCCCAACTAATATTGTTAAACTGTACCCCGATGTGCTGTATTTTATTTGCATGTTCATCACCGCAAGTGTCATAATTCAACGTCAACGGAAATAGTGTCTTAATATGTGGAACTAAATAATATTTAATGTTATATAATTTACTTACCATATGCTTCACAGTTTTTTTTAATAAATGCGTTAATCCACAGGAGCAAAATTAAACTTTTATACTGTCAATTTTAATATTATTTTTTAATTGTAACTACGTGCGCCTTATTGCTGCTGTATTGCAAACAACAATGGCGGACGCTAATGGCGTCTATGACTAAAAAACGACAGACCATAAACAGCTATAGATTAGAGTGAAAGATCAGTGTTACACTGTGCCCCGTGTTACACTGAACCCCATCTCCCCCTACATATTTAAATTTAAATAATAATAATAATAATCGTTTATTTTACCTCAAAATTTACAATTTTAGTTTTTACATTCTGCCTTCCACACTAGGCTTTATGCCTGTGTCGTGGAGGCCAAACCAGTTAACATTGTGAAATTTTACATGATCTGTACACAACTAAACAATCACGAAACTCTTACACAAACAAGTCAACACTAGCGCTATCCACAACATATATTTATTTACATTTGTAAATGTAACATAAGTTGATCATAATGTCGTGATAGCAGAGTGGTAGCGAAGCCGCTTGTTTAAATGGCCGTGGTTCGAATCCCAGCGCATGTACTAATATATTTTCTAACTTATGTACATAATTATCACTGACTCTGTGCTTCAGACAGCACGTTAAGCCGTAGGTCCTGGTTGCCATCAATAGTTGACAACTGTTAAGATCCACCAACCCGCATGAAGCAGCTTGGTGGATTAAGCTCTGAGTCCCCTCAGAATGAGGCCTAGGAGGTAGCCTAAACTCTTGCAGTGGGGCGCTAATGGGCTGATGGTATGGTATAAGTTCATCCTACTTGAAGTATTTTTAATGTACATTATTTATGATTTGGCCAATATTTAAAAAATTAAAGTAATGATATACATAAAAAAAAACTAACACATTTCTTTGTATACAAGATTGATAACTTTTGCATTATCACATCACGCGTGTCGTGACGTCGGTATGGGAATGCTTAAATTTATTTTTGATTTACGTGCGATAGTTTTAAGAGGCCTTGTGAGTTGAGTCGTTGACAAGGCCTTCGAACCCGATTGGACGCTGTGAGCGTGTTCCTATGTAAGGTTAAGATAATTTTCGTAATTTTATTACAAACAAATTTTCAAACTAAAATATAAAAATAGTATTTGGGAGATAACACCTCATAGTTTTTATAGATTTTCATATTATTTTCATTAAATTGTGACACGAAGACGACGATTTTGTGCACGACTTTTTTGTGTTTATTCAGCATGGAACACATTTTTTTTTACTGTAGAACTCTTTAAATAAAGTTATATACCTACTAGGTGATTTTCTTTACCTGCCAAATTTATATAATTTTGGGATCCCCATATACGTGTTTATTAATAACTAGCGACCCGCCCCGGCTTCGCACGGGTATCAGAGCATATAATTAAGCCGTAGTGTTTTGTCATTGGAAATGACTTTCATTTCGTTGGAGTATAGGGGGTCATTTGGGAGTTTTGTGAGACAGGCAGATTGCACGAAGAGTTTTCGAGATATCGGGATGAACGTGGTGTCAAAAGACGCAGCTCGGCGAGCTCTACAAGATGGCAAAAAACACAATTTTTTTCCCCCGATTTTCATTTTGGGAGCCCGATATCTCGAGAACTAGGTCCGAATAAAAAAAAAATAAAAAAACGGCTCGGGGTAATTAGACGGAGGATCGATTGAGACTAAACTTGTTAGAATCGGACAACCGGAAGTAGTGGTTAAGGGTGCCCTTAGAAAAATATTATCCAAAATATGTGTGTTTACTTTATTCCGTTAGGTTCATTTCCAATATCGTAAGAAGTTCGTGCGAAAGCAAATCGAAAGCGAAAGCGAAAGGAAATCCGTTGATTTTTGCTGTCGTAGTGTCCTATCAGCTTATTGCCTCGAACATGTGAATTAGATGTAAATGTAACGCAGGTAAGTTCATCTTTCTTGGGGTATTTTTATGTATTTCATTTCCAATCCTGTAAATATTTGAAAAAATAAAGAATATATACATAAAAACAAACTAAAATATTTCTTTAAGTATTTACAATATTGATAACTCCTGCCTAACCACACGTGTCGCTAATGTCGCATCAGTAGGTATGGGGACGACGCCCGGCCGCCGTTGCGCGATAGTTGTTATGTCACGATAATTCCTAAAATATTAATTTATTTTGTATGGTGTAAAGGACAGTCATAATCTGCATGAAATGCTGAAGGTAAATAACGTTTTTAATTTGATAATGATTAATACTGTGTTCGTATAATTTGCTTTCTAATTACCTCATCATACGACACCATTTGTTTACATATAAAAATAGGTACCCATAGTAATCTATCCATAAAAGATAGACATATGCCATTGCGGACTTTTCTTTAGTCCTATAAAAAAGACGCAGTTCCTCCATAGATTATTTTGTTATATATCAAAGGGATTCAAAGCTTCCCGCCGGCTTGATTTTTTCCGACTTCTTTGACAATAATCGTCATATTTCAATTAATTGGTACAAAGCATTAATTAATTATTCACGTAAACCTTCCTCTGGAATCACTCCGTCCATTGGTGTCAACAATAAGCCAATCCGTTCAGTAGTTTTTGAGTTTATCGCGTTCAGACAGATAGACAGACAGACGCGGTGGGGGACTTTATGTTATAGTATGTACCTAGTGATTTATAAATAAATTTAAGTATTTTAATTAAATGGAATCTCTTAGGTCTACTGCTTTCCTGGTACCTTCTTGTCATAAATATAGATAAATAAATGATTCAAGTATTTATTTTTTCAATATTTATTTATAAAAAAAATTATTTAAAAACGGGATAGACTAGAAGATAGATAAAAAAGGGATATATAGATAAATAGCACGACGCGATCCCGCAGTCCCGTCTTACCGAAAGAGCGCTGCAACCATGCTGTAACCATAGATAATACAGTATAAGGGCTGCAACCAGGACAACGAACACGTCCTACAGAGAACGCGCTTGCGCGCTTTTAGCAAATTAGCATGGCATTAGCGCAGCTGTCGGTCGACAGCATGTGACTGCCGCCCAACACAACGAACGATTCTCGCACTAAGCGTGGAATGCTAAAGCATAGCATATTAATAAATATGCTAAAATAATATAGTTTATAGTCTGAAGCATGTTTTTAAAATATAGCAGATTTTATGTCATGCTACCTACTGCGATGCTTAATAATTTCATACATCAAATGAAATTCAGAAAAACGATTATTCAGCTGCTTTTCATGATGAAGATTCAATTTGGTTGAGGATTTAGCATTTTTTAGATTTAATTTGTTTGTGGAATCTAAATAAATAAATAAATAAAGTAAATAATAATCAAATGAATGTAATTAGTCATAAAGTTTGTATTCATTGCTTATCAAAAATTTAACAATCAGTTTTCTTTGATATAAAACAGTGTTATATCTAAAACAGAATATTTTTATAAAGAATCTGTAATAGTAGGTACTCAACAAACATTACTACAGTCATAGGTGTTTGTATTTGTAAGTAGTTTAGTGCGATGGCAAAGTCAATCTGTTTTATTTAAGCACTAGTGACCTATCGTCGGGTCACACGAGTAACAAAGCATTAAGCCGTAGTGTTTTGTCATTGGAAATGACTTTCATTTCGTTGGAGTATAGGGGGTCATTTGGGAGTTTTGTGAGACAGGCATATTGCACGAAGAGTTTTCGAGATATCGGGATGAACGTGGTGTAAAAAGACGCAGCTCGGCGAACTCTACAAGATGGCAAAAGACAATTTGAAAAAAGTTCAAAAACAAAAAAAAAATATCGGCAAGAAACGAAAAAATAGCAATTTTTTGCCCCGATTCTCATTTTGGGAGCGCGATATCTTGAGAACTAGGTCCGAATAAGAAAAAAATGAAAAAAAACGGCTCGGGGTAATTAGACGAGAGATCGATTGAGACTAAAATTGTTAGAATCGGACAACCAGAAGTAGTGGTTAAGGGTGCCCTTAATTGGAAGTCGGATATGCGTCAGTGTTACATTTCGTACTAATTCGGTTTGTTCGATCGAAATCTCGTATAGAATGTTATATGTCGAAGTTTTAAGCTTATTCAGATACAGTTGTGTTATTTTTTTTTTTTTTTTGCGAAAAAAAATTATTTCGAAAAATATTATCCAAAATATGTGTGTTTACTTTACACCGTTAGGTTCATTTCGTAACAGCTAAATAGGTTTATAAAAATTAAGTTAAATAGGTCAATAAATATTTAGCCATTATATTGTAAGTCAATGAATTTAAGCAATGTTTTATAAAAGACCCTGACTATAGGAAATCTACTAAATCAGTAAAAATACTTATTCATCTTGCAGGTGTAGCGTCATCTATACAAAGACAATGAAACTATGATGTCTAGTGCTGGTATCTGTATTGGGGACTTTGAAACAGAACTATAATGCTATTAAACTGAAAAGAAACTTGATTATAAGCAAATTAAAAGATCTCGATGTCTTCTTAAGTTTGCATACTTATTAAAAACTAATTACCATAGTGATATTTCTAAGATTGTCATGCCGAAATAGTCGGACAAGCGGTGGAGTGGTGAAGTGGGGTGTGGTGGAGTGGAACCAGCTGAACTAGGTGGAACAAGTCGAAGAGTTCGAGCGTATTTGTACTCCTATGGAGAAATTATAAATTGAAACAAGAAACGAAAGGGTTGTGTGTAAACACCGACTTTGTGTAAAATTCTAAATATGAATTCGTTAAATCCAGAATTTCCGTTTCACGAATTATACAAAATTTATGGAAAAAATGTTCTATCACTTCTGTTGTATCGAAATATAACCAAAAAATGTTTTCTATGCTTCAGTAAAAATGAAGCAACAACAAATATATTTCAAGATTTATTTATACAAAATGAAGAAAACTATTACAAAAAAACATTGTTTGTCATCATGAAAGACACAATTAATTACAATGTAAGTACCTTCATAAAAGGAAAACATTCAATTCGTACAACACAACAATATCTACAACTCCCAATTCAAAATAGCCATACATCCATGGATTGATACATCTTATAATGGGCCATTCATTCATGTCATACGACAACTGCCTCACCAAAAATAATGAATGGCTCAGGTTTAGAATAATGCAACACCACATAATGTTATTGATTTTGTTTACTTTATAGATGTACAAGTTGCAGTGTAGGTAGGTATACTAGTTTTAGAGACATAATTTTTGGAAAATATTAATTTAAACAGAATAACCTCAAACAATTTGAGGTTATAATTAGTGTACACAGAAATGTCATGATTTATATAAAACATTGACTCTTGTTTTAGAGTGAATAATGTGTTAGTTCAACTCGCATTGATGTTAGGTTTAAAGTTCACATGTTAAAATCAATAGGTTTAAGTTAGGGTTATCCACTGGCAAAGCAAAGAGTGAGCGACTGAATAGCCATCTTTTCTCTCTATGTTAACAATATGGACCAATGTCAATTAAAAAAAATGAATAAAAAGTCACTCTTAGCCACTTTGGTGGGGTGGAGGGTGTTCTCTTGCCCTCCTTCTTCTGGCACCCCTACCATTACAAGGTGTTGTATATTATAAAGTGCTTCTGGAAAATCATATTAAGACTACCTACCTACGTCTTTCTAATGTTTGAGTCTGTCATTTTGTTTGGGTTGTGGATCGTTTTGAAGTATGAGACGCTCCATTTCAATGATTTTGCTGTATAAGGTTGGGGTCAACTTATGTAGCAACAGCTATTAATAATTTTTTTCATTTATCAATTTGTTTTCTTTTGCAGTTTCAAGACATATTAATTGAAGTTGTGTGTGATGACTGCTTTAACTTGATTTTAAAAGTGCATTTTATGTTGAATAAACACAAGATGATAAAAAAATTTACAAACATACTCCTACAAATATTGAGTAAAGAAATAGACTTGAAATCAGAAATGAGTCTTAAAAACAATGATAAGCGATGCGATTTAAATTTGAATTTGTCAATTGAATTTACCCATGAATTGCCAGCAAGCACGGAGAAGGAAAAAATTGATTTAGAAAATTCAGAATTAAAGAACAAAACTCATAAATGTTTAAAATGTTATATGAACTTTAAAAACATGTCATCACTGCGTAAACATAAGAGTTTTGTTCACAAAATCTCCAACAATTCAATAATTTGTGAAATTTGCGGTAAAGTGTGTAAAAGTTCTTCTCTTTTAAGAGCGCATTCAAATTGTCATAAATTGAAAAAATGTCCACACTGTGCGAAATTATTGAAAACCCATACACATTATTATTACCATGTCAAAAAACATTTGACTGGCGTTAAAAAAAAATCCATAAGGAATACAACATACAAATGCTATGAATGTAATTATACAAGTAAAAATAAAAGAAGTTTAGAAGCACATATGAATAAAGTACATTTAAATATAAGACCATATACATGCAATGTTTGTTCAAAAGGTTTTTATAAAAAAAGTAATTTAGTGGAACATAATACAATACATACAAAGATTAAGAATGATGTGTGTCATATATGTGGAGACAGGTTTGTCAATAAAAAATGCTTGAAAGAACATATAAGAGTGCATACTAATGAAAAACCTTATAAATGTGACAAATGTGGTGATAGTTTTATTTCAGCAGGTCGGAGAACAGATCATGTGAAAAGAAAACATGTAGAAAAATCCGAACTTTGTATATTGTGTGGAAAAATATTTTCCCTGAAAAAGGATTTGGATAGACACACAAAAAGAGTTCATAAAAATGTCAAAACGCAAGAGCTTCTACAAATAGATTCAACTGATATTAATGATTTAAGATTGTTCGATCAAACCGTTACTTAATGAAGTTGTTGTAAACATGTTTTTTATCATTTTTTACAGTAAACTTTTTTTGAATACAAAGTGTAATATTAAGTTTTTGAGGTGATTATGTATGATGAAGTTTTACAGTGGTGACCAAAAGTCTGCAGAATTCCTCCCGCACCGCGCGTCTATCGCAAGAAAGGTCGACGGTATGCGGTATTTCTTTAGTAATTTGAATTTCAGATACCTACTATAGTTTGACCGAAACAGCTGTACCGTGCATCAGGTATGTGCGCGGCGTGGAGGGAGGCAGATCTGCTCTGTCAGTCCGTCGTCAACGCTTAGGAGCTGCCTTCCCTCCTCGCTGCGCACGTACCTGAACTACCTAAGGCGCGGTACAGCGGTTTCGGTCAAACTATACTTGCCTTGTCTATGCCTAGTTTAGACTTATTAACATTTTTGGTTTGTACTAAACAAATTCTATACATATATGTAATTAAAATTGAAGTGTCTGTTTGTGACTTCGAAATAAAAACTTTTTCTTATCTAATATGTTTATTTACATGTAACCAAAACCCAAACACGCGTTTTTTAAATTATTGTCGGTCTGTTTGTTCGTCCGGCTGATCTCCGAAATAGCTGGACTGATTTAGACGGTACTTTCACTGGCAGGTAGAGTACTCGTTCGGGTATACTATTAGCTACTTTTTATGACGGAAATATTTAGGGTTTCTTCGTGAAATTGAAAAACCACGCGAACTAAGTCGCAGACGTTGTTAGGCTCATATGTTTAAAAAAAATTTTCCTTCTGTTTGTCCGGACTAATCTCCGAAACGGCTGAACCGATTTTGATTAGACTTTCATTGACACATAGAGGACTTGTGAGCGAATAATATAGGCAACTTTTTATCTCTGAAAGATTCATCTATTCTATAATTGTGTATAAAATAGAAGTGTCTGCGATTTCAAAATAAAGGTTTTTTTTAAACTCGTACGGTTCATTGCATGTTACTAAAATCCAAACGCGTCTTTTAATATTTGTCCGGGCTAGTCTCGGAAATAGCTGAACCGATTTTGATGGGACTTAGTCAGATAGCGGACTTTGCAGAATGATCTCGGCCATGTTTTGACTCGGAAAGATTCATCTAATTTATAAATATAATAGAAAAGTTCCTCTCTGTGATTACAAAATACAGGCTTTTTTACTATGGCTTATCCATTGTGGGATTCTCACTTCAGAGGACAAAAGGAAAGAGATCTCCCCATTCACCTATTAGAAGATGATGAATACAAACATGCAGTCCACGCGCACGGTGCTTAGTTATGAATAAAACAAAAGTCAAATGACAGTAGTTCATTTATTTATAAAATTAGTTACAAAAGTACTAAAGTTATCATCAAATTTTTAATACTAGACACAGAAATAACACTAATGACAATGAGTATTATCTTAGGAGTATTTATTTATATTATATATATACATATTTATTTTTTTCTTCATTTAAATACAATATCTTAATATAATATTGAATATATAAAAAACAAGATAAATTTAAAATATACAATCAACTATTTATATAGGTACCTACCTATTGCAAATGAATAGGTAAGCATTTTTTAAATATTATGTATTTATTAGCAACATTTTATACTAATCAAAAAGAGGGTTTTATGTATTTTACTTAAATAATTATATTTTAAATCTAATTTTAAAAAATCTATGGTAACTACAGGTAACTGGTGATACCTTAAAAATCTCGCCTTATATTAATTATATATAGGTAGCAAAGTTTACAGAGTAACGGCACCGATACTTTGGATATAAATTCACGGGTATATAATTTTCTTAATCTATGGGTACCTAGGTATACAACATGGAGACGACAATGCCACAATAAATTAAATTTCGAATGTGTAATAACGCTCGTAGTCTGCATAAAAAAATTCATTAAAAATATCTAATATTAGTCACAGGATATTTTTTTACGTTATATATATATTACCTACACCAACAGGTCAAAGATCTCTGCAATGATGTAAAGACTGTTGCCAAAATTCTTAGATTTCACAGATAAAACGTCACGTTATTACTTGACATCGCGCTGTTACCTTTCTTGTAAGTATTGAACCAATATTTATACATGGTGTTCTATTCTTTTTTTGGTTTTTTGGTAGTTTGTTTGATTTTTTTAGTAGGATTCATTTGCTAATTTCAAAATAATCCTATGGCGTAGTTTAGCCAATGTTTTCATTTATTGTTGTATTGTCATTTCCACTTTGTTCATAAATAATAAGTGAAGTATTTGTTATTATAAAATTTTTAGATTTAAAACGGCTTTTCTGTTAACATTCGATTAACAATACTAATCTAACACTAAAAATTTTCGTGTTCGTCTGTGTGTACGAACAGATTTTGCATAGTAACCAATAATTCGTCTGGCAGTAATAGGCTATACGAACAACACCGTCTAATTGGCATCACGTCTGGGATCAGGAACGAAAACGGGACCGGGAGCAAAATCGGGACCTCAATCACATTCAGAAAGTTTTTCTTCATCTACGCAGACGAAGTAGCGGGCGGACACTAGCAGTGTTGTAGACACTATGTGGGTTCAGGGTTATATATATTTTTTTTAAATATTTTCTTTGTTTGTAATATAAATATATTTAAATCTGCTGTTCTGAAAAGGGCATTTAATAAAAAATGGACAAAATGGTTTGTTTTTTTTTTTAAAGATTTTATTGATGTTTTTTTTTGTTTGTTACAAGTCGTGTTGTTGTCAATTTACAAGTTGATGAATATTCTTAATGTTAGAGGTGTAGAGCCCTACTTTCAAAAATTAGATACCTACTCCGATTTTTCCATAAGGTTGAAGTATTGTAAAAACATAAGGTTGGTACAAATAAAGTTCATAGAGAACAAGAAGTAAAAAACTTATGTGAGGGCTTGGAGCTTGTTCCGCAACGCCGCTCCAGTGCGGGTTGGTGGATTTTAACTGGCTGGCCGACGGCTTAACGTACTCTCCGAGGCACAGAGTCAGGGTAATATCAGTTATGTAAATAAGTTAGAAAGAACTCATTGGCACATGCCCTGAGATCCGAACCACACGGCCTTCTAAACAAGAAGCGGGCTCGCTACCCTTCGGCTATCACGACGTGACCCTAGCACCACTTTTCCAGAATCGGCATATCGATCGGTCGTTCCATCCAACCCTTAGTGTTTGTTAGTCCCAAAACCAGTGTCAGTTTTCTGGTGTATAAGTTACTGAGCTTTCCACGTAAGTCCGCGCGCCGCCCAGCCGCCTAAACTTTTTATTCAAACTTAACAAAATAAATCGTAAAACTGGTTTCAAGTGCTAGGCAACTGGTTAAAAAATTTAACCAATTTTCAATTTTTACTTAATGCTAGTCTAGCTGTGGATATTCAAAATTGATATTAAGGGAGTGATAGACTAGCGAGCTTTACCGCGGTTTTATGACACATCGGCATAGAACTAGAACAAGCGCCTGGACTTTCTGCTTCTTCTGGTCTTACTATAATATATTAATCGTTCTTCTATGTCGATAAGTCATAAAACCGTTCGCTGGTCGAGCATCCTCTTTAAATAATGCTGAAACAAATTTTAACCGGACAACCTGAATAAAAAAATTTAAAATTCCCTATTTCAACATTAAAAATTTGATCAAATCACATATTTATTATTTAGCAAATATTTTTGTCATAATACTCTGTTTTATGTAACATATTAAATATAGGTAGGTAGTAATATTAATATTTATATCCCCCACCTTGTTGAGGTGGTATATAACTTTGACCGCCCTTTCCATAGCCTGGTTGATCGGGGTACCTTGCTTCGCCTTCGTATGTCACCTGAAATTAAATGATTTATAATAATAAGTTAGCTATCTAATATAATAGTAGATTTTGATGTTACTGACCGATCGGTCGATGGCCGAGGCCTACTGCTCACCCAATGGCTGCGGGTTCGATTCTCGCTCGGAACAAACTTTGTATGAATTAATAATTAATATGTCTTTGTTTCATGTGCACGGGCTTAAACATATTCAAATAATATATGAATATATGTAAGGATATTACGAATACCTATATAAAATTAACAATACTTGGGACATCCTACACATCGCCATCTAGTCCCAAAGTCAGGAAGTATTGTGCTTGTGCTATAGATTACTAGATAACTACTATTAAATATTCCTTATAATATATACATACATAAATATTTTGCATCTAGACCCCGAACAAATAGAGATGTTCATGCACAAAAATGTTTGTCCCGGGCGGGAATCGAATCCGCGACCCTTGATTCTGCAGTTTGAGTCTCTAACCACTCGACCAACCGGTTAATCACAAAAATGTATATAATTTGTCCGGTAACCATATAACAGTTCTGCCTGGTTTAGTGCTAGATGACTGTCTAGTTAGTTTCTCCACATGTTGTTATTAAAATACCGGTTTTTATTAAAAACTTACAAACAAAATCATGAAAATTATTACGTCAAGTAAATATCAATACTAAGATGTGGTCAGGATGTACTTGGAGCATATGAGCACACAATAGAACTTCTATTGAATAAAAAAAAATTTTTCAAATCAAATACTAATTATTATTAAATTTCAGGTTTGTGTGCCGAATTCGTCTTTAAAAGAGAAGTAACAAAGCACCTCCCTACACGTGTGCATTAAAAAAATTAGGTGTATTCAGCACCATTGTTACGAACATTTTCAAAAAAATTTATTAAACTGTGTAGAAAATTAAATGTTTAAACATTTAAAATTCAAAATTATAGCTACTGAAAAATATATGTAGAAACACTCTTTTGGCCAATACAAACTGGTGACACGTATGTGACTGGCCGATAGGTGAACGCAAGCGCCTCTATGGTCATTCGACCTTAACACTTGAAATGTGTCGTGTCAATTTCATAAATTACTTCATTATCTCGTGTGTATAATTCATTGCAAAAATGTCTTACCTCAGCATTAAACCCATTCCTCCAATCAGCTGTGTATTTAACGATCTGCATCCTCCCATCGGGCAGAGCCACTCTATATTCTCCGCGAGTCACGTCTCCATCAGAAATAGCGTTATGGCTGTAGTCGTTGCCATCTTCGTTCACGGCGTATGAGAAGTCGAAGGGCATCCCTGGTTCGTGATGCTCGTGGTCATGATGTTCATGGTGCTCGTGATCCTGCTGCTGTTGGAACCATCATCGTTTAAGAATTGCTTTAAAAAGGTCCAAAATGTAACGTTAAACCATAGACAAATTTGAATTTTTTAAGTTTTTTCTTGGGAATAGCGTAACACTCTAAAAGCGATTGTTGGCTATTGTACATGGATAGTGAACAAACAGTTGATGAAAAATGTTAGAAGAAAAAAGAAAAGCCTAGGCAGATTGACTGACACAATGTTGGGTTCTATATTTTGCACTTAGATACCATAATAATCAGGATGAAGTATATACATACTTCGAAACGATCAATAACGTGAGCAAAATGTCAGACGCAGTGATTACACAGATACATCATTAAAATTGTTTTACATAAACCTTTTGTGAAATTACACATGACATGTAATTTCTGAATCTTTATTTTCTTTTCCAGTACAAATTTTACATGTGGCATACAATTTTACATACCAAATTCTACTTCATAACGAATATTTCAAAACATCAACTGGTGTATAATATTTGGTGTGTGTGTATAGTTCGCGTCAAACTTTATGGCGGATCGGAATACAACGCTTTAAGTGTTCTTGCGCAGTAGCAGTCATATACCTACCCCTCGCTCCACTGCGTCCCGCTACACCTAAAACTAGTTACTGCGACGCGACTTGTGCCTATGTTCGGATCCGCCATAAAGGTTGATGGGAACTATACCTACCTATATTTTTTGCTCACACTTTTATTGTCACAACGCAATATCTTTATAGATATCCATGATTTTGTGCTAGTAATTCTTTTTCACTTATCCCTATACCCCCCCAGCTATTAATTCCTTGAATTTTTAGTTTGCGTATTATTTTATGTTTAATGAATGAGTAGGTAGGTACGTCTCATGATGTTCGTTCTTTATTGAAATATATTTATTAAGAATAACTAATTACGTAAAATATTCTTGATATCTTAAAGAATTACGAAACTACAAACTTTTATTTGACGTAATATCATCATCATCATCATCAGCCCGTGTCTCTCCACTGCAGTTTAGTTAGGATATAGGCCACTCCCTAGACTCGCTACCACACACGGTCCTCCGCCTTTCGCATCCACCTACCCCTGGTATGGTGCTTCAGGTCATCTGTTCACCTGGCCGGGGGGCGTCCAACGCTTCGCTTTCCGGTACGTGGCCTGCATTCGAGAACTCGTCTACCCCATCCGTTATCAGTTCTACGGCAAATGTGACCGGCCCATTGCCACTTCAGCTTGCTGATCGCTTCGGCTATGTCGACAGCTTTAGTTCTTTGACAGATTTCAGTGTTTCTGATTTTATCCATCAAAGAAACACCGAGCATAGCCCGCTCCATAGCACGCTGAGCGACTTTTTTGTGGATCAGTAATATATCCGGTACTAATCATCAGGATTTTTCAAAATTTAAAAAGTGTAATATAAGTAATCAGTTTGTTTACAGGTAGATACTAATTTCTTGAAGGAGATGCGCTCATTGTAAAATAAGTACAATTACCTGCACACCAGTGTACGTTGGCGGCTGCGGTTTTGGTGGTATATAAGCTGGGCGGACAGGAGGCCGAGATGTGGTCACAATCGGCGGACGGTACGTTGGAATCTGAAAGTAAAATGAGCTATTATGTAGTATAAGTGACGACCTCACGGGTTCCGTGTGTGAAAAATAAACTCCATAGACCTGTTCTCTCGTTTATTTCACGTCACCTTTTAAAACTTTATCATGAGAATAAGTCGGAGTTTCTTTCAAAATGGCGCACGTGGAACGTCGTGGTTTCTGGCGATATTTTGAAAAAAACTCCATAATTCTTGTTATTTTTATTAAAAATACGAACAGAATACTCGACTCTGGCGAAATTGCTTTAAGTGCAGAGAACGCCATAACTAAGAAGAAGAAGAAGAAGAGAAGAAGAGAATAAACCGCCTCAATAAAATCATAAAATCTTTTAAAGAGCAATGTATACGTTTTTACAATAAGATCCCAGTTATATTCAAGATCTACTTAACAAGTTTAAAACTAAAATGTAACGAAAGCTTTATGCAAAAGCTTCTTATAAAGTATCTGACTACTTAGATGATAAAAATCCATGGGCGTAAACTGCTCGCCTATCGATTTGTTTCAGTCATATTAATCTTTAAGCAGTTGTTAAAAAATTGTTTATAATTTTTTTTAAAAGAGCGTCCCTCACTTTCTTGCGTATTCTTTTGGGAGGAACCAGCACCCTTTGAATGCGCCTTTGTGGTGACGTTTTTCCACAAAGTAATAAATTCACTCTTGTGACGTATTTCAGGATTTATACAACGAAATAAAGATATTTGACTTTGACTTTGAATGATTAGGTATATAAAATATTTTGTGACAACTCTGACCCCTTTTCACTAGTCTATACGTTGTCGGCATTTCCCGGGATATCAATGGCTTCGACCAACTGTTTGATATTTGTACTATGATTCCAGTAGGCACAACATCTAGAAAATACACTGGGTGACGAAAGGTTTCTAGGTATAACTCCAGGAGCGTTAAAACGGTTTCTTGTCCAGTGCAAGATGGGGTTTAGCGTTATCGTATAGTAATAATGGTGAAAATCGGTTAACTACTTCACGTGCCCAATGTTAAAACAAACTATGCTCAAAACTCTGCTGTCCGAACCTATAATAAAGATTATTGTAATGTACACCTGTTCTTTTTTACAAAAGCTGCTTTGAAATCTGAAATAAAAAAGATGCATATTTCAATTTAAGACATAAAAAATGAGAACACAATATTGAAATATTTTAAACCAACACACATGCACTTAAATATACGAACACAGTTTCACACAAATAAACAAATATACCCTAATTCTCTCTCACACACGTACACACATCTCAAAATCACATAAATAGGATTGTTAACTTAGGCATATTTGTTAGTATAATTGTTAAATTAAAAGTGGATACTTTTAAATTGATTTTGCTAGTGGAAATTTCAAAACCAAAATCAAGCCACACGATCCGTTTATTAGTCATGTTTCCTTCAAACGCACTATTGATCTTACGAGCTGTATCTGCTGCGCAGTGCTGTGATGGAATTCGTATTAAAAATTGTTCGAATTTTCGACGTGTCCATACGCGCCTGCCCACTCGCGGCTTACTGAAAGCGACCGGGACCGACTACTTAACGTGCTCTCCGAGGCACGGAGTCAGTAATAGTCAATGTACTTAAGTAAAAAAAAAAACTCATTGGTACTCGCCCGGATTGGAACCACGTCCTCACAATCTTTTACATTTGAAACAGGTTCGTTGCGCTCGCGCTTTCACGACACCTGAAGGGTGTAGATGACTCGAACTAACTACGCGCCTATACCGGGTGTTCGGCTGAATGTAGTCCAAACTTATTGAGCATGTAGAGCTTACCAAACTAAACAAAGAGTTTCAAGCGAGCGGTTGGCGTAAAGTAACGGTTACCGAGAAAAACATGTTTAAAGTTGAACTACGTTTAGTCGAACACTCCGTATATAATAGGTATACCGCGTGTTCGGCTGAACGTATATAGCCCAAACTTATAGAACGTCTAGTGCTTACCGAACTAAACAAAAAGTTTCAAGTGAGCAGAAGGCGCAAACTAACGGTTACCGAGAAAAACATGTTTGTTTCATTTTTTCATTTCTTTTAATTATTCATCTTATTTTTTATAACTTTTTGTTTAGTTCGGTAAGCACTAGACGTTCCATAAGTTTGGGCTATATACGTTCAGCCGAACACGCGGTATAAGCGCAGGTGCGATTGTTGAATATAACTTGAAAAACGATTGTCAAATAATTTTATTGATTTTGAATACAGAACACTATACCTAGCTTTTATTTGAACAAGTCTTAAATCATAAATTTTCATCGTGCAAGTTTTATTTTCAATGAAAGTGCCCATTAGCTAAAGGGGTAATTTCATACTAAAGCCCCTATAATATCACTAGTGTTCGATGTCGAGAGACATCGATAGATTCCCAACGAGTGCTTTTATAAGACCAGACACGAACAAGCGGCGTGGAGAGCGATGGTGGAACCTCTGCCACATCATCATGGTGTGTAGGTACACACCGAAATGAACTCCCTCAGCCATGAGCCACGACAAAGAAGAAGAAAGTTGTAATAATAAACATATGGACATAGCGAAAGTTATATCAAATCTAGGGGACTCTATTATCGAAGTTGGCAACGAATACATTTACCTGGCACAAATTTAAAAAAAGAGATCAAACTGTTGTTTTTAATTTGGTGTGTACTTTTACCTAAAAATTGGAAAATCACTTCTAAATCCAAAAAGTACCCTTCTAATGATACTTCACACGTGTCAATATATTTTTTGAGAGCGGCAAACTGTGGTGCAAAAATCAGTGGTGGATTTACCGACAGGCTGAGTATATAGGCTGGCTGGAGCCTAGGGCGACAGATTTTAGTGACGGCAAATTAGGGAGCAAAATTCTGTTTATCTCTTACAGAAATTACAAAGATTCATACCTATTGACACATCGATCTCCTAGTACACAATCATACTAATTATGGGAAAAAGGTGGTGTAATTATAGGATGACCGATAGTGCACAAATAATTTCGTTGACATATTTTTATTTTATTACTTTTTAATTTATAATAAACTATTAAATTAATTATTAATTAAAAGTTCAAAACAATACGAGTATGATTGTTAACTAAGGCAATCGAATGATAGAGGTCTGATAAAAGTCGAATAGCCTACTGGCGGCAAATGTGTAAGGTCATCACTTAGTTAGGAAAACAATTTTTATAAAATTGTGCGTGTCACCAAAACCTAATATTCGAATTTCTGTGTTACCTATGCTTCGAGATAACCGCCAGTGATGGAGCTAGATATTTCCAAACAAGCAAGAGGCCTCGGAGAAATATCTCGGAAATCGAAAGGTAGGTACAAACGATCGGATCGGAAGTTTTTTGAATGTTCCAATTTTAATTCTAGATGCCTACCAATTTTAATTGATTAAAATGTTTCATTGGAATATGAATTGCAAGATCTTCGACGCTACTTACGTGTCTGATTCAATTATACAATTTACTGTGATAACAAAGTATTATTTCCACGGTCGTAATGCTTAGCAAAATTTTGAATTAATTTTTAAACGTATTGTTAATCTACAAGGCTAAGATAACTATCGACGCATTGTTTGTGATTTTAACACATAGCTGTGTTATTGATAATTATTTTTTAGTTGTACGAATCTGGCAACACAAGGCTATCGCCGTTTAGTGCCGCAATGATTGGTGGTCATTTCCTATTTGAGAATCTCCATAGAAAATGAATTTTTAATGGAAACAAATGAAAATGATATCATAGATTAAAAATACAGTCGAAATTGTAATTGTTCATTGAGCGCAGAGGTTAAACAAAATGCTTAATGTACGACTTCGATTAATTAATCATAATACCTGGGACATCCTACACAGCGCCATCTAGTCCCAATCTAAGCAAAGCTTATTAATTACGGGTACCAGACAACTGATATACATACTTAATAAGATTAAATGTTTTTTTTAGTAATATATACCTACATATATAGATATTTTACACCCAGATACGGAACAAATAGACATGTTTATGCACACAAATATTTGTCCCGGGCGGGAATCGAACCCGCGACCCTTGGCTCCGCAATTAGCAGCACCATGTGAATCTGCATTACAACGAACTGATAATTTACAATGGCTCGGTACATATTTCCATGAATTTTTAGCTTGTAAATAATTTTAATTTAACAATAAATAATGATTAATCAAAATAAATAAAACTTAGTGCAGTGCGAGTCAAGTTATCGTTTAGAGAATTCCTTATTTACCGTTAAAAACGTATTTTTTTTGTCAAAATTTTAATCGCTACTCACCGTTAGATGGCACGAAAATGTGTCAGTACGGCCAAACGTTAATTTAGTTAGGCACTAAAAATTCACTTTAAATTCTAATTTTCAATGTATTTTTAGATATGGCGGCTTTGCGGGTGCGGCAAGTGAATTTATTTAAAATTTTAGTTTTGCATTAATATTTAGGTAAGTATTCCGTAATAAAAAATAATTTTAGACCAACTATTTATTATCAGTTTGTTGTAATTAGTCAATTTAAATAAAATAAGGCTCAACTTCAATTGCCTCACTCGCAAATCTACCACGTAATTTTTAATAGGTAATTTTCAGGTATTTTTCAAAGTTCAAGCTTCTACCGCAGCGTGTGTATCTTAAAGCGCTACATTTAGTATGAAAATACCTACGTTTTTTAAAGGCAATTTTTTCATGGAAATACATATATGACATGTGTAGCACGCTGCTAAATCTTAAATACATGCAAATTATTTCTTCATTTCTATAAAAAAACTTAATATTTAAAAATAAGCATAATAATAATATGTAATATTTGTATGAGTGCTATCCAATACTTACTGGATTATTGAATTTTGTGGATAAAAAGAAATATTGCCATTCCAGTTAATAATCATGACATTTCAAATTATTAGCAGTCATTCTAGAGGCAGAAATGAAAATAGTGCTATTCACACAAACAAACAAAAAAACAAAATAGAGTGCACATAAAAAACACAACAACGAAATTCTAAAAACGTTGCGGGTTCGCTTGTTATACATAATACGTACAAATATACAGAAAAACCTTGCCAACCGCGATCAGCGCCTCTGCCTGCGAGACCGCCGCGTTGGCGTAAAAGGATGCTATTTACAAGTATTTTTTCGCGGCACCTTGTTTTTCGTTTGTATTTTTTGCTTTGAGACTCTCATTATTTAGTTTTCAACTCGCGTTCACTAGAGTGCGACCCTAGAGGTCACCCATAACTATTATGCTTTTTACATCCCTTGTTCTTGATACAACTTCTTTCTCCAAAATTTTTAGATTCAATACTTAACGTTAATGTGACTTCCCCTCTCCCACTCCTTATCGCGTCTTGTCACACTTCGTGCCCCTTCCAGACCCATTAAATGATCGTGTCACTCGTGTACTTAAACGAACTAAGGATGTTATCATAATTACCTTATTCCCGTTGTTGTTGGTGGGGAACGGCACAGATGGGGGTTCGTAATTGTACCCTTTATTTGGCGGTAGGTATTCGTTTCCCGCGCTTTGCACCAACGCCATTAGTGACGTCACTGTCAGGGCTGACAACCACATCTGAAAACAAAAAAATAGATATTTCTAACGACTTTCTATGGACACGCTATTGCGAACAAGGGGATTGTCCCAGTCAACACTACGCTACACTCATGGATGTATTATTGTCTGGATAGATAGTCGACGTCACACGACGTAGATTTATAAGTCTCCTAACTGTTCCCCAAACGTCGTCTCAAGCTGCCTTATTGTCATGACATTATTCATGACTCCACTGTTTAAAAATGGTTTAAAATTAAAAATGTCGGATGGAAATATGAAAGCAATATAAATATATATAATATAGTCAGTTACCTTCGTTGAGTTTAAAATTTCCAAAATTCAGTACATATTAATGTCAAGCGACCCTTTTCTTTACTTTAATAATTAACTTTAATTTAAGACCACGTTTAAGACCTACACCACGTTTGAAATTAGTTTTTAGGGTTCCGTAGCCAAATATCAAAAAAGGAACCCTTATATTTTGGCCATGTCCGTCCGTCTGTCTGTGTGTCTGCCTGTCTGTGGTTTTTCTCGGAAACTATTGGCAATACATAGATGAAATTTGGAAGGTAGGTGTAATCAATGAACCGCTACCCAACGACGTAGTGACATTATTAATTTTTTTTTGGTATAGGTCGCCATACGTATAACTGAAGTACGAACAAAAAATTTCATCGTATATTAACGCGAGAAATACCAAACGATAGGTCTTAAAAAATGATGTCAAGGTTTCAATTTTTTTTTTAAATTTAAGTTAACAGTTGTTAAGATATGCACTCCTAAAGTCCTAATTTTTGTTTTAGTCATGCTCCCCCCCCCTCCCCCCCACTACCAGCTAAACCGTTGTTTTTGGATATGTAGAAAAAATTTATGACAGGAGTATATATAACGTAGTTAAAAAGAAAACTATTACAGCTAACTAGACTGTATTATTTAACGAGTAGTAGATTAACTCATAACATGTAATTTTATAAGTAAAAATTTTGTGAGAATTCCATAGAAAATGACAGATAGCGTTTAGCAAATAAGCAAAAACTAGATGTATTTTATCTTTGTGATATTATTGTAAAAGCTAATTTAAAAAAAAAATTGAGTATGAAAACTACATTGTATTACTAGGTACTATACATTTACGTTTTCCTTTGCACAGCTTATTCTCTTCACAATCGATACTAAAAGTCAAAGGGTCACTGTAATAAAATAAGTAATAAAAATTGTCTCTAGCTATTAGTGCACTCATGGTATTACTTTTCGGATTAGCCAGAGAGGATCGAGCGCCTTTTAAGTAACAACGAAATAAAAATGAAATATATAATTTATACAATAATTCTTAAATTACGTAATAATAATGATTAATGGTTAAGTTCGATTAATGTCGCGCTCGTTTTTTTATATTTTATGGTGGTACGGAACCCTTCGTGTGCTAGTTCGATTCTCACTTGGCCGGTTTTTTTAACTTAGCAACGGTTCTGGGTTCCAGCAGCATTCAGCCCTAAGTCCATAGACTTACATACACTATCTGAGTATTGCTAGTATTCAAATCTAAAATTTCCTTGAAGCTAGAGTAAAAATAAATGTAAAAATATTGTTTAATTATTTTATATGTTTGTTATACGTTCTATGTTTATATATTATATTATCTAGTAATTAGAAGTTGTATTGCTGGGTGCTTCTGACCTTTAACCTTGGAATCATCTAATGGAATGGAAATCGATGAAGCATAATCGAACTTTAGTGATTCGAAATCACTTCTACCATAAAAAAATTATCATAAATAGTAGGATGATGCCTTTCATATCCCAGATAATACTGACGCCAGGGTCAATATCACAAAATATTTTCCACAGTTATTATTCTTTAAAAAAATTTTATACAAATGTACCTACAACATTTGTATTCGTATTTCCGAAACTAGGAAACAAAATTATGTTTTGGTATTAAAATTTATTATTTTAACGTGATGTAATTAATCTATGTGATCACGTGACCAAATTTCGAAAAGTACATAGGTTTCTTTGAAATTACTAGTCACAGACTTTTGGTGTTGGTACTAAAACTTCATGTTTTAGCGAGATCTATGTGACTCCGTGACCAAATTTTGAAATGAACATATTTTTGAAATTATTAATCACATACCTATCGTGTTGGTTCTCAAACTTTATGTTTGAGCTAGATCTATGTGACCCCGTGACTAAATCTTGAAAAGCACATATTTTTGAAGTTATTAGTCACAGACCTATGGTGTTGGTACTTAAGCTTCATGTTTTAACGAGATCTATGTGATCCCGTGACCAATTTTTGAAAAACACCTATTTTTGAAGTTACTAGTCACCGATATACAGTGTTTGTACTCAAACTTCATGTTTTATCGAAATTTATGTGACCCCGTGACCAGATTTCGAAAAGTACATATTTTTGAAATTACTTGTCATAGACATATCGTGTACGTATTCAAACTTTACGTTTTAGCGAGATATATGTGACAGATCTATCAACCGTGTGATCGATCAAATCGATGGCGCCAACTTGGATTTCAAAACCATAATTAAAAATTTTAATTTAAAACTCTAAATTTAGTCGGAACCAAGCATAATGACGACTTTGCCATTACGATCGATACCGCTATCTTGGATTTGTAAATTGCTGTTAAATAATTTCAGACCCCTAAACGTAGTCAGAGATACGAAATTGAATATTGATGTGAAATGTTCAAAATGGCGGCCACTTTTTTCAATTTGCACCACAGATTTGTGACCAGAGTTCACGCGGATCCTTAGATATTGATTTTGAAAGCAACCGGTCAAGGACCTAAAAAGTTCAAAATGGCGGTAACTTTTTTCAATTTTGATCACAGAAACGTGTTAGGTGTTCACGTGGATCCTTAGGTATCGATTTCGGGAGTAATCGGTCCAGTAATCAAAAATTTCGAAATGGCGGTAACCTTTTTTTCAATTTTGATCAAAGATTCATGTTCGGAGTCCACGCGGACCCTTAGATATCGATTTTGAAAGCAATCGATCCAGTAACTAAAAAGTTCAAAATGGCGGTAATTTTTTTAATCTACAGGACTCTTGGGATCTCGATTTTGAAAGCAATAAACTAGTGTATGTAATTTTTGACCACCTTATTTTCATACTTGTGAAGTTTCATTAAAATATGTTCAGCCGTTTTGGAGATTAGCTCGAATAGACAGATAGACGTACATACAGACAAAATGTAGCCTATATCATTTATTAATCACCTCTTTTTCATATCTGTTATGTTTTATTCAAATCTGTTCAACCATTTTGGAGATTACTTCGAATAGACGATAGACGTATAGACAGACAAAAAGTAGCGTATGTCATTTTCAATCACTTCCTTTTCATATGTGTGAAGTTTCATTGAAATCGGTCCAGCCGTTTTGGAGATTAGCTGGAACAAACAGACAAACTGTACGATTTTATACATATAAGCCCATAAAAACGTTTCCCAAAATTTGGGCTATCAAATACAAAAACAATTTTTCAAATCCGACTGGCAGTTCCAGCAATCAGTGCGAACAAACAAACAAACAAACAAACAAACGTTGACGTTCCGGTGTGTAATAGTAAATTTTTTTACGTTGTACTGCGACGTTATCTCTCTAAGGTTACACTTACATATAACATTTTAGCTCATAAGTTGGGCGTGAAAATGTGTAAAATGACTCGACGAGCGTCAATTTTTCAACTTCTAGTTTTTATCGGAATGAGTAAATTTCAACTTCATTAACTAACACGTGAAAAGTACCAAAAAGAAAACCGAATATCACTTATCCTTATTTTTATATTTTATTGTAAAATGCTATCTACTTGTTTTCATTTTATTTTTCATGACAAAATTTACTTTAAACATAAATTTATTAAAATAAATAATAACAATGTTTGCAATCGATAAATCATAATATTTGTGTAGGTGTTATAATGTCAGATATTTCTCAGTTTAAATATTAAACATTGATGTGTCAGAATAATGATCATTAGCACAGATGTTCGATAGATGTTCGGTGTATGATTCAGCCGAAATTCTTGTTTAATTCCATAATACGTAATAAAGGTAAAGTAAATTAGCGGGGGCGTAACCTAGCAACATCTACACAGCTGCAATCACTGTTATGGAATAGGTACTGTCGGCAAAACAAACATAGTATTTTTAGTATTAGAACATCAAAACATCTTTATTAGTGTAATAGTTTATCGAAAAACTTGTTTTTTAGATGCAAGAACCAATTTTTTCAGTTTCCTATCATTTCATTCTTTCAGTATCATAGTGATTTCGTGAAAATCTGACGTACGAAAGACATCTCATATTCAGAACACTGGTCATCACCCTATTTTAGTAATATATGCCAAGGTTCTGTCTGCTAGTGCTTTCCAGAAAAAAAATTCTTCAAAATAAATTACTCGTCGGCAGTGATATATTCACAATCTGTTTGTAAGTAATAAATATATGGCTGCCACATTTAGAGAATTCCTACCTATTGTATGGAATTGTTTATTAATACAGAAAAAATATTTTTGTAACAATATGGGTGTTAAATTAAATGTGTCGTGATAGCCCAGAGCGCTACGAACCTGTCTCAAATTTATAAGGTTCGAAATCACTGCCTCCGTGCCTCGGAAAGCACGTTAAGCAGTCGGTCCCGGACGCTGTCAATAGATGGTGGTCGTTAAAATCCCCAACCCGCAGTGGAGTAGCGTGGTGGATTTAAGCTCCAAACCCCCCATCACCCTGGGGGAGACCTAAGCCCCTGCAATGGGGTAACATGGGCTGATGATGATGGGTGTTAAATAAGAGTTAGTAAATACCCAATTCCAAATATGGGTATCTACCATAAAACTTATACCATTTTGACACAAACCACAAAAAAAGTAGGTACGATTACGTATAATAGGAGGTATGGATTATGATTTACAAAGTACTACACTAGATTGGTACAAACGCCTGCACTCAAATCAGAACACTTTGTATTTTGATCACTTTCAAATAGCAGTTAAAACAGTGAAAAAGACATACTTAAAACATGCGTGCCTCTGCTGTGTCTACTCTATCTGCTGCTTCAATAGAATGGTAGACTTGTGATGCAATTCTAAGGTTCTATAATAAATATAATTTTAATGAATTAGTGATGTAAAATGCACTATGCAATCTTTTTTCGGTCGATACCTACTTATACAAATTATAAAATATACTGTAAAATTAAAACAAAAAGTCGTAAGGTATTGCAGACGGGACCAAATCGATACCCACAAATATGTTTTGTTGTGGGTTTTATGGGTTTTACGGGTGGGATAAGTGAAAATCGTTTTTTTTATATCGCTTGCTACATTCTACTGTGCAATCAAAGGATATAGCCGTTTAAGCTGCAAATTTTCTACACTTGTAAGGGAATCAAAACCTACCAGGGTACTTCCCGTAAACTCAGAATATTGAAATTTGGTATGAAGCAACGTCTTATAGCACAGATAAATGAAAAATTGTGAAAAACATAAATTTCAGTTACATCATATAATAAAAATATTTTTAATAATTTTAAACTTACTACCCCTTTCCTTATGAACGTGTAGAGGTATCAAATTGAAATTTATATCAAATACTCAGGTCTAAAATACTTTTAGCTGTAACAAAGTCAAACTTACTTTTATTTATATACCTACAGGTTTGTACGGAACCATCGGTGCGCGAGTCCAACGCGCACTTGGCCGGTTTTTTTCTCTTTTCAGTCAACTGTTTTCGACGCAGTCGAATTTCTCATTTTACGACTGACCGTAGGGTAAGTGGTTAGAGACCCTTCCTGCAGAAACAAAGGCAACGCGTTTGACTCCCGCCCGAGAAAAATATTTAGGTATTACCTATGTGCATGAAAATCTTTATTTGTTCCGTGTTTAAAATATTTATTGTAACTACATTATATGTAAATATGTATACATCATAAAAAAAAACTATTTAGGTATATGTATATCAGTTATTATCTAGTACTCATAATACAGTCTCCGCCTTGTTTAGGACTATGGCCGTGTCGCAGGTATTATTATTATTATTATTATTATAGGTATTACAGATTTTTTTGTACTTTTACTGTTAACCATTTATTCCAAAAAAGTACGTTTTAAGTGCATAAAAAATACGCTACAATTTTGTGATGTGGTGTGCTAATATAAACCTTGTCGTATTTGTATATAAGAATAATATTCCATTCCTTCAGCCTTTTTTTTATACCCTACTGCAGGGGTTTAGACCTCCCATCAAGATGTGGGGGCTTGGAACTTAAAATCACCACGCTGCTCCAATGCGGGTTAGCAGATTGTGACAACCGCCATTTATTGACAGCAACCGGGACCGACAGCTTAACATGCTCTCCGCATTGAACTATATACTAGAAGAACCGACACTGCGAACCAAATGTTTACGCCAAGCGTTGTTGCTGACCGGCAACAACTCATTCAGTCACTCGCCTATGCTCATCCCGACCGCGTGCCAAAAACGTCATTAAACAACAATTTACAAATACCGTTATGGGTGTTAAAAACGTGTAAAAATCAATCGCCTGCGAAGAAAAAACACAGTGGCCTAACTTATCATGAGTAATTAAACAAAACAAAACTAAAAACATCCAAAACTAGTTTTTGTACTTACATTATTTTGTACCGTTGCCGCCATACTTGTTTTAACTACAAGTAATGTCACCACATGTATAATACCTACTAAAGACTTGTATAATACTTGCAGGTCTGAGTATTCTAGTGGAAACGAACCAAGTATAACATGTATGAGACATGTATAACACAGTATTATACTTGGTAGACAAATTAATGTGGTAGAAACCAGATGACAGTGCTGCGCCCACAGATTTTGTTCGTGCTGCCTGTTCTACTAGTATTTAGTTCAGTGGCTCTCCGAAGCACGGAGTCAGTGATAGTTAATGTACTTAAGTTAGAAAAAATACATTGACACACGCCCAGATTCGAACCGCGGCCACATGACCTTATAATTTGAAACAGGTTCGCAGCGCTCGGGCTCTCACGACGCGACGACGAAGAATAATATTATTTTGTAAAATTCAGCTGTTGTAGCTCTGTCACAGAGACTTGTTTTAAGTACTATCGTTTAGTAAAGTCAGTAATATTTATATTGATATACTACTCGATATAAATAAAACCCAAAAACAAACAAAAACTGAAGTATAAATATCATAGGTATAATAATGTTTAATAATAATAAAAGTATATAAATTAATTAGTCAAACAGTAATAGGGAAATATCTGACAATTTACACGTTATACAGTTAGATATACATAACTTTTTATGACATTATTAATTGGATCCACTCATTCTATTTGAAATATAACCATATAAATATCTTCGGCTCGGCGATTACGACTTTATTGACTATTTAAAAGATGGCTATCACATTTTTGAAAAGAGGCATGCTAGGTAACCTTGAAAAAGCTTTTAATGTCAGTAATAAATAATTAATAAGCTTTCACACTGATATAGATTGATGAAACTTAGTACGTAAGTAAGTAAGGAACTTTTTCTTTTCTGCACCAAAGTAATTTACAAATATTTTTAAAGATTTGTGTCTGTTGTCTGTAGGTGTTGAGTGCACTGTCGCAATACACAAACAATGCATTGGAGAATGCGCTTTGTGATAGTGCAAGGACGAGCTGACATAACGCGAGAGGGCGCCACTGCGATGCACTGCTACTTTAAACAAATTATCGTTATTATTGTGAATTATGAGTGTGACACTTACATTTTTATTTCACGGAACAATAATCGAAAGCAAAATATCCACAAAATATCTACACGTCAGTTTAAAACGCTGACAACTCTTTATTCTTTCTCTAAATGCAATACTTATTTAGAAAACTTCAGAGTAGTAAGGAGAAAAGTGACACAGAGCCATTGAGATATATGCACAGAGCGAGGTTTCACAAACTATGTCAGAAGTGCAATACACGCAGTATCAACGGCTTAACCCTTTTTTAGGGTCCCGTACGAAAAGGGTACCAATGGGAACCTTAGACATTACAAAGACTACGCTGTCTGTCCGTCCGTCTGTTACGGGGCTGTATTGTCCGAACCGTATTAGGTAGACCTTTGAAACTATCACAGTGTGTATCACTATAGCCGCTATAACAAAAAATAATAAAAATTAAATTAAAAATAAAGGGGGTCCCCATACAAGAAACGTGTTTCTTCAACGTTCTTGATGTTTGGTGGTTGTGAGAACAGACTTGAAATTTTATTGAAGTACGTAATTTTATAGCCGCTATAACAAAAAATAATAAAAATAAAATAAAGTTAAAAATTTAAGGGGGTCCTTATGCAAGAAACGTGTTTTTTTTATTGTACGGTGGTACGGAAATCTTGGTGTGCGAGTCCGACTCGCAATTGATTAGTTTTTACTGTAACTTCGAAAATACTGTCACTAACTAACAAAAACGTTTATAATGACACCTGACTGATTATTTATAAGTTAACACGTAATGACTTTACACTTTGGAAATAATTCTGTAATAATGAGGCAATAATTAATATATAAAAGATGCTGTAGTTATGCGATGTGTAATTTCTTCACTTATACTTGACTAATTACAATTTGATAATAATACGAATATGATTTAATAACTAGATGTTGGTCCTCGGGTCATTAATGTATACTTCTACACAAGTGTATAGTAGTATAGTAATAGCTATTTAAATTTACCTGGTGTTTGGCTGAACGTAGTAAAAAGCATAAAGAGAGTGTAGAACTTATTGAACTAAACAAAAACTTTAAAAACATAAATAATTAATTAAACATGTTTTTCTCGGTAACCGTTAGTTTGCGTCATTTGCTCACTTCAAACTTTTTGTTTTATTCGGTAAGCTCTACATGCTCTATAAGTTTTGATACGTTCCGCCGAGCACACTATATGGTAACGCTGGTTGTTTCTTAAAGTTACATGATTCAAATTTCAAAAAGGAATTTAATTCTTGTGTGATTGCTTGATATTTTGTAGTACATACTACGTAACCCTATGTTAATGCGCGCCCGATATGCACTTGACTAGTTTTTTTTTTATTAGTAGGTACAATAGTTTAAAAGATTGGGTAAGTATTTTCTTTTTCGTAGGAAAAACTTTAGTGTTAATCGGTTCGATTTACCGGTTTTGAAATTAGAATTACCGATTACATGTTAAGAATTATGATGAAACATGAGTTGATTAAAGCGCAATGAAAGTATGAAACCGCATAACACGGCAGTCACGCCGTTAGAGGGCGCGTCGGGCACGAACTTCTAAATATCGTGGTTACAATTGTTGCTCTACTCTTTCAACGCATCACAATACGCTAGTTGACTATTTTTTTAAAATTATATTACATGACACAGTTTTCTAAATATATTATAACAGTGAATGAATTGAAAAAATATTAATCATTATTAACAAAATTATGAATCTTTAAAATGTCCTGTTAGACAGAGAGGGCAACACCGCACGTCGTACTTTACAATGATGTTAAATATCGTTTTGCAAGAAAGAGACAGAGATAAAATTTTAATAGCTTATAATTTCCATGTTCTTCAACCGAATATAATTTTTTTTATCGTATAAAGTCAATATTTATATTTTCTTGATAAATATAATACATTTAGTAGTAGAAAATATATAGCCTATTATAGTTCTGTGTATTCGATATTTACCCTAACTACTATTATTAATGCGAAAGTGTTTGTTTGTCCTTTCTTCACGGCCGTGTCGAAAGGGTGAATTTTTGTATACACCACAGATCATTGCATACACACAGTCGAAGCGATAGATAACAACATAGGTTTTGATCTTGGTCGAACGTTTCCATGGGATACGAGTACAGAACTAATAAAGACCAGAAGCCAATGACATGCAAAGTAACAAGATGTGAGACGGAAAAGTGTCAGTTGGCACAACTTTGTTCTAGTCTTTACAGTTTATTTAAATAACAAAGCTGAGAATCTATGGTTATTAATAGTGTGTCGTTTTTCGTTCTGAATTTTCAAGGGAATAACGAATCTAGTACGTTCATGTCTATGGCTAAAGAAATATTATGATGACCATGTAGGAGGAGTTACATTCAAAAACTATCTAGTAATATTTATTATATTACAGTGTTACTTTTTCTACTTTACTTTTGCTTCTTTGTGAGTTAAATATTTTTTTTTATTTTATAAAGCTAGGTACCCAGAAAACTAGTTTGTCCTAAAATCAATGAAAACTTTCATATTACAGGAGAACAACATTGCATTAGGTAACACAACCGCGGCAACCGTCGTATCAACTTTTATGTAAAAATATATATTTGATTTTACCACTGCTTTCTTCTTCCCATTTTTATGAGCATATCTATATTTCAACTCTATAATTATATTAAAAAAAAAACTGTGCTGGACAAAACAACCTAGCTATAGTCCGCCTTTGAGAAAACAAATTAATTTTCAAACAAAACAAATAATCTAGCTTGTAACATTCTTAAGCATTTGTGAATTTTATTCGGTAAACCGTGAGACAATAGTGTGATGTAACAATGTTACAGTACAGTCTCGTGCCTATCTAATATCGAAAATTGTAGTTCTCGGTTTGACCTAAATTTGATATCTTCATTATTGTTGTAAGTATTGTTTAGAACACTTAAATGCAGGTCAAGTGTGAATTTAAATAGTGTAGCATGGTCGTTACAATACGCTAGTTGTTTTCTTTTTTATATGTAGTTAAGAGTTTTCTAAATATATCACAACAGTGACAGAGAGGGCAATTTCGCACGACGTACCTATGTGTGACGTCAGGCCATTTAAAATAATGTTAAATATCGTTTTACAAGAACGAGACAGAGATAAAATTTTAATAGCTTATAAATTCCATATTCTTCAACCGAATATAATTTTATTTATTTTTGTTATCTTTTAAAGCCTACTTTTATATTTCCTTGACAAATATAATATATTTAATAGTAGCCAAGTACCGTATTAAGATGCATCGCAGCCTGTCTAGTAAATGGAGCCATTGTACCAAGATTGATTTTTATTGGAGTTAAACTTCTTTTGGTAGGGCAGTTTATATTATAAACTACAGGCTAAGTTATTTTTATACATAACCAGCTTTAGCCGGATATTACTGGGGCCAGGAATCCCCCCCTGGAATGTGTTCAATAAGCTTTATTTCTAGTTCATATCACACAGTAAATTTGGACTGAGTTTAAGTACTCGGTAACACATCTGGAAACGTATGTCGTGCGTCATCATGGAGAACAAAAAACCTTCGTAGATGAACATTAAAACGTTAAAAAAAGGTTTGAGCATTTATCCCACATCTATCAAAGACAACTAACTCTGTGCGGATTTCGAAAGAAATTTTACCCCGCACAAAATAACAAATCCGCCACGATACCTACAGCACTGTTCCTGATATTGGACATAGCGCAAATCTTTCGTTTGGGCATCTGAACACATGTTGATAAACCGTGTTGATCTCTCAAGGTTTTTTTTTATTCATCAGCGAAGAGAAGGTTCTTCCACTGAGTGACAGTCCAGTCAGCATATTCACGCGCAAAACGAAGTCTTTTTATCTTTGGTGACGTGTGAATAGTTCAGGTGCACGAAGAATACGTTTTGGCGTTTAATTACCTTCCTGTTATCGTCTTCTGACTATTCTCTTACTAACTCCTACTTGCCGTATCTTTAATAAATAATTTCGGGCTTTGACAACCGTTAAAAACCGATTTCTTGGGCAAAATAAAACGATTAAAATTAAAAATTAAAATTAAATTAAAAAGTTTTCGAGCTTGTCCTGGTCTATTTATATAGGAACCAGCCTCCTGGTACCGCCTGACTGCATCTCTGATACTGCTTCGTGAAATATGTATAACGTCAGTGCATAAAGTTGATTGAATAATTCCATTATAATTTCCACAGGCCACAGCCCATGCGACATCGGTCGCGTTTATTCATCGTTTAATGACATTTTAGATACCAAAATAATCACTAATAATAAACCCGGGACAACTATTTGTTCCGTGTCTGGGTGTAAAAGATCTATATATGTATGTGTAATACATTTTAAAAAAATTTAAGTATGTATATTAGCTGTCTAGTAATCCATAGCACAAGCATAATACTTGCTTACTTTGAGACTAGATGGCGCTGTGTTGGATGTCCCATGTATTATTATTATTATTACTAATGAAACTTGTAAACTCTACTCAATTTTACAAAAAATAACTAAAATACAGCACGCACCTGCACACATGCACGAAATTAAATTCTCGTCTGAATTATATCTTTAAATAAAACCCAGTAAAACTGAATTCTATTTGAAAAAAGAACGCGAACTTAACGTTTTTTTCCAACAAAAGGAATCATTTATGATTTAAACTTACAACCAATAAGTTCCAATGTTCCAATGGATTCAAACAAAATTATGACACTTTTATATTGTGGGCTCTGTGAGTGTTTAGCGGTTACAATGATGGTTCCTAACTGAGACGAAGGAGTCGAGTTTAAATTCTAGGCATTTAGCGTAATTTCAGAAACCATAGTACGCAATGCAATCATTTATAGTAAGAAACCCCTTAATTTTTTCCCAGAAAATTTAAATTTTTTAAATAATTTTCATACTGCCTCATAGCCCTTTTCATTCCACACAATTTTACCCACCACCGGACAGATATGGTAGGTATATATGTTTGGTGTAAGAGCTTGTGTGTTTGTGTGCATTTCGAATGTTAGTACTTTGCTCAATAACCACTGGACCGATATCGATGTGATTTTTAGTGTCACTTTAGAGTAGGTTCTTAAATATGTTTTGCAGTTATGGCCACCAAAAAGTAATGCAGTTACTTTTGATTTCTTCTTTTAAAACGACTGGGTGATTTTGATCCCGTTTTTGTTATTACTTAAATACAAAACGCTAAGCAAGTTCTTAGAGATTATTTTACTGTAATTAGCCACCAGAAGATGCTGCAGTAGATGTATTTGTCAAACGTACTTTGAAATTTTCACCGGTTATAGCGCTACAGTATAGATAACTTTTTCTAAAACGGCTGGTCAAATTTTGATGATTTTTTTGTTTTACATAGGTATCACGTATTCAGACTTAAACATGTGTGATGGTTATAAGCCACCAGAGGTACAATAATAGACATGTTTCTCTAGAACAGCTGAACTGATTTTTTCATATTAAACAGATACCTGTTTAGTAATTTAATAATAATCTCATAGCAGGTTCTTGATTGGTTGAAGCCGCCACCAAGAAGGGTGTTTCAGTCGATATACTTATTCAAGACAGCTTTCATAATCATCTGGTTATAAATATTTCACTGTTGGGCAAGAGATACTAATTTAAAAAAAATAATAAATTTAAAAAAATATTTTAAAAAGCCACGACGAAAAACCTAAAGTAACGAAATCTAACCTAAACCGGAAAAACCATAAGTAACAATATTAAAAAATTGTTTTTTTTTATAAGAGTGAAGCAACACACTTTACGAATAATAATAACAATAATATCTGGGACATCTACCACACGGCCATCTAGTCTTAAACTAGGCAGAGTACATATTATAGGTACGGCACAAATAGACATGTTCAGGTACAGAAATAATTGTCGCGGGTGGGAATCGAACTCTTGGTTCTTCAACTTGTGTCTGTTTGTAACCGCTCGTCCAATCGGTCAGTCTAAGCCACACACGACGCGACGGTTAATTTACATCTATCGTTTGAGGTGAATTATATGCTAAAATGCAGTAAATATTTTTTACTTAAATTTTTTTTGTCGGGGTTTTTGAAAACTATAAATTTTTGGTATTTTACACGTCACAGACTCTAAAAATTTAGGAGAAATTGCACTCTCTCGAAAAAGCCTACACTTAGACTTAAATGATTTGAAAGACATTTCAAATATCAGAATAATTCTAGTTATTACGCGATAATACCCGACAGTTACATCGAAAATTACACACATTTTTTTTTATTATGCTTCGTTCGTAAACAATGTAATGTATCAGTACAGATCTATAAGAGAATATAATAACCAACACGAGACGACTTAGCCAAACTGCCGATCGTATTTTGTTTTTGGCGTAAATCGAAGTTATCATCTACTCTTACGACGGAACCCTTCGGATCGCTTTTTATTATATTTTTTTCACGTAGAATAATGCGTATTAAGTTCACACAGACAGGACGTTGCGTGATTGTTTAAATTGTGTTGCTGTGGGAAAAAAAACTATGTCATAACCATAAAACGTAATGCATTGATGCGCTTTATGTGAATGCCACACAGTTTTTGCGGTCCAAATTATGTTCGTTGATGTTACAAAAACGGTGAGATTGTGTTTATATTGGCAATTTCGACTGGTGTACATACTAACTAATATTAAAAATGCAAAAGTTTTTTTTTACGGCGTTATGGAGCAACGAAATTTATTATGTGGACGGCATTAGTCGACGTGTCGCAGAGTAACAAAGACAACAGATTATCCTGATTAATTATTCCTCCAGGGTACAACCGTATAATACCATATCAGCCCATTATGCGCCACTGCAGGGGCCTAGGCCTTTCCTTGAGATGAGGGTGCTTGAATTTTAACAAGGGTCGACGGCTTAACGTGCTCTCCGAGGTACAGAGTCAGTGATAGTTAAGTACTTAAGTCAGAAAAAATCTTATTGGATTTGAACCACGACCTTCTGAATAAAAAGGGGGCTCGCCACCACACGGCTTTCAAGAAACTCAATAGTTCTTACAGGGTACAAAAGTAATCGAAATTCTCCACCTTAGTAGGATTGAAGCCCAGAATTTTATGACCTCAGTGTCACGAACCAGTAACAATGTAACGCTGAGAACTTCGCAGCGGTTTTTCTTTTGCAACTTTGTAACTAATATCGTGGTTTTTTGTAACCAATGATGGCGTGGTTGACATGACCTTTCGTTGGCAATTAATGTTATGAGTTAAATTTTCAACCACAAAGCCTTACCGTCCATACTGAAAATGAAAACTATTTAGTTTTGTTTCGATTTTCATCTGTCTGACTTACTTTAGGGTTTTGACTCCTTGACCTTAAGAGGACCTTCACGTCCAGACATGTCCTTCATGTTGAATATGTTGTGAAAAATGAAACAGTTTCGGAAAATCCTGCGCATTTCAGCTTTTTTTTTCAATAATCAGAAACATATATGCCTAGTTTTGTTGATCTGAATACCATATATTTTTTGCACCAATCGGTTAAAGTTTAATGGAGTGCAACCCTTAACGCCGTTTGTATGGAAATTTGCCAGCACATATTCCTCTTAAGGTCAAAGAGTAAAGACCCTCAAGTAAATCAGACAAATAAAAATGCCAACAAAAAAAAATACTCTTATTTCAGGCCCTCAATGAGATCGTCCGCAGTGCATTAGTTTCTGCAAATGTCCCACGTGTTTGCCGTTTTGATGGCAAAAGACCCGATGGTATGACTCTGGTGTCTTGGGAGAAGGGTAGGGGCCTACTTAGGGACGTTATCTGTGTTAGTACCTTTGCCGCCTGGCATTTAAGAAGAAATACTCCTCCTTGAAGTGTCGGTACTTGTTCGTCACTCTTACCGTGGAAACTACTGGCTGTTGGGGCAGTGAGGTCAAAAGTTTTATTGCGAACATCGGCCGTCGTTTGATAGGGTTTTGACCCCCGCGCCGGGTGCTTCCTGGCACAGAGATTGTCTATGTCATTCAACGTGGCAGTACGATCAGTATCTTGGGCATTATTGGGCGTCGTGGGTTATTAGATTAAATTTAGTAATAATTAGATAGTATTTTTAATTTGTATGAATATTAAAAACTAAAAAGATTTTTTGTTAAAAGATAATTAAATTCAATATTAAAATATTTCAGTATTACACAAAACTTGTTTTTTTTTTTATGAAATGGTTCAATGTGATTTCGTATTGAAGACATATGTATAGCTAAATCATCGTAGCTACAAAAAAGTGTTCTTAAGTGAAGATTCATCTTTATTCACATATAGTGAAAAAAAAACTGTTTTTCTTTCGTTTTCTTACCATCAGTAAGAAAAAGGACAAGAATTCTCACTTTTCTATAGCGTCAATCAAATCTATTTCTTATAAATATCAAAAGTCGATATTAGAGCAACTGAGTTAGATAAAACGGAATCTGAAAAGCTCCTCCCATATATTTTGTTTGGATTAGATTTTTAATCATATGGATTTTAAGTTAATTTCAGATTTATCAGATGTTTAGTACTCTGACCTCGTTGGTTCAATAAATTCTTTTAGCCTTTATAAGAAACAGCCTCGATTGGTGTTAAAGATAACGTCAAAATTACTTATTTCTTGCTACATTTATTTAAAATTTATTGATGAAAATTAGATTGGAAAGAAAACAACTCCCAAAGTTTAGAGGTCTTAAAATTGAATTAAAAAAATTTTCCTGTAGTCACAGTGGTTTTTGTCACATTATTATGAAAAGTATTTAAATATACTATAACCAACCAAATATAAACAAGCGCTTATATTTTGTAAACACTAAAAATATCTACAAATAAAAAATGTAATCTAAATCAGTGCATTATGACAGAGTGCCCAAAAGCCAGACGACAGTTTCTTGCTGTATGACAATGCTTAAGCGTTTCCCGAGGTAACCACCAGGATTCCGGTCATCTGCAGCAATGCGTCCGGTCTATGTTCATTTTAAAGCCTAACACTTTGCAAAGTATAAGTTGAGGATGTCGTTTAGCCAGTCGGGCTGCACTTTCTGTATGGTTTTAACCCGCGCGGTAGGCCAGGCCCTAAACAAGTTAAAAAAATAAAAATATCACCCGAACCGTCGTCTCAAGTCCTCATAATTCCATCTCGATTCCAAACGGCACAAATACAAAACATAGCTGCTTCCTAAGGCACCATATTTGCGTCGTTTGTGATATGACGTGGGTCGATCGGATGTGGGGCGTTGACAGCGTAAGTATTAACACAAGTAGCGTTTCAAGGGAACAATTGGTCGAGATTTTTTTTAGATCTCTGATATTTCTAATTCTCCCAAAACGCGAGCATTGATATTTTCTGGCTGTCACAGAATAATAAATGTATTTGAAAATAACTCTAAAAATTAGGCACGGTCCCTAAAGAACGTTTTCCTGTAGATACATTAATTTAGGTAGCTGCCTTTAGTGCCCCATCTCAAATCAACATTCTGTAACTGTGACGACCGCTTAGCCTAGTGGGTAGCGACCCTGCCTACGAAGCTGGAGGTCCCGGGTTCTAATCCCAGGTCGGGCCAGTATTTATATGATGAATATTAATACGGGTACCGGGTCTTGGTTGTTATATGTATGAGCTGTCTTCGCTTGGTACCCAAAACACAAGCTAATGCTTAGTTTGGGGCCTAGACGTTGTTGTGATGTATACGTTGTTATTATGTTATTATGTAAATCCTGTTCCCATTTTAGATCCTTTTATCTCAATCAGCACATGGCTATAGAAGCACCTTAAAACTGTATAATGGTTGTACGACTGCGGTAGAATCAAAAAGGGGCCCAATTATGCAACCTCTATAACTTTATAATAACAGTGACAGTTATGGTACTGTTTGGTACACCTTTGGATGTTCATAGAGATATCGCGTCGTCATAATAAAAATGTGAGTAAAAGAATATACCACGTTGACCAAATATACACAAGTTGATGTTATGAAATATTACCTGTGAAGTAGAACTTTGTGTGACCCACATGTAAAATTTGTACTGAAAAAGAAAATATTCTCAAATTACATTTCATGTGTGATTGAACAAATTGTTTGTGTAACACAATTATAATGACGAATGATCAATTTAATCACTGACTGTTTTTGCTCACTTTTTTGACCGTTTTGAAATATGAGCCACTCCATCTTGATTATTATACTGTTACGAACGGATAGAGTAATGACCGCCATCTAGCGTTAACCAGTAAAACTAGAATTATCCAATCTGGTCGATTACGTTCGTGTGAGTGGAGTGATTTTTAGAATGTTCGAGAAGGTTTGTTACGACCTATATAAATAGCCGCAGGAAGACGAGCGGTCCAGTTCAGTTTTTGGGCTACTTTCGAAGCGACTTCGAAGTGAAAACTAGTGACCGCAGTGAAACCTACGACTTGGCTACGACCTAATACATCGTGAGTGCTTAGTGTTTGGACTTAGTGCTTTGTGTTGGACCTAGTGTTAGTGAATAAAGCCTCCAAAAGAGTCAGCAGGTCTTTCTTTCCAAATTCTTCGAACCCTAACACGTAACAATACTATCTAAGGGCACATTTTCTTTCGCGTGACAATGCATTATTAAAACTTGCGCTCTTTCACTGCATTTCAAGAATAACTTAATCTCAAATTGCGCTAGTAAGAAAGTAATCATGCATCCTTTGAATACTCTCTGAGACGTTATTGAATAGTTATACAAGTAACAAAAGATAAATCATTATCTAGAAACGATCGATGATAATAATAACAATAGGGTTACCATATTTGATAAATCAAATACGATGAATGCGGACTTCCTTTGCCTTTTATAACAAAGCAAATATATGTGGGGTCAAGGGGCGACATTGAAGAACGTATTATAAACATTAAAGTTACAATACTTACAATCGCAATACTATTAAAAGAAGCCAGTAAGATGTTCTAAAATGCAGATACTACATGGACGCCTCTATAGAAAGTTCCAAGAGATCTGAAAACGTGGGGCGTATTGATTTGCATTTCTAGAATTTACTATCTATTTACTAAAAAAATCACAGATTTCGCGTTTTCCGCAACTATAGGGTACATTGGAAATGCAACTAGGGATTCTAGCAGGTGGTAAAGCATTTTTGATTTTTCTTCTTATCTACTTATCTACTCCCTGTTCTGAAATATCAAATCGGAAGTAAAAAATTCAGATTTTATTCGGCCAAATTTTGGATATTTTTTGAATTATCAAAAACGTTGGTCCGATTTCAAGAAATCTTTTACCATACGATAACAGTCATTCATAAGCGCCTTTTGACACCAAATACATCCCGGCACCTAGCCAACTTTCTAAGAATTCGTACGATTTCGTGAAATGGGACCTATAATTTAACAACCGAAAAAAAAAATTTCTATGTTGAAAACCCTGTAAATAAAGCCTTTGACATCAACGATGTTTATTTGATCTAAGTTTGAAGTTGACGTCATAGTACTGTCGTTTACGTACATTTTGGTAAATATTATATAAAAGATGATTACTTCTATTCACATGCAAGATACTGACGTGTTGATTTTAAATCATATGATTAATAATGTATTGAACACATAAATGAAAGTAATTGTAGTTTATTGTGAGATAATTATACCAAATATTTATATGAGTAATCACTCAAGGTCATGGTCAAATAAAATTATCAAGCGTGAGTCACATTGGTGTATCTAGGAATCTGTAGTGAGTAATAAATATTGTTATGACACTGAGTTCTGTGTGACGCTTAGTAAACCGCCAGCAACAGTTTGTCACGTTTATTTCGCTAAACAACACATTATAGGGATTTAAATCCTGTTATTATTGCAAATATGAATTACATTACAATAGATGATGGCTATAGGATCCCAGAAAAAAATCAGCCAAGTGCGAGTTGGATTTGCGCCCTGAGGGTTCTATACAGTTATAAACGTACATCGATGAGTTTACTGCTACTCGCCGCTAGAATGCGACGTAAACGAATTTTTCCATTTCAAAAATATTTATATTTTTTCATGTGATATACCTACATGTTAACGAATTTCAAATTTATTCTAAATCTCATGATTCTAGGTCAACGGAAGTACCCTATAGGTTTTGATTAACTTGCGAGTGTCAAAATATACAGCTTAAATGGCCGTATGTTTTTTGTTCCATTGACTTAGAGGCTAGATTTTTTTGAAGCTCCGAAGGGCTGTAAACGTAAGTATTAGATATTGATTTCAACTTGATACCTCTACACCTTCTTGGGTAAAAAAGTCTTGACAAATAGACTGATAGACAGACAGATAGAGAGACAGAAGAGGACAACGAAGTGATGCTATTGGCTTTTTCCTTTTGAGACATGGAATCCTGAGAACGTACTAACTTGCTTGGAATAATGTAAAATATTAAACGTTACAATCGTAAACCCCCAACACTAAACTGGATTAACAAAGAAGTGCTTCAAAGTAACAAATGAATCTGACAAGAAACTGGAAAAAGAATTTTAAAATTATCAATTAGTATAAGAAAACTTTGAGAGGCAAAAAACTACGACTGTAAAACTAAAGATATTAAAAAGAAAAATATTGAAATGAGATTACTTTACAATAAACTATCAATTAAACTAACTAAACTAAAATAGCAAAACAAAAGAACCACCAACACCAGCACCAACTGCAAACAGTTTTAGATACAATAAGGGATATATAAAAGAAATCTGAGAAATTATGTACATCTGCTTTTCAAAAAATTAGCAAAAGATTGGCAAATGATTTTGCACACAAATTCTGAAGCAGGTTTAATTTACGAGAAGAAAAGAAGTAGACTTGGTGCCAAACATGCTGAAAAACTGGTATTCTTACATCATAATATGCCTAAACCTACACGGTCAAAAGACTTGTTTCATGTCCCGATAGCCAGAACCAATATCGGTGAACGTGTGCCTCTCCACGGGATATCTTCACAATAATAAATTAAATGATTTAGACATGTTTTCGTGCTCTAGCGGCATTTAGCGGCATAATAGGCTTGAGCGCGTGTTTGGGGATGGCTCTGTGTAGCTGTGCTGCGGATTCTTCCTGTGTGGCCTATTTTGCTTTGCATCTTTAATAGCCTGGTGATTCCGGGTTGGTTGTTGGCATGTGATGGCATAGGGCTGGCCCTAAACAATTAGCGCAGATTGCAATCGTACTGCACAGACTTTGCTTTACTTGAACATTTTAATTTAATTATTGACAAATTTATGTCCATAACAAAACAATGTTCATAGGGAGTTCTTGCTCCAACCTTGATGTATGGAAGTGAGTGTTGGGTATGGCAGAAGAAGCATAAAAGTAAAATTAATGCAGTAGAAATGAAATCATTGACAATTATATGCGGGGTTAGTTTGAGAGACGGAATAAGGAATAGTGTGATATGAGAACGGTGTGATATGGAAGAAGATGTAGTGACAAAAATTGAAAAAGGAATGCTGCGATGGTTTGGTCATTCTGAGAGGATGGAGGAAAGAAGACTGACGAAAGAAGTTTACTGTGCGGAGGTGAATGGTAGGGTCAGAATGGGTCGCCCTAGACGAACTTACAGGAACCAGATTAGAGACATACTAGAAAAGGGTCAAGTCCAGAGCATCCGGAGTATCCGGAGTGTCCGGAGGGCGTGTATGAGAAGAGTGATGAGTGTTGAAGCGAAAGAAGTATGCCAGAATCACACTAAGTGGAAATCTGTTGTCTCTGCCTACCCCAATGGGAAGCAGGCGTGAGTATATGTATGTATGTATTAACAAATTGTTTAATTATTTAATTAGATTCAGCTATACACCGTGAACTTCATAATTCCTTTTATGTTCTCAATGAGACATTGTAAGGGAACAAATGTAATTAAGTTTGTATACTCATATTATTTATACTTTATTATGCCTTTTGTTACTGTTTGTCTCCAATAAAGTTAATAAATGAATAAATAAATTTTTAATTACAAATGTTAACATTAAATAAAATTATAAAACCATTTGTAACTATGAATGAAAATTTCTTAACATTATATTTTCCTTGCTCAATAATTTATTTTTTTCAATTAATATTAGTTATTGTTTTTCCTTTAGCAAATTACCCGGCACTGCAGCACTGCCGTAAAAAAGTACCGCATCCACAGGGTAGAGGGTACCCGTCAAATGTCTAATTATTATCCCATTCCATTCCATCAGCCTTTTTTATACCCCACTGCAGGGGTTTAGACCTCCCCTCAAGATGAGGGCTTGGAGCTTAAATCCACCACGCTGCTCCAATGCGGGTTGGCGGATTGTAACGACCGCCAGCTAGTCAAGTGACAGCGACCGGTACCGACTGCTTAACGTGCTCTCCGAGGCAAGGAGTCAGTGATAGTTAATGTACATAAGTCAGAAAAAACCTATTGATACACGCCCGGATTCGAACCACGAACCAATAATAATTTTATAAATAGGGTAAAAAAAAATATGAGGGATTTAAGCGAGGCCTACGTCAGTGAGGCGACTGCTGTGGAAGAACAGATATTAGCGTAAACTATATTGGTATAGTTTACACTATTTTAATGACATAATTTTACCGCACTCTCTTTGTGCTCGAAATCTATGACATACCGTTTAGCTAAAGGGTGGTCCCGGTTACTCGATTTGGTTCGAATTCAGAGACCTTAAATCAGTGCGAATCTGTTCAACTTTTTCGTTTTGTTTGTATCATAAAATCGTTTAAGATTTCACTATTTTAATTGGCAAAAGTAACAGTGTCCAAACCGTGTAAATACGTGCTAGGGCACGTAATACTACCAAATGCATCAATACTAATTGATGAATAGTATAATTAGAAATTTGTTTTTTTGGTATTTTTATGTTTAGCAAGCAACCGAAAATAAAGGCTTATTATTATTAGTATTATATAAATCAGAATATAAGTCACATCCAAGTATTTTTTCTTACGATTGCTTAGATAACTGTTTACCTAACGCATAGGAAAAAAAACAAATTAAATAATGAATTGGATTTGGAAAATAACTTATTAGAAAAAAAAATTTGGAAGAAGCTTTCAAAGTTTTTCATATCTACATTCATTTTCTTGCTGTTGTTTTTAATTTTTGATTAAATGTACTAATATTATCTAACAATTTTTATGCTTTTTCACTATAATATTATTAAGTAAATGTAATCTTATTTAGTGGAAATTAACAAAAACATTAAACTAAAATCATTCACAAACTAATACAGATCGAAGGTGACTGTATTATTTAGTGTAGCAAAGTCACGAGTTCAGGTCGTGCGTTAGAGATGGCCGTTAACGAATCGGTTAGCTGAATGTGCACCTTAAATTTATCCGCTAATGAGAAACGAAAGGCCAACGAATCACTTTTGGGGTCATATCATCCATGTCACGAATTGCTACATTGATGTACTTGCTTTACATACTAGTATAAAGCTTTCAAAATACAGGTGTCACACAGCATTGGCGGCAGCAGTGTCACGATAGCCAAGTAGTAGTGAACCCACTTCGTGTTTAGAAGGCCGTGGTTCAAATTCTAAGGCATGTACCAATGAGTTTTTTTTAACTTATGTACATAACTATCACTGACTGTGCCTCAGAATGCACGTTAAACCGTCCGCCCTGGTTGCCATTAACAGATGGCAGTCGTTAAAATTCACTAACCCGCACTGGAGCAGCGCAATGGATTAAGCTCCAAGCCCCCTCATCCCGAGGGGAGGTCTAAACCGCTGCAGTTGGGTATTAACCGGCTGATGGTGTGGTATGGGTATGGTATACAGCATAAAACCTGTATAACGACTGTATAAATAAATAAGAATGACTTAATATTTCAAATGTGCCGCACGTTTTTATTTTAGTCTGTTAAAAGTCCCAGATTATTTATAATTTCGATGAGGCAGTGACACAAAGTGCCTCTTAGCATCCGACACGAGAAGACAGAACTGCTAGTATTGCATGATTTTTTACCAGACGTTAGTAACTCAAGGTCTGGACCTTCACAAACCTGGGTTTGTGTCCGAATTAATTTGTAGTTTTTGGTACAAGGTGATGATTTAAAATAAAATCGTATAGCTTAAAAGTTTCTTAACTTATTTTTGAAACATTTTATTTCTTAAAGGTATTTCTTTATCGTTTTGAAGATTATAGGCTAATGACGAAAATTAAACAGGATCGGGAACTACTAGGAACTATCGGGAACAACACTAAGAAAAGTTATTACAACGTTTATTTAGTGTTTTAAGGATTGACGCTGATTGTTTCTTTAAAGATGATCACTCAAAAGTTTTTATTTAATTTTTTTTTTAAATTACCTTCACCGCTAATGAAAAACAAACAGTACGGTTATCACCGGGCATTAGTTAAGTGTTTTGATAATTTGAATTAGAATTTAACCTCAACTATGAATTTTATTTGAATTTGAAGTACCGACAACATAAAACACGTTTATATATTCGACATGGTATGTGTACGTCTGGTCATAGTACTAATAAAATTTCATACATTTTGAAATGCCATTAACAGAAAACTAAAATATTACAACTTGGTTTTTTACAACTAATTTGGCAACTAGATATATCAATAACGACTATTAACATCTAATGGGTAATAATATTTTCATTTTTTCATGTTACATGTGACACGGAATAGTAATAATTTTTATCATTATTACACATTAAGTTATTACCTCAGATAGATGTCGACAAAAGTTAGATAGAACAAGCCAAGATATAGAAGGTAGTAGTGTTGTAGTTAAGTTAAAAAAAACACGTTATTAGAAACATCAAATAAAAACTATTAATAAAATACATACATACATAGGACTTCCCACACAGCGCCATCTAGTCCCAAAGTAAGCAAGTATTATGCTTGTGTTATAGGTTACTAGACAGCTGATATACTTACTTCAATATTCTTTATAATGTTTACATATATAAATATTTTTTTTTTACAAAGAAACACATACATATAACAACCAAGACCCGGTATCAGTATCAATATTCATCATTTAATACTGACCCGACCTAGGATTCGAACCCGGGACCTCCAGCTTCGTAGGCAGGGTCGCTACCCACTAGGCTAAGCGGTCGTCATAATTATATAAAAGATTACATAGACAAAACACATAGAAAAGAAGACATAATATAAAAGATAATTAAATATTAATTAAAAAAAACTAAGAAGCAGGCTTTGGATGTTTATAGAGATAACGAGTTGTGTAAGATTCGTACTGAAAAATAAAAATCTGAAATTACATTTAATGTGTGATTTACCTAAAATTTTGTTTGATACAATGACAATGACGTACCTATGGTCTCGCTAATCATTAAGTCTAACATTTTGCTTACGTTTACGTTGTTACGTTGCGTTACGTTTACGTTTTCGATTTCCTCGCAGGATGACACGTTTCATCTTGATTAGTATCTAAGGAATTAGAATATAATAAAAAATTTACCTCCACATAAAATTTGGCTTCCGTAGTTAGTTAAGTTTGGGTCGTTAATGAAATTATACAGTTAGTTATGAAAAGCTATTAGAAGCTTATTAAAATCAACTCTTACTTGTGCTATGAGGTACATCTTCATACAAACCAGTCAGTCGATTCATATTAAAATACCTACTGTAGAGCTAGCTACACGCTAAAGAAGAAAAGCAACATAACACTGGTTGCACGACCAAGCAAGAAAGAAGCTCGAAATTTTAAACACAGAAGGATAGAAGAAAATAGTTGCCGAAAGTCACTCGAAGATCGCCTTGAATTGATAGGGATGTCTTCCCCTGGTGCATGTATAAAATTTATAAAAAAGAATGTATACATCTTTGTTTAAAATTTAACTGGTTATCATTTCCACAACGAATATCTTTACAATACCTATGTGATATGACTTTACAAAAAAAAAAAAAAACTGTAACAATGTCTTAGATTTTTTCCAAATCCTTATAGATTTTATTAATATTAATTTCCAGTTGATATCTCAAGCCGTTCGTGAGAAAAAAGGTCATGAAATAAGGACAAATGGACAACAAAGTGATTACATTCGCACAAAGCACGTATTTGATTTAAGGTCCTACACACACATATTTGTTCTCTACACTCTATGTTAATTGGCGTTACGAATACTTTCGTAACAGTGATCGATAACAGTTATTGGTTATTGTTTTAATAGTTACCTAGTTAAATACTACTTTCTATTTAAAACTAGTATCGCTTAAGGCTATACAGTCAAAATCAAGGTGTCTAGAAGACAAATTGTTCTTCAATTAACGAATAGTATGTCTCTTAAGTAATTGGCAATTTGTTATGATATAGTAGATGTAGTTTTTAGGTCAAAATTTTAGCTTCATTACGAAAAAAAGGCAATAACAAGTACAAAAAAACAAGAGTGTCGATCGAATCGATGGGAAACATAAATTACTCAATTAAGTTCTTAATTTTATTACTATCGAAATTTCATTGTATTTTGAACCTCATTTCAAGTACTAATATTAATCTATGCATAGATTTCCAATGTAAAAACATGAAATGTGAAAAATGAAATAGAAATGTTTTCGGTATATTAGTAATAATAATAATAACACACACAATCACAACAACGTCTAGGTCCCAAACTAAGCATTTGCTTGTATTTTGGGTACCAAGCGAAGACACCACATAGATATAACAACCAAGACCCGGTGCCAGTATTGATATTCATCATATTAATACTGACCCGACCTGGGATTCGAACCCGGGACCTCCAGCTTCGCAGGCAGGGTCGCTGCCCACTAGGCTAAGCGGTCGTCAATTCCAGTTCCAGTTCCAGACCAGCGTCAGTTCCAATCAAACTTTATGGCGGATGTGAACATAGGCACAAGTCGCGTCGCAGTAACCAGTTTTAGGTGTAGCAGGACACAGTGGAGCGAGGCGTATATGACTGTACCTATGCGCAAGCACGCTTATAGCGTTGTATTCTGATCCGCCATACAGTTTGAGGCGAACTATAAATAAGGTTTATCCCAGAAAGCACGGTCAACAGGTGACGGATATTGAAGAATTTTTTATTTTATTCTTTTTTTTTAAATATACAGCTAAGCTCAGCACAACAGATTACCGCGATCTCAACCAGTCCTTTTACTACACGTGGTTACGGGCGTGTCGACAGCACATGTAAAGTTCAAAGAATGTATTATTTTTTATTCTCATGTCTCTGTTAAATTTAAACTTGTGTGTCAGGACTAAAAGCACGAATCTTCGTTTTATTTCATAAACTATAAACCGTTTGTATCCACCAATTAATATTTTTTCTTTACTTTGTAGTGGTACATTATTTAAAGACGGCTTTATTTTCGTTAAAAAGTTATAATTCTTTTTTACAGTTCACGTGTGTTTGAGATATCACATACAATCCTCGAAAATCATATTTTAACAGAAAAGTTTAAAATAACGAAATTGGCAAAGGCATTTCCGGGAAATTGGTGACAACACATAAAATTACCGATTCATCGAAGAACCTCCATTTTTTTTGATGTCGGTTGAAAATAGAAAAAATTTAATAAAAATACGTAGAATGGGACTCAAAAGTAGTGTATAGTTTGGTTTATTTTACCTGGCTTATTGCATTATGAAGGTTTTACTGACTGTTAATTTAATTTAGGTAGTTATCATTATATCCATAACCTACAATATAGATCAAAGTAATGGTTTTTTTTTTAAATTTTGAGTATATGAAAAGGATAAAATCCAAAAGAAACCGTTTCGTTCTGGTTTCGAGAAGGCTCATTACTAATTATCGTGTTGCCTGATATTATATTATAATTTTTTTTAAAGGTCATCCTCATTTTGTTTAGAATTCGAACCGTACTCCTTCGTTTAAGTAGGCTATTATACTAATTACTAGACCAATTGCTCTTATTAAACACTTAAATGACTTTCGTTTAGGTTTTCCTGTAAATTCTGAGTGAAGCTTTTATATTTCGTGTAAAGGGAAGAAAAGAATGCTCTAATTTTTCATATTTTTTATTATTTATTAAACTATTCATTTTAAACTATAAAAAAATTATTTTTTTCATGCTTGACAAACGATTTTTTAAATTTTTAATTGCCTCTATAATAGCCCCCAAAATGAGAGTCCGTTTGTTTAAGGTATAATATGTCTGCAATTGGTTCACTTCCGAGTAACTTAATAAGTGTACTTTTCAACTTTATTCATTTTAGATTCAGAGGAAATAGTTTTTGACATATAGACACGAGTTTTTCTATAAGAGTTCTATTTGTTTACCTCGGTTGTAAGAACCCTCGAAAATGTCAATTTAGGTATTAAAATACTATAATGTAATCGTAACTAATATTGTCAACGCGAAAGTGTGTTTAGTTTGGCCTTTTTCTAAATTTACGTACGAGAATAATAGAAGGTACGAAGAGTAACACAGCGACCTAAAGGCAAGCGCAGTTTGGAGTTGTGGGATGGAATATGAGGCTGTAATTCTAAAAATATGCAGTTGACTATTTATTAAAATTATTTTATTAAAAAAGGGTTTTCTAAATATACTTTTATAACAGTGAAATAATTTAATAAAATAAATAATTAATAACAAAGTTATGAATGTTTAAAATTGCCTGTTAGACAGAGAGGGCAATACCGCACGGTGTACTGGCCTGTGACGTCAGACCATTTAAAATAATTAAAATAAATTTCAATAGCTAATAAGTTCCTTACTCTTTAACCAGATATAATTTTGTTTTAATAATTTTATATATTATATAATATTATAATTATAGTGTTGTCTTTTTTTAATATTTTATTGATAAATATATTTTCAATATTAGTCAGACACCCTATTGTAGCCTTTAGAGGTAGGAATGGGGAATATATTAGTAAGAAAGATTTAGTCACAGGTTTCTTTTTATGCTGAAGCGTGCGGACCTGGAGGCGGAAGCTAGTGAAACTATAAAATTGGAACGAACACGTGTTTCGAATATGAATTTAGGAAGTCTCAATTTAAACGCGTTAGATAACACTAACGCAAGATTTAACTTTAATCTGGAGCCAACTGTCTACAATAATTACCCGAATCAGTTTGGCCCGGAAAGACAAGTAAATTGCTATGAGTCGAAAACGTTTACTTTTTAAGTTACGTAACTCAAGTCACGATTAGAAAAGCATAGGATGAGCTAGTTGATTCGAGTAAAAATTGCTACAGTTCAAATTGTTTAGATTATAATCTTAATAATGCTTTATCGAAATTTATTAAAGGTTAGCACGCAATCTAATATTTTTCGGAGATGAAAGCTCTTTACAAAAACATTATTTATCATTTTTTTTTACATTTTTACATTATATAAGTAAAAAAATCTGCCAAGTGTGAGATGGATTTACGCCCTAAGCGTTCCATACAGTTATAAAAGTGTTTTCACATGTTATCGTTACTCACCGCTAAAATGCCACGTAAACAGAGATTTCAATTTTAAAATATTTAAAAAATAATTTTTCATGTGTTATAGCTACGAAATAACAGTTTTGGGATTTATTCCTTTACTTGTACTTTAAGATCTTACTTCTTCCGAGATCAACTTCATGTAGGTCACACGAAAGACTATCAATTAAATTTTACTAAGGGGATAGCTTTCTTTTCGCGGCTTCGAATTGGCATCGCTAACTCCATTACAATCCCTCTTCTCCGACCTGTTCTTGAATGACAGATACGGTAAGAGCATATTCCCAAAAATACCTATAAAATACAGAAACAGCAAAATTTGCAGGATCGTTAAGAAATGATGTCCTTGTAGAGCGGGACGTTAGACATGGGCCGTACCTTCTTTTTTTTTTTGCATAAAAAGACTACCTCCTTAATATTACTACTGAACTGCGACATATATAGATATATAGATAGATACATCGATATATAAATATATCGATTCAGAATTCATAGCCATCCATCCACATGTAATATATTTCTCGTCTTACGAAAGCTTTTAAATTATATTGAATTATGTTTGACATATTATATAACACTGCCATGATTCAATTGTAAACATGGCTGAATCTAGAAACGTATTGTTAAAATGTCAGTATACCATAACTCAATTATATTCGAAAGGAAACTGATCACAATAGATTTTGATGTAACAAAAAAAAAACTGAGTCTCTGTTTGTGTGTTTCTTGTCATTATTATGTTTGTATTGAATCGGCTTTCTAGTTTATTTTTAGAAAATTTGTCGATATTCATTATTACTTCATTTTTTTTCTATTCTGATCTCGTAGTACGAAAATGTACCGACAGATCAATAGTTGCCGCGATCTCAGTTAATCCTAGAGTTTTTGAAAACTTAACCAATCCCAGTGTCAAGCGTGTTCGTGGGCGTATCGCCAGAACATACGTTGCAAGCAAACAGTAAGGGATTTGCTCAATGTAAGCATTTTGTTTTAACCTTTGCAGCCGCTTATGGAAGTATACCCTAAATATAGTACAGCACAAGACTTTCATATGAGCTAAAAATTGAAACAGTGTGTTCCGCGTATGGAAACCGCTCTCAATAAATTTTGTGGGGTGTGCGGGGTTAAAGACCTGTCATTTTATTATTACTGCTGTGGTTTTAATTTTAACACAAATCTATTGCACAATTGACAAAATTTCATATTTTTTAACAGAGGAAAATGAAACAACCATTTTTGTATACAAAAAAACTTTATTTCTTTGTGAATTTTAATACATAACAGTAGTTTGGTTTTTCAATTAATTTTTAACGCGAACTACACTTTTTGATTCAAAATTAGGGGTTAGGTTCGTAAAAGAAATGAAATGTCTTTTTAAAAATGTCATATCTAATCGTTTGTTTTCAAATGGTTATAGTATAATTACATACAAACTAGAATAAAACCTAAATTAATTAAAAATGAAAGCTTATACCAAATTAAATACTAAAAATAAATGTCATATCTTGGGTTCCGTTATTTACTTTTTCAATCTTTTTTATTATTTATAGATTTCACTTTAATATTTACAATAAAAAACATCAAAAGGAAATTATTGCTAAAAAATAATTTTATTTGAATTATTATTATATGAGTCTGTTTTTAAACGGTAGCGCTTTCGATTTAAATACTGTGTTATTTTTAAATCAATATTTAAGGCCGTGTAAACCCTTTTAGGATTTAAGTGTTTGGCTTACCTTGTAATAAATTGTGCATTTGTATAGGATTTGATTTACAGCATCAGTTTGAATACAGACTTTTTATATATATATATATAGCTCTAAAGTGCGATACATATGCTTTGATGATAGGTTGGCCGAGTGGGTGGAGACCCTAACTGCTGAACCGAGGGTCGCGCGTTGGATTCCCGCCCGGGATAAATGTTTTGTGTGCATGAATATGTCTTCGTGTCTGGGTGTAAAAATATCTATACATGTATATATAATAAAAAAGAATATTTATGTATGTATATCAGTTGTGTAGTACCCCATAATACAAGCATAATACTTACTTACTTTGGGACTAGACGGCGCTGTGTGGAATGTCCCAGATATCATTATTATATTATTATATGGCAAGTAAAATAAATGATGATTTTGTTGATGTACATTTGATTGGATACCATTTTTTTTTAATTTTTTTCGAAATGCATTCGCACTATACTTGTTTTAAGTTTTAGCACGGGAATCAAAATGTATATCAATCTTTTCGATTAATTTCAAGGCAAACTGCTACAAAAACTAAGGTATCATATCTGTGTTCTACATTTTCACAGTAGGCATTAACCAATAATAACATTTGAATAATTTGAATCCATCTGAAGTAATTAAGTAATTTAAAAAAATTGTGTATGGATTTTCAAGGAATAATCAATTGATAAAAATTTATAGCTGAAGACGTCACCACTACTAATACTATAGCTACGATGTTCTACGTACTTTTCACCGTCGCTGTAGTTGTGACGCCAAATATTTTAATGTTGTTTCTATTGCATAACTTATTCCTACAAATTATTGGTTGGTTGGAAAATTGGTTGGAAATTATTGTATAAATTCAAATTAAGATATTGAAAGTTAAACTGTTTTAATGTTATTATTAAATAAACTCCTCTTCTTGTCAAACGCTAAATTTTATTTATTTCAACTTTAATTTCAGTAAAACTTCTCTTTAAAAAACTTTCACTCTCTTGTACAAAACTGTACTCGTACACATGCTGTGAACCATAATTAAAAACTTAATATAATTATTTATTTAAACGATATCAACAAGAATATAATTCATGTCAGAACAGCGGGAGCTTTTTATTACGCTTTGATCATTTAAAAAGAAAGAGAATTAAGATGACAGCTTCTACAGTGCAGCAATAAGTTTCCTTGGCTTTAATCGCGTCACTTAATTCATCGTAATTCAATAAACATGAAATTCACGTTTGAGTAATTAACTGGTTAAAAAAATAGGATATTTGTAATAGAAATTCATGAAGTATAAAATAGAAGTTTTAGCTATTACATCGATTTACTGTAAGCTTTATAAAAGTAAAAACCGACTGGAATCCCTCTTCTGTGTTTACCGTCTAACCACTCATACTATAGCTAGCTGGCGTAAGATGGCGAATTTTAGTCCGAGTTTCAGTGTGCAAGGTTCTTCATCCCCGAGGAATCCGCGCGCCGGTTTCAACCCCCCAAAATTGCGTAATATCATTTCGATACTCTGAACTGACATAGACTCATAAATGATGACTCTATTGAAACCAAACGCTGCTTTCAAATTAATTTACTCTGTGGTTGTAAAAAAGGGCTTTGAATTTAAACCATTACTGTATATAATTTCTAATTTTATTAGATCATGAAACGTACAGAAACTCCGTAAACTCTAACATTTTATTTTGTAAGCAATAGTTTTATATGCTGTATTATTTATAAAAGAAAAGTGCTTGTAGTATTCGCCCACCGAGGAATCCGCACAAAGTAGATACGAGTACATATGACCGCACATACCATAGCTTTATTACCATTACCATTCTATTACCTCGATGATTGATTCATCATCATCATCAGCCCATTTTACCCCACTGCAGAGGCTTAGGCCTCCCCCAGGGTGAGGGGGGGAGGGGGGTTGCAGCTTAAATCCACCACGCTACTCCACTGCGGGTTGGAGATTGTAACAACCGCCATCGACTACATAACGTGCTCTCCGAGGCACGGAGTCAGTGATAGTTAATGTACTTAAGTCAGAAAAACTCATTGGTACACGCCCGGATTCGAACCATGGCCCTATGGCCTTATAAATTTGAGACAGGCTCGTTGCGCTCTGGGCTATCACGACTTCTGATGATTGATTACATACTTTAAATAAAGACTATATTTTTCATGAATTAAATATAAATGTATAGTTTTTAGATTTTTCTTTATATTTGAAGTATAAGACGTTTTTACTATACTACTATTCTTACTATTTGATATTTCTAGGTCAACGGGAAGTTTTGGTTCCCTTGAGAGTGTCAAAATATACGTTTTTTGCGACATAAACAGCCATATTTTTATTACGTTCACTTAGAAGTTTGATTTTTTCACAGCTTCAAGGGACTGTAGACTTGAGTATATGGTTTCAATTTCAATTCGATACCTCCACGGGTTTTTGAGATAAAGGATCTTGACCGACAGTTGGACGGACTTACAGACGGACAACAAAGTGATCTTATAAGGGTCTAGGAAATTCAAATAAGTTATGTTTTTATTTGAAGTTTCATGACATTTTCCAAAACTATAAAAAAAAACGAAGTGGGGCAAAAGAAACAAATCCTCCTATTGCATCAATCAAGGTTTTTGTTTATTTTTGATTATTTGATTGGAACTATACTTTCACAGCGAAAGTATAGTTCCAATCAAACTTTATGGTGGATGTGAATATAGGCACAAATCGCGTGGCAGTAACCAATTTTAGGTGTAGCGGGACGCAGTGGTGCGAGAGGTATATGACTGCACCTGCGCAAGCACGCTTAAAGCGTAGTATTCCGATCCGTCATTAAGTTTGAGGCGAACTATAAAAAGTTTTAATAATGAGTGAATCTAGATTGAATGAAAGAAGATTGAGTGAGAGAAATTAATAGCATTTGAGTTATTAAGGAACAAAATAACGATGAACTAAACTTTATTCCGAGAAAATCACACGAAAAATATCTGAAAGCCTATAATATATTTATTATGTAATTTAATTTTAATTTAGAGACTTGCTACGTGCTAATACCGTTCAATTTAATTCTCGTAACAATAATAATAATACCTGCGACACACGGCCATCTAGTTTCAAAAAAGGCAGGGCCTGTATTGTGGGTACTAGAAAACTGATTTACATACTTAGACATTTTCTGAAAGTACATATATTGATACATCACCGCCAAAATCGGAAGAAATATAAATGTTAATGCACACAAATATTTGTCCCGGCCGGGACTCGAACCCGTGACCTTTGATTCTACAGGTTAGGGTCTTTAACCACTCGAACAATTGGTCAGTCGGCCAATATGTATAAATCATATAATATTTTTTCATAGTTCAGAATAAGTGAGTTAAGAATAAGTTTACGATTAAAACGAAATAACCCACCGTGGAAACTTGATAGGTACCTAAAGATTTCATAATAATGATTGAAGTGTATGTTGTTGTAGCAGAAACAAGTTTTGCACAATTAAATGCAATAACTACTATCAAAATTAGGTTACTATAACAGTAAAAATAGAATAACTTTCTGAGCGCAGATCAGTTGAAACCATAATGAATTCTATATTAATATCGCTAATTTCATAGCGACAGATTTTGTCAGTACGTGCCAAGGAAATCTACGAAGAAGCCCTCTTCTGCGTTTACCGTCTCAATAACCACTCATGCTCTAACTAGCTGGTGCAAGATAGCAAATTTCAGTCCGCGAGGTCTCCGTGCGTCAGTCTTCCCCCGCAAAATCCTTGCGCGCCGGTCTGCACCCCCGCAAAATTGTCGCAACATTTTCGATATTGTGAAGTGTCATTTATGACTATTAAAACCAAACGCTCTATGGTGACTTCTAATGGCGCATGACCGAGGATGTTTTCATCCGATTAACGACGGTGTAACGCTTCAGTCGGGCATTAGCAGCCGACATGATCGACCGAAGACTATGTGATATTCGTTCCGAGTTTATTCGTTAATGAATCCATATCAGCCCAATGCCACACTGCATAAGCTTAGACTTCCCTTTGGGGCGAAGCTGCTTGGAGCTTAATCCACCACGCTGCTCCAGTACGGTTTGGAGGATTTTAACGACTGTCACCTGGTGACAATAACCGCGACCGACGGCTTGACATGCTCTCCGAGGCACGGAGTCAGTGATAATTATATACTTAAGTCAGAAAAACTCAATGGTACATGCCGGTTTCTAGGATCGAACCACAACCATCTAACAAGAATTGGGCTCTCCACCACTCGGCTATCACGACACTTGTTAATGAATATTATTGGATGATTTGTAAGATTACACCCATACGGGAAATTTACCTAAAGCATATTACCAACTTAAATATATCAGTTATCTGGTACTCACAGTTAATATCTATATGCACTATTATTAACATTTTGTGGTCGCCAAAATTCGTGCACTCGTCATTTTTTATCAAAGTTCTTTACTTCAAATTTACAATTGCTTCGTAACACATCTGCTTCTTATTATAATGTTCGAATAAACAGATGAATACAAAAGAGAGCTTATAACTTGATGACATGCTGTTACATAAGTTTTACATATAAAGGCATTATTTGTCCTTAGATTAGAAAGTTTCTGATATAAGCTTAAAAATCTCATTTAATAGAATTCTTCGTTAATAATTTGATTTATGAACGCAAAGCTGTTAATTAGAATTATGATTTATTATGAATAATAATTTACGTGTATTAAAGATAAGTTAAAAAATATAATCGAAGTTGACTCACTTTCGTCGCTACGGTCATACTGGTGATATCTGTAATCATAAAATATTATATAAATACAATGTAATTAAGTATGTTATATTAGATAATTTTATAGTTACATAAGTAGGTACTGAAGTTTAAATATTTTTTTTGTAATTCTATTAAACTTAAAATAAAGGCTAGAAGCAATTTGTAGGCGTACCTGTAGTAATAAAAGGAAAAGTTTTAAAGATTGAAAAACTTAAGGATGTAAGAAATATGCGTCAAAATTTCCACAGATTCTATTCCATTTCATTCCATCAGCCCTTTTATACCCCACTGCAAGGGCTTAGGCCTCTCCTCAAGATGAGGGAGGGAGCTTGGAGCTTAAATCCACCACACTACTCCAATGCAGGTTGGTGGATTGTAACGACTGCTATCTATTGACAGCAACCTGGACCGACTGTCTAACGTGCTCTCCGAGGCACGGAGTCAGTGATAGTTAATGTTCCTAAGTCAGAAAAACTCATTGGTATACGCTCAGATTCAAACCACGGCTACATAGCCTTATAGATTTTTTTTTTTTTAAATAACACATACAATCACAACAACGTCTAGGTCCCAAACTAAGCATTAGCTTGTATTTTGGGTACCAAGCAAAGACACCACATACATATAACAACCAAGACCCGGTGCCAGTATTAATATTCATCATATAAATACTGACCCGACCTGGGATTTGAACCCGGGACCTCCAGCTTCGTAGGCAGGGTCGCTGCCCACTAGGCTAAGCGGTCGTCTTTGAAACAGGTTCGCTGCGCTTGGGCTATCACGACATCTTGATACCTGTTTGTGTTCTTTGGTGTTACATATACAGATTAAAAACACTAAATCTTTATTTATTTATTCTAATAGTAATTAGTAAATACGCAGAGAAAAGCACGTACGTTAAAAATTTAAAACAATGTTTCATAATACAAACAAAGATAGCTCGATTTCATTTTCGTCACAAAAACTCAATGGTTCATTTGTTCCATTCAATAGATGTTAATTTATTAAAAAAAAAACAATTTAGGTACATGAGAATACAATTGACACAGATATACTCGACCATAAACTACCATTAACGACTAATTAAATGATAAGCAATAAAGTCTTTTGCTAACACGAATGGTTTTATTTAATTGTTTTATTGACATACCTACCTAATTATGGTCACGAAATTTCAAAATAAATCATTGTCATAGATTTAAATTGTTAGACAACCCTTTACACACGTTTAAGGTATTCATGTAAAACAACGTGAAAAACATCACAAGTGTTTTCGTGTGACAAGCATCCTGTATGTTACATTACAATTCTATCGCTGATCGACGTTTCTCCATCACTAAATTGGTTTTATAACTGCGGTCAGTAATAAACAATATCCTATTATAAGTTTCTTGAAAAGCGCTAGAATTTTGAATCATCAAATATACACTGCCTTTTACCCTTAATAGATTTTTTCTTATTAGTCATAAGTAATATATAAAAAATATGTCACTTATAAAGTGGTAGGACATCTTGTTTGACCCATTCGGTGTCTATCGTGAATTCGGTGCACGAGCTGAAGGTCACACAGCTTGCTGTAGAATAGGCTATGTTAAGATGGGTGTTCATTACAGGACAGAATCCACTACGAGGGAATCCCCGAAATACCCAAAGTCACTGACATACCTCAAAAGAATAAGCTAAAGTGGCAATGGCCTAGACACACTATTGACACAGATGACAAAGTATTGAGAAGAAGTTACATAAGTATGAAAAAATCTAACTGAAAGAAAATGGACAGTTAGTGATCGCATCGACCTACATTATTGTTTTAATTACCGCCGTGCCGGCGTTCACCCGTCGTACGTAAACAAATACAAACCATAAATAGACGTTCTTTTGAAGAAGAAAATTAAAAGAACCAAATTGTTTATGATATTTTTATTGGAAATATTTTTTTATTGTTGTTACTCCAATAATCTTTATCATAACAGCTGTCTATTGATGTATTTCACATTTTGATATTGGGACATTTTTAGAGTCTATTTTAAAATTTCTTAACACATTAATGCCCAATGAAATTTGATTGCTTGCAATTACTTATTTGTTGTCGAATAGTGTTGCCTAAGTAACGATGAAAATATCTATGCACATAAATGTTCTATTGCATTGATTCTAAACGACGATACTCTATTTTTTGAAATATAAATAAATTTTTTGAAATATGAATATTGAAATAGTAGAATGTATGGGTATGACTGACCGATTGGGCGAATGGTCGGAATCCTTAACTGCAGAACGAAGGGTCGCGGTACGATTTCCGCCCAGGACAAATATTTGTGTGCATGAAAATATAACATTGTTCCGTGTTTTTGGTGTAAAATATTTATATATGTTATTAAGAAAATTTAAGTCTGTATAGCAGTTGTTTAGTACCCATAATACAAGCACTCACTTGCTTACCTTGGGACTAGATAGTACTGTGTAGGATGTTCCATGTATTATTATTATATGTTATTGTTTGGGATAGCAGAATATTCAAGATGAAGCGTCATAGAAATGAGATTTATATTGATTTGACGACCGCTTCGACGACCGCTTAGCCTAGTGGGTAGCGACCGTGCCTACGGGGCTGGAGGTCCCAGGTTCGAATACCATGTCGGGCCAGTATTTATATGATGAATATTGATACTGGTACCGGGTCTTGGTTGATATATGTATGTGGTGTCTTCCTTTGGACCCAAAACACAAGCTAATGTTTAGTTTGGGGCCTAGATGTTGTTGTCATGTATACGTTAAAAAAAATATAGTTTACACATCATCGTCATTGTTTGTTTTAAATATTTTGGTAAATTACACATGATTTGTAATTTCAGAATCTTTATTTGCTTTTCTAGCACGAATTTTACATTAAATTCTACGCGGCTTCTCTAGATAATCTATGGTTGTTGTCTATAAGTTACATATGTAAACTTTATCGAATGTAACTATACGTAAGTTAGGAGATATATTTCCAATGTTATTCCATAACTATCATGAAGTTTGGCGCGAACTGTATACTGTAATCAACTATACTTAACTTTTAGCATCCGAACAAATTGTAGTTGATACGAAGCTGGTCTCAATATAATAAATTTTCTAAACATGTTCTAGAAAGGTGCAAGATATTTTATAGTTTGTATATATACAAAAGTGTTACAATCACGAGAATTGCATTTCGCAATTCAGTACTTAAAGGTGAATACCGACCTAGGCATTCATTTCAAGTGAAGGGACCAAAATGTAATACCATTGCCCTGGTATATATTGGAAGCTCTGACATAGTAAAGAGAGACTGGGACGCTCGATGACTTCTAAACATTCGATGTTGAGAAATTATAATTTTTATTTCATGTTTATAAATGTTAATAATAACTAAATTAAAATCTAAGTAAAAACTAAAAATACCTATCAATAATAAATATCTGCAGAGTCGAAGATCGCGGGTTCGATTCCCGCGCAGGACTATATTTGTGACATGTTTATTGCGTTCCGTGTCTGGGTGTAAATTATTTATATACAAGTATATTATAAAGAATTTTTAAGTATGTAAATCAGTTCTCTAGTAACCCATAATACAAGCATAATACTTTGAGACTAGATGGCGCTGTGTGGGATGTCCCAAGTATTATTATTATTATTAATATCATCTCCACTTTGTCATGAGAGGATATGTATTTTTCAACTCCTTATTCAATTTATGTAGAGGTATCCCCTAATATAATAATATGGTTTTCATATGTCCTCTAAAAATCATAAAAAAGGTAAGATGTAAGACACTTGGCTGTGAAATTTCATCAGGATTGATGGTAAAATTACGAAGATAAGCCTGTGAGATAAGGACAAAAAGACAGGACGAAATTACAATGTTTCCGTTTTTGCTATTTTGCTGGGGATTCCAATGGAAACCGAATGAAGTATATAATTACTTTGTTTTCAATTTGATGTTCAACTATACAATAAATATAATAGCTTCTAAGATCATTCTTAGGGGCAGGAATTAAAATGGTCCTTGTGTTAAGAGTTACTTTCCTTCCAATTTAAAGTCAATTGTAAAACAATCTAATTGGGGCCAACTAAAGTCTTGGACAAACAAAATTATTAAAATAGCGCGTCTCACACTTTCCACTATTGAAAACCGGAGCAAGGATATAACATTTCGTCAATCACTACATATAAAATAAAGTCCCCCACCGCGTCTATCTGTTTGTCTGTCTGAAGGCGATAAGCTCAAAAATTACCGAACAGATTGGCATATTATTGACACCAGTGGACAGGGTAATTCAAGAGGAAGGTTTACGTGTATAATTTATTAATGTTTTGTGGAAATTTGTTGAAATATGACGATTATTGTTGAAGAAGTCGGAAAAAAATCAAACCGGCTGGGAGCTTTCAACGTAAACGCTGCTTAATTCTTTTGAAATATAACAAAATAATGTATGGAGGAATTGTGTCTCTTTTATAGGCCTAAAGAAAAGTCCGCGATGGTATATGTCTATCTTTTATGAATAGCGTACTATACTTATTTTTATGTTTAAAAAATGGTGTCATATTATGAGGTAAAATATCTTAGGAGCTATCGCGAAATATAAATACCGCGCGATAAGGATCTGAGCACCTCGGCGGCTGGCCATACCGGACGACGCGACATGCGTGGTTAGACTGAAGTTATCAATCTTGTATACAAAGAAATATTGAAGTTTGTTTTATATATTTATTCTTTACATTTACAAATATTTTTAGAATTGAAAATAAAATACATTGAAAATACTCTAAGTAAGATGAATTTACGTTACATTTGAATCTAATTGAAACTCATCCACATGTTGACGCAACAAGCTGATAAGACACTGCGCAGAAAAAACACTACGGCTTATATGCTCTGCTACCCGTGCGAAGCCGGGACGGGTCCCTAGTATAACATAAGAGCGAAAGAGAGACAATCGTCATGACTTAATAGTCGGAGAAAAACTTAAAACCTCAAAGTACGCTTGGTGTATTTTTTCTGACATTTTTGTATTTACGACACGGTATCTTGTTTTTTTTCATATCTTAGAATACAATGTAAAGATAGTTTGAATTGATTAAACCAAAAATAAAATTGTAGCGTAACAAAATACGTATTGTTTCATGTCGAACAAAATGTTGGCGTTGAGCTCTTTTATATGAAAAAAGTGATCTTCGGCCTATTTTTTGGCTTTAACTATTTATTCCTCAGAGAGTTCGACAAAATTAAAAAAGACTACAGGTACCTGTGTATGCTTATATATACGTATTAAAAGTATTGAACTTCCGCGTTTTAAAAGCTAAAATTAGACCTGCTTGCCAAAAATTTTAATCGATTAAAACGTTATGACATTGAATTTAACTAAAGTCTTAATTATTAAAAGTTTAGGTTGTACAATATTACTATCATACATGAAATAGTAAATTTTAATTAAAGTGGATGAATTTAAATTCAATATAATTTTTTTGGAAGATAAAAAAACATTGCCAAAGAGTTGAAAATTTGCTTGCAAATAAAACTTCAAATTTTATTTAATATAAAATAGTACAGAATAAGATTTTATCAAATAATTCCTAAATCTGAAATTGCTAATAATTAAAAATAGTTGCCTAATTTTGGACTTTTTTGTTGCATTTTAATTTTACTATCACCGCGTCTAAAGAAGACGACTTCAAAAATTGTAACGTACTTATTAAAGGATAAATATGAAAATGTGGTGTAATATATATTACATGTCATTTTCATATTTATCCACTAATATACTTATTTTTATACTTTCTAATATACTTTTTTCTTAAATTATCGTTCAGAATGTATCATATCTTAGTATTTATTTAATTTTGTACATAAATACTAAACTAAATAAAGATTAAATTTTAATAATAATATAATTTGATAGTATTTTAAATTTGTAGATTATAATGTATAGTTTTATAATCAGTTAACAAATATTCTAATTGAAAATAAATAAATAAATTAATTAATTGATTTCAATTTCAATTATATTCTGGACAAAAATTTAAGAAAAAATAAGAAAGTAAGCATTCATTTCAGGTATGATTTATTATTTTCATTTCAATTTATGGTGAAAATTTTTGCAAGCTTTAGAAATTTATTTCTAAGTATAATTTAATGTTTTAAAAAAAGGGTACCTCGAAGTATGTTTTTATAATTTAATAAAATGTTATGAGTTTAGAATAGTCAAAATTTTGTAAAACTGAAAATTGTAGAGGCTGTGTTAAAACTGTTCAGAAATTGTATACAATTTTTAAATATCAATTTAAAGTTGTACTTTCACTTTCGTTTGAAATACAAAACTTATTTTTAATAATCAGCGTCAATATATAGTTGACGCTGATTGTTGATTATTAATTGATTAATGTGGCTTGGTAGATACGGCATCTTTTAAAAGTTCTCATAGAACTTTTGGGCTTTTAGCAGAAATTAAAAACTTTTATTATAATAAATATCATAAATATAATTTATTAAAATTATATAATATAATTTATTATAATTATACTGGTGCTCTATTGACACTGACTACATATTTTAAAAATTGTGAACATAACAGAGTCGAAAAAAAAGCAATAAAGTGTTAATTTTAGCATTTAAATGAAAAAGCTGCTTTTGAACTTTTATAGAAAAGTGATAATTGCATTTCAAATAATAAGAGTAATATAAGCATGCTTATGTCTACTTTTTGTTCACAATTATGTATGTTTTTATCCGACTCAACAATGCACTCTTACGAATCCAGATTCTAATAGTATTGGATTATCTTTTATATGTTTTTTATTACTTTTGGAATAATCCTATTTAAGACTTAACACGAAATGGTGTTACAAGTTTAAGTTCACTTTATTACGATAAAATAAAATAAAAAATGTCTTGTTAAATTATCGTTCTTAAAAAATATTTATATTTAATAATATATCCGAAACATTACTTTTATTTTTCACAAACATCAAAATATATTTCCAATATATTTGCTCTATAAATTCTAATTTTATGACTTTTTTCTTATATATTTATTAATAATGAATACCTGGCTTTTATATTAAACAAAAAAAAACAAAAAAACAGTCACACACACAATACCACTAAAACACTTACTTTTTATATCGGGAACACTGCTCACTTAAATATTCAATAGTAAACCTTAAATCAACGAAAAATAACAGCTTTATAGAAACTATCTTTAAAATAACGTTGTTGCATTCACGTGTCGCGGCGCAGGCGCACTGAGTACGCTGAACTAACTCTCCGTTTATATACTTGATCTCGTTTCTAACATAGAGGTTTACCGATGTTTCTTAATACGGATGCTGTTATGGTGTTTTTACACTTGCGCTGCATTTTTAGATGCTGTTTGTTGGAATCTTGGAGTGGACTGTATTTTGGACTGGTACACAATGAAAGACGTCGTTGCGTAGATAGACTGAATTTATTCTAAGTATAGCTCAATAACACGACATGTTATAATCGATCGTCCTCATTCTAGTGAACAATAGAAAAATATATTTATTCTTTTATATTTATTTCGAATCCTTAGGTTTATATTGACAAATATGACATAAAATAATTAAAAAATATAAATTTCATGTTGCCAGCAACACTGTTACATGAGGTTTTTGGTATTGAAATATAATTCACGACTACAATATATATATGTAGGATTTGTGAAAATAAAAAATAATTTGCGTTTATTGTTACTATTAGACGACACGGTTTAGTACAAGTCGGACTTATACACGGAATGACCCTGTAATTTCTATATTTATTACACCTTAGGGCCTGGCTCTGGCTCGTCTATTCAAAAAGCGAGTTGAATTTTCAGCTATAAATTTTTTTCACATTGATAATCACTAGCATATAGCGTTTGTTGTATCGAATTCGAAACCGATGAAATCCAAAACAATAAAACAGAATCAGTACTATTGTATTAACCTTAACGAAGTGGGAGAGCGTTATTTGTACTCGGTCACACTCGGTGAATCTTCGGGAATTTTGTGTCAATCAGTCATAAGGACCGTATGTATAGCTAAGGCAACTACGTGGTAACGTATGTTATCAATGCATGTTATTTTGTTTCAGCAGAGCAACAGTTTTGTGTTTTAAATAGTATACAAAATACAATAATCGCTTTACGGCAACATTATACGTTGCGTTGGTAAGTTGAAAGATGTAACCGAAAGCGTCGACCAGAAACGTTGATAAATCTTAAAATAATCGACGTGTCTCAAGCCTCCATGGAACAGTCGAAACTAAATAACACAATTATATAGCTACTACCCAAGGTAGTGTATTTTCGTCGTTTGAGATTTTTAGCAGGTGTTGTTGCAGCGCCAGCGACTCGTCCGATGTGAGATGCTGTTATAGAGTAGCAAAGCAAGTAGCGTTCCACACCAGCGAATTTACCTGTTTCCAGGAAAGAAAAGTCATGCCGTCTGGCTTTTTGCCATCATCACGAACAACGCCGTTCGGCTTGAGTGAAGCTGCCACGCTGGTGGAGCCAAGGACCTGACAGACGATGCCGTTAATACAAGCGTGCGTGACAAGCGACCGGCACTTCGAATGCAGCAAGAGCCATGATGATCGAGAGGGTCGAGGTCACTGCCACACCAACACCTGCGAGGCTCATTAGTTCTGATGCCGAGACTCAGGCGGGTGCACGAAAAGAATGTTGTGTTATCCATCATTAGGCCTAAATTGTGATTTTGCAATTTTTATGTTTCGCACAAAGGACATTGTTTCAAGTTCGATTGTCGTTTTTAAATAATAAAATTATGTTTTTAAAATTTTTATATGATTATTTTAAAATTATATTCTATAAATAATTACAATTTTGATTTTAACTATTAACCATAACCATAGTAAATAAATTTTACAGCAGCATTTTTCATTTAAATTTAAAACGCAGTTGAAGTACATAAACTATTACATTCAATCTATTTTGCTAAAATGAGTATTCTAGAATAGATTATCTTTGGAACTATTACTTATACAAGTGTTAACTAAACTATATGCGCTATTATTGGTTTTTTTGAATAATTTTTTTATATTAATAGTTCCTAAGATACAAAACTTTCAAAGTTTCAAAGAGCAAATGTAGAGAAAAAGTGAATTAACTTACAAATATTTAAATTGCTAATAGAAAACTTATTTTTCATAAATGAATATATATCACATCATTCAAGGATAGTGTAGTTTTCTATCAGTGAAAGAATTTTTGAATCGTTTAGGCAATTCCAGAGTTCGTATACAAACAAGGAATTTTACCTATTTTTAAAATATTCGATTATGTTCGATTTAAACGAACTGTAAGACTTTAGGCGCGTTCGGCTGCCGTCGGTATCTCTCGGCTAAAACTCAATAAAGCTTATCGGAGTGATTCTTATACTAATGAACTTAACGAACTACGTTACAAATTATTTATACAGGCAGGCTCAAAAAATAAATGTAAGCGGGCCCAATAGCGACTAACTTAAGATGCTGCACACTTTTATTCATTGTAATCTTACTACGGAGTACAGAAGCGGTAAGAATTAGAAAAAGATCTTACCAAATGGGATTGGATACGTAGTCAACACAGTCTCACTAAACTGAAAACTTTGACTGGCCCAGCTCACCCCAAAAAGCAAAAAGAAAGTAATGCTTATGAGTCCGGAAAAGCTGGGTTTAATAAGTGTTCAATATAATGAACATTTTGTATTGCTCAATCATTTGTGTCGTGATAGCCCAGAGCGCAACGAACCTGTCTCAAATTTATAAGGCCCCATAGGGCCATGGTTCGAATCCGGGCATGTACCAATGAGTTTTTCTGACTTAAGTACACAATATCACTGACACCGTGCTTCGGAGGGCACGTTAAGCAGTCGGTCCCGGACGCTGTCAATAGATGGCGGTCGTTACAGTTCCCAACCCGCAGTGGAGCAGCCTGGTGGACTTAAGCTCCAAGCCCCCCTCCTCACCCTGGGGGAGGCCTAAGCCCCCCTCCTCACCCTGGGGGAGGCCTAAGCCCCTGCAGTGGGGTAAAAATGGGCTGATGATGATGATGAATCTTTTGTAAATGCCAGATATTACTTTTGAAAGTGAATGAGTGACAACGGTGATTTTGAACGATCCAAACACGATGATGAGACACACGATGATAAGGGTAAGGTCTCTTTAAGTGATAAATATTTTCACTTTTCTGTTTTGCATATGTCGTGTACTTTTTTGTTGTTTGTTTCAATTTCTATTATTCATATTATAATTTATATTAATTTTTTTTAAATTAGTAAATAATAAAAATAGGGGTCTTTTTGAATGATAGAGTTGAACTACCTAGGTCACCAGTTATAGGGGTTTGTGATGGATGGGCTTGTATTGCCTAGGAAAATTGACATCTGTTTGACTCTTGTACTTGTAGAAAAAAAGGAAATTTGTCGTGTTCTCAACTGCGCCTCGCCGACCAGTAGAAGGTTACAGTACAACAAAAACTAAATCGTAGATAAAATAAATTTAATAAACATTATACAAAAACTATTAATAATATTATAGAACACACGTGTAGAGAATGAGTTGTGTAACTGAGTGCGGTGGTGTTTCTACTGGTGTCTACTGGTAAGGATTCGTGTAATTACTAGGTTTTTATATGATTTATGAAGTGGCGTTTGGCTATTTGATTGGATTGACGTGTTTAACGATTTCATGTTTCAGCCAATCAAAAAACAATTTCCAAAGTATTCAGGTCGTTTAATGACCGGTGTGTTTCAGCAGTCAGCATGAAATATTGGTCGCCGATTTAGACTTTAGTATAAGGGGTCAATACCCTTATATATTTTTTATTTTTTCCGGATAGAATTTTTTTTAAGTACTATTTTGGAGCTGAGTTTTTCCCTGGACTCGGATTTTAAACTTACCAGGTTCCAAAAATGAAGTCACGTGCTCCTTCAACCTACTTCAATGCAGTGTGGCAAATATTTAAGCAATATGACGATGCTTCATGTAACAAAGGGCCACATTATGATTTAAATAAAAACCCCAAACGTTTTTTACGCACAACATACATTATACTCAAAGTATTATTTATAGAAATGAAATAATAATAGTATAATATCTTTTCTTTAAGTATTGAAGCCTCATTTACCAGCTAGCGGTACTTACCCAATTCTTTCGTTTCTCGTGTTGCGTGAGGTCTCAAGTTTAAACATATATTATGTTATTAGTTAAATAATATACTCTAAATTAAAATCTAATTTAAAAAAAAAATAAGAATACCTAGAAATTAAAAATACTATCTAAATAATGATAAATGAGAAAATTTTAAAGAGACGACAGGTTCAGGGTGCCAAGGATACTTGCCGCGTTGCCACGCTGTATTGCGACACTGATCCTCTGAACAAGGTATTCCTTGCTCAAAGGATCCCCTGTCAACAGACGCAGCGCGACACCCAAATTGTGAGCAAGTATTTGGCATCCTTGGACCAGGGACCCATCGTCACGACAGCGAAAGGAAAGAAATGGTATCGATTTAAAAGTTCTACGTGCTTGACTATTTTCCTACGAGCTGCTGTCTCAGCAGCTCCTCGAGTTTTTTTTTTTGATGTATTTTTTACATAACTTTGGCACAAAATTTACATCCCAAACAAGAGCCCTACCACTTTTGGCATAGCCAAGGCGTACATAACGTAATATGTCAACTTAGGCGTACCAATCATGGTTACGCCATCATATCCTTTGACATCACCCCGGAAAATACCTAGAAGTATTTTCCGGGGTTTTGAAGACAGGAGTAAATTAGTAGATTTTTCGTTGTTTTATCTAATTTCTAGAAAGAGTCCCTTGATTTGCTGTCGCATTAGTTTTAGTTGATACCCGTTGATGTTCGTACATAATCAATGAGTAAATAACATCTTCATCATCATCAACCTATTTTTACCCCACTGCAGGGGCTTAGGCCTCCCCCAGGGTGAGGAGGGGGCTTGGAGCTTAAGTCCACCACGTTGCTCCACTGCGGGTTGGGAACTGTAACGACCGCCATCTATTGACAGCGTCCGGGACCGACTGCTTAACGTGCCCTCCGAAGCACGGTGTCAGTGATATTGTGTACTTAAGTCAGAAAAACTCATTGGTACACGCCCGGATTCGAACCATGGCCCTATGGGGCCTTATAAATTTGAGACAGGTTCGTTGCGCTCTGGGCTATCACGACACTAACACGATGAGTAAATAACATGATTGCACTAATTAATTACAATTACAAAGAAATTGGTTCTTACATTGGTGTATATTTATTAGTGAATGGATTTGCTTCCATATGTTACTTACAATTTTGCAGCCATACTTATAAAAGTTGGTGAAAATTAATAGTAAAGAAGGTCTATTTGTTTTAAGTGGGTTTATTAAAAATAACTGTAATTATCTGAATAAATAAATAAATAAATAATTTATGTCTATTTATTAAAAAATTTACACTAATTTACACTTCGTTGATAAAACTTACCTTAGTGAATGCTTTAGTTCAAAGGAAGCTCTGCGCATTTCAAGTTTCTTGTCTAAGGGCTTTTGGTCTGTGCTTTGACATGTCAGTCAGTAGATCTCTCCTTTTATCTAATTAAATATATATACTAACTGTCGATAGACCGAGGGGTTAGAGACTCTAACTGCAGAACCAAAGGTCGTGGGTTCGATTTCTGGGCGAGACAAATGTTTTGTGTGCATAAACATGTCTATTTGTTCCGTATCTGGGTGTGAAATGTTTATATATGTATATGTTATAAAGAATAATTAAATATGTGTATCAGTTGTTTACTACTTATAATATAAACATAATACTTAGCTGTGTGGGATGTCTCAGGTATTAATATTACATTATTTATATATATTTATATTCATATATGTTCTGTATATTGCATACTCGAATTAATTGTATGAATTCATAGTATTTAAGTGCAAAGTAATAAAATCAACAGGCTAACGTAACTTTTCATGAAGACTTCCACGTTACGTTATGTCAAAATGATAATCGAAAGCGTTTTCAACTGAAATGCAAGCGAAACCGTGCGAAGGAGATTGTATCGAAACAATCGCGGTACAGTGACACAGTTTTGACGTCGCGCTGTGAAACCGTCTAGAATGGTGTTAATTAAACTGAATTATAGTTAAATGAGAATCTTCGATCAAACAATCTCGTGGATACGAAAACGTTATATAGAACTTTTAAACGAGATAGCTTAATCGCCTTATAAACTTAAAACAATACAATTTAAGAATTTCAATAAACGTCATGCGTGGTATGTAAATATATAATTAAAGCACGTCTATGCACTCTACGGATTGCTACCGAAAAGACAGAAAAACCCGATATCCGTAGAAAAGTTGAAATTCATAATCTTAACTCTTTTGTACAGCTCCCGGACAAGTATTAGATTGACATTGGCTGCCAAAGTGCTCAAAGGAGTTGTAGGACCAATATAGAACTATAAAGTTCATAGCGTTTTCCATAGCTTCTGAGCAGTTATTTCACAGCTTTTAATTGTTTCTAGAGCTTGTGCGCTAAGTAGGTTATAACCGTAAACTAATCTAAAAATTTATGTTGAGATAACCGCTACGTAATGCAAAAACCCCACCAAAATCGACGCAGTCATTTTAAAGTAACAATGAGTTGCAGCGCTCTCTACTGGCCTATAACTGTATTATATGTATAAAAACTTGCTTCGAAGTGATACCTTTGTAATGCAAATAATTGCATCAAACTTATAATCATCAAGGAATATGGAGATAGTAACATACGAGGTCAGCGTCACAATGAATATTTATTAGTAAAAAAAGATACAATTTATGCTTCTTCCCGCTTTTTGTTCAAAAGGCCGTATTTCGAATCCCAAGGCATGTTCCAATGAGTAATAACTACCATTGACTGTGTCTCAGAAAGTACGTTAAGTCATCGGTCCCGGTTGTCATCAATAGATGGCAGACGTTAAAATCCACCAACCCGCAGTTGAGCGGTGTTTTGGATTAAGCTCCAAACACCTTCATCCTGAGGGGAGGGCTAAGCCCCTGGAATGGGTTATTAATGCACTTCACCATATTTGTGAAAAAAGTTGGTGCAGTTGTATGATTTTCTCATTTATTATATTTCAAGTGGATATTTAGGTTCTGTAATTTTTTTATTTTGAAATTACTAATAAAAATTTAATAAAATAAATTTTTCATTACATTTCATTCGTCGTAATGTTAACAAATGACGTCACTGCACGATTTACTTACAGAAATTGTTTCATCGACATTTTTGTAGATATCAATAAAATTCTTTCACTTATTAATTTCCTTTAATAAATAATAATAATAATAACGTATACATGACAACAACGTCTAGGTCCCAAACTAAGCATTAACTTGTATTTTGGGTACCAAGCGAAGACACCATATACATAAAACAACCAAGACCCTGTGCCAGTATTAATATTCATCATATAAATACTGACCCGACCTGGGATTCGAACCCGGGACCTCCAGCTTCGTAGGCAGGGTTGCTGCCTACTAGGCTAAGCCGTCGTCCATCTACTAAGAATCTACTACTACGGAGACTTGGTTCACAAGTTCAAAGAAAGACACATATAAATACAGCACTTGAGTATAAAGCAGGAAAACACCCAATAGGCAGACCTACATTCAGTTGGAGAGATTCCTTGAACTAATGCATGCAATACATTGAGCGTAATTATCTGAACTGGATCAGGCTAGCATGAGATAGCCAAGGAAGACAGACAGCGAAATATCTGAGGAATAACGGTAAAAGCAGCTTTATCGTCTCATAATATACTCGTATATGTACGCAGTATAATATTTATTCATTCCTACTGTCCTGTCCTGGCTACAGGTTACATGTAAACCGATCGGATAAAAAATCCCCTCATTTTCCTTCCAAGCCGCAAAGGCTTACACTCCCTCCAGTAACCACGTCTCCTTCGGTATATCGGAATTTATTTCTTTCGGTTGCATAACTCACCGAATGAGAGGCACAAGTACATAACAATCACTGACTCCGTGTCTCGGAGAGCACGTTAAGCCGTCGGTCCCTGTTTTACCGACTTGCCATCTGATGACGGTAGTCATTAAAAATCACCAATCCGCAATGGAGCAGCGTAGTAGATTAACTTCCACGTACCCTCATCCCGAGGGGAAGCTTAAACACCTGCAATTGGGCATAACTGGATTATTATTATAAAAAAAAGTGTAAGGCAATAAAACTCACATTACGATCGACAAAGAAAATCATTACAAAACATAATTACAACATTTACACAAGTACAAAAGCTTATTTCAAAAATCTCATTATTAATTTGGTTTGATACAAAACTCATTATTAGTCTTTTATTCATTGTATAAAGTAATGATATATCTTCCTGCCATTATCGCTAATGTACAGGCAATTCCAAAATTTATTTGTATATTTTTGGCTCTGAATCATTATTTCATATCATCTTATCATTATTTAACATTATAATGTATTTAAACTAATATTTAATGTACTTATTATTTTCACACACTTTTTCCTTTTATACCGATTATTCGAAACATAAATATTGAACTCCAAAAATACTATTGACTAATCGTTTGGCAGAGTGTTTAGACACCACACCTATGGAGCCAGGATTCACTGGTTCGATTCCCGCCCGACACAAAGGTTTGTGTGTATGAATAAGTGTCTTTGTACCGTGTCTGGCTATAAAAATATCTATATGTGTATATATCATAAAGAATGTTCAATTATGTATATAAGTCGTTTAGTACTCCATAATACAAACATAATACTTGCTTACTTTGGGACTAGATGGCTCTGTGTGGGATGTCCCAGATATACGTATTATTATTATACTATATAATAAAAAAACCAACAAACCACTCAAGTACTTGTCGGTTTGACATAAAATAATAATAATATCTGGGACATCCCACACAGTGCCATCCAATCCCAAAGTAAGCAAGTATTATGCTTGTACTATGGGGTACTAGACAACTGATTTACATACTTAAATATTCTTTTTTTATAATATGTAGATATATTGATACTTTTACAGCCAGTCATAGAACAAGTAGATATGTTTATGCGCACAAATATTTATCCTGGAGGGGAATCGAACCCGCGATACTCATATCCGCAATTAGGGTCTCTAACCACTCGGGTCAGTCTGTCAGTCAGATGAAGTTAGGATGTAGTGATAATTTTCTTACGTAATTTATATCATATTATTATTATGGAATTTAACTTCAGGAATGTATCTCCAATGTAAGATCAGATTATAAGATGAAAAACCGGCCGCACCCAATTTTTCAGAGGACTGGATGGATTTAGAGGAAGAGAACAAAATAAATTATGTAAGAAAGGCCATTATAAAGACAAATATATCGTGTGACCCTACTTTTGAAAAACTAACGAAACCCATCTGGAAGGTATGCATATTTTTTAAATTTTAATTTTAATAGGGGAGATGTTCGAGGCAATCCAAGTATTGTTTATTTCAAGTTTTTGGTCAATACCTATACAGCAGAGACAAATATCTATGTGTCAAATTTCAACCCTGTAGTCTTAATAGACTAGTCCGGATCAATGAGTCCGAATAAAATGATTGTGATATACAGACAGACCCTCAGACGAACATGGACTGTTAAGATTCCTTTTTTGACTAAGGAACCATGAAAGAAGAATGGTTATTTATTTCTTCTTCATATTTCTAGGATCTTAAAGATTTATATGTTATCCATTTTAGTATTATAAAAACAAAAATATGTCTACCTGCCCGTCTGTTACTTATTCTTGGCTGAACCCTTAAACTAATTTAGATGAAATTTGGTATAAATACAGTTTAAACACTGAGGAAGGACATACATTTTGCAATGTGGAAATATATGTGTATTTTTATTGCATTTGATAAGGCTTTTGACTAGCATCTTCAAATGCGCTCATAAGATTTGTGTTAAAGTGAAAATGTTAGGTTGGGGAAAAAGTCTTTTAGTATCCTGTTTGCATGAAATTGTAATCCAATCTCTTTGGTTGTACTGTTTATAACTGGCTGGTTAATTCCATTACAAAAGTGACAGTTGAAAAAAAATACACAATAACAACAGTTTCCTGCCATTATTCAACTGTCTGTCCAAAAAAATGGGTGAATTTAACGAAGAAATTAAAAATATTTTGAAATTTTATTACTAATAAAGATAAAAATGCGACATAAGCCGCAAAGAAAATTATTATCATTTATAGACTTAATGCAGTAACAGTAAGAGTAGCACAAAGTTGTTTTTTAAGCGTTTTCAATCAGGAAATATTAATGTTAAAGATACAGTTCGCTCTGGTCGCCCTGTTATAAAGAAGTCGCCATTTATGAAAAATTGGAGCAAGATCGGTATATCAGTAGTTACAAGATTGCTAAAAAACTGGGCATTGACAGTATTGACTAATTTGATAAAGTCTGGATATACATCTGACATTATAATATAATCTTTCAGTACACAGGTGGCCCGTAGGTATTGTATAAAAATGTTTTAGGACACTAGTTAACACACAGCAGTTGCCCAAAATCAAATTCTCGAGAGAACAAAATCAAAAATGCTATTCCGACCTAAATTATATATATCTAGTGAGTCCGATTAATTAATATCCACTGAATTTAGAAAACCTTTGGTTGTATGGAAATGAAGTCGCCAGTTTTCTTTGGATATATTTACAAATCTTCATAAATTATCATTTTTTGTTTTCGAAGGTTTTAGGTATGACGGTAGGAATGTTTTTCATTTTCCAAATTTTCCTATACATCTAACGACTCCGTTTAAAAAAAAAGGTAGTTCAAATTGTCACATCCAAATTTTTTGCGTGAAAGAATTATCGATACAGCGTGGTTACTTATTCAAACAGAAATACCAAACACGAGAAATGCGCAGTCGAGGATATAGCGGAGAGTATCTCGCCGGTGGTGGCGGCCGCAATTTTGTAGTGCCATAAGAAAAAACACGTATTTTCTTACTATCTCAAAGATTACAATTTGAAAGTTAGTGAAAAATCATACTGTGTACGTGCACTACCTACTGTAAATAACATAAAAGTACAGATTGACCAGAAGCCCTTTTCTGCGATTACCGTATAACCACTCATACTCTGAGTAGTTCGTGTAAGATGGCGAGTTTTATATCATGGAGAGTAGCACATCGCATTAGCGGGGTACGCGTGTTCGACTACGTGTTAATTCTATATTATTCTGATTTCTGTGAAAATTACAGAACGCTGATTGTTGTACATGTAAATATGAGATAGCGATTAACACGACACCATCCAAATCACCCCATTATGCCCCATGAGGAAGCTTACGCCTCCCCTCGGGATGTAGGTGCTTGGAACTTAATCCATCACGGTGCTCCAGTGTGACTTAACGGATTTTAACTACTGCCATTTGATGATGGCAACTGGGATCGACGACTTAAAGTGCTCTATGAGATACGAATCAGTGATAGTTGAGTACTTAGGTCAAAAAAAAACGCATTGGTAGATGCCCTGAGATTCGAACTATGACCTTCTAACAAGAAGCGGACTCGCCACCACACTGCTAACACGGGACCGGTTAGCCATAATTCAAATCGATTCGTTAACCTACCTGAACATCTCAATTTCGAGCCGTTGGCGGATTTTTAATATTTTAAAATTCACTTCTGTTCTTGAGTGTATATATCCGAAAACTTGTTTTTGTGATTGGCCATCACTATTGCTGATTATTGTACCGAAAGAAATATCTTCGCACTGTTTGCCCAGGTCAAATTTAATGACACTGAATTATTTTACAAATGTCGGTCAAGGATTTACAAATTAATATTGGGTTTCTATTGAATTCTCGCACGTTTCGTTACTAACAAGGAAAAAAGTTAGTCGGGGGCCACTGATCGACGTGATTGTCAGTCGTCTGTGCATCCCCACGGGAATATTATATGATAGACTTTGTTGCATCATAAAAAAACACTCCATTGAAATATCCATACAGCCAAGGATATATAGAATATTATTGTGTTTTTATAAAATTTTTGTTATGTGGTGATAGTCCAGTAGTAGCGAGCTTGCCCCTTGTTTACAAAGGCATGGTTCGAATCTCAGGGCATACCAATGAGTTTTTTCTAACTTATGTTCATAAGTATCACTGACTCCGTGCCTCAGAGAGCACCTTAAGCCGTCTCAGTTCCGGTTGCCATAAATACATGGCAGTCGTCAAAACCTCCGAACCCGCACTGGAGCAGCGTGGTGGATTAAGCTCCAAACTCCCTCATCCTGAGAGGAGGCTTAAGCCCCAGCAGTGGAGTATTAATGGGCTGATGGTATGGTATTAAATTTTTATAAACCTATAAAGTGGCCGTTTTGTATGAAATAAGTTAAAGTATTCTTTTGAAACCTCTTTGATTCTGTTATTCAAAGTAATCACCCGTGCAATCGATGCATCTTTCCCAACGCAGTGGAAGTTTATTAATGCCCCTGTTCTTCCAACTTCCAACCCCAACTCTAGCAGCTTGGAGCCTGTTTGTTGTGCAGTATGGGGTCGCCCGTTGTCGTGAAGGAGCAGCGGGATGACCGATTGACCAAAGCTGGTCGCAGACGTTGCGAGCTTCTCCATCATTGTCTTTAGTTTTTCACAGTACACATCTGCAGTAATGCTCATGCCATTTTATAAAAAGCTGTGATGAATCACACTAGACCAGCAAAAAGTGACCATCACCATTTTAGGGGTTATTTTTCGCTTAACACATTGCTTTAATGCTGAACCAGTATCTAACCAACTTGCTGAACGCTTTCGATTCTCGAACAAAATTCATTTTTCATCACAAGAAACAATCCGGTTTAAAATTCCTTCATTTTTGTGCTTGTTGAGCAACGCGAGGCAGGTCTCGTCGTCTACGTTGCGCTGGCGATCGTTAAGTTCGTGGGGTACCCATCTCTCAAGCTTTTTTACTTTGCCAATTTGTCGCAAATGGTCCAATATTGTTTTGATGCTAACATCAAAAGATGCTGTTAATTCAACTGTAGTTTGAGTATCATCAGCTTCCACAATCGCCTTCAATTCATCATTGTTGACCAAAATGTCCGGACGACCACTAGGTTCATTATTCAAGTCATAATTTCCAGAACGGAATCGGGCAAACCAATAACGGGATGTGCGTTCGTTTGCGAAGTTATCTCCATAAACGTTGTTAATGTTACGTGCCGTTTGTGCCGCATTAGTGCCACGACAGAACTCATATTCCATAATTACACGAATTTTTAAAGTGTCCACTATGACGAAAAATATTCAAATTTAATGAAAACACAGCGCTAATCAATGAACAAAAGACTGACATGGTAAAAAGAATGTCATGGTTTTAAAACAATATTAATTTGAATTTAGAATTCATAGCCAATCAATATATTTTTTTTAAATGGCCAGCACTTAAGAACGGCAACTTCATACACCTAATATTTTTTAATTATGTGTGTTGACTGAGCACAGTGTTGTTTTTAATATTATTACATAAATAAATAAATAATAATAATGCAAAAATTAACATTTCGTTTTGGATATTATTTATTTTTGGTTATTACATTACCGATGTAAATCAGTTTTCGTTTATAAGAAAAATTGTATAATAATAAGATGAAGTCACGGATCCAAGTTCGCTCATCCCGAGAAGAGGCCTATGCCCCTGCAGTGGGGCATTGATGGGTTCGTGGTGTGGCATGGTAAAGTCACGGAAGTAAGAACGTCGTTTTCGAACGTTGCGTCATGTGGCAAGCATAAAATAAGTATAGTGAACGGAAAAATTAAACTCTCAATCATCACGTTTTATGACCGCTGTTTCGTTTTGTCAGAACTAGAGACGCGGTCTAGTTTTGTCACACCCAAAAGCTTACGAGTACTTTGCCTCCTTTGACAATCGTGTATTAATAAGAAATGAATGCTATGTTACCTTATTAAGGCTTAAACTTCGAAAATTTAAAAAGTATAAAAAATCCTCCTTTTACGTCGTTTCTAGAGCTAAAATTGTTGAAATTTTCAAACCTATTTGACTTTAATACTGTAGTCAAGTCAGGGCCACACTTACGTGTAATGCCACCATTTATCGCTTAATTGATGTGAATTACACAGATTCACGAAGTTCGTAATTTTATGGACCGCACGCTTTTTTGACAGAGACGTCATATCGTTCGCGCCATCCATTCAGTCATCGAAGACTTTTTTATGTATGAGTTAAGAATACATCGTGATGCCTGATTACCGAAATAGTTTTGCATTTAACACACTTCAAAAAATGTGGCGTATGCGAATGACTCGACAATGGTGAACAAAATGCAATACTATTTGTAGAGGTCGCTGATTTAGATTCCGCTAATTTTTGGCATAGCTCTAACTTTATATATACGCATTGGTTTTGTTTTTTTATCTTTTACTTACGAAAATGTTCAAGTTCAAGTTAAATATTTCATTTCCACAAGTCGTTCTTTAACTGGCCCGCAGTCATTATGATATATTTAACTTGAACTTAAATTGGAAAAAAAGTTGCTTTAATGTGCAAACAATGCCGCATTTTAGTTTTGACTTGACTCTCAGCTCAGACAAATTGTGTGTATTCCGAGGCTTGTCACTCGTGAACTATAAAAGATACCGAAACAACAGGCATATCACCTTAAAGATTTATCTTTCAGTTACCCATATTGAGCAATCAATATTGTACCTTGTCCTTTGATTAGAAAATATGTCAAATAATTTCCGAAAAAACTTCAATTCTGGTAAATATGATTATAAAACGTAAACTAAAGGTCCAATCGACTTCGAATTTATTATTTTGACATACATTTTTGACGTAAATTTAATAGTGGCATCAAATTCATAAATCCCATAAGTTAAAAGGCCGTGGTTCCAACACAGCACAGCCCACATTTTTGTCATTGAAAATGACTATCAAGTCCATTTCACGGGAGACGCATTTTTAGCCATAACTCCAAGGGTATAGAGTCAAGCCAAGATTTTAAGGTCTCAAAAGATCAATAATTTAGTTGCACGTCGTATGACACCAAAATTTTGGAAATCGGTTTGGTAGTTTTCAAAAAAAATTGGAAAATGTAAAAAAATCGGGATTTTTTCGTATTTTTTTTTTACTAAATCCAAAATATTTCGAGAACAGGGACCGATATCGAAAATTAAAAAAAATAGTGTCTTGGCCATTAACGTAGCTACGGTTTGAGACCAAGTTTTTAGAAATCGGTTAATAATTGTGAGAGAAATTATTTCCGAAAGATGAGATTTTTTTGTCGATCGCGTCGGTAGCTACAGGTTGAGACCAAAATTTTGGAAATCGGTTGGAAATCGTACAAGAAATTTGACATCACATGTTAGATTTTATGGACGATCGGGAACTTGTTAACATTACGGTCATCGCCTTTCGGCCTGTATTCGTTCGAATGCTTCATTATCGAGTTCAAAACGTTTAAGGATATCAGAGGCTGCAGTTTAAATCGTGGCAATGCCACGATTTCGTCAAAATAAAATAATCTGTGAAAATCGGATTTGAGTAGGTTCATTTTCAATGAAACCGATGGTTGCGGGGACTGCAAGATCTGTGGATTTTTTACGCTTAGTTTACTTTGTATAGCGTATGACAGTTTTGTTATTGACTCGTGTACCTGTACGTCATCTGCTGCAATCTGCAATCAAAAAAGTAATTTTCTTACCTATTGAATTCATTACACGTCAGTGTGGATCCGTCATAAACCCTTGTAATACTTATGTATCAATTAACGATCTCGATGACATATGGAAATGCCATTTACTTAGAATACACTTGAATTTATTGATTGAACACTATATAGGTATAAATGTCAAACGTATTTATGAATAAATATTAACTGAAAAGAGAATCTATAGAATTTTGTTTGAGCAAAGTGGAATGTAATGCTTACGACCGCATAGCCTAGTGGGTAGTGACCCTGCCTACGAAGTTGGAGGTCCCGGGTTCGAATCCCAGGTCAGATCAGTATTTATATGACGAATATTTATACTAATACCGGGTTTTGCTTGTTATATGTACGTGGTGTCTTCACTTGGTACCCAAAACACAAGCTAATGCTTAGTTTGGGGTCTAGGCGTTGTTGTGACGTGACAATACGTTATTATTGAAGTGAAATTTCTTATGGCACGGGGTGAGCCTAAAACGACACGAAAATGCGTCACGCTAAATAATATAAGTGGGGAAGATATAAGGAACAATCGGCTTTCACACGAGAAGCCGGTTTTTCCCTATATCCCCACTACTAAGTGCTGAGTATGGGGAGTAAGGCCAGAGCGTTACTCAGTTTCGTGTGGCTGGCAAATGCGTCATTGTTTGGAGTGTCAATAGATGTGAAAACCGTGAAAACCAGATTTATGTTGATAATTTTAATAACATTATGAAAATTCAAAATTTTATTCCAAAAGTTCTAAGTTTTCACTTCTGTCGGCAGTTCCTATAACTGCCAATTAGTTTTTATTATAATGCAGTGTTTTTATGTTTTATTATATTGTATTTCTGATATTGCCATAATTTTAATGGATGCTAAAGAATCGATTTCAAGAAGAGTTGCTACACGTTAAAAGCAATTATAGTGTGTTAATTTTAACTGGGATCAATTCAATAAAAAATAAATAAAAATGGTAGTGTATAAGCAAAAGAATACTTTGTGATCCATCTTTAAATTTAATTATATATTAGGCAAATTAATCTTTAAATTAGTAAAGGAGTGGATGCCAAGATAACAATAAGCAATATTTGAAAAAAAAAACAATATTAATTCAAAAGAGGTTCAATATGTGCCCCAAGTACATCCTGAGGAGGAGGGGTGGTGGAGGGAATCCGAAGGGGAACGTTTTTGTAGTCCACCCGGGCGGAGGCGGGTATGACCGCTAGTCAATAATAAAATTTATCTCTGACTTTGCTATTTCTGCTGGAATTCATTTCCTTCATAATGCGTTCTTCAATTCATCGATAATATATTTTTTGTCAAATAAACTTTATTTTTAATAATTTCCTTTAAAAATAAGTTACACAATGGTGAAATCAATATATCTTGGAGGCCACTCAACTTGATCTCGATATGTGGCAAGATATCATCTAATAATTACCTAATAATATCTTTTAAATAAAAAATATATAACTTTAAAGCTCATGTCACGTAACTTTTATATCTCTAATCATAAAAGTACAGATTTATTAGAAGCCCTCTTCTGCGGTTACATCTAACCACTCGTACTCTAGTTAGCTGGTGTAACCGTTTGGCGAGATGGCGAGTTGCAGTACGCTTTCAGTTCGCGAGATGTCCGCGCGCCAGCTTTCACCCCACGAAATTTCGATTCAAAGTTTCGATCCTGTGAAGTGACAGTTCTGACTCTATCAGAACCAAACGCTGCTGTCAAAATTTACTTTATGCCTCTAATTTCGGTTCTTCTTCTTCTTCACTTAACTTTACTTCAAATAAGTTCAGAAGTCATATGCTAAACTGTGTCATAGTAGCAAGAAAAAAAGAGGAATAATAAATAAAAAAAAATTAATGACCACGGCTGATAAAATTAATTGGAAATTTACACATACAAGTGTAATTAATCCCTTAATCAATTAATCTAAACTTTAAAATTTATTTTTAATTTTTAAGACGGATTGTACACTTATAATTATAAAAATACTAAATAAATTCGGTGAAATTTTAGGTAATTTAAAATATTTTTCGAGTCAGAAACCTCGCTGGCGCTGATTGTGATCGGCAAGATTTTGGTGTAAGTGTGTACGTGTTTTGGCAAGGTTTTGAGGCTTTATTATTATGTTATCTTTCAATACTTTTTTTAGTCTTAATTTCAATTGAGATTTTTAATAAAGCGACTTTATTTATAGACATCCTCAGTATTATTTGCTTTTTGATATGATACATGAGTCCATTTCACATAATACTATTGACATATTTCGTACTACTTATTGTGTATTGTATGCAGTACTACAATGATCTGTGAGTACTACGCTGTTAACCTTTCACGAAATTGGATAATTTGATCGTTTTGAACCGTAAATATGAAATATTGAAGTTACATTGTAGTTAATATGTACAATTTACACTATTCTCGTATGTTTGTGTGAAAATATCTTGACGTGATCGAAATCCATACTAATATTATGAACGTGATAGTCGTAACTGTTGTTAACCTTTCTTTCCCGTCTAAAAAAGTTACGAAATGAGATGAGAAATGTTTAATGGAGATAATTGAACGAACGGAGAACAGCATTGGCTACTGTTTATGCCAGACTAAGTTTTCTATGGAATACAAAATTTCGATTACTTCCAGTTGTCCCCTATAGCACTGTCCCCGGAGTGACAAATCATCCCAATTGTCCCCTCTTCCTTCGTTTTCGAAGGGACAACGGGGAAATTTATTTCTCAGTTGACACAGCGAATTTGGACTTTACTGTAATTATGATTTTTTGTTAATTTTGTTTGTCGATCTGCGAGAATGGAAAGCGTTGGTGCACGAACTTCATAAATAAATGATACCACTTCGTTCAAATTGGGGCGACCACGAACGACGACCATGAGAGGACGAACACGTCTGACCACCTTAACACTACAATAATTAAAGTCAGACATTGTAATGTTAAAATAACTGGTCGATTAGCGAGATTACAATAATGATGATTTTGACTGATGACCCTAAAGCGAAGGTTGCCTAGTTGATTTATTCACGATCGATTCTCATTCATCGATTATAACGAGATATAGCATCATGTATTGGCAAAGGCGAGTCCACACTAACGTATAATGCAGTTAATTATCGTATGAATTGTTTGTCTGCACTCAAATTTCGCAGGTGTAACTACACAATCAATACGATTGTCAATGACATCAAAAATTAGTTTGGAAATTGTATCGGGTCTTTATGTTACAGTACAACCTGCTATTTGAGTAATATTATTATACTGTAAAAACATTTTCGTTGTTGTGATAATTCATAACTTCACAGGTCGATTTTAGTAATATGTATGAAAAAAAAGTCTTTTTATAGTTTGTACATCGTAACAAATTTTTCTTAGTTTTACTTTTTGTATCTGGTTAGTACAGACGCTTGCTCTGATATGTGAACAGCGTCCAAAAGGGTCGACGGGCGAACAGAGAAAGTACATTTCACCAACAAGGCTAACATTCTCGTCTTGCACGCTAGTTGTAGCAGAGAGAGAGAGAGTCCCCCTTCCTTACTGTTCGGGCCCGCATGCGCGATTTATGGTATTTTTTTCATGATTTTAGCTGCTATTTTCGCAGATTTGAGCACAGGCGTCTGTATAAGATGGACATTTTTAACAAAATTTATAGTTAAAAAATAACTAGTTCTCGCCATTTTTTTTTCAGTAATAAACTTAATTTTAAAGAAAATAAAAATTCCAAAAAAGTTGTGTCCTGTCGTTTTACTTTGTTTACTGTAGAAATGAGTGAAAGTGAAAAAAATTGCATTGATTTGAAATTATTGTTGTTATAAAAAAGACCACTTGGTTCGAGGTTTTCAATCTAACTTTAAAGTTCTTGACCGTTATTATTAGTAGAGTCTAATTTCTGAACCCATGCAGCTTTCACGGTTCCTTTCAATCGCACTCCTATGCTAATAAATGATATACACGTTTCTTTCATATTTGAGACGTTCCAGGACACTGGAATTTTCTAGAAAATCCATACTTTTTTAAAGTTATTAAAAAAATTTTAAAACCCACGAAAAATTAAACGTAAAGTAGAAAAAGTTAAAAGAGTTAATTAGTTATATAATTATCTGTTTTTATCTTATAACCTTAAACATTAAAATTTTGCTAACCGTAGTGCTCACTGAACTTTGAATTCAGCACTAAAATCAACGACCTAAAGTTGACAAATTTTGTAAATTAAATTTCATTTAATTTTTCATTGGTATCTGCCTTTCATTTAATAGTATTTAATTAGTTGTGACGGGTATAGTTCGCCTCAAACTTTATGGCGGATCTGAATACAACGCTTTAAGCGTGTTTGCGCAGGTACAGTCACATACCCCTCGTTTCACTACGTCCGCTACACCTAAAACTGGTTACTGCGACGCGACTTGTGCTTATATTCACATCCGCCATAAAGTTTGATTGGAACTGTAACACACAAACTAGAGACAATATAAACATCTAGAAAACCAATCGCGTAAATCATAGGCGCATCTCGCCCTCCCACATCCTGATTCAAATATAACTTTGGTTCTCGAACATCCAGTTTTACTCGTCTATCAAACTAATTCAAAACTCGGTGATTGTGCCTGCTTGTGATGATAAATAATGCATTTTGAAGGACAACCATTATGATGTATTTCATTTCACGTATTTTACATGAAGTGTTATTTATAAATAAAATTATTTTTAATTTCCACTTTTCATTACAACACAGTGTTGGGCATATGTTCAAAAAGTAAAGATTTGTAGACCTGCCGGACTGAAATTCACAATGCGACAAAATTTTGTCTAAACATTAACCCGTGCCTGAACGAGATATCTTTTTAATTATGTGACATACCTGGTGTTCGGCTGAAAATAGTCCAAACTTATAGAGCGTGTAAAGCTCACCGAACTAATAAAAAAATTATTAAAAAATGCAATTTTAAACATGTTTTTCTCGGTAACCTTTGTTTTGCGCCATCTGCTAACTTGAAACTTTTTGTTTAGTTCGGTGAGCTATACATGTTTTATATGTTGGACTACGTTCAGCCGCACACCCGCCTTAGAGTTATTTCGTTTCAGAATAAGATATTTTATTTTTGTCGCGGTGCATTCGTTAGCTCTCTGTACTTACACTGTGACGTTTATAGACGTTTGATGAAAGAGCCGCTTTGAAGGTAGATGCCTACTCATTTGGCTTATAATTTGATGACCTATTGATGACGGATTGACCGAGTGGCTACAGACCCTAACTGCGGAGCTAAGGTCGCGGGTTCAATTCTCACCTGGGAAAAATATTTATGTGCATGAACATGTCTATTTGTTCCGTGTCTGAGTGAAAAAATATGTTTATATTGCAAAGAATATTTATATAAGAATATTGTATATCAGTTGTCTAGCATCCCATAACCCAAGCATAATACTTGCTTACTTTGGGGGTGGATGGTGTTGTGTGGGATGTCCCACGTATCATCATTATTATTATTATGAATATATCCGTACAATTTAGTTACTTTTAGAATCATAAAAACATTTCAAAAAGTTTCATCAACATCCATTAGATGTTTTTAAGTTAAATCCGAACAAACATGCCTACATATATATCAAGAATTTTAAGTATTTCCAGAAAAAGCAGGTCAAAACCGAGTCAGATTCGTGTGCAGAGGGTTCCGTACCATCACATAAAATATTGGTGTTCTGCATGATTAAACTTAACCATCTCTCAATGTTGCTAACAGATATGAATGGAGAATTGGAGACGCATCACAAGAGCGACCACCCTCGTCAAGGATGGCTCCACTTCGACAATATAACCACAACCACTCTGGCAAGAGTGCACGATTCATCACGACTGAGAAGAAGAATCTTTCAATAAAAAAATTAAAAACTGCTTGTTCTTCCTAAAAACTATTTGTCTTCGCAGCGTCGCAGCCTCATTTTGTTATTTTCGAAAATTAAAAATATCTATATATATTTGTATTCTACTTCATGCACTTTAACCAACAACACCTAATTGGTAAAAATTTTTTTTTCGCGTACCTTTTACTACTGATAAACTAAACGCATACATGTAGATAAGTACAGGTATTCTCATACTAAAAAGTATAAAACAAAATATATTCTAAATAACAACAATTTATCTAAGAAATAATGAACTAAAAATTAAATAAAAATCTGTCTTTAAATCTCAAAAACGTAGAGAGTTACGAAAATATGAAATATATATTTTAAAAATTTGAGTCGTCAAACTTTTGTAATAAATACTACTTTGAAACCATTTATTTTTAAAAATGTAATCAACTTTTATTGCAAATATCAACACTCATTGAATATAAATTAAATTAAGTAGTTCTAATAAGTATACTGTCTTCTGCTTCTTTGTCTTTCGCGTTTGGCTTTTAGACGCCCCTTACAATCTGGCGCTTAGTCACCGCCTCTCTCGCTCTACTCCAGGGCCGGCGCTGGCTTCCTACAACAATAATTGCTAATTTAAGAATCATAGAAATTTATGGTATAACTGTAAAAAAATCATTGATAAAAATCTCACTTCATTTTCGGCCGTTTAAGAATCACAGTGTATATTAAAATAATCGAAGGTATTTCATCACATCATCATCATCAGCCCATTTTTACCCCACTGCAGGGGCTTAGGCCTCCCCCAGAGTGAGGAGGGGGCTTGGAGCTTAAGTCCACCACGCTGCTCCACTGCGGGTTGGGAACTGTAACGACCGCCAGCTATTGACAGCGTCCGGGACCGACTGCTTAACGTGCCTTCCGAAGCACGGTGTCAGTGATATTGTGTACTTAAGTCAGAAAAACTCATTGGTACACGCCCGGATTCGAACCATGGCCCTATGGAGCCTTATAAATTTCAGACAGGTTCGTTGCGCTCTGGGCTATCACGACATTATTTCATCACAACAGGCAGGAATACATAAGAGCTGATAATCTGACATTGCAAAACAAGAGTTCATAATAACTGTGGAAGTACAATAATAGGTATAGTTCCGTACGAACGATCGCAAATCATCATAAATCATTTTGCATCATACAACACACGTTTCATATGATAAACAGAGTTTTTTTTCCATCAAAGAAACCGACAAATTGATATTTAATTTGACATTATGTCATCCGTTCTCATAACTGCGATGATCGCATCTAAAGATGATGGTGTAATGTCAAACGTGAAACAATTAATTTTTTACTTGATATTTTGGTATGTATAAAACATAGATTGACTGACCGGTTGGCCGAGTGGTTAGAGACCCTGACTGCGGAACCGAGGATCGCGGGTTCGATTCCCGCCCGGGACAAATATTTGTGTGCATGTCTATTTGTTCCGTGTCTGGGTGTAAAAGTATCTATATACGTATATATAATTAAAAAAAAGAATATTTAAGTATGTATAGCAGTTGTCTAGTAGTCCATAATACAAGCATAATACTTGCTTACTTAGGGACTAGATGGCGCTGTGTGGGATGTCCCAGATATTATTATTAAAGATAATAATACTTACCTGAGATATCCCACACAGCGACATCTAGTCCCAAATTAAACAGAGCTAGTATTATAGGCATTCCCAATCCATTCCATCAGCCCTTTCTAAACCCCACTGCAGGGGTTTAGGCGTCTCCTCAAGATGACCCTGTAGCTAAAATACCAACAGTACCAATAACCCTGATGTTGTACGTATTAAAAATGGACGTAACTCTTGGTTACTTTATGCATAATAAATGCTGTAACACTAACCTAAAAACTTGAGCTAGTTTTTTTTTAAAGTAATAGTAATTTATAGATATTATGAAGAAGATAATTTATACTATTCCGTTTCATTACCTACTTTTCATGAGAAGAGTTTAGATTTTTTTCAAACGCTCAATTTTTAATTAGAAGTTAAAAATTTGTTAACATGTAGATTACCGGTTCCGAGTCTGCTCATAATTCTAGCTCTAGTCTGCTCCTATTTTAAAATTTTAAAAGTTTGAAATCATACAGGATTATTAATTTTAAATGATTTTTGATCCCGAAAGGCGTTGAGGGTCGCTAAAGTGACGCTATATAATAAAAGCCTAGACGTCAAGTAGTAACCACTCAGTAAAAAAATGTCTTCGATTAGATATAATATTTTAAATAAATTAGTAGAATATAAGAAATTAATATAAAAAGTACTTAAATAAAAAAATCAACGGATCTCCTGCTTTCGCACGAACTTCTTACGACATTGGAAATGAACCTAACGGAATAAAGTAATCACACATATTTTGGATAATATTTTTCGAAATAATTTTTTTTCGCAAAAAAAATAACACAACTGTATTTGAATAAGCTTAAAACTTCGAAATATAACATTCTGTACGACATTTCGGTCGAACACACAGAATTAGTACGAAATGTAACACCAACGCATATCCGACTTCCAACTAAGGGCACCCTTAACCACTACTTCCGGTTGTCCGATTCTAACAAATTTAGTCTCAACCGATCCTCCGTCTAATTACCCCGAGCCGTTTTTTTATTTTTTTCTTATTCGGACCTAGTTCTTGAGATATCGGGCTCCTAAAATGAAAATCGGGTAAAAAAATTGCGATTTTTTTCGTTTTTTGCCGATAATTTTTTTGTTTTTAAACTTTTTCCAAATTGTTTTTTGCCATCTTGTAGAACTCGCCGAGCTGCGTCTTTTGACACCACGTTCATCCCGATATCTCAAAAACTCTTTGTGCAATCTGCCTGTCTCAGAAAACTCCCAAATGACCCCCTATACTCCAACGAAATGAAAGTCATTTCTAATGATAAAAAACTGCCATTTGTGAGTCGGACGCGGGCACCGTGAGCTTCGTACATACGCGTGTATTTGTGTAATATATTTACCAAAAAAGATTAAGTTTGTAAATAAACGCAACAAAAATATTTTTATGTGATTATGTGAACAATATTTATGTGAACGAATTGACACTTTTAAGATTTTATCCTTTACTTGTGTTGTGAGATCTTGCTTCTCACCAAATTTCACAATTCTAGGTCAACGAAAAGTACATTTACTTGCGAATGTCAAAAATACGCCATAATTAACTGTATTTTTATTTAGAAGCTTGATTTATTTATGGCTCCAAGGAACCGTAGACTTGAGTATGTAATATTAATTTCAATTTCAACAATAATACTACAGGAGCAGTAGCAGGATAGCTACCCAAGCGGTCGTCATTTTTTATTTCGATATTTATTTAAAAAAATTTTTTTGTGTTATTACAAATTAATATTTTATTATATTTTTTATATTTTCTATAATTTTAGCTATCTTAAAAATTCGGATTTTCTACAAAATGTTAATCCATTATTGGTCTTAAGTTTCGTATTGTAATAATAATAAAAATTATATTAGTTGTAAGGGTTGTGTACTTTGTATTAAATGAAATAAAAATTAAAATTAACAATTTTTGGAATATATTATTTTACTCATGCTGTAAGGCCTTGACAAACACTTCGAATCTATTGAAAAAACCATAATATAAATCAGTCATAAAAACCTCATTTTCTACAAATTTTAAGTTTTTGTACAAACGCTTCAAAACTGTTAAAACAATCAATTAAGTCAGTTAAAAACATTAAAGTGAAATATTTTTTAGAGTCGCATGTTATGTTTTATCAACTGAAATCTAGAAATGTGAGTGGACGGAAACATTATATAAAAAATATAAGCGCGATAAACAAATTCAACCATGACTGGTTCTTCTACGCCTAGGCCTGTAAGACGTATTGACGAACACACTTCTGCAGTTTCCTTTCGTTCGTTATAACATTAACGAGACTTCATGGCCGTTGAAATAAAACTAATAAATTAACATCCATCAGATACATTTTGCAATACCCGTCAAAAACATGTAAATAGATAACTTTCAAAATTTTTTAATACTTTATGATATCTTAATCCCAGTTGCGTACAGCTAATTAGAAGCAGTCGAATATCGCAACAAACTACTTAGATTACGAAACTTTAATTAAAATTGCATAAATTAATTAAAAAGTTCAACCTTTTCTCGGTCTACAAAGTAAAAACTAAGTATTTTAATAAAGGTAGAAACACGATGTCGCGAGGTCGCGAGCCCTTCTCTATGTTTTGCATTAGATTTATGTAGTTTAAGTACTTTGAATTGGCTAATACTAATATAATAATATCTGAGACATCCTACACAGCGCCATCTAGTTCCAAAGTAAGCAAGTATTATACTTGTATTATGGGTACTAGACAATTCTTAAACATATTTAAATATTATTTAGAATATATACGTCTACAGATACTTTTACATCCAGAGACGGAACAAATAGACATTTTCATGCACACAAATATTTGTCCCCGGCGGCAAACTAACCCGCAACCTTGGCATCCGACTTAGGGTGTCTAACTACTTTGCCAATCAGTTAGTAAATATGTTATGATCATTGATTGTTGAAATATTAATATGTATGTATTATGAACATTTATAATTATTGTCTGCGCTTTGCCTTGTTTGGAACTAGATGATCGTGTCTGGGATAGTCTAGATTTTTTATGTTAAGTGATCACGGCACTCGATAAACTAGAGAAAAGTATGCCGCCAGTTCAGAAAGGGGTATGAGTCCTAAAATGTGGAGAATATCGAGATTAGTAACAACAATATTTTATTTAAATTCTTGAATATTATGTAATAATAATAATAATAACTTATGCATCACAACAACGTCTAGGGCCCAAAGTAAGCATTATCTTGTGTTTTGGGTACCAAGCGAAGACACCACATACATATAACAACCAAGACCCGGTACCAGTATCAATATTCATCATATAAATACTGACCCGACTTGGGATTTGAACCCGGGACCTCCAGCTTCGTAGGCAGGGTCGCCACCCACTGGGCTAAGCGGTCGTCAAAATGTAAATAAAGAAGGACTCTTCTGGTACACTGTAACTTGTAGGGGATTTAAATTAGTATTTAAATTTCAAATTCAAAAAAGCATATATATTTTTGCATTCTTTTTTTTAAGATTAATGAATAGAAAATGAATAGGTACTTATGTTTGACACCACTATACCAATTTTAAGTTTTTGTAAGCCACGCTCAGTACAGTTAATGACAAAAGATTTAAAAAAGAATTGTTAATTTTATTCTTTTGATATAAAGTAAAATTTTGATATAGTACATATTTTGTGCAAGATCAGTGTGATTTTTATCTATATATCGATTTACATATGAATACTTCAAATTAAATAAATACAATACAAATTATTATACAATGTCTAATAAAACCCCTAATCGATTCGTGAGGGTATCACTCAGTATCGAGGTGTGTACTCATCTAAGTACTCCTCTTCATAAAAAAAATTGACTATGACTATCTATACTAAGATTATAAAGCTGAAGAGTTTGTTTGTTTGTTTGTTTGTTTGTTTGAACGCGCAAATCTCAGGAACTACTGGTTCGAATTAAATTTTTTTTTGTGTTGGATAGTTTATTTATTGAGAAAGGCTATAGGCTATATGTATAAAATAATACTATCTGTCTGTCTGTCTATTCGAGCAAATCTCCAAAACGGCTAAACTGATTTTGATGAAACTTCACAGATATAGAAAGGAAATGTTTAAAAGTGACATACACTACTTTTTGTATGTCTGTATGTACGTCCATCTGTCTATTCGAGCTAATCTCCAAAACGGCTAAACCGATATTAATGAAATTTCACGGGTATGAAAAGAAGGTGTTTAAAAGTGACATACGCTACTTTTTGTTCGTCTGTCTGTCTGTACGTCTATGTGTCTATTCGAACTAATCTCCAAAACGGCTGAACAGATTTTAATGAAACTTTGCAGACGTGAAAGAAGGTTGTCAAGAGTGACATCAGCTACTTTTTGTGGCTGTCTGTCGTTTGTCCTCACTGATCTATCTTCGTAGATAAAGCCGAAACTACTAAGTCTAGGAAGCCAAAATTTGAAACAGTGGTTTATTTTATAAAGTGAGTATTAATTTTTAAGAAAGGAATATTTGGAAATTTCAAATTTAAGGAGAGAGGGATGGAGGGGCTTTGTATGAGAGTCTTTGTTCTTTAAAGTTAGAAAAATAAAAATTTTAACATAAATAAATAATAACGTGTTTCAGGGTTTTTGGATTTCCACATTTTAAAGGTGGGAAACGGGAGGTGAAAAGTACGGGAGTATCAGTTTTCTTAAAGGAGTGGGGAGAGTGAAGATTGAAAGTTTGAATGGTTGTACTCAATATTAGTTTCAGCAAAAAGTACGTATAAACTATTTCGAATGTTAATACTACCTAAAACAGGAATGTGTAGTCGACGCAAGCGAAGCTGCGGGCGGTCGCTAGTATAGGTATAAAATATTTAAAAACGACCGCATGAGTCGGCATGTGAACAAAGCACACGGCCTCTAATGAAGACCCTTTGGCGGTATGAGGTTGAGTGTGGCTAGATCTTGAAAAAATTATACATTTTAAGGGAGTTCTTCCTATTAATATCGCACTTAAAAGTAATTTAAATAATGAAATAACTTTAGATTTTATCATGATTTTTTTAAATATAAGTATATTTTTTGGTACATTTATCTTAATACCTGTATCCCACTAAAGGATTAATCAGGGGCTTTTAAACACATTGTGTATTTATATTATCTTTTTCATTCGAACGTCTCAAAAATGCAAGCTCAGTTAAAATGTTAACTAGTTGTCGCTAGAAGCAATGCTAACCTGTCGAAGACCTAGATTAAAATATCATGATCTGAACTTTGACAACAGACGAAATCACCCACCATTAGACTGTCAGACCATTTTAGCTTGTCATAGAAGTAAAACACATAAATTGAACAATTATTGTTCTTAAAGATTTTTTAGAAAAATTACTACATATTTTAATACTTACCCTAGTCTGACATACACTTAAAACTGACATAAGTTTTCCAAACATAATAAATCCTACAAGTCACTAACGGTTCTTAATTTGCCTAATATGCAGTTTAATTTAAAAAAAATTATACCTGGCAAGAAACTTAGTATATGAAAATTACATCTAAACCTTTCGATCAGTTTGATATTATACACTCATACATCGTGTAATACGCCTTTATATTTAAAACGTTTAAAAGAAATATTAAATTTATAAATGACATGTAAAAAGTTTCTGGAGATATTTTCTTATAAGACGCCATAACACAATTATGAACTTTTTCAGGCTGAGATTTCATCGAGATAAACAAAACAAAATGTACTTGGCAACGAGGTAGTACAAAATTAGGAAATTATTCCAGGGGAAAACCTTAGACAAGATTCTATGAAATCTTCTAGAAATTCTATGAATATTTTTTCTAATTATTTTATGTCTATAGTAATACAAAAAGTTTGTTTATTGACATCATCTGGTTAGTCTATTTCTATATTTTATATTTTTCACAATTTTTGTCACACTATAATGAATGCACGTGTTGACAATAATAATAATAATAATAATAATAACGTATACATCACAACAACGTCTAGGCCCCAAACTAAGCATTAGCTTGTAGTTTGGGTACCACGCGAAGACACCACACACATATAACAACCAAAACCCGGTACCAGTATCAATATTCATCATATAAATACTGACCTGACCTGGGATTCTAACCCGGGACCTCCAGCTTCATAGGCAGGGTCGCTACCCACTAGGCCAAGCGGTCGTCAATGTTTATATGGATCACGCGGAACGATCTTATTAATAGTTTTGTACTAAGATTACGTGTCTAAACACTAATATATTAATATGACAATTCATTCAAAGCTAAGTGTATTGAAAATTAATGCAGTAAACTGATGTGGCCGAGATGTGCGACCCAACATCTTCGATTAACAACGTTTAAAACTACATTTGACAAGTGGTTGAGTTACGTACTTAATTGCAGTTCGATATCTCGGTTTCACACAAGGTGGCCTCACAAATTCCTTTTAAAAGCAAGCCAGTTAATGTATCCAATGCGAGTATCCAAAGATGAGTATTATTAAAATTATATTTATGACAAAAGCAACTAAGAAATATAATTATAAGTAAAATTTTTAAAATCGTGTTTATTTTGAATGGCGAAAACAAGATGGCGGTTGCGGAGGCAAGGCGCGGGAATACGAGGATGTTCCCAACCTATTTCGTCAGCTGTTTCGTTGGTGTATAAGTGGTTGGACCGAACGACTGATATGATACCTCTGTCAAACTCTGTTGTCAAACTCTGATGTCTAAATTGAATCGAGCAAGATTTCATTTGCGGCACGTGATAAAAGAAATAGTTTTTGCCAATCATAGAAAACTAACATAAAATTGTTTTCTTTTCACAATTTTTACAGTTATTATTCATCATACTCATTTTGTTGTTGTACGACGAAGAAAATTTCAGCGGGCATACCCATAACTAGATATCACCGAGTCACAAAAAAGGAAATATTTATTACAAATAAATTGAAATTTCTATCTAAAATATCTATATCCACACTTTTATGTGAATAGTTAGATGATTAAATTATAGAAACTATAAGACTGTTATAAACGGATTAATAAACAAAAATTTACTAATCCGTCTATAACAGTAACTAGAAGCCGTCTTCTGCGTTTACTGTCTAACCGCTCATACTCTAGCTAGCTGGTGCAAGATGGCGAGTTTCAGTCCGCGAGGTCCCCGCGCGCCGGTATTAACCCCCGCGAAATTACGTTTGACAATTTCAACACTATGAGGTGACATTTCTGAGTTCATGGAAACAAACGCTGCTGCCAAATTTATTTATTCTATGGGAATACTGGTAAGAATATTTTCTTACATTTTTTTGTGTTAATATAAAATTAATCGGTAAAAGTGAGTGAAGATAGATGACCGTCTTTGCGTCGGAATGTGTATTTATTATGGAGTTAGCCAGTTAAATCACCTAGGTATAATTTAGTCAAATATGGCAAACAAATACAAGTTCTACAAGCTTCGATAATTATACCTAACACGTATTTAGCATCTGCTACTCAAATAATAAATATTAATTAATCTAATGCACTTACCTGGATATTAAACTAACCGGAAAACCATACGCCCTAATTAAATAATAAATTTATTATTATTTTACATTTATTTTCAATTTATTAAATAATTCATTTATATATGAACTTAACAAGAAATTGAATTTGCTAATTAGTCACGGTTGCAATACGCTCTATAGTTTGCAGTAGATTTATTGGTGACTCTATCTCATTTTCCAAAGACAAAGCTGATTTCACGATAAACCATGCATATGTGTTAAGACAACTTTTTAGCCCTTAGCCTTAACAGCCGTGTAAAAAAAATCGTCGTTTTACGTAGCGTATCTACTACGCGTATCCAATCTACTAAATTTTTTATATCGATATTGGCAGTACGAATTGAGATTTCGACATTTTCAAGAAGGCCGGACCACCAAGTAATAGCTTCGTCGATTAAAATTATCCGATAGAAATTACAGTTACCAACTATCACGTCTGATTTATGAAGTTAAAGCGAAGGAATCGTTACACCAAACGATGGACCGCATACGCATATCGATACAGCCATAGATATATCGCTACGTATAATATCGGTTGTTACAATAGCTTATGGATCAAATTTTATTTAAACAAAAACAAATTTAATATTATTAATGTCGTATCGTGATTGATTTCTTCAAAATTAACATAAGTATCACATAAGTATAATTATATACAAAAAAATAATTATCATACAGGCATACACATACTAAGACACCCTCATACACACCCTTAAGTACATAAAAAAATACACCCTTATACCCAAATATACAGCTTCGCATACCTACCACAACACACGCATGCACCCACACGCATCCACCCATAGTTACTCAGATCATGATAAATCCTGGTAGTATTACATAATGTGTCGTGCTAGCCCAAAGCGCAACGAACCTGTCTCAAATTTATAAGGCCTCATAGGGCCATGGTTCGAATCCGGGCGTGTACCAATGAGTTTTTCTGCCTTAAGTACATAGCTATCACTGACTCTGTGCCTCGGAGAGCACGTTAAGCAGTCGGTCCCGGACGCTGTCAATAGATGGCGGTCATTACAATTCCCAACCCGCAGTGGAGCAGCGTGGTGGATTTAAGCTCCAAACCTCCCCTCCTCACCCTGGGGTGTGGCCTAAGCCCCTGCAGTGGGGTAAAAATGGGCTGATGAAGTGATGAAGATTACATAATGTATTTTGCAATAGAATTAATCAAAGTTATTGTAAATCCCACTGATCCGGTATATTGAGAGACTGGTGATTTGTCCTTACGTGTGTGTAGTACATACGTGGTGGGTCCTCGTACGGACACCAGTCTCTCACATAGAGAAGAATTTTCTTGTATTTAGATTAATTATCTTTTTTAATATTATTAGTATATTTTCTGTGTGAGAGAGAAATAAAGAATATCATTATTATTACGCTGTGAAAGAAAATGCTAATAAATTAAAACACCATATCCATGTCATAATATATTAATGTATTGTAGCCCAGAAAATGGATCATGCAATACAACCGATTTCCAATTTCGGATACGTTTTAGGTTAGTATCGCTAGGAACTAATGATTTATGCATACTTGACCATTCAAATCATTAGTACTAATTCTAAAAAATGCTGTTTTCACACAATAATTCGAATATGTAAATAATGTGTACAACAATCAGTGAAAGTATAACAAACTAAAGAATATGGTCTTTGCCTATTTTATTAAAAATTGTTTTATATTAAAAAGTTTTCTAAATATATAATACAGTGAAATATTTAAAAAAAAAAACTAATAACAGTGTTATGAATGCTTAAAATATCCTGCTAGGCAGAGAAGATAAAATCGCACATGGTGACGTGAGCCCAACTTCTCTTTTCAAGAAAGAGACAGAAATATTTTTTTTTAAAGTTTATAAGTTCCATCTTCAACCGAATTCAATTTTGTATATTATCCTATAAAGTCTTTTTTTATATTCTCTTGATAAATAAAATATTTTCAATAATAGTCAACTTACCTTATGTTAAAGCTTATGAATTCTTCACCTTAACATGAGAAGCAGTTAAAATTTGGTGAACCATACTCATCACACCTACAATAGGTCAACTGGTATCGGTTTGTTTTGGCTGTCGGAATATTAATGCAATTTTGCAATCAATAGCCGATTTAGACGTTTTAATTAACTGAAATTATTTAAAATATGAATTAATTACGTAGTAAGTATAACGTTCTATTTCGTTTGAAAATATTTCGAAAATCAATAGCCAAAATACTGATTTTTTTAAAGTAGTTAAGTATTTCATAGATACTGGACACACTCCATTCCACGACTTCCGTGTATAAAGAGGCCACCATAGTCACGATAAGCGGGAAGCGTATTAAATACACGCGTTAGTTCCTATTACTCCGGCACATTGTACAGTTTCAATTTAAACTCTTTGTATGCATTATTTCGACATTGTGGCAGTCCAAGTTCGTGATTAAATTCGGAAGCAAGTACAAAGAATTTTATTACGATGGGGAGAAAGTTCTTTCGTATTTTTATAAGAATTAAAGACCAAAAATTCTTATAATAAATATGTTATGTTTCGATTGATAACATTGTTGCCATCTTGCAGATATGCTCGCCCCTGCTATTGCTGGTATAAAAATTTTGTTGTCCAAAAATTATGAAAAATTCTTTTGACAGTCCTCTCTTGATGTCAACTTTTCACTTCCTTAAAGTGCATTGAAATGACCGAAAGTGGTAAAAGACTGAGGAAGGACGTTCAGGGCTATATAGCAGATGCATCCCAGCTAAGCTCTCTCAATTTTTGCTGAGTGGCTAAAGATATCTTTAATCTGCCGCTATCATGAAGATCTTTATTACCTCAAGTCGTTTGGTCAAATTTTTTTGATCTCATCCATTGCTAGCAGTAGAAGTTACAATCCATGGTTTCCTCTAGTATTAAAAAAATATGGTATATACTTTTCTTTTCCAATCTTACTATTCAGGCATCATCACATTGTTTCGTATTAAGACAGAATTTTTCGTTATTTGCGATTTCAGATTTCATTACCGCGCTCTTTTTTAGCATGTTCTGTTCGTAAATGAGGCACTTCTCGGCACTCGTGATTTGTCCTTTTAAAAATAATTTAAAAACAAAATAAAAACCGACTTCAAAACATAAACTAAAAAGTTAAAAATAAAATTTTCACTTTAAAGAAAGGAGCATTAACAGGCGGCATATAGTTAATGAAGTCGGTGCCTACACACTCAGACACTTTGATGCCGCCTGTTAATGCTCCTTTCTTTAAAGTGAAAATTTTATTTTTAACTTTTTAGTTTATGTTTCTGAAGTCGGTTTTTATTTTATTTTTTAATTATTTTATTTTTAAATTTTTAGTTGAACGCATCTGTAACTTATTTGTAATTAGTATAAATGGGGCTTCTAAACGCGCTACTCTAATGAGACAGCACCACGATTACGCAACGTAAATTCAGTGTCAATTTGACGCATCAGCATGCCTAGTAGGCAGTGGTATTCCTATGTAAAACTTCAATCTTAATTATTATTTTTGTGCGAACTGAACATTTTGGCATATTCAACCGTATGAAGGAAGTCCAACTAAAGGTAACTGCTGTAAATCGTTGAGGAATTCCCTCGACTGTTTATAGTCTTCATCATCAGACCTGTAACGGCACTTATAACCCATATGAGTGCAAAGTTCTCTTCAATAGAAATGAATTAAGTCCAAACACCAGGTAATTGCTGTAAATCGTTAAAGAGTCCCCTCGATTGTGTATGGTCTCCATCATCAGATCTGTAATGGTACTTATAACCCACATGGGTGCAAAGTTCTCATTAATAGAAATGAATTAAGTCCAAACACCAGGTAATTGCTGTAAATCGTTGAGGAGTTCCCTCGATTGTGTATGATCTCCATCATCAGACCTGTAATGGCACTTATAATCCATATGGGTGCAAAGATCTCATCAATAGAAATGAATCAAGTCCAAATACCAGGTAATTGCTATAAATCGTTAAGGAGTTCCTTCAACTGTGTATGGTCTCCATCATCAAACCTGTAATGGTACTTATAACCCATATGGGTGCAAAGTTCTCATTAATAGAAATGAATTAAGTCCAAACACCAGGTAATAGCTGTAAATCGTTGAGGAGTTCCCTCGATTGTGTATGGTCTCCATCATCAGACCTGTAATGGCACTTATAATCCATATGGGTGCAAAGATCTCATCAATAGAAATGAATTAAGTCCAAACACCAGGTAATTGCTGTAAGTCGTTGAGGAGTTCTCTCGACTGTCTTTCAGCTCCATCATCAGATCGACTCTCGACCTTCATTAAATAGTACTAGTAGTAGTACTTTATCAAAATACTTAAAATACGATGCTTTAAAATACGATTTTAGAAGGTTGCCCTCGATTTCTCTGGGATGCCACCATCAGATCCTGGTTTCCTTATCATGGTACCACTCCGGAGATATTTCCCTTCCACAAAAAAAAAAAATCATCTAATTCGGTTCATAAACAACGAAGTTATCCCTGAACACACATAAAAAAAAAAAAAAAACATATATACGGTCCAATTGAGTAACCTCCTTCTTTTTTTAAGTCGCTTAAAAATGATACAAATTCTAAACTTATTAACAGAGAAACGCTAACGGAAGTATACAGTTCATGAGGTTTAATTCTATAAGAGCATGTGGTACATAAATATCAAGCTTTTCGTGTATTCAGTTTTTTGAAAATACCATACCATTTTGTTATCATACTGTAACAATGTCTATTACTATTTTTTTCTTCTATCCTTCTATGTTTCCAATTTCGATCTTGTATCTTCTTACTTCCTTAGTCGCGTAGCCAGTGTTGAGTTATTTTTCTTGCTTTGCATGTAGCCTTAAGCTTTTCAGCCTGAAAACGGAGTTTGAAACTTTTGAACCTACTTAGTAATACCCATATTATTATCGCATTAGCTCAATAAACGGCACTTTTTTGCAGCTGGCGTCCAATTTTAATTTGTCAGGAAATTTTAAAATAGTACAAATTTCTTTGTTACTTTCAGTTATTTCCAAGATTGAGGACTGTTATTACTACTAGTGACGTCATCAGTTATCAATTTTTAACCTTTAAGTGTGGCCGTGAAACCTCACAGGCTCCGCGACATTTTTGATTTCTTGGTTTCACTCACTCCCCCCACTCCCCATGTCTGAACGGCTCAGTAGCTTCAGTGTTAGCAGCAAAACGAACAGTGAAGGAAAAGTTGCGTATGACACGTGGGTAACATTTATTGAAAAATTGACTGAAATCTGTCACAATCATAAAAATACGAATTGACTAGAAGCCCTCGTCTGCGTTTACCGTCTAAACACTCATATTCTAGCTAGCTCGTGTAAGATGGCGAGTTTCTATACCAGTTTCAGTGTACAAGGTCCCCGCGCACCGGTCTTCACCCCCACGAAATCCCCGCACGCTGGTCTTCACCCCCGCGAATTTACGGTTGATATTTCCGATACTGTCAACGAAGTAACATTTATGACTTTATTAAAACCAAAAACAGCTGTCAATTTTTTTTACTATATGGTCACAATACATTACATCTGTTATCAATTTTTTAAATTTTTGTTGTCAGGTAGCTATTCTGTTTTTTTTTTGTTCTCTGTTAGTTCAGCTTTAAATTATAAAAATTAAGATATAAATCAAAAAAAGCTGAAAAGTGTTAATTTTGTTGATTTTTTTATGTGTTTATTCTTTTCGTAATAAAAATAATTATGTAAACCGATTTTTTTATTGATGGAGTAATAATTATGTGTTTTAATAAATATATTATTTTAAAATGATTTGGAATTATTTTCTTCAAATATTTGCATATGAATAGAGGGGCCTTTGAAACTCCACGTCCAAAGTGATGTTAAAAAAATATGACATCCATACTTGTTATATTATATTATTATTATACTTATACCAAGGTTAGCAATCAACAATTAAATCGTCAATAAAAAAAATGAGAGCATCTCGCGGAACAATTTATGCACAATTCACAATAGAACCTCAGAGTCCTTGACTCAAACCAATGTGCAATCGATGTAAACAACTCCATCTACCGTTCGAGAGTGGCAACTAAACAAGTATGCCATGGTCGGGCCATTCACACGGGAACAGGGTATTGTTTTGTCGAAAAAAATTAATTTACATGTCCGCTAAATGAAACAATAGCGTATTTGGTAATAAAAATAACTGCTCCAGTGCACTGTTCTTAAACGTTCGTTTTAGATTATTGACATTGGAAAGACACTTTTCCATTTAACTTTGTAATTACAGTACATGCATCTTATAAGATACCCAAAAAACAAAAATTGGCCAAGAGCGTGTCGCGTATGAACTTGGCGTTCCGTAGCAATGTTGTCAACGTATCTAAAAAATCGTGTGTTCTTATGTACGCATGTAGGACGTTATTTTTTGTTGGAGTGAAATCATCGATAAACGATATCAAATATCATAAATAATATATTCAATAAATAACACTTTATAAGCACACGAAATAACAATTGTAATAATATTAATTAATATATATACAGGGTGAGCTTTTAATGACCAGCCAAATTTTAATATAATGATATTTGGAAGAAAACCGATGGCCGTCTTGTTTCCTTTCAGTATCGTTCTATAGAAAAAGTATTGAGATATGACTACAAAATCCTTTCCCGAAAAAACCAATAACTCTAGTCACCATTCATGCCCACCGCCCCATTCCGTTTCAAGGCCTCGGGCGCGTATGTTTACTATAGCGTTAAGAAGACATACAAACGTTATAAAATAACACTGTAGATAAAATAATTTATTATGAAAATGTAACCCGTATTTTTTATTTACGCAATGAAGTCTATTGGTGATACCTAACATCTAGAAAAAATTTGGCCGGATACTAAAATCTCACCTTGTATATATATATTTTATTAAAAAACATTTTAAATTACAAATAAATATATAAAAGTATATATACATATATATTATTTTAAATATATTTATTTGTAATTTAAAAATGTTTTTAATATAATATTGTAAGTAATTTAAATAAAAAAGTAACGTCGAAAAGTAACAAAACTGAAAGTGACAGATAGACAATTTTTAATTTATGTGTATTTTATCAAATATTTATTTATTGGTTAATTAAAAATCTTATTAAAAAGCCTATGTCAAATTGAAAAAGTAAAGTAAATCGAATGATCGGAAAAAAGTATTAGGTTATAAGGAGTAATACACCAAGGGAACATTTTTCAGAACAATCAATTTACTTTATTTTTTAGTTTGACATAGGGAAAATCACCGTATTTTGAAATAAATTGTTAAAGTATGGGAATTAATTTTGACTTAAAAAATATATACATGTAATAAATACATTGTTGTCAAACTTAGATACAACGAATATCCAAATTATTTACTTTATTTCTGTCATTCGTTTACCTAAAAAAATTTGATTAGCCTCATTTTTGACTACGTGACCTTCTTCATTTTTTTTTAAATTAAATGGATATTATACAAAAAAAAAATATTCGTAAACATCTGAATACTGGTAAGTAAAGTAAAGTGAAAGTGAGTGACGTCATAGCCGAGTGGTAACGAGCCCGCTCCTTATTTTGAAGGCTCTGATTTGAATCCCAGGGCATGTACCATGGGTTTTTTTCTGACTTGACTATCACTAACTCTGTGCCTCAGAGAGTACGTCAAGCCTTCAGTCGTTAAAATCTACCAAACCACACTGTAGCAGTGTGGTGGATTAAGCTCCAAACCTTCTCATCCCGAGGGGAGGTCTAAGCCCCTGCAATGGGGTATTAACGGATAAATGGATGGTCAATTAAAGCGAAACTGGTCAAATACGAGTCGATATGTTTATAAAACTCTTTCACATTGAACAATAAAAAAAATAGCCAACTAGCCAACTAGTAAAAAGAATATATTTGTATTTTCATAAGGATCCCTTTCATTTAATATGTCAGTTGATGGAGGACGCGGAGATTTAATAGACCCAGTGGTCCGCATCCTAAATCCTCTTTTTCACGGTACCCTAGGGATCCAAATATATATACTAATGACTATCTATTTGCTTTAACTGACAGCTATGAGAATAAGCTGGCATAAAAACTGATACATATTCATACGTCCAAGTAATTTATGATCGTTAGATGTTAATTTGTTTTAACATTTCGACCTTTTAATGCACTTCACTGACTTGTAAGTATGCCACTTTGTTATTCGACTTTTTCACTTAATGCAATAGATAAACGACTGAGGTTTTTGCTAACAATACATGTCGAGACAGCCTTGTGGTGGCCAGCTCGCTTCTTATTTGGAAAGTCGTTGTTCGAATCCCAGGACATGTACTAGTGAATATTTTCCGACTTAATTACGTAACTATCACTGACTCCGTGCCTCGAATAGCACGTTAAGCCTTTGGTCGCGGTTGCCAGCAATAGATGGCAGTTGTTAAAATCCACAAACCCGCACTAGGACAGCGTGGTGGATTAAGCTAAAAACACCTTTATCCCGAGAGACCTAAGCCCCTGCAATGCGGCATAATGAGCTGATGGCATGATATGGTACTTGATTTTGCAAAAATAATCAAAATAACGTCATATAATAATTTCAACGACACCTCACTCAAGAAGGGTTAATAAAAACAATTTTTTACGCTCATTTTGTATGTAAGGCAGCCTAGATTTTTTTAATAATATGTATGTACAGGGTAAGTCAGAATGTTATGCAGGTTTTCAAAAATTTATTATGTGAAATATAAAGAACATATAATATTGTGAGATATACTGTGTGAAAGGTAAACTCTCAAAGTTTAGTTAAGTGTAGTTTTAAAAAAAAAACACATCACAGGTGTTCTATGTGAGCGCCTTTTGTTACACGACAGACATCAGCCGATATTCAATCTCCTGCCAAACTTTCTGCAGCACATCGCGGTCGATATCAGCAATGGCTTCTGTGATGCGAGCACGCAGTTCATCCAGTGTTGTTGGAAGTGGTGGTACGTAAACACGATCTTTTACAAAACCCCACATGAAGAAATCACACGGGTTTAGATCGGGTGAACGAGGGACTAGTCGACGGACGGCCAGTTGATTTTCGTTTACAGATGCAGCCTGCATCCCTAAACTGTGTGTACCACTTACGAATGGACCTCCCATCTGGCGGGTCTCTCTGATATTTGGTACGAAAATGTCGTTGAACAGTAATCACGGAGTTGTTAACATGGTAATCAAGCACATAGAACGACTTCTGCTCGCCAGTCAGCGTCATTTTCTTTAACTGCTCTCCTGCTGACATCTTGCGGGCGAACGCGGAATTAGTTTCAGGGAACTAAACTTTGAGAGTTTACCTTTCACACAGTGTATCTCACAATATTATATGATCATTATATTTCACATAATAAATTTTTGAAAACCTGCATAACATTCTGACTTAACCTGTATATTAATATACACCTATGTAGCGGTTACAAAAGTTAACATAATCATGTTAAACTGGTTTATAACTTTAAGTTTGTGCGTAAGCTAGCTGTGACGCGCAAACAGACAGACTGACGGATAAGGCAGAAACAGTGTAGCCTTTAGAATATTTTTTCAGTAATTTTACCTATTCAACCTTTGCTATTTGTCACTTGTTTCTCCTGAAACTTGTTGATTATCTACCATTTATTGCTTTGGTTGATCATCGCAGTGACATGGACTACACAAAGCTGATTGACGTATGAAAAATACTGCAGTTTCAGAACTGATATTTATTTCTGGTAAGTTCCTAAATTATTTGGGGTCAATGTTTTTCCATTCATATCTTCCATACGCCATCTCGGCTTCCACTTCTTTTATTATATCATCCTGCACATAATCCACTCATTTTTCCTCGCGTTTTATATCCATACACTTTCATATTCACAATTTTTTCTGTCACATGGCTTTCAGTGTGTAAATTAAGGGATAATTTGTAAACGACGGCATATCTATTGTAAACATACTTTGACGGTACTTCACTAGAAACTTAAACTCGTAGTTCTAGGCTGAAAACGATGGTAGTGACATTTCGTTCTCGAACCTTGTGTTTAACGAAGATTACAAATCATCTCAAACTTTATGGCGAATCTGAAAGTAGGCACATGTCGTTTCGCAATAACTAGGTTTAGATGTCAACGGGACGCAGTGGAGCGAGGGGGTGGGGCGTTCCTCCTGCAATCCCCGCAGCTTCCAATCCCACCCGATACCTGCAAGCTCGCATTTAACGTCGTATTCAGATCCTCCATAAAGTTTGAGGTGATCTGTACCGACGACTCATTAAGCGTCACTGAAGCCAAATAACGCGTTCTCGCTTGGGTAAATTTGAATAAGTGTTATCTTTTTCTTTGTTACTTTATACGAACGCATAAAACCCTAAAATATTTTTTTTTAAATCTGTTATGTCCATAACATAATAAAGTTTTCAACATTATTTAATTTACTTAGTTTATTCTCAATATAATGTTTTTAATCGAATGAAAAATATACTTAAGAAGATAAATTAATAGTTTGCCAATAATGTACTGTTTATGTTGGAAATTAATGATTAGATTTATATATACAATTAAAAACGGAAATCGTTTGAATTAGTAAATAAACAACATCCGGAATAATTTTATTCTGTACAAACAGCTACCGTCATTACATTAATGTAAGCAATCAGTAAGAAATATTTCGTCTTAGATTCAAACCTTGAACTCTGTGATAATTAGTGCTTCGTAATTTAACGGTAGAGGTCGCTGTACGAATTATCTTACCTAAGCGAAAGGTTAAGGCAAATAGTAGTTGTAATATATGTTATTTATTTTAGTTACACCTGTATGTATGTACGTAACGGGTGAGGAAAGAGCCTGGTTATGGAGAAAAACCGAGTGCCAATTAAATTCGAGCGCCGGATGTTGACTTATTATCGGACTGACCGATTGGCCGCGTGGTTACAAACGCTAACTACAGAGCCAAAGGTCGCGGGTTCAATTCTCGCCCGGGACAAATTATTTGTGTGCATAAACATGTGTCTTTGTACTTTGTCTAGGTGTAAAATATTATAAAGAATATTTATGTATGTATATCAGTTTTCTAGCGTATGTATACATTTATGTATTAATGTATTTATTTATTATTTTGTTATTATTAAAACATCTCACACAGCGCCATCTAGTCCCAAAGTGAGCAATTACTTTGGGACTAGATGGCGCTGTGTGAGATGATCCACATGTTAATATAAATACAAGATAATCCTATATACAAGATAATCCTTATCATTCCTATCCTCGTATATACGAAGTGTGCGGCTGAACGTAGTCCAAACTTATAGAGCGTGTAGAGCTTCTCGAACTAAACAAGACGTTACAAATGAGCAGATGACGCAAACTAACGGTTGCCCAGAAAAACATGTTTAAAATTTCATTTTTTTTATACTTATCTTGTTTTGGTTGTGTTGCGGTGGTAGACAACCCTTGGTCTCCGTTAATAAAGGAATAATGAGGTATATCTATCTTTTTCACAGGTATTATTATTACTTTGTGTATACGTATAGTCTATAACGTTTTGAATTGCATTTTGTGTGTCAGCGAGAGAGCGATGTATTCAGAATTTTCTAGAAAGTCACGAAAGCTAGAATGATCCAAATGTTTCCAGAACATTAGAAAATGTTCTCGATCGTTTTAAAATACTTTCAATAAATCTTAGATGTTAGATAATAATGTATAATACTGAAACTTCGCAGATATGAAAAATCAAAAGAAAGTTTAATAGATGAACTACTTTTTGTCAATCATCAAAATTTGCTTTTTAGGGTTTTGTAGCCAATACCACAAACAGACATATAATATGTTAATCTGCGTGTTCTTGACAGAACCAAAAACAAAAAGGTAAATAATAAAGAAAGGAAAGTATGTACTTTATTCTCGGACATGATACTTTCCTTTTACTGGGTCAATATTTAGTGTATGTAAGCGCAATTCATAAAAAAAAAACTGAACAAACCATTTTCAAAATATCTAAAGAATTTCAAGTCAAAAAAGTTTAATCGCCTACATCACCTTGAGCGACACAAATACAGTATTTTAATTATAACTTAAATCGTTATTTATTTATTTGGTTGAAAACGCCAATAAAATTTAAACAAAATAGTCATCGAAAACAGCAATAATTTATTTTTATTTTTGGAAATACAATAAATCTTTTGGAACAAGGATTTTTTAAATACCGTTTAACGGCAAACGTCCTTAAAGATTTTAATATAAATAATTACAAATATTTAATATCGGAGGGCGGAATGATTAGTAACAAAATTATAGAGTGCATTAAATCATTAAAGTGAGGTCAGGGAGACTTTGTGATTTAGATGCTATTAATTATTTATATTGTTACAATGATCGTATCTTCTAGTGGAGAAACATCTTTTTCTTAAATACTGACTATTGCCTGCGGCTACGCCCGCGTGGACTATATTGTTTTGGCTCTAAGATTTATGTATGTTACGGGTAATGTTAAAAGATTGAGTGAACGTAGGTTTATTCGGGTTTACTTAGAATTACCCAAGGATTTTGGGTAATGTCCAAATAATAATTGAAATAAATTTTAATTCGGGTTTTGCCTATACTTATTTAGGCCTACCCGATGTTAGCTGGGTAATGTTAGGGGTTGCATCAAGAGAATACATATCAAATCACTTCAATCGCCGGTATTGCAAAGTAGTTTTCGATTTGGCTTCATTTGCACTTTTAACAGTATTAACTATTTCTAAATATTGCTCATCAGCATATTAAAAACAAGTCAACTCTTTCACGGACAATAATTCTTAACGAAACACGTAACATTACCCAGCCAGTATTGGGTAGACCTAGATGAGTATGGGTAAAACCCGAATTAAAATTTATTTCAATTATTGTTCGGACATTAGTAGTATATAATTGGGGAGTCTGGCTCACTTTGTATGGCTATAAAATTGGGGAGTCTGGCTCACTTTTTCGTTATTTGCAGAAAATCGTTGTCCGTTTTAAAAGTCTCGCTTCGCTCTCACGGACCACGATTTTCAGCAAATAACGAAAAAGTGAGCCAGACTCCCCAATTTTATAGCCATACAAAGTGATCCAGATTCCCCAATTATATACTACAAAAACCGTTGTCCGTTTTAAAAGTCTCGCTTCGCTCTCACGGACAACGGTTTTTCTGCAAATGCTAAATGAACCAGAGTTCTCAATAATTTTTCCTGGCTCACTTTTTCGTTATTTGCAGAAAATCGTTGTCCGTTTTAAAAGTCTCGCTTCGCTCTCACGGACCACGATTTTCAGCAAATAACGAAAAAGTGAGCCAGACTCCCCAATTTTATAGCCATACAAAGTGATCCAGATTCCCCAATTATATACTACAAAAACCGTTGTCCGTTTTAAAAGTCTCGCTTCGCTCTCACGGACAACGGTTTTTCTGCAAATGCTAAATGAACCAGAGTTCTCAATAATTTTTCTCGGAAAACACGATCTCAGTAAAAAAAAAAAAAAAAACGACAAATGAACTAGACAGATAATTTCTAAACGTGTAAAATTTATGCTCCATCAACCTACAAACGCATTTCATTTCTTGACTATAATACAAACATAATTCATATTTTGATATTTACGAATAAAAAATACATAATTAATTGAAACTATGTAGAGAAGGTTTACAAGAAATAAAACAAATTATTGAATGTAAAATAGGTTTATTTTTCATTTTTATAAAAAGAATTATACCATTTCTTAATTTCTATTACATTTTGTAACGCACAATTAATATTTACTTGATTAATGTATCTGTGACAAGCCTGATGATGTCCATAAACGTCCGTACGAAGTTCTCGTAAAGGTGGACATCCTATGTCTTCTATATTTACAATTCGTTTGTCTTCGAGTTGCTTGATATAGTCTTCAAACCATATTTTTTTTTGTAAGCCTTTAACATATATACATGTAGCTTCTTTTATTAGGTTATTTATTATTGTGTTGAGTTGTGTATAATCTATTTCTCCAGAGTCCCACGAAATACCATGATAGTTTCTTGTTAGCCATGAATTCGTGGATCGACATTTTGCAGACAAATTATACCAAGGATATGGTGGTTTAAATAGTATACAATATTCTTTGTCTTCTTTGTCTTCAACAGATGCAACCGCTAGTTCTTTCACGATCAATTCATTTTTTCCATTTACAAAACATTGTATATCCATAATAAGTTCCATAATTGTTTGAGATTTCTTAAATATTCGAATACGTGTAGATTATTCAAGTGCTCGTGAGCGACTAGCCAGCAGAATGACTAACCTACTCTCGCAATAAAATTACGTAATTTCAGCGTTGAAACAAGTTTAGACAAGTATAATTTACAAATCATCTATATTTATCCATGAATTGTGTGTACCATCAAATCCCAACCATTTTACTAATATTTTATTTCCTCTTTTTTTTATAACTCTTTCAATTAGATAAATATCAGGATATTTCGTTTTTGAAAGCTCTTCTTTGTAAAAGCAACCTTGAACTGGTGAATTTAAATAATCTTTTAGTTGATAAGTAACAGGTCTAGTATTATTAACTTTGGTTATAGTAAAAATTTCAGTAGTCCAGTTAGGTGTATAACCTTTTTCAAAAACATGTTTATATTTACTTATTCTCACTTTATCGCCTATTTTTAATTTTTGAGACTTTTTAAACATCATCTTATCGTTGTTATTATAAATATTTCTTAATATTGATTTCTCATTCGATCTATTTACATTTATTGGTTTCAGTGCTATAGTTCTATGTGTACTGTTGTTGTAGGAATCTAATAATTCATTTAAAATATCTATCCATCGATAACTACCTCTCGCTGTAAATCGCTTCCACATTTTGTTTTTTAAGGTTCGATTAAAACGTTCACAGATTGAAGCCTTTAAATTACTATAAGTAGAATACATATTGATGGAATATCTATTCATAAGTGTTTTGAATAAAGAATTGTAGAATTCGGTACCATTATCAACTTGAAGATTTTTTGGTATTCTACCAGATGTAGTAAATATTGATAACATTGCTTGGGTAACATTATTACTATTTTTTGTTTTTAAAGGCACAGCCCAACCAAATTTTGAAAAATTATCGATTACCGTTAGAATGTATTTATAATTATCGTTTACAGAAGCATATGATTGCATATCAACAATATCAGCTTGCCATGTCTCATCTAATCCCCGTATATCAACGTGACGTCGTTGATAATTTCTACGAGCAGCACGATGTAATTCTTCAGCAATTAAAGTCTTGTAGGAGTTATTCATAATTTATTTGTATTTTCCAATGCTGTTAATCTTTGATCTATGTTTGTTAATGTATTAGAATGTGTTTTAGAAAGGTTATGATTGATGGTAATGTCTTTTTCTAAATTCTCTTTTACTGTGTCTAAGTGAGTTTTTAAATAATAGTATATTTGTTTCATTTCATTATTATCGATAGTCAACTGATCAAATCTTTCATTATATTCACGTCTTATAATATTTATTTCATTGGACAATAATCCTGTCACAATTTTTAAAGATACACCATCACTGTCTCCTAAAGCATCTCCCACATTGCACAATCGTTTATTTTCAATATCATAATTCCCCTCAATATTAATTTTAAATCCTTCTCCTTGTGGTCCACGGCGTCCTGTTGAAGATTTAGATAATTGACGTCCAAATACGTCTACACTCATTGTACTTCCTCAAGATACTTCGAGAGAATGATTAAATAGTTGATAAATCTTGTTAATAAATAATGTTAGCTTCACGCAATTCCTCTAGGATTGAAATTATTTCATTGGAATGGGTGACATAACCGCTAGCCGCTCTTGATGCTAATAGAAGTCGTAAACGATCTACCAACTCATTAGGATTATCCCAATACACATAATTGAAATTCAAACCAACTCTAGGAGTTGACATATTGGTGGGTAATAAGGTATTATTGTTAGAAACCCCACTACCTATCTTTTCATTAGCGAACCTCGAAATTATGTTAATATATTTTGGGGTATTGTTTATACGGAGAGCACCATCATCTTTAAAATGTTTACGATGCGCATTAGTAGCTGTAATGATTTCTGCGTAATTTTCAATATCACTATCTATTATAGCATTATTGTTAGGTACTTTTTTGAAAATCAATTCTAATAAACCAACTGTAGCGGGATAATTTTTGTTTGCTATTAGAATTTTGTCTTTTTCAAAATAGATAGGTGTATTTCCTAACATTAAGCGTTTTCCCTTTAATTGTCTCACACCATAAATTTGATCTAAATCTTTATGATTTTTAGATTTTAATAAAGATAAATATGATAAAATACTGTGATTTGGTTTTTGTAAAGAATCGTTTTCTTCTTCTTCTTCATGTTCTTCTACGTCAAAGAATGAATCATCATCATCACCATCGATATTAGTAGTTTTTTCATCTTTTGAAGTTGTATTCATGGATTCTGTTTCTTTTTTATGTGTTACATAGTGCTCATCATATTTATTATTTTCTTTATGCTCTTCTTCCTTCTTAGGTGCAATATTCGGTGTAGTGACACTAATTTTCTTTAAAGAAGTAGTCAAAGGTCTAAAGACTTCGTTTAAAGTGTTTTCTGTGTTTTTTCTATGCAATTTCAATAATTTATGCTTTTTTCTTATCACATTGCCAAGCTTTCTGATTTTACGTAAAGTGTCCTGTTGTTTTTTAATACTTTGAACTTCCATGGTGTTTGTGTTTAGTACGACAAACTGCAACTGGTTATAACTAATGTGGACTCTTTATATTTATAAAGGTGTCAAACCCTTTCCTATATC